>CM038555.1:17033375-18369053 GCA_021527575.1 Ensete glaucum | reverse complement strand
TTTGTTAGATATATTTTAGAAACCCACTATGGTGCAAAGGGTCTTAACTAAACACAGTTCCCATGGCAGTACTGCTTGCATGTGGTGAGACTGAAATCTGTGAGTAGGTGGAGATGGCTTTTCAACTATGGTGCAAAGGGTCTCACTAAAATTGTTCACGCTTTTCAAAGTCAGAAAGAAACAACATGGTGGAAAGAAAGAAAATTAAGAAGTGACTGCACTTTTTTTTTCAACTTCTTTTAGCAATCCTACATTCGGAACATAGCAAAATTGTTACAAGACAACACTACCAGGGCATCAATTATTTGTACTGGCAATCGAATTCAGCTAACACAAGGCAACTGATAGTGGATTAGAAAATGGTTTCAGTTCAAACAAGTACTGGTTAGTGAAAGGCAGGCTACCATCTACAGCCAAGAAGCAAATCTGGTGATAACCTCCTTCCAATATTGGATTGGAATGCACATGCACCACATGTTTTAAGGCGATACTTCAAAACAAGAAAATTCAACCTTCTCCAGAGACTAGGTGTAAGTTGTTTCACAGGAGACTTATTGTTCCACCATAAAGTCACCATGTCCAGCCCTCCAACAGCACATTCATGATGCTTTCCTGCATTGAAAGTGAAAACAACTAAGATGAAGTGTCGAACAATTCCGAAAGATTGAATCTAACAGCCAATAACAAGATAAACTAAATATTTATGCAGAACTTCCAATTACTCGAGCTCTACCAGAATCTAAGGCTATCTGTTTGACGCTTCTACAGAAAGCTAAGAGGGGTCACCAAAGAAGTGTTCAATAGAAGCATTAAGCAAATCATTACCCAGTAGCATAATTCATTAGAGTATATTTGCACATTACGGAAATTCGAAGGAGTGTCCGTTACACCCAGTAACAGACAACTATTGATCACAGAAAAATATATGTGCCAATTCCCTGAGTTGCTACCTTGGTATTAATTACATAAAGAAAATTTAAGAATACGATATGAATTACAGCACAGTATTTAGCCTAAGTTGCAAATGGAAAGTCAACGTTACAGTTCAATTCACAATAGATATCAAGTTCTACAAAACTTACCAGAATGACTGCTTCATGATTGTTTGGCATTAATGAAAATGAAAGAGTTCCCAAGTGAACAGATATGATTACCTTAGGGCACCTCAAGTTCTCAGACAACAGGTATAAGTATTTGCTGCTTATCTCTAGCTTCTGGGTATTGATCCGTGGACTTGACCCTTGCAAGGGCAGTCTGTCTCTCTGAAGGTGCCTCTGCTCGGAAACCATGCACTGGATGTAGCTTTTGCCTCCAGAACAACACAGTTTTCTCCACATTACTGACATTTTTTATTGAGAAAACAAGATTGAACATAGACAGGAAGTAAAGATAAGGAAAGATATGACACTTAGATATTTATTTACCTGCACCAAAATACTGCCAAGTGATGGACTGTCCATCCATGCACATCTGCGAAATTAACATCGACACTTGTGGCTACAATTAGTTTTATAGTCCAAGCATAATCCAGAACTACTGCTAGATGAACACATCCTGTCCATTCTCATCTAATAAGATGCCGAGGATTATACCATCAGCTAGTTTCTGAAGAAGCCAACTCATGAAATAATTCAAACGACTGTTTTCTATATGAGGGGAAAAGTCCTCATTGATTTCCTTGAGCAGAGTAGAAGTCTCACAATCAGCTTCCATGGTGATAATAATATATTTTACTGTCTAATAAGTATTCTCTGTAAGGTTTTGGTTCCTAGATTTTGGTAGTCAAGAGGTTCCCATAACAGTAACTTGTTAATCCACACAGAAAGAAGCATTACATTTGGAAATCTTCAACGGAGTGAGAGTCACTTGTCCGAATTTAAATTCTCACACTTCCTTACAAGAAAACCTATCGGAACAGGTGTCAGATAATGGAACCCTTCAGATTTATGCAGGAGATTGACACTGAAAAGTTCCATCAGCTAGAAGCTCTGCTGCAACTTCAACTTCCCAAAATACATGAACATTAACATTTTTCAGCTTCACCATTATTAATAAAAAAATGTCCCAGCAATTGAAACCTGCCACATAGACGCGATTTATCGCAAGGTTTGCAAGACCGTATCATATTGCTCGGTACATATCATCAGTCCAATAAAGGATAGGTATGCTCGGTACAGCTCGGTACTTTAGTGTACCATGTGTTGGTATGCTTGGTACAGCTCGATACAGCTCGGCACGTACCGTACCGATAGCTGATCGATACGTCAGTATGGTACGAGATTGTGAACCTTGCACGATAGTACTGAAATGATGTTCAAAATAAGAAAAGAACAACTATGTTAATCTGATTCCATCAAGAAGACTAATCTGCTTCAGAAATACACAAAAAGAATATTAATACCGAGCATGCACATCTTAGTCTCAAAGCCAGCATACACACAATTTGGAGAAAAACCAGTACGCTTGATAACTGGTCTTGTGAAAATGTGAGGCTCCTTGCATATGGATCTACATGACTATAGTTTGACATGATTGGATCTTCAATGACATTTTCACTTCCAATGACATTCCAGAGGATTCCAGAATTGGATCTCATATGCAAGTGATCAACTTCACCAAAGTCTTTGCTCATCCACCTTAAGAAGCCATCATACTCCTTTATTCTATGTTAGAGTAGTTGAATGATGGATGTTTCACAAGAGTAGTGCAATCGATACTTCTATCCATAAATGTGATATTTTCAACTTCAGTATTTGATATATCAAGCGAATTAATGTCAGCATTAGAAAGCTTCAATGCAGAACTTATCTGAATGATATAATCATTTCTTCAACTACAGTTTATTAATGAGAGCTACAACAGCAAAGAAAACTTCTCCAAACAAACGCAAATGGAATTGCTAGTATACCAAGAAGACATCTACAAGATTTCCATATTCAGCATTTCCCACACCCACTTTGTCAAACACCCACAAGTTCAACAAAATATTAAACAATGATGATTTATTTTCTTTTAGCAATGGTGGTTGGATGTTGGAATATTAATTTGGCACATTAGAGAGGCTGATTGGTATTGAAAAGGGAAGTTAACCAAATCAAAGTATGTGTTTGACTGGATGTCCAACAAAGTTGGTGTATAAAGTATTAAAGCATTCTAGCATATTCTATCACTAATGAAAGCAAGGTGACGATTAGCACAAGAAGACCACTCATGAATAAGAGCCAAAAACAACTGGTAGCCATTCATGTATGTGCTTCCAGAAGAAACAAACTAAATTAGTGCAGCAATGACAAATTTGTGGTGGTTTAGACTGGTACGGGCTTAGAATGTAAAATCCCAAATTAAACATTTTTCAGCAATGTTAGCTAGTCAGAAATATCCTGTTTACTAATTACTTGTGTCTTACAAGTTAACACTCAATTTTGTGCAATAAAAGCAAAAATAATAATAATAAAATAAAAAAGAAAACAGAATTCAAAGAGAAAAAGGAGATGCAATATCGACAAAACTCTGGACCAATGATTCTTTTTTAACACAAAGTTTCACTAAGCTGAAAAAATAAGCAATGCAAACAATAAAAAGCTCATTTTAAGAAGCTATGCTTTAATACAGCATATAATGTAGAGAAACAGCAAACGAAAACATTGGACAGTTATAAGCATCAAATCAAAAAGCACAATATGTTATTTAACTCTGACAGTTGGTAAGAGATTTATAGATGGCAAAGCTGGAAGAATAAGGTTAAAATGCTACGAAGTACAGGAATCTTTAGCCATAAGTAACAAAGCTGTCAACATCCCTAAGATTAACTAAGATGATGTATTTGAGAAGATCAAGGCACAGGAAAGTATACAAGTCAATCACCTACATTATTAAGCTCAAGTGAAAATATAGTCATTCAACATTTGTCTTATCTCTGGGCAAGATCAACCTGGTCCATTTAGCATTTTAGTTCTAGCCTACAATGAAGTAAAATGTAGCCACATATAAATATGGACAGTACCTGCAAAGTACTTTTCCTGTGAACTGGTGAAGTTATCCATGGTGCTGAGATCATCTGCATATAGGGCCCAAGTATCAAATATTGAAGTCTTGGATTGTCCTCCATGGTGGCAATCTGTGATCCCCAAGTATTAAAGATCATCTGGAAACCTTTTGCACATTGTTCCAGGATTCCATTCCAGGATGTTAGATCAAACAGTGTTGTGGACCCACTAAATCCAAGGTCTGCTACATCTAGAAATTAAGTTGTATCCTCTTGAGCACTCAAATTGTTTTCAGCAGCTTGAATTCCATGGAAATCAACTGGAAAATTTTAAGCATGGAGTATTTGAATCAATAAACCGTATATCAGTTTAAGTTCCAAGACCAATTGGAAACATGCAAAAAACATCTCACATAGGCTATCTACAAAAGGAATGGTAACATAAGGGCCAAAGAGTTGAACAGCCATCAGTCATCAATCATCATGCTGCCACATCTCAGCGACAGGGTGGTATCTGGAACTTGTTTGATAAATATCTGCTGCATCAAATTTCGCTTCATGTATGCTGAAATACAAGTTGCATGATTGTATATGATTAGAGAATTATACTGTTAATAAGATGCACATAATCTGGCAAAAGCTTGTACCTGATTCAGCATCTTCATACTCTGAACTGGGTGCACTACTGGGGCTATCAGTATCCATGGTTTGTGAAGGTGGTTGACCCTGACTAGTGGCAGAACTAGCAGTGAAAAGATTATCCATTTGGGTGACTTGCACAACTTCTTCAACATCTTTAGTATAGCTGAGACTTGGTTTATCCTGAAGATATGGCAATCAATAGTTTCAGGTTCATTACAAATTTAAAATTTAAAAAAAGCAAGCATCAAATGAAGGTATAAAATAAGAAGACGATCTTTTAACAAGTAACTCTGACTATAATCAACAAATAATCCAGGTAACTTTGGGCCACTAAGAAGCAGGTACAGTCAGTACATGTTGCATATCAAAACAAGATATGCTTAGTTTCTTACCATTTTCTTACACAAGCCAAATAACAGCTGTAATATGATAAGGACATCACAAGGATAATATAAAATTAAAGCAAAAAACCCAAAGAATTAGAAGAGGAACATGGTTAACATAAGTTACTTCCAATTCCATGGTGGCCTAGAAGGTTGGAACAGAAGTCACATCTCATGAAGGCAAAACAAGAAAAGTCGAGACCAATCATTTATGCATAAAATTTCGTAACGAAATCAACATACCTATAAGATAATAAATTCAAGGTTTCGAAAGTTAGTAAAGATGAAACAAAAAATCAATCCACTTTGGCTAATAATTCCTAATTGTATCGGTAGGACAACTCAAACTAATTGATGCCAGTAATGGTCAGAATTAAAAGATCAGTTTCTTTCCATATCAATCATTGTTGATCATGGTCAATAGCAGCAGATTCTGACCAATTCTGAGAAACCTCAACCAAGAATTTTGGCTGAATCCTAAATGATACTGATTTATGGCCAATCCTAGGGTCTTCTGGTCAATACTGAAGCAATTTAGCCAATGTTGACTGACTCAATATAGTCTAATAGATCCTCATCAATTAACTGATCCTGCCCAATCTCAAACTGATCCTGGCATGAACAAATACAGAAAAATATTAATCCGATAATCTAAAATCAATATAATTCTCTCATAAATCTACGTTCAAGTATGTCCATATCAGGAGAAACATATCTAGCTGACAACATACCAATATTCAGTATACAGATATTGATATCAATATAGGGAAATGATTGTCCCAGATTTTATTTGTTGACCAAGTTGAGAGATTATTTGGATTATAATCAAACATAATCAGACAGGTCCATCTTTTTTTTTTCAAGAAAAGGGCTTGTCTCATCTCTTCTTAGGGTTTCACGATGTAATTCCTAACCCATAGCTCCATCATGATTCTTGTTGAGTGACCTTGCACCTTTAACCTCATGCAATACACCCCTTTTTCTCTCACTAGTCCTCCCTCTCTTCTCTTTCTAGCAGCATTTTCATCCTTCTGCCTCCATAGTTGCAGATGTCAAACCACTGCAACAACACCAGAATGAGGTCAGATGGAGGATGTAGTAGGAGAGATGAGGTCTCAAGAATTGTTCAAGTATTCTACTTATTTAACTTTGAACTTCCCTTAAACTTGGCTTGGTGTTCCTAAATTTTTCAGCATGCTCATAACAGTCCATCAGTTAACATAGAAATATATGAGAAGAATTGATCTGTGCAAAAATCTTATGGCAAAACAAAATCCTCCATAACACATTACAAAAGTGAATATGAAGCTAATCAAGACAATAATGCAGAAAATTAATATGTCATTAGTAACTAACATAAGTAAACAATAGAAAAAAACAGTGATCATGAGCAACTTTCATGACATTCTGACACAGGAAAAATAATAACCACAAGAGGCATCATATATACTAACTGCAACATCAAATGAACACGATAAAAGATAAAAGAGCTCAATGCAATTGTTTAAAAAACAAGATTAGTTAGAACCTTGACTTCACGATAATGTACAAGAACAATGTGCATGAGCTCCCTGCAACAAAAGACAAATCAATAAATATTTAGCATAGTCTAATATCAAAGTATAATAATTTCAAAATATATACGCTCATCTACATTAAATGATTCTCCATTAAGGTTACAAAAAAAAGACATGAAAGTAATGCAAAAACCTACAATTATAAAATTAACAACTTTTTGCAGATAAACATGAATAAAAAACTGTGTTCTTTTGGAAACTTAATCATTTAATAATCATGAATATTGATGCTTATGTTGTCTATTTTGTTTCCAGAATCCTCTCTTCTCCTGTTATCAACTAAGCTTTCATGGGAGGAGTAATTGATAAAAAAATAATGCAGTAGACTAGGTAAATAATAAAAATGCATAGAAAACAAACTTGGTTCTCTTCACCAACTAGCATTTAGGATAATTAGGCATTTCCATTCTTCCAAGGCTAAACAACAAGAAGCAAACGAAAAGCATCTTCAGCCAATGTAATGTAAAATATGACAGCCAGACATGCTATTTTAAAGGGTTTCCATAAATGCAGGAGGAAAATATTGGCCTCAATAACATTAACAGTGGGTACTCAGCATACAAATAAATTAACATCATTATAATTTGTTTGGAAGTCTGTAACTAAGAGTCCAGAACCATTTACACAGTAGAATATAGATACATGTCCAAGAAAAGACTAGCATTGGTCACTTATAGCATTTAGAAAACCACAAAACACTAGTAAAGTTTCTATGTTTATATTAGGTACTTAAATGGCGTATGTAACCTTGTGTAAATACAAATAAAGAAGGTGCATATAAAGTTCACAACAATGAAGTTCATTAACTGAATCTTTTACAAACAATTGTTCAGTTTATAATAATGACTTTCATACGCCTCCATTCTTAAAACAAAATGAACTTGTTATAATAAAGTATGCATCATCATATCCTCCAAGCTCAATCTTAAGGTGCATAGCATCAACTATGCAAATGAATTGGCAAAATAATATGGAAAAGAAAAGGTCATGATCAATTAGACACAATGGTATTAATAATATCCAACTTGAAGCCAACAAACCTAGCAGTTGTCCTATAACAAACATATAACCAAGTTATAAGTAGTCACAAAAAATAGAGTGACAGTTACATTTTAGAAACACTTCCAGAATCAACAAAGCACGAGTATGATAAAACTCAACCAACAGAAGTTGCATTGTGGAAGGAGGTATAGAATATGAATCATGATTTCTGTTTTGTAACCTATAAATATGAGAGAATATTCAGAACCTACTCGTCCAACATCCAATAACTCCGTCTTTGAAATTTTTCATTCTCCTCACCATGAGCGTAGTAACAATGGAGCATATCCACACTTCCAACCTGAAATCATGAAGTTCAGTTTAGTTAGATTTTGAAATAATGACTTAGAAAATAGCATATAAAATTTAAGGTGACAACGATATAAAACATCCAACTGATTTGACACCTAGTGAAGTCTATGAACTTAACACAAAGGCACTGCTAGACAACATGTATATGCATCCAAATTTAGTCACACCAAAGATTCAGTAATATATGCAGATACATGTATAAAATGAACTACATTACAATTTTCTAAAAATAAAATGTTTTCTTTTCCTACAATAACTACCAAGGAAGGCTTCCCAATTCCCTAGTGGCAACTATACCAAATTGTCATCGACGTGAACAGTCTTTATGTAAAATGAAAGAATACCACAAGAAAAGTGACCTAATTTGCTTCCTAGATAAAAAAGAATAACTCCATGGTTGTATTGCTTCAATGTCTGGAAACAATCATAGTAATAGTAGTCAAGGGACCCAACCCCAGAAACAGATCAAATTCGCTCATAATATATTAATGAGGAAATGGAGGAGATGTAGCTTGCCCTCACACTTTTCCATCTTTCTAACGGGACTTTCTTTTCTAGTAATTCATGATATACAGAATTGTCTATTCCAAAAAAAAAGTAACTTGAGGAGATATAAGCACTTCCTTCCCTAGATATCTATCAATAATTTGTTGAAACTATGTTTATGTCACTTTCTTCAATTCGTCCTAAATGTTCTGAACAATTTAATAGTATCTTTTGTTTCATATAATAATAATATGAGGATGAACATTGATACAATAGTAAGGTTGCCTCTTTGTATCTTGGGTGATTTGAGTTTGGAGTCATGAAAACAAGCCCTCTTTAGGGAGAAGTTGCATATATTGATCACACTTGCTTCTTTGTAACTTGAGTGATCAAGTTGTGAGTCATAAAAATACCTCTCTTTAGGAGAAAGTTGCATATATTGATCCTTCTTTCTATACGCTTTTATTGACGGAAGCCTCATGCACCAGTTTATTATGTTTTGTTCTATCACTGGCCAGAATGGCAAGAAAAATAACGGTCTATTATTCCTCGTCCACAAATATCCAAATTTTGATGCCTAATACTAGATAGTTCGAATTGTATAGGACAATGATCAATTTTAGCGAATTGTTTGTAGGGGAACCCTGCCCTCTCTGATCCTTTTGACACGTGCAATTTCTTTTCCATCAATCTGCCTTTGTCATTGCCTTCGAAACGAAACTCTTAGTGTATGAATCATATCTACCATGTTAAAGTTTTAGCCTTCATATATAGGAAAAAGCTAATTATATGGACCAATTTAACCTACTCACATGCTTCATGTGTGGACCCCAAAAGTCATGATGTGATAAGCAACGTCATCACCTAATGTAATATCCCTTCATTCACTAAAGAGTGTGCTTTTCTAAGGGACTACATGTTATTGAAAACATAATTTCAGGAAATTTACCTAATAGTGTTTTGGTTAAAATCAAAAGAATAAGTTTATCAACTACCATGTAAACAAAGCATGGAAAGATGTGCCATCACCACTTTCACTTACTTTTAGCCTTTCATGAGCTTCTTTCACAGTCTTCCCATCCTTTTTCTTTCTCCAGTTATGACCATCCTTCCTAAAGTACCTTAACACCTTTCGATTGAAGAGAAACAAAGATCCACCTAAAGCAAAGAAAAAACATGATAAAATTATCCAATACAGAAAGGTTACTGAAAAAACAGTAGACCTGTGCTTAGCCTTTTGAGTTAAACAGTAATGGTAATATCCATATCCAGCATTAACATACTGCTCATTTAAAACCTACCAATAAGTTTTATGATGAATAGGCATATAAATAACTTGGAATCAAGTTTGTCCAATCTAACAACTGAATACTTGAAACAGAGAGGCAAAAAATAAAGAAAAGACTACACTTTCTGTATTTAATTATGGTATGACAATAATATTTGTACGTATCTTGGCACAAATCATTTAATTTTTTGTTATCTATCTAGTTATATACAAGTAGGGACGAACAAAATCGCATTCATGTTATATATTTTTAACCATACAAAATCAATAGACACATTTCTTAAACATGATTAACAAGTTCAAAACATATTGTTCAAGCAGTCTCAAAATTCAAGTAACAGTACATTCAAAATATACTGTCCAAGCAATCTCAAAATTCAATTAATGATACAGTTCATAAACTGTCATTAGATGTAAAAGGCAAAAGAATAAAGTAAACCTATAAGAAATAAGTGTGACACTAACAAAAGTTGCATGAGATCATACTGGGAGGTATATTTGGTGGCTCTGGTGCAATATGAAATTTTCTGTGGTTTTGAAGTATTTCACAAATTTCGGCAGGACGTAACCATCGATGTTGTGCTTCCACAAGTATCTGCTCAATATCTGTATTTTCATAACAGGAACAAATTATCAGCAGATTAAAGAAAAGAAAAGGAATTCAATAATCTACAAGAGGATGGAAGTAATTCATATGGTCACCCAAACACAAGCCAATAGAATATACTGATCCATAGTATGCATGAAGAATTAAATCTGAAGTACCAATCCCATACAGGTCTACTCTCAAACCAATATGATATGTCAATACGCTGTTCTGCAGTATATCTCTGGAAAAAATAAAATTCGAATCAGTGAAATAGTTTGGTACAGTCTACAGCGTAGGATGGTAGGATCAGTATCCTATGATGCTTGAATCCATGCTATGAGATGTTTCTTAAGTTATTGACTTTTTAAGCATATTAAAATTTGATGCAGAGTAGAAAGAGCTAAGGAAATCTTTGGGACAGAATCAAGTGATTGGTACTGAAAATAAATCATTGCATGGTAATAAACTAAAACACAACCAAGCATAGCATGCCCACAGAAGAAAGAAGACGAGAAATGGATAAGATGTCATATGGAAGTTTGAGAACTTGTACAAAATAATCATCTAATATCATAAGATTGCATTATCTATTGAACGGCCATTTTAGCCCATAGAAAATCTCATAC
Source organism: Ensete glaucum (assembly GCA_021527575.1). Lineage (NCBI taxonomy): Eukaryota > Viridiplantae > Streptophyta > Magnoliopsida > Zingiberales > Musaceae > Ensete > Ensete glaucum. The sequence continues at coordinate 18,358,124 of CM038555.1, read as the reverse complement.
ATATGTGAAAGGATAGACAAGTCACATTTCTTCCAGAAGTAAGGAATGTAAACATAATGGATATTCTATTACTTTGAATGTCATCCTCAAAAAATGAAATCATCATGATGGTATCACAACTATAGCAAATAAAAGCAACACTAGTTAAGCAAGCATGATAACCTAAAAGCTACCAAAAGATAATTCCAAAGCAACAAGGTGAGCAAGTATATATGATGGTTGTCGAATCCTTTGGGATCAACAATTAATGCTGTTAGAAGTAAATTAATGCTGTAAGTAATGACCATACAGTAACATGACTATAAAAAGCAGGCATTTGATATGTTTTATGACATTCCTCTATGCATTAGAGCCTAAAAAAATTATGCACAACTATAATCCAGGAGATATTTTGCATAACAACCCAATATAAAGTGGCATATATCCAAAATTAATCCATGAGGCAGATTTAGGTATTATCAAATTATTCTAGAACTAAATCCAGAAAATCTGTGCTTCAAAAATGAACCAAAGAAAGGTCATATGTCCAAAATTTTAATTCTTGTTTTTTGGTAAGTAAAAGTTAATGTATTAGGTATTAAGTTTGTACAAAATAGTTTTGTCTACACAAGCCGTAGACTAAAGCTTAAGGCCTCTTAGAGCAGACGAGAAGATTGCACCCCACCTCAAGAAGGTGGAATGGGCTCACTTCACCTAACTCATCTCCAAGAGTAGCCAAATGAAAATGCAGTCATGCCTACACATGCTGTAGACTATGACGCCATACTGTAGTCAATAAATAATAAAATGCAATGTCTAGACAATCCTGGACTACTAGTGAATACATCACATTGTGAAAGGTTTGCACCACTGAATACATTCCATTCTTCATCATCATTCCTGAGATCATTAACTAATGGTAAAATTGAATCTGGTGAAGATCCCTTTCTCTCTTCTTGTAAAGTGCTCCGTGTTCAGTTAGATGCAAGGACTTCTTTAAAAAGATCATTTAGATGCAACATGATATTGTTCAGAAACAATAACAAACATGCTTTGATATTTCCTACAAAGACAAAAATTTCTCGCCCACCAAGAAGAGAGATAGAAGAGAGTGCAACATGGTCTATAAATGTTAGCTAGTACAAACCTAAACAAACCTGAAAACCTTAACATCAATGAATAGCATGCCTTGGTATTACAATAAATTTAGTCCATCATAACCTAATATTGGTCCAAATCAAGAAAAGAGTTTCCCCATTATTCCCCAATGTATATGGGTATTTCGATAAATGTAGTACCTAATGATGTAATATTTATTGGTTGAAATCAAGAAAACAGTTTCTCCATTGCATATGGGTATATTGAGCATAGTTAGTCCTTCCCAGTCTCCAAAAGGCAGAAGGTTCATAAGTAGTAGACTGCCAGAGCAACTTCCAGTTTTAGTTTAACACAGAACCCGACCCTCTCAAGAAATTTAAAACTTGGTGAAAATTCTAAGAGAAAAAAAGCATCCATATTTTGACAACATTGGAACTCTATTAATTTCATAATATGTTCAATCTTGTCATCCATTCTATTTACAGCTATATCAGCCATCAAAAACTCAATGTAACTTGAGTTGTCCCTTCTTGATTTCCCATATAGCAAGTAAATGTGAAGTATATGTGCTGTTCCTTATAGTCACAACCCCATCATATATTTGAGCACTTTCAACTCTTCCAGCTTACCACTTCTATAACAGGCCAGCCTTGGAATAAATATAAAAAATACATTGTCAACAAGAAATTTCCCATTATACTAGAAGATAGTGTTCATGATGTTTGATAAACACAGAAAAAAGAACTCACACATGGTTATATGTCTCATCAATCACTCATTTCCTCCTTTTGCAAATACCTAATTGTGCACCGTAACTATCTGAACAGTCTCCAAAGTTTAATACAACACAGCAGTAGCTATTATTATTAAGTCATTGCATTCCCATATTTGTTTCATAAGCACTAATATACCCAAATAGAGAAATTGAAAATATAAAAGACAGCAAAGTATTCACTTTAACAACCTGTTTCATGAATCTGGATGTGATTTGGTTTATCCACATCAATCACATCTCACGAGGTATAGAACAAAACAACATCAAAAGCATGTCAGCAGTTGTGGTTGATAAACAAAAGAAACGTATATCTAACCACCGAAACCAATCAGCATGCACTCGAACGAGATAGCGAAGGCATCAATAAATATTACCAGAGCCAAAATACCAAAATCGAGAAATCACAGCCAAGCATCAAAGCAATCAATAAGCTAAATTTCATTCATCATACTCCGAAAAATGGAAAGAGAAACAAAAGAAGTAAGAAGAAGTAGATAACTACATACTTAACGGAGGAGTCGATCCACCCCGCCCAGCGCCCGCCATCGATCACCCCCAACACAAGAAGTCACTTCACTGAAGCCGGACTCCTTTAAAACCGTAGATCCTCGTCAGAGCCGACCAACAAGTTCCAAAAACGGAAGTACCAAAGCACGAACGATTCCCGTCCGATTTCCAACCTAAATAGCAGGAACCGATCGAAGGAATCTTCAAGGAAGATCTCGGACTAGGGTTCGTAATCGATCGAAATATATGGTTGTTTAAGGGGAAAGAGGAGATTGGTAGAGACAAAAAAGCGAACGTTCGAGGAAATAGAGGGAGAGAAGAAATGGGGCGAGTCGAGCCGCCGAGGTGGAAATGGGAGGAGGATGAAACTATTAGGAGACGGCCATTAACGTCGGTAGATCGGAACGAGGAGGCGCCTATGTTATTACTGTATCGATTTCACGGAAATGCCCCTCCCCGTGGTTGCTGCCATAACGGACGCGTCGTTACGGGATCCCAAAAGAGAAAAAAAAAAAAAAAAAAAAACTGCGACCCGCCACTAACTGCTTCACGGTTGGGTAGAACAGTGTGCCCGTAGACGGCCCCGCACGAATCCGGTAGACGTGTCGATAGGCCAGAGAGCGATGGCGACGGGCGAACGGTGTCTTGCGCGACATTACGTGTATAAATGTACGCGTACCGGGGAAGGAGGTGGGGACAGTTACGTTAGAGACGGTTTTCCGTTACGGTAGTCAACCACATTGCAAGTAGCAGCTTCCCGGCGATGGTGAGTTCCGCTCCAATTTAGGTAGAGGACTGCAACATTCAACTGCCCATCTCGGCCGTCCATATTTTCTGTCGTCAAAGAACGTCCGTCCGTTCAGCTTCGTCAGTTTATCGATCCGAACCCTAATTGAGCTGGAGTTGGGACAATTTAGGAGTTAATCGAGAGACTATGAATGAACACCAAACCTATGGAGAACATTGGAGTAATTATAATTGTAGATAGGTATCTGATCTAAGGAGTTCATCTGTCCTTGTCCATTACATATGCTCCATCATTGAACACTCACCGGGATCCAGCTCATAGATTGGGCTCACGAGCAAATTTGATTTGGATTATTATTTCGTTTCACACTCCACCGGATTTGATGATTTAGCTTCATGGATAATTGAGTGGGTGTTGATTTAGTAGTTGCCATCCAAATGCTGCAAAAATTGGGTGAAGTAGTGAGGCTGACACGAGACATAAAATACCAAACATTTTCCATGCACGAGCATGCGAACGTTCAACGTCCAAATTTATTAATGTGATGGGAACTGCACACCCAAATCAAAGATGGGGCAAGCGTGAATAATTTAGAAGGTGATTGGTAGTCGGCATTCAATTTTTCTGCATCTTCCGACTTCACAATCATGTTTAAGAATTCAAATGTAGCTGGCCTATTAAAGACTTGATGTGAAGGAAGGAAAAAAAAAAAAAAGACTGTAAAAAATTAGAATTCAGTTATTATAGAGATGATTCACGTAACTTTAAATTTTGTTAAGGGATGAAGCATGGAGGACAAATACTATGGTTAGTCCTAAGGTTTTCTCTAGTAAATTTAGAATATCCGGGAGTAAAATTTTTTATGATTTATGTGAATAATATATAACGAGATTTGAGCTTCATTTGAAGTTAAGTAAGAGATAATTTTACTTTTTATATTTTAATACTCTTATGTTATGAAGAATTTATTTATTTTTTATAATGATCATGGGTAATAAACATCGAACCACATACATCTAATATTTTTTATTTTATTTTCTAGATTTATTGGTTTCAAGATTTTCTCTTATCACCTCCTACTCACACAATAGCTCATTGAAGTTCAGTATAATGTGGTTTGTTCATGGTGTAAAAAAGTAACAAATCTAAGGTTTGAGGGTTGAAGACATCATTTAATATTTTTTACGACTAAAAAATTAATTACTCTAGAAGTACAAGATTCACTTACGAAAGTTGTGGGTTTAAAATTTTATCAAATTTTTTTTTAAAGATCTACCGTTCAATTGATACAGTGAAAGAACGACTTCGATTATTATCAATAAGATGTTAGATGAAATCTTGTCTGCACCCTTTGCCTTTATAAATGTAGATTATCTAAAGAGTTCACTCTTTATCTTTACCGAAGAAGAAGAAAAAAAAAAGGATGAAAGAAAATGGGAGGAGCGCCCATCACCCATCCTCTCCCCTGCTTCCCAGTCGCGCCACCGTTATCGTCCAGGCCACTCTCTTTCGTCGACTGTTGCTGCCGGAAAGCCCACCACTGCTGCGACCACGGCTCATTTCTCTCTTCCATGGAGTCGCACAATGTCTCCTCCGCTCGACCGGCTTCCCACCGTCCCTTGTTCAGCCGCTGCTGCTCCACGGCAGCATGCCATTCATCGCAATCTGTTGTCCTCTGTTCAGCTGCTGCTGTTGCACGGCAGTGAAAGCAGACGGAGCGCCTGTCACTCGTCGACGTCTCCTCTTTGCCTCAATCATCAGGGACTTGACCTTCTCCTGGAGCCGCTTTACGTACTTGATGACGTCACCAAGAACGGAAGCCTTGTTCAGTCTTGAAATCAATCGATAGCTCATCTTGTTAGAGTTATTAACTGTTACATAACTATAATTATATAAATTATTATATAAAAATTATTATGTCAGAATTAAAATCAAATAATATTAGATCTATTTACGATACGTATCTTTATATACCATCTAATTGAGATCCAATTACATCTTCAAGAGCATCGTCAGTCGGATCTGAATAACGTCGAATATCGATCTGCAAGAGGAACTAGAATAGATCTAGACCCCTTCTCCTCTCTTCCTATCATTTCATAGGACCACCTTAATTGATGGTTTTGGGAGATCAAGAGGATAACTGTAATCTCTTGATCTAGATCAAGAGGATAACTGTAATCTCTTGATCTATTCACCCCTTTGTCGTTCTTTGTTGTGCCGTGCATAGAGTTTATAGTAGGTCCTGTCTATTTATAGGCGAGAGCGAAGGTCTAGGGTAACTTATTAGAAGAGTTCCTTCCATCAAGGGGGCATCCCCTAAAATATCATAATATAATATGGACTTTATTTAATATTAGATAATATATTTTATTAGAATCCAAATAATATATAATATATCTTATTCAATTAATAAAGGGCCACATAATCTTACATTCTCCCACTTAGCCCATTAATTGATAAGATATAAAAGATATCAAAAATCAAAATAAATAAAATAAAATTTATTTAAAAATAATTTTATATAATTATATTCTGAAAATTTTGAAAAAATATTTTATACATGGCCATGATTTTAAAAATAAGCCAATAAGTCTAATAAGCATAATAATACTATATTCAGTCCAACTATTAATGTGAGTAATAACGGTTATATGTCATCAATGTCACACTTCCTTCTATGTACTACAAATTGTTAGTCTTTCCTTATATAGTCTATAATGACCCATGTAATTTGTTTTGTCAAGACAATTATGTTTCTTGTATTCAAACATAATATGCATAAACATAAACATAAACAGGATAGCAGAAACAAATAATTTTAATTATATAAAAAGAAATGTCAATAATAGCATCCACTTAAACATATATCACCATATCCTTTATGACTTGCTCACAAGCCCCATTTTAAGAACATGTTCTTTAAATGGTTTACATTGCAAAACTTTAGTAAATGGATCAGCAATCATCATAGTAGTGCTTAATTTTTCAATTGACACTTGTTGTTTCTGGACTCTTTCTCTAACCACCAAATACTTTATCTTAATGTGCTTAGAACCACCAGAGTACTTGTCATTCTTAGATAAGAAAACTGCTACAGTATTATCACAAAATATCTTCAGCGGCTTGACAATTGAGTCAACCATACCAAGTCATGAGATAAAATTTCACAGCCATAAAGCTTGATTTGTGGCCTCAAAGCATGCCATAAATTCAGCTTCAATCGTAGATGATGCAATAAGTGATTGTTTTACACTTTTCCAAGAAATTGCCCCACCAGCCAATATGAACACAAATCATGAAGTGGATTTTCTGCTATTGTGGTAATTTACAAAATCAACATCTGAATATCCCATTACTTCAAGCTGATCTGATTTTCTATATGTGAGCATATAATCTTTTATCCCTTGTATATATCTCATTACTTTCTTTGTAGATTTTCAATATTTCATTCCTGGGTTACTCTGGTATCTACCCAGCATTGTCACTACAAAACTGATATCTGGCATTGTACAAGTTTAAGTATATAATATATTTTCAATTACGCACCCATAAGGAATATTCTTCATTTGATCTATTTCTAAGTTATTCTTAAGGCACTAATTTTGGCTGAATTTTTCACCTTTAGTAATAAGTGTATAATTGACTTTACAAAGCTGCATATTAAACCTTTCCAAAATACGATTAATATAATCTTTCTGAGATAATTCTAACAAACCTTGAGATCTGTCTCTGAATATCTCAATGCCAATAACATAGGATGCCTCATTCATATCAACCATCTTAAAGTTATTGTTGAAAAATATCTTGGTTTCATGTAACAAACCAAGATCACTACTGGCAAGCAATATATCATCCACATATAAGACCAATATAATAAATTTACTTCCACTAACCTTTAGATATATACACTGATCAACAGTATTTTTATTAAATCCGAAGGAATTAATGGTATCATAAAACTTTATATACCATTGTTTAGAAGCTTGTTTAAGGCCATAAATAGATTTCTTAAGTTTGCAAGCCCAACTTTCCTTTCCCTTTTCTGTGAATCCTTCAGGTTATTTCATATAGATTTTCTCATCTAAATCCCCATTCAGAAATGCTATTTTCACATTCATCTCATATAACTCAAGATTATAATAAGTTATTAATGTCATGATGATTCCTTTCGAAAAACTGGAGAGAAGGTCTCATGGTAGCCAATGCCCTCTTTTTGAGAAAAACCTTTGGCGACAAGTCTGGCTTTATATCGTTCGATATTGCCCACCAAGTCACGTTTAGTCTTAAAGACCCATTTACAACTAACTCTTTTATAATTATTGGGCAATTCAACGAGTTCCCAAATACTATTCTGGTCCATTGATTTTAACTCGTCTTTCATTGTATTATACCATTTTTCAGAATCATTACTTTCTATGGCTTATAAAAATGATAAGGGGTCTCTTTTCATTCGTATATCAAGATATGATTCTTGTAGATATATCATATAATAATTAGAAATGACATGTTTTTTTTTTCTTTAAGATCTTCTCAAATCTGCCAATTGTGATTGTTTTACAAGACTATCAGCAGCGACATCAACATCACGTGAGAATTCATCAATGTTATTTTATTATTCACCCTCATCAATTCTCTCATTGATTTGAGGAACAATAATTTCTCGAATAGGGGATAATATATGAGAAGAAGTCTGAATCTCCTCAATATCAAAATTAATCCTTGAAGACTTTTGACTCCCACTAATTTTACTATTTTCTAGGAATTTTACATTACCAGATTCTACTATCCTTATATTATGATTAGGGCAATAAAATCTATATCCCTTGGATCTTTCTGGGTAACTAGTAAAATATCCAGAAATTATTCTTGGATCCAATTTCTTTTCATGTGGATTGAATACTCTTATCTCTGCAGGATACCCCCAAATATGTAAATGTCTCAAACTGGGTTTTCTACTAGTCTATAACTCAAATGGAGTTGATGGAACTGATTTACTAGGAACCTTATTCAGGATATACATAGCTGTCCTAAGAGCATCACCTCATATTTACTTAGGTATAGAGGAATAATTCATCATGCTCCTAACCATATCCATAAGAGTACGATTTCGCCTTTCAGCAATACTGTTCTGTTGTGGCACATCTGGTAATGCATACTGAGTACAAATACCCCGTTGTTTTAGGAATCTAGCAAAAGGACCAATATTCTGATCGGATTCATCATATTTGCCATAAAATTCACCACCCCTATCAGATTTGACAATTTTAATTTTTCTATCTAATTGTCTATCGACCTCATTTATGTACACTTTAAGAATGTCAATAGCCTGAGACCTTTCATGTATTAGATAAACATAGTCATATCTGGACATGTCATCTATAAATATGATGAAATACTTTTTTCCACTAAAACAATAAATATGGAGTGGTCCGTAGATATCAGTATGAATAATTGCAAGAAGTTCTTTACTTTTTGTGGCATTTTTTTTTTGTATGCTTAGTTTGCTTTTCTTTAATGCAATCTATGCAAACATCAAAATCAATAAAGTCTAAATTTTTTAAATATTATCCTTCACTAATCTTTCAATTCTTTCCTTGGAGATATGCCCCAAATATCTATGCCACAATATAGAAGATCTTTTATTATTGGAATTATATTTCATTTTAATACTTGATTGCAGGGTCAATAATATATTCGCAAACTCAAGATTCAAATTAATTCTGTACAAACCATCAAAAAGAATTCTAGAACCAACTTTTATTGAATCATAAAATATGCTGAGTTTACCATTACCAAAAGAAACACAATATCCTAACTCATCAATTCTAGACAGAGAAATTAAATTTTTAAAAATTATAGGAACAAAATATATGTCTTTCAGATCCATTAGATGACTTGTCTCTAGGCGTAAGCGATAAGTACCTACTGATACCACTTTTGTTTTGAGACGATTTTCCATCATTATGAATCTTTCATGTTCTTTTGGTTTTTGGGTTGAAAGGAATCCATGCATATTATTAGTAACGTGAATTGAAGTGTCAGAATCAATCCACCATATATTAGAAGGAACTTCTGCAATGTTTGATTCAAAACATACAAAGGTTGAGTTTGTACCTTTCTTTTCAAACCAAGTCGTACGTTTAATGCAATCCTTCTTTACATGCCCTTTTTTGCTACAAAAGAAGCACTTTACTGTAATAACTTTCTTTTCAATAGTTTGTCTAACACTTCCAGACCCAGTAAATTTCTTCGATGGATGATGCTTCGATTTTCTTTTCTTGATACCAACTCCTTGAGTAGTTATCAGTACATTATATGAACTTTCCTGGTTTAATCTTAATTCTTCCTGAACACACATACTAGTTAACTCATTCAAGTCCCACTTATCGTTATTTGTATTGTAGTGAATCTTGAGTGAGCCAAATTAAGAAGGAAGAGAATTACGAAGGAACTGCATAAGGAAAGATTCATCAACATTCATTCTCAATACCTTAAGTTTGGTAGCTTTGTCAGCCATATTGAGGATGTGATCCTGAATTCCTTGAGTACAATCATACTGAGCTATAGTCAATTCTTTCATTAATGTGCCAGCCAATGACTTATCAGCATATTTAAATCTGTCTTCAATAACCTTTAAATATTCACATGCACTAGATACAACCGGTAATAAAGTCTTTATATTATTTACAATTGTCATTCTTATGAACATTAAACTGAGCCTATCAGATCTTTCCCAAGCCTTCATTTCATTAACTTATTTCACATTACTTTTATTAGTTAATTCTTCGGACTTTTCAACAAGCAATGTCAAATCAAGATATAGTACGCCCAATGTAAATTGCACGTGCTCTAACCATTCTGAATAATTTGATCCAGAGAGTACAGGGACACTAGAAGCATGAGAATATATGGACGAGAATACCACTGCATAATATAAAATAACATTAATGCTTTGAGTTTTACCAAAATATGATGAACTATTGATATCATCAATATTTAATCTTTGGGTAAAAATATTGACACATCTAGTGTTCACATAAGATCATTTATGGAGGATTGATATCATCCTTGTGGAATAGTTTGCTACCTTTAGGTATAATATTCTAAACTGTAAGGATATCTAAAATAGTATCATCTTACCCCATCACATAATTATTTGAAATAAATTATCCTTTGGGATTATCTAAATCTCCTAATTATGCATGTAATTTTTAATATTATTTCTTTAATATCATTCAGGACTTTTTCCTTAATGTAATTTTATAAATCATTGATCTAGGTTACTTTTGTGACTACAAGACTAATGCAGTAATATAAAATATAAATTAAATTATCCTATGAATGATAAGACTTTAATTGTATTTCATATCTTATAAGCCTATCATCCCAGGCTACTTTGGCACCTACCGGTCAGGTATAACTTAAAGAGATGAATTACAAATAATATTCATCAAGTTCATTTAAACTAATTCATGCTGAGATACTTCAATAATAGGATAACAAATATAATAATTATTGAACACCTAATCAGTAGGAAAAAAACTCATATGATAACTATAATAATGATAATACATAAATCATGCATTTATGTGAAAATAAATATTATTTCATAATTACTAATATTTGTATGTAAATAACTTAATAAATATCCAAAAACCAATAATTTGATTTAACACATGCAATTAATAATTCATATGAGAAAACTACAAAGAAATAATAATTTATATTTTTTAACTAATTAATTTTATTTAATTGGAGAAGTCCAAAGTCGAATTAAATAAATTGATCAAAAATAAAATATAATCATTGAATAATAAAAAATATAATCATAATTAAATCTTATTAGATTATATATTGATCAATTTTATAATTGAGAAAATAACCCAAATTTCTCAATTTTATAATGACAGAACTGTAATTCTAAAAATAATAATATATAAAATTATAAAAAAATTTTCTAAAAAAATTATAGGATTAATAAATCACAAGGGTAAAATTGAAAATAATCATATTCAGCTAAAGGATAAAACTATCATTTTGATGAATGACAAAACTGTACTTTGAGTAGAATGGTAAAATCTTAATTTTACATTTAATATTAAAACTGTAATTTTCTTAATGAGAAGAAAAGAAAAAAACCCAACTCTCTTCTCTTCTGTCATGCACAAGCTGGCACATAGTTCGGCATGCTGCTACTAGTCTTACCTGCGACGCTAGCTCAGCAGCGTCTTGCCGCACCGACCTCTGCGCCGCGATTGCCCCTCAGCCGCGGCGGGTAGATTACCTGCACACGCATGCCGCAGATCCGGCCAAAAAATACAGTAAGATTGTTGCGTTTTTAATACACAACGACCATCAAGAATCGTTCGCAAGCAAACGATTAAAATTAACAGATAGGAAAATAAATCAATAAGATATTCAGATCAATGCATCGTAAACAAAAATAATAGATCTAATATTTTGATCTCAAAACCTAGGCTCTGATACCAATTATTGGTATAAAAACTATAATCATGCAAACTATTATGCGAAAAAAACTATTATGCCAGGATTGAAATCAAATAATACTATATCTGTTTACGATGCGTACCTTTAGATGTCATCTGATTGAGATCCAATTAGATCTTCAAGAGCACCGTCAGTCGAATCTGAATAACACCGAACATCGATCTGCAAGATGAACTATAATAAATCTAGACCCTTTCTCCTCTCTTCATATCCTTTCACAAGACCACCTTAATTGATAGTTTTGAAAAATTAAGAGGATAATCGTAATCTCTTAATTTAGATCAAGAGGATAATTATAATCTCTTGATCTATTTATTTTTTTATTTTTTTGTGTTATGTCATGTATAAAGTTTATAGTAGATTATAGATGAGAATATAAAGTTTAGAATAAATTATTAAGCGACTGAGCTTATCTCTCATCCCTTCCTCTCGGCCATACGTCTTTCTGAACGGCGGGTTTAGCCCTCGTGCTTACTTTCGGCTTCACCGTTGCAGCAAGACAGAGGGGCGATTCCGGGTCGCCAAATGACAGAATTCTCGGACACGTGGTGCTGGTGCAACAACTACAGCTGGGCCTGAGCAGCCTTAATTATCAAGCTACGAGGTTCGAGGCGCTTGGCCTGCGGATGGACGACTTCGCCTACCGCGACTCCTCGCTTGATAACTGCTCAAAGTCCTCCTTATTTCTCCTAAACTCTTGCATCTGCGGCTACCTTCTCCCACTGTCATCCGCTCTGCGCCAGCGTCTCTGCGCCATCCGCTCGCTGCAGTCCGTCGCAACACTTGTTGCTATTTGCACACTCTCTGCTTCAGGCAGAACTCCCTCAATCGATGACCTGCGTTCATGAGTAAAGCAGCACCTGTCTTCAGTTCAGCATTCCCCTTCCCTCTTTCCTACGCAGCTGCAGCACTCCTCTTCAAAGACGACGGTCCCAAAGGAAGCGCAGTGCTGCATCATCCTCCTCACCACGGCAGCATCGGAAGGAATGGTAGAATCATTCGGGAGACGACGATCCGCCACCTTTCGACGATTTTGATCGGATCAATGCCTTTCTCCTCAACAAACTGTGACCGTCTGCTACCGCCGCCGTCAGCTCACTGCAGACCTGCAGTGCGCTCTGTCTGCAACACAGGATCTCATACTGCGATCTTCCCTGCTGCGGCGCCTCTAGTGTTCACTAGCAACGCTCCCCCTTCTTCCTCGCCGACAGCCATCGCCTGATAGGCATCAAGCGGCTGATCGTCACTCCTCTTCACCGGTGACGAGCTCTTCGGCAGCAGCAAACAGTCATCCACGGCAAGCAAGCCCAAGTGCGGTGGCGCTCAGGAGACAGTAGCGAAATAAACTTCCTTCAACTCCTTTCGCCAACAAAACTGCTCCCAAACCGCACCGTCAACCCATTGAGACCTGCTTCAATCGACACATCTACGTCGACTTGGGCTTCCTTCTCTGCCACTTCCGACGACACTGATCTGTGTCCACGCTTTTTCCCTGTTCGTTGTTGTTTCTACATCTCATAGTGTCCCAGCAAGAAACACGACCCGTTGCAATTGGTTGCAGTCGTCCTCCCACCCTCCTTCTACAGCCGACACTCCTCTCTTAATCGCTAAGTTCTCTCTTGATCTCTAAGTTCGTTATATATCAATAAAATGTATTGATCGTATATCTCGGATGTTTTTGTTATTGTACCTCTAGGAACCATACACTACTCAAAAAATTAACCTTATCTATCCTTTAAAATTATCCAAATATAGAGACTAATCATACTGACATACCTATTTTTCTAATCTTTTATTTGGATAAGATCTATTGGGCTACATCGACGACTCTCTCCGTTATTCATGAGCGATGGTAAACATCATAAGGGCACCTAATCCAGTACTAAATCTGGATCACAAACTATGGTTACGTCAATATCATCTCATCCTCTAAGCAAGATAAGCCTCAGTCGTTAGATCTCTCGCTCCACTCATATCTTCATGTGATACTACTGTCGAAGTATGGTGCAAGTTTCAAATTACCTTAGCAAGTTATTCATGTACACGCATGCTCAGTCTCCTATCTAGTCTTATGAAAATAAAACAAGAGAAAAATACTATTATCGATTATCTACAAAATATAAAAATTCTCATCGATGACTTAGCTTTGATAAGTCATTTTTTCAGTGATAAAGTCATTGCACGCACACTTAATGGTCTAGGGGAAAAGTGACAATATGAGCATGGGATTCACCAGTGAGTGTCATTCAAAAAACTCTAAGATAAGTTGATTGACTATGTGACATATTTGAAGTGTGAGGACAAGTTGTTAAGACCAACCATCACTGCCCTAGTCAGTAAAAAATCCAAAAGGAAGAGCAACCAATATACTAAGACTACCAACAAAGGTTTGGCCAAGATGCCCCTTGGACCTATAGGTACTAAATAAAACTCCCCTCATCCACATCATCAATATTTCAATCGTAACTATCAAGATGACTACTTCAATTATCATCCGCCCTGGCATCCTGGCCACACAAATCAATAAAGAGTTATCTGTCAACTGTGTGATAAAGTCGGTCACTTTGTAAATGTTGGTATCGATTCAGACTTCCTGCTCCATCAACTTGGCCTCAAGTGCATCTCACGACTACTCCGACTACTAATCAATATAATTGGATTATGGACTCTAGCACCTCGTATCATATCACCTATGATTCCTGGAACTTATCCATCCATAACAACTATGGCGAAAATAATGACATCATCATCAGTGATGGTAAAGAAATCCCCATTACTTATACTAGTTCCTCAATGCTTAATTCATATACCATAACTTTTACATGCGATGATGTTCTATGTGCACCTAACAATAAACAAAATCTCATTTTTGTTTCTTAATTCTGCAAATAAATGAATACCTCAATTGAATTCTTTCATGACTCTTTTCTTGTCAGAGATTTGAGCATGAAGGCATCCTTGGTCTAAGGCCAGAGTAAATACAATATTTATGATTGGTTGTCAATCACCTAACCCACTGTTCACTCTTTCATTGTAGCTTCAATTGATGTATGATATCATCATCTTGATCATCCCTCCTCTTCTATCTAGCATAAATTACTTTCTTGTTATTCTCTTCCTACTCTTAAAGCCAGTAGCATTATAACTTATTATGATGCTTATGTAATAAAAGTCATAGACTCTCCTTTGGAGTATCTTCCTTATCCTACTCTAAACCATTTGAAATTATTTATACTGATGTTTGAGGCCTTGCCCTAATCACTTCTTTTGATAAGTTCAAATTTTATGTCATCTTCGTACACTATTTCACTAAGTATATATGGTTATAACCATAAGTATGAGGTTTCAACAATCTTTACCTTCTTTACCAAGTGGGGGGCTAACTTCCGTAAAAATGACGATTTAAAAAATTCATTCGATGAAAACCGATATTAAAAGTGTGCTTTGACTTAGAAAGTGTTATAAGTAGTTAAATTAGAAAGCAATAATAATGAAGAGCATACAAATAAATGTATACTGAATTTATAGTGGTTCGATCGTCGTGAGCTATATCCACTCCCGATTCCTTCTCCGTTGAGGCAACCAACATTTACTAACGATCTTCCTTCAATGGACAATGATCAATTACTATTTTACAACCCTTTTTCTTTTTCACAAGTTGAAGAGAAAACCTTTACAAGTCTCACACCTCCCTTACAATGATCTCTAAACTTTTTAGAGGAGGGGAACACTCAAGATATTACGACAACATTTGCACACTTAGAATAATGAGTTTTTTTATTATAGTTCTTGCATCCTCAAGCAAAAATGAGTGGGATATTTATAGACCCCAAAGGGCTTCAAAAGTTGGAGCCAAAATTTAAATTTTTGGGGTTTCTAAGATGCTCGCAGTACCATTGCCGCTTGACAGTCTTAGAGACTAGGCTCTAGTGGTAGTATCACCAGCCTCTATGGTACTACCACTTGACATAGCCTGGGAGACTGTGTTTGGGTGGTACCACCACCTAATACAATCTCAAAGATTATCTTCTGGATGGTACCATCGTCAGGTCTAGTGGTGCCATTGCCTGACCCAACATTAGGTTATTGAATGGGCCCAAATCAGCCCTAATTAAGGCCCAATGGGCTATTAATTGAGTTAACATGGTTATACCCAAAACTAACTCAATTAAGACCTAAACTACGATGATTATGATATAAACGACTACAAAGCGTAAATCTTGTGTTGTTCGACATGTCATTGGTTCATTCGAACTTTCAGTGCATTAGCTCTCCTTTGACATATTGCTCAATCCATCGGCATGTTGACTCCTATAACATCTCATCTTGACGCAATGTCTGATTCTTCCAGCCTGATCTTTAACTCCGGCCCAACATCTAATTTTTCTGCTTTAATTGTTTTTCCTTTTCATGATCAAAGATAATCAATCCTGTATAACTTTTCTCAAATGTTGATTAGATCATAACTTCATCAATTGATTTCATCATCAAATTTTTGAGATTCAACATATTCATGCAGTAACCTCTTGCCTTCATCCATGCTCCGTATCCATGGCATGTTTGTAAACTTCAATAAGCTATTTATATACTTCACCAAGCTCCAAGAGCCTAATACACAGAACTTGGCTCATTTTTGACATCAAATAGCTTCATTAACTCCAAGTCTGATACCTCGTTATTTCTATGTTAACAAAATAGAGGTACAATATATCTTCTAGTATATGTGGATGATATTAATTCTATGGAGATCAAGGCATTCCTCAAAAAATTGGTAGATCGATTCTCTTTTAAAGATTTATGAACCTTGAGCTATTTTCCGGAAGTGGAAGCTACATATATATCTTCAGGACTCTTCCTATCATAACAGAAGTATATTTATGATTTATTATCAAAGATGAATATGCAGGTTGCTTAAAAGGTTTCAACTCCCCTCTCTACTGATGAATCACTCAAATTAAGTGATGAAAGACCTACTATGGATCTTATTCAATACCGACAAGTACTTGGCCCTTTAGAGTATTTATCTCTCACATACTCAGATATCTCATTGTGGTCAACAAATTATCTCAATTTATATATAGACCAATTATTACATATTGGTTTGCAATCATGACCTTTTTCTCCGTAAACATTCCCCACTTCATCTCTATGCCTTTGTCGATACTGATTGGGTATGAAATTTTGATGATAGAACATCCACTTCGAGGTATATTATCTTCCTTGGAGTTAATCAAATCAAAGATAGTCGCATGGTCTACAATTGAAGCTGAATACCATGTCATCGCCACCACTGCTAGAAGACTAATTGGGTCATGAATCTGCTGAAGGAACTTGATATCAACTTCACTCTTACTCCTACAATATATTGTGATAATGTTAGAGCTACCTACTTATGTGCTAATCCATTGTTCCAATCATGTATGAAATATATTACCGTCAACTTTCACTTCGTGCAAGATCAAGTTGTCAAACATCGACTATGTGTTTCTCACATCCATATGGCTGATCAACTAGTAGACTCACTCACGAAGCCTCTTGCCTATAAACTATTTTCATTGCATCGGTCTAAGATCAGCCTCCTTGACAAGAGCACCATCTTTGTAAATAGAAAGAAGAAGGAATCATAGGAAACGATCTTGATTCAAGGAAAAAACTCAAGTCATGAATACTGAGAAATCAAGATAAGAAAGAATTCATGCATTTGGAAGATTCAAAATGCCTATCTCTCTTATAATAAAATCAAATTGTTCCTCATTCAAAGATTTAATAAAAATATTTGCTAATTGATATTTTGTATCAACAAATTCTAAAGATATATCATGATTATTAAAATAATCTCTAATAAAATGATGTTTAATATCAATGTGTTTAGTTCTAGAGTGTTTAATGAGATTCTTTGTTAAAAAAATAGTACTAGTATTATCGCATTTTATAGAAATAATTTTTAAGTAAAATTCATAGTCTTCTAAAGTGTTTTTCATCAAAATAACTTATGCACAACATGCACTCGCTGCTACATATTTAGCCTTGGTTACAGATAATACAATAAATTTTGTTTCTTGAAAAATTAAGAAACAAATGTATGACCTAAGAACTAACATGTTCTAGAGGTACTTATTCTATCTATTCTATATCCTCCAAAGTTGATATCAGCATAAGCAATCAAATCAAAATTTTCATATTTTGGATACCATAGTCCTAGGTTTGAAGTTTCTTTTAAGTATCTAAATATTCTTTTAACTAGGATTGGATTAAAATCTTGCATACAGGCTTACACTAAGCATAATATATGGTTTAGTTGTAATTAGATATAGCAAACTACCTATCATACCTCTATAGGCCATTTGATCAAAATATTTTTCTTCATTGCCTATATCTAATTTTGTAGAGGTGCTCATTAGTGTGTTAATGGTTTAGCAATATCCATATGAAATCATTTTAACAAATCCAAAGCATACTTAGTTTGACTAATAAAAATTGTATCATTCAATTATTTAATTTATAGTTTTAAGAAAAATATTAATTCACCAATTAAACTCATTTTTAATTCTTGGCTCATATGTTTGGTAAATTATTTACATAAAAATTCATTAGTAGAACCGATAACAATATCATCAACATAGATTTGAATAATAAAAAATTATTATTTTTAAATATTTAATAAATAATATAGTATCGGCCTTGCCTTTTAAGAAATTATTTTGAATAATGAAAGAACTAAGTCTCTCTTACCAAGCCCTAGGGGCTTTCTTTAATCCATAGAGAGCCATAAATAATTTGTAAATATGATTTGGAAAATAACCATTTTCAAATTCGAGTGGTTATTCTACATAAACTTCTTCGAAAATAAAATCATTAAAAAAGTCACTTTTGGCATCCATTTTAAATAATTTGATATTTTTAAAAGAAGCATAGGCAAAAAGCATCCTTATGGCTTTTAAGTTTTACTACAGGAGCGAAGGTTTCTTCATAATTGATATATTCTTCTAGTTTGAAACATTTGATCACTAATCTAATATTATTTCGAACCACAATACCGAATTTATCTTGCTTATTTCTAAAGACCCATTTAGTGTCAATTATAAGATGGTCACTAGGTCTAGGAATTAATATCCGTACCTTATTTATCTCAAATTGATTTAACTCATCATGCATTACAAAAACCCATGAATCATTTTTAGAGTATTGTCAATAAATTTTGGTTCAATTTGAGATAAAAAAAGGCGGTATTAGCACAAAAAAATTAAATGATGAATGAGTTTGAATACCTTTTGATGTATCTCTAATTATTAACTCCTTAGAATGAGCATCTACATACTTCCATTCCTTAGGTAAGTATTCTCTAGAAGTAGATGCATCCAAGTTGCTTGGGAGAGAGAATTTTCATTCAAATTTAAAGTACTAAAATCAAAATCATTTTTCCTTCAATTCAGGAAACTCATTAAAAACAACATGGATGGATTCCTCAATAACTAAGTTCTTTTATTAAAGACATGATAAGCTTTTGAAGTAGAGGAATATCTAAGCAATATACCTTCATTAGATTTTACATTAAACTTTACTAAGGCATCGTTTTCATTTAAAATAAAATATTTATAATAAAAAACTTTAAAATATAAAATATTAGATCTTTTATTATTCCATAATTCATAGGGAGTTTGAGAAAGCAGTAGCATGTCGTGCTAATGACTTCGGCCCAAAAGTATTTGGGTTGGCTATGTTTATTTAGCATGATTCTTGCTATCTCTTGTAAACTCCTAAGTTTTCTCTTAATAACTCTATTTTGTTATGAATTTCTTGGAGTGAAAAAATTATGGTGATACCCATTTAACTCATAAAAATATTAAATGGTTTTTAAATTCACTATTGTGATTACTACGAATAGACGAAATCATAAAACTCTTTTCATTTCGAAAAATAATTCAAGCAATCACTTTTATGTGTCAAAAAGTATGTCCAAGTAAATTGACTATAGTCTTAAATGATTACAAATACATATTTACTAAATCTTATATTTGTGATATTTGTTAGTCTAAATAAATCCATATAGATTAATTATAGTGGTCTAGAGTTGTTTACTCTATTTTTAGATTTAAAACTACTCTTTATTTGTTGACCAAGTTGGCATGCATTACAAACTTTGTTCTTGACAAACTTAATTCTAAGTATACCTCTTACAAGTTCTTTAATTTTAATTTATGAAATTAGTTTCATACTTACATGACTTAATCTTCTATGCCAAAGCCATGCATCATCATTTAAAGCCGAAAAATAAGTTTCATCACAAAAGTTATCGAGATCAATAATGTACACATTATTAGTTTTTAAGGTAATCATTGATATATTTTTGTGAGGTATCTCTATAATGTAAGCATTAGATTCAATTTTGACGCTATAAACCTTATCATATAATATGCTAATACTTCGTAGGTTATGTTTAAACCATCTACTAATAAGACATCTTCAATCTAAAGATTTGATTTGTTACTTATATTTCTTTTACCAATAATTTTTTCCTTTAATGTTATCTCTGAAGGTAACATACTCTCCATCTCAGCTAGTGAGCTTTAAAAATTATGTTGGATCTCTGGTCATATGCTTTAAGTATCTACTATCAAGATACCATTTTTTGCTCCTAGCTCTTATATGGAGACTTACCTATAAAAATAAGAGATTTACTTTAGGTACCCATTTAACTTGGGGTCTTTCATGTTTAGCTCTAACTCTCTTGACCTTTGTTATTAAGTAATTTATTATTCCTTTAGGAATCCAAACTAATTTATGAGAGCTATATTTTTTGAATGAACATGTATAGGCATAATGACTAAATCTTCCACAAAAGTTATATTTATCTTTAGGGAAAATATGTAGTGTGAAACTTTTTATAAATTTTGTTGGCTTTGGTCGAGTATTACTACATACAAACTCGATTCCTTTCTTTTCATAGACATAACCTTAGTTGGCAAGAATTATATTTAATAATTTATTTCCAATTCTAAACTTTTGTAAGGTTTATTGTAATAACATATTTTCCTTTTTTAGTGCATCTAATGCTTCACATTTAGAGCAAGGAGTATATGATGTTGATGTTTCATACAAAGTTTTAAATTTACTAGTAAGTAATGCATGATCCTTTTTTAGTGATTTATATTTCTCACTAACATTTTTAAGTTCATTATATAAATCATAAAATATATTAAAAAATTCATCATAAGAAAAAGAAGCTTCATGTGAGTCATATACCTCATCATTAAGGACCATCAGTGCGTAGTTTGCCACTTGGTCTCTATTGTTTTGCTCTTCATCTTATGATGCGCTCGAAGCATCATAAGTTGCCTTGAAAGCTTTCTTCTTCTTTTGAGTCGGGAACTTCTTCTTCAATTATGGGCACTCATTTTTTATGTGTCCTGGCTTCTTGCATTTATAATAAATTATAACATCCTTTTTTGATTTATTTTTATTCTTATAATTTTTGTTTATTTTTATGAATTTTTTAAGTCTTCTTGTTATAAGTGCAATATTATTATCCTCGTCATTTGAGCTTTCACTTGAAGAATCTTCTTTTGTTCTCAGTGCAATATCCTTCTTGTACTTTGAAAGATTTTTCTCTTGCTTATCGTGTGCTTTATAAGTTATTTCATAGGTTATTAATGACCCTATAAGTTCTTGAAAGGGAAAAATATTCAATTCCTTTACCTCTTGAATGATAGTTACTTTTGGATCCCAGCATTTAGGAAGAGATATTAAAATTTTATTTACTAGTTTAAGTTTAGTATAACATTTACCAAGAGATTTCAAACTATTGATAACATCCATAAAACAGGTATACATGCTACCAACGGTTTCGCTTGGCTTCATTTTAAACAGTTTATAACTATGTACTAAGAGATTACTTTAGACTCTTTTATTTTACTCATGCCTTCATGTATGACTTCTAGTATGTGTCATATATCATAAGTAGTGTCATGTATAAACTCGGTTAAATTCATTTTTATCCAAGGCACAAAACATAGCATTCATAACTTTAGCATTCAAAGAAAATATTTTTTTCATAATTATTCCAACTATTAATTAGATTAAAAAATTTTTGGAAGTTATTTTCAATGATATTCCTTAGCTTGAAATCTATAGAAATAAAAAAAAATCTTATTCATGTTTTCTATTAGGAAACCTCAGCAGGAGCATCATATGCACAACGAAAGATCAAAACAAACTAGGTTTCTTATACAGATCAAATCCGTGTAAAAGGTTAGGTCATGAGAAAACCATAAAAACCAAACAAACCGTATCGTGTGAGATATTATTGTACCTAGGGAGATTGTATATCCCTGTTCTCCAAATCCGGATGGAGAGGATGAAGGAGATCAAGTGTCCTTCTCTCTAATGGTATCCACATGATGGATTGCCGCATCAATACTCATCCAATTACAATCTCAGGCCTCACAACTCTTGTGCAGAGGGAGGGAGGAGAATATGATAAGGTGGCCAAAACTGCAGCCTATCAACTATGAGCCTCCCCTCCTATTTATAGAGAGCCACAAAAAATCTTAGGGTTCCTGCCTTAGTAGGTATTAGATCTTTTCCAATTACCTAATAATCTTGATTTATTGAATCTCTATCCAATAATCCGATAATCTCTTTTAGCCTCTAATTGGGCCTCATGCAAGAAGCCCATCAGTGTAGGGTCTAATTAGATCTCCATTAATTCTTCTATTCGCTGAAGCATCTACTATATATATGTGACCCTCTAAGCCTAATATAGAGCTGGTCGTGAGTTAGTCCTATAAGAATTTTTTCTGGTATAGTGAATTATTATCTTTATAATAATTCACTCAACTCATCGATTATGGACGTACTAGGCCACTATGCAATAATTCTGAAATAGTACAGGGGGATCAAATCCATCGAACATGTCTATCCATAATTACAGTATATTTATAATCTCTCATCCAACTAATATTTCAGAGACCATATATTGGACATGGTACTATCAGGTCATATACGGAATCCATCTGAGACTTACTCTAATTGGATTCTTTCGAAGAACTCTTTTCTCAATCTTAATGATCTTGGATAGGGATTTATCTGAGCAAGCACATATGGGATATTCCTCTCGCAATATCGAGAGTGGATGATCCTTTATTGATATTCAAGTGCCTTTGTAAGGTTAGCTACCAATCCCAATAACCGATTGTACCAGACTTAGAATTTTCCAAACCTGTAAGTCCGACATTAAAGAAAGGAGTACTCGAATAAGACATCTTTGGTATCTCAAGTCTAAGGACCAGATGTATAACTAGAACTATGACATCGATATCGGACATTAGGTATCATTAACTATACAATATTTTATAGATAGATTAATTAATGAACTTATTTTCCAATAAGCAACTATACTATATCATTAGTGTCTCAACACAAGTGGCTATGAGACCAGCCACCTCAATTATATGGATGGGTATACAATACACCGATCTATCCGGTTATCTCGATGTCCCTCTCGAGTAACCTATGACCGAGATTATTTAGGATTTATGTTTAAAGGTGAATTGATCTCATTATCATGATCTCATCATGATCTGATTCCCATTGTACAAAACTAAGGACATCACAATATATATATATATATATATATATATATATATAGTTAAAACCAATAAAATCTGATATTAAAAGTGGGCTTTGACTTGGAAAGTATTATAAGTAGTGAAATCAAAAATCAATAATAATAATAAAGAGCATAAAAGGAAATGCATATCGAATTTATAGTGGTTCAGTCATCATAATTTTGTCCACTCCCGATTCCTCCTCCGTTGAGACCATCAACATTCACTAACAATCTTCCTTTAATAGGTAGAGATCAACTATCCTTTTACAACCCTTTATCCTTTTTACAGGTTTAGGAGAGAACCTTTACAAGTCTCACGCCCCACTTAGAATGAACTCTAAACTTTTAAGAGGAGATGAACTCTCAAGAAATTACAACAATGCTTGTACACTTAGAATCATAAGTTTTTTATATTAGTTCTTACCTCCTCAAATAAGAATGAGTAGGGTATTTATAGACCCCAAATGACTTCAAAAGTTAGAGCCAAATTCAAAATTTTGAGGATTCCAAGTTGCTAGATGTACCACTACCATTAATGGGCGGTACCACTACCACTTGACAGTCTTGGAAACTAGGCTCTGGTAGTAGAACCGCTAGCCTAGGTGGTACCACCACCTAACACAATCTCAAAGACTATCTTATAGGCTGTACCATGCTTAGTCTGGCAGTGCCACCGCTTAAATCAACTTCAATTAAGGCCCAATGGGCCCTTAATTAAGTTAGTATCGTTACATCCAAAACTAACTCAATTAAGACCTAAACTACAATGATTACAAAGCATAAAAATTGTGTTGTTAATATGTCATTGGTTTATCTGAACTTTCGATGCATCAGCTCTCCTTTAGTGTATTGCTCAACCCATCAGCATGTCGACTCTCGCAACATACGATCTTGACACAATGGCCAATTCTTCTAGCCCGATGCCGGATCTCTAACTCTAGCCCAACATCTAATTTTCCTGCTTCAATTGTTTTGACTTTTCATGATCGAAGATAGTCCTACATCACTTTTCTCAAATGTTGATTAGATCATAACTCATCAATTGATTTTATTATCAAAATTCGAAATTCAATATCTTCATATAGCAACCTCTTGACTTTATCCATCCTCAGTATCCATGACATATTTGTAAACTATAAATAGCTAATCAACAAGCCATTAACACGACATGCTTTATTATAAATAGAGTTCTTGTAAAACTATTATTCTCTAAAACTCCTTATGAATTGTGGAATAATAAAAAAATCTAATATTTCATATTTCAATGTTTTTAGTTGTAAGTGCTTCATTTTAAATAAAAATGATGTCTTAGGAAATTTGATGCAAAATCCGATAAAGGCATTTTTCTTAGTTATTCTTCTACTTCAAAAGCTTATCATGTTTTTAATAAAAGAACATTAGTCATTAAAGAATTTATTTATGTCATTTTAAATGAGATTATAAAATTTAAGAAAATTGATTTTAATCATGATTTTAATTTTAGCACTTCAAATTTAAATGAAAATCCTTCTAAAAGCAACTTAGATGAATCTACTTCCAAATCCTTAGCTAAGGAATGAAAGTATGTAAATGCTCATCCTAAGGAGCTTATAATAGGAGATACATCAAAAGGTGTTCAAACTCATTTTTCTTTTCAAAATTTTTGTACTAATGCCGTATTTATATCTCAGATTGAACCAAAATGCATTGATGAAGCCCTTAAAGATGATTCTTGGGTTATTGTAATATATAAATATTTGAACCAATTTGAGAGAAATGAGGTGTGGGAGCTTGTTCCTAGACCTAGTGACGGTTTAATGATTGGTACTAAATAGGTATTTAGAAATAAGCAAGATGAAAATGGTATCATGGTTAGAAATAAGACTAGATTAGTGGCCAAGGGTTCCAATCAAGAAGAAGAGATCGATATGAAGAGACCTTCACTCTTGAAGCCATAAGGATGCTCATTGTCTTTGCCTCTTTTGTGAATTTTAAGTTATTTCAAATGGATGTCAAAAATAATTTTCTTAATGATTTTATTTTCAAAGAAGTTTATGTTGAACAATCCCCCGATTTTGAATGATCTTTTTCTTAATGGATTCAAATTATCTAAGGCTCTTTATGGGTTGAAACAAGCCCCTATGACTTGATATGAAAGACTTATCTCTTTTCTTATTTGAAATAATTTTTTAAAAGATAAGGTTGATACTATATTATTTTTAAATATTTAAAAATAATTTTTTTATTATTCAAATTGATGTTGATGATATTATTTTTGGTTCAACAAATGAATCCTTATATGAATCTTTTGCCAAACGTATGAGCCAAGAATTTGAAATGAGTCTAATGGATGAATTAACTTTTTTCTTATGATTATAGATAAAAAATTAAATGATGATATCTTTATTAGTCAAACCAAGTATACCTTAGATTTGTTAAAATGTTTTGGTATGAATAATGCTAAGGCTATAAACACACCGATGAGCACTTCTACAAAATTAGACTTGATATTGAAGGTGAAAATTTTGATAAAAAAATATATAGAGGAATGATATATAGTTTATTATATTTAATTGCTACTAGACCAGACATCATGTTTATGTTGAATCTCGAATTTTGATGATGAAATCAATTGATGGATTATTGATTTAATAAGGTTGTTAGAATTGATTAATGTAAGATTAACTACGATATAGAGAAAATTACAATTAGAGGTTTAGCTAAAGTCAAATTTAGGCATCAAACCGGAGTAAGGACGATGTGGTTGGGAACTCGAGGGGAGTGCATCAGGAGCTTATCGAGGGTATTGGGAGCTTGCCAGAATGGAGCAGGGAGTTTGCCGGAAGAAGATTGAGACTCATTGGAAGATTGTTGGGGGTAGCTGAAAAGCTTACCAAGAGTTGGGAAGGTCTTGAAGTGGATATGTTAGCCATGTTAATTATAATTAATTAAGTTATAATTAGTATCGTTAATGTTGAGTCTTATTTGAGTTAGATTTGGATGAGATCAAAATTAACTCAAGTGAGGCTAACTGGGTCCATTATGGAGAGTAGATCGAGCTTAATTGGTTGACTTGAAAATTGGTCAACATGAGATACAAGACGGAATTAGAAAGTGAAGGAAATCACTTTTTCGGGTTTTTGACGATTATACTGCTGGTACGTGATGGTTGTACCATCGATAAGTAATGGTTGTACCATCGATGGTTGTACTACCGCTGCCCAAGATTTCGGGTAGCAAGCGATGGTACAACCATCGCCGCCCAAGAATCCGAGTAGCAAGCGACTATTAGACTGCCTAGGCCGATGGTTGAACTACCGTACCCTATTTTCAGGGTGACTTTCGGCGGTTGTATCGTAGGCACCGGTGGTTGTGCTACCCATACTTGGATTTTTCAAATATATTTAAATTTTGACTCCAAATCATGAAGCCAATTGGGGCTTATATATACCCCCAAGTTTTCTTGTATTTTAAACAATACTTTTTGGGTAGAAATTCTATGGTACATTGTGTGTGAAAATAAAAAAAAAAAAGGGATTAGGGAGAGAGGAAAGTTGTGTAAAACTTGTAGTTCTCCCTTGTGAGGTTGTAAGGTTCATCTTTTAAGCATGTTAAAAGGAGAGAGAAAACTATAAGGATTTGATTTTCACTCAAAGAAAGTTGATAGTGGACACTAGTGGGCCTTAGAGAAGAGGACTCGGGAGTAGACGTAGGCCAGGTTGAGACCGACTACTATAAATGTGAATGTGCTTTAATTACTTTCATTTTACTTTTGATTTATCTTAAATACTTCATAGTTAGATACAAAGTTTCAATTTCTCAACTTCTTTTAAATCGACTCTTAGTCGGTTTTATCGAAATATCAAAAGAAGCTTCTGTTGTTCACTCTTTAGTTTACGAAAGAAAGGTTTTTAATCAAGTACTATCTCTCTTGCATTAATTCACCCCCCTCTTAGTGCCAATTGATCCTAACAATTGGTATCACAGTAAGGTATATACTAATTGGAGTAACACCTACTTGAGTAAATAGCTTTGTTTGACATGAATGAGGGATATTTCATTTCACGTTTTCCCATGTTTAATGGGATGGATTACATGTATTGGATAACAAGTATGTGTATTTTTTTCATTTTCATGGATTTTGATTTATGGCATATTGTAGAGAATGGTTTTGAGAAATCCTTCAAACAAATGAATAAATAGAATGATTTGGAAAGGAAGAATTTTTCTTTGAAAGCAAAGGCTATGAATGCTTTTTTTTGTGCTCTTGACAAAAACGAATTTAATCATGTTTCCATTTGTGAATCAGCTTATAATATTTGGCATATACTAGATCACACACAAAGGCACTAGTAGAGTTAAAGAATCTAAGATTAACATTTTAGTCCATAGTTATAAATTATTTAGAATGAAAGCAAGTGAGTCTATTGGAGACATGTACACTCGTTTGACAGATGCCATCAATGTCCTCAAAGCACTTGGAAAATATTTTTCAAAATTTGAACTTATGAGTAGAATTTTAAGATCTCTACCTAAAAATTGGGATCTTAAAGTAACTGCTATACAAGAAGCTAAATATTTAAATAACTTACCTCTTGAAGAACTTATTGACTCACTCATGATATATGAACTGAACTATAAAGCTCATGATGAGCTTGATAAACCCCTTCCAAAGAACAGGAAGGATGTAGCACTAAGAACTGTAAATGACTCATAGAGTGAAACCTCGAGTAATAAAGACCATAATATTATACTATTATCAAGAAAGTTTAAAAAGTTTATGAAAAAGAATAAAAACTATAAAAATAAAAATGAATAGAAAAATGACAATAATGTTATATGCCTTGAATGTAAAAAACCACGACATTTCAAAAATAAATATCTACAATTGAAGAATAAGGCATCCCACAAAAAGAAAGCTCTTTCGGCAACTTGGGATGACTCAAGCTCTTCGAATGAAGAAGACCACTTCAAAGAAGAAGTTGCTAACTATGCTGTAATGACGATCAAAAATGACGTTAGTGATTCTTTAAGCATTTCCTTTACCGAGTTATTAAATATGTTTCATGAATTGTTTGATGAATTTTAAAAAATTAGTAAATCTTATAAGTTGCTTAAGAATGAACATGATTCGTTAGTTAGTAGACTTGATGAAATGCATGATTCATTAGTATCACACAATCCTTGTTCTAAATGTAAAATATTAGATAATGTTAAAGAAGAAAACATCATACTAAATCAAACCTTAGAAAAATTTGAAATAGGGAATAAATCCCTTAATATGATTCTTGCTAATAAGAGTCATATTAATAGAATAAATGATATAGGCTTTGTGGGTAAATATCCAACAAAAGCTAACTACCTTCATTAAAGGACCTATTCTAAACTTTCCATCAAAAATAAAATATAATTTTTATGATAGATTAGGACAATTTGGGATGACTCAAGCTCTTCGGATGAAGAAGACCACTTCAAAGAAGAAGTTGCTAACTATGCTGTAATGACGATCGAAAATGACGTTAGTGATTCTTTAAGCATTTCCTTTACCGAGTTATTAAATATGTTTCATGAATTGTTTGATGAATTTTAAAAAATTAGTAAATCTTATAAGTTGCTTAAGAATGAACATGATTTATTAGTTAGTAGACTTGATGAAATGCATGATTCATTAGTATCACACAATCCTTGTTCTAAATGTAAAATACTAGATAATGTTAAAGAAGAAAACATCATACTAAATCAAACCTTAGAAAAATTTGAAATAGGGAATAAATCCCTTAATATGATTCTTGCTAATAAGAGTCATATTAATAGAATAAATGATATAGGCTTTGTGGGTAAATATCCAACAAAAGCTAACTACCTTCATTAAAGGACCTATTCTGAACTTTCCATCAAAAATAAAATATAATTTTTATGATAGATTAGGACAATGGCTTGCAAATGTTCATTTAAGAAGTATAATCCATATAAATTAATTTGGGTTTCTAAAGGAACTATAAACAACCAAAGACATTTAGATAAATTAGGTAAAGATCTTCATGAAGGATCCAATATAAAATAGGTAGCTAAATCTTTCGTGTAGGTTTGTCACTAAACCAAGGTTAGGAGGAAAATGGAATGGTATCTTAAAGGTAGATGCTCAAGACTAATACTCTTTCAAGCTCACTAATTTATGTAATAATAAGAAAAATTATTAAAAATAAAATTATTGGTAATGAATCTTCGGATGATTCATTAATCTTGATTGCTCTCAATGATGCATGAATTTTTGCATAGCTAGAGCATGCTAAATTAAGAACAAATAAAATTTAGTGCAAAATTATCTAAGTTGAAATATAAAGAGATTTTGATAATGATTATGCTTGTATGCTTGTATTAATTTGTAATATTTAAAAGAGTGTACGTTGTCTTAAGATAAAATTGAATGTAATGATTAAATACTAAATTTGAACTTAAAAAAATTCTACATATGAAATATACAAATATACAAAAATTTAAAAAAATTAAATGAGAAGGAAAATTTCTTGGTAACATATTAGACTCATTTAACAAACAAAAATCGTTGGATTAGAAATATACAAAAGATTTTGTTTTAAAATATCTTGTTACAATAATCATAATAATTTTATTTGAAAATATTTTACTCGTATGGAAATTTCATATTATAATAACCTTGATGATAATATTAATGTTAGTGTTGAATAGGTAACTTGAAATATGATTGAATGGTTGAATATTATAATTTGAGTTTAGAATAAAATAAAAAAGGGAGAAAAAGATCATGTTTCATTTACTCATATTTTTAAAAATTAAAAATATTTTTGAAATGAGAATGAAATGAGTATTGTAATTCACTTCACTAAGTCTAAAGAATTAGACTCACTTAAAAAGGAAAAATCATTGGAATGAATCAAAACTCTTATTTGAAAATATTTTATTATAATGAATTTGATGATTTCTTTTGGAAATAATTCTTGGATTTTTACTTTCAAAATGTTTGAAAATATTTTACTTGGTTGAAAATATTTATGATTTTAATGTTTTCTTTTATAAAAGAAACTCGGTTTTTGATGATAATGCATAAAGTCATTCTTGAAACAAATCACATGAAACAATTGAAAAAAAAGTATATTTCTTGAAAACATCTTTATCCTATCAAGTATTCAATAAGAGATAAAATAATATCTTTATTGTTGAATCTCTTAAACTATAAAATTGATTTGATGATTTAAACTTGAAAAAGGTATCTTGACTCTCAATGTTTATAACTTGATATTTCTATATGAATCATGATCCTTCTTATTTGATCTCTTAAGATTCCATTTTATCATTTAAGAGGCGATTTATTAAATTATATCTTTTGGTATTCATGAATATCTTTTAACAATAATATCCTTCTTGATATGATTTATTTTCTAACTCATGAATGGTATAACTTATTACCAAAATTAATATTTCTTAAATTTATGATAAGTTAAAAATAAAAAAAGATTTATTTTATCATAAATATTTCTTTAATTCCTTGACTTTATCTTTATAGAATCATATTTAATCTCTATGATTTTTTATTTTTAATAAAAGAGAGATCTATGATCTTAACAATTATAATTGAGATTTTTATCAAGATCTTTCTTCTATTTTATTAAAAGGACTTATATAAATGAATTGGGTATTTAAAGATTTATTTTGAATGAATCAAGAGTATCTAATCCTCTAAGACTAATTTTTATTATTTATAAAGAAAAATAAGGGGTAAATTTATTAATTTAAATTATATCTTTTGGTACTTAAAGATTTGATTTTATGATATGATCTCCTTATACTTTTGGGCATAATTTGAATATGGATGTTAAAAAGAAATTATATCATCATATTTCTTTCTTGACAATGATAAAAAATAAATTAAAATTACCAATATAATTAAAAAAAATAGATATGATGATTCTTATAACATTGAATGAAGAACAAATTTGCTAAGAAGAAAATTTAGAATTTTGAAATTTTCTAAATGAATGCAAAATGCATGATTTATAAATTAAGCTTGATTTACCATCATATTTTTCTTTGGATTTCTTGGCATTTATAAATTGAGCTTCTTATCAAAATTTACATGAGATGATCTTCAAAATGCATGATTTACTTGATTTGATACTTTTGCTTGAAATTTATATAAGTTGAATTTTTAAATGCATTAGTAGCTCTTAACTCTTCTTGGATTTCTTGGATTTTTAAGCTCACCTTTCAAAAAGGATTTACTTTGATATTGACAATTCAAAGTTCCTTTTGTGACAATATTTTTATCCTCTCTCAAAGATCATTTTAATTTATGATGAATATCTAACAAAGAAAAATATGTGACATGAACTTTTGTGATGATGTTTTTAACTCTCTTCCATTGTTTCTACTTTCTTATTTGTAAAAAGGAGAAAACTTTTCATGAGAAGATTAGGTTTTTATCCTATTTTACTAAGGGGGAGCAATGCAAACTTATTTTGTAAAAATATGAAAACTCTAACACATGATGACCTTATATATCATAAAATTACTTACTTGTTATTTCATCTCTTTTTGATGGTGACAAAGGGGGAGAAATAGTGAATTGATGACATAAAAATGATATATGCATGTCAAAAGGAAAAAAAATTCATGAGAAAATTATTGACACATATGTCTTGAAATCATTTGCTATAACATGTTACCTTTTTGTTAATGACAAAGGGGGAGAAATGATATGTTGATGACACACGTAGAAAAATAAGAAAATGGATATTTCTCCTATTATTGTTGATAAAGGGGGAGAAATAATTAATGACTTATGGAAGAGAACTTTAACTTAATTTATGATTGATGTATAATTCATGTTATATACTTTGAAAATTTGATTATTCATGATTGGTTGAAATAAATATCATGTATCATGTATGATTTGATGATTTTGAAATTAATGTTATATCATTTGATAAGTGTATGATTTGTTACTCGAATTTAAGCTATCTTTATTTGAATCATGGCATAGATTTAGGGGAAGTAAGGTTTAACTCCAGTCATCAATTGATTGTCATCATAAAAAAAAGGAGAGATTGTGGAATCTTATATTTTAATGATAAAATCAATCGATGAATTATTGATATAACAAGGTTGTTAGAGTTGATTGATGCAGGATTAACTATTACAAAAAGAAAAATACAATAAGATGTTTGTCCAAAGTCAAGTCTAGACATCGGGTTGGAGTGAGGACGATGCAGTTAAGAACTCGCCTGGAATGCATTGGGTGCTCATCGAGAGTATCAGGAGCTTGCCAGGATGGCGCAAGGGAGTTTGCTAGAAGAAGACCGAGACTCGTCGAAAGATTGTCGGGGTTAGTCGATGCTTGCCAAGAGTTGGGAAGGTCTTGAAGTGGATTTGTTGATCATATTGATTGTAATTAATTAAGTCATAATTAGTATCATTAAGGATGAGTCCTATTTGAGTTCGATTTAGGTAGGATCCAAATTAACTTAAGTGAGGCTAACCGGGTCCACTATGGAGAGTGGATTGAGCTCAATTGATTGACTTGAAAATTGGTCAATATAAGGTACAAGTCAGAATTGGAAAAGTGAAGGGAATCATTTTTTCGGGGTTTTTTGATAGTTGTACCATCATCACCCAGGATTTCGAGCAATAGGCGATGGTTGTACTGCGCAGGCTAGCGATTGTACTGCCACCACCCAAGAATCCTAACAGCAGGTGGCGGTTGGATTGCCCAGGCCGACGGTTGAACCACCTATACCCTATTTTTAAGGTGGCTTTCAGCGGTTATACCGCCCTCAGATTTTCCAGATACATTTAAATTTTGGCTTCAAATCCTGAAGCCAATTGGGGCCTATATAAACCCCAAGTTTTCTTATATTTTAAACAATAATTTTTGGGTAGAAATTCTATAGTAAATTGTGTGTGAAAATGATAAGAAAAAGGAAAGGGGTAAGAGAGAGAGAAAAGTTTTATAAAACGTATAGTTTTCCCTTATGAGGTTGTAAAGTTCATCTCCTAAGCCTATTTAAAGAAGAGAGGAAGCTGTAATGGTTAATCTTCACTTAAAGAAAGTTGATAGTGGATACCGGTGAGTCTTGGAGAAGAGGACTTGGGAGTGGATGTAGGCCAAGTTGAAGCTGAACTACTATAAATATGAGTATGCTTTAATTGCTTTTATTTTACCTTTGATTTCTCTTAAACACTTGATAGTTAGATACGAAGTTTCAATCTCTCAACTTCTTTTAAATTGCTCTTAATTGGTTTTATTGAAATATCAAAAGAAACTTCCGTTGTTCACTCTTCACTTTACGAAAGAAAGGTTTTTAATCAAGTACTATATCTCTTGCACTAATTCACCCCCCCCCCCCCTCTTAGTGCCAATTGATCCTAATAGTTTAGTGTTGGATTGTGTATAGGGTTTTAATTAAATCATAAATATTCTCATTTTATGGCAGTTAAATAAATTTTTAAATATTTAAAAGGAACTCCTAATTTAGGATTATGGTATCCTAAGTCTAACAACTTTGATTTACTTGCCTATGCGGATGTCGATTTTAGAGGTTATAGAATAGATAGAAAGAGTGCACCAGAACATGCCAATTCTTAGGACATGCTCTTATTTCTTGGTCTTCCAAGAAACAAACTTTGATTGCATTATCTACAGCCAAACTGAGTATATAGCAGCTGATGCATATTTTGTATAAGTCATTTGGATGAAAAACACATTAGAAAATTATGAAATTTACTTATAAAATATTTCTATTAAATACGATAATACTAGTACAAGATGTGTAACTAAAATCTCATTCAACACTTAAGAACTAAACATATTGACATAATGCATCACTTTATTAGAGATCATGTGAATAATCATGATATATCTTTAGAATTTATTAATACAAAATATTAATTAGCTAATATTTTTATAAAACCATTAAATTAATTTGACTTTATTAGAAGAGAGTTAGGAATGTTAAACTATCCAAATATATGATTTGCTATTTTTCGGATTTCTTGATTTGTTATTTTTTCTTGAAATTTACATAAGATGAATTTAAATGCATAGCTCTTAATTCTTCTTAGATTTCTTAGTTTTTTGAGCTCTCTTCTGAAATGATTCTATTTGAAATTGACATTTACAAGAATAAGATTCGAAGTTCTTTTTGTGATGAGATATGTTTATCCTTTTTAAATATTATTTTGATTTATGGATATTGATGAATATTTTTTAATGTATCTCCCTTACTTGATATTCAATCTTTTTGGATACTAAATTTTTGGATCTTCGATGTCACCCCCTTTTATTCTTCTATTTTATTTACAAAGGAGAGAAGGCAATCTCCTTATGTGATTAATGGTTAACAATGTCAAAATATAAATTGAGCATTTCTCTTTTTTTGTTGATGATAAAAGAGGAAAATAACATAATTGATGACATAAAGGGGAGAAATATTTTGAGATCTTTGAAATATTTGAAATTGATGTTGTATCATGATGAATGAATGAGGAATGCAAATTTTTGAGATGAAAGTTGTATGTCTTGAAAATTTTGAGTTGTATGCTTTGAAAATTCTATCATTATAATAAATTCAATATTGACAAAATACTTGAATTCAAAAGTGATAGGATCTTTTGAATTCAAGTTTGTTCTATTTGTTCTATGGCATATACAAAGGAAGAGTTAATGTTAACTCTCGTCATCAATTAGTTGCCATCATAAAAAAGGGAGAGATTATTGAATCTCGAATTTTGATGATTAAATCAATTGATTAATTTTATGATCTAACTTTTGTTAGAGAAAGTGATGCAGAATTAACTACGATGATGAAAAAGAATTACAATCAGATGTTGAGCTTGAGAGTCAATCGGAGTCCGAACAATGTGGTCAGGAGCTCGCTAAGAGTCGGTCGGGGTTCGGACGATGTGGTCGTGAGCTTGCCGAGAGTCAGTCGGGGTTCGAACGTTGTGGTCGGGAGCTCGCTGAAAGTTCACCAGAAGTTGGTTGAGGTTCGGACGATGTTGTCGGGAGCTCTCCGAGAGTTCTCCAGAGGTTTATCGAGAAGTTCGTTGGGAGTTCGTCGACAGGTTATCGGGAGCTCACCGAAAGTTCATCACAAGGATGCTGGGAGTTCATCAGGAGTTCACTGAAGGAGATCGGGAACTCGTTAGAGGTTCACCGGAAGGATACTAGGAGTTCATCGGGAGTTTGCCAAGAGATCAATTGACGATCGAACAATAAAGATTGTATTTTTTAATTATTTATCTTAAGTGTCATAGTTAGCACCATAATGATAGTTAATTTTACAACTTAATTAACATGTCATTAGGCTTAATTGGTATTGATTCAAACTTATTAGAAAGCTCATTTTAGTAACCCAAGGATAGATAAGACACGGTCTTTAAATATATAGTCTCCAAAGAGACATAGTCTTTGAAACTGTGTCAGGCAGTGGTACTACCCAGAGATAGTCGCCCAGACTATGTCAGGCAATGGTACTACCACTAGAACATTATCTCCAAGGGTTAGAGGCTATCAACATCTTGGAAATCCCCAAAAATTTAAATTTTGGCTTCACTTTTGAAGTCATTTGAGGCCTATAAATATCCCACCCCTTCTTGCTTGAGGATACAAGAAAAAGTGAGCAAAAAATTGTGAAAATGCTATTGTAATTTCTTGAGAGCTTTCCTTCTTTTCTATAAGTGTAGTTTCTGTTTATGAGAGAGCTGAGAGAATTGTAAATGTCATATCCTGAACCTATAAAAGGAGAATAAAGCTGTAAGAGGGTAGTTGATCTTCATCAGTTGAAAGAAGATCAATAGTGCAAGTCGATGACCTTAATGGAGGAGGAATCAGGAGTGGATGAACCACTATAAATTGGTGTGCCTTCTCTTCTCCTTTCTATTATTTACTTGTCTTTGTAATATTGCTTTACTTAATTATTATTGTCCTACGAACACTTTTAAGTTCAAATGCTTTTCAGATTCAAGCTTTATTAAATAAATACTTAAACTAATGTAAATTTATCATAAGCACTAATTCACCCCCCCCCCCCTCTCCCCATCTTAGTGCTGCTTTGATCCTAACACATATACTATGGAAGTCTGGTGGATTTTGGTGAGCTATCCATTAACAATCTCGTACGCCAATGGTCTGAAATGAATCAGGAGCTCTCTCTTGAACTGTCCCCATGAAGGGACTCTATGATAGGTCTCGTACAAATTATACCACCAGATCACATCACCATCAAGTTGATTTGAAGCCACTTCCACCTTGGATTCTTTTAGAATTCTGTGGAAGTGAAAGAACTTTTCAGCCTATGAGACCCAATTGGTCGGATCTTCATATTTTCATTTGGGAACTCCACTCTCATGCGTGGGTATCTCGTGTCTTGCTCTTGATCATATTTTTTAGATCAACTTCCTTTGAGGTTGAAACTTTCACCATGATGAGATTTGTTGGAGCTATCCAATAGAGTTCTTCTGAATTCACTAAAGAGTTCTTGTAATCTTCTTCCATTCGGGCTTGGAAGGCTTTAAATCTTATTTTCATTGAACCATTAGTAGCCATCGCACAAGATTGTAGATCAGTAATGTTCAATTCCTATTTCTGATATTGGGTTAAGGATATTAGCACCATCCTACTTGGTGTTTGTTACTATGTCACTAGTGGTCAGAAGGGCGGTGTGCGGTAATGCTGCTGCATAGGGAGGAGAAATCGCTGTTGTAGATCACTGGGAAGCAGTGATGGTGGCTCTCCAGTGCTGGCGTTGATCACTGCAATAGATCAGTGGGGGGCGTGGGTTGGCTATAAAGACCCCGGCAACCCAACTACTCTATATCATAATAATAATATAGAAGGAAGGATACATCAGTGGGAAACTGAGAATGGAACTGGCATCTCGGAGAACCAAACAGGAGATGTAGGATCAAACCACTAAGAAATAGAATCGAAATCTTATATAAGAGAACCAATTCTCATATCAGTTCATTCATTTTTGTATTATAACAAGAGAATGTTTGAACAAGCCAATAGCATAAAGGTTAGATATCAGAAATAGGGGTTATTCTGCCTTCCTTTACCAATAATAACAGGCGCACAATTAGCAACAGGGGTTATTCGCAAGTTCAAGTCTAGTTTAATAGTCAAGCAGGGGCTTCTTTCTATGAAGGAATTTATGTTATCTCTCAGTTGATTAAATAATGAAAACTCCTCCAAGCAGAAGCCTAGGCCCGGGGGTACTCAATTTCATAAGTAAGTCAAAGAGTGTTGGTAAAGAGTAGTAGACTCCGATAAAGGAGTGGGAGCGAAAGTAACGAGTAGGGCTTGTCCCCTAAGGCTCGGTTGCTTCCATTATGTATTCGTTGGTTGACTCTTGTACCTCTGGATGCGCGACAAAGGAAAGGGGAAGGCAGCAACAATAATGGTAGCTGGGCTACAGCGAAAAGGTGTGGATTGGGCCGACAAAGGAAGAAGATGGCTGCAATGGCTACTGTCAATGCCGGTAGCGAAGAGGAAGAGGTGGTGGTGCAACTGGGAGTAATATTGCCAAGGTCATCGAGGGGGTGATCTGTTGGCGGGAAACAATGACAGTGGCAAGGAAGGAAAGTGATAGGAACCTGAAGGTTTCTATTAAGGATATTTGATCTCTCTAGGGGATCGACCCTCCTCAATCTTTAAAGGGGAT
The DNA here is from genome assembly GCA_021527575.1 of Ensete glaucum. NCBI lineage: Eukaryota > Viridiplantae > Streptophyta > Magnoliopsida > Zingiberales > Musaceae > Ensete > Ensete glaucum. The sequence continues at coordinate 18,320,220 of CM038555.1, read as the reverse complement.
CAGCCCTCCTAGGTTTCAGCTATAGGAGCTGAAGAAAGTGGCTAAATTTTCATTAATGAGAATACTTCTACTCCTAATCCCTAGTAGGACTACATACTTATTTATAAGGTTTCAAGTCAAAACCCTAGTAGGACTCCTACTCCTAATCAAACTCTTCCTAGTTAAATCCTAGTCTAACTAGGACTTGGATCCAATCAACTCCTAACTGGTCAATTAGGGTTTATTTTGTGACATGACTCTGTAGACTAGGACCCAACTCTGCTTAGGTTTTACCAGACATGTCCTCTTCAAATCAGCCTTGTTCTCAAGGTTGAGCCTCCATGATCTCTGAGAATTTTATCTTCAATTTTTCATAGGACTCCTAGGTAGCATCCTCAGTAGGTAAATTGGTCGACTACACTAGTACTTCAATTGAGGGGTGTCGGTGGTGCATCACAAACCTGCGGTCTATTATGGTCTTCGATTGAACCTAGATCTCTTCATCAGCAGAGATGTTGGGTAGATGGCTCTAGGCTGATTTATTCTCTCCTAGCTTCAATTTGAGGTAGGACATATGGAAGACCGAATGAATTAGAGTCTACAGGTAGAAACAATCTGTAAGCCACGACTCCAATGTGCTCCACAATTTTATAGGGTCCAAAAAAGTGGGGAGATAGCTACATAGATGCTCGGGTCTTGATTGATATATGTTTGTAGAGTTGAAGGCTAAAGAAGACCCAATCTCCAATAGCAAACTCATTTCTCTCTTGTGTTTGTCAGCTTGCTACTTCATTCTTGCATGGGCGGTTGAGAGGTTGTCCTTCAAAAGCTACAAAAATTTGTCCCTATCATCAACTCTTGGTCTACTTGATATACTTTTGATTGCCAACTATATATTTGGTGCTTACAAGGGATATCCGAATATACACAACTTCAAATAGAGTACATTTGATGGATGAATGATACATCGTGTCGTACCATAATTCGATCCAGGAAAGCCATTTTGTCCACTCCTATAACCTATCACTAGTGAAGCATCTGTGGCAATTCTTCAGGCATTGTTCACTACCTCTGTTTGGCCATCGATCTAGGGATGGTATGTTGTACTTATCTTTAATTTAGTGCCCTACAACTGAAAAAGTTCTGTCCAAAACTTGCTGGTGAAGACCCTATCACAATCACTTACTGTTGAATCTCAGATTTTGATGATGAAATCAATTGATGGGTTTTATGATCTAACTTGTGTGTTAAAGAAAATGATGTAGGATTAATTGCGACATGGTAGTACAATCAGATGTTGGGCCAGAGTGAAGTTCGAGCATCGGGCCAAGGGTCAAACAACACAGTGGGAGCTCACTGAGAGTTTGCCGAAGGTCGACGGAGGTTCAGACGATGTTGTTAGGAGCTCACTAAGAACTCACCAAAAGTTTATCAGGAAGTTCATCGGGAGTTCGCCGATAGGTTGTCGGGAGCTTGCCAGAAGAATGCTGGAAGTTCATTGGGAGTTCACCGAAGGAAATCGGGAGCTCGCCGGGGGTTCATTGGAAAGAAGGCGGGAGTTCGCCAAAGAGACAATTGGATAACAAAGATTATATGTTGAGTATCATAGTTAGCATCATGATAAGAGTTAGTTTTACTAACTCAATTAAGAGGCTATTAGGTCTTAATTGGGACTGATTTGGACTTATTATAAAAGTCATTTCAGTAACCCAATATCAGATGAGACACGATTTTCGAAGACATAGTCTCTAAGATGACACAATCTTCAAAGATGTGTCAGGTAGTTGACCTGCCCAGACACAGTTTTCCAGATTATGTTAGGTGGCTGAACCGCCCAGACATAGTCTGACAAATAGTGTTAGGTGACTGAATCACCCAGAACGCAGTCTACGAGATTAATATCTCGGGATCACTTAGAATTTAAATTTTGACTCCATTTTTGAAGCCATTTGGGGCCTATAAATACCCCACCTATTTTTGCTGAAAGGATGTAATCAATTAAGAGCAAAAACCTTGTAAAAACGCTGTTGTAATTGAGAGTTTCTCCTTATTTTCGTCTTGTGTAGAATTTTTATTTAAGGGAGAGCTTAGAGACTTGTAAAGGTTATCTCCTAGACCTGTAAAAGGAGAATAGAGTTGTAAGAGGGTAGTCGATTTTCACCCATTAAAGGAAGAGCAATAGTGGAAGCTGGTGACCTCAATGGAGGAGAAACTGGGAGTGGAGTAGGTCATGAGACCGAACCACTATAAAATCGATGCTTCCTCTTCTTTGCTCTTTATCTTTATTGTTTTCTTATTTAACTATCTATTACTTTTACTTGCACTCTCATAAATATCTCTATGCTTAAATGCTTTTCTACGTTTAAACGCATCTTTACACTTAAACATATTTCAGATACGATTTTTATTGAGCAAGTATTTAAATCGATATATATTTTTCATATGTAATAATGCAAACCCTCCACCCCATCCTCTTAGTGCCTCTTTGATCCTAACAATTGGTATCAAAGTCATGTTTCTCTCTATTTTGCTTAAAATCCAAGAGAGATGGCTTTTATTGAAAATCAAAAGGGACTTTTTAGCACTCGTCCTTCCATGTTTAATGGGACAGATTACACGTATTGAAAAACTTGAATGAGAATTTTTCTACTTTCTATGGATTTTGAATATGACATATTGTTGAAAGTGGTTTTCAAAAGTCTTCCAAACCTATGAACAAATGGAATGATTCAGAAAATAAGACTTTCTCTTTGAATGCTAAAGCAATGAACACTTTATTTTGTGCTTTTGATAAAAACGAATTTGATCAGGTTTCTGTTTGTGAAACTGTGCATGAGATTCGGCACACACTTGAAGTTACACACGAAGGCATTAGTCGAGTCAAAGAGTCAAAAATTAATCTTTTGGTGTATAACTATGAGTTGTTTCATATGAAACCAAGTAAGACCATAGGAGACATGTACAACCGTTTTATGAATATTGTCAATGGTCTAAAAGCACTTGGTAAAAGTTTTTCTAATCTTGAACATGTTAATAAAATATTAAGATCCCTTCCTAAAAGTTGGGATCCTAAAGTAATGACAATACAAGAAGCAAAAGACCTAAATAATTTTCCGCTTGAAGAACTAATCGGGTCTTTGATGACTTACGAAATGACATATATAGCACATGATGAACTTGAGAACAACCTTCTAAAGAATAGGAAGGATATAGCACTTAGAACCAAAGAATACCACTTAGGAGAAAACTCAAGTGATGATGATGATGATGAGGACTTTGCACTTCTTACAATAAAATTTAAGAAATTCTTAAAAACAACTAAGACAAAACAAGATGCTAAGAACAAAAATGAACTAAAAGAGGACTCAATAATATGTTACGAATGTAAGAAGCCGGGACACTTTAAAAATGAATGTCCCCCAGTTAAGAAGAAGCAACCAAAGAAGAAGAAGGCACTCAAAGCTACTTGGGACGACTCAAGTTCATCCGAAGACGAGGAGCTAACCAACAAGGAAGAAGTTATAAATTACATTTTAATGACATTTGGTAATGAGGTAAGTAACCTAAATGAGTCATCTTTATCTTATAATAAATTATTTAATATATTTAATGACTTGTATGATGATCTCATTAGTTAGTGAGTTTGAAAATTTAAAAAGGGAGTATGATTAACATAGGATAGCTCCTTGCACTAAGTGTGAATAATTAGATATACTCAAGAAAGAAAATGTTTCATTAGAAGAGACATTAGAAAAATTTTAAATAAGTAACAAATCCTTAAACATGATCCTTGCTAATAAGGGTCATGTTCATCAAAAGGAAGGAATTGGTTTTATGAGTAACACTCAACAAAAGCCAATCATCTTTGTTAAGGGACCTACATTATATGTTTCACCTAGAAATAAATATAATTTTGATGGAAGAATTAGACACTATGCTTATAAATGTTCATTTAAAAAGCATATTTCATAAAAATTAATTTGGGTTCCAAAAGGAACTATAGACAACTCAACCCCATTAGTAAAATTAGGTAGAATTTTTCATGAGGAACCCAAAGACAAATGGGTACCTAAACCAAAACCCTTTTTCTTGTATGTCTCCAAATAAAGGCTAGAAGCACTAAATGATACCTTGATAGTGGATGCTTAAGGCATATGACCAGAGATCTAACTCATTTCTCCAAGCTTACTAGCCTAAATGAAGGATTTATCACATTTAGAGACAACAACAAAGGAAAAATCATTGGGAAAGGAACTATAGGTAACAAATCAAACCTCTTAATAGAAGATATATTATTAGTTGATGGTTTAAAACATAAACTACTAAGCATTTAGCCAATTATGTGATAAAAGATACATTATCAAATTTGAATCTAATGCTTGTATAATTGAAATACCACACAAAAATAGTTCTATGATTGCCTTAAGAAGTAATTATGTGTATACTATTGACATTGATGATTTTTGTAATGAAATATATTTATCGATTTTAAATGATGATGCATGGATTTGACATAGGAGATTAGGATATGCTAGCATAAAACTATTAAACCAAATCTCAACTAAAAATCTAGTAAGAGGAATGCCTAGCATTAAGTTCGTTAAAGACAATTTGTAATGCATGTCAACTATGAAAAGAAATAAAAAGTAGTTTCAAATCAAAAAATTAATAAGCACCTTTAGGCCACTTCAATTGATCCATACAAATTTATTTGGACCAATTGATACTACAAGCTTAGGAGGTAGCAAATATGCGTTTGTTATTGTAGACAATTATAGTAGATATACTTGGACTTATTTTTTGGCACATAAAAATGATTCTTTTAAATGTGTTTTAAAATTTTGTAAACTTGTTCAAAATTAAAAGGGTTTTATGATTTCATCTATACGTAGTGATCATGGTGGTGAGTTTCAAAATCATGATTTTAAAAATTTTTATGACTCAAATAGGTATATCATAATTTCTCTACTCCAAGAAATTCACAACAAAATAGAGTAGTGGAAAGAGAAAAATAAGGGCTTACAATAAATGGCTAGAACCATGTTTAACGAATATAGCCTACCCAAATATTTTTAGGCTGAAGTCATTAACATGATATGCTATATTATGAATAGGGTTCTTGTAAGACCATTACTCTCCAAAACTCCTTATGAATTATGGAATAATAAAAAACCTAATATTTTATATTTTAAAGTATTTAGTTGTAAATATTTTATTTTGAATGAAAAAATACCTTACGAAAGTTCGATGTGAAATTTGATGAAGGCATATTTCTTGGTTATTCCTCAATTTCAAAAGCTTATCGTGTCTTTAATAAAAGAACTCTAGTAATTGAGGAACCCATCTATATTATTTTTAATGAGGTTCCCAAATTGAAGAAAATTGATTTTGATAATGATTTTAGTTTTGATACTTTAAATTTGAATGATAAATCTCCTCTCCAAAATAACTTGGATACATCTACTTCTAAGGAATCCTTACCTAAGGAATGAAAGTATATAAATGCTCATCCAAAGAGTTAATTAATAGGAGATATATCAAAAGATGTTCAAACTCATTCATCATTTAAGAATTTTTGTACTAACGCTGCATTTTTATCTCAAATTGAACCAAAATATATTGAGGAAGCCCTAAAAGATGATTCTTGGGTTATTTCAATGCATGAAGAGTTAAACTAATTTAAGAGAAATAAGGTGTGAGAGCTTATTTCTAGACCTAATAACCCTTTAGTGATTGGTACTAAATGAGTCTTTATAAACAAGCAAGATGAAAATGGTATCATGGTTAGAAACAAGGCTAGATTGGTGGCCAAGGGTTTCAACCAAGAAGAAAGGATTGATTATGAAGAGACCTTCGCTCCTATGGCTAGACTTAAAGTTATAAGGATGCTCCTTGTCTTTACATTTTTAAGAATTTTAAGTTACTTCAAATGGATGTCAAAAGTTTTTTTCTTAACGATTTCATTTTCGAAGAAGTTTATGTTGAACAACCCCCAATTTTGAAAATGATCTTTTTCTGAATCATGTTTTAAACTATCTAAGGCTCTTTATTGATTGAAACAAGCCCCTAGGGTTTGGTATGAAAGACTTATCTCTATTCTTATTTTAAATAATTTTTTGAAAGGAAAGGTTGATACCACATTATTTTTTAAGTATTTTGAAAATGATTTTATAGTTATTCAAATTTATGTTGATGATATTATTTTTGGTTCAACAAATGAATCATTATGCGAATCTTTTGTCAAGAGTATGAGCCAAGAATTTGAAATAAGTCTAATGAGTGAATTAATATTTTTATTAGGATTACAAATAAAATAATTAAATGATAGTATTTTCGTAAGTAAAACTAAGTATACCTTAGATTTGTTAAAACATTTTAGTATAGATAATGCTAAGGCCATAAACACACCCATGAGCACTTCTATAAAATTAGACTTCGATACTGAAGGTGAAAATTTTGATCTAAAAACATATAGAGGAATAATATGTAGTTTATTATATTTAACTACTACTAGACTGGACATAATATTTAGTGTTAGATTGTGTGTAAGATTTCAATCCAATCATAAATATTCTCATTTTAAGGTAGTTAAATGAATATTTAGATATTTAAAAGGAACTTCTAATTTAGTTTTACGGTATCCTAAGTCAAAAACTTTGATTTTCTTACCTGTGTGGATGTCAATTTTAGAGATTGTAGAATAGATAGAAAGAGTACAACTAGAACATACCAATTCTTAGGACATGCTCTTGTTTCTTGATCTTTCAAGAAACAAAATTCGATTGTATTATCTACAACCGAAGCTGAGTACATAGCAGCTGGTGCATGCTGTGCACAAGTTATTTGGATGAAAAACACCTTAGAAGATTATGAAATTCACCTGAAAAATATTCCAATCAAATGCAATAATACTAGTGCAATATGTTTAACTAAAAATCCTATTCAATACTCAAGAACTAAACATATTGACATTAGACATCACTTTATAGAGATTATGTAAATAATCATGATATATCTTTAGAATTTATTGAATAATTTGACTTTATTAGAAGAGAGTTACGAATGTTAAATTATCCAAATGCATGATTTACTATTTTTAAGATTTATTGATCTTTTGTTTAAAATTTACATAAAATGATTTTGAATACATGAGTAGCTCTTATAGTCTTCTTGGATTTCTTGGCTTTTTGAAAACTATTTCAAAATAATTCTTGGATTCATGAATATGTATCCCCCCTCTTAATAATTTATTTTATTTTGGGATACTTGATTTTTGGATCTTTGTCACCTCCCCTCCCCTTCTTCTTCTTCTATTTTATTTACAAAGGGGAAGAACGCAATTTGATACGAAATGGATTAAACTATATTCTAATTTTTCTTCTTATTTTACTAAGGGGAGAAATGGACTAGATTTTTTTATGTAATAAATATTTATAATAAATGTGTTGACATATGTATTCAACACTTAATATTCAAATATATGGTCAATATTTCTCCTTTTTGATAACAAAATGGGAGAAATGACATGATTGATGACATATGATAAATATTGTGTCTGAAATTTAATCATATAATAAACATTTATTTTGAACAATTGTTGAACATTTCTCTTTTTTGATGACAAAAGGAGGAGAAATAGTTTATTGATGATAAATGATAAATGGTATGTTTGAATATTTTTGATAAATATTCAAAAATGATAAATGTTCAAATGATGGATATTTGTGATAAATGTTCAAATATAAATTATACATTTCTCTTTTTTATTAATGACAAAGGGGGAGAAATGACATAATTTATGACATAAGAGAGATATTTTGAGATCTTTGAAATAGTTGAAATTTTTATAATGACATGGTTATATTGAAAATATAATGATTGAAATTTTTATGTGATACCAAGAAAATGAATCTCTAAAAATTTTATCATATATGATGAGGATGGTACCTTTTCATTGAGATGTTGGTGTTGAATCTCGGATTTTGATGATGAAATCAATTGATAAGTGTTTTAATCTAACATGTGTATGAGAGGAAGAATTGTAGGTCTAACTATGATAAGATCAATGAAGTTATATCCATATGATAGGCCAAGATTAAGCTTGAGCATCGGGCCGAGTTCGGATGATGCAATGAGACCTCGTCGGGTGTTCCCCAGGAGATTCGCTGAAGGGATCAAGAAACTTACTGGGAACACGTCGAGAGATCACCGGAAGAAGACCAGAAGACTCACCGCAAGAATGTCGGAGGCTATCGGATTGGTGGGAGTTAGGTCTTGGTTTAGCTTATTGGTAACTAAGAGTTATAATCATTGAGTCATAGTTAGGGATTGAGTCCTAATTGAGTTAGATTTGGATGAAATCCAAATTAACTCAATAAGGCAATCGGGTCCACTATGGGGTTTGGTTGAGCTTAATTAGTTGACCAAAGAATTGGTCAATATTAGGTTTAAGCCAGAATTCAAATAGTAGTGGAAACCACTTTTCTAGAGATTTTGGCGAGTAAACCACTGGTGAGTGATGATTGGACCCTCGTACCCTAGAAACAGGGTGGTTGCCAGCAGCTGAACCGTTAGGTCAGTGGGTAAACCACCCATACCTAGTTTTTGAGAGGCTAATGACAGGTAAATCACCCAGGCTGGGTGGCTAAACCGCTCGTACCTATGATTCTGGGTGCTTTTGGTGATTGACCCACCGAGGCCTGTCACTGAATCGCCCGTACTAGGATTTTATATGTATGTTTAATTTTTTGGCTCTAATTTCTAAAGCCATTTGGGGCCTATAAATACCTCAAGTTTTTTTGCTTTTCATACAATAATTTTGGAGATTACATTCTGTGAAAAAAAATCATGTTTGAATTGTAAGAAAAAAGAAAAGGGGAAGGGAGAGAGCTTAGAGTTTGAAAATTCTTGAAGTCTCCCTTGTAAGTAAGTGTAAGGGTTTAGTCTTCGCCCAAAGAAGATCAGTAGTGGATGCTAGTATGCCTCAAGAAGGAGGACTCGAGAGTGGACGTAGGCCCGTTGGTGGCGAACCACTATAATTATGAGTATTTCTTAATTATTACATTTATTACTTACTTGCAATTATCAAGTTCTTAATCATTTTGAACTAAATAAATGCTTTCGATTTTTACTTACTCCTAGAAAATAAAGTTTCAAGTCAAGCAGTTCCCTTTGACGTTGATTATCTTTTATTGGAATTTGCTTGTTTCTTCTTAAGTCATTTTAAGCAAGTAACTTAGCAATTTTCTTTGAATCATTCACTTGTTACGAAAAGCTTCGATTCGTCTATCTTACTTAAAGTAAAAAGTTTTACATTAAAACTAAAATTTACATTTGTACTAATTCAACACCCCTCACTCTCTTAGTGCCAATTGATCCTAACAATTGGTATCAGAGCAAGGTAGTTACTCATTGGATTAATACTCACTTGAGTAAATGACTTATTTTGGTATGAATGAGAGACATTTCATTTCATGTCCTCCCATGTTGATGGATTACACATATGAGAATGTAAGGATGCATATCTTTCTTATCTCTTTGGACCTTGATCTATAGAATATTGTTGAGAATGGATTTGAAAAATCTTCCAAGCTAATGAATGAGCTAAATGATTTGGAGAGGAAGAATTTTTCTTTAAATGCAATGGCTATGAATGCCTTGTTTTGTAATTTTAATAAGAATGAGTTTAATTGTGTTTTGTTTGTGAATCAGCTTTTGATATTTGATACACACTAGAAATCACACACGATGGGACTAATAGAGTAAAAAAATCTAAGATAAATATTTTAGTTCATAATTATAAGCTGTTTCGAATAAAACCAAGTGAGTCCATTATAGACATGTACACCCATTTCACGAATGTAGTCATTAAAGCACTCGAAAAAGATTTTTTGAATTTTAAATTAGTTAGTAAAATTTTAAGATCTTTACCTAAAAATTGGGATCCTAAAGTAACCGCTATTCAACAGGCTAAAGACTTAAATAACTTACATCTTGAAGAACTGATTAGCTCTCTTATGACATATGAACTAAATTGTAAAGCTCATGATGAACTTAATGAACCCTTTACAAAGAATAGGAGGGATGTAGCACTTCGAACAGCAAATGACTCTTCGAGTGAAACCTCGAGTAATGAGGACCATGATATTGCATTGCTATCAAGAAAATTTAAAAAAATATAAAAAAGAATAAAAACTATAAAAACAAAAAGGAATCGAAGAAGGACAATGTCATATACTATGAATGTAAAAAACTAGGACATTTCAAAAATGAATGTCCTCGTTTGAAGAAGAAGCCAACACACAAGAAGAAAGCACTTTCAGCCACTATGGATGATTTAAGCTCTTCAAACAAAGAAGACCACTCCAAAGATGAAGTTGCTAACTATACTCTAATGATGATAAAAAATGAAGTTAGTGATTCATTAAGTATTTCTTTTTTAAAGTTATTAAGCATATTTCATGATTTGTTTGATAAGCTTAGAAAACTTAGCAAATTTTTTAAGTTACTTAAGAATGATCATGAATTGTTAGTTAGTAGACTTAACAAAATACATGATTCATTAATATCATATATCACATGTTCTAAATGTGAGATGCTAGATAATGTTAAAAAAGAAAGTATCATGCTTAAAACAACATTTGAAAATTTTAAAATCGGGAATAAATCCCTAAATATGATCCTTGCCAATAAGGATCATATTAATAGTAGAAATGATATAGGCTTTGTTGGTAATGTTCAACAAAAGCCAACATCTTTGTAAAAGGACCTACATTAAATGTGCAACTAAGAATCAAGTATAACTTATATGGAAAATTGGGACATAAGGCAAACAAATGCCTATTTAGAAAATGTAGTCCACATCAACTTATATAAGTTTCTAAGGAAACTCTATACAACAACAAACAATTAGAAAGAAAAGATAAAGTTCTTTATGCAGGACCCAATGTAAAATGGATACCTAAACTAAAAATATTTTTCTTATAGATTTGTCTCCAAACTAAAGCTAGGAGTACCAAATGGTATCTTTATAATGGATGCTCAAGGCATGTGACTGGAGATCCATCTTATTTTTCTAAGCTCACTAGCTTAAGTGAAGGAGTTGTTACCTTCGGAGACATAATAAGGGTAAAATCATTGGAGAAGGAATAATATATAACACATCAAACATCTTGACTGAAGATGTACTATTAATTGACGGTTTAAAATATAACTTGCTTAGTATTGGTCAATTATGTGATAAATGATATCTGGTTAAATTTCAACCTAATGCTTACATAATTGAATTGCCACACAAAAATAAATACTTGATTGCTTTAAGAAATAATAATGTATACACCATATATATCAAAAAATTTTATGATGAAACTTATTTTTCGACTTTAAATGATGATGCTTGGGTTTGACATAAAAGACTAGGTCATGCTAACATGAAACCTCTAAACTAAATTTTCTACTAAGGAACTAGTAAGAGGCTCATCTAATCTTAAGTTTATCAAAGACAAAATATGTGACACTTGTCAATTAGGAAAATAAATAAAGAGTAGCTTTAAGTTAAAAAAATCAAATAAGCACCTCTAGGTCACTTCAATTGATCCATATGGATTTATTTAGACCAATTAACATTACAAGTTTAGGTGATAGTAAATATGTATTTATTATAATGGATGATTTTAGTAGATATACTTGGACCTATTTCATGACACATAAAAGTAATACATTTAAATATTTTATTAAAATTTTATAAAACTATTTAAATTGAAAAAGGATGTATGATTTCTTCAATACGAAGTGATTATGATGGAGAATTTCAAAATAATAATTTTTAAATTTTTATAACTCAAATGGGTATATCTATAATTTCTCTACTCCACTAAATCCATAACAAAGAAAAAACTAGGAGCTTACAAGAAATGGCTAGAATAAAGTTGAATAAACATAGTCTACCCAAATATTTTTAGGCTGAAGTTGTTAATACGACATGCTATATTTTAAATAGGGTTCTTATAAGACCATTACTCACAAGAACTCTATTAATTGAGGATTAGTAAAAAACTTAATATTTCTTATTTTAAAATACTTGGTTGCAAATGTTTTATTTTAAATGAAAAGGATGCTTTAGGTAAATTTGATATAAAATCTGATAAAGGTATTCTTCTAAGTTATTATTCTATTTCAAAAGCTTATCGTATTTTTAATAAAAGAACATTAGTAATAGAAAAATCTATTCATGTTGTTTTTAATGAGTGTTTTGAATTTAAAAAGATTGATTTTGATGATGAAGTTGATCTTGGTAAGTTGAATTTAAATGATGATACTCCTAAAAGTAACTTGGATGAATCTTCTTCCAAATCCTTACCAAGGATTGGAAGTATGTGAATAATCATCCTAAGGAGTTTATAATAGGAGAAACATCAAAAGGAGTTCAAACTCGGTCTTCTTTTAGAATTTTTTATGCAATGTCGTGTTTCTTTATCAAATCGAGCCAAAGTGCATTGATGAGGCCCTAATAGATGATTCTTGGGTTAATGCAATGCATGAAGAGCTTAATCAATTTGAGAGAAATGAGGTATGAGAGCTTGTTCTTAGACCTAATGACCATTTAGTGATTAGTACTAAATGGGTCTTTAGAAACAAGCAAAATGAAAATGGAATTGTGGTTAGAAACAAGGTTAGATTAGTGGCCAAAGATTTCAACCAAGAAGAAGGAATCGATTATGATGAAACCTTCACTTCCATGGCTAGATTTGAAGCCATAAGAATGCTCCTTGCCTTTGCTTCTTTTAAAAATTTTAATTTGTTTCAAATGGATGTTAAAAGTGCTTTTCTAAATGGTTTTATTTCTGAAGAAGTGTATGTTGAACAACCCCCTAGTTTTAAAAATAATCTTCTTCCTAATTATGTTTTCAAACTTACAAAAGCTCTTTATGGAATAAAACAAGCCTCTCGGGCTTAGTATGAAAGACTTAGTTTTTTTCATATTTCAAATAAATTATCAAAAGACAAGGTTGATACCATATTATTTTTACGTATTTTAAAAATAATTTACTTATTATTCAAATTTATGTTAATGATATCATTTTTAGATTTACAAATGAATCTTTATGTGAGTCTTTTGCTAAAGATATGGGCCAAGAATTTGAAATGAATCTAATGGTTGAGTTAACATTCTTCTTAGGATTACAAATAAAATAACTTGATGATGATATTTTTATTAATCAAACTAAATACACATTGAACTTGATAAAATAATTTGGGATGAAAAATGCTAAAGCATTAAATACTCCCATGAGCATATCTACAAAGTTGGGTTTAGATAATGAAGGAGAAAACTTTGATAAAAAAACTTATAGAGGAATTATAGAAAGTTTATTATATTTAACTGCTACTAGACCGGATATCATGTTTATTGTTAGATTATGTGCAAGGTTTCAATCTAATCATAAGCTCTCTTATTTAAAAGCAATTACACGAATCTTTAGATACTTAAAGTAACATCTAAACTAGCATTATGATATCCAAAATCAAAGAACTTTGACTTGATTGCCTATTTTGATGTCGATTTTGATGGATGTAGAATAGATAGAAAAAACACTACTAGAACATGTCAATTTTTAGGACATACACTTGTTTCTTATACTTTTAAGAAATAAATTTTAGTAGTTTTATCTACTACGGAAGCATAATACATTACAGTTAGTGTATATTGTGCCCAAGTCATTTGGATGAAAAACATACTAGAAGATTATGAAATAAAATTATAAAATATTCCTATAAAGTGTGATAATACAAGTGCTATATGTTTAACCAAAAATCCTATTCAACATTTAAGAACCAAACATATTGATATTAGATATATTTTATAATAGATCATATAAATTATCAAGATATCTCCTTGGATTTTATTGACACTAAGCATCACCTGATATTTTTACAAAACTCTTAAATGAAGAACAATTTGATTTTCTTAGAAAAGAACATAGAATGCTAAATCAAGAAAATATATAAATTACTTGATTTCATGAGAATGAGTTATTTTTCTTTGTGATAATATTTTTAAAATTATCTTATTATTCCTATGAGACTTTTATCTTATTATTCACAAAAAGGAGAGAAAATTTGCATGATGATTATTTTATTAATTTACGAATTTATCTGCTACGTTTGCTTGAAATTATATGAGATGATTTTAAATACATGAGTAGCTCTTAAACTTTTGAATCTCCTTGAAGGTCTTAGAGTTTTGAGTTTATCTTTGAAATTCATCTTTATAAAATTGAGAGCTATGTTTTCTCCTTTGTTTTCTTTTTTCTTTTTAATAAAATTTTTTTTTTATGACTCATATCATATTTTAAAAAGGGGGAGCAAAAACTCATATGTCTTAAATGCTTAGCCTCACATTTTACCTTTTTATTGATGACAAAGGAGGAGAAATGGATATTGATGACTTATGTAATAACTTAAGGAAAAATTTTCAAATGACTCGAAGTTCATGAAAATCCTTGATGTGTTGAAATGTTCAAATGTTTTAAATTCATGAAAATCTTTAATGAATTGATGACTTGATTATTTAAAAGTATTTTTTTGTTGATATATGAGTATCCTTGAAATATGATTTATTTAAAATATCGATTGCCTTGATTTACTTGAATTCAAGAGTTTTTTATTCTCTTAAATTTAAGTATTCTTTATTATGACATAAATTTAGGGGGAATTAGGATTAACTCCCGTCATTAATTAATTATCATCATAAAAAAGGGAGAGATTATTGAATCTCGAATTTTGATGATAAAATCAATTGATGAGTATTTTAATCTAATATATGTGTTAGAGGAAGAATTACAGGTCTAACTATGATAGGAGCAATGGAGTTACAACTACATGATGGGCCAAGCTCAAGCTTGGGCATTGGACCGGGTTTGGACAATTTAGTGGGACATCGCTAGGAGTTCGCTATGAGATTCGCTGAAGGGATCGGGAAGCTCACTGGGAATACATTGGGAATCGTCAAAAGAAGACCGAAAGACTCATCGCAAATATGTCGGAGGCTACCGGATTGGCGGGAGTTAGGTCTTGGTTTAGCTTATTGGTAATTAAGAGTTATAATCATTAAGGCATAGTTAGGGATTGAGTCCTAATTAAGTTAGATTTTGATAAAATTTAAATCAACTCAATAAGGCAATTGAGTCCATTATGGGGTTTAGTTAAGCTCAGGTTGAGCTAAATTAGTTGACCAAAGAATTGGTCAATATCAGTTTCAAGCCAGAATTTGAAAAGTAGAGGGAACCACTTTTTCGGAGATTTCGACAAGTAAACCGCCAGTGAGCAGTAGTTGGACCGCCTATACCCTGGAAATAGGGCAACTGCCAACGGTTGTCAGCGGTTGAACTACCTAAGTCGATGGGTAAACCACCCGTACCTGGTCTCCGGGTGATTGACAACGGGTAAACCGCACAGGCTGGGCAGCTGAACCGCCCATACCCAGGATTCTAGGTGCTTTGGCTAGTTAACCCGCTCAGGCCAGTGAGCAGTAGTTGGACTGCCTATACCCTAGAAATAAGGCAACTGCCAGCGGTTGAACTACCTAAGTCGATGGGTAAACCACTCGTACCTGGTCTCCGGGTGACTGACAATGGGTAATCAGACAGTGAACCGCCTACCTGTGATTCTAGGTGCTTTGGCTAGTTAACCCGCCTGTGGCTGAACCACCTGTACCCAGATTTTATGGGTATGTTTAAATTTTTGGCTCCAATTTCTAAAGTCATTTGGGGCCTATAAATACCCCAAATTTTCTTGCATTCCATACAATAATTTTGGGGATTACATTCCGTGAAAATAATTTTGTGTGAATTATAAGAAAAAAGAAAAGGGAAAGGGAGAGAGCTTAGAGTTTAGAAGTTTTTGAAGTCTCCCTTGTAAGCAAGTATAAGGGTTTGGTCTTCACCCAAAGAAGATCAGTAGTGGATCCTGGTATGCCTCAAGAAGGAGGACTCGAGAGTTGACATAGGCTCATTGGTGCCAAACCATTTGAAATTGTTAAGTTCTTAATCGTTTTGAACTGAATAGACGCTTCTAATTTTTACTTACTCCTTAAAATCAAAGTTTCAAGTTAAGCAATTCCCTTTGACATTGATTATCTTTTATTGGGATTTGCTTATTTCCTCTTAAGTCATTTTTAAGTAAGTAACTTAGTAATTTTCTTTGAATTATTCACTCGTTATAAAAAACTTCGATTTGTCTATCTTGCTTAAAGTGAAAAGATTTTCGTTAAAACTAAAATTTACATTTGCACTAATTGTAGTACAATATAATTTGGCCCTTGTACCGTAACTCCTATAGGATGGAGGTCTGGCAAGGCGAGTTGGGCACCAACATAATTTGGCCCTTGTACCATAAGTCTTTCGAGTCCCAATTTTAGTACAATATTGAGCTTGATTCCTCCTCTAATTTTTTGATGAACTCCTAGGTCTCTGGGTCACATTGCCACTCCTTTTTTATGTCTTTCAAGGGGTCACAAATTAAAAGGGAGATGGCTGTAATTTCAGCATGCTTGAGTATTCAGGAAAGCGCATCTGCAACTAAATTATCCTTCCCATTTTTATAAATAATTTCATAATCAAATCCCAATAATTTTTTACCCATTTTTGCTTTTTCGAGGAGAAAATCTTCTGCTCCATGAAGTATTTTAGGCTCTTGTGATTGATCTTGATCTGAAAGCGTCGGTCGATCAGGTGGGGTCTCCCTTTCTTCACTACATGCATAATGGCCAGCATCTACTTATCATAGATTGATAACTTCAGATGAGATGGAGAGAGAGCCTTGCTAGAATACACTAGTAGTCAGCCATCTTGCATTAAGACAGTACCAATTCCGGCTCTCGACGCATCAGATTTGATCACGAACACCTTGTCAAAGTCAAGTAGGGCTAGCACCGACATAGACGTCATTGTAGCCTTGAGAGCATTGAAGGCTACTATTACTTCATCTGACCATTGGAAGACATCCTTTTTTAGCAATGCCATGAGGGGAGCATTGATTTGATAGAACCCCAGAAGGAGTTCTATAGATTTTGATCTCTGAGAGGGATCAATAATTGGAATACTATAGGGTTTCCTCCTTTCTAGTAGTCGACCATATGACTGAATTGTAGATTAATCTTACTTGATAAAAAGAGGTGAAGGCTCTAAGTATATATAGGGCTTAAAACCTTAACCCTAGGAGGGTGATTCCTAAGTGAATTTCCTCTTTTGCCTCTCCTATAGCTGTCATGCCTAAATAAAGGGGGTGGCGACCTAAGTAGTTACACAAGCCACGCCTCTCTGCTAAAAACCCTAGTCGACTAACCCATTAAGGGGGGTGGCAGCTAGGAAGCCCTAAGACCCCAAAATAAACCATAGCCACACTTCTTTATAGGATAGGAGTGACTAGGTGGAGTTTTATTATAATCTCAGAGGGTTCTTATTGATTAGGACTCAACTCTGCTGGAGTCCTATCAAGCCTGTCCTCTTTGAATCAGCATTGTCCTCAAGGTTGAGGATCCATAAACTCTGAGAAAGGGCCGTCAGCTCCTCATAAGGCTCCTATGTGGCATATGTAGTAGGCATCTCTTGCTCCTGTGATCCAACCTTAGTAGTAGTGGTGGGACCGTGATGTGTCACGATCCTATGATCCCATGCAATCATCAGTTAAACTTTGGCCTCCTCATCAGCTTGGGTGTCAATTGGAAGGATTTGGGCTGAATTTTCATTTAAGGTGGGATACCTGGAGGATCAACTGTAATCTTGATCTGGTGCACGAATCTAATCTCCAGGTTAGGGCCCCAATGTGATCCTCATTTTTGCAAGGCCCAAATAAATAGGGAGACCACTTCCTTAAGGCTCGAGTTTCCTACTGATCGGGCCAGAGGTGTAGGAAAACTCGATCTTTAATTTTTCATCCATTCTAAAGTTTGTCAAGAGTCTGTTTCTTCTTTGCATGTACTGTCATATGGTTAGTCTTTAGTAATAGCCAATCTTTCTTCTAAATTTATGATTGCCCTCTAGTATGGTTCAAGATGATGAGAGCCTAATCTGGCATGAGTATTGATTGTAATTCTTCTAGGCTTACTTCTCTTTCGTGCCGTGGACCATCTTGCATAAGGGTGACGCTGATCCCAACTCTAGATGTGTTTGCTCCAATAATAAACATCTGGCCATGATTTGGTATAGACGATATCGTGGTTATAAGGGCTATAGTTCCACTCGGCTAAGGTGGGACATTTTTCTTCATAGTGAGAGGGATGATGTTTTGTTGAGACTTGCAAATGATCCTTCTCTTATTATGATTTTGCCACTAGAAGGGCTTAATTTTCTCGCGGTCTTGGGTCGTAGATCAGAGATCATTATCAAGAAAGTCATTAAGCATCATGGTCTGATCTGGGAAAAGTCATGGAAGTCACCTGAGATTTGGAAGTGTTGCATCAGCAACCATGGTGAGTTCGGTGGGATGTAACACTTTAGAAGTAATATATCCCTGGGGAAAAAGATGTAAGGATGTGTCGTAGCAGGAAATAAGCACGACTGAGCAATCTATGTCTCTATCATCTCTTGTGCGATTATCTTATCTTTGATCTTCTGTGAGTTACAATCTAGCTGAGCAATAGCTGGTAAAACTTTTGGCCAATTCAACATATGGGGGTCAGGTAGCTTCAGAGGAGGTAGTCGGCTCAGTTTGATGAGGGCACCCAAAATTTTAGTAAGCTGTGGGAGAGGGTTCTTATCTTCAATCTTCTTTAGCTTCATCTCTTGAAACTCTTGAATTTGAATTAAGGAGCTATTGGATTCTTCTTTTGGTACCCTCTCCAAGTGTTATGTTGTGGCCATAGTCGCTTGGCTCCCTCGTAGCACTACCTATTTTCCTTTGCTGAAAAATTTTATAGTTATCTTTGAAAAATTTCAAAAAATGTCTCCTAGCATGGATAACCAATCAATATCGAGCACTATATCAAAATCATCGAGAGGAAGGAGGAAAAAATCAGTAACTACGTCTTGACCCTGTAGAATCAGTTTTAGCCACGGGCACTTCTTATTGCACTTCAAAAATTGGCCATTAGATACATTGACTTCGAACCCACTGCAATCTTCTTTTTGGAGCATCAAATGAGCAACAACCTTGCTATCATGAAGTTATATGTGCTCCCTACAATGACAGGCTGATGCTCAAGAAACCCTTTGATCTTTAATTTTTACGAGTTTGTATAGTCAGCTAAGGTAGGGATTGTGCAGGTGGCTGATTATAGTGTATCCTTCTCCTTGGGCTCGAGAGTCGTATTTTCAAGTTTGGGTTCTTTAGTGGGCATGATCATCAGAGATCTCTCCTTTTTACAATGGTGTTCTAGGCTCCATAGTATATTATAACACCCATATAGGCCCTTTGTCGATCCGTCATGAGAGTCTTCTCTTGTTAATTTCTTCGACTGAGAGGGTTGGCTGATAATAGGAGGTGAAAGCTTTGGTGCCACTGGTTGGGGAGTGACCCTAGTCCTCAATACTTCATAGTTCAATCGCTTCTCTTGATGTTGCGAGAAGTCCTCAATATTTATTTTTCAAATCAATCACAAGTTTTATTAGATAACCTTTCAAACCTGGTTTGGTACTCTTGGATGCTGGAGGTTTGACGGATCATCGCTAGTTTTTCATCAAGGTTATTGTAATTGATTGGTGCTAAAGGTTTATATGCTTTTAATAGGGATTTGGCTCTCATGCTCTGAGCATCTTAATTAAGGTGCCCTTCCTGAAGTTGTGCAAAAGGAGATCGATGTTGTCGAGGTGTAGGGGTGTTATGTTTTATCCTCCCTTCTTATCTCTGATAGGTTCTTTTTATAATATAAATTTGCACCATATTGTGATCTTACTAAGCTTAGTGATTGACCTAATCTAAACTCCTTGAAGAGAGTGCATAAAATTTAGCATCCATACGTGTCTAGAAAGCCTCCAATTTGGTTTCGAATAAGCCCACTAATATCATGAAGTAAGGATCTCTAATCTATCAAATAAATCGGTTGAACAGTGTAGCTAGAATCTTCAGGTTGAAGGCAGCAATAGCAGCAAAAGGATAAGAAAGTGATGCTATGATGTTGTTGCAAAATTATTCGGGCTACAATGGTGAAGTCTCCAAGTGGTTGTTGCGTTGATAGAGGATAGTAGCTAAGGGTAGCAGTAACGGTGGAGGAAGAAGACAGTAATAGTAACATCGGCTACGGTTCTGCAGTAATGTGATTTTTCAGGTGGCTGATATATATTGGAAGATGACAGCCAAGAGATCTGAGTCAGAAGGCAGTAGTGATGGTGGAGGAAGAAGAGGGCAGTAGGGGCGTGGGTATAGGATAGAAGTGACTAGGTAAGGTTTTATTACAATCTAAAAGGGTTCTTATTGATTACTTATAGGGTGATTAGGACTCAACTCTATTAGAGTCCTATAATATCTTACCGTAATCCTTCACGAACTTGTAGTAGTAGCCAATCAGCGCTAGAAATCCTTGCAATGCTTTGATTATTTTTTATAGTGGCCAGCCTTGTATTGCTTCAATCTTCAAGGGGTTTACCGCTACTCCTTCCTTTATGATGATATGGTGGAGGTACTCCACCTCACTCTACAAGAAGCTGCACTTCGACCATTTAACAAAAAGGGATTATTCTCCAAGAATCATCAAAACAAGTTGTAAGTGAGAGAAATGACTTTCGAATGAGGAACTATAAATCAAGATGTTATCGAAGAAGGCCAAAATGAACTTATGGAGGTAAATCCAAAAGAAGTCATTCATAAAGCTTTGAAAGGTAAAAGGGGCACTACTTACGCCAAAAGGCATTACCAGGAACTCATAGTGTCCGTTGTGCATTCATGTACCCAGATTTGATAATATCCGGACCATAAATCTAGATTGGTAAAAATTGGTGCTCCCTTCAATTCATTGGACAATTGATCTACCATAAGGATTGGGTACTTGTCCTTCATGGTGATGCTGTTAAGGGCTTGGTAATCCATACAGATATACCATGATCCGTCCTTTTTTCATACAAGGAGCACTGGCGAAGAATAGGGGCTAACACTCGACCTTATGATTCTTGTTTCTAGTATCTCTTGGACGATCCTCTCGATCTCAACTTTCTGAAGATGAGGGTATCTATAGGGCCAAACATTTACTAGTGCTTTTTCTAGTAGGATAGGTTTGTGATGGCCATGGAGACGAGTAGGGGGTAATTTTTTCGGTTCAGTAAATACATTTGATAATTCAGCAAGTAAAGAGGAGAGGTTCGAGTCTTCATGCATTGTCAAATCTTCAATTTGTTGCATTTGCAATTGGATTAAGAGCCTGACATACATCTTGTGTAGCCCCCTTTCCATTTGTTGAGTCGTAATTGACACGAGAGTGCCTAAGTTCCTAAAATTAGATCATATAAAAATTGCTGATCCTATGGTATTCCCCACAGTGTACTATAATATTTTAGAGTTTTTAACCCAGCCCATAAAAAATGACAGCTCATGAGCATATTATTTAGATAAAGTTAAAGCTATTTTAAGATACCTTTCTTCATGACCAAAAAATACATTAAATAAGTTAGTTGGTAGATGGAAATCACTTAATTTTATAATTCCTTACGCATGAAGGATTGTTTCATGCACTAGTACTTATTTTGGTATTTTTAGGATTACAAAAAAAGTTTAGCACCTTTGTATTTGCAAAAGCTCCTTGGAGTGTCTTTAAAACTTTGTATCTCTTGGATGTGTCCTTAAGTGGTGAGTATTTTGATTTAGTTCTATATCCTTGTTTAATTTCTTTGAGGTGGTGAATTTTTTATATCCTCTTGTGACTTTAAACCTGGTGATGAGCTATATTTATCGATTTTATGCAAGGTATGTTCTGAGTTTGTTCACTTTCTACAAATCATCTTTCGGTTTCTCGTTTCTCTCTGAATTGCATTCCTCTTTCTCCCTTCCTAGTATCAGTTTGGTATCAGAGCTGAAGGCTAAAGATCATGGCAAGGCAGAGTGGAAAAGATACGATTATAGAAGGTAGTGACCGTCAAGATCACATTGGATCATTGAAGTTGCAGCTATAAAGTTTATTACATAGTCTACAAGAAAAAAATAAAATTATTGAAGAACTTCGAAACAAAAATAATCAACATAAAAATGTCGGCCAAATGTATGGTTCTGATGATGATACATCATTTTACCCAAGGAGGTTTCAAAGATTTTAGTCAAGGCATAGAAACCAAGATGAATGACAGAACAAATACAACTCAGGATTGGATATTCCAGAGCTTGAAGGGAAAATCATTGTTGATGACTTTATTTATTAGCTTAATACGGTGAAAAAATATTTGATTTTCATGAACCACTAGAACAAAAGAAAGTAAAGCTTGTGCCACTAAAACTCAGAAGAAATACATCTTTTTAGTGGGAAAATCAGAAGAAGCAAAAAGAACGTGATGGGAAGAGCAAGATCATGACATGGGAGAAAATAAAAAGAGAATTGAAAAGAAAATACTTGACAACTACAAATAAGAAATCTTTCTGAAAAGCTCTGATATTAAAGAAAGAGACCTTAGTTGGAAGAGGTAACAAGAATTTGAAAGGAGTTCTCAATACGGTGTGAAAGATTGTTATACGGAAAAGAAAATTTCAAGTCTACTCTCCAAGGCAAAGTAGTGTTAAAGATACAAGAAAAGGATGAAGGATCATATGATTTTGGGCATATTGCTTTAGATAGTCAAAATAGAAGGATCTTACATTTGTTGAAGAACATAGTGATGGAGAAGGAAATGAGACCAGTGACGAACCAAAATATAATGATTATGAGGAAGAGGTTACTTATGCTGATCATTGTTTATCTTTTATTTCCTATAGTGAATGCAAGGAAGAATTAGAAAGGGATGATCATGTTTTGGCTCTATCTAATAGAGGTGAATGAACAAAAACACAAGGAGCCACTAGCGATGATGAATCCAATTATGGAGGAGTTCCAAGATGTGCCAAAAGAGATGCCATATAACCTTCCACCTTTGAGAGATGTCCGACATCACGATGATCTTATTCCTAGGACAGATCTAACAGCTCATTTGGCTTTAGTTACTTGTTCTGTAACTATGTAAATTAGTGGAGATATTGATAAGGGGGCTAAACAGATAAAGATGTTGCATAAGAAAGTTAAAGTAACCATTGAAATGCAAAATGAGAGATACATATGGAGTTTAATAAATGTGATTTGGTCTGGATTTATCTAAGAAATGAGAGGTTACCACTACACAAATTTGAAAAAATAAAACCAAAGACTGAAGATCCAATCAATAAACTTAAAAAAAATCATGAAAATGCTTATAGGATCAAGCTATCTGAAGATTATGGTTTGTCATCAATATTTGAAATAGTTGATTTAAGTCCTTTATCATGGTGACGGAACAAATAAAGACTTAAGGACAAATCTTTTTCAACTGGAGTAGATTGATATGGGAGTGCCTAAGTTGCTAAAATCAGATTGTATAAAAATTACTGATCCTATGGTATTCCCCATAGTCTACTATAATATTTCAGAATTTTTAACCTAACCCACTTAAAAATGACAGCTCATGAGCATATTCCTTAGACAAAGTTAAATCTATTTCAAGATGACTTTCTTCATCACCAAGGAATGCATTAAATGGGTTAGTTGGTAGATGAAAAGTACTTAATTTAGGAATGCATTAAATGGGTTAGTTAGTAGATGAAAAATACTTAATTTTGTAATTCCTTATGCATGAAAGGTTATTTCATGATCTAGTACTTATTTTGGTGTTTTAGAATTAGAAAAAAAGTTTAGCATCTTTATATTTGCAGAAGCTCCTTGGAGTGTCTCTAAAACTCTGTATCTCTTAGATGCATCCTTGAGTAGTGAGTATTTTAATTTAGTTCTGTATCCTTATAGAATTTTCTTAAGGTAATGAATTTTCTGTATACTCTTGTGACTTTAAACTTCGTGATGAGCTATATTTATCGATTTTATTCAAGTTATGTTCTGAGTTTATTCATTTTCTACAAATCATCTTTTGGTTTCTCGTTTCTCTCCAAATTCCATTCCTCTTTCTCCCTTACTAGTATCAGTAATGATGGAAACTTCGCCCCCACGTTTACCCCGTAGGATCACATGTTTCCCACTGATGAAAAATTTTATAAGTCCGGAAATGTTTAAGGAAACATCACCTAGAATAGATAGCCACTCAATATCAAGCATCATTTCGTAGTCATCCAACGATAATATGAAGAAGTCCACGGTGATCTCTTGGCCTTGTATGATTAGTTTTACCCACGAACACTTGTGGCTGCAAGAGAGGGTTTGGCCATCTACGACCTTCGCATCGCACCTACTGTAATCTTCGATCTGGAGGGTCAATCAGGAAACAACCTTGTTGTCCATGAAGTTATTGGTGCTTCTAGTGTCGATGAGTACAGTAATCAGCTAGTATTTGAGGAATCTGTTGATCTTCATAGTTTGCAGATTGGCATAGCCGACTAGGGCATGAATAGTGTTGATGGCTGATTGTGGTTCTTCCTTTGCATCTTCCTCCTCAGGTTCGAGATCTACATCCTCGAGCTCGAGATCTACATCCTCGAGCTCGAGATCTACATCCTTGGGTTCTGGATTATCAATTGGTTCAATCATCAAAAGTCTTTCTTTTTTGCAGTGGTGATCTCTACTCTATGATTCATTATAGTGCCAACATAACCCTTTAGCCAATCTGTCTTGGAGTTCTTCTTAGGTAAGTCTCTTGGGCTGAGGGGTTCGGTTGATAGTAGGGGAGGCCAAAGGATTGATTATTGCTAGTTTATTCATGATCTTGGTCCTTCGGGCATCGAGGTTCAGCTTTTCTTCTTGGATGCAAGCGAAGGAGATGGCAACCATCAGGGTGTACAGTTGATGAGCCTTAACTTCACATTTAATCTCTGCCTTAAGTCCTTCGATGAACGTTCCTAGTAATTATTTTTTAGACCAATCATAAGTTTTATTCAATAGACCTTTAAACCTAGTTTGATATTCTTGCATGGTCGAGGTTTGACAAATATTTGTGAGTTGGTCGTCTGTGTTCTAATATTTTGATGGTCCAAAGTGGATTAACAATTTACTTTTGAATTACCTTCACATAAGTATGTCATGTGTATGCTCAAACCAATCATACCACTAGATCGTGTCTCCCTTAAGGTGTATTATGGCAATGTTGACCATAGATACTTCAAGAGTTTTATGGAAGTGGAAGTACCTTTTAGCATGTGAGATCCATTCGGTTGGGTCTCCATCTTTCATCTGGAGAAGTTCACCCTCATATATAAGTATGCAGATTCCTGCACTTGACCACCCTTCTCGAATTGGTTCTTCTTGTGATCTTAATGTTCTCTGTACTGAGATCTTTTTGGGCTCTATGATTGGCCCAATTTGAATTCTTCGAAGAATGCTCACAACTTGTCCTTCATACAGGCCTCGAAGGCTTCAAGCTTTGTATCAAGCGCATTGTCTAAGGCCATCACATAAGATTGAATATATGTAATGTTTAAATCCTTCTTCTATTGATGAGTTAGGGGCATGAGGTGTTGGCGGCAATAGCAGGAAGGTAGGATGCGGCAGCAGTAGTGATCTAGGGTTAGATGGCTGTGGTAGATGGCTATTATTGGTGGCTGCAGTAGCGGGGTAAAGATGGTAATGAATGTAATAATCTAGGGTTAGATGGCTACCCTAAGATTATAGGTTATGATAGCAATAATAAATGATGGCAGTAGCAACAATAGATGGAGATGGCAGCAGCAGTAATAGGGAAGGATGGCAACAATAGATAAATATAGTCACACAGATGAAGATGGTAGTACTTGATGAAGATGGAAACAAGGCAACGACAACAACAAGGTTCGGTTGCAACAGATGAAGATGGCAGTGGCATATGGCAGCAAGGCAATGACATCAACAAGGGTCGACCGCAGTAGATGAAGATGGCAGTCGTAGCAACAGGGGTTGGTTGCAGTAGATGAAGATGACAGCGGAGGGGGGTAGATAACAACGAGATGCTAAGAATGCTGCTCTTACACTAAATTGATAGGAACCTAAAGGTTTCTATCAGGGATAACTAATCTTTGTGGGGGATCGATCCTCCTAGGTTTCAACTACAAGAGCTTAAGAAAGCGGCTAAATTTTCATTGATGAGAAGAGTTTACATGCTTATTTATAGGGTTTCAAGTCCAAACCCTAGTAGGACTCCTACTCCTAATCAAACTTCTCCTAGTCGAATCCTAGTCCAACTAGGACCTGGATCCAATCAACTCTTAGCCAGCCAATCAGGGCTTATTTCATGACATTACTCCGTAGACTAGGACCCAACCCAGCTTGGGTCCTATCAGAAAGGAAGTGGCTAGAGTGGGAGGCAACGACGATAGCATTACTACAATAGGAAGACGTGGATGGGGTCAACAGGATGCAGACCCTACTGAGCAAAAGCAAGGGAGAAGGAAGAGGGTAGCGGCGAGGTCTGGTGAGCACTGTGGTGTCATCGAGGACTTGTGGTCAATAGTTGTGGGAAACAACGGTGGCTGGCAGCTATGTGGCTGCATGAGGTAGCGTCGGCAACCAACGATGACAACTGTCACTGACAGAGGAAGAAGAGGGTAGCAAAAAGTAAGGGAAGCAACGGCCAAGGAGGAAGCGACAACAACAAAGGAGGGAATAATTTGTGGCATGGCTACAAGCGGTAGAAGGCTAGAGACAGTGATACTAGGTAGGGGCTGCATAGAGGAGGGCATGGCTGGGAGCGACGAGGGAGGTATGGCAGCACAATGATGAAAGTTGCAACGAGCGTTGGTTAGGGCTGTAGCATGAGGGTTGTGCATAATAGTGGGAGGCAGTAGCGGCAACGTTGCTATGAGCAACAACACTATGACAGAGGAGGGCGCTACTAGGTGGGGCTATAGGTGGCAAATGGGGGTAGTAATAATAACGACAGAGAAGGAAGCAGGGTGCGGTTGGAGCGACAACAAAGGATCGACCTCCTCTGATAGGAACCCCTATGGTCTTATCATGAATGAAGATGTAAAAGAGAGGATAAATGATTACTTCGAGGGGATCAATCTCCTTGATCTCTATAGGGGATCGACCCCCCTTGATCTCTCTAGGGGATCAGTCCTCCTTGATCTTTATAGGGAATCAATTCTCCTAGGGTTTTAGCTAATAGGCTAAAATATATTTTCTTCCTTGATTACTTAAAAAAAAATAGTTACAACCATAGTTATAGAGACTCTTAGCTGAATCCAACTCATACTAGGACTCTTAATCTAATAGACTCCAACTCCTACTATGATTCCTAATCAAAGATACTCTGACTCCTACTAGGACTCCTAATTGACTTGATTGGACCAACCAGTATATCATGACTCAATGGATAGGATCCAACCATATTAGGGTCCTATTATTATTATAATATTAATAATAAAAATCTAAATTTATGGTATGTTTTGAGGTCTCAAATCAAGCTTTATGATTGTAAAATTTTCTATTAACACTTAATACAGTCAACTCAATTGTCACAATATTAAAAATATTTTATGATAGCATCATAGTAATTTTATTCTCTAAGAATGATAAGTACCTTAGTAGTTGCAAGTATATCTAGGTAAAACACTTCATGATTAGAGAAAGAATCCAAAAAATAACATGTATCAATTCAAAATATAATCATCACTTTGGTGATTGTTGCTTCCTTTACTAAGATTTTGTAGCCTAAAGTGTTTAATGAATACTCTTATGAGCAACTCAAAAAAATATGATGATACATATTTAAATGGATATTATTATTATTATTTTACTTAATTAAATTTTTTTATTTATATTATCCTATTTATAGTTCTGTATATGCATACAATAATTGAATGTAACAATATGATTATCTTAATAAGATAAATTACATGATCATTATAGACTACATTAGAAAATACTAATAATATTATGCTACATAGAAGATATTTTAATATTGATGACAAACAATCGTTATGACTCGTATTGATAATCGATCTTAATGAAGTACTATTATAATTATTAGATTTATTAGCATGTTTTAAAATTTATAATCATATATAAAACACTTTTTAATATTTTTAGAATCTAGATAGATAAAACTATTTTTAAATAAAAATTTATTTTATTTATTTGATTTTAATTCTTGGATATCTTACGAATTAATGAATCAAGTAGTAAAATATTAGATGATATGATGTTATTTAATTAGATAAAATATATTATAAGTATGATTTGATTAACAAAAGAAAAGTTTCATTGGGAATTATACATGATATGTATGATACGATACAATACCATATGATAGAGATTATAAATTATTCTCGTTTCCCTTTAAACCCTATTCCATTGCTCATAATCAAACTACGAAGTACATTCTAAAAATCAAATATATGTATACTGAATGACATCAAAAAATATATATTCTAATCTTAATATATCATTATTTTAATTGTTGATATTAAAATTATTTCATATATTATGATTTCATACTTACAACGCTGTCATTCTGAAGACACTTAAGTGTCGATGTACGTATCGCTCCCTCTTTTCCTATCTTCCCCCTGGCCAACACCCGTTTCTAAACCCAAATTTAAAGCAATCACATCCTGTGAAGTCAATTGGCATCCCTTTCCCTTCTCACTCTTCTTAATGACACATCCATCATCCACTGCCATGAATGACAAGCAGCTAATCCTTCTGTATAAATGCACTGCAAATCAAGTTTAAGATCGTGAAAATATGGTTAATAATTGGTGATCATCTATGTTAGAGTTTAAATGGTCATGGATTTTAAAGCAAGATCTTAGCAAACTTTGATGAGACAACAGTTGATGTTGCAGAATTAGATGTCACTTGGCCATGTTAATGACCTTCCTAAGCTGCCCTCCGTTGTCTACTCCATCTAACTTTCCCAACACATGGTTGTTCAATCTTTCTGCACAAACATGATGCACGTCTATCAATTGATTGGTATCAAACCTAGTTAAGTTGCCGCCGAGTGCAACCTGCATCATTTACAGCAGCACTACTCTGTGGCACATCCAACATAGTGCCGCTTCACTGCTCTCACTTCATGAGCTCTAACACAGATTTCATGTCAGGTATTAAGATCTCATGCAATGACCAAGTTAAATTGCCAAACTAGTTTTTATTATCAATAATTTTAGAGGACATTGGATTCTGATTCTTTACCACCACAAGATAAGAGCATGCATGAAGAAGAAGAAGAATTCCCTTGGATTAGAGCTCATGAAATAAATTATTTCTGTCGTTACATTACATATATTTATTTATTTTTCATAAATATGATATCTGTTGGGTCCAAACTCAATGAGTTAAAGTATAGCAAAGGAACTTGCTTATATTAGCAGCTATGGTATTTATTTCTGTCGTTACATTACATTAAATCATGAATTCAAATTGGAGACTTATTAAATGTGTCATATGTTGGACAGAAATGTTATAGTTTTCGTCCAACAACATAGTGGATATTATTTTAAATAATCCATAAACAATCTGCTTGGCTCAAGGCACATAATGCCAAAGTAGAATAATTTTTATTATTTTTTCATTATTAGATTTGATTTAGCCATTTGATCAAATTTATCGCATTAATTGGTGCATCTCTTTCAGAAAGATTTGTATCTCTGAATCAAATTAGACCTGAATATATCATACAAGTTCCTTAAATAAAAGTGAAAAATCATACTGATTTGCATCAAATATTCAAAGTCATGACAAATAAAAGATAAATGCACATCAAACAAAATCCTACTAATAAAAACATCATGTACCAGGTCATAATGTTCTAATGATTCAAGTTGCCTATTTTGTGTAATTTTATGTGTTGACCAAGGTGTCAGCATGGTCCGGTCCGATCCAATTGTGCAAGATTGCTAATGCGATCTCTGAGTGGAGCGGATTAACTCGAAGATGGGTTGGGAGGACGTCTACCCGATTCTCCATGGTTGGGTTAGAGATCTCTCCTTTGTTAGAATGTTAGGTTCTTGCATAATGGTCGGAGTCATGAGGATCTTCTAACTTAGCCTCTTCAATGCTTAAGTTAGTAAGAGTTGGAGTTGGGAGAGTTGTAGTGTATGGATGTGATAGGTTTGATGTTTAGTTTTGTTCCGAGGGACGGCTTTTATACCTGTTGCCAAGCATCACTGAAAGCAACTGTTTAATGGTTGTCGGCATCATCGTACGCGGGGGCATAATGGTTGTCATCGCCATAGGTGGTTAGCTCTTATGCTTGGGTGCAGGTGCAGTTTGACCTATCCGACCCTACTTCATTCGGCCCTGCTCGACACCTCCTAAGCAGCTTCATACAGGGTTACGTTGCTCCCTACAGCCTTAAGAGTGTCAGTGTAGTGAATTGATGTCATGGATGGCAAGTGGATGTGTTTTTCAAATTCAAGGTGCTGAGTTAGCTTGGTGCGCCACATCGGTTCGCTTGGCACGCCATGTCGGCTTTGGAATGCCATGCTGGGTCGGCCATGGCAATTGATGTGTCCCTAGAATCAATGCCAAAATATACTATAACATTCTCTCCCTCCTAAAGGAGTCATGTCTTGGTTGACTAGGACCCACCCTTGTTAGGGTCCTGCCATATCATCCCTTTCAAATCAGCCTTATCCTCAAGGCTGAGGCTCCATTAACTCTAGGAACTTTGTTTTCAATTCTTCATAGGATTCCCACGACATTTTCGATAGCTAAGTTGGTCCACTACACTAGCACTTTAGTAGAGGGCATTGGCGGCGTATCATGATCATGTGGTCTAGTATTGTCTTTGGCTCGACTTGGACCTCTCTATTAGCAGTGGTGTCTGGCAGATGATCTTGGGCTGATTCATTTTCCTCGAGCTTTAGTTTAAGTTAGGACACATGGAAGACCGGGGGAATCTTGAAATCTACAGGTAGATCCAATCTATATGCCACAACTTCAATATGCTCCGTAATCTAGTAGGGTCAGTAAAATCTAGGAGATAGCTTCATAGATGCTAGAGTATTAATTGATATTTGCTTGTAGGGCTGAAGGTGAAGGAACACCCAATCTCCAACAAAGAACTCTCTTTCACTCCTGCGTGTATCTGCCTGCTGCTTCATTCTTGCTTGGGCGGACGAGAGGTTGTCCTTCAATAGCTATAGGATTTTGTCCCTATCAATCAACTCTTTGTCTACCTAGTCTATTTTAGATATGTTAGTCACATATTTAGGAATTACAAGAGGTGACCAATTATACACAACTTCAAAAGGAGTATATTTTGTTGACGAATGATATGTTGTATTATACCATCACTCGACCCAGGGAAGCCATCTTGTCCACTCTTTTGGCCTGTCATTAGTGAAACATCCTAGATAAGCCTCCAAGTACCAGTTCATTATTTTTATTTAGCCATCAGTCTAAGGATGGTAGACTGTACTCATCTCTAGTTTTGTATCCTGCAATTGAAAGAGTTCCATTCAAAATTTATTGGTGAAGACCTTGTTACGATCACTTACAGTAGATCAAGGCATTCTATACAGTTAGTAATATTCTCTATAAAATTTTGAACAATGCTAGCAATGGTATAAGGATTTTGAACGATGCAAAAGTGGGTGTACTTAGTGAGGCAATCGACCAAAATAAGAATAGTACCCTTTTTTTGTGATGTGGGTAGCCCTTCGATGAAGTTCATGGATATATCAGTCCAAGTCGAGTTTGAAATAGGTAGCAACAACAATTTTCCCAGGCTTACCACTGTTTCTCCCTTGTGTCGTTGATATGTGTCACACCACGCTACACATTTAGTAATGATATTTTTCATTCCTCTCCAATATTAATTTTGTTGAATCCTTTTGTAGGTCCGAAGGAATCTAGAGTGTCCAACCATTGGTGAAGAGTGCATCTCCTATAGGATAGTGTTTTGGCAAGGGGAGTTAAGCACCAGTACTATTCGGCCCTTATATCATAAATACTTCAAATCCCAACTATAGTGTGCTACTGAGCCTGTTTCTTCCTCTAGTTTCTTAATAATCTCTTGGATCTCTTGGTCATTTTGCCACTCCTTTCTGATATCTTCAAGGAGGTCATTAATCGGAAGAGAGCTGGCTAAAATTTTAGCATGCTCGGGTAGTCGGGAGAGCGCATCTGTAATAAAATTTTCCTCCCTTTTTTATAGATAATTTCATAATCGTACCCAAGCAATTTTGTTACCCATTTTTGATATTCGGGAGAGGAAATCTTCTGCTCCAGGAAGTACTTGAGGCTCTTGTGGTCAATTTTAATCTGAAAACATAAGTCGATCAAGCAGGGTCTCTATTTCGTCACTACATGCATAATGGCAAGCATCTCCTTATCGTAGATCGATAACTTTAGGTGGGATAGAGAGAACCTTGCTAGTGTAGGTGAGGGGTCAGCCATCTTGCATGAGGATAGTGCCAATCCTGGCTCCCGACGCATTTGCTTTAATCATAAACATTTTATCAAAATCGGGTAGCACTAGCACAGGTGTAGATATCATTGCAGCCTTGAGGGTGTCGAAGGCTACTATTGCTTCATCCAACCATTAGAAGGCATCCTTTTTTAGCAAGGATGTGAGGGGGGCACTGATCTTTTCATAATTTTTTTACAAACTTGTGATAGTTGCCGATCAGCCCTAGAAATCCTTGTAGCACCTTAATTATTTTTGGCAACAGCCAACTTTGCACTGCTTCGATCTTTGAGAGGTCTATCACTGCACCTTCTTTAGAGATGATGTGCCCTAGGTACTCCACCTTACTTTGCAAAAAGCTACACTACGACTACTTGACAAAATGAGTATGTTCTCGGAGAATCGATAAAACAAGCCGCAAGTGAGAGAGGTGGCTTTCAAAGGAAGGGATGTAAATCATAATGTTGTCCAAGAAGATCTGCACAAACTTATAGAGGTAAACTCAAAAAATATCATTCATCAAGCTCTAGAAGGTGGAAGGGGCATTGGTTAGGCTGAAGGGTATTACCAAAAACTCATAGTGGTCGTTCGGTATGTCTTCTTCATGCACCAGAATTTGATGGTAGCTAGATTACAAATCCAGCTTCGTAAAAACATATGCTCTCTTCAACTCGTCAAGTAATTCATTCACCATAGGGATAAGATATTTGTCTTTGATAGTGATGCTATTGAGGGCTCGATAGTCTAGACACATTCGCCACGTTTCATCTTTCTTCCATACGAGGAGCAACTTGGTCGTATGATCCCACTCCAACATCTCTTGGATGATCTTCTCAATCATGACCTTTTGAAGGTAAGGATATCGGTATGGCCAAACATTTGTTGGTGGTTTCTCTGACAAAATCAGTATGCAATGATCATGCAACTGGGTAGGGGGTAGATTCTTCGGTTCAGTGAAGATGTCCAAAAATTCAATAAGCAATGAAGGGAGGTGTGGATCTTTGTTCATCATCAGTTCCTCCATTTGCAACCCTTGAAGTTGTATTAGGAAACTGGTATGCAATTTGTGCAGCACTCTCTCCATGTGTTGTGTAGAAACAATTGATACTTCGCCCCCATGTTTTCCTCATAGGATCACCTATTTCCCATAACTAAAAATTTTCATAATTAACTTAGAGAGATTCTAGGAAACATCACCTAGAGTGGATAACCATTCGACGCTTAGCACCACCTCATAATCATCAAGTGACAAGAGGAAGAAGTTCATGATAATCTCTTGGCCCTACATGACTAGTTTCACCGCGAACATTTTCGGCTACAGTTGAGGGTTCAGCCATCTGTGATTTTCACATCAAACCTGCTATAATCTTCAATCTGGAGAGTTAATTGGGCAGCAACATTGTTGTTCATAAAGCTATTGGTGCTTATAGAGTTTATAAGTGATTGGCTTATGCTTAAGGAACCCGTCGATCAATCAGTGAACTCATTCTCCAATGAGCACCTGTATTGTATCCTTAGTGTCTCCACACAAGTAGCTATGAGACCAACCACTTTCATCATATAGACGAGTATATAGTGTACTAGTCTGTCCAATTATCACGATGTCCCTCTCAAGTAATATATGACCGTGATTATTTAAGATCTGTGTTTAAAGGTGAATCGATCTCACTATCGTGATCTCATTATGATCTGATTCTCATTGCACAGAACCAAGGACATTACAATATATATATATATATAATGGATAATATAATGTGATAATATGCTAATAATAATCATAAGTAAAAAAGATCATGCAGCGTGTCACACGTGCCATCACTCACATGATTGGCTTGCAGGGCACCTAAAACCAGCAATCTCCCACTTGACCAAAAGCCAATCACCTATCTGTCTAATTGCCATCAAACCCATGTACTGCTCAAATACAATCCGAGCCAGTAGCTTTGTCAGTGGATCTACAATGTTATCTTCGGATGAAACTCTTTTTATTGCTATATCTTTACGAGCTATGATTTTTCTAATTAAGTGGAACCTCCTCGGAACAATTCTGATGAGACTTGGGTTCTCTTGCTAGAGCTATCGTCTTGTCCCTATCACAGTATTTTGGGAATCGGCTACATACTGCTTAGTACGACTCCCAAAACTCGGATGAACTTCTTCATCTACACCCATTCTTTTGTTGCTTCTGTTATAACAATACATTCCACCTCTATGGTTGAGTCAAAAGTCTTGCTTGGAACTCTTACAACTTACTGCTTTTTATTTAGGGTGAAAATATACCCTGAGTTTGATTTATTATCATCAATATCGGATTAGAAACTTGAGTCTGTGTAGCCCTCAACCTGGAGGCTATCTCCTTTATATACCAATAAAAGATCCTTGGTTCTTCTCAAGTATTTAAGGATATACTTTACTACTTTCTAGTGTTCCAAACCTGGATCCACCTAATATCTGCTTGTGACACTCAAGGTATATGCTATATCAGGCCTGGTACATAATATAGAATATATGATAGATCCTATCACTAAGGTATAGGGTATCATCCTATCTATGTCTGTCCTTTCTTCAGGAGTCTTTAGGGATATACTCCTAGAAAGTGATATTTCATGTATCATCAGTATGAGACATCTCTTAAAATTCTTCATGCCAAACCTTTTGACAATAGAGTTTATGTACCTAGATTAGGATAAGTTAAGCATCCTCTTGGATCTATCTCTATAGATCTAGATCCCTAAAATATAGGATGCTTCCCCTAAGTATTTCATGGAGAAGTTTCTGGATAGCCAAGTTTTTACTATAGAGATCATTCTTACATCATTCCTAATAATTAGGATGTCATCCACATACAACACCAAGAACGTGAGAGCGCTCCCACTTACCTTCATATACATACAAGGCTTATCTTCATTCTTAACGAAGTTATAAGATCTGATCACCTCATTAAATCTTATGTTCCAACTTCGGGAAGCTTATTTCAATCCATAAATAGATCTAAACAACCTACACACTTTATTTAGAATATCTCTATATATGATCCTTCTGATTGTATTATATACACCTCCCCCTCAAGATTGCCATTGAGGAATGTCGTTTTCATATCCATCTGCCAGATCTCATAGTCATAGTGTACTACAATGACAAAAAGAATTCTAATGGATTTAAGCATGGTTACAAGTGAAAAGGTTTCATTATAGTCAATTTCTTGTCTTTGACGATATCCTTTAGCTACCAGCCTTGTCATATAGCTCTCCACCTTTCCATCAACTCTGATCTTTTTTCTGAAGAGCCATTTGAAGCTGATGGGTACGATACCCGCAGATGCATCCATAAGGTTCCAAACCTTATTAGAGTACATAAAATCTATCTCAAAATTTATGGCTTATTGCAACTTCCTGGAGTCTATACTCATAATAGTCTTCTTATAGGTCTGAGGATCAATATCCTGAGAGTCCTCTCTACTGATATATCTCATATATTTTTCAGGAGAGTAAGATACTATGCTAAACCTGCACAAAGTTAGAACTTGTGTACTAGGTACCTGAACAGACTCGGGCTCTAGAATGGTGCTTAAGCTACAATCTCCAACCTTGCTAAACTCTATCTCACTCTCACTATTTCCACCAAGAATGTATTCCTTCTTAAGAAACATAGCCCTCTTGGTAACAAAGACCTTCTGGTCCTCGAGATGATAGAAATAGTACCCTAAAGCTTCTTTAGGGTATCCCATGAATGTGCATTATTCCGTCCTTGATTTCAACTTATCAGGGTTGTGTATTTTAATGTGGGTAGGACAATCCCAAATCTTAACCACCTTAAGATCAGGCTTCTTTCCTTTCCATATCTCATATGGTGTAGACACTACCAACTTTGATGGAACTCTATTCAGAAGATAACTTACGGTCTCTAGGGCATATCACTAGAATGAGATGGGTAGGTCAACGAAACTCACCATAGATTGCACCATGTCTAACAGCGTACTATTTCTCCTTTCTGATACACCATTAAGCTAAGGTATATAAGAAGGTGTCCACTGGGATAGAATCCCCTTGTCCCTGAGGAAATGGGTGAACTCCGTACTTAAGTATTCTCCTCATTGATCTGATCAAGGAGTCTTAATACTCTTTCCAATCTAGTTCTTTACCTTATTATTATATTCCGTGAACTTCTTAAAGGCCTCGAACTTGTACTTCATTAAGTATATGTGTCAATACCTAGAGAAATCATTAGTGAATGTAATGAAATATGAGTAAACACCTATAGCCTAAGTCGACATAGGATCACATATATCACTATGTACAAGTTCCAATAACTCGGTGACTCTCTCTTCAATTCCACTAAAAGGAGAGTTGGTCATCTTCCCACGAAGGCAAGGTTC
Organism: Ensete glaucum; assembly: GCA_021527575.1. Classification (NCBI taxonomy): domain Eukaryota; kingdom Viridiplantae; phylum Streptophyta; class Magnoliopsida; order Zingiberales; family Musaceae; genus Ensete; species Ensete glaucum. Next base: position 18,283,389 of record CM038555.1, on the reverse strand, counting down.
GTAAGTTATATACGATTCACAGTCAAATGGATCTAAGTATCCATATTTCAGTAATTTTTGAATCATTCCCTCATGTATATGATATAGCCTATAATACCATAAGTATGTATTGTTCACCTCATCTCTTTTCCTTTTAGACATATTTATATTTATGATGTGTGGAGAAGTGTCTAACACATTTAAACCATCTATTAGGGTCATTATATATATATATATATATATATATATATATATATATATATATATATATATATATATATATATATATATATATATATATATATATATATATATATATATATATTCGTCCATTCATATGGACCCATTACTGATTTGATACTCCAAGAACATAATATTTGTCTGAGCAAAATAGCACTTATCTCTCTTCACGAACAAATTATTCTCCTTGAGAACTTTAAAAATTGTTTGAAGGTGCTTGATATGCTTCTCGAGCATTTGGCTATAGATAGTTATATCGTCTAGAAAGACGACCACACGCTTGTCCAAATACTCAATGAATAGTTGGTTCATTAAAGTATATAATATGGCCAGAGCATTAGTTAAGCCGAAAGGCATCACTAGGAACCTGAACGCCCCATACTTGGTCACACAAGTAATCTTCGCTTCATCACCTTCGGCAATGCGCACCTGCTAGTACCCTGATCGAAGGTTGAGTTTCGAGAAGTACTTTGCATTGCTCAATTGATCAAATAAGTCCACGATGAGTGGGATGAGATACTTATTCTTCACTATCACTTTGTTGAAGGCTCGATAATCAATTTAGAATTGGAGGCTCTTATATTATTTCTTCTAGAAGAGGACTGGAGCTTTAAACGGTGCTTTTGAGCTGTGGATGAGATCATCACTTAGCAATTCATCTAACTGCTTTATGAGCTCTCCCAACTTTGGAGGGGCTATGCAGCATAATGGTCTTGCTAAAGGCTTCACTCCCAGCTCCAACTCAATATGATGATTCATGCCTCTGCGTGGTGGTTGAGTTTTTAGTAATTCGGATGACATCACATCTGAGAACACCTTCAAAATGTTCGCCACCATAGTAGGTTCTTGAATAGCCTCCTCGTCAAGTGCCTCTAGCTTTATAGCGACTTTTAGCAACCATGAAAGTTAATTCTCCTTTTTGTACCCTTTTCTTCAATTATAATGCTGATATTATTATGGATCTTTAGTTCCTCCTCGAGAAACTAAAACCATGTAGGGGTCGTCACCTCCCATCAGGCATAGAAAATTTACAAATAGCATTGACATACAAACTTCACTGCGTGCATGAACTCTATTTTGAGAATCACTTGGAAGTTGTCCAAAGGCACCACCATCATGTTTGTGCTCCCACTTCATATTCCGATCTTGATAGGGACCCCCTTTGCTAGTCCAGAGGTTCGCTTGGCCTTTGAGTACATAACCTTCATCCGACTTGGGTTCTTCTCTAAGATCAATCTAAGTTGCTAAGTCGCTTTACTTCTCAATCGATAATAAAATTATAGGTAGCACCCATGTCCACCATCACACGGGTTGTTCGACCATTAAGCTTGATGTCTACATACATCAACTTACTACTATCTACCTTTTATGGCTTTGCCTTCGTGTTCTCCCTCAGTTGACCCTACAATGTATTCAACAAATGCATTGCTCCTATTCCGAATCTTTACAACTCCTTATTATTGCTGCTCGATTCTGAACTGCTCAAACTAAGGGCGACAACGTTGCCTTGTTTGATTTGTGGGGGTGGATTATTGGAAAACTAAGGGGGAGCATCATATACGCAGTGAAAGATTAAAATAAAATAGGTTTTCCACGTAGATCAAATCATCATGCGAAAATTTAGGTCACGAGAAAATCATAAAATTAAAAAATCACAATGTGTTAGAGATTATTTACCTAAAGAGATTGTATATCCCTATTTTTCTCGATCCAGATTAAGAGGATAAAGGAGGTCAAGCGTCTTCCTCTCTAGCGGTATCCACATTATGGATCTCTACAGCGATACTTCTTCAATCACAGTCTCATGTCTCGCAATTCTCAGACAGAGAGAGGGAGGAGAATAGGATGGGGTGACCAAAGTTATAACCTATCAACATAAGCCTCCCTCATATTTATAGAGAGTCACCAAAAAATCCTAAGGGTCCTACCTTAGTGGGTATTGGATCTCCATCAATTACCCACTAAACTTGCATTATTGGATCTTTTTCCAATAATCTCCTTTGGCCTCTAATTGAGCCTCAGGCAAGGAGCCCATCAGTGTAGGTTTTCATCTAATAAGAATAGAGACCAATTGGATCTTCATCTAATCCTCTATTCGCTGAAGCATCCACCATATGTGTGTGACCCTTTAGGCCCGATATTGAGTTGGCCGTGAGTAGCTCCCGTCAGAACTCCTTCTGATATAGTGAATTATTATCTCTATAATAATTCATTCGACTCATCGACTATGGATATACTAGACCACTATGCCATAGTCCCCAAATGGAACAAGGGGATCAAATCCATCAGATATGACTGTCCACAATTATCATATATCTATAATCCCTTATGCAACTAATATCTTAGAGACTATATGTTAGGCATGGTACTATCAGGTCACATACAAAATCCGTCTGAATCTTGCTCTAATCTTATTCTCCCGGAAAAGTCCTCTCTCAATCTGAATGTCCCTAGCTAAGGATTTTTCTGAGCAAGCACATTTGAGATATTCCTCTCACGATACTTAGAGTAGATGATCCTTTATTTATACTCAGTTACTTTCGTAAGGTTAACTAGCAATCTCGATAATCGATTGTACCAGATCTGGAACTTTCTAAACTTATAAGTGCGACGTCAAAGAAATGAGTACTCATATAAGGCATCCTTAGAGTCTCAAGTCTAAGGACCAGACACATAACTAAGACTATGAAATTGCTATCTGACATTAGATATCATTAACCATATAACATTCTATAAGCGGATCAATCAATGAACTCATTCTCTAATGAGCACTTGTACTATATTTTTAGTGTCTCACATAAATGGCTATGAGACCAGCTGCCTCCATCATATGGATGGGTATATAGTACACCGGTCTATCCGATTATCTCGATGTTCCTCTCAAGTAACCTATGACTGGGATTATTTGGGATCTGTGTTTAAAGGCAAATCGATCTCATTACTATGATCTCATCACGATTTAATTCCAATTGCACAAAACTAAGGATATCACACTATATATATACAACAGATAATATAATTTGAGAATATGCTAATAATAATCGTAAGCAAAAAGATCATGCAGCATATCACACGTGTTATCACTCACGTGATTGGCTTATAGGGCACTTATAACTAGCATGGATTGATGCAGTTAAAGCATTAAGTGCCTATTTTGTTGGGCACTCTCCAACTTGACCTAAAGTCAATCACCTATATGTCTGATCCCCATCAGACCCCTATGATGCTCAAATACAATCTATGTTAGCGGCTTCGTTAGTGGATCTATAATGTTATCTTCGGATGAAACTCTTTCTATTGCTATATCTTTATGGGTTATGATCTCTCTATTAAGTGGAACCTCCTCAAAATAATTCTGATGAGACCTGGATTCCATTGCTAGAGCTATCGCCCTATCGTTGTCGTAGTATATGGGAATCAGCTCCATGATACTCGATATGACTCCCAAATCCCTAATGAACTTCATCTGTACCCCTTCTTTTGCTGCTTCTACTACAACAACGTATTCTACCTTTATGGTCGAGTCAGTAGTACTATCTTGCTTTGAACTCTTTCAGCTTACTACTTCTATATTCAGGATGAAAATATATCCTGAGTTTGACTTGCTATCATCAATGTCGGACTAAAAACTCGAGTCCGTGTAGCCCTCAACTTGGAGGCTACCTTCTCTATGTACCGGTAAAAAATTCTTAGTCCTTCTCAAGTACTTAAGGATATACTTTACTATCTTTCAGTGTTTCAAACTTAGATCCATGTGATACTTGCTCGTGACACTCAAAGCATACACTATGTTAGGCCTACTACATAGCATAACATACGTGATAGACCCTATCATTGAGGTACAGGGTATCTTATCCATGTTTGCCCTTTCTTCAGGAGTCTATAGGGACATACTCATAGAAAGTGATATTCCATGTCTCATCGCTATGAAACATCTCTTGGAATTCTCCATGCCAAACCTTTTAACAATTGAGTCTATGTACCTAGACTAGGACAAGCCAAGTATCTTCTTGGATCTATCGGATCCCCAAACATAGGATGTTTCCTTTAAGTCTTTCATGGAGAAGTTTTTGGATAGCCAAGCCTTTACTATGGAGAGCATTCCTACACTATTCTCAATGATTAGGATGTCATCCGCATATAACATCAAGAAGGTGATAGCACTCCCATTGCTCTCATTTACCTTCCTGTACACACAAGGCTCATCTTCATTCTTAATGAAGTCATAAGATCTGATCGTATCATCAAATCTTATGTTCCAACTTCGAAAAGCTTGCTTCAATCCATAAATAGATCTTAGCAGCTTACACACTTTATATGGACTCTCTCTAGATACAAATCCAGCTGTATCTTATACAACTCCTCCTTGAGGTTTTCATTGAGGAATATTATTTTTACATCTATCTACCAGATCTCATAGTCACAGTGTGCTGCAATAGCCAAAAGAATTCTGATAGATTTAAGTATAGCTATAGGTGAAAAGGTTTCATCATAGTCAACTTCTTGCCATTGATGATATCCTTTAGCTTACAGCCTTGCCTTATAGGTATCCACCTTCCATTCACTCCGATCTTCTTCTTGAAGATCCATTTGCAGCCGATGGGTATAGTACCTTCAGGTGCATCCACAAGGTTCTAAACCTTGTTATAGTATATGAAATTCATCTCAGAATTTATGGCTTCTTGCCATTTCCTGGAGTCTATACTCATAATAACCTCCTCGTAGGTCTGAGAATCAATATCCTAAGAGTTCTCTCCACTGATATGTTTTAGATATCTTTTAGGTGGGGGAGATACTCTATTAGACCTATGCAAAGTTGGAACTTATGTACTAAGTACCTGAATAAACTCAGACTCTGGAATAGTGCTTGAGCTAGGTTCTCCAACCTTGCTCAACTCTATCTCACTCACATTGTTTCCACCAAGAATGTATTCCTTCTCAAGGAATGCAGTCCTCTTCATAATAAAGTGCTTCTAGTCCTCAGGATGATAAAAATAGTATCCACAAGTTTCCTTGGGATATCCCATAAACTTGTATCATTCTATCATTATTTCCAACTTGTCGAGATTGTATCTTTCAATATGAGTAGGACAGCCCCAAATCTTAACCATCTTAATATTGGATTTCTTTCCTTTCCATATCTCATATGGTGTAGACACTATCAACTTTGATGAAATTCTGTTCAGAAGGTAAGTTGTGGTCTCTAGGGTATATCCTTAGAATGAGACAAGTAGGTCAGTGAAACTCATTATAGACCATATGTGCAATTCCTCCTTTCTGAGACACCATTGAGCTAATGTGTATAAGGAAGTATCCACTGGGATAGAATCTCATTATCATTAAGGAAATAGGTAAACTATGTACTCAAGTACTCTCATCCTCGATCAGATCAAAGAGTCTTAACACTCTTTCCAATATAGTTCTCTACTTTATTTTTGTATACCTTGAATTTCTCAAAGACCTCGGACTTATACTTCATCAAATATATGTGTCCATACCTAGAGAAATCATCAATGAATGTAATAAAGTATGAGTAACCACATATAGCCTGAGTCGATAGGGGACCATATACATCATTATGTATGAGTTCCAATAACTTAGTGGCTCTCTCTCTAGTTCCACTAAAAAGAGAGTTGATCATCTTCCCACGAAGGCAAGGTTCGCAAGTTGTATACGGCTCATAATCAATGGATCTAGGTATCCATCTTTCAGCAACTTTTAAATTATTCCCTCATATATATGACCTAGCCTACAATGTCATATGTATGCATTGTTCACCTCATCTCTTTTCCTCTTAGACATATTTATATTCATGATGTGTGGAGAAGTGTCTAACACATATAAGTCATTTATCAGGGTCCCTCTAGTGATGATCTCACCATCCATAACTATTGAACAACTATTATTCTCAAAAACTAATTTATATCCATTAATTGTCAAACAAGAGATGAAAATAATATTTTTGATACTAGAGGGAACAAAATAGTATGCATCTCATGCAATAATAGCTCCATCAAGCAAATGTACGGTGACCTCCCGAATAGCAACTGTAGCAACTCTTGCTCCATTACCCATCTTGAGGTTTGTCTCGTCTCTGGCCAATCTCCTAGGTCTTGCCAAAACCTGCAACAATTACAGAAATGATAAGCACTTTTGGTATCTAATACCCATATGTTATCATAAAAATCTGACAAAGAGACTGATCATGAATATACATGAAGCTTCTCTAAATTATGTTTTGCCTTATCTGCAAGATAGTCATTACAATTCCTCTTCCGTTGCTTGTCTTAGTCATAGTAAAAGCACTGTCCTTTGTCCTTTGTCGGGTCTTTCTTAGCATCATTTGTTGTGTCTTTCTTTGCAACCTTTGTCTTACCCAGTCTTTCTTTGCTCTTGTCCTTCTTAAGGGTCTTACTGGCCTTCCTTTTCTTCTTGGTCTCACCAATATAGAGAACTGATTTTTCTTTCTTGATGGTACTCTCAGCTTCCCTCAATATGTTGAGGAGCTCAAGGAGAGTCATCACTAACTTGCTCATGTTAAAATTCATGATGAAGCGAGAAAAGGAATCCGGTAGGGACTGAAGTATAAGATAAACACACAAGTTATCCTCTAGGACTATCTATATGCTTCACATAGAGAGCAATCTCATCCTTGCTTGCCCCTTCTTCCGGTGTGGGCATAATTATATCAAGGATGTACACGATTTTCTTTACCATAAGAATAATTCTCAAATTATGGAGCCAATCCGTGTAGTTATTATGACCAATGAGGCAGTCGGTATTAAGTATACCACGTAAGGGGTTTACAAGCGACAAACAATATATAACATAAATAAATAACATATAGATTTTATAAAAAAATAATTAATATATGGACTTATATCTTAATATACTCCCACTATTTTCCTAGCGACTCACGTGACATCCTCAACACGTAAGACAGAAGTTTCCGGTAGACTCCTAGTGGGGATCGGGATCCAATTGGCATCTTAATGGAATCTCGAGGGACTTGACCAATTACACTAAGCCCAAAAGGTAGGCAACTCTTGCCAATCACAACTCTTTACAATTTCCGTCATGCTCGACCTTCGAACCATCATGGTCTTGAGGGACTCAACCAACTATGACTTTCAGTTAAGTCAACACCATTGTTACAAGATGAGTCTGATTTGATGATATACCCTCGAGAGATTCGACTAAGCATACCATGTCCTCAGGTCACCGGTGATATCTCTATGTTGTAGGTAAGATCTCGATCACATAGATAGGTGAGCCTCGAGGAACTCGACCAGCTCGGTCTATGTCGTGATTCAATTTCTTCTTATAACGATAGAAGGTCATGTGGGTCAATCTTATTGCCTTACGCTTACCGACTTAATATTATCATAAGAGGGGTTTTTGTTTCGATCTCTTAATATATCGTGTCACACATATACAAATATATATAGTATGTGTATAATAAATCATATATGCAAGTTACACCAAATAATCATTTGTCGTCACCTAATATGATTAAGCCCGAGCCAATAGGCATAATTACTCGCAATAGGATTTATATGTGCATCAACGCATCTCCATGCCCTATGATCATTGATCTCATCATCATTGATTTTGTTAGATCCTCGTTGCATCACCATGTATCGCGATCTCTCGCCACGGTATCGTGGGTCCCACTATTATCTCATCGCTCCCATACCTCTCCATGTAATTACAAAATAATCATAGGTACGTAGGCCCGATAATAAACAAGAAAAACTTAGGCTCACAAGCCATAATAATAATAATAATAATAATAATCACAATTACATACATCACAACACATGACTTATGATCATTCATCCACATCATACATCATATGTACACATCACATCACATGTAGGATTCCTATATATATAATAACTAATCAAACTATTTAATTAATTAATTTTTTGAAAATAAAGATATGCTAGGAATTTATAGAATTATAAAGGGCATTTTGGGAGTTCTTTACAAAAGGATAGTCCTCAAAATTTTTAAAATTATTGAGGGTATTTTTAGAATTTTGTATAGGAGGACAAAGTTTGGAATGTCCCGAACTCCTATGGGCAGTATCATCCTTTTACCAAAAAGAAACCCTAACCCTTTTCGCCTTTATCCAACCGCCACTGCTGTCACCGCCCATATGTAGGCGGCAGCACTGCGCCATCGTTGGTCGCCTCTGCCCTCGGGCAATAACCCCTGCGGGTGGGTGGCAGCATTGCCTCGCTTGATGACCTAGTCTGCAGACCCACCCATGGGCGTTGTGCCCGTAGGTGGCCGCTATTGCGAGTGGCACTATGTTGTAAGTGGCCAGCCCTATGGGCGCAGACTACAAGCGGCTGCCCCTGGTAGCTGCCCCCACAAGGGGCCTTGGCCATAGCAACTATCCCTATAGGGGCTTGACTATGGCTGGCCACCCCTGTAGGGGGGCCTGGTCGTGGCCGGCCACCTCTGTAGGTGGCCTAGTCATGGCTGGTCGCCCCTTTCTCACTGTCTTCACTGCGAAAACATAGCAAGAACACGTAGAACAGTTCAACGTGATGCAATCTCATTACATGCAGTTTAAAACCAATTTTCGCATGGACAACCTTCGCTTTGATACTATTGTTGGGAAACCAAGCGGAAGCATCACATGCACAGCGAAAGATCAAAACAAAATAGGTTTCTCATGCAAATCAAATTATCATGTAAAAAATTGGGTCACAAGAAAATCGTAAAAATAAAAAAAAAATCACAATGTGTGAGAGATTATTTACCTAGGGAGATCATATATCCTTTTTTTTCCAAATACAGATGGAGAGGATGAAGGAGGTCAAGTGTCCGCCTCTCTAGCGGTATCCACATGATGGATCTCTATAGCGATACTCCTCTAATCGCAGTCTCAGTTCTCACAACTCTTACGCAGAGAGAGGGAGGAGAATATGAGGGGGTGGCCAAAGCTACAACCTATCAATTATGAACCTCCCCTCCTATTTATAGAGAGCCAACAAAAAGCCCTATAAGTCCTGCCTTAGTGGGTATTGGATCCCTATCCAGTTACCCACTAATCTTGTATTATTGGATTTCTATCCAATAATCTCCTTTGGCCTCTAATTGGACCTCATACAAGGAGTCCACTAATGCAGATTTTCATCTAATAAGAATATAGGCTAATTAGATCTCTATCGAATCCTCTATTCGTTGAAGAATCAACCATATGTGTGTGACCCTCTAGGCCCAATACTGAGCTAGCTATAAGTCGCTCCCATCAGAACTCCTTATGATATAGTGAATTATTATTTCCATAATAATTCACTCAACTCATCGACTATGGACGTACCAGGCCACTACATCAAAGTCCCCAAATGGTATAGGGGGATCAAATCCATTAGACCTGTTTATCCATAGTTACCATTTATCTATAATCCCTCATCTAACTAATATCCCAGAGACCATATATTAGAGATGATACTGTAAGGTCACATACAGAATCCGTCTGAGTCTTGCTCTAATCGGATTCTCCCGAAGAACTCCTTCTATCTCAATCTAAATGACCATAGCCAGGGATTTGTCTGAGCAAGCACATATAGGATATTTTTCTCATGATCCCAAGAATGGATGATCTTTTATTAACACTCAATTGGCTATGAAACCAACCGCCTCCATTATATGAATAGGTATATAATACAAAGATCTGTCTGGTTATCTCGATGTCTCTCTCGAGTAACCTATGATCGAGATTATTTGAGATCTGTATTTAAAAGCGAATCGATCTCACTATCGTAATCTCATCACGATTCGATTCTTATTACACAGAACCAATGACATCACAATATATATATGCAATAGATAATATAATATGAGAATATACCAATAATAATCATAAGTAAAAAAATCACGCAGCATGTCACACGTCATGACTCACGTGATTGGCTTATAGGTCACATATAACTAGCATGGATTGATGCAATTAAAGTTTTGAGTGCCTATTCTTGTAGGCACTCTCTCACTATATACGGTTCTCCGCACAAGAAGCATCTGCTATATTTTGGGGCCTTGTATTTTGAGCTCGGTCCTTTATGGAAGTTCCTCTTCTTTTGCTCACCCCTAGACTCCGCTTAAAAATACTTGAGTGGGCAATTTTCTGAGGATTGTTTCTTCTTCTCTGAGTCCTCTAAAGAGATATAATTAGTGAGCCTTTCTGTTATCGCAATTGCCTCGACCATATCGATGACGTTCCTCCGATGTAGTTCCTATTGAGCCAACAGCTTCAGGCCATCGAGGAAGCTGAATAGTTTATCCTTCTCGGACATCTCTTGCATGTTCAACTTTAGTGTAGAAAATTGCTTCATGTAGTCTCAAATGGAAGTACTTTGGCGGAGTTGTCTCAGCTTCCTTCTTGCGATGAACTTCGTGTTCTTAAGTAAGAACTGAGTTCCCAACTCTCGCTTTAATTCTCTCTAATTGTCCACTCGACACTAACCTTGCTGGATCTCTTCCTATTGGGTTCTCTATTAAAGTTTTACATTTTCATTCAAATACATTGTTGCTATAGAAACTTTGGTTTTTTCAAAGTCGATTCTCATAGCTCAAAAGTGCTATTCTATGTTGAACAGAAAATTTTCAAGCTCTTTGGCATCCCTAGCAATCCTATAGTAATACGACTCGAGTGCTCTGAAACTTTGTGGTGGTGCAGCGTAGGTGTGGCTCCTTCCTGCTTTAAGAGTCCTTGTGAGCAACATCACCTTGGACGTGAGTTCTGCTACAACTTCATGTGGATGTTGCATGGAGTCTCTGGTGTCTTCCGTCAGTTGGTTGACTAGGGACTCAACCTTGTCGATCCGAGATTCAGTTTTTTCTTGCGAGCTCTATACCCTAAGGAGCCTTTGTTGGCTTTAGTGGAGTTCCTCCAAACTCACTTTAAGAACATCAAGATGAGTTTTCACCATTATAAGTCTCTCCTTATGGCTCCTTTTCTTGGTTGGTGCTCCCAATTGTGCTTCCTTCACTCACAGAGAATACCTAACTTCTCCCTTATCTTGTTTACTATCGTGGTCCTCATGAGCGGCTCCAATAGTTTGAGAGCAAGTTTGCACTTGCAGCCCACCTGCAGCTGCTTGAGGCAAAGGTCCAGCTTCCCCTATCTTGTTCGATTCACCACGATGCTTCACCATGGCGAGATTGCAAAACTTCTTCACTATTTTTTTCTAATTGTTTGCCCGCTCTAATACCACAATATCATAGACTTAGCTGAATTTGTCTAAATCGTGCGGCACCCTTACAGCAAAGTTTCAGACTTTGTTAGAATTACTTAAGTCATGAAGCGTCCTTGTACTAATGTCTCATACTTAGTTGGGATTGCCTAAGTCAAGAAATGCTCATGTGTTATTGGTCTGTAATGGGTTAGCCTACGTGTAACCTCATGCCGGTCTCGAGGAACCTACAAAAGGAAAGTTAATTAGATTGAAAGCGAGTGATAAACAAGTCCCGACATCACGAGAAGAGGAAGCTTTACAAGAAATTCAACAAACACCTTGACTATAAGAGAGAAAAGGGATAAAAGAGAGAAACAAGACTTTAGAAGGTTGAAAAAGAAGAGTCACAAGTCCACAAATGATGGTTCAGTGGGTGACGGGCACGAAGACAAGCTCAATTTCTGATGAGTGGTCAACGCCCGGTATATATCTGAAGCCCCATCAAGCCTTATATCCACCCGAGGGGTTCTAGGGTGCTGAGATGACTGATGCTTTGCTCTGCTTTGTGGTCTATAGAAATTAGGCCATAACATATGAAAATGAAGCTATTTTGGTCATTTTGGCATGGCGTGGGGAGCAATCACACTACATTGTTGCAAACTATTTTCACTCACCTTTCTTAAGTAAAATTCTATAAAGATAAGCCAAAAGAGGTTGTCAAACGTTTGTACAAGTATGCAAAAGCGATGAATGATTTGTTGAGCAAAGATGTTGCGGGTGCATGACGATTGTTCGTGATAGCTAGTACCCCAAAGTATCAAGGATTTAAAATTTTGACTCCAAATCTAAAGCTATTAGGGATATATAAATATCTTACCTATTCTTGCTTGATAAAGCATGAATAACGAGTGAAAAAAGGTTGAAAAAGAGAAAAAAAATCTTTGAAGATAAAATATTATAAACTTTTGAGTCTCTTCTTCTTTGAGTTTAGTAGTTATTCTAAGGAGGTGTGAGAACTTGTGTGAAAGAGTTTGTAAATGTTCTCTTCTGTGCTTGGTAAAATGAGAAAGGGTTCTAAGGCTAGTTGATCTTCGCCCATTGAAAAGAAATTCGGTAGTAAAAGCTGATGACCTCGAAAGAAGAGGAATAAGTAGTGGAGATATTTCAGGATGACCGAACTACCATAAATCGGTTTACATTTCTTTCTTATTTTTCTGTCATTTGCTTACTGATTTACTTTACTCATTACTTCTACTCACAATTTCAAGTTAAATAGATTTTTGATTTATATTTTCGTTCGAATGATTTCAAATCTGATCTTTTTCTAATAAGTACTAATTCACCCCCTCTTAATGTCATTATGATCCTAATATTTTATACTTGTTGCCAAGCATCACCGTGTGTGACTGTTTATTGGTCATCGATACCATTGTGGGGCGTTGTATAAGTGGTCAACTCATAGTGTAGGCACAGTTTGACCTCTCCGGCCCAACTTCATTCAACACTGCTTTATGCCTCCTGAGTAGCTTAGTACGAGACTACGTCGCTCAGTATAGCCTCGAGTAATGTCGATGCAATAAACGAATGGCGTGGATGATAAGCGGATGCCTTATTTCATATTCGAGGTGTTGAGTTGGCTCGATGCACCATGTCGATTGGCTCGACATACCATATCGGTTTCAGAGTATCACACTGAATCGATCCAGACAATCGACGTATCTCATGAAATCGATATCAAAATATGTTATATCACATACATAAACCTTTGATAACTTCAGTCAAATTAAATATATTTCAGTTAGAAATAAACTAGAAATGGATGCTACCCCAGAAAAATACAACGAGAGTCAACCGAATAAATTTGGTTTGGGCTCAAACCAAATTTATAGAGAATTTATTTCTAACTGGATGATATAAAGAAATCTACTTCCATTAATTCATAGAGAATTCACCTCAGATTTTCTGCATGCCAGATTATATAGGCAACACAAACCTTACCTCCAACTTGACTTGGGATAATGCTAGGGCCCTACCTTTTGTCTGTGATGCCGAGGCAAGTAAGGTGACAAAAGAGCTCCCAAGGGGTAGAAAATTTTGTTGCGCTTCCCTCTGATGACGCAATTTACTTTCGTTTTTTTTCTTTTATTTGGAGTCACGTGAAACACGTTGCAAGATCCGGGAAGCGTACTGACCTTCCACCGTCCCACGTTTTTTGAATGACTGCACGGGGAAAGAACATAGTGTTACAATCATTATAACAACTCAATTGATGCGAACTATTCCATTGTAACGGGCGTTACATCATTTGAGTAACTTCAAAATCGGTCTTTTCGTCATCTTTTTATAACGCTTCATTGTCGATGTAGCAATAATATCCATAACGGTATGTTAGCAGCATTATAACGAATTCTTATGATAACGGAGCTTTGACCCTCATCTACTACTACCTCCTCCCGTCCACCAAACTCTGCCTCCCCAAGCTCGCTCTCCAACGGCGATGGACAGCGCGTTACGGTCTGCTATTCCCAGAGTCGCCCTCCGGCCTCCTTCAAGGACCACCGACTATTCACGAAACCTCCAACCGCTCCTTCCCTTTCCGAAACACCCGGCTTCCCACAAAGCCCGTTGCTTCCGAAGTTTTGCGAGCGGTCGCGGTGTCCCCGCGAGGCCCTTCGCCAGAGCTAACCTCTGCAGCTCATCCTTTGCTCCCACCCTGAGCAGGTTCACGTCGGTGTCGAGCTCCCACGCGGTGTCAGGCTCCGGCGGCGGCGGCGATGGCGTCGACGGAGGCAGTGGGGGCGGCGGCGGCGATGGCGGGTCAAGCGGCGGGGAGACCGTGGCCAAACCCGTCGCCGGTGATCTGGAGGACGTTCCTGCGTTGGGTGCCGACGTGATTGTCCTCCATGTCGGGGTAATTCGACTCCTCCGCTTTGCCTCTTTTCGTTGGGAAAAAGAGGGGGCCTTTTAGGGTTTTGCTTTGATGATTTCTTGCAGGGAATGTCTTGCGGTGGATGCGCTGCAAGCGTGAAGCGTATCTTGGAAAGTCAAGTACGTATAACTCTTAGCATGAAGAGATCTGATAGACTACTCTTTCACTATTGAGAGATTGATTTGATCTTTTTCCTCCGAGAGGATGAATTTAGTAGCTTTCAGCTTTATTTGGATATAAACTGTTATGAGTGATGGACTACCAATCAACGACTCTGTACGTTACCATTATTCTAGCGACTATATTGCAGAAACTCATTCAAAATCTCTGCGATCCTTTTCCCAATTTGAGTTAAGAGATATATTGTTCACACAAATGGATGTTGATGCAGCCTCAGGTATCATCTGCCATAGTTAACCTTGAGAAAGAGATGGCATTCATTTGGACTGTACCAGAAGCCAAGGTTGTGCAGGATTGGCAGCAAGAACTTGGAGAGAAGCTTGCAAAACACTTGACGACCTGTGGATTTAAGTCCAATCTACAAGGTAACTTCCTAGTCAAATGATTTAACACCTTATTTATAATATATGGCCATGTGGGAGGGACAAGAGATTCCTGTGATTTTTTAGTTTTGATTTCAAAGTAGGTACAAACAATGCGTGCCATTGTGGGACATAATAATTTCATTAATCACTTGTCTAGCTTGTTGCAGTACCCATACCAGTAATTTAGGTAAAGCAAAGAAATAATTCAAAATGAACCTAAGCATTTCTTATATGGAACATTAAAAGGTGCAGTTAGAATGGTGATTTATGGAATTATCAACTTGCTTTAGTGGATAATATCTTCTTGACGTGTATTGATTTTAACATCATACATGTTTCAAAAATTTGAGCGCAGATATAGTTGGTTTCACTTTCCTTTTCGTTGTGGGAGGACAATCTGATGTAAGGGGTCCAGCTGAGAGTGCACTAATAGGGGTCAATATACCAAATCTAGTTCATCCTATCAGGAATCAGTATATAAGCTCCTCAACAACTCCCTAGTCTCTTTATTGGCAGTCGATTTAGAAGATTTTTGTGCTTCCTTGAGGTTCTTTAGTACCCATTTCTTTGTATCTGATAGAACTAGGACCATGCAGCTGTCACCATCTATCAAGAAGCTAGGTTAGTATCAAAGACTTACAATGTATCAAAAGTGGATCATAGCATTCTGAATTAGCTTTTCCTAAACCAAATGTTAGTCAAGGATTCTCCAATAGATGACACTTCCTTCAAAAAAGGATTTTATTTTTCAGACCTTGTCTTTTTCAGTCATGTGTTGTGAAATAATAATCTTCAAATATCCACCAAATTTGTGAGATAAAACTTTATTCCAAATTGGTCTCCTGACATGCATGTATAATTAATCTCTTCCAAGTTCCTAGTTCAGCATTCTAAGGATAAATGAGTGGAACTTTCTGCCCCTCATGTTAGTTCAACATGAAGATAATGCATGCATTTCATTGAATAATGGATTATTGGGATATCTTCTAAGTTGCTTTTTTGGTAGCAATCTTCTTTTGGATGGTTTCATGCTGTTGCAAGAAGAACCCTTTTTAACTTTTTTGACTCTTTAGTTTAGTCCTAGTACTTAACTATGCATCAGCACATGATAGCATCAATGGTTCTTAAAATTTATGCCTAAAGGAATCTTCAATGACTAATTAATTTACGGTGCAAATGCATATAGCATCTCCCTTGGCTTTTTCAGGTATGTCTTGTCATGGCTACTACTCGTGGGTTTGTACTTTCATTAACTTTTGCTTGTCGATTAATATTATTATACTTACTATGTACACCATTTGAGTCGGTATCGTTTTGACCATTAAGCATGGTGCTGCTAATTGTAGATTCCATGCCACAGGAGAAACTAGCAATGAGTTGTAATAGAGAATTTTGTTTCCCTTTGTTTCACTTCTTATGCAGTTAGACAACTTTTCATTTTCTGGAGTAGAACAAAGACATCAAAGGTTTTTACCTGACAAGATACTGATGACCGCTAACCTTTTCATGTGTAGATGGTGGCAGCGGCAGTAGTCCAGCTTGAAGGTTAAATTAACCAGCAGACTTGAGATTAACCAGCAGTACAGTCGATCAGGAAATAACCAGGCATTGGCAGTTAAATTATGTTCCACAACAATAGCTGTATTTTTAGCTGTTTACTCTACACACCTTGAGAGCAGAAAAATTATTCCATTATAAACGTCTGTTTGGATGCCATCAATTGCTTCTTGACATCTTGCCACCGGACTGTTTATTTTGTTCACATCTTAATGTTCTCTTTCTAAACTAGAACATATTGCACCAATTGTATGAGAGTATTTTTAAATATTTAAATACTTAATATTTTTAATATTATTTTGACACCAAATATAACATCTATTTTTCCCAAAATTATCTTTACTCGGTTTTCCTAGTCTAATCAACTCATTTTGGAAATGATCCTGATATTTTGAGATTTAGACTTTCCAACAACAGCTTAACTAATGCAAATATGAGTTTGCTATAGATCTGATTTAAAGCAAAAAAAAAAAAAAAATGGCATATCACGAAGATGACATTCCATAAACATCACTTGTTAAAGAGGGAATTCTTACGGTTATTACTGTGCCGTGTAAGATACTATTACAGCACCTATAAACTTATGCATCAACTTTCAGATGCATGTTATGTAGAAATGAGTCAAATTCTATCTTAAGAAAATGTTGACTAAATTTGAACCTAACCGAGCTAAATGCATTGTTATGTTCGTGTGTCACGGACAAAATAACTAATATCATTAGAGAGAAGTTGAGAGTATTTACTTGCGCACGCTTGGGACATTGTTATCACCACAAATCGCCGTAGTCATAGCAACATATTAGACTGCAGTTGGAACTATTGATATCCTCAACTAAACAGCAAGACAACTTATGAATATGTGTTAATGGGTGGTTCTTGAATAACATCATAAACAATATTTATACTGTATCATTAAAATTAAGAGATTCAAAAACTCAACTAATATGTTTTTTTTATATATATACCAATTTCACTTACCAAAGATTGAGGGCTCGAAATATCATCCGATATATTTTTGAACGTATTAGCTAGTTTAGTTTGTAAAGGCTTTGACAATTTAACCTAGGATTGTAGGTTCCAATTTCAATTTCGTTCATTTATTTTTTAGAAAAATCATATATTGTCATATGCACTAATAGTTCTTGAATAACATGATGGATTCATAACGAGTGAATGCTTTTCGATCATAAGAATATCTGAATCTAGAGGTCTAATAGAGAAGGATGTAGCTATATGGTTGGATCGTATTAAACGATGACATCACCACGATAGAATTGGAAAACATGAAGAATATGAAAATATTGTATTGATCATTATCTGAAACTAAAATTGAACCTTTAAACTTGGGATCTCAGGGGATGTTCATATGATCCTCTCAATATCTAGAGCTACCAGTTGAGACATCCATGCCTAATGATTCAATGGCAGAAGTAAGTTTCATGGACAATTTCATATAATACTTAGGATAGAAAAAAAAAACCTAGCTAGAAAATTTTTACTTGCTAAGAATTTGAATAAAAGAGAAAGAAATTGAGACTGTGAGGAAAACCCTACGCAAGCGAAGCGAGCTTAAAAGATAAAATCGAACCCCCCCCAAAAAAAAAAAAAAAAAAAAAAAAGACGTCATCCACGCGAGACTCTTGAGCCATCCTTATGCTCTATCAATTGAGCTAAACGAGCCTTGTTATTAAATTGATGCATCATTATATATTGAATACATATGTGAGCTTTCCCTCGCTAATCCCTAAAGGATCATATATTTTATGCGTAACATAGGCAACACAATGATTAGGAAAGAAGATTACCGACTTATCCTTGTTTATGTGAAGATCAACCAAAGCAGAGTACAAAATAAAGTCCTTATACAAATTAGTGTAAAATTTTGAAATAGCTCTAATGGCCATGGCTACAAGACAAGATGAGAAAGTTGGAGCGCCTTAATGTTGAATGATTTATCTTTTTATTTAAACTAAAATTATCCAAAATAAAAGAGAGAATTATTGGCAAGGACAAAAAGGTAAAAAGATATAGGATCAACCTATCGAATATAATTAGAATGCATGTTGTTAATAGAGCATAAGAATAAAAGGGAGGAGACACATGTCATAATCCACTTGATATAGTATTCTAGAAAGTTCAATCTAACAAGAACATTATGATTGGTAGATTAAGAGATAATTAAAAGCTTTTTGAAGATCAATCTTGATTAGAATAAAAAGTTTGTTTTTCCTTCAAAGTTAAACATGGTGTGGGTGAGCTCTCGAGCAATAGTAATATTGTCATGAATACATCTGTGCGGAATGAAGGTTGATTGCTCTTGATTAATTAAGCAGCTGAGGACACTCTTTAGTTGATTCGAAAGGACTTTAGTGATAAAGAGATTGGGCAGAATCAAAAGTCATTTTTGGGCTATTCTGTTTAGGAATAAAGATCAAATTGGTTTCGCTCCAAGATTCAGTAAGGTTTGTAGGTTGAGTGAAAGGTGTTAAAGATATTTGAGATAGAGATCTTTTAAGATCATCCAAAAATGTATGTAAAATTTCATGCTAAAACCACTAGGTCTAGAAGATTTTCCTAGACTAATGGATTTAACTAATATTGTAAATCTCGATGGTTGAAAAGTTATGAGTTAAAAGAGTCCAATAAGCATTGTTAAGATGTGGAAGGAGAGAGCAGAAAGGCCAATAAACAGGTAGCAAAAAAAAGAGTTGTGTTGGACATCCAAAGATTAGCGTACCAAGTTGCAAAATAGTCATAGAGCGAGTTTGAATCTTATCTAATTGCAGGATCTCAATGGTATTCTGCCTTTTCCTAAGGTTGAACATATTGTAGAAATATTTTGTATTCTATCACTTACCTCAATCCAGCGAACCTTTACTTTGGGTCCACCATTTGATAGAGATCTATTTGTGAAGAGCATTGGCTTTATTTCGCAAAGATCCATGGATGTTAGAATCATCATTAGATATCAAGTTGAAACTCTCTTTAGTTTTAATATCTTTAATTTATTGACAGAAATTGGTAAGATTTTTTTTTTTTTTAAGATTGCTAACACAGTCCCTCTCACAAAATAAGGAGGGAACGACTTAGATCGATGAGCTTTTGGTGAAGGGAGACAAGAGGATCTATATGGGGAGTGCTTATGAGTCCAACACTACTGAACAAAAATTATAATACTAGGGTACTCCAACCAGTGAGACTCAAACTAGAATGGATGTCTTCGATAATGGGTGAGAGATGAAAACTATTTGTATATATAAAACAAGAAAAATCATTTCAGATTGACTGAAGCTCGATTTAAATGAGCATAGGCATGACTGTCTAAAAATGATTGTTACACTTAGATCAATTAAACTTATCGAAGAAACAAAGTTCTGAAAGCTCAAAATCGAGGAATTTAAACCAAAAAGATGACCACCCAACTTATCAACATCATTGGCGATAGAGTTTAAATCACCATAAAACAACCAAGGAACATTAGTTAAGTCAATACTAGCTAAAAAAAATCCACATTTGGTTCCTATCTTAGTATGTGTGCTTGCATTAGTGGTAAATAAGAACCAAATGGGCTCACCAGGTTGTTGAGTTATGAAATACATATAACGATCATTCTTACATATCGTACCCATTCTAACGAGATCTACTCTCGATGCCACCAGCAAGATCTTAGACTATCCCTATCAAGAAGAAAACCCCTCTTCAGAAGTGGACCAAGGCTCTAAAGCCTTGTTTAATGTGAAAGAAAATGAAGAAGAGATAGAATAGATAAAACCAAAGGTGTGTTTCTAAACTATTTTAATAGAAACATAAATGAATGCGGAAACTTAAATTGTGTACCTCCAATCATTGTTGTTGAAGATTTAAGCAATGATTTCTCAGTATTTTGGCACTTCCTCGGCTCTAAATTCTCACTTTAGATGATGTAGAAAATCCTTCAAGTTGAGATTAAGCCAAGGGACCAAAACACACATATATATAGTCGTTCTCCCATCAAGAACATTTATTACCATAATATTCAATATTTAATTCAAAAAACGAAACATTGGGATCATAATTAAGAATTTTAATTATCATGAATGAAAAATTTTAATTGTAACCATTATGAATTTAATTGTCATGAATGGAGAAATTTAATATAATAGTCATTATATTCATAATAAATAAAAATTAAAATATTTAAACCATAATTAATAAAAATATTAATGATAATAAATAAAATTCAATTAAAACAGTTACATTCTCCTACTTGATCCATACGTTTCACTTAATGACTTAAAATAATCTTACCGAATAATATTCTTAAGAAACAAATACATGAATCATAGCGATAAATCCTCTTATAACGAGTATTATCTTCTATATATCACAATATATTTGGTTTTTGAAGAATTAATCTTAATATGGTAACATCACTTAATGAATAAACACTATGTTTATTCTTAGTCCTTCCGAATATATTTTTTTAAATTAATGTGCACATGAATATGAGAAAATATCACAATATATAAGAGTTTCAATACAATTACAAAGTGGAACTAAGTCCCATTTTCTCTACATGATCCTTGAATTTAAGAGGTGGCATGCCTTTAGTCAAAGGATCAGCAATCATCAATTCAGTGCTAATATGCTAAACGACCACTTTCTCTTCCTTTACACGTTCTCTTGTAGCTAAATACTTAATGTCAATATGTTTACTTCGACTTTCACTTTTATTGTTCTTAGCCATAAAGACAGTAGCTGAATTATCGCAGAAAATTCTTAACGGCCTAGAAATAGAATCCATTATTCTAAGCCCAAAAATGAAACTCTTAAGCCATACACCATGTGATGTAGCCTCGAAACATGAGACAAACTCAACTTCTATATTAGAAGTAGCAGTCAAAGTCTGCTTAGCACTTCTCTAAGAAATAGCTCCACCAGCCAATATGAAAATGTATCGTGATGTTGATTTACGAGAATCAACACAGCCGGCAAAGTCCGAATCTGAATAGCCAATCACATCGAGTTTGTTTGTCTGTCTATACATAAGCATGTAATATTTGGTTCCTTGAAGATATTTCATCACTTTCTTTGCAGCTCTCCAGTTGTCAATACCTAGATTACTCTAATGTCGTCCGAGCATCCCAACAGCAAATTAGCAGGTCTAGTATAGACCTGAGCATACATAAGGCTTCCTACGACAGAAGCATATGGGATGGTTTTCATTGATTCTCTCTCAAGATCATTCTTCGGACATTGGTTCAAATTGAATCTATCACTCTTCATAATGGGAGCAACACTTGGTGAATAATCCTTCATCCGAAATATTTCTAAACGCTTATTAATATAGGTTTCTTGTGATAGACCTAAAATGCCTTGAGGTCTCCTTATCATTGACATAAGATGCTTCACCCATATCCTTCATATTAAAGTTTATAGAAAGGAATTGTTTCACTTCATGTACCAAACCCTTATCATTGGTTGCAAGTAAAATATCATCTACGTATAAAATAAGAAAACATATTTTACTCCCACTGATCTTCTGGTATATATATTGATTCATGGGATTTTCAACAAATCTGATTGAAGAAATCACTTCATGAAATTTAAAATACTATTGACGGGAGGCTTATTTTAAACCATATATAGACTTCGTAAGCTTGCAAACCAAGTCCTCACTAACACTAGAGGAGAAACCTTCAGGTTGTTTCATATAAATCTTCTCCTCTAGATCTCCATTAAGAAATACTGTTTTTACATCCATTTGTTGCAACTCAAGGTCAAAATAAGCAACTAATACCAAAGTGATACGAAGAGAATCTTTCTTTAATACAGGAGAGAATGTCTTTGTATAATCGATTCCCTCCTTTTGAGTAAATCCCTTTCCAATAAGTCTTGCTTTGTATCTCTCAATATTACCAAATGAGTCCTTTTTGGTCTTGAAAACCCATTTACAGCCTATAGCCTTTGCCCCACTATGCAACTCTATAAGATCCCAGACTCCATTGCTCTTCATGGAATTCATCTCCTCTTTCATGACATCATATCATAAGTTTGACTTTTTACAACTTATGGCTTGTGAAAAGGTTTCGGGATAATTTTTGGCTCTGATATTATAGTTAGATTCTTATAGATATACAACATAATTACTAGGAATTGCTAATCTTTTATTTCTAATAGATCTTCTTAATGTTGTACCAATATCTCCCTAGGAAACTTATGGTTCAACTTGTTCAGGAGCTCACTGTAATTCTTAAATTTTTTGATCTATTAGAATATTATCAGCAACTTGTGGAATCTGTATGATTGGTTGTTCAGTAATAGTTTAAACTTGAGGAGTGCTATGAACTATAACCAATCTATCATTCGATGTGAAAGGTTGAGTTACTATATGATCATGTGTAGAAACTATGTTCCTAAATTGATCGCTCCCACTGATCATGTCTTCCTCAAGAAACTTAGTGTTTCTCGATTCCACAATCCTAGTTATATGAGATAGACAATAAAACTTATAACCTTTGCACTTTTCAGCATATGCAATAAAATACTCACTAATAGTCCTTGGGTCTAGTTTCTTCTCTTGTAAGTTATATATCCTGACCTCATACGGACATCCCCAAATGTGCATATGTCTCAAACTCGGTTTCTAACCTTTTCATAATTCAAATGGTGTTTTTGGGACAGCCTTAGTTGGAATTCGGTTTAATATATACACAGTCATCTTTAGTGCTTCAGTCCATAAGAATTTAGGAAGATTGGAGTTACTATGCATACTTCACACCATGTCCAATAATGTTCGATTTCTTCTTTCTGCAACACCATTCTGGTCTGGAGAACCAGACATAGTGTATTAAGCAACAATCCTATGTTCTTGAAGAAACTTAACAAAAGTACTAGGTATTTGTCCATTCTCAGTATATCTACCATAATATTCTCCACCTCTGTCTGATCTCATAATTTTAATTTGCTTACCACATTGGTTCTCAACTTAAGCTTTAAAGACCTTGAAGGCATCCAATGGTTCATTTTTGTTATGGAGCAAATAGATATACATATATCGTGAGTAATCATCTATAAAGGAGATTAAGTATTTTTGATCATGTGTGTCTATGTTTGGACAACATATATCAGTATGAATGATTTATAATATGTCTGAACTCCTATTAGCACCTTTCTTGGACTTATTGGTCTGCTTTCCCTTAATACAGTCCGCATAAGTCTTAAAATCAGAAAAATCAAGAGTACTAAGTACACCATCATTAACTAATTTTTTGATTCTCTCTATAGAGAAATGTCCTAATCTCGGTGCCATAAGATAGATGTGTCTTCATTAATATTACACCTTTTAATGCCAGCATGAACATGCATTGAACTATGAGTGTTTTTATTTTATAAAAGAATTTGAAAAAGACCATCAGACAAGATATCATTCCCAACACAATCAGATTTATATAATAAATTAAATGATATATCTTGAAAATAAAAGTAATATTCAAATGGTATGAATCTAGAAACAGAAATCAAGTTCCTTGAGAAATTTGGCACATAAAAGGTCATTTCCAATTCTAAAACAAGGCCACTACTCAAGGTCAAAATGCATGTTTCAATTGCCTCCACATATGAGCCCATCTTATTACCTGATAAGATGCTTTACTTCACTTCCCACTGGGTTCCTTAGGTTTTGCATACCTTGCAAAGAGTTTGCAATATGGATTGTTGATCCAGAATCAATTCACCATGTAGTAATATTAACATTAACCATATTAGATTCGTAGCAAACAAACGAGGTTGGTTTACCTTTATTTTCAAGCCATTGTTGGAATTTCTTGCATTCCTTCTTCATATGTCCCTTTCTTTTATAGAAGAAACACTTTGCTTCTTTCTTGACATCAGCTTAGGCTGACATTCTACCATTTTCTTGCTAATTGGCTTGAATTTTATCAGTTTTATTCTTCATATAAGTGGTTGCCACCAATGCACTCTCATCCAGCTCCATCAAAAGTCTCTCTTCTTCTTGAACACACATGGTTATTAATTCATTAATTGACCATTTATCCTTATATGTATTGTATTAAATCTTAAAAGGCCCATATTAATGTGGAAGGGTGTTTATAATGTAGTGTACCAAGAAAGATTCTAACATATCAACCTCTAATTTCTTAAGTTGAGCCATAATATCTCATATTTGCATTATATGCTCGCACACACCTTTTATATTAGTGAGTCTTAAGAGATGAAAGTTTCATTATTAGAGTGTTTGCTAGTGCCTTATCCGAAGTGATGAACTGCTCGTCAATGGCCTTTAAGGTCTCGGACATTATTACGATGGTCAACAAAACCACATATACCAGCAATTATTTTAGTCTTAATAAACATCACAGAGCCGATTGGATCGTTCCCATCGCTCATATAGCACGATATCAATTAGAGTGCTAGTATTAGAGACTACAGGTGGTTCATCTTTCCTAATAGCATAATCAATATTCATCCACCCTAAATAGAGAAGAATTCTCTCCTTTCATATCTTATAGTTATCACCTTTGAGTTCGGGAATATCACATCGGATATCAGAGAAATTAATAGTATGAGAAACTACATAAAACCCAAAATGCTTATGTTAAAATTTGAGGCTTAAAAGTCTAAATTGTATGTTTTACTAATATAAAACATACTAAAAATGAATCTCATGACATAAAAATTAATTATGGGATAAATTTTTAATTCAAATAGATTCAAAAGATCTTTATGATAAAACTATCAAATTATATACTAATTCATAATCACTGTGGGTAAATTATGAAAGTAATTTTTGATATTTTATCTTGATTAATTTTATAAACATAATAAAAGATCCTATGGGATAACAATTATTATGTTAAATATAATTAATCATAATATTATATGTAATTCCCCATGTGATCCTGATTTATATATAATTTTAATTAACCAAGAATGTTATGGTTAGTTCCTAATTAATTAAGATTATATGGATCAATGACTCATAAACATATAATAACAAAACATTCGTATAGCATATGAGTATTGTCAATAATGAATATTTTTATTTAAAAATATTGAAAATCTAATATCTTCATGATTTTCAACATCGAATATATTAAAAGATTCGAAGGAGAAATCGAAATCAAACCATATTTTAATATCTTAAAATAAAATCTATAGCAAGGCAGAGGTTTATCTATGTTCTGATACAAAATGAAAGAAAATGAAAAAGAGATGAAACCAAATGTGTGTTTCTAAACTATTTTAATAGAAACACAAATGAATACAGAAACTTAAATTGAGTACCTCCAACCATTGTTGTTGAAGATTTCAGCAATGATTTCTCAATATTTTGACACTTCTCGGTTTTGAATTCTCACTAGTGTAGGAAATCTTTCAAGTTGAGATTAAGCCAAGAGACCAAAACACACATATATATAGTCGTTTTCCCATCAATAACATTTATTACCATAATGTTCAATATTTAATTCAAGAAACAAAACGTTTGAACTATAATTAAGAATTTTAATTATCATGAATGAAGAAATTTAATAGTAACCATTATGAATTTAATCGTCATGAATTGAGAAGTTTAGTATAATAGTCATTATATTCATAATAAATAAAAATTAAAATATTAATGATAATAAATAAAATTCAATTAAAAGGGTTACAGACTATAGTTTGACTCCTCTTTGTTCACTAAAAAGCCTCCATTGGACTGCGAGATTTTGTTGACCAGTGCTTTGAATATTTTAACCATCCTTGTCAAGAGATCATCGAAAGAAGGGGGAGCATCCTATGCCTACATGAGCACTCTGCATTTAGGATCAACTAGAGGGGGTGTCTGAAATGAGAATGGAAATTAGACAATTAAGGAAAAGGCATGATAAGTAGAAAGAAGTGAGGTCCATATGAGAGAATTAGTGATGGCATTATAGGAGGGAGGAGGAGAAGAAGTGAGATTTGGGCAGTAGCAAAGAAAAGGAGGCTTCAACGGTGGAGATAGCTAAGTTGTCCACATGGTAAGCTTGTTTAATCTCATGATCTATAAGAAGATTATAGAGAATTGTGATGTTACTATTTTTCTTCGTTGTAGGTATGTAACTGATAGAAATAGCATATATTGTGAGGCTGCTATAATTTTTGGGGCCATGCAGGCGATAATACAAGAGGGCATCATACTAAGGAAGCATATTGACTTTGGTCAAGAAGATTAAAGGATTGATCGCTTTTATTGAATGTAAATTTTCTCATATTTTTAGGGAGGGAAACAATATAGCCAACTGGTTGTAAGTTTGTATAACCAAATAATGTAGTTTTTGAACCGAAGGTTGGATTTCGAAACTTAATTTTTTGGTTCATGATGAGACAAATAGTCATGTACTTTTCCATTACACGTAGTGAAGTTTAATTGTTCTTTGAAAAAAAAAAAAATCATAAGAGGAGGAATTGGTTGGATTTCTCTTGTGCATTGTGAGGAAGCTACACACGCCATCTCTCCACTTCCTGGTTGTTAAATGATAAATTTGGTACCTACTTCATTACATATTTTAAGACTTTTCGATGGTCAAGATTTTTCAAAAGATCCTTAATTGACAAATTAGAGAAAGAGATTTTCTAGGAATTCCTGATGGCCAAGATAAGTTACTACTAAAGGAGTATTGATTGCTACAATAGACATGGAGGGAGCTATCGTTCTTTTAAAGATATTTTAATGATCTTTTAAGGATCAGACTATTGCTAGGTTAATTATCAATTAATGACCATGTTGACAGGTAGATTGAGGTTGGACTCATGTTTATCTAAAATCATGGATTGATGCACCCTTGATTTAATTGACCCGAGCCCACTTGATTGTAGTCTTGGTATATCTTACTTTAAACAAATATCCAAGGGTCATAAAGATTGCTTTCTTTCACATCAAATCATCGACTAGAGTATTACTTATCAAAATCATCAATGGAGGAATATCAAGATACCCTTTCAATTTGTGACTAAACTTATTGTAATAGAAACAAAAAATAAAACTAATGATTATTAGTTTTAATCCAAACCCTCCTATAGGTCAAATCGATTAGGATATAGACTCGAGCAAATTTGTCTTGTTTTCTCTTAAAAGGTGATTTCATCAACGTTAATAAGTTTGCCTATCATAGCAAAAATTTGGAAGAGGAGGTTGGGATTCAATAATTTGAAAAGAAGACATGCGAAATAGATCCAAATGAGCTTAAATCACATAGTTTCTAAGAGAAGTTGAATGTTAATCTTTTTATGAAAATAGGTTCCAAGCTTACGCCATTTCAGAACTAGGGAGCTATGATCAAAACATAATCTTTTTCAAATTTGAAATGAAATATAAAATAGAGACTTGAGTTGTGGTAGTTTGGGAAGACATGCTTTACCTCCAAGCTTATCTTGTTGACTTGAGTCCTACAGTTGAAATCTAGAAAAAAGTTTAGAGTTCTCTTGAATTTTTGGATCTTCACTTCTAGCATAATGTTTGGATTTCAAGTGGTTGTACCATGGATTTATCGGAATAGGCTAGCTTATGAGAGGGGAGGTCAAGGAATGGAGATAGAAGTTAGTGTGAGGGTATGACTAGATTGACTAATAGAAGATTAGCGAGAAGTAGTGATATTAAGGGTAATAGGAAATTTGACTTGATCTTGAGGGGATCAAGTTTTAAGGTTTTGGGGGAGCCATCTCTCCAAGTTTTACGTAATCCCAAAAAGGTCTAACCAATTAAGAACCAAGGAATTAAATACTATTTTTATGATCAAATTGGTGATCTCATACCGCGTATACCAACACGTATCTGATCACTATAAACTTAATCTCCTAATGTGTTAATCCAGACTTGACTTTATTTTAGAATCCATACAATTAATCATCATAGTAATGACACCTAGCATTTTATTTTATTTATAAGAAATACTAATTACTCTACATGAATGTAAACCTTAGTGCTCAAAAGGTGAAATCTAAGAATTAGATTTTAAAATAGATCTATATGACATGCAAGCAATAAAATAGACTATAATATGAACTACATACTATCACATCAAACATCAAATCAAATTGAATTTTTCAAAATCATATAGCAATTCATCATTTCACTAACACAAGAGAATAGTGATTTTATTCATAATTTAAAGCATCATGATGAGAAAAATCAATATAATTCAAGAGAGAAGATAAAAAAAAGCAATAAGAACGATGATGCACCAATAAATATGAGAGTGGCATAATTAATAATATTACCATGTTATCTCTCATCCCAAGAAGAGACAGTTCTCATATCCATATTCCCTAAACTGAAGTAGGACACAAGGGTCAAACTCAACTTTAAAAAGGGACTAAAATTAACAACAATTATAAACGATTATTATTTCAAGTAAAACGCTATGATCAAATTGGTAGACACGCTTCCCTCGGGAAGTAGTGCCAGAGCATCCTTTTTGTTTGAGTTACGGTATCCTATAAATCCTAGAAAATTAATCATTTAAAAAAGATCAAATAAATCCTATAATATATTCAATTCTCTAATGTGAACTCTTTTTTTGATATTTATAACTTTAGAGCATATATTAACTAAATTATATCTCTCTTTTGATAATTTTAATTAGAATTATGATTCATTTAATAATTTATTAGTCCATGTAATCGTTGGATTGCGTGATTCATTAAAAAAAAGGAAGATAGCCACTTTTTTTCTTCTTTATAACAGGATTAGTATTAGATTTCTTCAAGATATTTTTTGTTAAATAATTTATATGAGTTATTAAACTTTCTTTCTTTCATGTTGTTTCTAATAAAATTGACTATGAAATATAATAAGATCGAATCAAATAAGATAATAAAACCTTCAAATCAAATAAGAAAATGATTTATATATTATCTTCAAGTGCCTGAGGTGAAAAAAAAACCTAGCTAGAAACCTCTACTTGTCAAGAATTTGAATGAAAGAGAAAGACATATGACAAAAAAAAAATCTTAAACAAGCAAAGCGAGCACGAAAAAAAAAAAAAAAAACAAAGCAAATGAAGTGAGCTAAAACAAAATGATAAAGAAATATTGAGATTAGAAAAAAAAACACCCTAAACAAGCCAAGTGAGCCAAGAAACAACTCTAAGCAAATGAAATGAATGATCCTAAAACAAACATTATCCACCCTAGGGCTCGATATTATATAGCAATTCAAATCATATTTTTAATATTATATAGAAATTCATCCTTCCACTAACATGAGGAGATTCGTGATTAGTGATTTTATTCATGATTTAGAACATCATGATAAAAACAATTAATTTAATTTAAGAAAATATAAAAAAGATAATAAGAACGATAATGATAATGCATAAGTAAAAATGAGTGGTATAATTGACAATGTCATTATGCTACTTCTACATCCTAGGGACAGTTTTCACAATCATAGTCCTTGAACCAAATTATGACACATGTCAACCTTCATTTTGGAAAAGAATTGAGATCACATTAGAGCAACAATTGTAATGAACACTTGCATCTCATAAAAGATAGCAACAATCAATAGAGTGGCAGAGAAAGATTGAGATGCAAAAAAAAAAAAAAAAAGACCCTGAAAGAGACAAATGGCTAAAAATAACCCTAAACCTAAGAAATAACACTAAGTTAGGTGAAGCAAATGGCCCTAAAACCAACATCGCCCACCATGGGGCTAGAACCCACTTGAAAAAGAATTGAGATTATATTGTAGCAACAATTGTAATGCACACTTGCATCTCATCAAAAACAGTAAAAGAAAAAGATTGAGATGCAAAAAAAAAAAAACCTGAAAGGAAAAGATTAAGATGGCTAAAAAAATCCCAAACAAGTGCAGTTAGCCAAGAAACAACTCTTAATAGGTGAAGCGAATGACCTAAAACAAACATAGCCTACCCTAGAGCTTGATATTATATAGCAATTCAAATCATGTTTTTCAATATTATATAGCAATTCATCCTTCCACTAACATGAGGAGATTCGTCATTAGTGATTTTATTCATGATTTAGAGCATCATGGTAATAAAATTTAATTTATGTCAAGAGAAAATATTAAAAAATAATAAGAACAATAGTGATGATGCATAAGTAAATATGAGTAGTATAATTGACAATGTCATCATGGTACTTCTCCATCCTAAGAAGGGGCAATTTCATAATCATAAACCCTAAACTGAATTATTTCACGTGTCAACCTCCATTTTGAAAAGAATTGAGATTACATTGTAGCAACACTTGTAATGCACACTTGCATCTCATCAAAAATAACAATGATCAATAGAGTGGTAGAGAAAGATTGAGATGCTAAAAAAAAAACCCTGAAAGAGAAAAATAGCTAAAAATAACTGTAAACCTAAGAAACAACCTTACATAGGTGAATCAAATGACCCTAAAACAAACATCGCCCACCGTGGGACTCGAACCCACTTGAACGAGAATTGAGATTACATTGTAGCAACACTTGTAATGCACACTTGCATCTCATCAAAAACTACAAAACAGTAGAGAAATATTGAGATGTAAAAAAGGAAAAAAGATTAAGACGGTAAAAAAATCCTAAACAAACAAAGTGAACCAAGAAACAACTCTAAGCAAGTGAACAGAATGACCCTAAAACAAACATCACTCACCTTGGAATAATGTTTTACAATATTATATAGCAATTCTTCCGTCCATTGACTTGAGGAGATTCGTCATTAGTGATTTTATTCATGATTCAGAGCATCATGGTAAGAAAATTTAATTTAATTTAATTTAAGAAAAAATATAAAAAAGATAATAAGAACAATAATGATTATGCATAAGTAAAAATGAGTAGTATAATTAACAATATTATTATGCTACTTCTCTAGGTAGTTCTTATAATCATAGTCCTTGATCTAAATTATGACATATGTCAATCTCTATTTTAAAAAAGAATTGAGATTATATTATAACAATAATTTTAATGCACACTTGCACTGTAAAATGGTAGAGAAAGATTGAGATGCGAAGAAAAAAAAACCTAGAGAAAGATGACTAAAAAAACCCTATATCCTAATAAGCAAACACATCACTCCTCCATCCTAAGAATGGATAATTCTTACAATCATATTCCTTGATCTAAATTATGACATCTTGCACTGCAAAATGATCGAGAAAGATTTTGATGCAAAAAAAAAAAAAAAAACTAGAGGAAGACGACTATAAGAAAACCTTATAAGCAAAAACATCACTCCTCCATCCTAAGAATGGATAATTCTTACAATCATATTCCTTGATCTAAATTATGACATCTTGCACTGCAAAATGATCGAGAAAGATTTTGATGCAAAAAAAAAAAAAAAAAAAAAAAATAGAGGAAGACGACTATAAGAAGAAAAGACATCGCATCGCCCACCGTGGGGCTCGAACCCACGACCACAAGGTTAACAGCCTTGCGCTCTACCAACTGAGCTAGACGGGCTTCGATATATAATTGAATGCTTCATATTTTGATACGGTATATTACATCGTTCACGCTAAAATTCTTATAATAAAAGCTGAAGATAACAATAGCGCCAATTTGATACAAAATATCAGAAATATTGATTTGCTAGATGACTGTGTACAAAAGACCATCGCTAGCTATTCCAAAAACCATCTTATATCAGTAACTGGGCAAAGCAAATGTGTAGGCCATTCACAGCTGAAACAGAGAAAGGACCAAGTCAAGAATCTCTCTCTCTTTCAAAATAGCTGTGCCACACACCAACTACAAGATAGAACACATTGATCGATGCAACAACAATAATATCCATGATTCCATTCACAGCTGAAACAGAGAAAGGACCACAAAAGAGTAGCTAATCTTCACATCCAAATATTGAGAGTTTGGATCAAAGTGATGCAGTGTTACATAGTCATCATCTACTCTGCTACAGAAGCTACTCGCAACAATAGAATTGTGCAAGCAATAAGTAAGCTTGAAATCTTCAGTTATTATGACTTGGACCAATATTATATAGTCTTATATTAGATTGAATTGATAATCCAATTTCATAAAGCAATAAAACTTGTGGATGCTACACATGCTTTATGTCAAGACTCCATTGTATGCATTTTATTGAGGTAAAAAAAAAAAAGGCATCGAATGGTCCTTGGCTGACTAATACTTTCTTAGGAAGATCATCAACTTTTATGAACATGAATGAGATGATAAACATTAAGATGGTTTATGAGCTACTTGTTTAACTGTTACTTTGTGGATAAAATTTCTAACATCCATGTACCTCTCAATCTGACAGGTATTATGATAGTACAAGGTGAAGATCAACCTTCGGAAGCTGGTTTGAAGTTAGATTGTCAACCTCAATCTGATTCTCTAAGTCCCCATCTATCCCCTGCACTCTCTGTTAGTAATTCAATGAATCTGTTACACACTTCTTTTAGTGCTCCTTTACTTTTAAGCTACTAACAGTTTGGTTTGAGGTGTGATTCTATGATTCTGAAACACATATCTACTTCGAGTTCTCATTTGCTTTAAGCTACTAACAATTTTTGCATAAGAATCCATGGAATGCATTGAGGAAGAGCAACACCTAAATCTTTAGTCTTTTGAAACCATTATAATTAATGATTGCCATTTTCGCAACCCTAAAACCTATGTTATATCGCTATAGAATAAATCTTTTGCTTATTATATGATTCTGAAACTCATATCTACTTTGAGTGCCCATTTGCTTTAACCTACTAACAATTTTTGCATAAGAAATCAAACGAAAAGTTTGGTTTGGTTGATTTCGAGTCCATGGAATGCATTGAGGGAGGGCAACACCTAATTCTTTAAGTCTTTTGAAACCATTATAATTACTAATTGCCATTTTTGCAACCCTAAAACCTACGTTATATCCCTATAGAGTAAATCTTTTGCTTATTCTTCTGAGGTGTCCCTTGCACAAGAGCCTCAGGGAGAGAAACATGGTTCAGGAAGAGCTAACTAGTTGTCTTATGAATTATAATTGTGTTCCTCTAAGACTACAGGTACATCCACACACTAAAAGATCTGCTAACACAGTAGCCACTAGACAAGCTACTACCCCGTTAATAAGGGCTCTGCTACAGAGCCCTCCCAACAAATTCTGCCACTTTGCAGGATCATATTTGGTTAAAAGATCCAGAATGCAAGATACATAAATCAACGACAAAAAAGAAGTATTGCATACTCTTTACAAGTCAACAAGAGTAAAGAATCAACATAAACTTTTCAAGGAGTTTTTCCACCCACAACATGGAATCAACTCAGTTTGTCAGCTTTGCCATATAACCTGTGAGTAGCTTGATAAAAAATGCAGCATAGCTCAATTCGAGAAGTAGCGTGCAGACTTAAATTGATGCTAAAATTTATCTTAGAAGCGAAAGTTGAAATAACATGAGTTAGTCTAGATTCAACTATCCGACACCACTGATGATGGAGATATTTAAACCTAATCACAAGTCATTCTCAATCATAGAATCATGATGCATCACCGATGTCCCTCTATAGAGACCATAATAAATGGCTTATATGTGTTAGACACTTCTCCATACATCATATATATAAATATGTCCAAGAGGAAAAAAAATGAGATGAACAATACATACCCATGACATTGTAGGCTAGGTCATATACATGAGGGAAAGATTCAAAAGATATTGAAAGATGGATACTTAGATCCATTTGATTATGAATTATATACAACTTGCGAACCTTGCCTTCGTGGGAAGATGACCAACACTCCTTTTAGTGGAACTGGAGAGAGAGCCACTGAGTTATTGAAACTCACATATATTGATATATGTGGTTCCATGTTGACTCAAGTTATAAGCGGTTACTCATACTTCATTACATTTACTAATAATTTCTCTAGGTATGGACATATGTACTGATGAAGAATAAATTTAAGCCTTTGAGAAATTCAGAAAATATAAGAATGAGGTTGAAAACCATATTAGAAAGAGTATCAAGACTCTTCGATTTGATCGAGGAGGAGAATACTTGAGTACGGGGTTCACACAGTTCTATAAGGACCATGAGATTCTATTACAGTGGACACCTTCTTATATATCTCAGTTCAATAGTTTATTAAAAAGGAGGAATCATATTCCATTAGATATGGTGTGGTCCATGATGAGTTTTGCTGACTTACTTGTCTTATTCTGGGGATATGCCCTAGAGACTACAGCTTACTCTTCGATTAGATCGAGGAGGAGAATACTTGAGTATAGAGTTCACCCAGTTTTGCAAGGACCATAAGATTCTATTCCAGTGGACACTTTATTATATATCTCAGTTCAATAGTTTATTAAAAAGGAGAAATCACATGCCATTAGACATGGTGTGGTCCGTGATGAGTTTTGCTGACTTACCTGTCTTATTCTGGGGATATACCATAGAGACTACAACTTACCTTCTGAACAGAGTTCCATTAAAGTTGGTGGTGTCTATCTCATATGAGTTATGGAAAGGAAAGAAACCCGATCTTAAGCTGGTTAAGATTTCGGGCTATCCTGCCCATGTTAGAAATATAACCCCAACAAGTTGGAATCAAGGATGGAACGGTGTATGTTTGTTGGATACTGTAAGGAGATTTTGAGGTATTATTTTTATCATCCCAAGGACCGAAAAGTCTTTGTTGCTAAGAGAGCCATGTTCCTTGAAAAGGAACACATTCTTGATGGAAACAGTAGGAGTAAGATATGTTAGGATCAATTGGCACTAAGATTGGAGTGGATTAGTGTAAGTGCTGAAAACTTTGGTTTAAGGAAAACTTTCGCTCAAAGTAAAAAATGATATAAGAAGCACTTCGTTCAAGTATAATAAGTGAGCAATTTAATCTTATAGAACGATACTAAGTTTCTAGCTTAAAGAAGTCTCAAGTAAGAACATGCAAATTCAGAAGGAAAGATAAGAAAAACTCACAGTTTATAGTGGTTCCGCCACAACTTGGCCTACGTCCACTTCCTGAGTCTCCTTCCTCAAGGTCCACCGATATCCACTACCGATCTTCTTTAGGTAAAGGCCAAACTCTTACACTTCCCACTCTCCTTTTTACAAGCTTAGGAGAGACATTACAAGCTTTATACTTGCAACTCACAATGGAGACCTTTACAAAAATTATAACACTTTATTGCTCACTCCATTGCCCCCTTTCTTTTTATTGCACACTTTTAGCACACTATTTACTTAGTTTTCTTGCCAAATATCTCATGCTTAATATAAGAAGATTTAGGATATTTATAGACCTATTTGGTTTTAGAAATTAGAGCAAAAAATTCAAATGTATTCAAAAAATTCGGGTACATACGGTATAACCGCTAGCGCTGGTCGCACAATCACTAAAAGCTACCCAGGAAATAGGGCGACGACGATACAACCATCAACCTGGGTAGTATGATTGTCGCCCACTAGTGGTACAATCATCGAAAATCTCAAAAAAATGTTTCCTCCACTTTTCCAATCTCGACTTGTACTTTCAGTTGACCTCTTTCCAAGTCAACCAATTGAGCTCAACCTGAACTCAATCTAAACCTAAATGTGGACCTAGTTTTCCTCACTTGAGTTAATTTAGATCCTTCCAAACTTAACTCAGTTAGGACTTTAAACTAAATCGATGCTAACTATAACCTACTAAGGCTTACAAATATAATCAATTTGACCAACATGTCAAGTGATATTTTTAACTCTCGATGATCTTCTCGATAACCTTGGTGAACTCCCGAGGAGTCTCGAACATCTTTTGATGAACTCCTAGCCATTACTAACAAGCTCTTGATCACCTTTGACGAGCTCCTAATACCTTCGACGAGCTCCCATTGAACTCCCAATAAGCCCTTGATACCTTTGGTGAGCTTTTGGTGAACTTTTGACAAGCCCTCGATAACTTCGGCGAGCTTCCGGTGAGTTCCCACTGCATCGTCCGAACCTCGGCCCGATGCCCGAACTTGAATCTGGCCCAACACCTGATTGTATTGCCTTATCATAGTTAATCATGCATCATTCATCTTTAACACACATGTTACTTCAACAAACTCATCAATTGATTTCATCATCAAAATCCAAGATTCAATAAGATAAAGATGAGTGAGGTTGGATAACCTAGCTCAAATAACATTATAGAATCCGAGCCTATTTAGGTATCTAACACACAAGTTCTAACTTTACGTAGGTCTAGTAGAGTATCTCACCCTTCTGAAAGATATGTAGGACATATCAATAGAGAGGACTCTCAGAATGTTAATCCTCAAACCTACGAGGAGGCTATTATGAGTATAGACTCTAGGAAGTGGCAAGAAACCATGAATACTGAGATGTATTCCATGTACTCTTACAAGGTTTGGAACCTTGTGGATGCACCCAAGGGTATTATACCCATCGGCTGCAAATAGATCTTCAAGAAGAAGGTAAGGCTAATAGCTAAAGGATATCATCAAAGGAAAGGAGTTATCTATGATGAAACCTTTTCACCCATATCCATGCTTAAATCCATCAAAATTCTTTTGGCCATTGCAGCATACTATGACTATGAGATCTAATAGATGGATGTAAAATAATATTCCTCAATGGCAACCTTGATGAGATGTATATGAGACAACTAGAGGGATTTGCATCGAAAGAGAGTCCAGATAGCAAGCTTCCTGAAGTTGAAACATAAGATTTAATTAGGCAATCAGATTTTATGACTTCGTTAAGAATGAAGATGAATCTTATGTGTATAAGAAGGTAAGTGAGAGCGCTATCACCTTCTTGGTACTATATGTGGATGACATCCTAATCATTTAGAATGATATGAGAATACTCTCTACAGTAAAGGCTTTATCTAGAAACTTCTCCATGAAGGACTTAGGGGAAGCATATTATATTTTAGGGATCCAGATCTATACAGATAGATCCAAGAAGATCTTAGATTGTCCTAGTTTAGGTGCATAGACTCTATAATCAAAAGGTTTTGCATGAAAAATTACAAGAGAGGTCTTATACCGATAAGACATGAAATATCACTTTCTAGGAATATGTCCCCAAGGACTCCTGAAGAAATGACAGACATCGATAAGATACCCTATGCCTCAACGACAAGGTCTATCATGTATGCTATGTTATATACCAGGCTTGATATAGGACATGCTCTGAGTATCACGAGCATGTATTAAGCAAATCCAGGTTTGAAATATTAGAAGGCAATAAAATGTTAAGTACTTGAGAAAGATTAAAGATCTTTTACTGGTATATGGAGGAGGTAGCCTCCAGGTTGAGGGCTATACAGACTCAAGTTTCGAGTCTGATATTAATGATAACAAGTCGAACTCAAGGTATATTTTCACCTTGAATGAAGGAGTAGTAAACTAGAAAAGTTCTAAGCAAGATACTTCTGCTGACTTGACCACAAATGCAAAGTACATTGCTATAACAGAAGCAATAAATGAAGGGGTATGGATGAAGAAGCTCCTTAGAGATTTAGGAGTCGTACCAAGTAACGTGAAGCCGATTCCCATATACTATGATAATAATGGGATGATCACTCAAGCGAAGGTACCCAAGTCTCATCAAAAGTCTAAGCATGTTCTGAAGAGGTTCCATCTAATCAAAGAGATCATGGCCCATAAAGATATAGCAATAGAAATAGTTTCATCCAATAAATAGAGCCCGAAAATTTGGGTTTTGATAGTACCACCATCGGCCAATGGCGATATTACCACCAAAAGTCCCAGAAAACCATTAAATATTACTTTCCGATTGTTTAGGCGATACCATCGCCTAGACCTAGTAGTATCACCACCTATGCATACTTCAGGCTATTGAATTGGCCTTCCAACAAGCCTAATTTAATCTTGTTTTAGGCCCAATGGGCTCCTAATTGAGTTAGCATGGTTTGGGCCCAATATAAACTCAATTTGATATTAAATAACCTCGATTAAAACTTAACTACTCAATCACATATCTAGCACTATTACAAAGCTATCAGTATGTTGTTTAGCATTCTGACTTGTCATTTGATCATCCGGCACTTCGTCCAAACCTCCAACTCATCGTCCTTTTCTTTAGCATAATGCCCAATCTATCAATATGTTAATTCCCACAAAATTTGATCTTTTAACATAATATCCGATCCTTTTGGCCCAATGTCCAAACTTATAGTACAAAATTCATTCTTCGGCACATCAATCAATTCTTCGACTCGACGTCCAATTTCTAACATGTTGCTTCTTGGGCATAATATTTAAGTCTCATACTTCAACAATTTGCCTTATGATAGTTTGTGTATGTAATTAAAGTTTTTACTATGACACTTATCTTAAAAATATATTAGTCCATAATCTCATCGATTGAATTCATTATCAAAATATGGGATTAAACACTAATATATTTTTAAGATAAGTAATATAAGAAATATTTTGATCATAGATTTAGACCATCGAATGGCCAAATGTTGAGATAGAGAGTCAGACATTATGTTAGAAGATTGTTATGCTGAAAATTGGATATCCAACTAAAAATTATTGACAAGCCAAAGAATGAACTTCATGTTAGAGGTTCAAACATTGTGCCTAAAGGATTAGATATTATATTAGAAGATTGAATGTTATAGTGAAGTTGACATGATTGGGTGATATGTCAAATGATTAGGTGATATGTTGGAGGTTTAGATAAAGTACCGAAAGATTAGATGACATGTGAAAAGAATAGATAATATGTCAAAAGCTTCAAAAATATATCGAATGAGTGGTTGATGAGTCAAGATTTTGGTCGAGGTAACTTTGGGCTCACTTGGAGTCAATGCTAGGCAGAAATATAACTCATTTATCATAAAAATCATTTAGCCAAATTTAGATTATTAAAATACCAAAAACATGGCCTAAACTACTTAAGCTAACAATGGTATTACCTATAGTAGTGTTATGATGTTGTATCAAAAATTATAATAGTAACATCAAAGCTGTGTCTATTACAACTGCATTTCAAAGATTATGATGGTAGCACTATCTCAAGTCAATGCTAATACTGCTTATACTCCAACATATCAAAATTTTAAAATTTTTATTTTATGTTTTAAGTTTTTGAGAGCTTTAAATGCCTCACTTGGTGTGGTTGAGGGAGCATTCATTCCTAAGGTGTTGTAAGTATATCTTTAAGTATTGTATTAGTATCCAACTCTCTTTAGTCTAGTTATGATACTATATATTAGAGATTAGAGATCTCTTAGGATTGAGTGTGAAGGTTCTCTTCTAAGATTAAAAATGAAGAAATATTATAAAAAATTATTTATCTGTATATATTAGAAACAAGATCGATTATCAAAATTGATGGCTTTGAGAAAAAAGAAATTAGAAGTAAACATAGATTACGAAAATTGAACCATTATAAATATATTTGTATTTATTCTCTTCCGACTTTTGTGATTGCATACTTATTACTATCCACCTTACTTACACTTAATCTTTTTAGCTAAATAGCCTCCTATACTACAGTTGTCTAAGTTATAAATTTGAATTTCATAGTTAGATAAAGGAACACAAGTTTATTTTTTATTATTCCAAGAGATAATACAAATATTCAAAAACAATACATATCTGAAAGTTAATATTAAAAAACAACACATATCTGAAAGTTAATTTGCATTAATTAAGATTGTCAACACAATCGACATCTAAATAGCTGACCAAATGCAATGTCACTTCCCAAATAACATAAGGAATAATCTATAGTGCATTTTAATATATTATTATTTTCTTATTTGATTTTCAATTCATCTTTCTAGGATTTAATTGATAACAACGCAGCATATGTTTAAGCGTGTGCACGTAGCAGCATATATCCAACATCACTCTTTACAAGGGATTTATTTCCATGAAACCACTGTCTTTTAGAGTCTTTGGACATATTTTTAAGTTTAGGCTCCCACCTTTTGCTACAAGAATGTCCGTGGGATTATAATTTTGCATATTAAATCATTCAAAAATTTTCTTATATAAGTCTCTTGTGAGAGAGCTAAGAATCCTTTGAATCATCTCTTTTAATTTTAACTCTAAGTATATATACAACTCCCATTAAGAATTGAAGGACAACCACTCCTTGATGGTAAAGACAAACTATTGTTATTTCTGACACGTAGAATATCATCTACATATAAAGATAATATCATAAATTTTTCTCTTGAATATTTAACATATACATAGTGATCTGCTTCCATTATTGCAAACTCATAGGAGATTATGACATGATGAAATCTCAAATACCATTGCTTAGATTACTATTTAAGACTATAAATGGATTTGCAAACTTTGCACTCACTTTCTTTAGCTATGAAACCTACAGATTGTTTTATGTAGATTTTTTCATCCAATTTTCTATTGAGAAAAGTCATTTTAAAGCCCATTTGGTGCAATTCAACCAGTCCTTGAGCTAGGATTAATCTTATTAAGGCAAACCTTATTGCTAAAAAATAAATCTCGTAATAGCCTATACCTTCTTATTAGGTATAATATTTTCAACAAGATGTGCCTTATAGGTCCCCACAAAATTTTATTTTATTTTGATAATCAATTTACTTTCAATGGCCTAGTGATTTGCTTGGAGTTCAATTAGATTCCAAACTTAATTAACTCTCACAGACTCCATCTCTTCTTCATTGCTTTGGTTTATGGCATGAAAGTGACTCATTTAAATTTTGAGGCTCATTATTATTACTATAATAAATCACAAAAGCACCTTCATCAATTTTAAAATGATGTCAAGGTATACTCTTACCATTGCTTCTACGTAATGATTGATCTTATGATAATATTTATTTTAGAGAAATACTGCTTCCGCTTGTCGAGGTATTGCAACCACGACAAGATGTCAACGCACCTCCTATCCCTCAACTTTTGTAGTATTATCATATATCTTTTGTTTGATAAAGTAGATTACTCTTATCAAGTTCACCCATTTTTGTTAAGTCACTCTTTAAGAATGTCACATCCCATAACTCCAATTCACTTGCATCATCTTCCTCTTATTCACCTGTTACAATCATAACAGTCTTTTCAGTTTAAATCATTTATGAGTCGAATTAACTCAATCTAATCAATTATGAATTGGATAAAGTTAATTTTTATATGTGGTTAGGATGGAATCAGTTATTATTTTCAATTAAGAGTCTATCACTTAGTTAAGAGTCCAAGTTTAGTCGGACTTTAATTCAAGGTTAGAAGGACTCTTGATAGCACCCTATAAATAATGGTATAAACTCTTTCATAAGAAATCAAGGAGTAAATAAGTATGAGTTTTAGTCAACAACCCAAAATCCTTTGAGGGCCGATCCCCTATAAAGATCAAGGAGACCGATTTCCTCGAAATGATTATTTATTTTTCTTTTTTCCATCTCTATCCATAATAGAATCATGTGGGGTTCTATCAATTGGTATCAAAACAACGTTTCTATGCACTTTTGTTGCTGCCATTCATCATCCACACTACCGCGGTCGTCACTCTCTTGCTATTGTCATCTTCTCTTGCTGCAACCGCCATCTTCATTTCTTACTATCATAGCCACCTTGCTGCAGTTATCATCAGCGATCATCAAAATAAAAAAAAAAGAGAGAGAAGAGAGAAGAAAAAGAAGAAGATTGAAGCCGGTAGTATCATCCTGCCCAAAGGATTACCGCCAGCCACCTATCTTCCTCCCCTCCTTTGTAGTAGCTGCACCATCCTCAACCCTCTCCCATCACTGCCAACCGCCGACCTCCTATGGCTACCATATTGCTGCTCAACCCATCTCCTCCTCTGCTAGCGGTGTCGCCATTACTGCTAGCCCTCACCCCTTCTTTTCTCTCCTTCATCATTTACTGCCGGCCAGCCCCTTAGCAGTGCATAACCAATAGTCGCCCAACCCTTGCCGCTGTTGCCTCCTAGCCACACCCTCTTCTATGCAGTCGCGTCACCGTCGCCCCTTCTTCCTCTCGTCCCCACTGCCTGTTGCTGCTGCTATCTACTGGCCACCTCTCTTCCTCCCCTGCTATAGCTGCTGCCCAGCCACCATCCTCCTCCCTTCATCTGCAGTGCTCGTCACCCGCCAGCCGTAGCCTTGATCTCCCTCTCTAATCTCCTCAACTCCATCGTAGCGGCCCACCCCGCCGATCGTTGCTGTCCCTCCTCGGCTACCCCTTGCCTTGTTGATCCCATCGCCTATCACCACTGCCACCTATTGGCCGTCGCTGTCCTTCCTCAGCTGCTACTCCACCCGCACATAGCCACTGATCCCTTGCTTCATGTTGCCACCGTCCTCTCCTTCAGCCTCTATCATTGCTGCAACCCATGTAGTCGTGCCTTCCTTAATCGCTGCAACCCACGCCCTTTACTGCTATCTCCTCACTGCCCAGCTGTCATCTTCTTCCCTATGCTGTTGCCTTCTTTACTGCTGCCTACCACTATTGTAACCCTCGGTTGTCACCTTGTCGCAGCTGCCACCTACTGTTGTCGCTGCTACCATCATCCTCCCATCGGGGCCACAAGCCACCTTCCTTACTGCTACCATTGTTACCTCTTCCTTCCCCTGCTTCCTTAATCGCAACCTCACCCGCTTACTGCCGTAGACGCTCCCAGCCATGCCATCTCCCTCTGCAACAACCATTGCCCCTCCTTGCTACCAGCATCTCTAGCAAGAAGGAACATCGTTGTTGCCTCCTCTTCAATTGCTGCCTCACCTGCTTGCTTTCGCAGCCACTCCCAACTTTGTCATCTCCCTCTATAGCAGCCGTGCCCCTCCTTGCCATTGCCTCCACTTGCTACCATTGCTGCCATCAACCTCCATCATCTTCATTCAGCCTATTT
This sequence comes from Ensete glaucum, assembly GCA_021527575.1. Taxonomy (NCBI): domain Eukaryota; kingdom Viridiplantae; phylum Streptophyta; class Magnoliopsida; order Zingiberales; family Musaceae; genus Ensete; species Ensete glaucum. Next base: position 18,240,138 of record CM038555.1, on the reverse strand, counting down.
GACATATTGGTGATTCTTACAGTGACAATCTTGTTACGGCCAAGTCCTAGTACATCTACGATGCAAACTCATACCCCTGACTCAATAACAGAAAAAAACATTGAACATCACTGATCTACAATCCTATACGATAACTACTGATGATACACTAAATGCAATGTTTAAAGCCTTCAAGGCCCGCACAGAAGACAAATTGTAAGAACTTTTCCGTGATTTTAGAAGAAGCCAATCAGAGATCCCCAACAAAATTTAATATGGTGGAAGTTCCAAAGGGAGTCGATTCGAAAAATATGATCTTAGGTAGGACATAGGATACTCACACATAAGGGTGGAGTTTCCCAAATGGGAAGATAAAGACCCAATCAGTTAGATCTCATGTGCTAATTTTTTTTTTATTTTCATAGGACTCTGGAGGAATCCAAGGTAGATATAGCCTCTATTCAACTTGAAGGAGATGTAATCCAATAGTACGATTGGTACAAACACACTCATAGAGAACCCTCGTGGGAGCAATTCAAAAGCGGACTTCTGATTTACTTCGGACTATCAGAGTATGAGTAAATGAATGGACAACTCATCAAAATCTACTAGACTTCCACCGTACAGGAGTACCAAAGCATATTTGAGCACCTCTCAAATCAAACCCGGGATTGGTCTAAAAAATAACTATTAGGAACATTTATTGAAGGGCTCAATCTAGAGATTCGGTGCAAAGTTAAGGCTTGCCAACTCCGCATTGTGATGGTTGTCATATCGTTTGCTTGCATACATGAAGAAAAGCTCAACAGGGACAATCACAAAAATAAAAGCATAAACCAACCAATAGCAAGCAAGCCGACAGCCACACCTCCGTCTACTCAAAACCCTCAAAGACTTACTAGTGAAGTGCTCCAGGAAAATAAGCAAACGAATTGTGCTAGCATTGTAATGAAAAATGGAGTAAAGGATATTGATGCAAATAGGGTCATCTTCTGATGATTGAACCAATTAAGGGGGAATCAGAAAATGATGATGTAGACTCTGATCAAGAAAGTATGGATTCTGATAAAGGTATTGGACCTTTCATACATATAGTATATGTAATAGTAGGCTATTTTAACTTGCAAACCATAAAAATTAAAGGAATTTTAAAACAACAGCCTGTTACCATTTTAATCGATACTGGTAGCACTAACAATTTTATGGACAGAAAGCTTGCTAACCGATTGACCTATCAAATTAAAGACTGTGATAGATTTGAAGTCAAAGTTGCTAATGGATGAGTTATAACTTGTAATAGTAAGTGCTAAAAAATCAAACTAATAGTACAGGGCTAAGAATTACGGGTGAATATTTCTTTTTGATACCCTTGGAGGATTTCGAAATAGTACTTAGAATTGAATGACTGTCAACCTTGAGTGATGTCACATGAAATCTTTCTAACTGATTATGAAGTTTTTTTTATTAATATAAAGTAGGTGATCCTTAAAAGAAGATATGGAAGCAAGATCACAACTACCAATAACCATCGAATGGAGAGGGTTCCTCACAAAACTATAATGATTGCTTTACCAGAACGTCATGAACGATCGTCGCTTAACCGCAACGCCTTTACTCCTTAAACCGTTCATCACTTTTTCTTGCTTGTACATATATTTGGCAGCTTATTTTGCCTTGAGTTTGTGTTTTTACCTAAGAAATGTGAGCGAAAGTAGTGTAGAAGGTTGCAGAATGATCGCTCACTGCGCGGAGCCAAAACAGCCCAAAATAGTCCTATTTTTGGGTCTTTTTCATGTGCTGCGGTAACCTTTCTGAGTGATGCAAAATGTCAGCTATTTCAGCACCTTGGAACCCCCCGGGTGGCACCGGGCTGGATGGGGTTCCGGGTATATGTCGGATGTAGGCGTTCATCGAATTGAACTTGTCTTGCATCCGATACCTTGGGAACCATCGTTTGTGGACTTGCGACTGTTCCTACAACCCTCCAAAGTCCTATTTCGCTCTCGTTCTCTCTTTTCTTTGCTGCACTCAAGGTGTTCGACAAATTTCTTGTATAGCTTTTCGCTTTGCAAGCGCCTCTAAGCTAATCAACTTCTTCTTTACAGGTCCTACGGAACCTTAAGAGGTTGTAAGAGGACTGACCCTTTGCGGACAGATAACGCGTTGGGCGTTTCATAACTTAGGCAATCCCAGCTAAGTCTGGAATAGTGGGCAAGGTTGCTCCATGACTTATGCAATTTCAGCTAAGTCTTCGGGAGTGTCGCGAGGGTGCCGCACGGCTTAGGCAAATTCAGCTAAGTCCGTGATAGTGTGGTATCAGAGTAGGCAAGCAATTCATATGAACAACGAAAAGATTCACAATCTTGCCATGGTGAAACATCGTGGTGAATCGAGCAAGATAGGGCAAGCCGGACTCTTGCTCCAAGCAATCGCAGGTGGGCTGCAAGTGCAGACTCGCTCACAAACTGTGGGAGCCACTCATGGAGCTCTACAGTAAACAAGACGAGCGTGAAGTTGGGTATTCTCCACGAGGGGAGGAGGTGCCATCTGGAGCACCAACCAGGAAAAAGAGCCACAAGGAGAGAATTATAATGGCGGAGACCCGCCTTGATATTCTTGAAGCGAGCGTGGAGGAACTCTACCAAGGCCAGCGAAGGCTACTTAGGGTAGAGAGCTCGCTAGAAGAAGTTGAATCTCGGATCGAGAAAGTTGAATCACTGATTGATCAACTGACAGACACCAAAGAGTCCGTACGACATCTACATGAAGTTACGACGGAACTCACGGCTAAGGTGATGGTGTTAACAAGGACTCTTGATGCGGGAGGGAACAACACCCGCACTGTGCCACCACAAAACTTCAGGGCACTAGAGCCGCAGTGCTACGGAGGTGCTAGGGATGCCAAAGAGCTTGAAAATTTCTTGTTCGACATGGAACATTATTTTCGTGCTACAAGGCTCGATTCTAAAGAAACTAAAGTTGCTATAGCAATAATGTATCTGAATGGGGATGTAAAACTTTGGTGGTGAACCCGTTGGGAAGAGATCCAGAAAGGCTGATGTCAAGTGGATACATGGGGAGACTTGAAGCGAGAGTTGAGAACTCAGTTCTTACCCGAGAACACAAAGTTTGTCGCAAGAAGGAAACTGAGACAACTCCGCCAAAGTACAACAATCTGAGACTATGTGAAATAATTTTTAGCACTGATGCTGGATATACAGGACATGTCTGGGAAAGACAAGCTATTCAGCTTCCTCGATGGCTTAAAGCCATGGGCACAATAAGAACTATATCGAAGGAATGTCACCGACGTAGTCGGGGCAATTGCAGCCGCGAAAAGGCTAACTGACTTTGTTTCTTCGGAGGATTTGAGAAAGAAGAAACAATCTTCAGAAAATCGCCCATCTAAATACTCTCGAGCGAAGGAGTCTGGGGGCAAGCAAAAGAAGAAGAATTTTCACAAGGGATTGGGCTCAAGAGGTAGAGTCCCAAAGCCTACCGGATGGTATCAGTCTTCCATAAATAATTTTGTGTGAACACTAGATATTTCAATATTTCACCCAAAGGTGAAATAGAGATGATATCAATAGTTCAATATTTATTGAAAAACTCAAAGTATTACATTATTACAATGGTACTTCCTTTATTATATTCTTATAATGTCCGTATATCTTATCTGAAATAAATGGCTTGAGCATATGTAATTTGTATTCAGTGAGTTAGACTTTGATCAGATTAATTGAAAAGGAACATAGACTTAATTATTGAAAGCTCTGTGGAATAAATATTTGATATAATTGATTGGGAAAGGTCTAAAAGACTCAATATTATGATAATTGCTAATGACATTTAGACTTCAATACAGTTTACAACTAGTGTATAAGAATATTTATAGATTATTAAGAATATTTATAGATCAATTTAAATTTAATAATAAGTCATTAGTTGACACCTTAATAGAATAACTGACTAAAAATGATACTATTTGAGGTATTTAAGATTATGTCCTCAATATAGCTGATAAAGCTGTAAGCTCAAGAATATTGAGCATGATTGTAATTGAGTCATTTCTAATAATTTATTTTTCTTCTTAGTTTGACTCATTTAAAATTTAATTAAAAATAAATAAAACTTAAATGAGTCAACTAGTATATGTATACAGGAAGAATAAAAAAAAGAAAAAAGATAAAAAATACTCATAATATTCTGAGTACTTCTTAAGGAGTTGTTAATAATAAAAGAAAATTGAGGCATAAGCCACCTGAGTTTATAAATACTATATAAACTTATAAAAGAAAAATTCTTCACAATAAAGTGCTACTTTTGTAAAAGGAACGTTATGTGAAGAAGAACTATAAGATTTGGTTTGAAAGAAAAGGTGTAAGTCTGATGTTTGTATGGTTCAAATCAAATATTATAGAAATCATTTTCTAATACTTGGTCAATTGATTTTGATGCTTCAACAAATATTACCAAATAATAAAAATTTATTTTAATATATAAAAAAATATATCTAAAAGAGAATAAAATATTCATCATTATAGGAAATTATATTAAAGCGAAAGCGATAATTGTTTGTATTTATTGCCTATATTAAAGATGATTCATTTGATAGATATGAAGGATATACTTACAATTTTAGGAAGTTGAGTTTTTTACTTAGAATTGTTAGAATATTATTTCTCTTTTGGTGATTGTAAACTTGGTATGATTCAATAAAAGTTAAATTTTGAATTCTATATGATAGTTTATACAGAATTAATATGAATCTTGAGTTTATAATGATCTCATATTAAAATGAAATAGAGTAAACTCCTTGAGATTATGTTTATATTTGTGAGTCATTTTATATTCTACCTTATTAAAGAGAGATATTTTATCACCTTAAAGATAATCCGTTGAGATATGATTATATATATATATCTAATTTATGTAAATTCTAAGACCATTGACACTCTTAAAGTGTATATAAATGAGGTCAAGAGTTGATTAGAGAGAAAAGTCAAGATTATCATATCTAACAGGGGTGATAAATTTTAAGGTATTTATAATGAACCCAATTATAATTCTAGTTCTTTTACTAGATGCTTGGAAATGTGAGGTATATGTATTAAGTATGATTTACTAGATGCATCACAGTAGAATAGGATTGCTGAAAGATACTCGTATTCTTATAGATATGATTAGGAGCATGATGGATTATTCTTTGTATCCAAATCAATGTGAGAAGAAGCTCTAACGACAATTATGTATATCTCAAATAGGGTTCCTAGTAAGTAAATTCCATCAACTTCTTTTGAGTTATGGATTGATAAGAAACTTAACTTAAGATATTTTGAGATTGTCCTGTAGATATAAAGATCTTCAATTCACATAAAAAGAAATTAAAATTAATAACTATTTTGGATATTTTATAGTTTATTAAAAAGTTCAAATGGGTACATTTCTTATTATCCTAATTATAGTACAAAGATAATTAAATCTGGTAATATAAAGATTCCTATAAAATAGTGAATCAGTGAGAGTGAAAATCTCGAAATTTAATTTTTGATATAGAGGATATATAATTTGATACTCATTTATTATTCGAGAAATTATTATTATTCAGATCATTAAATGATTTGATAATGGAGAACAACAAAATAACATTACTAAACTCTCATATTATATTGATATCGCTTTTAATGGTCTTGTAGAATAACCATAATGGAAAGAAATTCTGTCATTTATGATTATCATATGATATATCTATAAGAATTATATTATAATATAGGAATCAAATGAATCTCTCATCCCTTATTATTTTCACAAGTCATGAAAGGTAACGATTCTGAAAAGGAAAATATAATGTAATAAAAGAAGAGTTAAAATCAATAACTAGGATGGTGTCTAATGAATTCATCAAATTGTCTAATAACTATAAAAGATTGTTACATAAATGTAACTTAAGGATAATATCGAATGATATAATGGTCAGACTTGTGGTTAAAGATTTTACTCATAAAGAATGCATTGACTATAATGAGATATTTAGTTTTTAAATAAACTCATTAAGAATCGTTATGACGTTGATGACTCATTATGAGTATGAGTTACACCATAAAGATGTGAAAGTAAGTTTTCTGATTAAAGATATAGCTTTATATGAGTTACTATGAATGATTCATAGAAGAAATATAAAATTAGGTATACAAATTCAAGAATCTATTTATGACCTTAAAACAAGCTTCTAACAATGATATATAAAGTTTCATTTGATATCATTGATTTCTTCAGATTTAAGAAAAATACTATTAATCGATATTTATATCTAAAGATTAGTGGGAGCAAGTTTATTATTTGCATTACCAATAATATTCTTGATTTATTATACTAAATCATGAAATTTATCATCAAGAATTTAAGATGGTTGATATGAATGAGACATCTTATGTTATTAGCATTGAGATATTCAGTTATAGATCTTAATGATTGTTAAGACTATCTTAGGAATGATATATTGACCAAGTCTTGAAAAAGTTTAATATACAGCCTTGTTTAGCAAATCACAAAAAGAAAACTTTTAGTAAAAATAGGTGCTTTAAAATGACTTTAAAAGAATCAGATAAAGAAAATATTTTTTATATATGCACAGTTGGAAGTCTATACTCAACCAATGACAGTACAGATATTAGTTTTGCAATTAATATATTGGGTAGATATTCAAGTTACCCAGAAATAAAAATATTAAAGAACTACAAAAGAAAGGTAATAAGATATTTGGAAGGGACAATTCTCTGCTCACATGTATGAAATTATATTAGCTTGAAAGTATGATAATTTTCGAGTGTTAATTTTATAAATTATCTCAATAATAGGAAGTACACCTTACGATTTATACCTACATCAATCAAAGGGGCAATTTATTATTATATTATTAATAATAAAATTTGATTTTGTGGCATACTTTAAGGCCACTAATCAAATTTATGACTTTGAAATCTTATCTCAGTACTTGGTATGGTCAGACTCAATTGCCAGGTCGCTGAGGATATTTTATAACATATCGCAGTAATTTTTTTCTCTAAGAATGACAAGTACTATAGTATCTCTATGCATTATGGTATAAAGTACTTGATGGTTAGAGAAAACAAGTCCAGAAACATCTAATGTCAATTAATTACCAGAGTTCAACTGTATTGATTGCTGATCCATTCACTTTGGACTTTTAACCTAAAGTGTTTTTAAAAGAACACGTTCTTGTGATTGGGTTTGTGAGCAACCCATAAAAGATATGGTGATGCATGTTTGAGTGGACACTATAATTGATATTTTATTTACGTACTTAAAGTTATATGTTTCTGCTATCCTATTCACAGTTATGTATGTACATATTATGGTTGAATATGATAACAGGATTATCTTGACAAAACAAATTACATGGGTCATTTTGGACTGCATTAGGAAAGGTTAATTATATCGCGGTACATAAAAGGAAGTATAATATTTATGTTATACAACCGCTATGACTCGCATTGTTAGTCAGACTTAATGTAGTATTATTATATTTATTAGACTTATTGACCTATTTTAAAATTCATGCATGTATAAATAATTTTTAAATTTTTAGAATCCAATTATGTAAATTTATTTTTAAATAAATATTATTTATTTATTTTGATTTTGAATACTTTTTGTATCTTACCAAATTAATGGGCCAAGTGGGAGATTGTTAGATTATGTAGCCTATTTAATTAAGTAAGATATATAATGGATATGATTGGATTATGATTATGGTTATTAGCCAATAGAAAGGAAGTCCAATTAAAGTAGGATTTCTTAGGAGATGCCCTTGATGGGAGGAACTCTCATAATTACTTATCCTAGACCCTCTGCTCTCACCTATAAATAGACAAGACCTCCTAGGGGTACAAAATGGAAGAAAAGAAAAGATGATGAGTGATTATGAGAATCACAGAATACCTGACATAGTTGAGAGATTACAGATCTTCTCTTTATCTCCCTTTGTCATGTATATCAGTCAATTGAGAGATTACAGTTCCTCTCTCATATTCCTTTCTCATACTATTGTTTCCCTAATCCATCAATCATAGTGGTCTTGTGAAAAGATAGGAAGAGAGGAGAAGGCGAGTCTAGTTCTCCTTACAGATTGATATTGCAGATCTTGGATCCGATGATAATGTGTTGGCAGATCAGGTGAAAGTTTTCTTGAATAGTAGCATTAAAAGGTACGTATCGTAATAATCCTTTTAGATCCATTTTTATTTGATTTCATATTCTGGCATTAAAGTTTTTCCGCATTATAGATAGCATATTATGGATTTTATGCTAACATAGCTAACTTGTTTAATTTTTCTTGGGTTAGGGTTAATTTTAGTCTGTGTGGTTTTTGTCATGGACTACTTAATCCCTTATGATTTTTTCATGTCTAAAATAACCCTTATACTTTCATATAAGCCTCTCTCGTCAAGTTTGAGTTAATAAACATTAGAGTCAACTTATGTGATATACTGACTCATAATAAACTATTAATACTATAATACGTGTAATGTAAGTTTTTTTAAAAAATATTCATTTTAGCTCTTATGATTTTGGTTATAGATCATTTATACCTTTATCTTTAAAAACGTAGAATATAAGCCCATCTTGTCAAGTATGAGTTGACAAACATTAGAGTTTGCTTACTTGACATGCTAACTCATAATAAATTATTAATCTAATAATATATATAATTTGAGTTAAAAAAATATCTATCTTGTCGAGAAAGAAGAAGCAACGAAGGCCGTAGTGGTAGATGAAGGTAGAGAGGCAGAGATAGGAGATGTCAAATATGGAGGTGAGAGAAAATTAGACGATCACGTTATAGGCACGATAGGTGGGAGCATAGAAGAGGACGAAGTGAGAGGCAGTGGGGATAAAAATGCCTAAGAGGAAGAGAGATTAGGAGACCATTATATGTCTAGTGTCAGACTGGTCAAGGCACATCCACCTGAGGTAAGACTGGAAGCTCCTAAGCTTGTTGCCAACATGGGACAAACTGCGTATGTATGACACCCTACTAGCTAACAACAGCTCAGGTGTTGCTGTTGTTGGTCGCTTCCAAGATAATGTATCCTCCCACTATTAATGGTAGTTTAATTCAAGAGAAAATATAAAAAGATAATAAGAACAATAATGATGATGCACAAGTAAAAATGAGTAGTATAATTGACAATGTTATCATGCTACTTCTCCATCCTAAGAAGGGGCAATTTTCATAATCATAGACCCTGAAATGAATTATGACACATGTCAACCTCCATTTTGAAAGGAATTGAAATCACATTGTAGCAACAATTTTAATGCGCACTTGCATCTCATCAAAAACTACAAAATGGCAGAGAAAGATTGAGATGCAAAAAAAAACCCTGAAAGAAAAACGAATAAGATGACTAAAAAAATCCTAAACAAGCGAAGTGAGCCAAGAAACAACTCTAAGCAGCTGAAGCAAATAGCCATAAAACAAATATTGTCCACCCTAGGGCTCAATATTATATAGTAATTCAAATCATGTTTTTCGATATTATATAGCAATTCATCCTTCCACTAATATGAGGAAATTCGTCTAGTGATTTTATTCATGATTTAGAGCATCATGATAAGAAAATTTAATTTAATTCAAAAGAAAAATATAAAAATAATAAGAACAATAATAATGATGCCAAAGTAAAAATGAGTTGTGAAATTGATAATGTTATAATGCTAATTCTCTATCCTAAGAAGGGATAGTTTTCAGAATCATAGTCCAAGAACTAAATTATGACACGTGTCTACCTCCATTTTGAAAAAGAATTGAGATCACATTGTAGACTCAATTGTAATGTATAATTGAGATCACATGTCAACAATTGTAAAACTAGATAGTTTTCTCTAGTTAAAGTGATATGGAAGCATCATTCTATGGATGAAACAACTTGAGAGCTGGAAGAAGAAATAAAGAAAATCTATCCTCATCTTTTCATCGATGAAGGTATGATAAATTTAGAGGACTAAATTTTTATTTTAAGGGGAGAGAGTGTAATATCCCTCATTTCTTAAATATTTATAATAATATATTTTAAATTATTTATGAGGACCCATTTATAAATTTGATGATTCGTTTATCAATTCTCTTGATTAAATAATTTTATATTGAAAGTTGATTGCTAAGGACCTAAGTGTTAATATTAAAAATATGAAATAAATTGTAAAAGATTCACATTAAGTTAAAAAAAAAGAAACATGATGAAGACGTGTCACTACCTTATTTAAGTAGTGCCATTTGTGCATGTGCATAGGTGACACATAAGCACATTGCATACATATTTGCTAGCTATTAACATATATATTAGCTTAAATAATTAACAATTAGAGAGAAAAAAAAGGGGGTTTTGGCTACAACATGAACTTTGAAGAAGAAATTTATCTTAGGGACCAAAATATTCAAAGGAAAGTGTTTTATCTTTCTCCTATTGAAATTTATTTTAGTTTTGTGTTGATTTATGAAGAAAATTCTGAATAAATCCGAAATCTTTTGTTGGCTGCCTAAGTATGAATCTATAATATTATTAAGATTATGACTTATATGCATTATTCTTACTGTAACTTTTAGTACAAACCTCTGATTTAGACAAACTTAGTTTTTTCAAATATAGATTCACATAGCTTTCTTTTGAACCTAAGTTTGAAGAATTTAGAGTTTATTTGCTAGCCCAAATGTTTATTTCAATTGAGTATATGAAACTAGTAAAATAGAATTGGTAGCTCACGACCTTTCATCACTATATTGCTTATATCTTCCTATTGGAGTGCTTGAGTTATATAAAACTTAACTTGTTAAAAAATAGGCTCTTAGACCTTTCTGTTGAACCCATGATTGAAAGATTTGAAGTCCAAATGACTGTCAAAACCCCTATTTTGATGGACTATATGAATTCTATAAAACATGGACTATGATTTTGGATCTTTGGTTGCAAAATCATCAATAACTCTTTGTAGAGACCTTCAATATAAAACTTATTTCGTATGAAACTAAATTGATTTAACTTTTTAACAACACCTTTCTTGAGTAATTTGGAGCATGTTTGATCATCTAAATAACTTTGTATTTTGCCTTCAGAATTCTGCCAGAATAGGGATTGTATCAATTCTGCATATACTTGCTTCATCTATTTCAAAATTGAAATCTCTAATACTCTTGTCCTTGACTCCCTTATATATTAGAATATATTATATATTAATCGAAATTACATAATATTTATTATGTTTAGGCACATGTATGCTTTATTGTTTTGCATGTGCTTCCGATATATGCCAAATTCATTGATCAATCCTTTTGTACTCCGGTGTTTGTGGGATAATGTAAAGCTTTGTTAGAAATGGTAAAGGGAGTTATCCTTAGAGCCTGCATGCTTTGCCGACCCCTTATGACTTCACTTAGACATGGGTGGATGGAGGTCCCAAAGGTGGGAGACTTATGTTTGGTGGTCATTCAGCGATGGATATTTCACATTATGCTTATGGTCTCACTTTGCCCTCTATGTCTTGATATGATATCCAAAGCATTGATTATGAGTTTGTTCATATATTTTGGATAAGAATGAAATAAATGTTAAGTCTGAATGATATTTGAGCTTCTGTTCATTACTTATTTATTTGATATGCTTTTGAGATTATTCATACACCATTGATATACTTTCGAAAAATATCCTATACCTCCTTGATATGCTCTAAAATGTTTTGTATTCTCATTTATATGCTCTGAAATATTTTGTTTGCCTTTAATATGCTGCTTGACATACTTATGCCGATGATATTCATCCAACTTCATATGTGACATATTAGCTTAAGTTTGATATTTGTTCCCTTGACATATTCAGAAGTATTTCATGTGTTATTAATATGCTCCTAAAATTGCATGTCATTGATATATAACAAAATGCTTCTGATTGCCATATATGCTCCAATTACCTTTCCAAATTATTATGGATTTAAGTATGCTTTCAATGAGATGAACTTTGTGGTTATGAATATGATTTGATGCTATATATGAAAACTTTTGTATTCCCTACTTTGCACTCTTATATCAGGTTCAATTTGTAAACACATTTCCTTGCATTTGATAGAACTCCAGTAGGGTTGAGTCTTAATCTCCCTAGAAGTAGTCAATAAAACCCTATTAGATTGTAATAAAGTCACTCCTATCTTATAAAGGAGTATGGCTAGGGTTTAGATTAGCTCTTAGGGCTTAGTGGCTATCGCCCCCTTATTAGGTTGGTTGGTCAGAGTTTTCCCCTGCTTAGGTCTGTATAGAGCCAACTTAGTCACCCCCTGTTCCTATTAAGGCAGGTTGGCTATAGGAGGAGCAAAGAAGTAATTTTACTTAGGTAAGCACTCTCTTAGGCTAGGATTTTGATCCCTATATAATGATGTAGCTGCCCCCTCTCTTGAATTAAGCAATTATCAATTTTATTTCAGCCTTGTACCAAATCTAGCAGGGAGGAACCCCTACAACGTTCCAATGATTGATCCCCCCAAGGATCAAAATCTATAGAGCTCCATCTGGGGTTTTATCATCTGGTATCAGAGCAGCGATCTTGCTACCCTTGTAGCCATCTCAGCCGCCTCCACCTTCCTAAGCAATTCCCATAATTGCTACGGCACGTGCCTCCACCTTCCACCCCAGTAGTAGATCAAATCACTCTACCACTACCCCCTATGTTTGATCTGAAATTTTGGTATATTTTTATCATCCACACCTCTTTAATACTACAAGATTCCTTACTTTACATGTTAAAGATTTTTTCCAATTTTATCCACTGCAAATTTTGTTCATCGCAAACATTATCATCGTTGCAAAGGCAAAATGCTGCAGAAATTTTTAGCCAATTGTTGCTTCTTAAAAGTAAAACTTTTTAGCTAAAACTTTTATATAATTTCATAGATTGTCTTAGCTTTCATTTAAGACTGATCTTGTGAAAAAACTCCTTTGGATATGGACTTATAGCACTATGATTCTTCATTGCACAGTACTAAAATTTTATAACACAGAATCTGCCTTTCGTCTATTGGCCTCTTGAAACTAAATTTTTGTTTATCCTTTTTTGCTAAAATTTTTACACAATTCTCAAGATCAAGTTGTCTTTCATCTAGATTTAATTTCATAATGAAACTCCTTCTGAAATTGGTTTTTTTTATATAATCTTTTGACCATTATGCAGTTCTTGAATTTTATGACGAAGGAATCTACCTTTCGTCTTTTGCCCTATTTCCCTACTATTATGTTACCAAAATTTCGTTAAACTTTTTATTAGTATTAACAACATTTGAATTAAGGGTTTCTATATAATTTTCTTAAACTTTTCTTTATAATTTACATCAAGAAGTCATCATTTCTCTGACGTAAAACTGGTTCAGCAGGATAGCATATCGCAACACTTCTTTTCACTGAATTTTATCAGATTTGAGTTCTATAAGATTTGAGTACTATTTTATGTGAGATTTTGGACTCTCTTTTCTTTATCTCCAAACCCTACTATCCTCACCAAAAACTCTTCCAAATATTACCCTAAACCAAATCCAAATAACCCCCAAATCAGCCACCGAAATCAGCCTACTTCCTTATCGATCCACTTATCTTTTTAGCCAACTGTATTACCGAGACACTTACCTTTGCTGTCATCTATCCCAGATCTAAAGTTTATTTTCCTAACCTTCATCTACTACTATCACAGTCCTAAAACGATACCAATTCATAGCCTAAACTCTACAAAACCGCTGCCCCAAATCTGCCCTAAACTGCAGCCTACTTCCATCCAAATCGATTCACCTTCCAACCAGCCACCCCCTTCTCTAAAATTCCCATGCTATTAACTTGACAACAGAAAAAAGATCTCAATATTATAGATCTAAAGGTGTATACTATGGCATCAGAGGAGGCTATCGATGCAAAGCTTGAAGCCTTTGGAAACCGCATGGAAGATAAGATGCGATCCCTTTTCGTCAAATTCAGCATTGGCCAACTATCAAACTCGAGGAAATCACAACACGGAGAAAATTTAGATCAATAAGACAATCTTTAAGAACATGGCCACATCACGTCTGATCTTAATAATTCATACATGAAGGCTGACTTCCCTAGATAGGAAGAAGGAGACCCGATCGGGTGGATCTCGCGCGCGGAGCGCTATTTTCGATTCTACCGGACTGCTGATGCCACACGGGTGGAGATTGCTGCATCCACCTCGAGGGAATGTTATTCAGTGATTTAATTAGTTTAAGTACCCACATGGAGGACTCTCTTGGTAGCGATTCAAGGAAGGACTACTATACCACTTCGGACCAACCAATTTCAACAACATCGATGGACAATTGGCAAAGATTCGTCAAACCTCTACAATACAAGAATACCAAACAAGGTTTAAGTGTTTATCTAGCCAAACTGAGAATTGGTCTAAGAAACAACTTTTAGGTACTTTTATCGAGGGCTTAAGGCTGGAGATCTGAGGAGAAGTAAAGGTGCGACAACCGTACACTATTATGATAGTGATTTTCTTTACGCGTATCCAGGAAGAACAATTGAACCATGAGGTACGAAGGATAAGGGTCGCTCCCCGACTAGCCATACCAAGGCCTACTGCCCCCTCTACCGCCATCCAAGCCCCTGCACTAAAAAAGTTGACAAGAGATAAGCTTTGTGAACAATCGGCCAAGGAGTTGTGTTGGTATTACAATGAACCGTGGAGCCGCGAACATCACTGCAAAAAGGGTCACTCCTCGTGATTGAACCAGCAGAGGATGAGGACAATGAAACATCTGAAGAAGCCCTTGAACCTAAAGAAGAAGCCATAAAGGAAGAGTCCCAACCGGTCAACTATGTAGTGTACGCATTGGCCGACTATTCCAACCCGTAGATGATGAAAGTTGGAGGACTTCTAAAACAATAACTCATCACCATTCTTATCAACACGGGTAGCACCAATAACTTCCTCAACAGTAAGGTTGCTGCATGTTTGGCATTTTAAATCAAAGGTTGCAATAAGTTTGACGTAAAGGTCACCGACGGTCGAATCTTTAATTGCGACCAACGGTGCCCGCGGGTGAAACTACTCCTCCAAGACCAAGAAGTGGTAGCTGATTTCTTCCTCCTACCCATCAATGATTATGAAGTCATACTCAGGATCAAATGGCTCACAACACTAGGTGGTATCTCCTGGAATTTTTCTAAATTAATTATAAAATTTTATTTCAAAGGGAGACAGGTCATGTTACGAGGCAAGCACGAAAGCCAAATTTTCACCATTTCATCACAACTAATGGAGAAAGTTTTGCACAAAGCACATGATGGATTCTTAATGCATATTCAGCAGCCATCTATGGGGGAGAACGTACAAAACTCAGATCCTAAGCATGCCCTTTGCCTGAATGAATTCGTGGATGTTTTCTTGGAGTCGTGCGGGCTGCCCCATAACCGGCCACATGACCATTGCATTCCTATTTTGCCAATCAAACCTCTAGCAAATTTATGATCGTACCACTATCCTCACTTGAATAAGGACAAGATCGAGAATATTATTAAAGAGATGCTTGACACCGGGGTGATTCGAGTGAACTGCAGCCCTTACTCCTCACTGGTGTTGTTAGTGCATAAGAAAGATGGTACGTGGCAGATGTGCGTTGACAACTAGGCTTTAAACACCATTACTGTCAAGGATAAATATCCTATCCCATTTGTAGATGAACTCTTGGATGAATTAAAAGGAGCCCGAGTCCTTACTAAATGAGATCTCCAATCCGGATACCATCAGATTAGTGTATGCATTGAATATATTCTGAAAACTACATTCCGCACATATAACGGCTACTACGAGTTTCTGGTAATGCTTTCGGACTTACGAATGCTCCTTCTAAATTTTAAAGCCTGATGAATGACATCTTCCAGAGTTTTCTATGCAAGTTCGTATTAGTATTCTTTGATAATATTCTCATTTATAGCCTTATGCTTGATAAACATTTTTAGCACTTACGAATTATTCTAACGATTCTTCGGGAGAATACTCCTTATGTTAAACAATCAAAGTGCAGCTTCTTATAACATAAATTGAAGTATCTTAGGTACATTATATTAAAGGATGAAGTGGCGATGGACCCAACAAAGATCGAGGTAATGCAAGGATGGCCGAGACCTACAAACGTACAATCATTACACGGTTTCCTTAGACTCACGGGCTACTATCAAAATTTTATGAAAGATTATGGCAAGATCAGTGCCCCGCTCATGTCCTTATTGAAGAAAGACTCCTTCATGTGGTCGGATAAAGCTTCCGCAGCCTTTGAATGACTCAAGGCGGCCATGACGATGACATTAGTCCTAGTACTATCCGATTTTGATTGCACTTTGGTCATTGAGGCTGTGCCACGAGTTGGGCACTATTTAAGATGATAAGATCCACCACTCGTCGATGCAAGCCTTAACTATAGGGTGGAGTGGGAACTAAAGTCCTGGCTCGAAGGCATCGCCTGAAAGCTTGAAACTATGAGGGAAGGCATTACAAGGATGTTGCCCTAACAAGGGAACATGAAGTTCATATTCCCTTAGCACAAAATAATGCTATCAAACCTCGGCCAAGCGTGAAATAGTTAAGGTCGAGTCACAGTCATGACACGACCGCATAACCATTAAAGCCTTAAGGGCCTTATTAACTATTGGGCTCATGATCCCCGAGGATAAGTTAACAATTGCCACCTCGGGACTACTCGGGGTATTAATTGCTTGATGGCTCAGGCACACCCCCTCAGCAACGCCCGAGGGACCTTCTACAGCTCGAATAGACGAGCTTAAGGAGGTTGTGGAAAAGGTGAAGGAAGAAGAAGAGCTCAGGGAGGCCATCCCAACTTGCTCAGGAAGAGAGGGGCAAGAAGAAATGGCCAAGGGATGATTACTAAGGGCCGAGAGCACAAAATCGAGGAGGAAGATTCACAAATAAGGTGGGGGTGGGGGAGGGGGGAGGAGAGGGATTTCTAGTGAAACCTTTGTCGCGCGGATGACACTTTGGCTTTTTGAAGTGCAAGACAACTCATCAGCTAGGCCTCAAACACCGTACCCATTCATTTATGTTGCTACAACTAGTAAAAATAATAATAATAATAACAAGGAAAGGAGCAGACTCATCATGCGTGACATAGTGTGCTACGTGGTCGAGCAGATCTCAACATCAAAAGCATGATGACGCCCGAGATCTACTGCTGACTGACGAGATAGGTTGGTACAAAAGCAAGATCAAGTTAGTCACGTAGCGCGTGGCGTTCCACATGGCCGAGGAAATCTCGACATCAGGGGGCAGGATCACTGATAGAATCATAGAAGGAGCCCTATAGAATTTGATCTTGGAGTGGGATCAACCCTTGGAATACTATAGAGGTTTCTCCCTCCTAAAACTCAACACAATGGTTGAACTAAAAGTAGTCTTGCTTGATTAAAAGAGGAGGCTACAAGCTTATATAGGGTTCAAAACCCTAACCCTAGGGGAGGAGAGGGGGGGGGGGGTGCTGCCTAAGTGAAATTATCCCCTTGCCCCTCCTATAGTCGACTTGCCTTAATAGGGATAGACGATAGCCTAATTAGCTACATAGCCAATTCTAGCAAATAGAAACCCTGGCCGACCAGTCCAGTAAGGGAGCGGCAGCCACTAACCCCTAAGGCCCTAAACTAAAACCCTAGCCACACTTCTTTATAAGATAGATGTGGCTAGGTGAGATTTTTATTATAATTTCACAGAGTTTTATTGACTCTACTAGGGTGAGTAGGACCCAACTTTGCTGGGGTCCTATCAAGCTCGTCCTCTTTGAATCAGCCTTGTCCTCAGGGCTGATCCATGAACTCTGGGAACCAGATCTTCAGCTCCTCAAAAGACTCCCATATGACATCTTCGGATGGTAAGTTGTTCCATTTCACTAATACTTTAGTTGAGGGGCGTCGGCGGTGCATCACGATCCTCTGATCAAGTATGGCTTGTGGTTGAGCTTGAATCTTGCCATTATTTCTAGTGCTCGATAACTAGGTCTAGGTTGACTTATGCTCTCCCAGTTTAGGCTTCAGTAAGGATACATGGAAGACAGGATGAATCTTAGCATCTTCTGATAGTTTTAATTTATATGCCATGACCCCAATATGCTCCAAGATCTGATATGGTCCATAGAATAGAGGAGATAGTTTCATCAATGCTCTAGTGTTGATTGATAACTGCTTGTATGGTTGTAAGCGAAGGTAGACCTAATTTCCTACTAAAAATTTCCATTCGCTTCGATAAGTGTTAGCTTATTGCTTCATGTGGGCTTGGGTGGCAGTTAAGTTATCCTTCAACAGTTACAGAAGCTTGTCCCTGTCAGTTAAGTTTTGGTCGACCTGATCTACTTTGGCCACACCAATTATATATTTAGGTATTACAGGGGGCGGTCGGCCATACAATGCATCATAGGGGGTACATTTAGTTGATGAATGATAGGTTATGTTGCACCATCATTTGGCCCAAGGAAGCCACTTTATCCATCTCTTTTGGCTAATCATTGGTGAAACATCATCGTATATAAGTCTCGAGACATCTATTCACCACCTTTGTTTGGCTGACTGTCTGTGGATGATAGACTATGCTCATATTTAGTTGGGTGCCTTGTAATTGGAAGAGTTTGGTCCAAAATCTGCTTGTAAACACCCTATCATGGTTACTAACAATCGACCTTAGCATCCCATGCAGTTTAACAATATTTTTTATAAAGAGTTGAGCAATACTAGCAGCATTATAAGGGTGTCTCACAACATAGAAGTGAGTATATTTTGTTAAATGATCTACCACCATGAAGATTGTACTTTTACCTTGTGATAATGATAGCCTTTCAATGAAGTCCATGGAGATGTTAGTCCATGCTGAGTCCGGTACAGCTAATAGTTGTAGCTTTCCTAGACTTGCCACTATTTTCCCCTTTTTGCTGTTGGCATAAATCACATTAGATGCATAATCACAAATAGATCTTTTCATGCCTCTCTAAAAGAAGTTTTACTTCACCCTTTTGTATGTTCTCAGAAATCCATAGTGCCTTGCTAAAGGTGAAGAGTGCATCTCATGCAAAATTATTTTGATGCAAGGGGAAGAACGAATAATCACAATTCGGCCTTTGTAGCATAGGTCCTTTGCATCCCAAGTGTAGTGGCCCATGGAACCTAGATCCTTCTTCAATTTCTTTATGGTTTTTTAGGTCTTTGGGTTGTTCTTCCATTCTTTCCTAATGCTCACAAGGAAGTCGGTGGAAGGAAGGGAGATGGCTGAAATTTCAGCTTGCTCCAACAGCCGAGATAGAGCATCTGCAACAACATTCTCTTTCCCCTTTCAATAAACAATTTCATAATCAAAACCAAGGAGCTTTGTTACCCATCTTTGATGCTTTGAGGATGATATTTTCTGCTCCAACAAGTATTTAAGACTTCAATGGTCAGTCTTAATCTGAAAGCGTCAGCCAATCAGGTAGCGTCTCCACTTCATGACGACATGCATGATCGCAAGCATCTACTTGTCGTACACAGACATTTTATGGTGGGAGGGAGATAAAGCCTTGCTGGTATAGGCAAGGGGTCAACCATCTTGCATTAGGACAACTCTAATTCCTACTCCGGATGTGTTGGCCTCAATCATAAAGGGTCAGCTAAAATCGAGCAACGCTAGAACTGGTGTTGTCATCATGGCTGCCTTGAGTTATTCGAAGGTCATGGAAGCTTTGTCCGACCACTAGAAGGAGTCTTTTTTAAGTAAGGAAGTGAGTAGGGTACTGATCTTATCATAATCTTTCATAAACTTCCAATAGTCACCCATAAGTCCGAGGAAGCCGAGTAGCAATTTTATATTCATAGGTCTCGGCCATCCTTGCATCACTTTGATCTTTGTCGAGTCTACCGCCACTCCATCCTCTGAAATAATCTGCCCTAGGTACTCTACTTTATGCTATAAGAAACTACACTGATTATTTAATATAAAGGGTATTCTTCTGAAGAATTGTTAGAATTTATAAGCATTGAAAATGTATATAAAGCGTAGGGTTGTAAATAAGGATGTCATCCAAAAATACTAATACAAACTTACGTAGAAACCTCCGGAAGATGTCTTCATCAAGCTTTAAAAAGTAGAAGGACCATTCGTAAGTTTGAAGGGCATTACCAAAAATTCGTAGTGGCTGTTATGTATGCAGAATGCTATTTTTAGAACATCTTCAATCCATACTCGAATCTGATGGTACCCAGAATGGAGATCCAATTTAGTAAAGACTCAGGCTCCTTTTAGTTCATCTAAGAGCTCATCCACTATTGGTATAAGATATTTATCTTTGATGGTGATGGCGTTCAAAGCCCGATAATTGGTGCACATCTGTCATATACCATCCTTCTTGTGCACTAGCAATAACGGTGATGAGTAGGCACTACAGCTTGGCTGAATTACTCTGATGTTGAGCATCTCCTTAACAATGTTCTCAATCTCATTTTTCTGCAAGTGAGGATAGTAGTACAGCTTTAAGTTTGCTAGAGGTTTGCCTAGTAGTTTAGAGATGGGGTGATCATGCTGCCGGGTATGGGGAAGTCCATGCAGCTTCGTGAAAATGTTGATGAATTCATCTAGCAATAGGTCAAGCTTAGGATATGAGATTTACATGTTCTTCTCCTCTGATGGCTACTAAATATGCATAAAAAAACAATTATATATCTTGTGTAAAACTTTCTCCATATGCTGCATCAAAACAGTGGAGATATGGCTCTCGCGCTTGTCTCGGAAGGTGACATGTCTACCTTTATAATAAAATTTTATGATTAACTTAGAGAAATTCTTGGAGATGTCACCTAATGTTATGAGCTATTCAATTCCGAGTACAGCTTCATAGTCGTCGATGGTAGGAGAAAGAAATTGGCTACCACTTCTTGGTTTTGTAGGAGTAATTTTACCCACAGGCACTGTTGGTCGTATTTGAGAATTCGAATGTCGGTGACCTTTTGATAGGACTCCAACAGGGTTGAGTCCTAATCATTCTAGTAGAAGTCAATAAAAACTCTGCTAAATTGTAATAAGGCCTCTCCTATCTTATAAAGGAGTATGGCCAGAGTTTGGATTAGCCCTTAGGGCATAGTAGTCGTCGGCCCCCTTACTGGGCAAGTCGTCCAGGGTTTCCCCCTGCTTAGGTCGACTATAGAGCCAACCTAGCCGCCCCTTGTTCCTATTAAGGTAGGATGGCTATAGGAGGGGTAAAAGGATAATTTTATCTAGATAAGTGCCCCCTTAGGCTAGGACTTTGATCCCTATTTAAGATGTAGCCGCCCCCCCTCTTTGAAGGTAAGCAATTATCATCTTCAATTCAACCTTTATGCTGAGTCTAGGAGGGAGGAACCCCTATAGCGTTCCAAGGGTTGATCCATCTCAAGGATCAAAATTTACAGGGCTCATTCTAGGGTCTTATCATCTGGTATCAGAGCACTGATCTTGGTGCCCCTGTAGCCATCCCAGCTGCCTCCACCTTCCCAAGCAATTCCCACATTTGCTACGACACGCGTCTCCACCTTCCACTCCAGCAATAGATCAAATCAGTCTACCGTTGCCCCCTGCGTTTGATCTAGAAATCTGGTATATTTTTTATCATCCATGCCTCTTCAACACTACAAGATTCCTTACTTTATATGTTAAAGATTTTTTTTTCAAATTTTATCTGCTACAAAATTCGTTCGTCACAAATATTATCATCATTGCAAAGACAAAATACTACAGAAATTTTCAACCAATTGTTGCCTATTGAAACTAAACTTTTAATCATTTTTTTGACTAAAACTTTTATACAATTTTATAGATCATCTTAGCTTTTATCTAAGACCAATCTCATGAAAAAACTCCTTCTAGATCTGGACTTATAGCGCTGCGATTCTTTATTGTATAGTACTGAAATTTTACAATGTAGGCCTCTTGAAACTAAATTTTTGTTCATCCTTTTTGGCCGAAATTTTTATACAATTCTCAAGATCAAGTTGACTTTTATTTGGATTTGATTTCACAAAAAGACTCCTTCTGGAACTGGTTTTCTTGTGCAATATTTGACCATCATGTAGTTCTAGAATTTTATGACGAAGGAATCTACCTTTCATCTTTTGCCCTATTTCCCTACTGTTATGCTACCAAAATTTCATTAAACTTTTTACTGGTATTAACAACATCTGAACCAAGGGTTTCTATATAATTTTCTTAAACTTTCCCTTGGAATTTATATTGAGAAATCAATATTTCTCTGACGTAAAAATCGGTTCAGCAGGATAGCACATCACAACACTTCTTTCCACTAAATTCTATCAGATTTGAGTGTTGTTTTTTGTGGGATTTTGGACTCTCCTTTTCTCATCACCAAACCCTACTATCCTTACTAAAAACCTTTTAAAACCCCACCCTAAACCAAATCCAAATAGCTCCCAAATCAGTCACCTAAATTAGCCTACTTCCTTATCGATCCACTTATATTTTTAGAAAACTTTCCTTACCGAGACACCTACCTTTGCTGCCATCTATCCCAGATCTAAAACCTATTTTCCTAACCTTCATCTACTACTATTATAGCCCTAAAATCACACCAAATCATAGCCTAAACTCTATAAAACTGTAGCCCCAAATCTACCCTAAACCGTAGCCTACTTCCACCTAAACCGATCCACCTTCCAACCGGCTACCCCCTTCTCCAAAATTCCCATACCACTAACCTGACAACAGAAAAAAGATCTCAATATTACATATCTTAAGGCATATACTATGGCATCGGAGGAGGCTATCGATGTAAAGCTTGAAGCCTTTCAAAACTGCATGGAAGAGAAGATGCGATCCTTATTCGCCAAATTCAGCATGGGCCGACCATCAAGCCCGAGGAAGTCACACCATGGAGAACTTCAGATCAGCGAGATGATTCTCAAGAGCATAGACACCTCACCTTTGATCCTAATAATCCGTGCATGAAGGTTGACTTCCCAAGATGGGAAGAAGGAGACCCGATCGGATGGATCTCGCGCGTGGAGCGTTATTTTCGGTTCTATCGAACCGCCGATGCAACACGGGTGGAGATGGCTGCCATACACCTCGAGGGAGATACTATTCAGTAGTTTAATTAGTTTAAGTACACCTATGGAGGACTCTCTTGGCAGCGATTCAAGGAAGGGCTACTAAACCATTTCAGACCAATCGACTTCAACAACATCGATGGACAATCGACAAAGATTCGTCAAACCTCTACAATACAAGAATACCAAATAAGGTTTGAGCATTTATCTAACCAAACTAAGAATTGGTCTAAGAAATAACTTTTAGGTACTTTTATCGAGGGCCTAAAGCTGGAGATCCGAGGAGAAGTAAAGGTGCGACAACCGTACACTCTTAGGGTGGCAGTTTCCTTCGCACGTATCAAGAAAGAACAATTGAACCATGAGGTACGAAGGACAAGGGTCACTCGCTGACCAGCCATGCTAAGGCCTACTGCCCCCTCTACTGTCATCCAAGCCCCTGCACCAAAAAAGTTGACAAGAGACGAGCTTCACGGACGATCGGCCAAGGGGTTGTGTTGGCATCGCGACAAATTGTGGAGCCATAAACATCACTGCAAAAAGGGCCGACTCCTCATGATTGAACCAGTGGAGGATGAGGACAATGAACCATCTGAAGAAGGCCTCAAACTCGAAGAGAAATCCATAGAGGAAGAGCCCCAACTGGCTGACTATGTAGTGCATGCATTGGCCGGCGACTCCAATCCACAAACGATGAAAGTTGGAGGACTTCTAAAGCAGCAACCCATCACCGTTCTCATCGACACAGGTAGCCCAAATAACTTCCTCAATAGTAAGGTTGTTGCACGTTTAGCACTTCAAATTGAAGGTTGCAAGAAGTTCGACGTAAAGGTCGCCGACGACCGAATCCTTAATTGCGACCAATAATGCCCGCGGGTGAAGCTAACTCCTCCAAGACCAAGAACTGGTAGCTGATTTCTTTCTCCTACCCATCGATGACTATGAAGCCATGCTTAGGATTGAATGACTCACAATGTTAGGTGATATCTCCTGGAATTTTTCTAAATTAATTATGAAATTCTATTGCAAAGGGAGGCATGTCACATTACGAGGTAAGCGCGGGAGCCATATCTCTACCGTTTCGTCGCAACAAATGGAGAAAGTTTTGCACAAAGCACATGATGGATTCTTGATGTATATTTAGCAACCATCTATAGGGGAGAATGTACAAAACTCAGACCCTAAGCCTGCCCTTTGCCTGAACAAATTCATGGATGTTTTCTTGGAGCCGCGCGAGCTACCCCATAACTAGTCGCATGACCACTGTATTCGTATTTTATTGGGCAAACCTCCAGCAAATTTGTGTCTGTATCGCTACCCTCACTTGTAGAAGGATGAGATCGAGAACATTGTCAAAGAGATGCTTGACACTAGGGTAATTCGACTGAGTTACAACCCTTATTCTTCACTAGTGTTGCTAGTGCACAAGAAGGATGTTACATGGCGGATGTGCATTGATTATTGGGCCTTGAATGCTATCATTGTCAAGGACAATTATCCTATATCCATCGTATATGAGCTCTTGGATGAACTAAAAAGAGCCCGAGTCTTCACTAAACTAGATCTCCATTTTGGTTATCACCAGATTCGGGTATGCAGTGAAGATATTCTGAAAACTGCATTTCACACGCATAACGGCCACTACAAGTTTCTGGTAATGCCTTTCGGACTTATGAATGCTCCTTCTATTTTCCAAAGCCTAATGAATGACATCTTCCAGAGTTTTCTATGCAAGTTCATATTGGTATTCTTTGATGATATTCTTATTTATAGCCCTACGCTTGATATACATTTTCAGCACTTACGAACTATTCGAATGATTCTTCGGGAGAATACTCCTTATGTTAAACTTATTATAGCATAAAGTGGAGTATCTTGGGCACATTATATTAGAGGATGGAATGACGGTGGACCCGACAAAGATCGAGGTAATGAAAGGATGGTCGAGACCTACAAACGTATAATCATTACGCGGTTTTCTTGGACTCACGGGCTACTACCAAAATTTTATGAAAGATTATGGCAAGATTAGTGCCCCGCTCACGTCCTTACTGAAGAAAGACTCCTTATGGTCGGATAAAGCCTTTGCAGCCTTCGAATGACTCAAGGTATTCATGATGATGACATTGGTGCTAGCATTGCTTGATTTCGATCGCACTTTGGTCATTGAGGCCGATGTGTCAGGAGTTGGAATTGGGGCTATTCTTATACAAGATGGTCAACTCCTAATTTACATTGAGGCTTCCCCCACACTTCATACGAGGTTTTTATAGGACATACTAATTACTACCAAATTTAAAATATAGTTGGATATAGGTCCATGGCAGGAAATAGGAGTAAAACTAGAAGAATTACAATCCATGCTCACGCCAGATTGGGCTCTCATCATCTTGAACCATATCAGAGGGCAGTCACCATTCCAGAAAAAAGATTGGCTATCACTAAAGACTAACCATATGGTAGCACATGTAAAGAAGAAACGACCTCCCGACAAACTTCAGAATGAATGAAAAATTAAAGATCGAGTTTTTCTACACCTCCAACCCGATCAGTAGGAAACTCGAGCCTTAATGGAGTGGTCTTCTTATTTCTTTGGGGCTTGTA
Organism: Ensete glaucum; assembly: GCA_021527575.1. Classification (NCBI taxonomy): domain Eukaryota; kingdom Viridiplantae; phylum Streptophyta; class Magnoliopsida; order Zingiberales; family Musaceae; genus Ensete; species Ensete glaucum. The sequence goes on along the minus strand of CM038555.1, from coordinate 18,214,418 downwards.
AAATTGAGGATCACATTGGGGCCGTGACATACCGACTTAAACTTCCAAATGATGCCAAAATTCATCCTGTCTTCCATGTATCCCTACTGAAGCTGAAATTGAGTGAACATGAACTAGCTCAGACTCAGCCGTCGAGCACTACAATTGAAGGTGAAATTCAAGCCCAACCTGAAGCTACACTTGATCGAAGGGTTGTGATGCGCCGACGAAGGCCCTCCACCGAAGTACTTGTGAAGTAGAATAACTTACCATCTGAAGACACAACATGAGAGTCACATGAAGAATTGAAGACTCGATTCCTAAAATTTATGGATCCTCAGCCTTGAGGACAAGTCCGATTCCGAGAGGGCAGACTTGATAGGACTCCAGTAGGGTTGTGTCCTAATCATTCTAGTAGAATTTAATAAAAACTCTGTTAAATTGTAATAAGGCCTCTCCTATCTTATAAAGGAGCAAAGCCAGAGTTTGGGTTAGCCCTTAGGGCATAGTAGTCACCGCCCCCCCTACTGGGCAAGTTGGTCAGGGTTTCCCCCTGCTTAGGTCGGCTATAGAGCCAACCTAGCCGCCCCTTATTCCTATTAAGGTAGGATGGCTATAGGAGGGGCAAAAAGATAATTTTACCTAGATAAGTGCCCCCTTAGGCTTGGACTTTGATCCCTATTTAAGATGTTGCCTCCCCCCTCTTTGAAGGCAAGCAATTATCATCTTCAATTCAGCCTTTGTGCCGAGTCTAGGAGAGAGGAACCCCTATAGCATTTCAAGGGTTGATCCCCCTCAAGGATCAAAATCTATAGGGCTCCTTCTAGGGTCTTATCACCGTTACATCGAACTTGTTGCAACCTTCGATTTGAAGTGCCATACATGCAGCAACCTTGCTATTGAGGAAGTTATCCGTGCTACCCATATATATGAGAATGGTGATGGGTTGCTATTTAAGAAGTCCTCCAACTTCCATTGTCTGCGGGTTGGAGTAACCGACCAATGCGTGCACTACATAGTTGGCCTATTGGGGCTCTTCCTTCGTGGCTTTATCTTCGGGTTCGAAGCTTTCTTCAGATGGTTCGATATCCTCATCCTCTATTGGTTCAATCATAAGGAGTTGTTCCTTTTTGTAGTGATGTTCTCGGTTCTATGGTTCATTGCGGTGCCAACATAACCCCTTGGCTGATTATTCCTGAAGCTCGTCTCTTGTCCTTTTTTTTAGTGTGGGGGCTTAGATGGCAATAGAAGGGGCTGAAGGCCTTGGCATTGTTGGTCAGGGAGCGACCCTTGTCCTTTATGCTTCGTGGTTCAGTCGTTACTCTTGGATTCTTGCGAAGGAAATTACCGCCATATGTGTATGATTGCTGCACCTTTACTTCTCCTCAAATCTCTGACTTTAAGCCCTCAATAAAAATCCTTAAAAGTTGCTTTTCAGGCTAATCATAAGTTTGGTTAGATAATCGTCAAACCTTGTTTAGTATTCTTGTATTGTAGAGGTTTATCAAATTTTCGCCAAATGTCCGTTAATATTTTCATAATCGGTTGGTCCAAAGCGATTCAATAATCTCTCCTTGAATTGCTGCCAAGATAGAACTTTATGAGTGTGCTCAAACTAATTGAACTACTAAATAGCATCTCCTTCGAGGTGGATGGCAGCAATCTCCACCATGGTAGCGTCGGCGATTCGGTAGAACTGGAAATAGTACTCCGCGCGTGAGATCCATCCAATTGGGTCTCCTTCTTCCCATCGAGGGAGGTCTACCTTCATGCGTGGATTACATGGATCCATGACAGTGCAACCTTATTCTTGGGAATCATCTTCCCAATCTAAGGTTTCTCCTTGCTGCGATTTCTTAGGTCTCGGTGGTCAGCCTATGCTGAATTCGATGAAGAGGGACCGAATCTTCTCATCTATGTGGTCCTCAAAGGATTCAAACTTGGCATTAATAGCCTCTTCTGATGTCATGGTATAGGCCTCTAGATCTATGATGTTCAAGTATTTCTTTTGTTGTCGGGTTAAGGGCATGGGAAATTTTTTGGAGGCAGGCGACCGGTAGGGTAGGTGGATCGGTAGAGATGAAGGCTACGGTTAGGGCTGGTTTTAGAGGTTGATTGGGAATGGTTTAGGGTGTGGTTTGGTAGGGTTCTTGGGTGGTGATGGTAGGGTTTAAAGATTAGGGGAAGAGAGTCCAAAAAACCAAAAGAGACAATAACCCAATATGATGGAATTCGATGAAGAAAGCGCTGTGTACGTGCTGTCCTACTGAACAGAATTTGCATCGGAGAAACAATGAATTCTCGATGTAAATTCCAAAGAAAAATCTGAGGGAAATATGTAAAAATTTGTCAACAAATACTCATTTCAGATAAGGGCAATATCAGTAATTAAGATTAATAAAATTTTGGTAGTGTAACGGTAGGAAAATATATGAAAAGATGGGAGGCAAGTTCTTCATCATGAAATTCTAGTAATACACGACGAGGAATTGCAACATAATAAAATCAGTTTCAGAGAGGATTTTTTCGAAAGATCAATCTTAGATGAGAGCTAAGATGATCTATGAAATTGTATAAAAGTTTTGACCAAGATAGAGGAGCAATAGTTCAGTTTCAAAAAGTAATTGTCAGCTAAAAGTTTTTACAGTGTTCCCCTTCACAACGATGATCACGTTTGAGATAGTAGAATTTTACAGTGGAGAAAATATAGGAAAACTTCTTCAATGTATAAGGTAAAGGGTTTGTAGTAGTAAATAGGTGTGGATGATAAAATTATACTAGATCTTCAGTTCAAATGCAGGGGCAGTAGCAGATTGATTTGATCTATGGCTTGGGGTGGAAGATGGAGACGCATGTTGCATCAATTATAGAAATTGCTTAGAAGGGTAGAGGTGGTAGAGATGGCAGTAGGGGCAGCAAGAACATGGCTCTGATACCAGATGATAGAACCCTAGAAGGAGCCCTAGAGAATTTGATCTTTAAGGGGATCAACCCTTGGAACGCTATAGGGGTTCCTCCTTCCTAGGACTCGGCACAATGGTTGAAATAAAAGTAGTCTTGCTTGATTAAAAGAGGAGGAGGCTACAAGATTTTATAGGGCTCAAAACCCTAACCCTAGGGGGGTGTTGCATAAGCAAAATTACCCCCTTACCTTTCCTATAGCCAACCTGCCTTACTAGGGATAAATGATGACCAAATTGGCTACATAGCCGATTCTAGCAGATGAAAACCCTGGCTGACTAGCCCAGTAAGGGAGTGGTGACCACTAAGCTCTAAGGCCCCATGTCCTTTTCGAGAAAACTCCATAAAGCACTTCCTAGGGGGAGAGAATAATAGGGCAAATATTAGGCTCATCCAGTCAGCACGACCACGTCAGTCCCGAGGACCATGTCGGGTCTCGAGGTCCTGGTCACCTCGGTCACATCAGCGCCTTGGGGTCACCAACCCACGTTGGCAGCTCTAGATGGCAGCCCTCGAGGTTAGAAATAATGCTAGATTAGTGGCCAAGATTTTAAACCAAGAAAAATGGATCGATTTTGAAGAGACCTTCACTCCGATGGCTAGACTTGAAGCCATAAGGATGCTCCTTGCCTTTGCCTCTTTTAAGAATTTTAAGTTATTTCAAATGTATGTCAAAGGTGTATTTCTTAATGGTTTCATTTTCGAAGAAGTTTATGTTGAACAATACCCCGGTTTTGAAAATAATCTGTTTTCGAATCATGTTTTCAAATTATTTAAGACTCTTTATAGAATGAAACAAGCCCCTAGAGCTTAATATAAAAGATTTACCTCTTTCCTTATTTCAAACAATTTTTTGAAAGGCAAAGTTGATACCACATTATTTTTTAAATATTTTAAAAATAATTTTCTAGTTATTTAAATTTATCTTGATGATATTATTTTTGGTTCAATATATGAATCCTTATGTGAATCTTTTGGCAAAAGTATGAGATAAGAATTTGAAATAAGCTTAATGGATGAATTAATTTTTTTCTTAGGATTATAAATAAAATAATTAAATGATGGTATCTTTCTAAGTCAAACTAAGTATACCTTATATTTATTAAAATGCTTTAGTGTGGATAATGCTAAGGCCATAAACACACCCATAAATACTTCTAAAAAATTAGACTTGAATAATGAAAGTGAAAATTTTAATCAAAAAACTTAGAGGAATGATCGGTAGTTCATTGTATTTAACTGCTACTAGATCGGATAATATTTAGTATTGAATTATGTGCAAGATTTCAATTCAATCCTAAATATTTTTATTTTAAGGCAATTAAATAAATATTTAGATATTTAAAAGAAACTTCTATTTAGGATTATGGTATCCTAAGTTTAAAAACTTTGATTTGTTTACCTATGTGGATGTCGATTTTGGAGGTTGTAAAATAGATAGAAAGAGTACAACCGGAATATGCCAATTCTTAGGACATGCTCTTATTTTTTTGTTTCTTGGTCTTCTAAAAAATAAAATTTGATTGTATTATCTACAGCTGAAGCTGAATACATAGCAGCTGGTGCATGTTGTGACAAGCTATTTGGATGAAAACACTTTAGAAGATTATAGAATTCACTTGAAAAATATTTCTATAAAATGCAATAATACTAGTACAATATGTTAAATTAAAAATCTCATTTAACACTTAGGAACTAAACATATTGACATTAGGCATCACTTTATTAGAGATCATGTAAATAATCATGATATATATCTTTGAAATTTATTGATACTAACCACCAATTGGCTGATATCTTAACTAAGCTATTAAATGAAGAACAATTTAACTTTATTAGAAGAGAGTTAGGAATGTTAAACCATCCAAATACATAATTTAGTAGATTTCTTGAGCTTTTGCTTGAAATTTACATGAGATGATTTTGAATACATGAGATAAAATTTTATCTTTATCCTTCTTTTTATTTTACAAAGAAAAAAATAAAGTAAATTATAACTTTAGTCTTCTTATTTTACCAAGGGGAAGCAATGGACTAACTTTCTCTCTTTATATGCTAAATGTTGTTATAAATAATTAAAAAAATTATTCAAATATAATTGAGTATGTCTCTTTTTTTGTTGATGACAAAGGGGGAGAAATGACATAATTGATAACATAAAAGAAATAGTTATTTTGAAATCTTTGAAATGTTATTTTGATACCAAGAAGATGAATACTTTAAAAATTTTATCATGTATGGTATCATGATTAATGACATAAAGTGAAACATATCAATTGAAATTATTTATCATGTGATACTAAGAAAATGAATGCTTTGAAAATTTTATTATGTATGGTATCATTAATGGTTAAAATTTGAAAAATACTATAATTGAATTCAAAAATGACAAATTTGTTGTATTTATCCTATGACATATAAATAGGGGAAGTTAGATTAACTCTTGTCATCAATTTATTGTCATCATAAAAAAGGGGGAGATTGTTGAATCTCAGATTTTGAGATAAAATCAATTGATGTGTTTTATGATTTAACTTGTGTGTTAAATAAAGTAATATAGGATTAACTGCGATAGTAAAGAATAATACAATCAGATATTGGGCCAGAGTCTAGTTCAAGTATCAGGTCGAGATTCAGTCGACGCAATAGGAGCTCACCGAGAGTTCGCCGGAGGTCGACCGAGGTTCGGACGATGCTGTCAGGAGCTCGCCGAGAACTTACCAAAAGTTTGCTGGGAAGTTCATCAGGAGTTCGCCGATAGGTTGTCGAGAGCTCACTGAAAGTTTACCGAAAGAATGTAGGAAGTTCATTAGGAGTTCACCAAAGGAAATCGGGAGCTCACTATGGGTTCATCGAAAGGAGGCCAGGAGTTTACTAAAGACACGATCGAACAACGAAAATTATACGTTGAGTGTCGTAGTTAGCATCATAATGAGAGTTAGTTTTACTAACTCGATTAAGAGGCCATTAGGCCTTAATTGGGATTGATTTGAACTTATTATAAAAGTCATTTCAATGACCTAAGGTCAGATAAGACACGATCTTCAAGACAACACAGTCTTCAAAGATGTGTCAAATGGTTGACCTGCTCAAACTAGGCAACTGAATGTTAGAACCCTTGTGGATTCTAAGCTTCGGGTGATCTCTATAGTGGATCAGCCTCCTTGGAACTCTATGGGGTTTCTCCCTCCTTGGTATTCAAGCCATTGGCTGAAGAAAAGATTGATCTATTGATGATGAAAGAGGGGAGAATACAAGGCTATTTATAGGGCTTCTAAACCCTAACTCCTAATAGGATTCCTTCTCTTAACAACTCTTACTCTAACTCTAAGAAGCAACTCCTACTTCCAACAACTCCAACTCCAACTCTAACAAGTAACCTCCAAACTAATCCTAATCCTATTCTAACGTAACCCCTCCTCAACCAATCCCTCTTTAACTAGTATAAGGGGTGGTTAATTAGGGTGACATGTATCTTATTTTTCCCTCAGAATATTTTCCTCCAAACTAATCCTAACCTAGCTAGCCTCCTCACCTCTTTAATAGGGGTCGACTAGATAGGATTTACATTAATACTTTTAGGATTTACATGTTTACCCTCTTCAATGAAACTAAATTAGGACTCCCCTAGCTAGAGTCCTAATAGACCCACCCTCTTTAAATCAGCCTTGTCCTGAAGGTTGAGCTCCATATCTCTAGGTCATGATCTGTAATTCCTCACGAGGGTCCCTCATGGCCCTATATTAGGCACATCCTGGTCCTGGGGTCTAGCATCAGCAGTAGTGACTGGATGATAATGTGTCACGATCTCGTGATCCCATGCAATCATTAGCTGAAGTTAGGCCTCCTTATCGACTTGGTTGTCGGGTGGATAAATTGGGGCTGAGGTATCCTTTCTAACTTCTATTTACGATGAGATACTTGGAGGATCAATTATATTTTTAAATTAATTTACTGATCTGATCCATAAGTCACGGCTCCATTATTATCCCAAATTTTGCAAGGGCCAAAGTAATAGGGAGACCACTTCCTTAAGGCTCAAATTTTCTGTTGATAGGGCTGGAGATAAAGGGAAACTCGATATTCAGCAGCAAACTTTCTTCTGCTCCAATATTTGTCAGGGGGCTATTTCTTTGTTGTATGGGCTGCCACTTGGTTATTTTTTAATAGTAATCGAGTATTCTTTTGGAATAATTGCTCCCCTTTGATAAGATCCCTAGTGGTGTGAGCCCATTCTAAGTCTAAGGAGGGTAGGAGTTATAATTTTACTAAGCCTATTTTCATCTCTCCTTTGTGTTGTTGATCTATTTCATGCCAAACTTCAAATTCAGTAGCAATTAGTATCCCTTTATAGATCAAAAACATCGTGTGAAACATAGGGAGAGCCTTGGTGTATATTAGGAGTCAGTCATCTTGCATGAGGGTGGTGTCGATCCCAATTCCCGATATGTCTGCTCCAATTACGAACACATTGTCATGATCGAGTAATGCTAGCACTGATGTAGATGGTATCATGACTATCAGGATCTTGTAGATGGTGGACGTGTGGATGACTTCCTCCTGTTCCTTCAGAATTTTGATCTCCATCTAATAAAGTTTGGTGTTAGAGATTCCATGCGAATATTATTGCTGGAGGGACTCAATCTTCTTGCGATCGTGGGTCGTTGATTGGTGGTCATCATCAGGAAAGACTTTGAGCATTATGGTCCACTCTTTAGAGAAGTCATGGAAGTAGCCAGAGATTTGGTAGTACTTTAGAAGCCATAGTTCGTTCGGTTGGATATAGCACTTCAGGAAGAGTTTATACCTGCAGACAAAGAGGTAAAGCTTTTGGAGATAAAGTGTCCTTGCAAGGGAAGGTCGTGGCTGAATGATCTATGTCTCCTGCATCTCGTGGATGATCCTTTTAGCTTCAGCCCTCTAAGGATGTGGATAGCAATATGGTTGAATACATGCTAGTGGTTCCTCCTACAAGATCGGCATATGAAGATTGTATAGCCTGGTAGGAAGTAGTGGACTCGGTTCGGTGGAGGCGCTTGAAATTTCAACAAGCTTCTGCAAGCGTTGTGTCAAGATTATCATTACTTCGCTCCCATGTTTCCCACATAAGTTCACTTGTTCTCCCTTGTCATTCACAAGATTGTTGGTGAGGATAGTGATGGGTTGCTACTTAAAGAATTTTTCAACTTTTGCTGCTTGTGGGTTCGCATGGCTGGCTAAAGCATGAGTCATGCAATCAGCTAGCTGTGAGTCCTCCTCCTTTGTGTTCTCCTCCTCAGGTTCCTTGACATCTTCTTCAAATTCTTTAATAGATTTTATCATGGAAAGCTCCCCTTTTTTGTAGCGATGTTTGCAGCTCCAAAGTTCATTGTAATGCCAACAAAAGCCCTTCGCTGATCTGTCGCATAGCTCTTCTCTCGTCAATTTTTTTGGTAGCGAAGAATGGCTGGGAGTAGAGGGAGGTTTATAAGCTGCTGGTCTAAGAGTGGTTCTCATCCTTTGAGCATCTTGGTTCAGTAATTCCTCTTGGATTCAGTGAGGGGCTATCATGCCTTAACTCTCTTTTAATTTTTGTCTTGAGTACTTCGATGAATATCCCTAATAACTGTCTGTCAGACCAATCTCAAGCAAAGTAAGATAATTCCTTAAACCTGGTCTAGTATTCTTGGATCATGGAGGTTTGTTGGATCTTGGCAAATTGTCCATTGATATTCTCGTATTTGGTCGGCCTAAAGTGGTTCAACAGCACATACTTAAATTGTATCCACATTGGAGCCTCATAGTTGTATTCAAACCAATTATACCATCGTATTACATCTCCTTCAAGGTGGACGACAGCGGTGTCCAATATGGAATCCTCCCGTGTTTGGTGATGATGAAAGTAATGTTCGACGCGTAAAATCCATCCTGTCAGATCTCCTTATTCCCATCAAGCGAAGTCTACCCTTATGTGTGGCTTAATGGCTCATTATTTTTTTTTGAGAGGCCTCTCTGAACTTTGACCTTGCTGAAATTTTATTGGGCTCGGAGATTTGCTCAATCCGAATTCGGCAAATAAGGGGCGAATCTGTCATTTATGCGTGATTCCAACGCCTCCAATTTGGCATCGATTGAACCTTGAGATGCCATTGTGTGTGCCTCTAGATTTGATATGCCAATGTCCCTCTCTTGCTATTGGGTCAGTGGTTTGGAAAGGTTGGGTGGTTTGGTGGCCAAAAGAGATGATGGATCATGGGTAGATGGCTACAGTTTAGAGCTGACAGGTTGTTATTTTTTTGGATGCTATTGGGGCTATGATTTAGGGCTATTGTAGGGGCTGTGAGGAGGGTTTGGTGATAGAGGTTTAGGGTTAGAGGGATGTTTCAGGGTTGCTATTGATGGCAGCAACTGGTTTTGTAGGATTGGCGACTGCAGAGGGTAAGGATCAGTGGAAGGTTCAGTGGCTATAGAAAACCACTATTTAGGCTGTGATTTGAGTTAGCTGTGGATTCTGAAAATAGGTTATGATGGTTGCATCTTAAGGCTAGAGGGGTGCCCTAAAAATGACATAGTTGGCAGCAACAATTTTGATAAGGATCAAATATGGGTGCAACAAAAAACACCGAAAGGTAGTGCTGTAGAATTCTGCATTGATAGGTTGTGATAGGTCACTGTTTTCGGCTGTGGTTTTAGGTGTTGTTTGGTTTATAAAAATAGGTTACAATGGTTGTTTTAAGACTCAAAGGATGCCCTAAAGATGTCTTGGGTGATGGCAGCAAGATGGTTGGGTTTTGGTGGGTTAAGAAGAAGAAAAAAGACAAAGGTGTAGTAGTAGATTTTTCATCGAAAAAATTCCAATAGTAAAGACATAATTTTTTTCAAAAATTCTCAACAAAAATTCAGGTAAAACTTAAGGGGAATCTACTGGTAATGGAGAGGTACTATCATCAAAAATTTTGTGGAAAGAAATGATATCCAAATTTTTGGTAAAATCAAAGATTGCAAGGTGTTGCTGTAGAATTTTTTTAGCGAAAGATTTCAGTAGTATACTTGAAATTTTTTGCAGTAGTTTATAACAAGCAATCAAGTAAAACTTAATGGAAATCCATTAGCATGGGAAAGGTAATGCTATCAAAAAATTCATGGAAAAAATCGATAGCAAAACTTTCGGCAAGATTAAGGAATACGAGAAGGTGCTACGATAGAATTTTTCATCAAAAGATTTCAGCAGTATAGACGAGATTTTTTTTCCAATAATTCAAAATATGGATTTGAGTAAAACTCAAAGAGATCTACTAGTAAGGGAAAGGTAATACCAACAAAAAATTCGTGGAAGAAAACGGTAGCAAAAGGTTCAGCAAAATCAAAGATCACGGGAAGGTACTACAGTAAATTTTTACATCTAAAGTGTAGCAGTTTGGACGTAAAGATCACTAGTTTATATTGAGAATTTTTTGACAAAACTAAAAGGATATCCTAAGATAGGAATGTTAAAGTCATCATAAAAATTTTGTAGAGATTGGATTAGTAAAAATACAATGGCAAATCAAATAGTTAATGGTGTGTGGCTGGAATTCTGCAGCGTAACTTTCATCGTAAAGATTAAAACTTTACGATGAAAAGTTGGTGCACCAAATAGGAACAAATTTTTTTAGATTTTCTGAATAGGGATAACTAAATTACAGTAGCAGTAAGATAGGAAACCAGAATTTATTACAATTTATAGAGAGATCAAAGGATGATCTGCGTAGTGGAGATGACAGTGAAATTTGGTGACAATCTTCAAGTAATTATGGAATTACTTTAGACGGCTATGGGGGGCTAATGGATGGCTATAGAAGGGCAAGGAGACACCAAGAATGCTACTCTGATACTAAGTGATAGAATCCTTACATATTCTAAGCTTGGGGTGATCTCTATAGGAGATCGACCTCCTTGGAACTCTATAGGGGTTTCTCACTCCTTAGTATTCAAGCCATTAGCTAAAGAAAGATTGATCTATTGATGATGAAAGAGGAGAGAATACAAGGCTATTTATAGGGCTTCTAAACCTCAACTCCTAATAAGATTCCTACTTAAGACTCATACTCCTAGCAACTCCTACTCCAACTCTAAGAAACAACTCCTACTTCTAACAACTCCAACTCCAACTCTAAGAAGCAACCTCTAAACTAATCTTAATCTTATTCTAACTTAACCCCTCCTCAACCAACCCCTCTTTAACTAGGATAAGGGGTAGTTAGTTAGGGTGACATGTATCTTGTCCTTCCCTCAAAATATCTTCCTCCAAACTAATCATAACCTAGTCGACCTCCTCACCTCTTTAATAGGGGTGGACTAGATAAGATTTACATGAATGCTCTTAGGATTTACATGTTTGTCCTCTTCAATGAAACTAAATTAGGACTCCCCTAGCTAGAGTCCTAGCACTGAAGCACCTAAATATAGTCTCCCAAACTATGTCAGGTGCCTGAAGAGCCCAAACACAGCCTCTTAGACTGTGTTAGGCGACAGAATTGCCTAAAACATAGTCTTTGAGACCAGCACCTAGGGAACACTTAAAATTTGAAATTTGGCTCCACTTTTGAAACCATTTGGGGCCTATAAATGCCAACCATTCTTGCTGAAAGTATGCAAGCAATTAAGAGCAAAAACTTGATAGATCCCCAGAAGGAGCTCTATAGATTTTTACCCTTGAGGGGGATCAATCCTTGGAATGCTGTAGGGGGTTCCTCCCTCATAGACTCAGCACAAGGCTGAATAAACATTGATAATTACTTGATAAAAGAGAGGGGGCGGCTACATCATTATATAGGGCTCTAAACCCTAGCCTATGGGGTGCTTGCCTAAGTAAAATAATATATTTGCCCCTTCTATAGTCGACCTACCTAAGTAGGAATAGGTGGCGGCTAGGTTGGCTCTACTATAGCCGACCTAAGCAGGGGGAAACCCTGGCCGACTAGCCTAGTAAAGGGGGCGATGGCTACTAAACCCTAAGGCCCCAATCTAAACCCTAATCAAACTTCTTTATAGGATAGAAGTGGCTAGGTGGGGTTTTATTACAATCTCACAGGGTTTTATTGACTACTTCTAGAGAGATTATGACTCAATCCTATTGGAGTCCTATTAAGCCCGTCTTCTTAGAATCAGCCTTGTCCTCAAGGTTGAAGGTCCATAAACTTTGGGAACTGGGTCTTCAGCTTCTCATGCGACTCCCATGTTGTATCTTCAGATGGTAAGTTATTCCATTTCACAAGTACTTCAGTTGAAGGGTGTCATCGGTGCATCACAATTCTTCGATTAAGTATAGCTTCAGGTTAGGTTGGATTTCGCCATCAGTTGTAATGTTTGGCAGCTGAATCTATGCCAACTCTCGTTCTCTCAATTTTGACTTTAACAAGGATACATGGAAGACAAGATAGATCTTAGCATCATATGAAAGCTTTAATTTGTATGCTACGACCCTAATACGCTTCAAAATCTGATATGGTCTATAAAATCATGGAGATAGCTTCATCGATGCTCTGGTTATATGTGAAGGTAGACCCAATCTTCTACTAAAAATTCTCGCTCACTCTAATGAGTACTGCTTGTTGCTTTATGCTGGCTTGCGTTAGTAGCTACAGAAGCTTATCCCTGTTAATTAAATTTTGGTCGACCCGAACTATCTTGGTCATACCAATTACATATTTCGATATTAAAGGGGGCGATCGGCTATATAATGCCTCATAAGGGGTACATTTGGTTGATGAATGATAAGTTATATTTTACTACCATTCAGCCCAAGGAAGCCACCTTGTCCACTCTTTGGGTCGGTCACTGGTGAAGCACTATAAGTCTCGAGGCATATGTTCACCACTTCTGTTTGGCTGTCCATCTATGGATGGTAGGCTGTGCTCATCTTCAGTTGGGTGCCTTGTAATTGGAAGAGCTCGGTCCAAAATTTACTTATAAATGCCTTGTCATGGTCACTCATAATCAACCTTGAAATGATAATAGCCCTTCGATAAAATCCATGGAGATGTCAGTTCATGTTGAGTCCAGTATAGGTAGTGGTTGTAGTTTGCTTAGATTTACCATCGTTTGACCTTTCTGCTGTTGGCATACATCATATTTGGATACATAGTCATAAATTTTCATGCCCTTCTGAAAGAAGTTTTGTTTTACCCTATTGTAAATTCTCAGAAATCCAGAGTGACCTGCCGAAGGTGAAGAGTGCATCTTATGCAAAATAACTTGAATATAGGGGGAAGAAGGAACGACAATAATTCGATCTTTATAACATAAGTCCTTCGAATCCCACATATAGTGACCTATAGAACTCAGATTCTTCTCCAAATTTTCTATGATGTCTTGGGTCTCTGAGTCATTCTTCTATTCATCTTTAAGGAAGTCGATCGAAGGAAGGGAGATGGCTGAAATTTTGGCTTGTTCCGGTAGCCATGATAGAGCATCTGCAACAACATTCTCTTTCCCCTTTCAATAAGTAATTTCATAATCAAAGCTAGGAAGTTTAGTTACCCATTGTTGCTGCTCCAGGGAAGATATTTTTTATTCTAGAAAATATTTAAGGCTTCGGTGGCAGATCTTAATTTGGAAGCGTCGGCCAATTAGGTAGGGTCTCCACTTCGTGATGGCATGTACGATGATAAGCATTTCTTTCTCATAAACGTACATTTTAAGATATGTGGGAGATAAAGCTTTACTGGTGTAAGTAAGGGGTTGGCCATCTTGTATTAGAACAGTTCCAATTCCAACTCCTGACGCGTCAGCCTCAATGACGAAGGTGCGGCTGAAATCGGGTAACGCTAGGGCCGGCATCATCGTCATGGCTGTCTTGAGTCGTTTGAAGGCTGTGGAGGCTTTATCCGACCATAAGAAAGAGTATTTATTTAGTAGGGATATGAGTGGGGTACTGATATTTACATAATCTTTCATGAATTTTCAGTAGTAGCCTGTGAGTCTAAGAAAGTTATGCAGCGATTTTATGTTCGTAAGTCTCGACCATCCTTGCATTGCCTCGATCTTCATCGGGTCTACCGCCACTCCATCCTCTGATATAATGTGCCCTAGATACTCCACTTTACATTGTAAAAAGCTACACTTTGACTATTTAATATAAACGGTATTTTCCCGAAGAATCATTAGAACATTTTATAAGTACTGAAAATGCATATCAAGCGTAGGGCTATAAATGAGAATATCATCAAACAATACCAGCACAAACTTACATAGAAATCTCCAAAAGATGTCATTCATCAAGCTTTAAAAAGTGGAAGGAGCATTCATAAGTCCAAAAGGCATTATAAGAAGCTCGTAGTGGCTGTTATGTGTGTGGAATGCAGTTTTCGGGACATCTTCAGTGCATACCTAAATTTGGTGGTAACCGGAACGGAGATCCAATTTTGTGAAGAATTCAGCTCCTTTTAATTCATCTAAGAGCTTATCTATGACTGGTATAGGATATTTATCTTTGACGGTGATGACGTTCAAAGCTCGGTAATCAACACATATCCGTCATGTACCATCCTTCTTGTACACCGGCAACACCGATGAAGAGTAAGGGCTACAGCTTGGTCAAATTACTCCAGTGTCGAGCATCTCCTTAATGATGTTCTCAATCTCATCATTCTACAAGTGAGAGTAGTGGTATGGTCTCAAATTTGATGGAGGTTTGCCCGGCAGAATCGGTATGCGGTGGTCATGCGACCGGTTAGGGGGCAGCACTTACGGCTCCGTAAAAATATCTGTAATTCATCCAGTAAGAGGGCAAGCTTAGGATCTGAATTTTGCATGCTCTCCTCCTTGGATAACTACTGGATATGCATCAAAATCCTCCATGTGCTTTGTGCAAAACTTTCTCCATCCATTGCGTTGAAACGGTGGAAATATAGCTCCCGCACTTGCCTCACAATGTGATTTGTCTCCCTTTGCAATAAAACTTCATAACTAGTTTAGAAAATTTTCAAGAGATATCACCTAGTGTTGTAAGCCATTCGATCCAGAGCATGGCTTCATAATCATCGATGGGTAGAAGGAATAAATCGGCTGCCTCTTATTGGTCTTGGAGGAGTAGTTTCAACCGCGGGCATCGTTGGTTGCAATTGAGGATTCGACCGTCAACGACCTTTCTGTCGAACTTGTTGCAACCTACGATTTGAAATGCTATACGTGCAGCAATCTTACTATTGAGGAAGTTATTTGTGCTACCTGTATCAATGAGAACGGTGATGGGTTACTATTTTAGAAGTCCTCCAACTTTCATCGTCTGTGGGTTGCAGTAGTCGGCCAATACGTGCACTGGATAGTCAGCCGGTTGGGGCTCTTCCTCTGTGGCTTCCTCTTTAGGTTCAAGGCCTTCTTCCTCCACTAGTTCAGTCACGAGGAGCTGGCCCTTTTATAGCGATGTTCTTAGCTCTATGGTTTATCGTAGTGCCAACACAACTCCTTGGCCGAACGTTCATGAAGCTCATCTCTTGTTAATTTCTTTGGTGTGGGGGCTTGGATGGTAGTAGAGGGGATTGTAGACTTCGGAATGACTAGTCGCAGAGTGACCCTTGTCCTTTGTACCTTATGGTTCAATTATTCTTCTTGGATACATACGAAGGAAATGACCGCCATAAGTGTACGATTGTCGTGCCTTTACTTCTCCTCGAATCTCTAGCTTTAGGCCCTCAATAAAAGTCTCTAAAGTTTGTTTCTCAGACCAATCCATAGTTTAGTTAGATAAACATTCAAACCTTATTTTGTATTCTTATATTATAGAGGTTTGATGAATCTGTCAATTGTCCATCGATATTGTCGAAATCGGTTGGTCCAAAGCAGTTTAGTAGTCGTTCCTTGAATCATTGCTAAGAGAGACCTCTATGGGTATGCTCAAACCAATTGAACCACTGAATAGCATCTCCCTCGAGGTGGATGGTAGCAATCTCCATCCGTGTAGCATCAACGGTTCGATAGAACTGAAAATAGTGCTCTACGCACGAGATCCATCCAATCAGGTCTCCTTCCCATCTTGGGAAGTCCACCTTCATGCATGGATTATTCTGATTAGGGATGATGTTTCCATGCTCTAGAGGATTGTCTCACCGATTTGAAGCTCTCAATGCTGTGACTTCCTCGGACTTGATGGTCGGCCTATGCTGAATTCAGTGAAAAGGGATAGCATCTTCTTCTCCATGCGGTTTTCAAAGGCTTCGAACTTGGCATTGATGGCCTCCTCTGATGCCATGGTGTATGCCTCTAGATCTGTAATATTGAGATCTTTCTTCTGTTGTTAGGTTAGTGGCATGAGAATTTCTGGAGAGGGGATAACCAGTTGGATGAGTGGATTAGTTTAGATGGGAGTAGGTTACGGTTTAGGGCTGATTTGGGTGGCTATTTAGGATTAGTTTAGGGTGCAGTTTGGAAGGGTTTTTAGACGATGGTAGGGTTTGTAGATGAGAGAAATAGAGTCCAAAATCTCACAAAGATAGCACTCAAATATGATAGAATTCGATAAAGAAAGGTGCTACGATGTACTGTCATGACTAATAGATTTTACATCAGAGAAACGATGAATTCTCGATATAAATTCCAAAGAAAAATTCAAGAAAAATATATAGAAACCCTCAGCTCAGATGTGATCAATATTAGTAAAAAGTTTGATAAAATTTTGGCAATGTAATGGTAGGGAAATAGGGCAAAAGATAGAAGGTGGATCCTTCATCGTAAAATTCCAGCACTATGTGATGATGAAAGAAGGCACAATAAAACCAGTTCTAGAAGGAATTCTTTCCAAAAATCAATCTCAGATGAAAGCTAAGTTGATTTATGGAATTGGATAAAAATTACGGCCCAAAAGAAGAAGAGATAAACTAGTTTCAAGAGGCAAATAGGCGGCTAAAAGTTTCTACAATATTTGGCCTTCGCAACAATGATAATGTTTGCGATTAATGAAATTTATAGCGGATAAAATTTGAAAAAATTCTTTAATGTATAAGACAAAGGATCTTACAATATTAAAAAGGCGTGGGTGATAAAAATATACTAGGTTTCTAGATGTTGACATGGAGGACGACAACAGATTGATGGATCTACGGTTTGGTGGGTGACAGTAGAAGTGACGTCAAAAGCAATTGTGGGAATTGCTTGGGAAGGTGGAGGCGGCAGAGATGGCTACAAGCCAACAAGAACGCGGCTTTGATACCAAATGATAGAACCCCAGTATGAGCTCTATAGATTTTGACCCTTGAGGGGGGATCAACCCTCAGAACATGAATAGGGATCAACCCTTAGAACATGAATAGAACCCGAGTCTAGGGGTTCCTACCTCCTTGACTCGGCATAAGACTTTATAAAAATTGATAATTACTTCATAAAAGAGAGGAGGAAACTACATCATTGTATAGGGATCTAAAGCCTAGCCCATGGGGTGCTTGCCTAAGTAAAATTATCTCTTTGCCCTTCTATAGTCGACTTTCCTAAGTAGGAACAGGTGGTGGCTAGATTAGCAATATAGTCGACCTAAGCAGGAGGAAACCCTGGCCGACTAGCCCAGTAAAGGGCGCAGTGGCTACTAAACCCTAAGGCCCCAATTTATGCTCTAACCATACTTCTTTATAGGATAAAAGTGGCTAGGTGAGATTTTATTATAATCTCACAAGGTTTTATTGACTACTTCTAGGGAGTTTAGGACTCAACCCTATTGGAGTTCTATCAAAACCTTATGAAAATATTATTGTAATTGAGAGCTTCTCATAATTTCATCTTGTGTAGTTTTTTATTTAAGGGAGAGCACAGAGGCTTGTAAAGGTTATCTCCGAAACCTGTAAAACGAGAATAGAGTTGTAAGTGGGTGGTTGATCTTCACCTATTGAAGGAAGATCAATAGTGGAAACCAGTGATCTCAATGGAGGAGGAATCGGGAGTGAACATAGTTCACGAGACCGAACCACTATAAAATCAGTTTTATTCCTCTTATTTGCTCTTTATTTTCATTGCTTTCTTATTCAACTATCTACTATCCTTGCTTGCACTCTTACAAACATCTCTACACTTAAACACATTTCTGATATAGTTTTTATTGAGTGAATATTTAAATCAATATAAATTTTCTATACGCACTAATTCATACACCCACCCCCCACCCCCCCTCCTCCTCCCTCCCTCCCTCCCTCCGTCTTAGTGCCGCTTTGATTCTAACAAGTATCAGTGTGTGCGCATCGAATCTTGCTTTGCATGAAGGCCTTGTTCATCAGGATATGGGGGTCTATTGGGAAACTAAGTTGGAGCATCATATACACAGTAGAAGATCAAAACAAAATAGATTTTTCACGTTGATCAAATCATCGTGCAAAAGATTGGATGAGAAAATCGTAAACCAAAAAACTACAACATGTGAGATATTGTTTACTTAGGGAGATCATATATCCCTATTTTTCTAGATCTGGATAAAGGGGATAAAGGAGGTCAAATGTCCTCCTCTCTAACGATCTCCACACAATGGATTGCTACAACAATACCCCTCCAATCGCAGCTCCAAGTCTTGCAACTCTTGCACAGAGGGAGGGAGAAGAATAGGAGGGAACGACCAAGAATGCAGCCTACCATCTATGTGCCACCCTTGCCTCCTATTTATAGAGAGCCACCAAAAACCCTAGTGCATCCTACCTTATTAGGTATTGGATCTCCATCCAATTACCCACTAAACTTATATTATTGGATCTCTATCTAATAATTTTCTTTGGCCTCGAATTGGGCCTCATACAAGGAGCTCATCAATGTAGGGTCTCATGTAATGAGAATATGGGCTAATTGGATCTCTATCCAATCCTCTATTCGCTAAAGTATCCATCATATATGTGTGTGACCCTCTAGGCCTGATACCGAGCTGGCCACGAGTCGCTCCCATCAGAACTCATTTTGATATAGTGAATTATTATCCCCATAATAATTCACTAAACTCATCAACTATGGATGTATTAAGCCACTACGCCATAGTCCTCAAACGACATAGGGGGATCAAATCCATCAGAATTATCTCTCCACAGTTATTGTGTATCTATAATCTCTTATCTAACTAATATCCTAGAAATCGTATATTAGATATAGTATTGTCAAGCTACATATAGAATCTATCTGAGTCTCGCTCTAATCGAATTCTTTCGAAGAACTTCTTTCTCAATTCGAATGACCCTAGTAAGGGATTTATCGAAGTAAGCACAAATGGGATGTTCCTCTCATAATACTGAGAGTAGATGATCCTTTGTTAACAATCAATTACCTTTATTAACAATCCTAATAACTGGTTATACCAGATTTGATACTTTCCAAACCTGTAAGTCCGGTGTCTAAGAAATGAGTACTCATACAAGGCATCCTTAGTGTCTCAAGTATATGGACTTGATGCTCAAATAAGACTATGAAATCACTATTTGACATTACGTATCATTAACTATATAGCATTCCATAAGTGAATCAATCAATGAACTCATTATCAAATGAGCATATATACTGTATCCTTAGTGTCTCCACACAAGTAACTATGAGACCAGTCGCCTCCATCATATGGACGGGTATACAATATACTGATTTGTCTGGTCATATCGATGTCTCTCTCGAGTAACCTATGAATGGGATTATTTAGAATCTGTGTTTAAAGGCAGATCGTTCTCATTATTATGATCTCATCATGATTTGATTCTCATTGCATAGGACTAAGAAGATCATAATATATATATATATATATATATATGTAATAGATAATATAATTGAGAATATGCCAATAATAATCATAAGTAAAAAGATTATATAGTGTGTCACACGTGCCATCACTCACGTTATTGACTTACAGGGTACTTATTACCAGCAATCTCCCGCTTGACTTAAAGCCAATCACCTATATATCTGATCCCTATTAGACCCCTATGACGCTCAAATACAATCTGAGGCAACGACTTCGTTAGTGGATCTACAATGCTATCTTTGGATGGACTCATTCTATTGCTATATCTTTATGGGTCACACATCGCTCTAATCAGAGGGAACCTCCTTAGAATAATTCTAATGAGACCTGAGTTCCCTTGCTAGAGCTATAACCCTAATGGTGTTGCTATATATGGGAATCAGCTCCACGTTGCTCGGTCTGACTCCCAAATTCCTAATAAACTTCTTTATCTAGACCCCCTCTATTGTTGTTCTACTGTAGCAATATACTCTACCTCTATGGTCGAGTCAACAGTAGTATCTTTCTTAGAACTCTTCCAGCTTCTCCATTCAGGGTACAAATATACCCTAAGTTTGACTTGCTATCATCAATGTCAGACTGAAAACTCAAGTCCATGTAGCCCTCAACTTGGAGGCTATCTCCTCCATATACTAGCAAAAGATCCTTCTCAAGTACTTAAGGGTACACCTTATTGCCTTTTAGTGTTCCAAACCTGAATTCATCTAATATCTGCTCGTGACACTTAGAGCATGTACTATATCAAGCCTGGTACATAGCAAAGTATACATGATAGACCTTATCGTTGAGGCATAGAGCATCCTATCCATGTCTACTCTTTCTTCAAGAATCTTTAGGGACATACTCCTAGAAAGTGATATTCCATATCTCATTGGTTTGAGACCTCTCTTGAAATTCTTCATGCCAAACCTTTAGACAATAGAGTCTATGTACCTGGACTAAGACAAATCAAGTATCATCTTAGATCTACCAATATATATCCGAATCTACAAAATATAGGATGCTTCCCCTAAGTCATTTATGGAGAAGTTTCTAGATAGCCAAGGCTTAATTGTGGAGAGCATTCCTACATTATTCTCAATGATTAGGATATCATCCACATATAGCACCGAAAAGATGATAGCACTCTCACTTACTTTTCTATACATACAAGGCTCATCTTTATTCTTAATGAAATCATAAGATCTCATCGCTTCATCAAATCTTATGTTCCAACTTCGAGAAGCTTGCTTCAATCCATATATGGACCTAAGCAACTTGCATACTTTATTTGGACTCTCTCTGGATAAAAATTCCTCTAGATATATTATATACATCTCCTCGAGGTTGCCATTGAGGAATGTCATTTTCACATCCCTCTGCCAAATCTCATAGTTATAAGATGCTATAATGGTCAAAAGAATTCTGATGGATTTAAGTGTGGCTACGGGTGAAAAGATTTATCATAGTCAACTCCTTACCTTCGATGATATCCTTTAGCTACTAGCCTTGCCTTATAGGTCTCCTGACAGGACTCTAGTAGGGTTGAGTCCTAATCATCTTAGTACTAGTCAATAAAATTCTCGTTAGATTATAATAAAGCCACTCCTATCTTATAAAGGAGTATGGCTAGGGTCTAGATTAGCCCTTAGGGCTTAGTAGCCGCCACACCCATTACTAGATTGGTTGGCTAGGGTTTCCCCCTGCTTAGGTCGGCTATAGAGCCACTTAGCTGACTCCTATTCCTATTAAGGCATGTTAGCTATAGGAGGGACAAAGGGATAATTCTACTTAGGCAAGCACCCCCTTAGCCTAGGGTTTTGATCCCTATTTAAAGATGTAGCCCCCCCCCCCTCTCCCGAATCAAGCAATTATCAATTTTATTTCAGCCTTGTGCTGAATCTAGGAGGGAGGAACCCCTACAACATTCCAACTGTTGATCCCCCTCAAGGATAAAAATTTATAGAGCTCCTTCTAGGGTTCTATCATCTAGTATTAGAGCAGCGATCTTGCTACTCCTGTAGTTGTCATCCATGCTTCTACCTTCCCAAGCAATTCCCACAATTGCTGTGACACGCACCTCCACCTTCCACCCCAACCGCAGATCAAATCAGTCTACTGCTGCTCCTTGTGTTTGATCTGGAATTCTGATATATTTTTATAACCCACACCTCGTTAATACTACAAGATCCTTCATATTATACATAGAAGAAGTTTTCTAAAGTTTCATTGCTGCAAAATTTTACCATCGTGAATGTTATCATCGTTGCGAAGGCGAAACACTGTAGAAATTTTCAACCGATTGTTGCTACTTGAAACCAAACTTTTTTCAGCCTTTCTAGCCGAAATTTTTATATAATTCTCAAGATCAAGTTGGATTTCATCTGGATTTGATTTCACAAAAAAACTCCTTTTGGAACCACTTTTCTTAAATGATCTTTTACCATCACGTAGTTTTGGAATTTTATGATAAAGGAATCTACCTTGCATCTTTTGCCCTATTTTTCTACTTTTATGCTACTAAAATTTCGTCAAAGTATCTATTAGTATTCATGACATCTAAACCAAGGGTTTTTGCATAATTTTCGTAAACTTTCCTTTGGAATTTATATTGAGAAGTCATTATTTCTCCGATGTAAAAATTGGTTCAGCAGGACAACACATCGCAGTACTTCTTTTCACCGAATTCTATCATATTTGAGTGCTATTTTTTGTGAGATTTTAGACTCTCTTTTCCTCATCTCTAAACCCTACCATCCTCACTAAAAACCTTTCCAAATATTATCATAAACCAAATCCAAATAGTCTCCCAAATCTGCCCTAAACCGTAGCCTACTTCAATCCAAACTAATTCACCTTCCAACCAGCCACCTCTTTCTCCAAAATTCTTATGCCACTAATTTGACAATAGAAAAAAGATCTCAATATTACAGATCTAGAAGCATATACTATGGCATCAGAGGAGGCTATCAATGCAAAGCTTGAAGCCTTTGAAAATCGCATAGAAGTGTCAAATTTAGCATTGGTCAATTGTCGAGCCCAAGGAAATCACAACACGGAGAAACTTCAGACCAGTGAGACAATCCTCAAGAATATGGCCACATCACCTCTGATCTCAATATTCCATGCATGAAGGTTGACTTCCCTAAATGGGAAGAAGGAGACCCGATCGGGTGGATCTCATGCATGGATCGTTATTTTCGGCTCTACCGAACCGCCGATGCCACACGGGTGGAGAATGCTGCCATCCACCTCGAGGGAGATGCTATTTAATGGTTTAATTGATTTAAGCATACCCATAAAGGACTCTCTTAGTAGCGATTCAAGGAAGGACTACTAAACCGCTTCGGACCAACCAATTTCGACAACATCGATGGACAATTGACAAAGATTCGTCAAACCTATACGATACAAGAATACCAAACAAGGTTTAAGCGTTTATCTAACCAAACTTAGAATTGGTCTGAGAAATAACTTTTAAGTACTTTTGTCAAAAACCTAAAGCTGGAGATTCGAGGAGAAGTAAAGGCGCGACAACCGTATACTCTTATGGCAGCAATTTTCTTCACGCGTATCTAGGAAGAACAATTGAATCACAAGGTATGAAGGACAAGAGTTACTCCCTGACCAGCCATGCCGAGACTATTGTACCCTCTACTACCATCCAAGCCCCTGCACCAAGAAAGTTAACAAGAGATGAGCTTCACGAACGATCGACGAAGGGGTTGTATTGGCATTACGATAAACTGTGGAGCAACGAACATCACTGCAAAAAGGGTCAGCTCCTCGTGATTGAACCAGTGGAGGATGAGGATGATGAAATATCTAAAGAAACCCTTGAACCTAAAGAAGAAGCCATGGAGGAAGAGTCCCAACCAGCCAACTATGCAGTGCACGCATTGGCCGACTACTCTAACCCGCAGATGATGAAAGTTAGAGGACTTCTAAAACAGCAACCCATCACCATTCTCATCCACACGGGCAGCATCAATAACTTCCTCAATGGTAAGGTTACTGCACATTTAGCACTTCAAATCAAAGGTTGCAACAAGTTTGATGTAAAGGTCGTAGATGACCGAATCTTTAATTGCACCCAACGGTGCTCACGGGTGAAACTACTCCTCCAAGACCAAGAAGTGGTAGCTGATTTCTTCCTCCTATCAATCAATGATTATGAAGCTATACTTAGGATCGAATGGCTCACAACACTAGGTGATATCTCCTAAAATTTTTCTAAATTAATTATAAAATTTTATTACAAAGGGAGACAGGTCACATTACGGGGCAAGCACGGGAGCCAAATTTTCACCATTTCGTCGCAACGAATGGAGAAAGTTTTGCACAAAGCACATGGCGGATTCTTGATGTATATTTAGTAGCCATCTACAGGGGAGAATATATAAAACTCAGATCTTAAGCTTGCCCTTTGTCTGAATGAATTCACGGATATTTTCTTGGAGCCACGCGGGCTGCCCCCTAACCGACCACATGACCACCGCATTCCTATTTTGCCAGGCAAATCTTTAGCAATTTTATGATCATAACACTGTCCTCACTTGCAGAGGGATGAGATCGAGAATATTGTTCAAGAGCAGCTTGAAACTGGGGTGATTCGACCGAGTTGCAACCCTTACTCCTCACCAGTGTTGTTAGTGCGCAAGAAAGATGGTACATGGCAGATGTGCGTTGACTACCCAGCTCTAAACGCCATCACCGTCAAGGATAAATATCCTATCTCATTCTTAGATGAACTCTTGGATGAATTAACAGGAGCCCGAGTCTTCACTAATTTAGATCTCCGATCCGAATACCATCAGATTCGGGTATGCACTAAAGATATTCTGAAAACAGCATTCTGCACGCATAATAGCCACTACGAGTTTCTGGTAATGCCTTTTGGACTTACGAATGGTCCTACTTTCCAAAGCCTGATGAACAATATCTTTCGGAGTTTTCTATGTAAGTTTGTATTGGTATTCTTTAATGATATTCTCATTTATAGCCCTACGCTTGATATACATTTTTTGTACTTATGAACTATTCTAATGATTCTTCAAGAGAATACTCTTTAAAGTGTGGCTTCTTATAACATAAAGTGGAGTATCTTGGGCACATTATATTAAAGGATGGAGTGGCGGTGGACTCGACAAAGATTGAGGCAATGCAAGAATGGCCGAGACCTATGGACGTATAATCACTACGTGGTTTCCTTGGACTCACGGGCTACTACCAAAATTTTATAAAAGATTATGGCAAGATCAGTGCCTCACTCATATCCTTACTAAAGAAAGACTCCTTATGGTTGGAAAAAGCCTCCGTAGCCTTCGAACGACTCAAGGTAACCATGACGATGACGTCGGTCTTAGCTGCCCGATTTCGATCGCACTTTTGTCATTGAGGCTAATGCATCAGGAGTTAAAATTGGGGCTATTCTTATGCAAGATGGTTGACTCCTAATTTATACTGAGGCTTCCCCCACACTCCATATGAGGATTTTACAAGAGATACTAATTACCACCAAATTTAAAATATGGTTGGATACAAGTCTATGGAATGATAGAGGAGTAAAACTAGAAGAATTGTAATCCATGCTCACGCCAGATTAGGATCTCATTATCCTGAACCATACCAGAGGGTAGTCACCATTCCAAAAGAAAGATTGGCTATTACTAAAGACTAACCATATGACAGCATATGCAAAGAAGAAACAACCTCCTGACAAACTTCAGAATAGACGAAAATTTGAAGATCGAGTTTTTCTACACTCCAGCCCGATCAGCAGGAAACTCGAGCCTTAATGAAGTGGTCTCCCTATTTCTTTGGGCTTTGCAAAATTAAGGATCACATTGGGGCCCTAACCTAGAGATCAAATTCATGCACCAGATCAAGATTACAGTTGATCTGCCAGGTATCCCACCTCAAATGGAAATTTAAAGAAGATGACTCAGCCCAAATCCTTCCAACTAACACCCCAAATAATAAGGAGGCCAAAGTTTAGTTAATGATAGCATGAGAGTCACATGAGGAGTTGAAAATCTATTTTCCATAGTTTATGGACCCTCAGCCTTGAAGACAAGGCTGGTTTAAAGAGGGCGGACTTGATGGGACTCCAGCAGGGTTGAGTTCTAATAATCTTAGTACTAGTCAATAAAACTCTATTAAATCATAATAAAGCCACTCTTATCTTATAAAGGAGTATGAATAGGGAATAGATTAGCCCTTAGGGCTTAGTAGCCGCCACACCCCTTACTGGGTTAGTTGGCTAGGGTTCCCCCTGCTTAAGTCGGCTATAGAGCTACTTAGATGACTCTTGTTCCTATTAAGATAGGTTGGCTATAGGAGGGACAAAGGGATAATTCTACTTAGGCAAGCATCCTCTTAGGTTAGGGTGCTGCCCCCCCTCTTGAATTAAGCAATTATTAATTTTATTTTAGCCTTGTGTCGAATCTAGGAGGAGGAACCTCTACAGTGTTCCAAGGCTTGATCTCCCTCAAGGATCAAAATCTATAGGGCTCCTTCTGGGGTTCTATCATCTTCAACTTTCTATCTACTCTGATTTTCTTCTTGAAGATCCATTTGCAGACGATGGGTATGATACCCTCAGGTGCATCCACAAGGTTCTAAATCTTGTTGGAGTACATAGAATCCATCTTAGAATTAATGACTTCTTACCACTTCCTGGAGTATATACTTATAATAGTGTTCTCATAGGTTAAGGATCAACAACTTGAGAGTCCTCTCGATTGATATGTCCCACATATCTTTTAGGAGGGTAAGATATTTTGCTAGACATATGCAAAGTTAGAACTTGTGTGCTACGTACCTGAACAGACTCAAACTCTAGAATAGTACTTGAGCTAGGTTCTCCAACCTTGCTCAACTCTATCTCACTCCCACTGTTTCTACCAAGAATTTGATCCTTCTTAAGGAACACAGCTCTCTTAGCAACAAAGACCTTATGGTCCTCAGGATGATATAAATAATACCTCAAAGTCTCCTTAGGGTATCCAACAAATGTCTACCTTTCCGTCCTTAATTCCAACTTGTAAGGTTTATGTCTTATAATATGGGCAAGATAGCCCCAAATCTTCACCATCTTAAGATCAGGCTTTTTTCCATTTTATATCTCATATGATATAGATATTATCAACTTTAATGGAACTCTGTTCAGAAGGTAAGCTATGGTCTCTATGGCGTATCTCCAGAATGAGACAATTAGGTCTGCGAAACTCATCATGGATCGCACCATGTCCAACAGCGTATAATTCACTCTATACTTAAGTATTCTGCTCCTTGATCTGATTGAAGAGTCTTAATACTCTTTCAAATCTAGTTCTCTACCTCATTCTTATATTTCCTAAATTTCTTAAAGGCCTCAGACTTGTAATTCTTCAAGTACACATGTCCATACCTAGAGATATCATCAGTGAATATAATGAAGTATGAGAAACCACCTATAGCCTGAAGTTGATATGAGACTACTAGTTACAAGTGCCCTGTAAGCCAATCACGTGAGTGATGACACGTGTAATACCCTATATGATCTTTTTGCTTATGATTAATATTGGCATATTCTCACATTATATTATCTGTTGCATATATATATTGTGATGTCCTTGGCTCTATGCAATGGGAATCATATCCTGATAAGATCACGATAATGAGATCAATTCACCTTTAAACACATATCCTAAATAATCCCAATCATAGGTTACTCGAGAGGGACATCAAGATAACCAGATAGACCAATGTACTCTATACCCATCTATATAATGAAGGTGGCTGGTCTCATAGTCACTTGTGTGGAGACACTAAGGATATAGTATAGGTGCTCATTGGAGAATGAGTTCCCTGATTGATCCACTTTTAGAATGTTGTATGGTTGATAATACCTAATGTCAGATAGTGATTCTATAGTCCCAGTTGTGTATCTGGTCCTTTAACTTGAGACACCAAAGATGCCTTGTATGAGTACTCCTTTCTTTGATGCTAGACTTACAGGTTTGGAAAGTTCCAGATCTGGTACATCTGGTTATCGGGATTGGTAACCAACCTTACAAAGGCAATTGAGTGTCAACAGAGGATCATCCACTCTCAGTATCACAAGAGGAATATCTCATATGTGCTTGCTTAGATAAATCCCTGGCCAGGGTCATTCGGATTGAGAGAGAAAAAGTTCTCCTGTAGAATCCAATTAGAGCAAGACAAATTGATTCTGTGTACCTGACCATACCATATCCAATATACAGTCTCTAAGATATTAGTTGGATGAGGGATTATAGATATACAGTAATTATGGGCAGACAAGTCCGATGGATTTGATCCCCGTATACCGTTTGGAGAGTATAGCGTAATGGCCTAGTACGTCCATAGTCGATGAGTCGAGTGAATTATTATGGGGATAATCATTCACTATATCAGAAAGGGTTCTGATGGGATTGACTCACGGCCAGTTCGGTATCGAGCCTCGAGAGTCACACATATATGGTGGATGCTTCAGCGAATAGAGGTCCTATTCTCATTAGTTGAGAACCTATGCTAATGGGCTCTTGATTGAGGCCTAATTAGAGGCCTAAGGAGATTATTGGATAGAGATCCAATGATGCAAGGTTAGTGGGTAATTGGATGAAGATCCAATACCCACTAAGGTAAGAGCCCTAGGGTTTTTTGATGGCTCTCTATAAATAGAAGGGGAAACTCATAGCTGATAGACTGCAGCTTTGGCCTGTCCCTCCTATTCTCCCCCCCCCATACAAGAGTTACAAGTTTAGATTGGGAAAGTTTTACTGTAGAGATCCATCATGTGGATACCCTTAGAGAGGAGGATGCTTGACCTCCTTCATCCTCTCCATCCGGATCTAGAATACAGGGATATACGATCTCCCTAGGTAAAATTAATCTCTCACGTATCTGATTTTTTTAGTTTTTATGTTTTTCTCATGACCCCAATCTTTTGCACGATGATTTGCTCTGTGTGAGAAACCAGTTTTTATTTTGATTTCTACTGCACATGTGATGTCCCGCTGAGGTTTCCCAATAATGGTATTAGAGCCAATATTTTTGTGTGAAAGTTGGTTTTAAACTGCGTGTATTGAGATTGAATCATGTAGAATCGTTCGACGCATTATTGGTGTATTTTTGCTGTAAAGGCAACGAGGAAAGAGAGTGGCCGGCCATGGCCAGGCCCTTTGCAAGGGTGACTGGATATGGCTAGGTCCCCTACAGGGGCGGTGATAGGACTCCAGTAGGGATGAGTCCTAATCATCTTAGTACTAGTTAATAAAACTCATGTTAGATTGTAATAAAGTCACTCCTATCTTATAAAGGAGTATGGCTAGGGTTAGATTAGTCCTTAGGGCTTAGTAGTCACCATCCCTCTTACTGGGTTGGTCAGCTAGGGTTTCCCCCTGCTTAGGTCTTTTATAGAGCCAACTTAGCTGCCCCCTGTTCCTATTATGGCAGGTCAGCTATAGGAGGGGTAAAGGGATAATTTTACTTAGACAAGTACCCCCTTAGGCTAGCTTTTTGATCTCTATTTAAAGATATAGCTGCCCCCCCTCTTGAGTCAAGCAATTATTAATTTTATTTCAACTTTGTGCCGAGTCTAGGAGGGAGGAACCCTTATAGCATTCCAAGGATTGATCTACCTCAAGGATCAAAATCTATAAAGCTCCTTCTAGGATTCTATTATCTTATGCCCCTGTAGCCATCATCCATGCCTCCACCTTCCCAAGCAATTCCCATAATTGTTGTGACACACACCTCCACCTTCCACCGTAGCCAAAGATCAAATCAGTCTATCGTTGCCCCCTACGTTTGATTTAAAATTTTGGTATTTTTTTATCATCTATGCCTCTTCAACACTGCAAGATTTCTTACTTTATATATTGAAGTTTTTTTCCAAATTAATACATTGCAAATTTCATTTGTCGCAAACATTATCGCTGTTACGAAGGTGGAATACTATAGAAATTTTTAGCCGTGTTTTTGCCTCTTGAAACTGGCTTATTCCTTCTCCTTTCTGGCTAATTTTTAATAGTTCTTAAGATCAAGTTAGCTTTCATCTGAATTTTATTTCTCAAAAAAACTCCTTTTGGAACTGGTTTTCTTGTGCAATCTTTAACCATCACGTAGTTCTAGAATTTTACAAAAGGAATCTACCTTTCGTCTTTTGCCTTATTTCCCTACTGTTATGTTGCCAAAATTTCATCAAACTTTTTACTAATATTCTCAACATCTAAACCAAGGGTTTCTATATAATTTCCTTGAACTTTCCTCTGAAAATTATGTCGAGAAGTCATTGTTTCTTTGACATAAAATCTGTTCAGTAGGACTGCACATCGTCGTACTATTTGAGTGCTATTTTTTAGATTTTGGACTCTCTTTTCCTCATCATTAAACCCTACGATCTTACCAAAAACCCTTCAAAACCCTACCCTAAACCGAAACCAAACAGCCACCCAAATCAGCCCTAACCGAAGCCTACTTCCTTATTGATCCACTTACCTTTTCAGCCAACTTTCCTTACCAATTCACCTACCTTTGCTGTCATCTATCCCAGATTTAAAATCCATTTCCCTAACCTTTATCTATTACTATCACAGCCCTAAAATCACACCAATTCGTAGCCTAAACTCTATAAAACTCTAACCCTAAATCATACCCAAAATAGCCACAAACCGTACCCAAAAATCGAAGCCTTCAGTCCACCAATCATTCAACCGCCCAATCTCCTTTATCCCTTCAACCACAACATGCATCTTTTGCTACCCAACGCTACCAATAGCGACCTCTTGCTACCATCCTCCTTGATCATAGCCAGCAGCGATCCTTACGGTAAAAAGCTACCAGCAGCGATCTTTTGCTGCAATTTGTTTACATTGCAGCCTGCAATCTTGATTGCCAACTATCTTGATTGCGACCGACAATAGCCATGTACAGCAAATTGATTGCTGCCAACTATCTTGATTGCGACCGACAACAAATTGAACACAACAGTAGCCATTTCTTGCTCCATACCACTGCTGTCCTCCTTCGCAATAGTCATGTACATCGCTACCCCATCTTCCTCCTATTGCAGCTGCACCCTTGCTGCAACTGATGCCACTTGTAGCCACGAAGTCGCAGCGTAGTCGCAACCGACATTGTTGCTGCCCTCTTCTTTCTCCACAGTCGCTGCTACCCTTAGCTGCCATCTTCCACTTGAAATTTCACCCTCACAGTCCTGACATTACTACCATTCACTGCCTTCGACCTGAAAATTACAGTTACACTTTTCAGTCGGTTTGTTTGATAGGTTGGAGATCCTTATGTCATGACATCACTAGGCTTATTCGAAGCCAAATTGGAGGCTTTCGAGATACATATGAATGCTAAATTACGCACTCTCTTCAAGAAGTTTAGATTGCGTTGATCACCAAGCTCAAGAAGATCACAACATGGAGCAAATTCTGATTGTAAAAAGAATCCATCAGAGATAAGAAGCGAGGATAAGACATAGCAGCCCTACACCTCGATGATGTCGATCTCCTTTATACAACTCCAAGAAGGGCACCTCAATCAAGATGCTCAGAGCATGAGAGCCACATCCCAACCAAAAGCATATAAACCTTCAGCACCAATAAATTACAAGAACCTTGATGAAGAACTAACGAAGATCTGTCAAACCTCTACCATCCAAGAGTACTAAATTAGGTTTAAAAGGTTAACTAATCAAACTCATGATTGGTCTAAAAAATAGATATTGAGGACTTTCATTGATGGCTTGAAGCCAGAGATTCAAGAAGAAGTTAAAGTGCGACAACCGTATATACTTAAGGCAACCATCTCATTCACATGACTACACAAAGATAGGCTGAACCAAGATGCTCGGAGGACCAAAGCCGCCGCACGACCAGTAGCACAGAGACTCTCAGCCCCATCTACCACCAGCCGGTCACCTCAACCAAAAAGATTAACAAGAGAAGAGTTTCATGATAGATCGGCAAAGGGCCTATGTTGGCATTGTAATAAACTACGGAGTCGAGACCACCATTGTAAAAAAGAGAGACCTCTATTGGTTGAGCCCACTGAAGAACTCAAACTCAAAGTTATGTCTCTTGAGTCTGAGGAGAAGGATATGAAGGAAAAATCATAATCAGTCGCCCGCACCTTTAATGCTCCACCATAGATATTGGACACTAATGGCTTCATCAAGCATCAACCTATCACCATCCTCGTAGACACCAGGAGCTCCAATGACCTTATGAATAACAAAAGAAAACAAGTGACCTTATGTGGGAAAGGAGAGAACGAAGAAAAGATGATCTCGACACAGTGTTTGGAGAAGCTCATTGAAATCTCAGGCACATCCACTAAACCGAGTCGACTCCTTCCTACCAGACTGCATGACTCCCGTATGTTGGTCTTACAATGGGAACCACTTGAGGAAGTTTCATTTGATTAGAGAGATCATAGCCCATAAAGATATAGTAATGGAAAGAGTTCCATCTGAAGATAACATTGCAGATCCACTGATAAAGCTGCTGGCTCAGATTATATTTGAGCATCACAAAGGTCTAATAGGGATCAAACACATAGGTAATTAGCTTTAGGTTAAGTGGGAGATTGCTAGTTACAGGTGCCCTGAAAGCCAATTATATAAGTCATGGCACATGTGATACACTATATGATCTTTTGACTTATGATTAATATTGACATATTCTCACATTATATTATCTATTGTACATATATATTGTGATGTTCTTGGCTCTATGCAATAGGAATCGGACCGTGATGAGATCACGATAATGAGATCGATTCACCTTTAAACATAGATCCTAAATAATCCCGATCATAGGTTATTCGAGAGGTACATTGAGATAACCGGACAGACCGGTGAACTATATACCCATCCATATGATGGAGGCAGCTGGTCTCACAGCCACTTATGTAGAGATACTAAGGATATAGTATAGGTGCTTATTGGATAATGAGTTCACTTATTGATTTGCTTTTGGAATACTATATGGTTGATGATACCTAATGTCAGACAACGATTCTATAGTCCAGTTATGTATCTGAGCCTTTGACTTGAGACAGCAAAGATACCTTGTGAGTACTCCTTTCTTTAACGCCAGACTTACAGGTTTAGAAAGTTCTAAATCTAGTACAACTGGTTATCGGGATTGGTAGCCAACCTTACGAATGCAATTGAGTGTCAATAGAGGATCATCCACTCTCAGTATCATGAGAAGAATGTCTCATATATGCTTGCTCAAACAAATCCCTAGCCAGGGTCATTCGGATTGAGAGAGAAAGAGTTCTCCAATAGAATCCGATTAGAGCAAGACAAACTAATTTCGTATGCAACCTAACAGTATCATATCCAATATAAGGTCTCTATAATATTAGTTGGATGAGGGATTATAAATATATGTTAACTATGAACAGACAGGTCCGATGGATTTGATCTCCTTGTATCATCTGAGGGCTATGGCATAGTAACTTAGTACTTTCATAGTCGATGAGTCGAGTGAATTATTATGGGGATAATATGATAGAACCTCAGAAGGAGCTCTATAGATTTTAATCCTTGAGGGGGATCAACCCTTGGAATGCTATAGGGGTTCCTCCCTCCTAGATTCGACACAAAGCTAAAATAAAATTGATAATTGCTTGATTCAAGAGAGGGGGCAGCTACATCTTTATACAGGGATCAAAACCCTAGCTTAAGGTGGTGTTTGCCTAATTAAAATTACCCCTTTTCCCCTCCTATAGCTAACCTGTCTTAATAGGAACAGGGGGCGACTAGGTTAGCTCTATAGCCGACCTAAGCAGGGGGAAACTTTGGCCGACCAACCCAGTAAGGGGGATGGCGACTACTAAGCCCTAAGGGCTAATCTAACCCTAGTCGTACTCCTTTATAAGATAGAAGTGACTTTATTACAATCTAACAGAGTTTTTTATTGACTAGTACTAAGATACTCGAATTTACATTGTATGAAGCTGCACTTTGACTGTTTAACATAAAGAGTATTCTTTCAAAGAATTATTAGAATAGTTTGTAAGTGCTAAAAATGTATATCAAGCGTAGGGCTATAAATGAGAATATCGTCAAAGAATACCAATATGAACTTACGTAGAAAACTCTGGAATATGTCATTCATCAGGCTTTGGAAATTAGAATGAGCATTCATAAGTCCGAAAGGTATTACCAGAAACTCGTAGTGGTCGATATACGTGCGAAATATAACTTTTAGAATATCTTCAATGCATACCCGAATCTGATAGTATCCAAATCGAAGATCCAATTTAGTGAGGACTCGGGCTCCTTTTAATTCATCCAAGAGTTCATCTATGAATGGGATAAGATATTTACCCTTGACAGTGATGGCATTTAGAGCCCGGTAGTCAATGCACATCCGCCACGTACAATTTTTCTTGCGAACTGGCAACACCGGTGAGGAGTAAGGGCTACAGCTCAGTCGAATCACCCCGGTGTCAAGCATTTCTTTAACAATATTCTTGATCTCATCCTTCTGCAAGTGAGGATAGTGGTATGGTCACAAATTTACTAGAGATTTGCCTAGCAAAATAGGAATGCAATGGTCATACGGTCAGTTAGGGTGCAACCCGTGCGGCTCCAAGAAAATATCGATGAATTCATTCAGGCAAAGAGTAAGCTTAGGATCTGAGTTTTGTGTATTCTCCCCCATAGATGGCTGCTAAATATGCATCAAGAATTTACCATGTGCTTTGTGCAAAACTTTCTCCATTTGTTGTGATGAGACGGTGGAAATTTGGTTCCCGCACTTGCCTCGTAACGTGACCTATCTCCCTTTCAATAAAATTTCATGATTAATTTAGAAAAATTCTAGGAGATATCACCTAGTGTCATGAGCCATTCGATCCCAGGTATGGTTTCATAATCACCAATGGGTAGGAGGAAGAAATCAGCTACCACTTCTTGGTCTTGGAGGAGTAGTTTCACCCGTGGGCACCGTTGGTCGCAATTAAAGATTTGGTCCTCGGTGACCTTTACTTCAAACTTGTTGCAACCTTCGATTTGAAGCACCCAATGTGCAGCAACCTTACTATTGAGGAAGTTATTGGTGCTGCTCGTATCGACGAGAATGGTGATGAGTTGATATTTTAGAAGTCCTCCAACTTTCATTATCTGCAAGTTGGAATAGTCGGCCAATGCGTGCACTGTGTAGTTGGCCAGTTGGGACCCTTCCTCCATAGCTTCTTCTTTAGGTTCAAGGGCTTCTTCGGATGTTTTATTGTCCTCATCCTCTGCTGGTTCAATCATGAGGAGCCGGTCCTTTTTGTAGTGATGTTCGCAGGTACACGGTTCATCATAATGCCAACATAATTCCTTGGCCGATCATTCATGAAGCTCATTTCTTGTCAACTTTTTTGGTGTAGGGGATTGGATGGCAGTAGAGGGGCAGTAGGCCTCGGCATGGCTAGTCAGGGAGCGACCATTATCCTTCGTACCTCGTGGTTCAATTGTTCTTCCTGGATACGCGCGAAGGAAATAACCACCATAAGAGTGTATAGTTGTCGTGCCTTTACTTCTCCTTGAATCTCTAGATTTAGGCCCTCGATAAAAGTACCTAAAAGTTATTTCTCAAATCAATTCTTAGTTGGTTAGATAAACACTCAAACCTTATTTGGTATTCTTGTATTGTAGAGGTTTAATGAATATTTGCCAATTGTCCGTCGATGTTGTTGAGATTAGTTGGTCTGAAGCGGTCTAGTAGTCCTTCCTTGAATCACTGCTAAGAGAGTCCTCCATGGGTGTGATTAAACCAATTAAACTAGTGAATAGCATCTCCCTCAAGGTGGATGGCAGCAATCTCCACCTGTGTGGCGTCAGCAGTTTGGTAGAACCAAAAATAGCACTCCGCGCGCAAGATCCACCCAATCGGGTCTCCTTCTTCCCATCTAGGGAAGTCAACCTTCATGCATGGATTATTAAGATCAGAGATGATATAGCCATGTTCTTGAGGATCATCTCATAGATCTGAAATTTCTTCATGTTATGATTTCCTCGGGTTCGACAGTCGGCCAATGCTGAATTCGAAGAAAAGGGATCGTATCTTCTCTTCCATATGATTTCTAAAGGCTTCAAGCTTTGCATCGATAGCCTCCTCTGATGCTATAGTATATGTCTCTAGATCTATAATATTGAGATCTTTTTTCTGTTGTCGGGTTAGTGGTATAGAAATTTTGGAGAAGGGGGTGGCCGGTTGGAAGGTAAATTAGTTTGGATGGAAGTAGGCTACGGTTTAGGGCAGATTTGGGACTATGATTTTATAGAGTTTAGGCTACAAATTGGTATGGTTTTAAGGCTATGATAGTAGTAGATAAAGGTTAGAAAAATAAATTTTAGATCTAGGATAGATGGTAGCAAAGGTAGGTGTTTCAGTAAGGAAAATTGGCTAAAAAGGTAAGTGGATCGATAAAGAAGTAGGCTGATTTGGGTGGCTGATTTGAGGGTTGTTTAGATTCCGTTTAGAGTAATATTTGGATGGGTTTTTAGTGAGGATGATAGGGTTTGGAGATGAGGAAAAGAGAGTCTGAAATCCAACAAAAAAAAGCACTCAAATCTGATAGAATTCGGTGAAAAGAAGCGCTACGATGTGTTGTCCTACTGAACCGATTTTACGTCGGAGAAGCGATGACTTCTCGATATAAATTCCAAAGGAAAGTTCAAGGAAATTATCCAAAAACCCTTGGTTCAGATGTTGTTAATACCAATAAAAAGTTTGATGAAATTTTGGCAGCATAATAGTAGGGAAATAGGGCAAAAGACGAAAGGCAGATTCCTTCATTGTAAAACTTTACAACCACATAATGATCAAAGATTACATAAAAAAGCCAGTTCCAAAAGGATTTTTT
Organism: Ensete glaucum; assembly: GCA_021527575.1. Lineage (NCBI taxonomy): Eukaryota > Viridiplantae > Streptophyta > Magnoliopsida > Zingiberales > Musaceae > Ensete > Ensete glaucum. Next base: position 18,177,907 of record CM038555.1, on the reverse strand, counting down.
CATGAAATTAAATCTAGATGAAAGCCAACTTGATCTTGAGAATTTTGTAAAAATTTCAGCCAAAAAGGATAAACAAAAGTTTGGTTTCAAGAGGTCAATAAATGGAAGGCAGATTCTGCATTGTAAAATTTTGGTACCATGTAATGAAGAATCACAGTACTATAAGTCCAGATCCAAAAGGAGTTTTTTTACAAAATCAGTCTTAGATGAAAGGTAAGATGATCTATAAAATTATATAAAATTTTCAGCTAAAAAGGATGATTAAAAGTTTAGTTTCAAGAAGCAATAATCGGTTGAAAATTTCTATAGTGTTTCACCTTCACAATGATGATAACGTTTGCAACGGTAAAAAATTACAGCAAGGAAACTTTGGAAAACTTCTCCCATATATAATATGAAGGATCTTGTAGTATTGAAGAGGCTTGGGTTATAAAAATATACTATAATTCTAAATTAAATGTAGGGGGCAGTGACAGACTGATTTGATATGCTGATGGGGTGGAAGGTAGAGACGTGTGTCATAGCAATTATGAGAATTGTTTGGGAAGGTGGAGGCAGCTAAGATGGCTATAGGGGTAGCAACATTGTTGCTCTGATACCAGATGATAGAACTCCAGAAAGAGCTCTATAGATTTTGATCCTTGAGGGGGATCAACCCTTGGAACGCTATAAGAACGCTATAAGGGTTCCTCCCTCCTAGATTCAGCACAAGGCTGAAAAAAAATTGATAATTGCTTGATTCAAGGGAGTGGGTGCTTACCTAAGTAAAATTATCCTTTTGCCCCTCCTATAGCCAACCTGCCTTAATAGGAATAGGGGACGACTAGGTTGGCTCTATAACCGACCTAAGCAAGGGGAAACTTCAGCCAACCAACCTAGTAAGGGGGCGACGACCACTAAGCCCTAAGCGCTAATCTAAACCCTAGCCATACTCCTTTATAAGATAGGAGTGACTTTATTACAATCTAGTAGGGTTTTATTGACTACTTCTAGGAAGATTAGGACTCAACCCTGCTGGACTCCTATCATAATAATTCACTATATCAAAAGAAATTCTGATGGGAGTGACTCACAGCCAGCTCGGTATCGAGCCTAGAGGGTCACACATATATAGTAGATATTTTAGCGAATAGAGGATTGGATGTAGATCTAATTAGCCCCTATTCTTATTAGATGAGACCCTATGCTGATGGGCTCCTTAATTGAGGCCCAATTAGAGGCCTAAGGAGATTATTGGATAGAAGTCCAATAATATAAGGTTAGTGGGTAATTAGATGGAGATCCAATACCCACTAAGGCAGGAGCCCTAAGGTTTTTTGGTGGCTCTCTATAAATAGGAGGAAAAACTCATGGTTGATAGGCTGCAGCTTTGGTCTCCCCCTCCTATTCTCCTCCCCCTCTGCGCAAGAGTTGTGAGTTCAAATTGGAGGAGTTTCACTACAAAGATCCATCATGTGGATACCGCTAGAGAGGAGGACGCTTGACCTCCTTCATCCTCTCTATCTGGATCTAGAATACAAGGATATACGATTTCCCTATGTAAAATTAATTTCTCACATATCATGATTTTTTTAATGACTATAATTTTCTCATGACCCTAATCTTTTGCACGATGATTTGATCTGCATAGGAAATCGATTTTTATTTTGATTTTCATTGTGCATGTGATGCTCCCGCTAAGGTTTCCCAATATGGACCACATACAAGACTATGTACGAGTTTCAATAACTCGGTGGCTCTCTCTACAGTTCTATTAAAATGAGTGTTGGTCATTTTCCCACAAAGACAAGATTCACAAGTGGCATATGACTCATAGTCAAATGGATTCAAGTATCCATCTTTCAATAACTTTTGATTCTTTCCCTCATGTATATGACCTAGTATGCATTGTTCACCTTATCTCTTTTCCTCTTATACATATTTATATTCATGATGTGTGGAGAAGTGTCTAACACATATAAGTCATTTATCAAGGTCCCTCATGATGATCTCATTATCCATATTTATTGAACAACTATTATTCTGAAAAACTAATTGAAATCCACTAATTGTCAAACAAGAGATGGAAGTAATATTTTTTATAATAGAGAGAACAAAATAGCGTGTATCCAATGCAATAATAGTTCTACTAGAGTGATCTCCCCATAACTACAGTAACTCTTGCTCCATTGCCCATCTTGAGGTCCATCTTACCTGTGGCCAATCTCTTAGGTTTTGTTAGAACCTGCAATGAACTGTAGATATAATAAGTACTCATGGTATCCAATACCCATGTGTTATCATGAAAAATCTGACAAGTGAAGGCTGATTATAAATATATCTAAAGCTTCTCCAAGCTTCTATTTTCACCTTATTTGCAAGGTAATCCTTATAGTTCTTCTTCCAATGTTCATCTTTACCTTAGTGGAAGTACTATCCTTTATCCTTTACTAGGTCTTTCTTGGCAATCTTTGCCTTATCCGGTCTTTCTTTACCCTTGCCCTTCTTAAGGGTCTTACTGGCCTTCCTTTTCTTCTTGGTCTCACTAATATAGAGAATGACTTCTCTTTCTTGGTAGTACTCTCAGCTTCCCTTAATACATTGAGGGGCTCAGGGAGAGTCAGCTTAAACTTACTTATGGTAAAGTGAGAAAAGGAATCTAGTATCAATTGATGTATAAGATCAACGCACAGGTTATCCTCTAGGACTATTCCTAGACCTCTAAGTTTCTCGATCCATTCTATCATATTTAGGATATGGTTCTTAACCGATGTCCCTTCTGTTGGATATCTCATATCTTTGAGTTCTTCCCTATTTTACAAATAGTTGATGGAGATGAAGAAGGATATAATTTGCATCCATACTCTTATGTTGCCTCTGTAACTCAGGAGTCATAGAGGCCAACATGTAACATTTTACTAATACGGAATCATCTATATACTTCACATAGTAAGCGATCTCATCCTCGCTTGCCCCTTCTTCTGACATGGGCATAATTGTATTAAGGACATATGCAGTTTTCTCCCTCGTGAGAATAATTCTCAAATTACGAAGCTAATTCATGTAGTTAGGACTAATGAGATGGTTTACATCAAGTATGCCACATAGAGGGTTTGCAAGCAACATATTTCTAACAAACAAGATATGACATAAACAAATAACATGTAGATTTTATGAAAAACTAATTAAGATATGAAGTCTAACTTAATATTCTTTCATTATTTTCCTAGTGAATCATGCGACATCCTTGGCACGTGAAACGAAAGTCTCCAATAGACTTTTAGTGGGGATCGAGGTCTAATTGGTGTCTTAGTGCAACCTTGAGTGACTCGATTGATTACACTAAGCCCGAAAGTTAGACAACTCTTTCCAATCGTAACTCCTTATGATTCTGGTTGGGTTCGGCCTCTATATCATCTTGGTCTCGACTGCTCGATTAAGCATAAAGTTTAGTTAAGTTATCACCATTGTTATAAGATGAGTCTGATTCAGTCATATGCTCTTGAGTGACTCAACCAAGCATATCATGTCCTCAAGTCACCGATGACATCTCTATATCATAGGCAAGATCTCGATCACGTAGATAGGTGAGCCTCGAGTGACTCGACCAACTCAACCTATGTTGTGATTCAATTTCTTCTTATAATGATGGAAATCAATGTGGGTCAATCTTATTATCTCACGCTCATCGACTTAATATTATCAATAATAGGGGTTTTGTATCGGTCTCCTAATATGTTGTGTCATATACATATATATTTAATATATATCTACATCGCATGTAAATATATATATATATATATATATATATATATATATATATATATATATATATACATATTAGATGTATAACATATATCACATATGCAGGCCACACCGGATTATCATGAACCGTCAGCTAATATGATTAAGCCCAAGCCAATGGGCATAATCACTCATAATAGGATCTACTTGTTTATCGACGTATCTCTATGTTCTGTGATCGTTGATCTTATCATCAACGGTTCCGTCAGATCCTCATCGTATCACCATGCGTCGTGATCTCCCGCCATGACATTATGGGTCCCACTGTCACCTCCACGCTCCCGTCATGCCTCTTCATGTAATTACAAAATAATCACAACCACGGAAGCCTGATAATAAACGAGAAAAATGAAGGCTCGTAGGCCCTAATAATAATAATAATAATAATAATAATAATAATAATAATAATAATAATCATCATCATCATCATAATTATATATATCACATCACATGGCTCATGATCATCCATCCACATCATATATCACATGTACACATCACTATGTAAGATTACTAAATAATTGATAGAACTATTATGAATTCTAAGCTCGGGGTGATCTCTATAGGTGATCGGCCTTCTTGGAACTCTATAGGGGTTCCTCCCTCCAAGTTGATGCTCAAAGGCTGCAGAAAATATTCATTTATTCATGAAGAAAAGTGGATGATTACAAGGCTATTTATAGGCCTTCTAAACCCTAACTCCTAATAGGACTCCCACTCCAAGATGCCTACACCTAACAACTCATAATGCAACTCTAAGTAGCAACCTCCAAACTAATCCTAATCCTATTCTAACTTAACCCCTCCTCAACCAACCCCTCTTAAACTAGGATAAAGGGTGATTAATTAGGGTGACATGTATTTTATTCTTCCCTCAAAATATCTTCCTCCAAACTAATCCTAACCTAGCCAACCTCCTCACCTCTTTAATAGGGGTCGGCTAGATAGAATTTATATGAATGCCCTTAAGATTTACATGTTTGCCCTCTTCAATTAAACTAAGTTATGACTCCCCTAGCTAGAGTCTTAACAATAATAAATAATTAATTAAACTATTTAATTAATTATTTTTTAGAAATCAGGATATGTTAAGAATTTCTAGAATTATCAAGGGCAATTTTAGAATTCTGGACAAAAGGACATATCTCAAAATTTTTAAGATTATTAAGGGTGTTTTCAAGATGCTATACTTGAATTATATCCATGTCAGAGTCTCATAGTTGTATTCAAGCCAATTGTACCATCGTATAGCATCTCGTTTAAGGTGGATGATAGTAGTGTCCACCATGGAATCCTCCGGTGTTTGGTGATGACGAAAGTAACGTTTGGCACATGAAATCCATCCCGTCAAGTCTCCTTCTTCCCATCGAGGCAAGTCCACTCTTATGTATGGCAACCTCATATTAGTGGCTCATTCTTTTTTTTTTGAGAGGCCTCTCTGAACTTTCACCTTGCTAGAATTTTATTGGGCATGAAGATCAGCTCAATCCAAATTCGACGAATAAGGCATGCAATTTGTCCTCTATGCATGATTCAAATGCCTCCAACTTGGCATCGATTGAACCTTGAGATGTCATTGTATATGCCTCCAGATCTAAGATGCCAATGTCCCTCTTCTGCTATTCGGTTAGTGGTATAGAATAGTTGGATGGTTTGGTCACCGAAAGGGATGGAGGATCATGGGTAGATGGCTATGATTTAGGGCTGACAAGTTGCTATTTTTTTTTTGTGCTATTGGGGCTATGATTTAGGGCTATTGTAGGGGCTATAATGAGGATTTGGTGATAGAGGTTTAGGGTTAGAGGGATGGCTTATGATTGCTATTGATGGTAGCAATTGATTTTGTATGATTAGTGGCTGCATAGGGTAAGAATCAGTGGAAGGTTCGGTAGCTACGAAAGACCGTTGTTTAGGCTACGAATTCTGAAAATAGGTTATGATAGCTGCATCTTAAGGCTAGAGAGGCACCCTAAAGATGATGTGGGTGGCAGCAATAATTTCGATAAGAATTAGATATGGGTGCAGTAAAAAACACTGAAAGGTAGTGTTACAGAATTCTGCATTGATAGGCTGTGATAGGTCACTATCTTGGGCTATGGTTTTGGGTCCTGTTTGGGTTATGAAAATAGGTTATGATAGTTGAGTCTTAAGGCTAAAGGGATATCCTAAAAACATCTTGGGTGGTGGCCACAAGATAGTTGGGTTTCGGTGGGTTAAGGAGAATAAGAAAGATAAAAGTGTAGTAGCAGATTTTTTATCGAAAAAATTCCAATAGTGAAGACGTAATTTTTTCAAAAATTATCAATGAAAATTTAAGTGAAACTTAAAGGGAATCTATTGGCAAGTGAGAGATAATATCATCAAAAGAATATATGGAAAGAAATGATAGCAAAAGTTTTAGCAAAATCAAAGATTGCAAAAAGGTGTTGCTGTAGAATTTTTTTTAGTGAAAGATTCCAATAGTATAGTCAAAATTTTCTGTAGCTATTCATAACAAGTAATCGAGTAGAACTCAATGGAAATCCATTGGCAAGAGAAAGATAATGTTGTCTAAAATTTTATGAAAAATTATGGTAGTAAAAGATTTGGCAAGATCAAAGATTCTGAGAAGGTGCTATGGTAGAGTTTCTTTCATCGAAAGATTTCAACAGTATGTATAAAATTTTTTCTAGTAGTTCAAAATAAGGATTTGAGCAAATCTTAAGGAGAATCTGCTAGTAAGGGAAAGGTAATACTAACAAAAATTTTGTGAAAGGAAATGACAGCAAGAGGTTCGACAAAATCAAATATCACGGAAAGGTACTACAACATATTTTTACGTCTAAAGTGCAGTAGTTTGGGCATACATGATCAATTGATTATATTGATAATTTTTTTGATGAAGCTAAAGGAAAATCCAAAGATAGGAAGTGCTAAAGCCGTCGTAAAAAATTTGTAGAGATTTAGTCAGTAAAAACTCAGCAGCAAGATCAATTATGCAAGGTTATGTGGCTGAAATTCTGTAGCATAACTTTCATCATAAAGATGGAAACTTTATGACGAAATGTTTGTGCAGCAAATAGGAATGAATTTTTTTAGATTTTTTGAATAGAGATAACTAAATTGTAGCAGCAGTAAGATAGGAAACCAGAACCTATTTCAATTTAATGAGAGATTAAAGGATAATCTGCAATACTGGAGATTATGGTGGAATTTGGTGACGATCTTCAAGCAATTGTGGAAATTATTTTAGACGGCTATGGGGGGCTTATGGATGGCTGTGGAAGGGCAACGAGACACCAAGAACACTACTCTAATACCAAGTGATAAAACCTTTACAGATTCTAAGCTCGGGGTGATCTTTATAGGGGATCAGCCTTCTTAGAACTCTATAGGGGATCGACCTTCTTAGAGCTCTATAGGGGTTCCTCCCTCCAAGTTGTTGCTCAAAGGCTGTAAACAATATTCATCTATTCATGAAGAAAAATTGATGATTATAAGGCCATTTATAGGCCTTCTAAACCTTAACTCCTAATAGGACTCCCACTCCTAGTCTTTTACTCCTAACAACTCCTAATACAACTCTAAGTAGCAACCTTCAAACTAATCATAATCCTATTCTAACTTAACCCTTACTCAACTAACCCCTCTTTAACTAGGATAAAGGGTGATTAATTAGGGTGACATGTATTTTATTCTTCCCTCAAAATATATTCCTCTAAACTAATCCCAACCTAGCTGGCCTCCTCACCTCTTTAATAGGGATCGACTAGATAGAATTTACATGAATACCCTTTTAATTTACATATATACCCTCTTGAATTAAACTAAATTAGACTCCCCTAGCTAGAGTCTTAAAAATAATAATTAATTAATTAAACTATTTAATTAATTATATTTTAGAAATCAGAATATGCTAAGAATTTCTAGAATTGTCAAGGGTAATTTTAGAATTATGGACAAAAGGACATATCTCGAAATTTTTGAGATTATTAAGGGTGTTTTCAAAATTCTGGGCCGAGGCCAAATCTTAGAATTTCTCAAATTTCAAGGGCAATCATTATCTTTTTGCCATTGAAAAAACCCTAACGCTTGCTACCGTATTCTTGCGATCGTCACACTGTGCAGGTCTGCATGCCCGCGGAGAACGCCCTATGCTGCATTATTGTCCTCGGCGGCTGGCGGCGGGCGTCATGCCCACCGCCTGCACTGGCAAGCGACCTACCCAAGGGGCTATGCCCACAGGCAGCCTAGCCACGAGTGACCACCTTGCAGGTAGCCTTGGCCTTGTGCTACCGTAGTCTGTAGCCAACTGCCCCTACAGGTGGCCTGGCTGTGGGTGGTCGCCCCTGCAAGGGGCCTAACCGTAGGTGGCTGCTCTCTTCCTCACTGCCTTCACTGCAAAAACGCAACAAGAACGTGTAGAATAGTTCTATGTGATTCAATTTCATCACACACAATTTAAAACTAATCTTTTGCATGAACAACCTTGGCTCTGATATAACTATTGGGAAAATAAGCAGGAGCATCGCATGCGTAGTGGAAGATCAAAATAAAACAGGTTTCCCATGTAAATCAAATCATTATGCAAAAGATTGGATCGCCAGAAAAACTAAAAAACTATAAGGGCTGTATACCACCAAGGGAGAATTTCGAGTGCAAGTACCAATGAGTACTATGGGGAGTCTTGATCATACAGAGGTATGACCAAAGTGGCTAGAGAGTTGGATTAGTTTAGTGCTTATATTCACTTAAGGGAGCCTACCAAAATAGAGGACAAGGTCGAGTAAGCGAGAGTTGCTACCAAGGAAACTAATAAGAGCATAATTGGCGCGAGCCTTACAACAAGATGACGGAGGCCATGTATGGGAGTTGTAATCTGTCTTTCCATTGATCAAGGGAAACTACTCAAAGAATATAAAGGTGTTGAATTGGGTAGTCAAAAGGGGCGAGGAAGTGACGATGAATCCAAAGGGGCTCAACTACCTAAAAGCTACGTGTCGATCAGAATGGAGATGGACTCAAAGGAATACCACAGTGCCATAGAGGCAGATCTATCGATTGCGAAGAGAGAGATGTAGATATGAGGCAACAAATGGTAGTGTCATAGGCTTGGCAGTGCTATAGTACCACAGAGGCGGGACTTCTGTAGAGTCATCGATCCCTTGCTCTCATGGAGGGAGAGTGTATTGAATCTCGAATGTTGATGATGAAATCAATTAATGGTTTGATGATCTAATATGTATGTTAGAGAAAGAAATACAGGATTAACTACAATAGATAAAAGGAATTATAACCAGATATTAGGCCAGAATCAAGTTCAGGCATCGAGCCAAGGTTCGAACGATGTTGTGGGAGCTCACTGGGAGTTCGCCAAGAGTTCACCGAAGGAATTGAGAAGCGCACTGGGAACACATAGAGAGATCATCAGAAGATGACCGTAAGACTCGCCGGAAGATTGTAAAGGTCTCCCTTGTGAGTTGTAAGTGTAAATCTTATAAGATTTCTCTCCTAAGCTTGTGAAAATGAGAGTGGGAAGTGTAAAGGTTTGGTCTTCACCTGAAGAAGATCGGTAGTGGACATCAATGGACATCGAGGAATAGGACCCAAGAAGTGGACGCAAGCCAAGTTGTGGCTGGACTACTATAAACTGTGAGTGTCTCTTATTTTTCCTTTTAGATTTCAATGTTCTTACTTGAGCCTTCTTTAAGCAAGAAACTTAGCATCATTCTGTAACATTAAATTGCTCACTTATTTTGCTTAAATGAAATACTTCCTATATTATTTTTACTTTAAGCAAAAGTTTTCCATAAATTGAAGTTTTAAGTACTTGCACTAATTCACCCCTCCCCCCCTTTTAATGCTAATTGATCCTAAGAATTGGTATCTGAACGAGGTTCTACTCATTAGACTAAACACTCAAGTGAATAAATAGCTTCGTTTGGCATAAACGAGGGACATTACAATCCTTCCATGTTCAATAAGATGAATTATATATATTAGAAAACAAAAATATGTATTTTTTTATTTTTATAAATTTTAATTTATGGCACATAGTTGAAAACAATTTTAAAAGTCTTCCAAACTAATGAAGAAATGAAATGCTTTGGAAAAGAAAGCTTTTTTGTCAAATGCAAAAGCAATGAATGTTTTATTCTGTGCATTTAATAAGAATGAATTTAATCGGATTTCTATTTGTTAAACTGCTTATGATATTTGGCATACACTTGAAATCACACAAAAAGACACTAGTAGAGTTAGAGAGTCTAAGATTAATATTTTAGTTTCTAGTTATGAATTGTTTATAATAAAACCAGGTGATACCATTGAAGATATGTACACTTGGTTCACGGATGTCGTTAATGGTCTAAAAGCTCTTGGTAAATATTTTTCTAATTTTAAACTTATTAGTAAAATATTAAGGTCTCCTCCAAAAAGTTGGGATCCTAAAGTAACTGCAATTCAAGAGGCTAAAGATCGAAATAATTTTTCTCTTGAAGAACTTATTAGATCTCTTATGACTTATGAACTGAGTTATAAAGCTTATGACGAACTTAAAGAACTCTTCCAAAGAATAGGAAGGATTTGGCATTAAAAACTACATATGACTCCTCAGTGAAACCTCAAGTGATGAGGACAATAACATTGCATTATTAACCAGAAAAATTAAAAAATTTATGAATAAGAACAAAAATCATAAGAATAAAAATGAACCAAAAAGGGTGATATTATATGTTTTAAACGTAAGAAGCTAGAACATTTAAAAAATAAGTATTCTCAAATAAAGAAGAAGGCTTCACATAAGAAGAATACTCTCTCGACAACTTGGGATGCTTCAAGCTCATCAGATGAAGAAGACCACATCAAAGAAGAAGTTACAAACTAAGCTCTCATGGCCATCCATGACGAGATAAGCGAGTCTTCTAATATCTTATTTACTAAACTATTGAATATTTTTCATGAGCTTTATAGTAAATTTAGAAAAATTAGCAAGTCTTATAAATTACTTAAGAAAGAGCATGCATGATTCGCTAGTAATAAATTCGAAGAAATACATGCATCATCATCATATAGTTCATGCACCAATTGTGAAACTTTAGATGAACTTAGAAACAAAATATTATATTAAAACAAATATTAGAAATTTTAAAATAGGAATAAATCCTTAAACATGATCCTCGTAAATAAGGGTCATGTTCATAGGAAAAAAGGTATAAGCTTTATTAGTAATACTTAACAAAAGCCAACTATCTATGACAAAGGACCCACTCTAAACTTGCCACCAAAAATTAAATATAACTTTTGTGGTAGATTAGGACATATAGCTTACAAATGTTTATTTAGAAAATATAGTCTACATAAACTAGTTTGGTTTCATAAAGGAACCATAAACAACAAAAAACCTTTAGATAGATTAGGTAAAGCTCTTTACGATGGACCTAAAGTAAAATTGGTACCTAAATTAAAATCATCTTTCTTGTAGATTTGTCTCCAAACTAAAGCTAGAGCACCAAATAGTACCTTGATAGTTGATGCTCAAGTCATATGACCAAAGATCCAACTTATTTTTCTAAGCTCACTAGCCTAAATGAAAGAGTTGTCACCTTCGGAGACAACAACAAAGGTTAAATCATTGGGAAAGGAACCATAGGTAACATATCAAACCTTTTGATTAAAGATGTGCTATTAGTTGATAGTTTGAAACATAATCTGCTTAGTATTAGTCAATTCTATGATAAAAGATATATTATTAAATTTGAACCTAATACTTGTATAATTGAAATGTCATACAAAAAATAAATATTTGATTGCTTTAAGAAATAATTATGTGTATACTATTGATATTGAAAAGTTTTATGATGAAATATATTTTTCGGCTTTAAATGATGATGCTTGAATTTGGCATAGGAGACTAGGTCATGCTAGCATGACACTACTAAACCAAATCTCAACTAAAGATATAGTAAGAGGATTACCTAGCCTTAAGTTCGTTAAAGATAAAATATGTAATATTGCCAATTACGAAAATAAATAAAAAATAGTTTTAAGTCAAAAACTAAATAAGCATTTTAGGCCACTACAATTGATCCATATGGATTTATTTGGACCAATTGATACTACAAGTTTAGGAGGTAGCAAGTATATATTTGTTATAGTAGATTATTATAATAAATATACTTGGACTTATCTCTTGGCACAAAAAGTGAATCTTTTAAATATTTTTAAAATAAAAAATATTTTATGATTTCGTCAATATGTAGTGATCATGGTAGTGAATTTCAAAACAATAAATTTTAAAATTTTTATGAGTCAAATGGGTACATCCATAACTTTTCTACTCCTAGAAATCCATAACAAAATAAAGTCGTAGAAATAAAAAATAGGAGCTTATAATAAATAGCTAGAATCATATTAAACTGACATAGCCTACCCAAATATTTTTAGGCTGAAATTGTTAAACATGACATTATATGTTATGAATAGGGTTCTTGTAAGACCACTACTCTCTAAAACTCCTTATGAATTATAGAATGGTAAAAAACCCAATATTTCATATTTTAAAGTTTTCAGTTACTAATGTTTTATTTTGAATGAAAAAGATGCCTTAGGAAAATTTGATGCAAAATCTAATGAAGATATTTTTCTTTGCTATTTCTCTATTTCAGAAACTTATTGTGTATTCAATAAAAGAATTTTAGTAATTGAAGAATCTATTCATATTGTTTTTAATAAGATTTTTGAACTGAAGAAATTTGATTTGGTGATGAATTGGATTTTAGTTCTTTAAATTTAAATGATAATCCTCTTAAAAGCAACTTAGATGAATCTACTTCCAAATCCTTACCCAAGGAATGGAAGTATATAAATACTCAGCCTAAGGAGCTTATAATAGGAGATACATCAAGTGGTGTTCAAACTCGTTCTTATTTTAAATAATTTTATACTAATGTCATATTTCTTTCTCAAGTTGAACCAAAATGCATTGATGAAGCCCTAAAAGTTAACTCTTGGGTTATTGCAATGTATGAAGATTTAAGTCAATTTGAGAGAAATGATGTATAGGAGCTTGTTCCTAGACCTAGTGACCGTTTAGTGATTGGAACTAAATAGGTCTTTAGAAACAAGCAAGATGAAAATAATATTGTAGTTAGAAATAATGCTAGATTAGTAGCTGAAGGTTTTAACTAAGAAGAAGGAATCGATTATGAAGAAACCTTCGCTTATGTGGCTAGACTTGAAGTTATAAGGATACTCCTTGCCTTTGCATCTTTCAAAGATTTTAAGTTATTTCAAATGGATGTTAAAAGTACTTTTCTTAATTGTTTTATTTCTTAACAACCCCCTGGTTTTGAAAATAGTCTTCTTCCTAGTCATATTTTCAAACTTTCTAAAGCTCGTTATGGATTGAAACAAGTCCCTCGAGCTTGGTATAAAAAACTTAGTTCTTTCCTTATTTCAAATAATTTTTTGAAAGGCAAAGTTGATACCACATTATTTTTTAAGTATTTTAAAAATAATTTTTTTGTTATTCAAATTTATGTTGATGATATATTTTTTGGTTCAACAAATGAATCCATATGTGAATCTTTTGTCAAAAGTGTAAGTCAAGAATTTGAGATGAGTCTAATGGGTGAGTTAATTTTTTCTTAGGATTATAAATAAAATAATTAAATGATGGTATCTTTATCAATCAAACTAAATACACCTTAGACTTATTAAAACGTTTTGATATAGTAAATGCTAAGGCTATAAACACACCCATGAGCACCTCTACAAAATAGACTTAGTTAATAAGGAAAAGAAAATTTGATCAAAGAACATATAGAGGAATGATAGATAGCTTGTTGTATTTAACTACTACTAGACCGAATATAATATTTAGTGTTGGATTATGTGCAAGATTTCAATCAAATTCTAAAATTTCTTACCTTAAAGTAGTTAAACGAATATTTAGATATTTAAAAGGAACTTCTAACTTAGGTTTATGGTATCCAAAATCTAAAAACTTTGATTACTTGCTTTTGCAGATGTTGATTTTGGAGGGTGTAGAATAGATAGAAAAAGTACTACTAAGACATATCAATTTTTAGGATATGCTCTTATTTCTTAGTCTTCCAAGAAACAAAATTCGATTGCCTTATCTACAATTGAGGCCGAATATATTACGACTAGTGCGTCTTATGCCCAAGTTATTTAGATGAAAAACACATTACAAGATTACAAAATTTATTTGAAAAATATCCCTATGAAATGTGACAATACAAGTGCCATATGTTTAACTAAAAATCTCATTTAATACTCAAGAGCTAAACATATTGATATTAGACATCGGTTTATTAGACATCATGTGAATAATTATAACATATTTATAGAATTTATTGATACTAAGCATAAATTAGCAGACATTTTCACCAAGTCATTAAATGAAGAGTAATTTGACTTTATTAGAAGAGAGCTAAGAATGCTAAACCATCAAAAATGCATGATTTGCTTGATTTGCTACTATTATTTGAAATCTACATAAGATGAATTAAATTGAATGGGTAGCTCTTAATTTTTCTTAGATTTCAAATTTTACATATATAAGATTGAGCCCTATTTTATGATATGATATTTTTCACTCCCCTCCCTTGTTTCTTCTTCTTTCTTATTCACAAAAGGGAAGAAAAATTTTTATATGAATTTATTGATACTAAGCATAAATTATCCTATTTTACTATGGGGGGGCAATAAAGCACTAAATATTTAATCAATATTTGATTTTTATAAATATAAAAAATCTAACATATGATGAGTTTATGTATTTTGAAATTATTTGCTCATTATTTTACCTCTTTTCATTGATGACAAAGGGGGAGAAATAGTGTATTGATGGCATATGTATGAAAAATAATAAAATGGGGCATTTCTCTTTTAGTGATAAACAAAGAGAGAAAAATAGTTAATGACTTAAGAGTAAAATTTTTAAATTAATTGTATGGCTGATGCATAAATTTTATATACTTGGAATATCCTTGAAGATTTAATGATTGATGATTTAAAGTAAAATTTTTAACATTAATGTTATATCATGTATCTTTGATGATTTGTTGGTTGATGATTTTCACGATATATCATTTCTGAATTTGATAAATGAATGTTATGATACTTGAATTCAAGAGTATGTGGTTCTCTTGAATTTAAGTTTTCTTTATTTGCATTATGGCATGGATATAAAGGGAGTAAATGTTAACTCCCATCATTAATTGATTGTTATTATCAAAAGGGAGAGATTATTGAATCTCAGATTTTGATGATAAAATTAATTGATGGTTTGATGATCTAAAATGTGTGTTAGAAAAAGAAATACAAGATTAACTACGATGGAGAAAAAGAATTACAACTAAATATTAGGCCAGAATCAAGTTTGGGCATCGAGCCAAGGTTCAAACGATGTGGTGGGAACTCACCGGAAGTTTGCCAAAGGAATCAGGAAGCTCACTGAGAACATACCGGGAGATCGCTAGAAGAAGACCGTAAGACTTGCTGGAAGATTGCCAGACTACCAGGAGTTAGGTCATTTTTGAACTTGATGGTCATGTATAATTGTAATCAAGTGAGTCATGGTTAGGTCTAAGTCCAACTTAAGTTAGATTTAAAATGAATCTAAATTTACTTAAGTGAGAAAAATCAAGTTCATATTTGGGTTTAGACTGAGGTTAGGATGAGCTTAATTGGTTGACCTGAAAAATGATCAACTAAAGGTACAAGTCGGGATTGGAAAAGTGGAGGAAATATTTTTCCAGGATTCCCGATGGTTGTACCGCATATGGGTTGTGGTCGTACTACCCAGGTCGATGATTGTACCACCACTATCCTGTTTTCTGAGCAGCTTTCGGCAGTAGTACCGTCGGTGCCAATGGTTGTATCGTCCATACTTAGATTTTTCAAATACGTTTGAATTTTTTGCTCTAATTTCTGAAGCCAATTGGGGTCTATAAATACCCCAAGTCTTCTTGCATTTAGTACAAGATATTGCAATAAAATTCTCAGAAAAATAGTATGCTAAAAGAGTGCAACAAAAAAGAAATGGGGCAAGGGGGTGAGTAAAAAGTCTTATAATTTTTGTAAATGTCTCCCTTGTGAGTTGTAAGTGTAAAGCTTATAAGGTTTCTCTCCTAAGCTAGTGAAAAGAAGAGTGGGAAGTGTAAGGATTTGGTCTTCACCCGAAGAAGATCGATAGTGGAACCGGTGGACCTCGAGGAAGAGGACTCGGGAAGTTGACATAGGCCAAGTTATGGTTGAATCACTATAAACTATGAGTATCTCTTATCTTTCCTTTTGGATTTGTATGTTCTTACTTGAGTCTTCCTTAAGTAAGAAACTTAGCATCATTCTATAAGATTAAATTGCTTATTTACTTTACTTGAACGAAATGCTTCCAATATCGTTTTTACTTTGAGCGACCACAATTTTTGTTAGGACCCTAGTAAGCTCAATAAGTCAAGAAGTCAATAAAGTCCTGAGCCATGTAATATTCCCTTAATCTTGTCATCATCCCCTTTATTAAGGAGTCAGCTAAGGTTTCAAGGGAAGGAGTCTTGAAGCCTTAGGTTTTCCTAAGCCATTGAGATTGTAATAAACCCTACCTAGCCACCTTTATGCTATAAAGAATGGTAGCTAGGGTTTATATTTAGGGCCTTAGGGCTTCCTAGCTGTCGCCCCGTTTACTGGGCAGGTCAGCTAGGGTTTCTAGCAGGGGCACCCATATGGTGCAACCCTCTAGGCCGCCGCACCCCCTTAATAGGGCAGCCGACTATAATGGAGGGCAAAAGGGGTACTTCACTTAGGAAGCAACCCCTAGGGCTAGGGTTCGGAGCCTTATGTAAGCATGTATCCTCCATCTCTTTTGAATAAGTAAGGATCATCTTCAATTCAGTCTTGTGGCCGACTTCTAAGAGGGAGGAACCCCTATAACGTTCCAAGGGTTGATCCCCCTCAAAGATCAAATCTTCAAAGAGCTCCTTTGGGGTTTTACCATCTAGTATCAGAGCAGTGATCTTGCTACCCTTACTATCATCTCTGCCACCTCCACCTATTCAAGCAATTCCCACAATTGCTTTAGATGTCGCCTCTACTGTCATCCCTAAGCCGTAGACCCAAATCAATATGTTGTTGCCTCCATCATTTGCACTAAAGATCCAGTAAATTCCTACCACCCACACCTTATTGCTATCGTAAATTTTTATCCTTATGTACTGAAGAAGATTTTCTATCCTTTCCTTGTAGTGAATTTTTTCTATCGTAAACGTGATCATCATTGCGAAGGGGAATTACTACAGAAAATTTTAAGCCGCATAGAGGCTTGTTGAAATCGAACTTTTGAATACCTTTTTTAGAAAAAAAATTCACATTTTTATAGATCAATTTGGCTTTTATCTGAGATTGATCTATTGTGAAAAAACTCCTCTCTGAAACCGATCTTATATTGCTACAAATCCTTATCATAAATTGCTGAAATTTTATAATGAAGATTCTGCCCTCTTTTTGTGCATCAGTTTTCCTACTGTTACATTGCCGAAATTTCTTTGATCTGAATTAATATTATTGTCCTCATATGAACTGAGGTTTTACCATTGAAATTCTACACCATTTCCTCATATTTCTACTAGGATTTACATCAAGAATCTATTATTTCTTTGATGCAAATTATGTTCGACAGAACAACACGTACAAAGTGTTCCTTCATCAAATTCTAATAGATTTCATTGCTGTTCTTTTTGAATTTGAAACTCTCTCTTTCTCATCTTCATCCCCTACCATCACAGCCCTAAATCTCTTGGTTTTTCGCCGAAATTTTCATTGAGAAACTATTGTTTCTTTAGTAATAATTCTGCTTTTGCGAAGACTGCATTTACCACAGCAAACCTTCACCAAATTCCCTCTAAACTTGCTGCCATTTACCATAAATCTGAAACCCTCTTCCTAACCTTCACCACCTACCATCACTGCCACAAAACCCTATAAAACTACAGCCTAAACCGTATCTAGAATAGCAACCTAATAAGTCTAAAACTGTAGTCTTCTACAACTAGCACTTATTCGCAGCATACCCCCATCGATCTCTATTAAACCCTTGCTGCCATCAACACCAAATCCAAAACCCTTTCCTAACCTTCATCCACTGCCATCATAGCCCTAAAACTCCACCAAAACTGTAGTTAAAATCATAAAACAGCCACAAAATAAGCCCACAAAAGACTGCTTTAACCTTCGGTCCACCAACCTTTCAGCCATCAATTCTCCCTTTATCCCTTCAACCGCAACACGTATCTCTTGTTGCACAACATTGCCATCTACCTTGATCGTGACCAGCAGTGATCCCTTGCTGCATAATGCTGCCAACAACAATCTCTCGCTGCCATCCTCCTTGATCGCAGCCAGCAGTGATCTCTTGCGACACATTCACTGCCAACTTCCTTGATTGCAGCCAACAACAAATTGATCATGACCAGCTGCAATATCTCGCTCCATACCATCGCTGCCCTCCTCTGTAATAACTGTGCACTCACCCCCTCATCCCTCTGTTGTAGCCACACCTTTGACGCAACTATTTCCACCTGCAGCCATGAAGTCGCATCACAGCTGTAGCCGACGTTGTTGCTACCCTCTTCTTCCTCCACAATCACTATTGCCCCCAACTTAGATCCCTCGGTTGTCATTCCCCAACATATATCAGCCACCTGAAAGTCACGTGACTACAGCCTCAATGACCTTGCAGAATCATCGCAGACTCGTAGCCGCCATTGCCACTACCATCTTCTTCCTCCACCGTCGTTGTTGCTTCATAATCCAGATCCCCTTGGGTGCCATCCTCTATCAACATAGTAGCCACTTAGAGACTTCACCATCATAGCCCAACAATTTTTGTAGCATCATCACAGTTGTCCTTTCTTATCCTTTTGCTGCCACTGCTGCCTTCAATCTGAAGATTACAGCCATACTCTTTAGTCAGTTTATTTGACAGGTTAGAGATCCTTATGTCATGGCATCAATAGGTCTATTCGAAGCTAAATTAAAGGCTTTCGAAATGCATATAGATGCTAAACTATGTACTCTCTTCGAGGAGTTTAGATTGGGCTAATCACCGAGCCCAATAAGATCACAACATGGTCAGATTGTAAAGAGAACCTATTGGAGATAAGAAGCGAGGTTAAGACACGATAGCCCTACACCTCGATGACATCGATCCCCTTCGCACAACTTCAAGAAGGGCACCTCAATCAAGATGCTAAGAGCATGAGAACCACATCCCAACCAACAACATATAAACCTTCAGCATCAACTAATTACAAGAACATTGACGAACAACTAGCAAAGATCCATCAAATCTCCACCATCCAAGAGTACCAAACTAGATTTAAAAGGTTGTCTAATTAAACTCATGATTGGTCTGAAAAATAACTATTGGGGACTTTTATTAAGGGCTTGAAGTTGAAGATTCGGGAAGAAGTTAAAGCGTGATAGCCGTACACACTTATGGCAGTCATCTCCTTCATGGTATATCAAGAGGAGCGATTAAACCATAAAGCCTAGAGGACTAGGGTCGCTCCCCGACCAGCAACACCAAAGCTTTCGACCCCTCCTATTATTAGCTAACCCCCTCAATCGAAAAAATTAGTAAGAGAAGAGCTTCGTGACGGATCGACAAAGGGCCTATGTGGGCGTTATGATAAACTATGGAGCCTAGAACACCATTGTAAAAATAAAAAGACCTCTAATGATTGTGCCCACTGAAGAAGCCAAACATGAAGATATATCTCTCGAGCCCAAGGAGAAGGATACACCACAACTAGCTACCCACATGATCCATACCTTAGCCAGCTACACAAACCTATAGAAATTAAAGATCGAAGGGTTTCTTAAGCAGTAGCCCATCATCATCCTCGTCAACATCGGGAGCACACACAACTTCATGAGCAGTAAGGTTGCTACCCATTTGATACTCCAAAAAGAAGATTGCAACGAGTTCGATGTCAAGGTAGCTAGTGGTCGAATCCTGAAGTATAACCAGAAGTGGCCGTAGGTGAAACTGATTCTACAGACTCAAGACATAATTGCTGATTTTTTCCTCCTCCCTCTTGATGATTTTGATGTAGTGCTTAGCATTGATTGGTTATTTATGATTGGAGATATTTTTTAGAATTTTTCCAAGCTAACTATAAATTTTTTAACAAAGGAAAACAGGTGGTTCTATGAGGGAGCCAAGCGACTATGACCACAACATAGCCCTTGGAGAGGGTACCAAAAGAAGAATCTGGTGGCTTCTTAATTCAAATTCAAGAGTTTCAAGAGATGAGCCAAAGAAGATTGAAGATAAGAACTCTCTCCCACAGCTTGCTAAAATTTTGGGCACCTCCACTAAGCCTAGCCGACTACCTTCTATCAAGCTACCCGACCCCCCTATGTTGAACTAGTTGAAACTTCTACCAGTTAATGCTCAGCCAGACTGCTTCCCACAATGTCAGAAGATTCAAGTTAAGAGGGTCATTCAAGAGACGATAGAGATACAGATTATTCAGCTGTGTTTATTTCATGCTATGTCACATCCCTACATCCTTTTCTCTAGGGATAAGTTACTTTCGAAGTGTTATATCTTACTGAACTCACTATGGTTGCTAATGCAGCACTTCTAGATCTCAAGTGACTTCCATGACATTTGTAAAATCCCTCATATATGAATTATTAATTTATTTGTAAAGTAAGAAATTTGTTTTTGAGTGTTGTAAAACTTAGTTATAAAATTTGGGGACTTATTTATAAAAGTTAAAGGACTTAATCATAAATATTAAAAATACAAGGACTAAAGTGCAAAAATGCATAAAACATAAAATGAGAGAAAGAAGAAGGAGAAGAGAAGGAAGATGGGAAGATTAATAAGGGATTTAGGGCTTCTTATTAAAATCCACCTTTTTTTGTTTTAAATCCTAAAAGGCAAGTATTTTATCTTCCTTCTACTGAAATTTATTCTTATTCTTACTTTGATTTTGAGAAAAAAATTTGGAAACAAATCCGAAACCTCCCTTGCTTGGCTGCTAAGTATAAATCTGTAATATTGTTAAGATTATGACCTATCTATCTTGTTCTTCCTATAACTTTTAGTGCAGACCTCTAATTTAGACAAAGCTTAGTTTTTTAAAATATTTTACATATCTTTTTTCTAAAACAAATTTTGAAGAATTTGGAGTTCATTTATTATCCCAAACATTTGTTTCAATTAAGCATATGAAATCTATAAAATAGAGTCGGTACCTCCTGATCTTTCTTCACTATATTGCCTATATCTTTTTGTCCACTAGATTTGTTAGAAAATAGACTCGTAGGTCTTTCATTTGATACTAGAATTGAAAGATTTAGAGTCCAAATGACTATTAAAATTACTATTTTGTTAGATCTTATGGATTTTATAAAATAGAGATCTTAATTCCTGACCTTTGGTGCTAAATCATCTATAACTTTTTGTAGAGGTTTCCAATTTGTATGAAATATATTTCATTTGAAACTAGACTAATTTATATTTCTAACAACTTATTTTTTAAGTAATTTGGAGCATGTTTGATCATCGAAATGACTTTACAAAATTTTCTTCTGAATTCTATTAGAGTAGGGAATTGTATTAATTTTGCCTCTACTTGCTTATCCATTTCAAAACTGAATTCTCTCATGATATTACCCTTAATTTCCTTACACATCAACATATGTTAAGTATTAATTGATTTTATCTCATATTATTTTGTATGATGTATGCATGATTCATTGTTCTGTATGTGCTTCCAATGCATATCAATTTCTTTATTCATGTCCTTTTGTACTCTGGTGTTTATGGGATAATGGGAACCTTTGCCAGAAATGGTAAAGGGAGTTGTGCAAAGCCCCCTATGACTTCACTCAGATATGGGTGGATGGAGCTCCTAAACGTGGGAGACCTATGTTTGGTGGTCATTCAACGATGAATGTTCCATATTATATTTATGGTCCTACTTCACCCTCTATGTTTGCTTGATATGTTATCCAAAGTTTTGCTTGTATGTATTCTATTATACTTTGGATAGAAATGAAAATACATACAGCTTCATATATGATATATGAGCATAAGATTATTACTAGTTCACTTGACATATTCAGAAATGTTTCTTGTGTTATTGATATGCTCCTAAACTTCACATGTCATTGATATATTCTGAAATACTTCTGTTTGCCATATATGCTCCAATTACCTTTCCCAATTTGTTATGATTAAAGTATGCTACAAATGAGATGATCCTTGATGTTTTGAATTTAATTTGATGCTATATTTGAAACTTTTATATTTCTTGTCATGTATTTTGATATAAAGTTCAATTTATATCTACCATTCCTTACCTTGGACCTGTTTGACACTTACTAAGCTTTATAGCTCATTCTGTTGTCATATAAACCTCTACAGGTTAGCTTGGCATCTATCATACTTGATACTAGCTAGAGCAACGGAACTCCAAGAGGATTTTGGGCTATCTATGTTAGATAATATGTTCTTGTTGTACATGTATATCTTTTGTATCATGTAAAGTTGTAGACAAATTTTGAAGAGAGGTAACTATGTAATGGTTTTTGAAAGTACCCTCTTATTTGGAATGTCTCGAACGCCAAACTTGATATATAATATGTGAAGAGGTGGTATATGGTTATTTTTTAAGGTCATAGATTTTTTGGTGTTGGTGGGTTTTTATGAATGTGAATTATAATCATTTCATTGGTTTTTGGATTGGTTGTGTGATTCATTAGAAAATGTAAAGTGTGAATTATAAAACTGTACAGGTTTTTATGAAAATAATTGAATGGCTCTACATGTTTTCCTAGTATCCTCAAATATTTGTTTCGATTCTGGAATTGGATAGTTTGATGGAACTTCAAATCTTATCAATATTTTAAAGCAGGTTCACATCTTTTTTGAAATGAATATATTTCGGAGGGACGTGACAGAGGTGATATCAGAGTATGATTCGAGAATCACTAAGACATACTTGTAGATATGCCATATTTGAAATAAACGTTAAGGTTTAGTGATTTTTATAAAGTGATTAACAAACAAAAAAAAATTTTCTTTTGATGATTTTAGGAAGCAAGAATGACGAGGTCATCAGGTTCTCTTATGGCATTGACTTATGTTCAGTTGAGCGGGATTATGAAAACTCTTAAGACTATGACATATGTGATGCAACAACAAGTCCAACAAGAAGGAAATGATAAAGTTGGGACATCAACTCAGGCTGGATTAGGAAAAGGAAATTCACTCCAGAGAACCCAGCCATGTGCAAAATATGGATATAATCATGAAACAAGTAAGTGTTTTTGGGTGACTGGAGCCTGTTTTGCTTATGGGTAACTAGATTATAAAGTAAAGGATTACCCACTAAATAAGAAGAAGGAGCCACTACCACCTAGAATGATAACCCATACTAGAGTTTATGCCATCACTAAACAGAATTCCCAGGCTTCTAAATTAGTAGTTGAAGGTATTATTCATATTTTTAATAAGAATGCAAAGGTTTTGTTTGATCCCGGGTCCAATCTATCTTTTGTTTCACAAACTTTTGCTTGTCACTCGGGCATTCAACCTAAACCATTGGACTATGAGTTGTATGTAACTACTACAGTTGGGGATACTTTGATAGCAAACTTGCTTTATCTATCTTATTTGATTTTTCAGAGAACATGAACTCCTTGCTGATTTAATTCTCCTAGATATTTAGGGCTTCGATATTATACTTGGCATGTATTGGCTATCTTCCTATCATGCTACTATTGATTGCTATACAAAAATAATCACTTTTTGCATACCAGAGCAGTCCATCTTTTATTTTGAGGGTATTAGGCATGATTCACTTCCTTGCCTAATATCGGTGTTTCAAGCTCATCGATTTATACAAAAGGGTTGTTCTTGCTATGTTATATGTGTAAAGGAGAATTTAAATCAAGCAGCTCATCTAAATAAAATCCCAATAGTCAAAGAGTTTCCTGATGTTTTTCCAGATGACTTGCCTGGATTATCGCCAGATAGAGAGAGTGAATTTGCTATTGATTTGGTCCCTAGAACGATGCCAATATCTAAGCCTCCCTATAGAATGGTACTACTTGAGCTGGAAGAATTAAAAAAGTAACTACAGGAACTATTAGATAAGTGTTTTATTTGACCCAGTGTTTCACCATGGGGTGCTCTAGTACTGTTAGTTAAGAAGAAGGATGGAACATGGAGGCTTTGTATTGATTATAGATAGTTGAACCATGTGATAATAAGAAATAAGTATCCTCTGCCCAGAATTGATGATTTGTTTGATCAATTGCAGGGTGCATAAGTATTCTCCAAGATTGACTTGAGGTCAGGTTATTATCAATTGAATATCAAGAAAGCATATATTCCTAAAACAGCTTTTAGACCTTGGTATGGTCACTATGAATTTGTAGTAATGCCTTTTCGTTTGATTAATACTCCTGCAGCTTTCATGGAATTAATGAATAGGATATTTCACCCCTCTTGGATAATTGTGTTATCATATTCATAGACGATATATTAGTGTATTCAAGGAATGACCCAGAGCATGAGGAGCACTTGAGAAATATATTGTCCATACTAAAAGAAAAGAAGTTGCATGTAAAGTTTAGTAAATGTGAGCTTTGGTTAAATGAAGTTGATTTCTTAGGCCATGTTATTTCAAGGGCATCTCAATTAATCCAACGAAAGTTGAAGCAGTAGTTAAGTGGGAGGTACCAACAAATGTAACTTAAGTTAGAAGCTTCTTAGGCATGGCAGGTTATTATAAGAGATTTGTGAAGGGATTTTCTCAAATTGCTAACCCCCTCACTAAGCTAACTTAAAAGAATATGAGATTTGAATAGAGTGAAGAGTGTGAAAAAAGTTTTCAGGAGTTAAAGAGGAGATTGACTAGTGCTCCTATTCTCATAATTCCCAGTGGTAATAGAGGATTTGTAGTTTACACCGATGCTTCAAGGAAGGGCCTTGGATGTGTTTTGATGCAAGAAGGGAAAGTAATTACTTATTCTTCTAGACAACTGAAGAGTTATGAACTAAATTATCCAACCCATGATATGGAGTTAGCAGCAATTATTTTTGCACTGAAGATTTGGAGATATTATCTATATGGGCAGACATTTGAAATATTTACTAATCACAAGAGTTTAAAGTATATCTTTACTCAAAAGGAGTTAAATATAAGGCAGCAAAGATGGATAGAACTTTTAAAGGATTATGATTGTATCATCCGATATCATCCGGGTAAGGCCAATGTTGTAGCTGATGCACTTAGTAGAAAATCTATAAATTTTATGGCTAGTTTGGTTGTGAAATAATGGGGATTCTTGAAAGAAAATGGTGATATGAATTCTATCAGGAATGAGCAAAACTTAATGATATTGATGGTCTCTATTCAGGTTCAATCTGATTTCATTCAACAAATTAAAGAAAGACAGCTACGAGATCCATGTTAAATCTACTTAAGAAAAGAAGTATAAAAAAGATCAAAGCCTAGTTTTCATATTTCAGAGGATGGCCTATTAAGAACAAGGAATAGAGTATGTGTTCCAGATGATCCAGATATCAAGGATCAAATCCTGAAGGAAGGTAGTACAAAAATGTATAGATATATTAAAAGTTATTACTAGTGGGAAGGCATGAAAAAGGAGATTGTAAAATATGTTTCAAAATATTTAACTTGCAAGAAAATCAAAATTGAACACCAAAGACCTGGAGGGTTGTTACAACTTTTAAATATTTCTGAGTGGAAATGGGAAAGTATCACCATGGACTTCGTTTTAGGCCTACCCAGAACCTCCAGAAAGTATGATGTTATATGGGTGATCATTGATAGTTAACCAAATCATCACATTTCCTACCAATCAATATGACATATTCTATGGATAGGTTTGTTGAATTATATATCGATGAGATAGTAAGACTTCATGGTGTTCCAACAGAGATTATCTCGGATAGAGACTCCAGATTTCTTTCTAGATTATGGAGAAGATTATAAGAATCTATGGGCACTAAAGTCAAGTTTAGCATTACTTATCACCCTCAAACCAATGGGCAATCAGAAAGAATAATTCAAAAACTTGATGATGTGCTTAGAGCATATATCATAGATTGGAAAGGTGAGTGGGATAAAGATATTTCTCTTATTGATTTCACCTACAATAATAGTTACTAGTCTTGTATTCAGATGGCTCCTTATGAAGCTTTGTATGGGCGAAAGTGCAGAATGCCTATTTGTTAGGAGGAAGTTGACGATAAGAAATTATTAGCACCCGATAAAGTGTAAGAGACTACCGAAAAGATTTAAATTATAAGAGAAAGACTAAAGACTGCTCAAAGTCATCAAAAGAGCTATGCTGACAATAGACAATGAGAAATTGAGTTTCAAGTAGGGGATTTTATATTTTTGAAGGTCTCTCCTTCCAAAGGCATGATAAGATTTGGAAAGAAAGGAAAGTTAAGCCCTAGATTTATTGGACCTTTTGAAGTCATTGAGAGGATAGGTTCTATCGCTTACACGATTGCTTTGCCACCATCTTTATGTCATGTTCATGACATATTTCATGTATCAATGCTCAAAAAATATGTTCACGATCCTTCTCATATCATTTAATATGAGCCGATTGTAATCAAAGAGGACTTATCTTATGTTAAAAAACCCATACAAATTATTGACAAGAAAGAGAAAATCCTAAGGAATTAGGTCATTCCACTGGTTAAAGTGATTTAGAGGCATCATTCTATAGATAAAACTACTTGGGAGCTAGAGGAGGAAATGAAGAAAATGTATCCTCATCTCTTCGTTGATGGAGGTATGATAAATTTAGTGGACTAAATTTTTATTTAAAGGGGGCAGAATGTGATATCCCTCGTATAGGAATTATTAAATTATTTATAAGGTAAGAAATCTATTTTTGAGTGTTGTAAGATTTAGTTATAAAATTTGGGGACTTGTTTATAAAAGTTAAAGGACCTAATTGTAAATATTAAAAATACAAGGACTAAAGTACAAAAATATATAAAACACCAAATTCCACCGCCTCAACATCTATTCCTTCTCCATTAAGGAAACTTGAGTCGGTAGAAGAGTGGGAGAAAATAAAAGAAAAGAGAGAATGAAGGAGAAGGAGAAGAGAAGGAAGAGTGGAAGATTAATAAGGGATTTAGGGCTTTTTATTCAAATCCAACTTTTTTGGTTTGAAATCTTGAAAGGTAAGTATTCTATCTTTCTTTTATTAAAATTTATCCTTATTCTTACTTTGATTTTGAGAAAAAAATTTGGAAACAAATCTGAAATCTCCCTTGCTTGGCTGCTAAGTATAAATCTGTAATATTATTAAGATTATGACCCCATTACCTTGTTCTTTATGTAACTTTTAGTACAGACCTCTGATTCAAATAAAGCTTAGCTTTTTCAAAAAAGATTCATATATCTTTCTTTTAAAATAAATTTTTAAGAATTTGGAGTTCATTTTCTACCTCAAATGTTTATTTTAATTAAGTATATGAAATTTGTAAAACAGAGTCAGTACCTCCTGATCTTTCTTCACTGTAATGCCTATATCTTTTTGTCGAAGTTTTTGATTTATGTAACACTAAATTTTTAGAAAATAAATCATAGATATTTTATTGACACTAGGATTGAAAGATTTGGAGTCCAAATGACTATCAAAATTTTTGTTTTATTAGACCTTATGGATTCTGTAAAATAGGGATCTTATTTTCTGACCTTTGGTTGCTAAATCATCTATAACTTTTTGTAGATATTTCCAATTTATATGAAACATATTTCACTTGAAACTAGACTGATTTATCTTTCAAAAAATCATTTTTTTAGTAATTTGGGGCATGTTTGATCATCAAAATAATTTTAAAAATTTCTTTCTAAATTCTATTAGAATAGGGAATTGTATTAATTTTGCCTCTACTTGCTTATCCATTTCAAAATTGAATTCTCTAATGATATTGCCCTTAATTTCCTTACACATCAATAAATTTTAAGTATTAATCGATTTTATCTCATATTATTCCGTATGGTGCATGCATGATTTATTGTTCCGTGTGTGCTTCTGATGCGTATCAATTTCTTTGTTCATGTCCTTTTGTACTCTTGTATTTGTGGGATAATGTGAACCTTTATTATAAATGATAAAGGTAGTTATGCTAGAGCTAGTTTTGCTCTGCCAGCCCCCTACGACTTCACTCAGACATGGGTGGATGGAGCTCCTAGACGTGGGAGACTTATGTTTGGTGGTCATTCGGCGATGAATGTTCCACATTATGTTTATGGTCCCACTTCACCCTCTGTGTTTGCTTGATATGTTATCCAAAGTATTACTTGTGTGTATTATATTATACTTTAGATAGAAATAAAAATACATACAGCTTCATATATAATATATGAGCATAAGATTGTTACTAGTTCACTTGACATGTTCAAAAAAGTTTCTTGTTTTATTGATATGCTCCTAAACTTCACATGTCATTGATACATTTTGAAATATTTTCGTTTGCCATATATGCTCCAATTACCTTTTCTAATTTGTTATGGATTAAAGTATGCTATGAATGAGACGATCCTTGTGGTTTTAAATTTAATTTGATGCTATATTTGAAACTTATGTATTCTTTGTCATGCATTTTGATATCAAGTTCAATTTATATCTACCATTCCTTGCCTTGGACCTGTTTGACATTTGATGAGCTTCATAGGTTATTCTGTTATTATAAACCTCTTCAAGTTAGTTTGGCATCTATCGTACTCGATACTAGCTAAAGGAACGAAACTACAAGAGGATTTTGGGCTATATATGTTAGATAATATGTTCTTGTTGTAGATATATATCTTTTGTATCATGTAAAGTTATAGATAAATTTTGAAGAGGGGTAACTATGTAATAGTTTTTTAAAGTATCCTCTTGTTTAGAATTTCTCGAATGTCAAACTTAATATATAATATATGAAGAGGTGGTCTATGGTTATTTTTCAAGGTCAAAGATTTTTTAGTATTGGTGGATTTTTATGAATATAAATTATAATCGTTGCGTTGGTTTTTGGATTGGTTGTGTGATTCATTAGAAAATGTGAAGTGTGAATTATAAAACTGCATAGGTTTTTATAAAAATAATTGAATAGCTCTGCATGTTTTCTTAGTATCCTCAAATATTTGTTTCGATTCTAGAATTGGATAGTTTGATGGAACTTAAAATCTTATCAATATTTTAACGTAGGGTCACATCTTTTCCGAAATGAATATATTTCGGAGGGGCGTGACAACTTTTCCTAGGTTTGGACCATGATGTTCAAAGTATTCCTTGATGATGACCTTCGATCTACGACCCAAGACCATGAGAAAATTGAGCCCATATAGTAGTGAAATCAAAGTAATAGAATGATCATTTGCAGTTCTCAACAAAACATCATCCCTCTCACTGTGAAGAAAGATGTCCCACCTTGACTGAGGAGAACTATAGCCCTCATAACCACAATATCACCAATACCAAGTCATGGCCAGATGTTTATAATTGGAGCAGACACATCAAGAGTTGGGATCGATGTTACCCTTATACAAGATGACCGACTCCTAATTTGCACCGAGGCTTTCCCCACAATCTACACGAGGTTTTTAAAAGGGATACTAATTGCTACTAAACTTAAAATTTAGTTGGATATAGGTCCATAGCACAAAAGAAAGGTAAGCTCAGAAAAATTACAATCCATGCTCACACTAGAATGAACTCTCATCATCCTGAACCATACCAGAGAGCTGTCACCATATCAAAAGAAGGATTGCGACCCTAAGTCGGAAATTAGATCTATGCACCAAATCAAAAATACAACTAATCCTCTAGGTATCTCACCTCAAATGGAAGTTTAAAAAAGATGAGTCAACCCAGATCCCTCCAACGTATACCTAAGCTAATGAGGAGGCCAAAGTTCAATTGATGTATACATGGAATCTCAGTCTTGACGACAAGGCTGATTTGAAGAGGGTGGGTCTGTTAGGACCTTAGGACCCTAGCTTGGATGGGTCCTAAGCTCAATAAGTCAAAGAGTCAATAAAGTCTTGAGTCATGTAATATTCCCCTAATCTTATCATCATCCCCTTTATTGAGAAGTCGACTAAGGTTTCGAGAGCAGGAGTCTTGAAGCCTTAGGACTTAGGGCTAGGGTTTATATAGAAGAGTGGCAAGGGTTTATATTTGGGACCTTAGAGCTTCTTAGACACCGCCCCTTTACTAGGCAGGTCGGCTATGGTTTCTAATAGGGGCACCCATCTGGTGCAGCCCCCTAGGCTGTCGCCCCCTCTTAACAGGGCAACCGGCTATAGTGGAGGGCAAAAGAGATACTTCACTTAGGAAGAAATCCTAGGTCTAGGGTTTGGAGGCCTATATAAGCATATAGCATCCACCTCTTTTGAATAAGAAAGAATCATCCTCAATTCAGCCTTCTAGCCGACTTCTAAGAGGGAGAAACCCCCTATAGGATTCCAAGGGTTGATCCCCCTCAAAGATCAAATCTCTATAGAGCTCCTCTGGGGTTCTATCAGTTTTCAGCACTTGCACTAATTCACGCACCACCCCTCTCTCTTAGTGTCAATTGATCATAATAGAGCATTGTGCTAGTTACACGTGCTCTGCAAGCTAATCACGTGAGTGATGGCACATGTCACACTACATAATCCTTTTACTTATAATTAATATTGGTATATTCTTATATTATATTATTTATTATATGTATATATTGTGATGTCTTTGGTTCTATGTAATGGGAATCGGATTGTGATAAGATCACGATAATGAGATCGATCCACCTTTAAACACAGATCCTAAATAATCTCGATCATAGGTTACTCTAGAGGGACATTGAGATAATCGGACAGATCGGTGTACTATATACCCGTCCATATGATGGAGGCAGCTGGTCTCATAGCCACTTGTATGGAGACACTAAGGATATAGTACAAGTGCTCATTGGAGAATGAGTTCACTGATTGATCCGCTTATAGAATGTTGTATGATTAATGATACCAAATGTCAGACAGTAATTCTATAGTCTCAGTTGTGTATCTGGTCCTTAGACTTGAGATACCAAAGATGCATTGTATGAGTACTTCTTTCTTTGATGTCAGACGTACAAGTTTAGAAAGTTTCAGATCTGGTATAGCTGGTTATCGGAATTGGTATTCAACCTTACAAAGGAAATTGAGTGTCAATAGATGATCATCCACTTTTGGTATCATGAGAGGAATATCTCATATATGCTTGCTTAGACAAATCCCTGACCAAGGTCATTTGAATTGAGAGAGAAAGAGTTCTCTGAGAAAATCTAATTATAGCGAGACTGTGACAGATTCTGTATGTAGCCTGATAGTACCATGTCCAATATACAGTCTCTAAGATATTAGTTGGATGAGGGACACGGTAACTATGAACAGACAGGTCCGATGGATTTGATCCCCCATATTATCATCTAGGGACTATGGCGTAGTGGCCTAGTATGTCCATAGTCGATGAGTCGAGTGAATTATTATGGGGATAATAATTTACTATATCAGAAGGAGTTCTAATGGGAGTGACTCATGGCCAGCTCGGTATCGGACCTAAAGGGTCACACATATATGGTAGATACTTTAACAAATAGAGGATGTTAGGACCCTAGCTAAGTCGAGTCCATCCATTCATAATTAAATTGAATCAAGTCATGTTAATCTGTCTAGTCGGAGTTAGTTATGAGATGGATGAGCCAAATCAAGTCAATTATAAGTTGGTTGGAGTTTGTTTTTATCTTCGGTTAGGATGGAGTCAATTATTATTTTCAGTTAGGAGTTTATCAAGTTAGTTAAGAGTTGAAAATTAGCAAAATTCTTGGAAGAGCCCTATAAATAAGGCTGTAAAGTCCTTCATGAAAATCAATCAATGAGAAGTATTAGTTTTAGCCAAAAGGTAAAACCCTAGGAGGCAGATCCCCTCGAAGTGATCTAGAAGGCCCGATCCCCTCGAAGAGATCGTTTATCCCCCTTTTCCACCCTCTTCCTCCATGATAGAACCCTAGAGTTCTATCAATTGGTATCAGAGTAGCGATCCTCAGTATTCCTGCTATGATTCCACGGTCGCTCCTCTCATCATCATCGTCGCTGTCGCCATCATCGTCAATGATATCGTCATTGCCATCGTCGTCATATCTACCATCCTACTATGTGTGTGTGTGTGTGAGAGAGAGAGAGAGAGGCCATCCCTCCTTTCTCCTCATCTTCAAAAAAAAAAAAAAAAAAAGAGAAAGAAAGGGAGAAAGAAAAGAGAGAGAGAGGGAAGAAGAAGAAGAAGGGCCCGGCACCTTCCCTCTTCTTCCTCCCCACATACCTGCTGCCAGCCCTCCTCTCCTACCACAGTAGTCGCACATCATCATTGCCCTCTCCCTCGATCACCTCTTCCTCCGTCGTCTACCTCTATTCCTCTCCTTCTTGCTACTGCTACCGGCCACCATATCCCCATCTCGCCTGCCACAACAGTTGCCCAAACGTCGATGCGCCCGTAGCCTCCTCCCACCGATCGCCGCTATCCTTCCCCATCTTCCCCATGTAAGCCACCTCCACCTCTGCTGCCAACCCTCATCGCTGCCTCTCTTGCAACCACAGCTTCTACCGCTACCATAGCCCACCCACGTGACCTTGCTGCTGCCGCTTGCCACCAGCCGTGCGATCGATAGCGGTCGGTCCAGCCACAGCTACACGACCACATCTCAGCAATCATAAAAAGCGACACTGCCCTCTACTCCTCTGTTTTCTATTTCTACAGTCTGTCTGCAACCGCAACCAACCACCGACCATACCCGCTTACTCCGGTCACCAACCATCGCTGCCACCCGTCGCTGACCCTTGTCTCCTTCTCTTCCCTTGTCGTTGTTGTCTGCTCCACGCAAGTCATCGTCACCTCTACTACTAGCCCTCATTGTTGTCTCTCCTCCCTGCCACTGTTGCCACCGGTCGGACCCCGCTGCTCTCCCGCTGCCGTAGCCCTTGTCGGACTCCACTGCCCTGTCGCTGCCCAACCATGCCATTGCCTTCCTTGTCGTAGTATCCACCCGCCCCTACCATCTTTAACTATCAGCTATTGTCTTCTTCCTCCTGCGCACATCACCAACACTACTGTCGTCCTCCTTCTATGCCTCCTCCCCATAGCTCTGCCGCCACCGCCGGCTGCTATCTTCTTCTCTCCCACTGTCGCAGCCCTCGCCGGACTATCGTTGCCCTCTTCCTTCCTCCTCTGCTAGCCATAGTCTTCATGCCTTTTGCCTACCCTACCTAGATCCGACCGCTGCTCCCTCCAATGCTACCCAACCACCCCTGCCATCCTTGCTACCGCATCTTCCTCCCCTGCTACTCCCTTGCTTACTACTACCCCTATTTGCTGCCGCTGCCTTCCTCCTCAATCGCAGCCTTACCTGCCACGTAGTCATATCGTTGTCCCCTGCTGTAGCCCTCACCATTGCTAACTATCTATATCCCCCACTTGCCGATGCCGACAATCTTATTGCAGTCAAGTCCTACTATATCTATGACATATGCCTTTGACTCGGTAATAGAAAAAAAGAACTGAACATCACTGATCTATAATCCTACATAATGACTATGGATGATTCTAGATACAAGATTTGAAGCCTTCGAGACTCGTATGGAAGACAGATTTTAAGAGCTCCTCTGCGAAATTAGAAGAAGTCGATCAGAGTGTCCCAACAAAACTCAACATGGTGAAAGTTTCAAAGAGAGTCGATCTGAAAAGTATTACTATGGGCAGGACACAAGATACATACACATGAGCATGAAGTTTCCTAGATAGGAAGATGGAGACATAATCAGTTGGATTTCACATGTTAAATTTTCTTTTTATTTTCACAGGACTCTGGAGGAATCCAAGGTGGAGATCGCCTCCGTTCAACTTGAAAGAGACGCAATCCAATAGTATGATTTGTACAAAACCTATCACGGAGTCCCTTCGTGGGGACAGTTCAAGAGAGAGCTCCTGATTCGCTTCGGACCATTGGAATACAAGAATATTAATAAACAGCTCGTTAAAATCTATCAGACTTCTACAGTACAGTATTACCAGAGTAGACTTAAGCACTTGTCGAACTAAACCTGAGATTGGTCTGAGATACAATTGGTAAGAAAATTTATTGAGGGACTTAATCTCGAGATTTAATACGAAGTTAAAGCTCACCATCCTCGCACCATGATAGCAGTCGTATCATTTGCTAGTGTATATGAAAGAAAAATCATTATGGACACTCACCGAAAAAAAGCTTCAATAGATAAGACTTCAAGGTAGTCAACATAGACAATTACGAACAAGAGCGGCTTCTGATGGTTGAGACAATTAAGGAGGAAATAAAAAATGATAATGTGGAGCTCGAATATAAAGGCCATGACAAACTTCTGACAATTGAACCAGCTAAGGAGGAATCAAAAATTAATAATATAGAGTCTGATCTCGAAGGTTGTGCTAAATTTGAATACAAGATTGCTAATAAGCGAATCCTAATTTATGATAACAGGCGCTCAAAGGTAACACAACTGCTTATCGATTTCTTTCTTATACCCTAGGAAGACTTCGAAGTGATCTGCAAAAGAAGACATGATACTACAACTAGCCATCGGATGAAAAGGGTTCCCCAGAAGACTACAATGACAATTGCATGAGAAGACCAAACTATTACTTACACCAAGTGGAGATCCTACTTAATTGATCAAAGAGTCATGATGCATGGTAAATATTGAAGTGCTCCCAAAATCTGATATTGCTCAGCCTTGAGGGCAAGGCTAATTTGAAGTGGGCGGGTCTGATAGGACCCTAGCTAAGTCGGGTCTATCCATTCATGATTAAATCAAGTCGAGTCATGTTAATATGTCCAGTTGGAGTTAATTATGAGACGAGTGAGCCCAATCAAGTCAGTTATGAGTTGGTTGGAGTTGGTTCGGTTAGGATGAAGTTAGTTATTTTTTTCAGTTAGGAGTTCATCAAATTAGTTAAGAGTCGAAGATTAGTGGGATTCTTGGCAAAGCTATATAAATAAGGCTATAAACTCCTTCATGAAAATTAATTAATGAGAAGTAGTAGTTTTAGCCAAAAGGCAAAATCCTAGGATATAGATCCCCTCAAAGTGATCTAGGAGGCCCGATCCCCTCGAAGAGATCATATATCCCCATTTTCCACTCTCTTCCTCCACGATAAAACCCTAGGGTTCTATCAGATGATTGAATGAAGATCCATTTAACCTCTATTCTCATTAGATCAGACTCTATGCTGATGGGTTCCTTAATTAAGGCCCAATTAGAGGCATAGGAGATTATTGAATAAAGATATAATAATGCAAGGTTAGTGGGTAATTGGATAGAGATCCAATACCCACTAAGACAGGAGCCCCAGGGTTTTTGGTGGCACTCTATAAATAGGAGGGGAGACTCATGGTTGATAGGCTGTAGCTTTAGCCACCACCTCCTATTCTCCTCCCTCCCTCTGTGCAATAGTTGCAAGATCAGATTGGAGGAGTTTCGCTGTAGAGATCCGTCGTATGGATATCGTTAGAGAGGAGGATGCTTGACCTCCTTCGTCTTCTCCATCTGGATCTGGATTACAGAGATATACAATCGTCCTATGTAAAATCAATCTTTCACACATCGTGATTTTATCAGTTTTTACGTTTTTCTCGCGACCCCAATATTTTGCATAATGATTTGATCTATATGAGAAACTAGTTTTTGTTTTGATTTCCGCTGCGCATGTGGTGCACCCGCTGAGGTTTCCCAACAGTGGTATCAAAGCCAAGGTTTTCGTACGAAAGATTAGTTTTAAACTATGTGTGATGAGATTGAATCGCGTAGAATTGTTCTATGCATTCTTGCTACATTTTCACAGCAAAGGCAGCAAAGAGGAGGGACGGCCAACGCCTAGCCTGCCAGGAGGGTGGCCACCGCGGTGGTGGCCGAGCAGGGCAATCGTCGCAGCGCAGAGCGACGGTGACACAGATGGGGCAAGAGGGGTTAGGGCATCCTCTTGAGAAAAGGATGATCCTGCCCCTTTAAATTTTAAAAATTTCGAGGACTATCCTCATGTACAGAATTTTGAAAATATCCTCAATAATTTTAGAAATTTCAAGGACTGACTTCTCATCCAGAATTATGAAAATACTTAATTTTAAAATTCTAAGTATATCCTGATTTCTAAAAAATTAATTAATTAAATAGTTTAATTAATTATTATATATATCTAGTAATCCTACATATGATGTGATGTACATGTGATGTATGATGTAGATGGATAATCATGAGCCAAGTGTTGTGATGTGTGTAATTATGATTATTATTATTATTGGGGCCTGTGAGCCTATGTTTTTCTCATTTATTATTGGGCCTACGTGCTTGTGATTATTTATAATTACATGGAGAGGTATAGCGGGAGCGTGGAGGTTACAACAGGACCCACAATGCTATGGCGGGTGATTATGATGTATGGTGATGCAACGATCCGATAGAATCGATGATGACGAGATTAACAATCACAAGACATAGAGATGCGTCGATGCACACATAGATCCTATTGTGGGTGATTAGGCCCATTGGTTCGGGCTTAATTATATTAGGTGACACCTCATGATCATCTAGTGTGGCTTGCATATGTAATGTGTTATACACTTACTAGATATTTGTATATATATTTGCATGTGATGTAGATATATATTAAATATGTATATGTCTGACACGACATATTAGGAGACCGATACGAAACAGAAACGCTTCTTACAATAATATTAAGTCGATAAGCATGAGATAATAAGATTGATCGACGTGGCCTTCCATCGTTATAGGAAGAAATTAAATCACGACATAGGTTGAGTTGGTCGAGTCCCTCGAGGCTCACATATCTATATGATCGAGTTCTTGCCTATGACATAAAGATATCACCGGTGACTTGAGGACATAGTATGCTTAGTCGAGTCCCTCAAGGGTATATCATCAAATCAGACTCATCTTGTAACGATGGTGATAACTTAACTGAATATCATGGTTGGTTGAGTCTCTCGAGACCATGATGATTCGGAGGCCGAACATGATGGGAATCATAAGGAGTTTAATTAGCAAGAGTTTGCCTACCTTTTGGGCTCAGTATAATTAGTCGAGTCCCTCGAGGTTGCACTAAGATGTCAATTGGATCATGATCCCCACTAGGAGTCTATCGGAGACTTCGTCTCACGTGTCGAGAGTGTCACAGGATTCGCTAGGAAAATAATGGGAGTACATTAAGATAAAAGTCTATATCTTAATTAGTATTTTCTACAAAGTCTATATATTATTTAATTTACATTATATCTTGCTTGTCGCTTACAAAACCCCTACGTGGCATACTTGATGTCAACTGCCTCATTGGTCTAAAAGCTCCATTTTGAGAATTATTCTCGTGAAAGATAAAATCATATATGTCCTTAACATGATTGTGCCCATGCTGGTTTCAGACAAGCGATGATGAAATTGCTCACTTTATGAAATATAAAGATAGTCATAAAGGGTAACCTGTATATTGATCTTATACTTCAGTCCCTACTATATTCCTTTTCACTATTCATTATTAACTTTAATATGAACAAATTTGAGGTGACTCTACCTAAGCTCCTCAATATATTGAGGAGAGTTGAGAGTACCATCAAGAAAGAGAAGTCAATTCTCTATATTAGTGAGACTAATAGGAAAAGGAAGGCTAGTAAAGACCCTTAAGAAGAGCAAGGGAAAAGAAAGACTAGGTAAGACAAAGGTTGCTAAGAGAGACCCAACAAAAGATAAAGGATAATGCTTCCACTGTGGCCAAGATGGGTATTGGAAGAGGAACTGTAAGGACTACCTTGCAGAGAAGGCGAGACAGAAGCTTAGAGAAGCTTCAGGTATATTTATGATCAGTCTCCACTTATCAAATTTTTGTGATAACACATGGGTATTAGATTTCGGAAGTGTTTATCATATTTGTAATTTATTGCAGGTTCTGGCAAGACCTAGGACATTGGCTAGAGGCGAGATGGACCTCAAGATAGGCAATGGAGCAAGAGTTGCTGCAGTTGCTATTAGAGAGGTCACCCTACATCTACCTGGTGGAGCTATTATTGCATTAGATACATGCTATTTTGTTCTCTCTATTATCAAAATATTATTTTTATCTCTTGTTTGATAATTAGTGGATATAAATTAGTTTTTGAGAACAATAGTTGTTCAATAATTATGGGTGATGAGATCATTACTAGAGGGACCCTTATAAATGTCTTATATATGTTAGACACTTTTCTACATATCATGAATATAAATATGTCTAAGAGGAAAAGAGATGAGGTGAATAATGCATACATATGACATTATAGGTTAGGTCATATACATGAGGGAAGGATTCAAAAGTTGATGAAAGATGGACACTTAGATCCATTTGACTATGAGTCATATACAACTTGCGAACCTTACCTTCGTGAGAAGATGACCAACTCTCCTTTTAGTGGAACTAGAGAGAGAGCCACTGAGTTATTGGAACTCATACATAGTGATGTATGTGGTCCTATGTCAACTCAGGCTATAGGTGATTACTCATACTTTATTATATTCACTGATGATTTCTCTAGGTATGGACACGTGTACTTAATGAAGTACAAATCTGAGGCCTTTGAAAAATTTAAAGAATATAAAAATAAGGTAGAAAATCAAATTGGAAAGAGTATTAAGACTCTTCAATCAGATCAAGGAGGAGAATACTTGAGTACAGAGTTAACCCATTTCCTCAGGGACAATGGGATTCTATCCCAGTGGACACCTCCTTATATACCTCAGCTCAATGGTATATCAAAAAGAAGGAATCGTATACTGTTAGACATGGTGCGGTCCATGATGAGTTTCGCTGACCTACCTGTCTCATTACAGGGTACACCCTAGAGACCGCAGCTTACCTTCTTAATAGAGTTCCATCAAAGTCGGTAGTGTCTACACCATATGAGATATGAAAAGGAAAGAAGTTCGATCTTAAGATTGTTAAGATTTGGGGTTGTCCTACCTACGTTAGAAGACACAACCCCGATAAGTTAGAATCAAGGACAGAATTATGCATATTCATGGGATACCCAAAGGAAATTTGTGGGTATTATTTCTATCACCCTGAGGACCGAAAGGTCTTGTTGCCAAGAGAGTCATGTTTCTTAAAAAGGAACACATTCTTGGTGGAAACAGTGGGAGCAAGATATAATTGAGCGAGGTTGGAGAACCTAGCTCAAGTACCATTCTAGAGCCCGAGTCTATCCAGGTACCTAACACACAAGTTCCAACTTTGTATAGGTCTAGTAGAGTATCTCACCCTCCTGAAAGATATATGGGATATATCAGTAGATATGACTCTTAGGATGTTGATCCTCAGACTACAAGGAGGCTATTATGAGTATAGACTCCGGGAAGTAGTAAGAAGTCATGAATTATGAGATAGATTCCATATACTTTAGCAAGATTTGGAACCTTGTGAATACACTTGAGGGTATTATACCCATCGACTGCAAATGGATCTTGAAGAAGAAGATCGGAGTGGATGGAAAGGTAGAGACCTATAAAGCAAGGCTGATAACTAAAGGATATCATCAAAGACAAGAAGTTGACTATAACGAAACCTTTTCACTTGTAGCTATTCTTGAGTCCATTAGAATTATTTTGGCCATTGCAGCACACTACGACTATGAGATCTGGCAAATGGATGTCAAAGCGGCATTCCTCAATGGAAACCTCGAGTATGAGATGTGTATGATACAGCCAAATGGATTCATATCCAAAGAGAGTCCAGATAAAGTGTGTGAGTTACTTAGATCCATTTATAGATCGAAGCAAGCTTTCCAAAGTTGAAACATAAGATTTGATGAGGTGATTAGTTCATATGACTTTGTTAAGAATGAAGATGAGTCTTGTGTGTACAGGAAGGTAAGTGGGAGCGCTATCACTTTCTTGGTGCTATATGTGGATGACATCCTAATCATTGGGAATGATGTAGGAATGCTCTCCATAGTAAAGGCTTGGCTATCCAAAAATTTCTCCACGAAAGACTTAGGGGAAGTATCCTATATTTTGGGGATCCAGATCTATAGAGATAGATCTAAAAGGATGTTTCGCTTGTCCCAGTCCAGGTACATAGACTCCATTATCAAAAGGTTTGGCATGAAAAATTCCAAAAGAGGTCTCATACTGATGAGACATGGAATATCACTTTATAGGAATATATCCCCAAAGACTCCTGAAGAAAGGGCAGACATGGATAAGATACCTTATGCCTCAGCGATAGGGTCTATCATGTATGCGATGCTATGTACCAGGCCTGATATAGCACATTCTCTGAGTGT
This sequence comes from Ensete glaucum, assembly GCA_021527575.1. Taxonomy (NCBI): domain Eukaryota; kingdom Viridiplantae; phylum Streptophyta; class Magnoliopsida; order Zingiberales; family Musaceae; genus Ensete; species Ensete glaucum. Next base: position 18,137,682 of record CM038555.1, on the reverse strand, counting down.
CACGAGCAGGTATCAGGCATATCCAAGTTTAAAACACTGGAAGATAGTAAAGTATATCCTTAAGTACTTGAGAAGGACTAAGGATCTTTTACTGGTATCTAGAGGAGGTAACCTTCAGGTTGAGGGCTACACGGACTTGAGTTTTCAGTCTGACATTGATGATAGTAAGTCAAATTCAGGGTATGTTTTCACCCTAAATAGAGGAGCAACAAGCTGAAAGAGTTCCAAGCAAGATACTACTACTGACTTGATCACAGAAGCGGAATACATTGCTGCAGCAGAAGCAGCAAAGGAAGGAGTGTGGATGAAGAAGTTCATCAAGGATTTGGGAGTCATACCAAGCGGCGTGGAGCTGACTCCCATATATTGTGATAGCTACAGGGTGATAACTTTAACAAGGGAACCCAGGTCTCATCAGTATTGTTCTGAGGATGTTTTATCTGATTAGAGCGATCATGACCCAAAAAGATATAGCAATGGAAAGAGTTTCATCTGAAGATAACATTGTAGATCCACTGACGAAGCCGCTTGCTCATATTGTATTTGAGCATCACAAAGGTCTAATGGGGATCAGACACATAAGTGATTGGCTTTAGGTCAAGTGGGAGTTGCTAATTACAGGTGCCCTGCAAGCCAATCATGTGAGTGATGGCACGTGTGACACACTGCATAATCCTTTTGCTTATGATTAATATTAGTATATTCTTATATTATATTATTTGTTATATATATATATATATATATATATATATATATATATATCATGATGTACTTAGTTCTGTGCAATGGGAATCGGATCGTGATGAGATCATGATAATGAGATCAATTAACTTTTAAATATAGATCATAAATAATCTCGGTCATAGGTTACTCGAGAGGGACATTAAAATAATCAGACAGATCGGTGTATTATATACTCGTCCATATGATGGAGGCGGCTGGTCTTATAGCCACTTGTATGGAGACACTAAGGATATAGTACAGGTGCTCATTGGAGAATGAGTTCACTGATTAATTTACCTATAGAATGCTATATGGTTAATGATACATAATGTTAGACAACGATTCCATAGTCCCAATTATGTATTTTGTCCTTAGATTTGAAACACCAATGATGCATTGTATGAGTACTCCTTTCTTTGATGCCAGACTTACAGGTTTGGAAAGTTTCAGATCTGGTACAACTGGTTATCGGGATTGGTAGTCAACCTTACGAAAGCAATTAAGTGTCAATAGAGGATCATCCACTCTCAGTATCATGAGAGGAATATCACATATATGCTTCCTCAGACAAATCCCTAGCCAGGGTCATTCAAATTGAGAGAGAAAGATGTCTTCGAGAGAATCCGATTATAGCTTGACTATGATGGACTTTGTTCATCTCATTTTTTTTCCTCTTGGACATATTTATATATATGATGTATGGAGAAGTGTCTAACACATATAAGCCATTTATTATGGTCTCTATAGAGGGACATCGGTGATGCATCATGATTCTATGATTGAGAATGACTTGTGATTAGGTTTAAATATCTCCATCATCAGTGGTGTCGGATAGTTGAATCTAGACTAACTCATGTTATTTCAACTTTCGCTTCTAAGATAAATTTTAGCATCAATTTAAGTCTGCACGCTACTTCTCGAATTGAGCTATGCTGCATTTTTTATCAAGCTACTCACAGGTTATATGGCAAAGCTGACAAACTGAGTTGATTCCATGTTGTGGGTGGAAAAACTCCTTGAAAAGTTTATGTTGATTCTTTACTCTTGTTGACTTGTAAAGAGTATGCAATACTTCTTTTTTGTCGTTGATTTATGTATCTTGCATTCTGGATCTTTTAACCAAATATGATCCTGCAAAGTGGCAGAATTTGTTGGGAGGGCTCTGTAGCAGAGCCCTTATTAACGGGGTAGTAGCTTGTCTAGTGGCTACTGTGTTAGCAGATCTTTTAGTGTGTGGATGTACCTGTAGTCTTAGAGGAACACAATTATAATTCATAAGACAACTAGTTAGCTCTTCCTGAACCATGTTTCTCTCCCTGAGGCTCTTGTGCAAGGGACACCTCAGAAGAATAAGCAAAAGATTTACTCTATAGGGATATAACGTAGGTTTTAGGGTTGCAAAAATGGCAATTAGTAATTATAATGGTTTCAAAAGACTTAAAGAATTAGGTGTTGCCCTCCCTCAATGCATTCCATGGACTCGAAATCAACCAAACCAAACTTTTCGTTTGATTTCTTATGCAAAAATTGTTAGTAGGTTAAAGCAAATGGGCACTCAAAGTAGATATGAGTTTCAGAATCATATAATAAGCAAAAGATTTATTCTATAGCGATATAACATAGGTTTTAGGGTTGCGAAAATGGCAATCATTAATTATAATGGTTTCAAAAGACTAAAGATTTAGGTGTTGCTCTTCCTCAATGCATTCCATGGATTCTTATGCAAAATTGTTAGTAGCTTAAAGCAAATGAGAACTCGAAGTAGATATGTGTTTCAGAATCATAGAATCACACCTCAAACCAAACTGTTAGTAGCTTAAAAGTAAAGGAGCACTAAAAGAAGTGTGTAACAGATTCATTGAATTACTAACAGAGAGTGCAGGGGATAGATGGGGACTTAGAGAATCAGATTGAGGTTGACAATCTAACTTCAAACCAGCTTCCGAAGGTTGATCTTCACCTTGTACTATCATAATACCTGTCAGATTGAGAGGTACATGGATGTTAGAAATTTTATCCACAAAGTAACAGTTAAACAAGTAGCTCATAAACCATCTTAATGTTTATCATCTCATTCATGTTCATAAAAGTTGATGATCTTCCTAAGAAAGTATTAGTCAGCCAAGGACCATTCGATGCCTTTTTTTTTTTTACCTCAATAAAATGCATACAATGGAGTCTTGACATAAAGCATGTGTAGCATCCACAAGTTTTATTGCTTTATGAAATTGGATTATCAATTCAATCTAATATAAGACTATATAATATTGGTCCAAGTCATAATAACTGAAGATTTCAAGCTTACTTATTGCTTGCACAATTCTATTGTTGCGAGTAGCTTCTGTAGCAGAGTAGATGATGACTATGTAACACTGCATCACTTTGATCCAAACTCTCAATATTTGGATGTGAAGATTAGCTACTCTTTTGTGGTCCTTTCTCTGTTTCAGCTGTGAATGGAATCATGGATATTATTGTTGTTGCATCGATCAATGTGTTCTATCTTGTAGTTGGTGTGTGGCACAGCTATTTTGAAAGAGAGAGAGATTCTTGACTTGGTCCTTTCTCTGTTTCAGCTGTGAATGGCCTACACATTTGCTTTGCCCAGTTACTGATATAAGATGGTTTTTGGAATAGCTAGCGATGGTCTTTTGTACACAGTCATCTAGCAAATCAATATTTCTGATATTTTGTATCAAATTGGCGCTATTGTTATCTTCAGCTTTTATTATAAGAATTTTAGCGTGAACGATGTAATATACCGTATCAAAATATGAAGCATTCAATTATATATCGAAGCCCGTCTAGCTCAGTTGGTAGAGCGCAAGGCTCTTAACCTTGTGGTCGTGGGTTCGAGCCCCACGGTGGGCGATGCGATGTCTTTTCTTCTTATAGTCGTCTTCCTCTATTTTTTTTTTTTTTTTTTTTTTTTTGCATCAAAATCTTTCTCGATCATTTTGCAGTGCAAGATGTCATAATTTAGATCAAGGAATATGATTGTAAGAATTATCCATTCTTAGGATGGAGGAGTGATGTTTTTGCTTATAAGGTTTTCTTATAGTCGTCTTCCTCTAGTTTTTTTTTTTTTTTTTGCATCAAAATCTTTCTCGATCATTTTGCAGTGCAAGATGTCATAATTTAGATCAAGGAATATGATTGTAAGAATTATCCATTCTTAGGATGGAGGAGTGATGTGTTTGCTTATTAGGATATAGGGTTTTTTTAGTCATCTTTCTCTAGGTTTTTTTTTCTTCGCATCTCAATCTTTCTCTACCATTTTACAGTGCAAGTGTGCATTAAAATTATTGTTATAATATAATCTCAATTCTTTTTTAAAATAGAGATTGACATATGTCATAATTTAGATCAAGGACTATGATTATAAGAACTACCTAGAGAAGTAGCATAATAATATTGTTAATTATACTACTCATTTTTACTTATGCATAATCATTATTGTTCTTATTATCTTTTTTATATTTTTTCTTAAATTAAATTAAATTAAATTTTCTTACCATGATGCTCTGAATCATGAATAAAATCACTAATGACGAATCTCCTCAAGTCAATGGACGGAAGAATTGCTATATAATATTGTAAAACATTATTCCAAGGTGAGTGATGTTTGTTTTAGGGTCATTCTGTTCACTTGCTTAGAGTTGTTTCTTGGTTCACTTTGTTTGTTTAGGATTTTTTTACCGTCTTAATCTTTTTTCCTTTTTTACATCTCAATATTTCTCTACTGTTTTGTAGTTTTTGATGAGATGCAAGTGTGCATTACAAGTGTTGCTACAATGTAATCTCAATTCTCGTTCAAGTGGGTTCGAGTCCCACGGTGGGCGATGTTTGTTTTAGGGTCATTTGATTCACCTATGTAAGGTTGTTTCTTAGGTTTACAGTTATTTTTAGCTATTTTTCTCTTTCAGGGTTTTTTTTTTAGCATCTCAATCTTTCTCTACCACTCTATTGATCATTGTTATTTTTGATGAGATGCAAGTGTGCATTACAAGTGTTGCTACAATGTTATCTCAATTCTTCTTCAAAATAGAGGTTGACACATGTCATAATTCGGTTCAGAGACTATGATTATGAAAACTATCCCTTCTTAGGATTGAGAAGTAGCATAATAATATGTCATAACCCTAGTCGACCTATCCAGTAAAAGGGGCGGTGGCTAGGAAGCCCTAAGATCCCAAATATAAACCCTAGCCACTCTTATTTATAGGATAGAGGTGGCTATGTGTGTTTATTATAATCTCATAGGGTTTTTATTAGGTGCTACTTGGTTGAGTAGGATTCAATCTTGTTAAGGTCCTATCAAGCCCGCCCTCTTCAAATCAGCCTTGTCCTCCATGCTGACGTTCCATAAATTCAGGGATCTGGGTCTTTAGCTCCTCATATGATTCTCATGTGGCATTTTCAAGTAGTAAATTATTCTAATACATTAGTACTTCGGTAGAGGGACGTCGGTGATGCATCATGATTCTTCGGTCGTGGATGGCTTAGGCTTGGGCTTAAATATCTCCATCATCAGTGGTGTTGAGCAATTGAATCTGGGCTGACTTGTGTTCTCCAAACTTAGGCTTCAAGCATGACACGTGGAAGATAGGGTGAATTTTGGCATCATCAGGCAATTTAAGTTTGTACGTTATGGCTCCAATACGCTCTGTGATTTGATAGGGCCCACAAAATTATGGGGATAGCTTCATGGAAACTCATGTGTTGATGGATAGTTGCTTGTATGGCTGTAAGTGAAGATAAACCTGATCTCCTATTGAAAACTCTATTTTTGCTTCATCGTGTGTCGATTTGCTGCTTCATTCTGGCTTGAGCGACAAAGATTATCTTTTAGCAGCTGTAGGAGTTTATCCCTGTCAATTAAATCTTGGTCAACCTAATCCAGTTTGGCCTAACCAATTTACATACTTTGAAATCACAAGGGTCAATTGACCATATAGTGCCTCATATGGGGTATATTTTGTAGATGAATTATATGTAGTATTATACTACCATTTGGTCCAGGGGAGTCATTTCATCTACTCCTTTGGCCGGTCACTGGTGAAATACCAAAGGTATATCTCTAAATATATGTTCACCACCTCCGTTTGGCCGTCAGTTTGTGGATGGTATGTTGTGCTCATCTTGAGTTTGATACCTTGCAACTGAAATAACTCAGTCCAAAATTTATTGGTGAAGACCTTGCCACGATCACTTACAATAGACTTTGGCATCCTATGTAGTTTAACAATATTTTCTATGAAAATCTGAGCAATACTAATAGTAGTGCAAGGATTTCACATAACACAAAAATGAGCATATTTCGTCGGTCAACCATCACGAAGATTGTGTTTTTACCTTTGGAAGGTGGCGGCCCTTTAATGAAATCCATAGAGATGTCAGTCCACACTGAGTCTGGTATGGGTAGTGGCTGTAGCTTCCCTAGACTTATCATTGTTTCACCCTTTTGTTGTTGATATACATCACATTGTGCCACATATTAAGAAATAATTTTTTTCATCCCTCTCCAATAAAAATTTTACTTCACTCTTTTGTAGGTTCTCAAAAATCTGGAGTGCCCTGCTAAATGTGTGGAGTGCATTTTGTGCAAGATGATTTTGATACAAGGGAAGTCAGGTATAAGCCCAATGCAGCCTTTGTAGCACAGATCCCTCGAATCCCAAGTGTAGTAGGCTATTGAACTTAGATCCTCCTCCAATTTTTTTATGATGTTGCTGGTCTCTGGATCCTTCTTCCATTCCTACCTAATGTCCTTGAGGAAGACAGTGGTAGGAAGGGAGATAGCCGAAAATTTGACTTGCTCATGTAGCTGTGAGAGTGCATCTGCAATAATATTTTCTTTCCCCTTTTTATAAATAATTTTATAATCAAATCTAAGAAGTTTGATTACCCATTTTTGCTACTCAAGGGATGATATCTTCTACTCTAAAAAGTACTTGAGGCTTCTATGGTCGGTTTTAATTTGAAATAATCGACCGATTTGGTAGGGTCTCCACTTTGTTACTATGTGCACAATGGCGAGCATCTCCTTATCATATATTAACATTTTTTTTATGGGAGGGAGACAACGCCTTGCTAGTGTATGTGAGTGATCAACCATCTTGTATGAGAATGGGTCCAATTTCGACTCTAGATGCGTCAGCCTTAATGATGAAGGGTCGATTAAAATCTGGTAGCGCTAGCACCAGCGTCGTCATCGTCATGGCTACCTTAAGTTTGTCAAAGGCAGCAGAGGCATTGTTCGACAATTAGAAGGTGTCTTTTTTTATTAGAGAAGTGAGGGGTGCACTGATCTTCCCATAGTCCTTCACAAATTTTTGATAGTAGCTCGTTAGTCCAAGGAAAACGCTTAACAATTTCACATTTGTAGGTTTCGACTAGCCCTGCATTACCTCAATCTTTGCTGGGTCTACCGCTGCTCCTTCTTCTGATATTGTGTGCCCAACATACTCTACTTTTTGTTAGAGAAAGCTACACTTTGATTGCTTAACAAAAAGAGTATTCTCCCAAAGGATTGTCAAAATAAACTGCAAGTGCTAAAAGTGAGTCTCAAGAGAAGGGCTGTAAATGAGAATATCATCAAAAAATACCAAAACAAATTTGCAAAGGAAGTCAAGCGTCTTCTCTCTAGGAACATACAAATGATAAATCTCTGCAACAAAACTCCTCAAATCAGATCTTGGGGTGGCTAAAGCTACAACCTATCAACCAAGAGCCTTCCCTCCTATTTATAGAGAGCCACCAAAAATCCTAGGGTTCTTACCTTAGTGGGTATTGGATCTTCATACAATTACCCACTAAACTTGTATTATTGGATCTCTATCCAATAATCTCCTATAGGAGCCCGTCAGTGTAGGGTCTCATCTAATGAGAATAGGGGCTAATTAGATCTTCATCTAATCCTCTATTCACTAAAGCTTCCACCATATGTGTGTGACCCTCTATACCCGATACCGAGCTAGCCGTGAGTCACTCCCATCAGAACTCCTTCTGATCTAGTGAATTATTATCCCCACAATAATTCACTCAACTCATTGACTATGGACGTACTAGGCCACTACGTCATAGTTCCCAAATGGTATAGGGGGATAAATTCTATCGGGCATATCTGTCCATAATTATCATATATCTATAATCACTCATTCAACTAATATCCCAGAGACCGTATATTGGATATGGTACTACTGTCAGGTCACATACGGATTCGTCTGAGACTCGCTTTAATCGAATTCTCCCAGAGAACTTCTCTCTCAATCCGAATGATCCTAGCTAGGGATTTGTCATAGCAAGCATATATGAGATATTTATCTCATGATACTATGAGTAGATGATCCTTTATTGATACTCAATTGCCTTTGTAAGGTTGGCCACTAATCCCGATAAACTGTTATACCAGATCTAGAACTTTCCAAACCTATAAGTCTGGTGTCAAAGAAAGGAGTACTCAAACAAGGCATCCTCAGTGCTCAAGTCTAAGAACCAGATATAAAACTAGACCTATGAAATCGTTGTTTGACATTATATATCATTAACCATACAGCATTCCATAAGTGGATCAATCAGTAAACTCATTCTCTAATGAGCACCTGTACTATATCCTTGGTGTCTCCACACAAATGACTCTGAGACTAGTCGTCTTCATCATATGGATAGGTATATAGTACACCGGTCTGTCCGGTCATCTCGATGTCCCTCTCGAGTAACCTATGACCGATATTATTTAGGATTTGTATTTAAAGGTAAATCAATCTCATTATCATGATCTCATCATGATCTGATTCCCATTACACAGAACCAAAGACATCACAATATATATGTAACAAATAATATAATGTAAGAATATTCAAATAATAATGATAAGTAAAAAGATCATGTAGTATGTAACACATACCATCACTCACGTGATTGACTTATAGGGCACCTGTAACCAACAGGGCCTTGGGATGGCTCAATGCCAGGCCATTTCTGATCCTCGTACTTCCCGGCCACACTGGTGCTTCGATGGCTACGTACTAGTTTGTTGTTTAGAGCATCTCGAGACTCGTCATAAGTGGGCACTCGACCAATGACTAGAAGAAGCGAGATAGACACAGTCCGATTAAGAAGGCTTATATCACAAGCGACGAATTAGTGTAGGGCATTCCCCGGATCTCGGCCATGAATCACATGATGAACTAGGCTAATAGCTCATCATCTTTCTGGCTCATCCTAAGAAGGGATGCAACGATCAGTCTTAGTCGAGCATTAGCAAGGAAATTCAACTCGAACTCCTTGGCTAGTTGGTTGAAACAGAAAATTGAGGAGGGCCTTAGATGACTGTACCACATTCGAGCAGGCCCTTGTAAGGTTGTTGGGAATGCTTAGCACATTAGAGTGTTTAAAGTGCCGTAAAATGTCATTTGTCAACTCGAACTCCTTGGCTAGTTGGTTGAAACAGAAAATTGAGGAGAGCCTTAGATGACTGTACCACATTCGAGCAGGCCCTTGTAAGGTTGTTGGGAATGCTTAGCACATTAGAGTGTTTAAAGTGCCGTAAAATGTCATTTGCGCTCGGAATACAATAATGTGTTCCGTTGGGTCGGAACTGTCATCATACGCCTTAAGCGTTGGAAGCTGAAAGTTTTGTGGAATTGGCATATCTTGGATCTCAGGGACAAAAGGATCTCTCCCCAAGCTCCTACTTTTACTTGACGAATTCTTTTTGCACTTCGTCTAGTTGTCAGTTCATTAGTCATAGTTGTGCCCAGAGGGAGTCGGTCGAGTCGGAGAGTGTGTCCGACTCAGGTAGGGTGCTTGCGGTAGACGTCGGTCGATCGATAGTGTTCTCGAGAGGTCTTGGGGGAAGCTCCTAGGAGAGCTACAGGATCGCGTCATCGGGTCGTCATGGGACTGGGGGCTATTCCCGTAAGGTTAGGGGCTCCTGTCGCATTTTTGGAGAGGTCTACTACTAGGGCATTGATTATTGTACTAGTGAGGGATATGGGAGATGATCGATTGGATCATCCCAGCCAAAGCTTGCACTTGATGGGTGAGCCCGAGAAAAGCTTCGGGGGAGACATTGGGAAGCCTAGAGTTGAGCACTCGAGGGGAAAGTTCTGGGTCATTAAATAGTCATTAGTAACAACCTGGAGTATGCGTCGGTAGATTTCTCTCTCCAAGGGTGAGGAAGGAAGGCAGTCCTCCTACTCCGAGGGCCTGCTGGCAGTAGAGGCTTCTTCTCTGGGATTGTTAGGCAACGAGCGTTCTTATGACATTGAGCCCTCCTTCTAGTACTAAAATATTGTTGGATTATATGTCATGGCCAATGAGTTAGTATGGCACGATTCGACCCACGTGTGCAAGGTTGTCCGTGTTGGATTTGAGGATTGGCAAGGCTTGGTCGAGGTCTAGAGCAATATTCGGGGATGGAGCCTCGGGTCCGATAATCCGTTGGAGCACATCTCGAGTCCTCCAATGGGTTGGGTTCTACAAGAAGATCTTGATCAAAATGATATATACTCGATGTAATTTTTTTAATGACTAAATTAACTTTCGAGATATAAAGACTGATAACCAAGAGGAATAGCTTTACCCAGAACCATATCCAAACGAGGGAATCTTTCTTAGATGTAGAAATGGTTGCTTTTGCCAGCATCTAAGCATACCTGCGTGGCAGCAAGCGCTCAGCGCACTGACCAGCGGTGGCTCGTCGGGCGTAAGCCCCGACTCCTGCAGTTCCACGTAAAATTGCAGGGCTTTGACGAAGCAGCCATTATGAACATACCCACCTAAAAGAGCATTCCAAACGCCAACATCTTTGGCTCTCAGCTCGTCCAACACTTGTTTCCCCGGCTCTACGCGACCACAGCTGGCGTACATGTTGATGAAGGCAGTGCACAATTTGATCTCCTTTACAAATTGCATGGTCCTTTCGTGAACACACCTAGGGCTCTGCTTTCCCAAGCTAAGATCCTTCATTTGGGAGCACGCAGAAAGGGCCATAAGTAAATGTGACATGAAACTAATAGAGAACCAGTTACAGTTCGAAGGTGCCATAAGTACATAAAGCCAGATAGGCTGGAGGTAAACTAGTATTCTTTCTCAAACTTCATATTGCTGATCGGACTTGAACAGCTCGGTGCAGGCTGGCAAGGGATTGTCCTTCTGGAAGCCAAAGTGAGTCTGCATATCCAGTTATCCCGTTGTGACTGAGGAACACGCGAGCCCTCTCACGACCTTGGAGTGTGGTCTTGCATCCATTTTCTGGACTGCTAACGAGCATAGATTCACAGATCTCATTCTCGTGTTCATGCTCATCAGCAACTAGTATGTTGTAGGTACCGGTGTGGCTTTCGATCGACACTCAACCCTCACATTTGCACCTGCAGAGCACAAAAATTTCGAAAAAGTGAAAAATCACATGGCGCAGAGCAAATCGACATCCTCAGGCAGTCCCAAGAAATCTTGATAATATCCATATCCTTATGCATGATCAATGGTATCTAGAAAGTGACTAAAATCAGCTTTTAAAACAAGCGAAAATATCCTGCATGATTATCAACTTGTATCAAAATGAAAAAGTTAAAATGGCATTACGGACCATTGTGATTAAATTTGTGTCAGATCATCGATGCTAAAATCCCTTTACCTTTGGTTCATCTCATCTGTATTGATAACATCAGACTCCAAAACTTCATAGCCTTCTACATGTTTAATGTGCTACTGTTATTTCTTCATGTATTTTAGGTACAACTATTATGATCAATCATATGCCTTATATTTTATATTACTGATAGGACATATTTTGATCTGTCTAACGAAAATCACCACATCACTCCCATAAAGCCAAATGGATATATCTGGTTCAGCTTAAATCACGGTCTCCGAAAGGGGCATTGCCCCAGCCCATCGCTCAATGAGCATAGTGAGACAAGGGGCGCACCAGTCGACATCAGCAGACAGATCACTATTCTACCCCTCATCCGAGGAGCACGGCAGCGTACGGCTCTGCACCAATGTCCGTATGCATTAAACAACTTTGTACAAGCTCCTCTCTCAGCAAGTAGTATAAAAGACACTCAGGTGAACTATAGCAAGGGGCTTCCTCTCTTTCATTCGCAGATGATACACTTAGGACTGTTCATCTCACTAACTTAATCGCTGAGGAGCTGAGTCGAGGCTGTTAGGATCAAAATGGCACTAAGAGAGGGGGGGAGTGAATTAGTGCTGATGAAAAATCTACGTCGATTTTAAAAATTCACTCAATGAAAACTGTATCGAAAATACATTGAAGTATAGAGATGTTTGTAATAATGCAAGTAAAGATAGTAGACATTTAAATAACATAGCAATGATGTTAAAGAGTAAAGAAGAGGAAGTAAATCAATTTTATAGTGGTTCGGTCTCGTGACCTACGTCCACTCTGGATTCCTCCTTCGTTGAGGCCACTGGCTTCCACTATTGATCTTCCTTCAATGGGTGAAGATTAACTACCCTCTTACAACTCTATTCTCCTTTTACAGGTTTAGGAGATAACATTTACAAGTCTCAAAGCTCTCCATTAAACAAAGAAACTATACAAGACAAAATGAGGAGAAGCTCTCAATTACAACAACGTTTCCACAAGGTTTTTGCTGTTAATGCTTGCATACCTCAGACAAGAAACGGTGGGTTATTTATAGGCCCCAAATGGCTTCAAAAGTAGAGTCAAAAATTAATTTTTAAGTAATCCCGAGGTGCTAGTCTTGAAGACTGCGTTCTCGGTGGTTCAACTGCCTGACACAGTTTAGGAGACTATGTTTTGGGCGGCTCAGCCGCCTGACAGTATGGGAGACTGTTTGGGCGGTTCAACTACCCAGTCTAGGTGGTTCAACCGCCTGATACACCTTCGAAGACTGTGTCATCTTAGAAATCGTGCCCTTATCTAACCTTGAGTTACTGAAATGACTTTTATAATAAGTCCAAATCAGCCACAATTAAGGTCTAATGGCCTCTTAATTGAGTTAGTAAAACTCTCATTACGATGCTAACTATGACACTCAACGTATAATGTTCGTTGTCCGATCGTCTCTTCGATGAACTCCTGGCATCTTTCCGATAAACTCCCCTCGAGTTCCTTCGGCGAACTTTCAGCATTCTTCTGGCGAGTTCCCGAGAACCTGTCGACAAACTCTCGACGAACTTCCATGTAAACTTCTGGTGAGTTCTCGGTGAGCTCCTGACAACATCATCTAAACCTCGGCCGACCTCTGGTGAACTCTCGGCGAGCTCCCATTGCGTCGTCTGAACCTCAGCCCGATGCTCGAACTTGACTCTGGCCCAACATCCGATTGTACTATCATTTACCGTCGCAGTTAATCCTGCATCATTTTTTTTAGCAAACAAGTTAGATCATAAAACTTATCAATTGATTTCATCAAAATCCGAGATTCAACAATCTCCCCCTTCTTGATGATGACAACCAATTGATGACGGAGTTAACCTTAACTCCCCCTATGTACATGTCATACGATAAATACAACAAACTTGAATTCAAAAGAACCCATCACTTTTGAATTCAAGTATAGTATTTTCATAATTTAACCATTCATGATACCATACATAATAAAATTTTAAAAACATTCTTTTTCTTAGTATCACATGATAAATAATTTCAATTGATATGTTTCACATAATAAATATTTTAAACATTCACTTGATGTCATTAATCATGGTACCATACATGATAAAATTTTTAATGTAATTATCTTCTTGATATCACATGAAAATTTCAATCATTATATTCACAATATAATCATGTCATCAATTATGATATAACATTCATTTCAACTATTTCAAAGATCTCAAAATATCTCTATTATGTCATCAATTATATCATTTCTCTCCCTTTGTCATCAACAAAAAGGAGAAATGCTCAATTCATATTTAAACATTTATCACAAATATCCATCATTTGAATATTTATCATTTTTAAATATTTATCATACCATTTTGTCATCAATATACTATCTCTCCCCCTTTTGTCACCAAAAAGGAGAAATGTTCAACATACCTTTTCTAAACAATTGTTCAAAATAAATATTCATTTTATGATAAAATTTTAAACACAATATTTATCATATATCATCAATCATGTCATTTCTCCCTTTTATAAAAAAAAGAGAAATATTCATCACACATTTGAATACTAAGTGTTCAATACATATATCAATACATTTATCATAAATATTCATTACACAAAGAAAGAAATCTAGTCCATTTCTCTCCCTTAGTAAAATAAAAAAAAGTTTAATCTATTTCGTATCAAATTATTTTCTTCCCCTTTGTAAGTAAAATAGAAGAAGAAGAATTAGGGGAGGGGGTGTCAAAGATCCAAAAGATCCAAAACCAAGTATCTCAAAACAAAATAAATTATTAAGAGGAGGAATACATATTCATGAATCCAAGAATCAAAAAATTGAAAGAAAGCTCAAAAGTCGAGGAAAGTCCAAGAAGATTATAAGAGCTACTCATGTATTCAGAATTATCTCATGTAAATTTCAAGCAAAAGCTCAAGAAATCTGAAAAATAGTAAATCATGTACTTGGATAGTTTAACATTCCCAACTCTCTTCTAAGAAAGTTAAATTATTCTTCATTTAATGGCTTGATGAAGATATCAGCCAACTGATGCTTAGTATCAATAAATTTCGAAGATATATCATGATTATTTACATGATCTCTAATAAAGTGATGTCTAATATCAATATGTTTAGTTATTGAGTGTTGAATGAGATTTTTAGTTAAACATATTGCACTAGTGTTATCGCATTTGATAGGAATATTTTTCAAGTGAATTCTATAATTTTCTAAAGTGTTTTTCATCCAAATGACTTATGCACAGTATGCACCAGCTGCTATGTACTCAACTTCGATTATAGATAATTCAACCAAATTTTGTTTCTTAGAAGACCAAGAAACAAGAGCATATCCTAAGAATTAGCATGTTATGGTTGTACTTTTTCTATTTATTCTACAACCTCCAAAATCGACATCTGCATAGGCAAGTAAATCAAAGTTTTTAGACTTAGGATACTATAAACCTAAATTAAAAGTTCCTTTTAAATATCTAAATATTCACTTAATTGTCTTAAAATGAGAATATTTAGGATTGGATTGAAATCTTACACACAATCCAACACTAAACATTATGTTTGGTCTAGTAGTAATTAAATACAATAAACTACCTATCATTCCTCTATATGTTCTTTGATCAAAGTTTTCACCTTCATTATCCAAGTCTAATTTTGTAGAAGTGCTCATGGGTGTGTTTATGGCATTAGCAGTGTCCATATTAAACTATTTTAACAAATCTAAGGTATATCTAGTTTGATTTATAAAGATATCATCAGTTAATTATTTTATTTGTAATCCAAAGAAAAATGTTAATTCACCCATTAGGCTCATTTCAAATTCTTGGCTCATACTCTTGGCAAAAGTTTCACATAAGGATTCATTTGTTGAACCAAAAATAATATTATCAACATAAATTTGAATAACTATAAAATCATTTTTAAAATACTTAAAAAATAATGTGGTATCAACCTTGCCTTTCAAAAAATTGTTTGATATAAGGACAGAGCTAAGACTTCTATACCAAGCCCTAAGGGCTTGTTTCAATCCATAAAGAGCCTTAGATAGTATAAAATATGATTTGAAAAAGGATCATTTTCAAAACTAGGGGGTTGTTCAACATAAACTTTTTTGGAAATGAAACCGTTAATAAAAGCACTTTTGACATCAATTTGAAATAACTTAAAATTATTAAAAGAGGCAAAGGCAAGGAGCATCCTTATGGCTTCAAGTCTAGCCACAGGAGCGAAGGTCTCTTCATAATCGATCCCTTCTTCTTAGTTGAAATCCTTGGCCACTAATTTAGCCTTATTTTTAACCACGATACCATTTTCATCTTGCTTGTTTCTAAAGACTCATTTAGTATCAATCACTAAACGATTATTAGGTCTAGGAACGAGCTCTCACACCTCATTTTTCTCAAATTAGTTTAACTCTTCATACATTAAAATAACCCAAAAATCATCTTTTAGGGCTTCCTCAATGCATTTTGGTTCAATTTGAGATAAAAATATGGCGTTAGCATAAAAATTCTTAAATGATGAACGAGTTTGAACATCTTTTGATATATTTCCTATTATTAACTTCTTAGGATGAGCCTACATACTTCCATTCCTTAGGTAAAGATTCCTTGGAAATAGATGCGTCCAAGTTATTTTGGAGAGGAGATTTATTATTCAAATTTAAAGTATCAAAATCAAAATCATCATCAAAATCAATTTTTTTCAATTTGAAAACCTCATTAAAAACAATATGGATGGATTCCTTAATTATTAGAGTTCTTATTAAAGACACGATAAGCTTTTGAAATTGAGGAATAACCAAGAAATATATCTTTATCGGATTTTGCATCGAACTTTCCTAAGGCATCTTTTTCATTCAAAATAAAACATTTACAACCAAATACTTTGAAATACAAAATATTGAGTTTTTTATTATTCCACTATTTATATGGAGTTTTGGAGAGTGATGGTCTTACAAGAACCCTATTTATAACATAGCATGTCATGTTAACGGTTTCGGCTCAAAAATACTTGGGTAAGCTATGTTCGTTTAACATGGTTCTAGCAATTTCTTGTAAGCTCATATTTTTTTCTTTCCACTACTCCATTTTGTTGTAGATTTCTAAGAGTAGAGAAATTATGATTATACCATTTGAGTCATAAAAATTTTAAAAATCATGATTTTGAAACTCACCACCATGATCACTACGTATAGATGGAATCATAAAATCCTTTTTGTTTTAAACAAGTTTGCAAAATATTGAAAAATATTTAAACGAATCATTTTTGTGTGCTAAGAAATAGGTCCAAGTACATATACTATAATCATCTACAATAACAAACGTATATTTGCTATCTCCTAAACTTGTAGTATCGATTGGTCCAAATAAATCCATATGGATCAATTGTAGTGGCCTAGAGGTACTTATTTGATTTTTTTGATTTGAAACTACTTTTTATTTATTTTCCTAGTTGACATGCATCACAAATTGTCTTTTACGAACTTGATGCTAGACATTCCTCTTACTAGATTTTTATTTAAAATTTAGTTTAATAGTTTCATACTAGCATGTCCTAGTCTCCTATGTCAAATCCATGCATCATCATTTAAGGTCGAAAAATACATTTCATTACAAAAATTATCAATATTAATAGTATACACATTATTACTTCTTAAGGCAATCATAGAACTATTTTTGTGTAGTATTTCAATTAACAAGTATTAGATTTAAATTTGATAATATATCCTTTATTACACAATTGGCTAAGGCTTAGTAGATTATGTTTCAAACCATCAACTAATAATATATCTTCTATTAAAAGGTTTGACGTGTTACCTATGGTTCCTTTCCCAATGATTTTTCCCTTGTTGTTGTCTCCGAAGATAACAAATCCTTCATTTAGGCTAATAAGCTTGAAGAAATGAGTTGGATCTCCAGTCATATGCCTTGAGCATCCACTATTAAGGTACTACTTAGTGCTTCTAGCCTTTGTTTGGAGACATACATACAAGAAAGAGAGTTTTGGTTTCGGTACTCATTTGCCTTTGAGTTCTTCATGAAAAATTCTACCTAATTTTACTAATAGCGTTGAGTTGTCTATGGTTCCTTTAAGAACCCAAATTAATTTTTATGGACTATGCCTTTTAAATAAATATTTATAAGCATAGTATCTAATTCTTCCACAAAAATTATATTTATTTCTAGGTGAATATATAATGTAGGTCCTTTAACGAAGATAGTTGACTTTTATTGAGTGTTACTCACAAAGCCAATTCCTTTCTTTCTATGGACATGACCCTGATTAGCAAGTATCATGTTTAAGGATTTGTTACCTATTTTAATTTTTTCTAATGTTTCTTGTAATGAAATATTTTCTTTCTTAAGTATATCTAATTCTTTACACTTAGTGCAAGGAATTATCCTATGTTCATCATACTCCTTTTTAAAAATTTTAAACTTACTAGCAAGTGAAGCATGATATTTCTTTAACAATTTATACTTACTACTAACTAATTTAAGATCCAAGAGAGATGGTTTTTATTAGCAATCAAGAGAGATGGCTTTTGAGGAAGCCTCTCCATTCAACGGTTACTGGCAGTTGTGATATTACTTTCACGTTTTCCTTTGAGGACCACCTGCTTTCCATTAATAAAAAACTTCATAATTAGTTTAGAAAGATTCCAGGTGACATCACCCAGAGTTGACAACCATTCAATTCCAAGCATTATTTTGATGTCCTCAAAGGGTATCAGAAAGAAATCCGCCCGTAGTTCTTGGCCCTATACCATCAGTTTGAGTTTTGAGCACTTACTATTACAAGTTAGAATTAGACCATCAGCAACTTTGACTTCAAATCTGTCACGGTCTTCAATTTGATAGGTCAATTGATCAGCAAGCCTTCTGTCCATAAAATTGTTAGTGCTACTAGTATCGATTAAAATAGTAACAGGCTGTTGTTTCAAAATTCCCTAGATTTTCATGGTTTACAGGTTAGAGTATATAATATATACGAAAGATCTAATAGTATTATCGAAATTTGTACCTTCTCGATCAGAGTCCACATCATCATTCTTTGGTTCCTCTTTAATTAGTTCTATCATCAGAAGATGGCTTTGTTTGCATCGATGTCCTCTACTCCATTTTTCATCACAATGCCAACACAACCCTTTTGCTGATCTTTCTTGGAGCTCTTCTCTGGTAAGGCTTCGAGGGTTTGGATTGAAGAGAGGTAAGGCTGTCGGATTGCTTACTACTGGTTGATTTATGCTTTTATTTATTTGATTGTCCCTATTGAGCTTTTCTTCGTGTTTGCGAGTGAATGATATGGCAGCCATCATGGTACGAGGTTGTCGAGCCTTAACTTCACACCGAATCTCTGGATTGAGCCCTTCAATAAATGTTCTCAATAGTTATTTTTCGAATCAGTCTTGGGTTTGGTTTGAGAGGTGCTCAAATCTGCTCTGGTACTCATGTACGATAGAGGTATGACAGATTTTGGCGAGTTGTCCATCCATGTTTTCATACTCCGATGGTCTGAAATGAATCAAAAGCCCGCTTTTGAATTGCTCCCATGAGGGTTCTCCATAAGTATGCTTGTACCAATCGTACCATTAGATTGTGTCTCCTTCAAGTTAAATGGAGGCGATCTCCACCTTGGATTCCTTCGAAGTCCTCTGAAAACGAAAAAAAATTTCAGCATGTTAAATCCAGCCAATCGGGTTTCCATCTTCCCATTTGGGAAACTCCACCCTCATGCGTGTGTATCTTGTGTCCTGCCCCTGATTATACTTTTCAGATCGACTCCCTTTGGAACTTTCACCGTGTTGAGTTTTGTTGGGCCTCTCTGATCGACTTCTTCTAATTTCACTGAGGAGCTCTTGAAATCTGTCTTAGCCTCGAAGGCTTTAAACCTTGCATCAAGTGCAGCATCTGTAGTCATCGTGTAGGATTGTAGATCGGTGATGTTCAGTTCTTTTTTTGACTATCGAGTCAGGGGCATGAGTTTGTGTCGTAGATGTGGTAGGACTTGGTCGCAACGAGATTGTCGGTGCAAGAATCACCAATATATTGAAAAGCTGGTTGGAGATGGTGGGGGTAATAGTAGCAAGGAGTTGCAATAGTGGCAATAGGGAGGTGCAGCGGCAAGGGCGCGGTTGCGGCAACGAGGGCAGCAGCGGCAAGGGAGGAGGCAGCAACGGGTGGCAGCGGCGCCTGGTGATAGGAGACAGCGATGAGGGTTAGTAACAATGGCAATTGCTGCTAGCAGAGGAGGAGATTGGAGAGGGGCAACGATTGTGGCTGGCGATGGCTGTAGCTGCAGGGAAGAGGTTAGGTAGCGTTGGATCTGACCATTGGCAGCGGTGGTGGTGGAGATGCAGGGGGACATGGCTGATAGCAAGGGACGCAGGGGATGCAGCGGCAGCGACAACAAAGAGGTGACTGTAGGGAAGAAAGGGGAGGTAGAGAGATGGCAAAGGCGGCTGGGTAGCGCTAGAGGGAGCAGAAACGACAACGCTAGATCCATAGACGAGTAGGGTCAGCAAGGGAAAAGGGGCGATCAAGGCTGTGGCTGGCAGAGGAGGAAAGAAGAGGGCAGCAGCAGTCGACGTTTGGGGTGGCTGATGGCCCTGTAGTGGTTGACGGCAGCCAACAGTGGGTGGCAGCAGCGACAAGGCGATAGCTGAGGGCTGCGACAGCCTACGCTGTGCGAGTGGGCTGCAACCGTGGATCTTTGATGGAGTTGAGTAAGCAGCGGCTAACGAGTGATAGGAAGAGGTTGAAGATGGCATGACTGCTGCAGAGGAGGGCACGACTGCGGCAAAGGGAAGAAGAGGCAGAGGAGGCAACAGTGAGGGTCTGGCGATCACTGGTTGTGCACTGCCAAAGGCTAGCCGGTGGCAGTGGTAGGGAGGCACGGAGGAAGGCGACTGGGTGCAAAGGAGCGCGTTGCGGGCTGGGTAATGAGGGGCAAGGAGGAGAGAAAAGGGTTGGAAGGATGCTGCTGCGATTGTGGTTGAGGAGGAGAGGGAGATGGTGGCCGACGGCTAAGAAGAGGGGATAAAGAAGGCGTGTGGTTGTGGCCTTCTTCTTCTTCTCTCTTTTTTTCTTTTTTCTCTCTTTTTTCTTTTTCCCTTTTTTTTGGCTATTGATGGCTGCAACAAAGATGATTGCAGTAAGGTGGCCAATGCAATGGTGATGATAATAATGGCGGCGACGACGGTGTAGATGACAAAGGGAGCGACTGCGGAATCATATTAGGAACGCCGAGAATCGATGCTCTGATGCCAGATGATATAACCCTAGGGTTCTATCGTAGAGGGAGAAGGTGGAAAAGGGAGATAATTGATCTCTTCGAGGGGATCGGGCCTCCTAGATCACTTCGAGGGGATCTACCTCCTAGTGTTTTTCCTTCGGCTAAAACTAATACTTCTTCATTGATTGATTTCCATAAAAGAGTTTACAACCTTATTTATAGGGCTATGCCAAGAGCCCGACTAATCCTTGACTCTTAACTAACTTGATAAACTCCTAACTGAAAATAATAACTGAGTTTCTCTCAACCGAAGATAAAAACCAACTCTAACCACTTATAACTGACTTGATAAGGTTCACTTAACTCATAACTAACTCTGATTAACATGACTCAACTTAAATAGATGGACCTGAGTTAGCTAGGGTCATAATAGACGAGTGATAGAAAGTCTATCTTGATTGCCAATAAAAGTCATCTCTCTTGGATTTTAAGTCAAATAGAGAGAAGACGTGGCTCTTATACCAATTGTTAGTATTAAAACGACATTAATAGGAGGGGTGAATTAGTGCTGTTGAAAAATCTACGTCAATTTTAAAAATTTGCTCAATAAAAATCGTATCGGAAATGCGTTAAAGTGTAGAGATGTTTGTAATAATGCAAGCAAAGATAGTAGATAGTTAAATAATGGAGCAATGAAGTTAAAGAGCAAAGAAGAGGAAGCAAACCAATTTTACAGTGGTTCGGTCTCATGACCTATGTCCACTCCCGATTCCTTCTCTGTTGAGGTCATCGGCTTCCACTATTGATCTTCCTTCAATGGGTGAAGATCAACTACCCTCTTACAACTCTATTCTCCTTTTACAGATTTAGAAGATAACCTTTACAAGTCTCAAAGCTCTCCCTTAAACAAAGAAACCACACAAGATGAAATGAGGAGAAGCTCTCAATTACAACAGCGTTTTCATAAGGTTTTTGCTCTTAATGCTTGCATACCTCAGGCAAGAAAGGGTGGGGTATTTATAGGCCCCAAATGGCTTTAAAAGTGGAGCCAAAAATCAATTTTTAAGTGATCCCAATGTGCTAGTCTCGAAGATCGCTTTCTGGGCGGTTCAGTCGCCTGACAGTCTAGGAGACTATGTTTTGGGCGATTCAGCCGCCCGATAGTCTCGGAGACTGTATCTGGGCGATTCAACCACCCAATATAGGCGGTTTAACCGCTTGACACACCTTCGAAGACTATGTCATCTTGGAGACCGTGTCTTCAAAGACCATGCCTTATCTGACCTTAAGTTATTAAAATGACTTTTATAATGAGTCTAAATCAACCCAAATTAAGGCCTAATGGCTTCTTAATTGAGTTAATAAAACTAACTCTCATTACGATGCTAACTACGACACTCAATGTACAATGTTCGTTGTCTGATCGTCTCTTTGACGAACTCCCAATATCTTTCCAATGAACTCCAGGCGGGCTCCCGATTTCCTTCGACGAACACCCGGCGAGCTCTTAACAACCTATCGGCGAACTCTCAATGAACTTCCTAACAAACTTCTGGTGAGTTCTCGACGAGCCCCCGACAATATCGTCTGAACCTCGATCGACCTCCAGCGAACTCTCAGCAAGCTACCATTACATCGTCTGAACCTCGACTCGATGCTCAAACTTGACTCTAGCCCAACATCTGATTGTACTGTCATTTACTGTCATAGTTAATCCTGCATCATTTTTTTTAGCACATAAGTTAGATCATAAAACCCATCAATTGATTTCATCATCAAAATCCGAGATTTAATAGAGGCGCCCTCACTGTCCTATCATGGACAAAATAGAAAGCGGATGCTCAATGTAATGCTCATGTATGTGTCTTTCGGGTTTTGTTCATATTTTACACAGCAAGTAGCGGATCTAGTTTGGTTAACTTTTGTGGCCGGCATCGTCTTGTAAATGAGAGTTGTGTCATGTGGACACTTAAGGGAACTTCGATCTGTAATGGACTATGATACTTTGTGTGTGACCGTTTAGAGTTTGTGAAGTCCATGTTTGTAATTTGCATTGGCTATATAAAGTATTTGCAGAAATGGTTGCTTGTGAATCCCCTAAGAAACATTTTCTCTAACCCGTTTTCTCTTTTGTATGTCCTAAGAGACTATAGGAGGTTTTGGGGAGGCTGACCTTTGCAGATGGACATGCGATGGTGCTGCACGACTTAGGCAAAACCAGCTAAGTATGGGACAAGAACACATAGAAACACTTGTCATGCAAATGTAGGTGACCTAGTTGGGCTGTATTAAGGGTAGCCAACACACGTGATAATTTAGGAGAAATAGACATTGAGATGTAGGGAAAGGAGTAGCTCAAAGGAGCGGGCATCCATGATTGGCATTCAGATGAATGGCCAACCCTTTACGTAAGAGACACCATAAGGACAAGAAAGGTAGGAAGAATCGTAGTGTACAAAGGTTGGGATGGTTGGGTTCGAGCTACGGCTTGACATTGACAACTAAACTTGATAGTGCTCAAGACAAGCGGGGTGCTTGGTAAAAGATGAGACCGTGCAAAATGAGATGTGTTGCACAATGATGGAAAGAATTGTGCAAAACTCACAGAGGTGAGAGGAATTGCTAACTCGAAGAATTCAGTACTCTTATAAGGGCATGTATGCAAATGATAGAGTGTTTGTGGTCATCCCAAGGCAACCAAAACTTGGCTCCATAGAGTATTAAAACTTTTTCTTCAGCATGGGAAAGATATATCCATAGGAGGCTGAAGTGTGCAACAAGTTCAGCATGTTGCTAGGTCTTGGAGGGTATAACGATGGCTATATTGGCGAAGAGTCGTAATCTAGCAAGTGTATTTGTGGGGCAGAATAATGCATAATTTGTTCAGCAAGGGGGAGTAATCCAAGGGGATGGTGGCATCCGATACTTTCAAAGGGAAGAATGCGAAGAAAAAAGTTGATCCAACAAGACAGATAGCCAGAGGGATAAGTCCTAGTTCTCTAGAGAGAGAATCATATGTAGTATACCACACATGTTGAGGAGGAGTACCTTAAGATAATAACTCCACAAAGCTCAATAAATCGAGCAAGCGACGATGAGTCATCGCATGATCTCGCATAAGATAATGCATTTGGTGGATGCATTGCGAGATCAAGTGGGGGAGCGACCATGGCAACATTAAATGAAGGCACACTTAGGGCCGATATGAAAATCGGACTTAATAGAGTGCTGACCCGTGGAATGGTGGGTGCAAGGGCCACTATCAACTCAATACAAATCGAAAGGCGGAGCAACTTGGGTGGAACTTGGTAAAGTATCCAAACCGTATGAAAGGAGTCAACATAGAAGATAAAACATGGAGCGGAGGCATGGAGCTTTTCTTGGACAGAGGTCAAGGACATGAACTATTGTATAGGCAAGAGTGGGATCATGTCGTTCATGATTCTTTATTCTAATGGTGCAGACTCATCCTATATGATACTAAAGACTAAGAGAGCTTCGAGGCATATGCACCTTGTCTCAAAGATGTATTTGATAGAGGAACTAAGGTGATTTAACTTACGGAGGTGAAGTTGGGATCATAAAGCCTTAGCACCAGACAAGAGAATAAAGAGGTAGATACTCTTAAAGAATATACCACAGTACTGCCATTTGAGTTATCATGAAGAAAGTGATGCATAGCGAAGATTCTACTGGTGGGGAATAGAGGCCCAAGATCCAGACAATGGTGCACCAATTTCAGCAAAGTCTGGGGACTTTGAGAGCTACTAGGTGTCGAATTGTCCTAGAGTGATGCTTCGTCCAGGTGTGACCTAAGATTGGGTGGGGAAAAGCTAATTGCTAAAGGAATAAACATAATCTAAGGTGGTGGAGACCCTACGATGTGCTAGCGGAGACCATATGGAGAGATCGTAGTCTGAGTTTCATCCCACAAGAATCTAAATGCAATGAAGATGTCACTAGGAGGCCATATGATGTAGCGGATCGTGGTGGAACAATTCGAGGCAATACAACACATGCATAAGAGGTCTCGTGGACATGCAAAGAAGGGCTATAGATTCAAGGAGTGAATGTCATGATACCATAGAAGTGGGTCGTTCGTACGTGTATCAAATCTTACATCGGTTAAAAGCCTTGGTCATTAGCATATGGGAGCTATGTACCATCGAGGGAAATTTCGAGTGCAAGTACCGGTGAGTCCCATAGGGGACTTAATCATATAAAGGTATGATCAGAGCAATTAGAGAGTTGGAGTACTCTAGTGCTTATATTCACTTAAGATAGTTCGGCAAGTCAAAGGACAAGGCCGAGTAAGTGAACATTGCTACCAAGGAAGCTAAGGAGAAACAGAACGGTGTGAGCACTACAACAGGATGGCGAAGACCATGTATGAGAGTTGCAGTCTGTCTTTTCATCGACCAAGGGGAACTGCTCGGAGAACACATAGGTGTTGAAGCAGGTGGTTGGAAAAAGGTGAGGAAGCGACGACGAGTCTAAAGGGGCTCAACTACCCATAAGCAAAGTATCGGTCAGAATAAAAGTGGACTCGAAGGAGTGCCACAATGCTATAGAGGTGGATCTACCGATCGCGAAGAAAGGGACGCAGATGCAAGGCAATGGATAGTAGTGCCATGAGCTTAGCATCGCTATGGTTTTTACTACAAAGGCGGGACTTCCGTGGAGTCACCGATCCCTTGCTCTCATGGAGGGAGAACGTTGGTCGTGAAAGGGGTTGAAGAGGTGGAGAATGCAGTGGCAAACTACAAGTCCCAAGACAAAGATGAAGGGCAAAGGCTAAGAAACTTCATAAGATCGGTGTTAATAAGCTTATAATCAAGATAGTTGAAAGTGACAGACTTCGAGTTGATGCAGGAGTGCTCAACCAAGGAACAAAGTAGGCAGTACGTGGTGTTATACCTTTTTTACTCCGAGGAGTAGGCGACAAAGATTATGGAGAATATGGTATAATCCCAAAGGTGACTAAAACTATCAAAGACTTGCTCCAAGTTGGGGTGAAATTTTGCTCTTTTTGGGCAAAACTTCTTATATTCCAGAAGTTCGATAATAGTGAGAAGGTGAATCATAGTAATTAACTTAACGCAAGGAGTGCAAACACTTCAGGTGCTTTAAAAGTGTGAGCAAAGAGCAAGCGAAGGCTAATAACTAGATCGATGCATGAAGTACAACCACAAGGAGGCAGGCAAAGTTAAGTAACTTTGCTTTCTCAACTCGTAAGAGAATAGGCGAAACCGAGTAGCCTAGTTCTCTTATTTATCCAGCAAAGGAGCTCTACATAAGTCCAAAGACCCTTCAAGAAATATAATAGAAGACGAGTTGTCAATCCTCACCAATGGTGATTGGTGCTACTGAGAATATATTAACCGCCTCATTTCCCAATAGATTGTCAATTGAAAGCGGAAGTGATACAAACCTACTTGGAAGCGACAACTAAGTTGAAGAAGAATCGATAGGTAAATTTTATGAAGGAAGGACCTGAAAAACTTCAAAGTTTGCGAGGCGATGCTCGTTAAAGCTCTAATAAGCATCCACCCAGTTTAAGCGGCATGAGACATTTGAGATACTAGCACAAAACAAGGAAGGTCTTTTCCTTTATCAAAAGGATCTGCAAGAATCAACAAGGATTAGCACAACTTAGTCGACCCCACACTAGAGTCAATCATTAGCGAGTTGAAGCAGCACAGCGAATCAAAGTTCGATTACTCAACAACAGCGGTGGAGAGCAGCTAGGAGCTAAGAGGCGTGTTGCAGCTAGAGCAAAAGATTGAAGATTCGATAAACGACAATGAGATGCAGCGTCTGCAACGACTTTGATAAGGACGTCAAAGGAATAAGTGAGGGAGAATATCACAAATAAAAATATAAAGAGGGTGCTCAATATAATGCGCATGTATGCCTATGTCTTTCGGGTTTTGTTCATACTTTGTACAGTAAGTAGCGGGCCTAGTTTGATTAACTTTTGTAGTTCGGTATCAACTTGTAAATGAGAATTGTGTCATGTGGACACTTGTGGGTGTTGAATCTCGGATTTTGATGATGAAATCAATTGATGGTTTTAAGATCTAACTTATGTGTTAAATAAAGTGATGCATGATTAACTACGATCGTAAAAGGTAATACAATCATATGTTAGGTCGGAATTTAATTTGAGCATTGGGCTGAGATTCAGATGATGCAATGAAAGCTCATCAAGAGTTCATTGAAGGTCGGCCGAGGTTCGTACGATGTTGTCGGGAGCTCACCAAGAACTCACCAGAAGTTTGTCGGGAGGTTCGTTGGGAGCTCACCGGGAGTTCGCCAGAAGAATGTTGGAAGTTCGTTAGAAGTTCACCGAAGAAAATCGGGAGCTCGTCGGGGATTCATCGGAAGGATGCCGGGAGTTCACCGAGAGACGATCGGACAACGAAGATTGTGTGTTGAGAGTCGTAGTTAGCATCATAATGAGAGTTAGTTTTACTAACTCAATTAAGAGACCATTAGGCCTTAATTGTGACTAATTTGGACTTATTATAAAAGTTATTTCAGTAGCCTAATGTCAGACACGGTCTTCGAAAACACAGTCTTCAAGGTGACACAGTCTTTAAAGACATGTCAGGCGGTTGACGTAGGTCACGAGACAAAATCACTATAAAATCGATTTGCTTTCTTTTTCTTTGCTCTTTATTTTCATTGCTTTATTATTTAACCGTCTATCTTTGCTTGTACTATTATAAATATCTCTACGCTTAAACATTTTTGATATGATTTTTATTGAGTAAATATTTAAATCGATATAAATTTTTTCATAAGCACTAATTAATCCTCCCCCGAGTTAATCTACGTAAATTTTTTCATAAACACTATTTAAGTCGAAAGAGGAACACAAGACGGTCGGCTCGAGGGATCCTCTTTTCAGAAATACAATATAAGCCCATATCCTCTCACGCTCGAACCCTATGACTGGAGCACACCCGACAGAGTACGTCCCTGCTCAATGTTCCCAAAAGAATATATTTGATCGTGATTCTTCTTTTGCCATATAATTACCAAAAGGTTCGATCAAAGAATACAATTCATACCACTTCTCTTTTCTATACACGAACCAATTTTTAGAGCGTTTCACACCGTCCGATCCGGTAACCAAGAACAAGAAACAATATCCGCAGTTCGCAAGCCGCAACGAGAAACCCCTGATCCTACGGCCACGAACGTAATCCAGATCCTTACCAAGCCAGGATCCAACGGCCCAAAATCCAACAAGACAGGCTTAGATGGCTGCTATTATACGGAAACAAACGCTCACCTTTGATGTAGGTCGACACCGGCGTCTCAAACCCGGCGCGGCAGGTGTCGCAGAAGACGCGGACGACAAATCCTGGCTTTCTGGCAGCGACGTCACGCACAGCGAGCGCAAGAGCCGGTAGTAAGCAGGCCACAGCCAGTACGGCAGCGATCGCCGAGATCAGATGCTTCGCCATGGTAGCAACAGTGACAGAGGAGAGCGGAAAGCAAACAAGCGCCAATTAGTGACGGGCGTCAAGGAAGCGGCGGAGTCATGAGTAAGAAGTGCGTGACTTTATAGCTGATACAGTCAAGCCTGTAAAGGCGGAGAATGCTGACATCTCGGAGGTTTAGATTTGATTGCAGGGCTACAGGTGGGGTGGTGGTATGTCACAGGATAGCAACGAGATCTGCGGAAGAGGCATCAAGGAATGTAGTTGGCAACAGTGGGATCACATGGGAAGGTGTCACACGGCGAGGCGACGTAGGGTAAGTTTACCTTCCGACCCGACGATTGGTTTTGGCGTGATTGAGGGCAAATTGACTGGCTTTTTTTTGTCCCAGTTATAACATCCGACTAAAGCGAGTTAAACAAGTTTTAACCTCAATGAAAAGTTCTGTTAGATGATGGTAACAACATCCTTCGCCAATCATTTCTTCAAACTACTTCACAAACCCTGCACGATTAGGGTCTCCAGTTTTTAATTATGGATCTAAAAAAAAATTCTTGAATTCTTGTCACAGAAAACAGAGGAACTAAAATTAACCGGGGTGATTATTTTACTGGAAGAATAATCCCGAATTGTTATTATAGGAAAAAAAAAAGAAGAGGACAATGAATTCCTGCTAAAAACTAAAACTAGACATCTCCTAACAAGCTCAGAAAGCGAGCTTGTTAACAGAAATGAATCTGATAGAAAATAGAAGAAACAAGGCCTGCAATGGCCACCACAACAGAAGCGAGCCCCGGTGCATCGGATGAAATGGGTGCTGAAGCAGGAGTCGGTGATGGAGTAACAGCCGAATTCGGCGGCGGAGTTACCGGTGTTGGAGATGGAGTTGCTGGCGGTGGAGATGGCGGTGTCGTTGGCGGCGACGGTGGCGGCGGCGATAGAACTGGAGATGGCCGCGGGGTTGGTGATGGCGCTAGAGATGGCCGCGGGGATGGTGATGGCGCTAGAGATGGCCGCGGGGATGGTGATGGCCCCGGAGATGACCGTGGGGGTGCTGCATTTGAGTGAGAGGGATTAGGACCACGTCGTTCGCTGAAATATGGACACGAACAAGAAATTATAGAGAACACTCGATGAGCATCTTCGCGATCATTACTTACATGGAGGTGCTGCCGAAGGACTTGAAGCTGCAATTTCAATCCCAAACGAAACAATGAGTTCTGCAGAAGTGAAGATGGCATATCTACAAACACATTCACAGCTCACCGTCGCAGTGGATTTTGGACGCCTTGACCGAGCAAGCGGCGGGGAGATCGAGCGCCCGGGTCATGTTCACGGCGACACCGAGTTCGTTAGCCTCCTGCAGCGCCTGGCAGATGCACTCCGGGCTCTCCGTGAAGACGTCGGCGACGCCGGAGCAGCACGACCTGCTAGGACTAGGAATGGTGCTGTCGTTGGTGACGTACGACAAGCAATCCATCAGAGCGGACACGATGTCCAAGCAATCAGAGGGTGGGGGAGCGGGGGAGAGCGACGCGGCGCCCGCGGGGGAGAACGACAAGGCACATATGGCCATGAAACCAGTGGCCAACACTACTATCCTCGCCATTGCTTTACTACAAGCGCATGCAGATGACAAGAATATATATAGAGAGAGGGAGAGGGGAGAGGGGAGAAGAAGGGATGAGGAGAATGGAGCAGCTTGGAATCAGATCTAAGATTTCTCGCAGCTGACTTGTGATCCAATGCAACAGTTACGAGATCTAAGGTCAGTTTGGATGTGGATACGCATTGGGCGCCTCAAATACCTAACGAGTCCGCGGTTTAGTAGTGACGTTTCATGCACGTCAGCGAATGTTATCACTTCATGTTTCCACCATTAGCAATTCATGGCAATCACTCGTCTTCTCTTTAACTTTTTGCCCTTTTTGGTAATGCAAATGGCTAAGGTTGAGCTTAATGATGAATAGATTGTAGGAAGAAATGTTTCTGTTTTGAAATGATATAAAATCTGAAAAATTATATATAATGGTCAGTCTCTTTCAGCTAAATAAAATTTGGTTTCAAGTTAAAACTTTGAATAACATTAATTTTCGTTAAATATTTATTATAAGTAACACGACCAATATATATATATATATATATATATATATATATATATATATATATATATATATATATATATAGGATCTCTATTTCCTTTGAGATGTTTTTAATATAGATTTTTTATCAATTAAGAGATACAATACTATAAAATACTCTTTCATTAATGCTTTGAGTATAAATATTACACATAAATCAAATTTAATATTATTGATAAATTATAAATGCATATCAAAGTTCTCCTTTGGACGAAACTAAAACAGTCAACCATAATGATGTTTCTTTATGTCTCACTGTATTTGACAATTGAATACACTCAAATCAGGTATTTTGCTATAGTTGGATAAACAAAGTAGATCTTAGTAAATATATCAATTATGATATTTATATTTATTAGTTATAAGAATAATTGATCAAACATTTGATAATCCCAGAAGTTCTTATAATCTATCAACATCAATAAACATTACAAATGTTACCATCATGTCATTTTTGTTAATAAGCATAACTTTATATAATTGATTGTTATGTAGTTTTAATGTTTGACCACTTTGGTGACTAACAAGCGTCATAATGCATAAATATCGAATTACTCAATTTTAATTCATGATGTATTGTACATATAAAATTATATAAGTAAAATAAAAATATAATATCATAATATAATTGACGATCGTATTATGACTCCGACTCATTTACTTCATAAGAAAATCGATAAATATCATCAATATTGTCATACATTAAAATCAAAAGATTATATTTTTAAATCAAATCAATAAAAATCATTACTTTTCTCGGTTGGGTGGAGAGAGGATCAAATGCTAAATTTATAACGAGAGAAAAAGATGCCTTCCATCAAAACATCAATTCAGAATTAATATTCATCACCCATCAAGGTCAATGCTGCTATCCTGAGTGGTGATCTCACCAAATTCAAGATGGCAAACCAGGTGATTACATCGGTATCATGTTGGGAGATCTCCATCTCTCTTCTCCATATTATCGATTGGTTATTGTTATATGCGGGAGGGTTTAAGCTATTTGTTCTAGTATAATGTGTTAGGTTGCTGAAGAGACCAAGTGCGTGTGCATACTTCTTCAACTTGATTCAGGTACAAGAGACTCAAGTATACAATCCGGATGGTAAACTGTCTTACCATTTTTTATTTTTTTTTTTGTTATTTGTTTGCTTTTGTCTTCATTGGAATCGCTTGTCATGTTTCTAAACAAGTTTCTGCAAGGGTCCGGATGATGCCTTTAGGATGATGACAGAACTATTCATCCTTAATTGATCAAATTTTGAAGGTGAGGGAATTAGGCCGACACAAACTTGATAGAGGCAACAAATGAATAGTTCTTGTCGCCATTCACAAGAAACTCTAATGGAGACCTGTGGCACTGTGTCACCCAGAAATATCTGCTGACTGATCCTGGAAGTCTGTGTTAACCAAAATTCTTGACATGAACTGCCATCCTGAAACCTAAGTTGGAAGGGTCCATGCTATGAATGGTTTGACATGATCAACATTATTCATGAGTGTGTCAACTTCAGGGTTAAAAGCTTAACCACTTGATCAAGAATGCATGGGTCATCATTTTGCCTATGGATATGACTACTTGGATGAGTATTTCTTCTGAAAGGATTGTGAAACTTTAGCTATGGGTGTATATGATCTAATAGAACCATAAGATTTGCAGATGAATGAGGCATATTTCTGTGCAGATGCTACTGAACCATGGGAACCATGTTGTAGTATAATTAGATATTTGTCATCTCATGCATTGCATTCATGCCAAGCCAAATCAATAATTGATC
Organism: Ensete glaucum; assembly: GCA_021527575.1. Taxonomy (NCBI): domain Eukaryota; kingdom Viridiplantae; phylum Streptophyta; class Magnoliopsida; order Zingiberales; family Musaceae; genus Ensete; species Ensete glaucum. The sequence continues at coordinate 18,105,725 of CM038555.1, read as the reverse complement.
TCCCAACAACATGCAAAGTGGACCTCTTCATGTCATCCACAAATAAGGTGTCCAAGATATCCTCTTCAGCTCCAAAACTGAGATTGTTGACAGTTTTAAACTCCCACTGTACTTGCAGTGTCCACCTAATTTTTCTCGCCTACTCCTTTGTCCTACTAAAACCTTTCATCAATTTAATGCGTTAAATCCTTCTACCATTGTCTGGAGACTTCTATTTCTGGTCCCTGTTCTATTTCTGTTCAAAACTTTTATTCCACATCTACCAATATTAAGATGGAAAAGGATATAGAGAAACACTCTTCTTTTTATTGTTACATATTATTTTACATCTTATGTAATATTTTCTCTTGACAAATTTTGTAAAAGAAGAATCGTTATGAACTTCCTTATAAGTATAGCTAAAAATGCATCCCTAAGTTTATAAATTAAACATAAGCATAGCTAAAGATACATGTGTAATAGAAGTCACGATAGCTAAGACTGCATATCTAACTCTATGGTAAGACAAGTCATGGTAACATAAGTAAGAATGCATATCAAAATTCGCAAATAAACATAACTATCCTAAGGTCGTATGTTTAATGGAAGTCATTATAATACTGAACAATAGTCAGGCCAAGATGCAGAATTATGCTTAATACAAGTAACATTTATTTATGTGTTTAGGATCAAAAGAAACTACTTTCTGAAACAAATATCGACATGTAATTTCATGTGCCCATTTTATATCGCAGTCATACTAATTAGATAACTGTATACAAGCACTTGTTTGTGCATTAAGTGCAACCCAAGTTTTTCCTAATTTTTTTTAGAAAGGACAATTTATTGAGGGGCCACTTTGTACAATGACTTTTTCATGTAGTACTAATGACCCATTGACTAATTGTACCGCAACATCTCTAGAAAAAGTCATAATTTTCCCATCATTTTGGTTCAGGAAATTAACATGATAAACCATTAATCACAGGACGTGTGAAGGCTTCCCGCTATGGAATTTTTTGTTCTCCACCATATACGATTATTTGCATTTACATATATTTCTTCTTTAAATTCCATACAAATTCTAGACATCCTTAAGGGTCAGTCCTATACCACAAAGTGAGTATTCCTTTGCGTCTGATTGGCTATGGTCTGCGTCAAAGAAAAACTTCCAATTAATGAAAAGCTCGCGCATTAGATTAGATTTTGGTGGTAGACAAAGCATCATGATGATTATGAGCTGAGGAACTTTTTTAGAATTATTGGATTAATTAGTTAATACCACATCAATCTTATGTCCCAATGAGAAGGCACCAGCATCATCTTCCGGTATAATCACCCCAAATCTACCCTTCTCTTTCTTCCTTAGCATTCAAATGGGGAAAGATGACATGGTGTACCCTCCTTATTCCCTTTTCCTCCAAGTTCATAGAGTTCTCAATAATAACACTCCCAAAGATATCGATTCCTTCATCAAGACCACGATTTATGTCGCCATTAACCTCTTTAAATTGGGTTCGGACATCTCAATCGATTCAGCTTTGGATTAATTTTGAGTTTGGATATTGTAAACTTCATGGGGTTCTTATTTATAGATATTTTTTTGGTTAAGCACCGGTCTATTTTTACTGGTTCGTACATCCTTTGATCAGACTTAAAAATTGATTTTTTAAACAGACGAAGTTCATTGCAAGAGACTAGTCTCGTCCATTGCAGCTCAATTGGTTAGGTTTTGTATTTGTGTGGTGCATAATTTTATTCCCTCCTGCTCTCTAATTTAAGTGGACAAGTCATTTGTGTCACAAACGATCGTCGCTCAATCGTAATTCTTTGCTCAACGAATAATTCGTTGCATTTGCTTACTTGTATAGATGCTTGACATTTAAAGACTTAAGTAATTTCAACTAAATCTGGAACATTGAATAATATTGTTTTATGACTTAGCCAATTTCAGATAAGTCTTCAAGTTTGTCGTTAGGGTGCCATACAGCTTAGGCAAATTCAGCGAAGTTTATGACAGTGTGGTATCAGAGCAGACAAACAATTTGAATAAGTAGCAAAGAAGATTCACAATCTCACCATGGTGAAGTACCATGATGAATCGAGCAAGATAAGGCAAGTCGAACCCTTGCCCAAAGCAGCCACAGGAGGAGCGCAGTAGTGAACAAGACAAGTGTGAAGTTGGGTATTCTCTGCAAGTGTAGGAGGTGTAATCTGATGCACCGATCAGGAAAAGGAGCCACAAGAATAGACTTACAACAGTAAAAACCTGCCTCGATGTTCTTGAAGCAAGTTTGAAGGAACTCTACTAAGGCCAACGAAGGCTTCTTCGGGTAGAGAGCTCGCAAGAAAAAGCTAAATCTTGGATAGACAAGGTTGAGTCCTTGATTGACCAACTGATATAGGACATCAAAGACTCCATACAACATTTACATGAAGTTGTGGTAGAACTCACGGCCAAATTGATGTTGCTCATGAGAACTCTTAATGCGGAAGGGAACAATACCCATACTGCACCACCACAAAACTTCAGGGCATCGAAGCCGCATTACTATAGGGGTGTTAGAGATACCAAAGAGCTCTAAAATTTTCTATTCGACATAGAACAATATTTTTATACCATGAGACTCGATTCAGAGGAAATCAAAGTTTCTATAGCAACAATATATTTGAATAGAAATGTAAAACTTCAGTGGCAAACTCATTGGGAAGAAATCAAGCAAGGTCGATGTTGAGTAGATACATGGGAAGACTTGAAACGAGGGTTGAGAACTCAATTCTTGCTGGAGAACACAAAGTTTGTCGTAAGAAAAAAATTTAGACAACTCTACCAAAGTACATCAATTCGAGACTATGTGAAGTAATTTTTGGCGTTGATATTGGATATATAAGACATGTCTGAGAAAGACAAATTATTCAGTTTCCTCGATGGCTTAAAGTCATGGGCACAACAAGAACTATATCGAAGGAATGTCACTGACGTGGTCAGGCAATTACAGCAGCAAAAAGGCTAACTGATTTTGTTTCTTCAGAGGACTTGGGAAAGAAGAAATAATCCTTGGGAAATTACCCAATAAAATACTCTCGTGCGAAGGAGTCTAGGGGCGAACAAAAGAATAAGAACTTCTACAAGGGACCAAGCTCAAAAGGTAAAGCCCCAAAATCTGATAGATGTTTCTTGTGTGGAGGACCACACATGGTGAAGGAGTGCCCATAAAAGCAAGCACTCAATGCTTTAACTGCATCAATACACCCCTATAAGTCAAACAAGGGCAAAATCATCGATCGCCCTTAGTTTGAGTAGTTCTGAATCCAGCAGCGATGATGAGGAGTCACAAGGACTCCGAATGGGAGCAATGTGTTTATTGATGAATTGTAGGGTCAAGTGGGGGAGAACACAAAGGCAAAGCCACTGAAGGCAAGGAGCAATAAGTTGATGTATGTGGACATCAAATTAAATGACCAAACAACCCAAGCAATGGTGGACAAGGGCACTACTCATAATTTTATTGTCGATTGAGAAGCTAAGCGACTTAGATTAATCTTGGAGAAGAACCCAAGTTGTATGAAGGTTGTGAACTTAGAGGCCAAGCGGATCTCCGAACTAGCAAAGGGGGTCCCCATCAAGATAGAAACATGGAGCATGTGCACAAACATGATGGCAGTATCCTTCGACGACTTCTAAGTGATTCTCAGAATGGAGTTCATGCACGCAGCGAAGTTGGTGCCAATGTTATTCTTGAACTGCTTATGTCTAATAGGAGGCAACGACCCCTGCGTAGTTCTAGTTTCTCGATGAGGAACCAAGGATCAACAACAAATATCAACACTACAATTAAAAAGGGGGGTACGAAAAGGTGAATCAACCTTTATAGCCGCCATAAAGCTAGAAACATTTGACGGGGAGGCCATTTAAGAACCTATCTTGATGGCGAACATTCTGAAGGAGTTCTCAGATGTGATGTTGACTGAGTTACCAAAAACTCTTCCACCATGCAGAAGCGTGGATCATCATATTGAGCTAAAGTTGGGAGTCAAGCCTCCAACGAGACCACCATACCTTATGGCCCCCTTTAAAGATGGCAGAACTCAGGAAGCAATTGGATGAACTACCGAACAATAGTCTCATCCGTAATTCAAAATCACTATTCGGAGTTCCAGTCCTCTTCCAAAAGAAACAAGATGGGAGCATCTAATTATGTATCGATTATCGAGCCCTAAACAAAGTGACGATGAAGAACAAATATCCAATCCTCATTATAGATTTATTCAATCAATTGGGCAAGACTAGGTAATTCTCCAAACTTGACCTTCGGTTGGGATATTGGCAGGTTCGCATTACAAAAGGCGACGAAGCAAAGACTACTTGTGTGACTAGGTATAGAGTGTTTAAGTTCTTGGTGATGCCTTTCGGCTTAACCAATGCTTCAGCCACATTTTACATTCTTATGAACCAGTTGTTCAAGGAGTATTTGGACAAGTTTGTGATCGTCTACTTAGATGATGTCATCATCTATAGCCAAACACTTGAGGAGCATGTTAAGCACCTTCGAATAATCTTTTATAGTTCTCAGGGAGAACACCTTGTTTGTGAAGAGGGAGAAGTGCTACTTTGCTCAGACAAAAATTTTATTCTTGGGGCATCGAATCGGCAATGGTTCTATCTGAATAGACAAGGCTAAGGTGCAAGCTATGGTGGACTGGTAAACACCAAAGAAGGTGTCAGAGTTAAGATCCTTCCTTGGGTTGGTCAACTATTATTGGTGCTTCATAGTGGATATTCAAAGCACGCAACTCCACTGATATAGTTGTTAAAGAAGGAGTAGTCTTAGAGATGGTCGGATACATGTGAAGTGATATTCCAAGATCTAAAGACTACTATGTTAGATAAACCAGTACTTAGATTACCTGACTATAGAAAGTCTTTTGAAGTCCATATATATGCTTCCGACTTTGCTATTGGGATAGTACTTATGCAAGAGGGTCGTCCGGTGGCCTATAGAAGTCGCAAGCTCAACAAGACTAAGTGATAATATCCAATGTATAAGAAAGAGATGATAGTAGTGGTCCACTGTCTACGAGTCTTGCGACACTACCTTTTGGGAGCACCATTCGTGCTACGAATGGACAATGTCACATTGAGTTACTTCTAGACCAAAAAAAAAAAACTCTCCCCAAAACAAGCACGATGGCAGGACTTCTTGGCCGAGTTCGACGTGGTAGACAAACTTGGAAAAGCAAATGTCGTGACCGATGTAATGAGCCAGAATAAATTGGTGATGCTATATAGTTAGAAGGCGGAGACTAAACATGTCAGTTGCACTCTAACTTTCTTTCCAGAATCAGGGATGGACTGTACAATGATCCTTAGGCAGTAACCCTGATGTAACTCATAAAAGAGGGTAAGACACGATGGTTTTGGGTCTAAGAGGGACTCATTTATACCAAAGGGAATAGAGTCTATGTTCCATGAATAGACAATTTAAGGTGTGAATTCCTGAAGGAGTATCATGATTCCCTTTGGGTGGGACACCCGGGTATCCATCGAATAATGGCTCTCGTGGAGAGGGCCTTTTATTGACCGAAGATGGGGATAAATGTGGAGGAATATATACGAATATACATTACTTGTCAACAAGATAACGGAGAGTAGCGGAAGTCGGTGGGACTTTTGGAGCCATTGCCTGTACAAGAAAGGCCATAAGAGAGTATTTCCTTAGACTTCATATCAATCTTGCCCGCAATAGGAGGACTTGGATCGATACTTATGGTTGTCGATCAATTTTCAAAGTATGTAACATTCATTCTTTGCACCCCTACATTGTTTAGCAGAGGAGACAGCCAAGTTGATGATGAAGAATATGGTGAAGTATTAGGGAGTCCCACATAATATCATTAGTGATCAAGATTCTTGGTTCTTGAGACAATTCTGGATCGAGCTATTCAAGCTGCTGAAATCTAAGTTGTACTTCTCTATAATCTCCACCCTCATATGGATAGCCAGATTGAAAGAATTAACTGGCTCTTAGAGCAATATCTCTGGCATTACGTGAATGCTAACCAATGAGATTAGGTAAAATTGTTGGACATAGCTCAATTCTCATACAAATTGTAATGGAGCTCTGCATCTAATAAGTGCTGGTTCTAAATTATTACAAGACAACAATCATCGACTCCTTACAACTTAGTCATTAGCTACACAAGGAGTAGTTCATCAGTATATCACTTTACAAAGGAATGACATCATAATGTAGATTTTGCTTGGGCCTGCTTGGAGAAGGTAGCAAAAAAGATGAAGAAGTGGGCAGACTTGGGAAGGCGACCACATGAGTTTAAAGTTGACGATTTGGTGTTGGTGAACCTTCAACTAATATCACTTCAGTTCTTCAGGCATAAAGTGCACAAAAGATTGATACGCAAGTATGAAGAAGCTTTCCTAATTATTAGTAGGGTGGGCAACATCTCCTACAAGTTGCAACTACCGGCATAGCTCAAAATTCACAATGTCTTCCATGTAAGCAACTTGAAAGCCTACTATCAGATCCACAAGATACTTTTTGAAATATTTCAACTCGTCTATCTCCAATCAGAGCTTCCTACGATAAGTGAGTTGAGACCATTCTAGTGGATCGCAAGACTAAGCTACCTAGTAGAGCGGAGCAAATTGAGTATTTGGTGAAGTGACAAAAGCTTATCCGAATAGGAGCCAGTTGGGAGCTAGAAGACGCCCTACAACATAAAGAAGCCAGCGTTAAAGCCTACCAACAAGCATCAAAGAGGGCGTCGACCATTTAAATGGGGAAGAATGCCATGAACAGTCATCGCTCAACTGTAAATCTTCACTCAGCAAACTGTTCGTTGCTTTTGTTTACTTATATAGATGTTTCGAAGCATGTTTTACCTTAGTTTTATGTTATTTTACCATAAAAAATATGAGTGAAAATAGTATGTAACACTGCAGAATAATCGCTCACTGCGTAGATCCAAAACAACCCAAAACAACTCAGTTTTGGGTCGTTTTCGCATGTTGTGGCAACTGCTCTGAATGGTACAAAATGTCAATCATCTCAGTACCTTGGAACCCCCCAGATGGTACAGGACTGGATGGGGCTTGGGGTATGTATTGGGCATGAGCATTCATCAAGAGTTGAACTTAACTTGCGTCTGATACTTTGGGAATCATTGTTTATGGACTTACGACCGTTCTTACAGTCATCTAAAGTCTTGTTTTACTCTTTTTCTCTTTTTTTTTTTGTTTCACTCAAGGTATTCAACGAATTACTTATAAAGCTTCCATCTTTACGAGTCATCGGGACTTGTTCGTCGCTCATTTTCAAGCTAATCAACTTCTCTTTTATACGTCCTTTGGGACCAGCACGAGATGGTAAGTGGGCTGATCATTTGTAAACAACTAATATTTTAACGTTTCAAGACTTAAGCAATACTAATTAAGTCTGAAATATTGGACAAGATTACTTTATGAATTAAGTAATTTCAGTTAATTCTTCAAGATTACCGTTAAGATATAATAGAACTTAGATAAATTCAAATAAGTCCCTGACAACAACTCACTTCCACAATCGCTAAACTGGTCTTCGGATTTGGATTCTGTAAAGCATGATGGTGATGATGTATCCGGCCCTTCTTTTCTTTCTTTTTAGGGGTGGTTGAGAGTTCGACGTGAAGCTGCTAACTAATCTATCTGATAAATGCCTTAAAAGTTGATAGAAAAATCATAAAAGTAGTAGGTCCTTGTTGCTTGGAATTGGCACCACATACATTTTGTGAACGCTAAATTTTAGTGTGGTGGTAGGATTGTACCACCAATTTTAACTAAGTTGGTAGGATTGTAATAAAAAATTTTGATTGGATGCAGCAGTGACAAAAAAAAAAATCATATTCTATAAATATAAATTAGTCTGTTGTTGTCTACTTATGAACTTGAAAGTGTACCACATGAAGAATCATTTTAATGAAAGCCGCTAACTCATCAACTTTTTAGAAGCCAACATAGTGAGACTTGACGCAACAAACTTAATATTATTTGCCAAGTGGAAAGCTACATGGATTAACACGTGGAGGAATGGAGAAGCCAAACTAAACTTTCCTCATCTTAATTTATTAATATTTTTGTTCTGGTTATTTTAGTCAAAGACAAAGAAAATAAAAAAAAAAACTCAACCAATGCAAACTAACCAGATTTAGTTTTCAGAAATTAGGTGACCGATGCAGCTCCAAGGATTATATGCACCATGGAACGGATGCTGAGAAAGTGATTCAAATATAAATGCTTATTAGGGGATCAAGAAATTGTATTAAGGAAATCAAGAGTAAATCACAACCCTTCCTATGCTTAGACTATGATTAAGAAATCCAGGAACTATTTTTATCTCATCTTTACCTCAACATTTTGCTTGATTCTTTGGTATTTTATTTGGGAATACACTTGGGTTGTGAATAAGCATCTTGCAACATAACAAAAGAATACATCAAATAAAACATATCTGGAGCATCAGTTTTTATTTTCATTTTATGTTTTCTTTTGTCATGGCGTCAAAGAAAAATAATAAATTCTTTTTTTGTGAATAATTATGATAGACTAAGAATAATAATGATGAATAAAAATTATGATTAATCCCTTCTGTATTATCTTCTCTATGAATTTATTGAAGGTTACTTCCATCCTTGTGCTAAATATTGCAACTTTATAGTTTTTTTCTGGGACATTTAATGTTCTTTCAACCACCACGGTGGTTAGATGTCATTTATAGTGAAATGACATATGCTTTGAAATAATTATAAGATAAAGATTGAGAGTTTCGTGATTCTCTTAGAGTGTATAGAATAAAATAAGGTTGTCAAATATCCCAACATGGTCAGCGTCAGTTGAAGCCGATGTATTGGTGGAAACACACACGTTGTCGACATCTACTTTTGTCTCTAAACAAAACTTTGAAACCCACCAGAAAACCTCCCTTATTTAGGTGGATGAAATTAGAATTTGCTACTGCTACTATTTTTCATTATTTAATCTATTGAGTCAATAACTCTATTTTCTTCTTTAAGAAAAATCTCACTCAGTCAGAATCACCTTACAAAGAAGGTATCATTTTTTTTAATTGTACTTAACAAAAAATATTTTTTTAAATATCATATTTAGCATATATGACAACTTAAAAGGTCGCAATTATATTCATTATATCTTCTTTTTCAATTTAATTATTCCTCTTTGTATAATACCATTCAAAAGATTTAATTTACATGTGGTAATAAAAGAAAACATGATAATTTTGCAGTATGATAGTAATGTACAAATGAAAGTTGCACTCTTTTGTGACCGTATAAGCGCTCAAGTAAAACAATTTAAAGCAATTAACTGAAATAAAATATTTTTCTGTCAAAAGTAGAGCTCCGCTGTGAAATATGATCATTATCCGTATTTGATTTTTCATAAATGATGTTTTTTTGGGCAATGAAAAGTCATTTTTGTATAATTTTGTTTGATATAATATTTTTATTTTTTATTTAAAAACAATTTTTTATGTCAATTAATATCAAATAAAGCATAATTGTCTCTTTATAACCATGTAAAAAAATGCTCTCTAGTGCATGCTTTGGGCAAAAGGGTTGGATTACCAAAGATATCTTATGAAAACCTAAAACTTTAAAATCTTTAATTATTTATAGATGAATATTAATGATGGTTGGATTAATTATACTATATAAAAAGGATGATTCTTAAAAAATCCCCAATGTTGGTTTTTTTTTGCCCGACGGAGAGCACCCCAGATGGATTTTCCTAAGCTGAGAACTCCCTTTGCTTTGGGCAAAAGTGTCATCGACTACTTTTTTTTTCCTTTTCCTCATTTTTTCTCTCTTTTTCAACTCACTCAATTGAATTAACATCTTCAATTGAGTCAGTTCAATCAACTCAAATGTTGGACAGATTCAGAATAAAAAAAATTAAAAGAATAAATAATATTAATATATCAACTTATAATAATAAATATATATAAGTAATAATAAAATTATAAATAAATTATAATCGTCAAAAATAAATCAAAAATCAAACTATTGAAACAAAAGTAAAATATAATAATGTAATAATATAATATTATTTATATAATTAAAAATAATAATTAAAAATTCTAATATTTTAAGAAAATCTTGAAAATAACGTACAAAAACAAAATTGATCGTTATTATATTTTTAAGGCACTGAAATATGTATTTTACTAATTTTAGTATTTAAAAATGTTGAATTTATCCTAAAATGAGTAAATAAGATGTTGAAATTTTTTTCTTAAAAATTTCTTTTTTTGAAATTTTTTGGGACCATTAAGGGACCTATTTTCAACTTTTTTTGAACATTAAAAGCTAAATTTTTTTTGTTTCCTAATTGATCAATTTAAGTTAAAATTATATCTTTTTTGGTCTAAAATTTTCAAGAAACCTTGAAAATATCTATTGAAGCCCTAAATGGCTATTTTATATATATTTGAATTATTAAAGGATCTATTCTCAGTTAACTGAGAAATTAGAAAGGCTACAAATTTTTTCTTTATTTCATTTTTGGTCAATTTAAAATGATTCTACAACTAATTTGGATAAAAAATTACTTAAATATTCTAAAGATAATTTACTTAAGTTTAAAAAATAAATTAGTTACACTATTTTTTCTCCATGTTCAAAATCAATGTTTTTGTAATAAAACAATATAACCATGTCATTAATTAGTTACACTATTTTTTTCTCTATCTTTATTTCAGAAATAAACCTCGACTACTTTTGAGTCCTGTTCAAAAACAGTATAACCATGTTCAAATTCAGTGTCACTGAAATTTTTTTCTCCAAAAATGTTTACATTTCCATAGAAACCTTATAATCGACTAGAAAAGCCAAGAGTATGTTTACATTTTCAGTTTTCTGAAACTTAAAAGCTGAATTTTTTTATTTTTGCCAATTTAAGACAAAATTATAACATTTTTTATACAAAATTTTCATGAAACCTTATATATTAAGGCTCAAAATAATCACTGTTTCTATGTGTTCACCATTAAATGATCTATTTTTAATTAATTGAGCACTTAAAAGTGCTGAACATTTCCAAATATTTTATTTTTAGCCAAAATTATAACTTTTTTGCCCAAAATTTTCATGGAACTTCAAAATATATGTTTAAGCCCTAAATAATCTTCTTCTTTTTTTTGTATTTTTAGACCATTCTTAGATACTTATTTTCAGTATTGATTCCTAAAATCTATTTTTTATGATTTCATCAATTTTTACCAATTTAAGCTGTAATTATAACTTTTACCCAAAATTTTCATAAAACCTTGAAAATATCATTTAAAGCCCAAAATGACTATTTTTTCTATTTTTAGACCACTGAAGGACCTATTTTTATATAATGAAGCACATAAAAAAAATAATTTGTTTTGAATTCTTTATTTTTGGTCAACTGATGCGAAAATTGTAACTCAAAAATTTTGTTTCATGCCAAAACTTGTCACATGAATCTTTGATAATATTTAAGAGGTTCTATGCATAAAAATCACCTTGAACTCTCAAAATATTGCATTATAGATATTTTTTAAAAAAATCAGCTTATTTATGCCTTAATTTACTCAAATTGATATATTAATGAATATAAAAATCAAGAGAAAGATCATTTAGGCCTACACAACTCATCTTCAAGTGTCCTGAATTTTTAAACCTACAATATAAAAGTTGATCCTAGTTAATTAATTTTGAATGGGTTACATTATTTTGGGATCCTATTTAAGAATAGTATAACTCTAATAAGAATTAATGCAATTAGGACTAAAAATGTTTGTTTCATGTCAAAAACATACCAAATTAAGCTATGATCATATTTAAGAGGTTCTATGACAAAAAAAATTACCTTGAACCCTCAAATTATTACAAAAATAGACATTTTAAAAAAATTTAGCCAATTTATGGTTGAACTTATCCAAATTGATATATTAGTGTTTCTAAAAATTTATAAAGGATCATTTAGGTATGCATGATTCATTTTCAAAGTGTCCTGTAAATTTGGATTGAAAACATAGAAGTTGATCTCAGTTAAATTGATTTTAAAGAGATTAGCATCATTTTGGGGTCCTATTCAAAAACAGTATAATTCCATTCAAAATCAGTATAACTAAGCTAAAAAAGAAATTATCGCGTCTCAATACATGTCACATATATCTTGATCATATTTAAGAAGTTCTATGATTTAAAAATAAATTTTTTTAGGTTATTTATGATTAATTTTACCAAACTAATCTATTAATGTTTCTAAAAATATAACCCTATACAGAAGTCATTTTCAAGGTGTCCTGAAAGTTTGGGCTATAAAAGTTGACCATGACCCTAGTTACTCTAATTTTTATTTTAAATTGGGTTATATTGTTTATTGATCCTACTGAAAGACATTGTAACTCCAATCAAATTAGTGCAACTGGAACCAAAAAATTTTACTTCATATCAAATTTATTTTTAATTATATTTAAAATTATATATTATAAAAAATTACTTTCAACATGTTTTAACCTAAATTTTGATGGTAAATCAATTGATAAATTTCATAAATTAATATGCTTTTAAGGTAAGTGAAAGAAAATATTTCATCCATAGACATGGACCATTAAAGGGTCAATTATCGAGTAGGATAGTTAGATATTATATTGGAAGATTGTTATGTCAAAAATTAGACATCGAACTCGAAGATTGATTGACATGCCAAAGAATGAACTTCATTCTAGAGAAAATGATTAGATATCACATCGAAAAATCAGATGTCATGATGAGATGGACATGTTAGATGATTAGACAACATACTGAAGGATTAGACAATGTCAAGGCTTAGATAAAGTGTCAAAAGATCATCGATAGAAGATAGGATTAAGTTAGAATTTAGATATGATTTTTCCAACTGAATAAGAAAATCTCATAGGTTAGTTGAGGAAAATCCTCCTCTTTATATATATAAATAAATGATGAATCAATGAATCAATTAAGCATTTTCATTACTTCTTCTTACTTTAACATGGTATCAGAGCCCCTCTCTCTATTAGAGATATTACCTTTCTTTAACCGCTGTCAAACGACAGCTTCCATCACCATTTGTCCTCTATCGTTGTCACAACCCCTCTCTCTTTTTAGAGAGATTACCTTTTCTTACTATCAAATGATAGCCTCTTGCTAACGATCGAGGCCTCGATGACATTATCGACGACTTCACTCCAGCTCTCTACCGTCGGTGTCGATTCCTCTCCTCTATCAGTGGTAGCCCTCTGAGGTCCAATGATCAGGGCGGTCATCCTCTCCTCTATCATAGCTTATCTGCGATGGTTCTTCTGCCCCGTCGGCATCCTTCTGTATGAGGCTGTCTTTCTCGTGCAGTGACACCTTCCCTACCCCATCACTGTTGCCCCAGTCATTGCAAAGCCTCGCTTCCAGCCTTTACTATCACCTTCTCACCTACCAAGATCCTTTTATCCATTGTCGCTACTTGGCTGCACCATGGCCTACTTCCTAGCAATCGACCCCAACTCCATCAGTTCTCCACTTCCTGTCCAATAATAGCTTATGCTCCATCCTTTCTACGCCATGCCCTATGTCGGACCTCCTCTTCCGCCATGCACCCTCTTTCTCGGCCAGCTTACGGCCAAGTCAACTGTCGTCAGACCTTCACTACCGTTAACAACATAGTAGTCTCTTCTCATACATGCTTACATAACTGCCAAAGTCAACTACCGTCAGACCTTCACCGTAGTTGACAACATAGTAATCTCCTTCCTTCAGGTTCATTAGCGTCGGTTCAATATCTACGTCCTTTACAGGAGCTTGATCTTGCGAGGGCATGATAGTATGATCAAATCAGATTTTCAAACTTGGCTCCAGCAAAATCGTATGCTCTTTCTCAGCCAGGCTAACTATTGGAAATAAGAAGAAGTAATGAAAATGCCCAATTGATTCATTGATCATATCTAAATCCTAATTTAATCTTATTTAAATCATATCTAAATCCTAATTTAATCCTATCTTCTATCATACCCCCGCAAGATCGAGTTCCTGTAAGGATGTCGATCTTGAATTAAGGACGTTGATCTTGAACCAATGATAATGAATCTGAAGAAAGGAGCAAATGATTTTACTGGAGCCAAATTCGACAATCTGATTAGATCAGACTATCATGCCCCTGCAAGATCAAACTCCTGTGAAGGACGCAAATCTTGACTCGATGTCAAGGAGATCGTTGTGTTGTCAACCGCGATGAAGGTCCGATGGTTGACTTGAAGGAGATCTTTACGGTGGGAAGAAGGCGATGAAAAGCGTTGCAATCATATATTTGCTATCGTTTGACAACGAGAAAGAACTTGTTGCACCCTCTTTGTAGAGCATTGAGACGATGAGGGCCCGTGTACTCTCAACGAATAGAATAAAGCAACAGAGGCTACAAGAGGGATGGCGTCGGCAGCGGTATAGAGGCCATCGTCTGCTGCAGATGGGGTAGGGAAGGTGTCGCTTGTTGGAGTTGATGCGATAGTGGTGGTGCACAAGAAAGATGGCCTTGTGTAGAAGAACGCCTTGGTAGAAGAATTGAGAAAGCCAACAGGGTTCAACGGAAGAAGAGAAAGCTGACTTCGGAGAGGATGTCCGAGAGGGTGGCGATGGATGACCCCTGGGTATCGACGATTTCGCAGTGGAGTTGTCCACAGACAAATGATAACAGAAGTTGTCGTTTGATAATGAATTAAAAAAAAAAAGTTAATCTCTCTTATAGAGAGAGGGGCTCTAATACCAAGTTGGAAATAAGAAGAAGTAATAAAAATACCTAATTAATTCATTGATCATATCTAAATCCTAATTTAATCTTATTTAAATCATATCTAAATCCTAACTTAATCCTATCTTCTATCACTAACATCACTGTTAAAGTCAATCATCGTCAGATCTTTATCATGGTTGACAACACAATAGTCTTCTTCTCAGTCAGGTTGAGATCATCGTCAAAGTCAACTGCCATCAAATCTTCATCGCAATTTACAACACAAGAGCCTCCTTCTCAACCATGCTGATATCGTTGTTAAAGTTAAACCACCATCAGTTCTTCACCACGGTTGACAACATACTGATTTTCTTCTCAGCTAGGCTGACATCGCTGTTGAAGTCAACCGTCAGATCTTCATCGCGGTTGATAACACATCAGATTATTTCCTTCAGATTCATTATCATCGGTTCTGGATCAGCGTCCTTAGTTCAAGATCAGCATCCTTAGTTCAAAATCGACATCCTTATAGGAGCTCGATATTGCGGGAACATAATAGAAGATAGGATTAAGTCAGGATTTAGATATGATTTCCCCAACTGAATGAGGAAATTATGTGGTTAGTTGAGGAAAATCCTCTTATCCTCATCTATATAAATTGATAATTAATTAATAAATTTAATGGGCATTTCATTTATTCTTATTTCAACATATACTACATATTAATGAAAAGAATAATATTCTGAAAGTTTGAGTTAGTATTAATTAATTAGGCTAATAAGTCGTTGATGAGCTAAGATCTTGATTGAGGTGCTTTTAGGCTAGTTTGAGTCAGTATTATATTGAAATAGCACCTTAAATAGCACCTGAAATAGCACCCACTTATTATGAAAGTCATTGGACTTGAATTTTGTCCAATTTGAGCTCTTAGAAGGTTAAACACTTAGCCTAAACCACTTAGGCCAGTGGTAATACTACCTATGGTGGTGGTAGTATCACTAAAGTCAAGATTTATAGCATCATGCCAAAAATTATGATAATAGTTCCACCAAAATCTAGTATTATGGTTTTGTGTCAAAAAAATATTATGAAATTACTATAAGAGCCTAGTATCGTGGCTTTGTATCAAAGATTCTGATGAGAATACATCTCAAAGTAAATAGTAGCATCGCATGTATATTAAAATATCAAAGTTTAAGTAAAGTCTTCTTAGGGTTATAAATACCACACATAGGTTTGATTGATGGATTATCTATTTTTAAATTTCTAAAGTATTGTAACTCTTTCTTTAAGCATTATTTGAGTTTTTTCTTTCTTCTTGAGTTTAATTATAATACTAAATTATAGGAGGTGAGCTATCTATTATATAGTGTCAAAGTTATCTCCTAAACTTGAAAAAAAAATTTATAAGATAGTTGATCTTTGCTACTGAAAAGAAGATTAATTGTGGAAGTCAATAATCTTGAGGGAAAAAGAATCAAGAATAAACATAAGTTAGAAGATCGAACTACTATAAATCCATTTGCATTTGTTCTCTTGCTTTTTGACTTTTGATCATAATTAATTATTATCACTCATTCTACTAGTAACTCTGATTGGCATTCAGCTCTTAGTTAATTATTTTTTGATATATATTTACTTCGATTAAATTTTAAAATTACTTAAAATTTGCTATAGCAATAATCTATCCCTCTCCATTCTAATAATTGGTATCAAAGCCCGGTTCTCTTAATCTAACTAACACCCAATAAAGATCTAATGATATTTTTAAATAATCAAGAGGATTACTCCATCATACATCTTTCTATATTTAATGAAATAGATTATACCTATTAGAATACTTGAATGAGAATTTTTTTGATTTTGATGGATTATGATTTATGAAATATTATCGAGCTTAGATTTTAAAAATATACTAAATTGATAGAGGAATACAATGATTTTGAAAAGAGAATATTTTTCTTTCAATACTAAAGCTATAAATGCCTCATTTTTATGCCTTAGATATGAATGATTTTAATCAAATTTTAATTTATATACATGATGTTTGGCATATATTTGAAATCAAGCATGAAGGAACTAATAAAATAAATGCTTCTAAGATTAATCTTTTAGTTTATACTTATGAGTTATTTAAAATAAAGTTAAGCGAGTCTATTAGTAATATATACACTCATTTTGGATTAAAATCATTTGGTAAAAGTTATACTAATCTTGAATTGATGTGTAAAAATTTAAGATCTCTATTTAAGAGTTAGGATCTAAAGATAATGACGATTCAAGAAGCTAAATATTTGAATAACTTTTCTTTTAAAAAATATACAGTCTTTAATAATCTATGAAATGACATACAAGCTCATGATACAAAAGAAAAAATATTAAAAAAATAGATATTGCTCTCGAATCCAAAGAAGATTACTTAAACATCAAGTGATGATGATGATGACATGATATTTCTTATAAAAAAAGATTCAAAAAGTTGATGTGAAAAAATAAGATAAATCAAATAAGTGAAGGTAAGACTAAAAGTCAGCCCAATAATGATGCAATTATATGATGTGAGTGTACATAATTGAAGAATTCATCATCTCAAAAGAAGAAAAAAGTAATTTATTAAAAATGATAAAAATATAATTTATTAAAAAGGATCATGCCTTATTTACTAATGATTTTGATGTATTGAAGGATATATATGACAAATGTATGTCAATTATTTACTAATGATTTTGAAGGATTTATGACAAATATATGTCAATATCTTGCATTGTACTAAATATAAAAAATAGAATACCTAATCTTGAATTTAAAAGGAAGCTATTTCAAAAATCACTAAGATTGCATGCTTTGAATAGTCAATTGGTAGTGATGATATAGTAGAATTTCTTAAAATGTATATATATTTTTATAACAAATATTAGAAAATTTTGAAGTTAAAAATAAATCACTTCATATGATTTTTACTAAATAAGTTTGTGTATTTAGAAAAAAAAGTATTGACTTCACGAGTAGTAACATTCATCAAAAGCTAACTAAATTTGTAAAAGATCATACATCTCATACTCATATATCCCATATGTCCTCTAAATTAAATATAGTTTTATAAAAATTTTGATCACTATACTTACTAATACTCTCTTAAGAAACATAATTATTTTAAATTAATTTAGATTCCTAAAGAAACCACAATTAATTTAAAGGGATGTCTCCAAATAAAAGATATGAGTAAAAGATTGTATCTTAATAATGAAATACTCAAAGCATATGATTGGAGATTTTATAAATTTCTCATAACTCAATAACCACGATGGATGATACATTACCTTAGAAGATAATAATAAAAAAATATTTACATCAAATTAAATCTTTTAATTGAATATAAAGTTAAATTTGAATTTCATGCTTACATCATAAACATACCAAATAAGAATAAATTTTATTTACTTTAAAAATAATAATATTTATACTATTGATCTACTAGATATCTTTCATGATGTAAATTATTTTTTGGTTTTCAATAATATTTATACTAATGATGCATGACTTTGGTATAGAAGACTACATCATGCTAGTCTAAAATTAATTTTTTAAATTAAAACTAAAAAACTTCTAAGAAGAATGTCTAAAGTTAAATTTATTAATGATAAAATTTACGATGCATTAATTAGAAAATATATAAAATATAGCTTCAAATCCAAAAACTAAGTACGTTTGAACTACAACCACTAATTCACATGAACTTTATGAATCTATTGATATCATAAGTCTAATTTATAGTAAATGTTGAATCTCAAATTTTATTGATAAAATCAATTGATGGGTTTATTGATCTAACATATGTGTTAAAGATGAATAATGCAGGATTAACTACGACAAGGTAATACAATCAAATGTTAGGCCAGAGTTAAGTTACAAGCATTGGGCTGAGGTTCAGATGATGTAGTGGGAACTAGCCGGGAGATCGCCGGAAGCTCGCCAAAGGTATCATAGGCTTGTCGGGAGTTTGTTGGAAACTCGCTGAAGGTATCAGGTGTTTGTCGAAAGTTTATCGAGAGCTCACTGAAGGTGATCGAGAGTTTAGCGAGAATACACCGGGGGTTCGTCAGAAGATGACTAAGACACATCGGGAGTTCGTCGGAGGTTACCGAGAAGATCACCGAGATTTGGGAAGATCACTTGACACATTGGTCAAATTGATTGTATTTCTATATCCTAGTATATTATAATTAGCATGGTTTGGTTTAAAGTATAAATTGAGTTAGATATGGAAGAAATTTAAATTAACTCAATGTAAGGCAACTTGATCCACTGAGTTGAATCTGAGCTTCAAGTTGAGCTAATTTTGTTGACATGAAAAAGGGTCAACATGAGGTGCAGTATGCAAAAGTATAGAAAAAGTAGCTTTTACAGGATTTTCGATGATAGTACTGCCAGTGGGTGACAGTAGTACCACCCAGGTCGGTGGTAATATCAAAATCACACTATTTTTAGGGTACTTTCAGTAGTAGTACATCGGTGGCGATGATAGTTGTTAGGATCAATTGGCACTAAAAGGGAGGAGGGGGTGGGGGGGTAAAATTAGTGTAAGTGTAAATTTTCATTTTAATGAAAAACTTTTCAAAATTAGTGCAAATATAAATTTTTATTTTAACAAAAACCTTTTTGCTTTAAGCAAGATAGACAAATTGAAGCTTTTCATAATAAGTGAATGATTCAAAGAAAGTTGATATGTTACTGGCTTAAAAAGACTTAAGTGGAAACAAGCAAATCCCAATAAAAGATAATCAACGTTAAAGAGAAGTGCTTAATTTGAAACTTTTC
The DNA here is from genome assembly GCA_021527575.1 of Ensete glaucum. Classification (NCBI taxonomy): domain Eukaryota; kingdom Viridiplantae; phylum Streptophyta; class Magnoliopsida; order Zingiberales; family Musaceae; genus Ensete; species Ensete glaucum. The sequence continues at coordinate 18,086,149 of CM038555.1, read as the reverse complement.
TTTCAAAGAGTAAATTAAATCAGAAGCATTAATACAAAATCAGTAAGCAAGGAAAGCAAAAGAAGAATTCACAAGTTTTATAGTGGTTTGGTACCAACAGGCTTACGTCCACTCCCAAGTCCTCTTCCTTGAGACACACCGACGTCTACTACTAATCTTCTTTGGGTGAAGACCAAACCCTTATACTTGAGCTTACAAGAGAGACTTAAAAAATTTTCTAACTCTAAACTCTCTCTCTCTCTCTCTCTCTGCCCATTTTCTTTTTCTTACAATTCATATATATTTTTTCACATAATGTAATCTCTAAAATTATTTTATAGAATGTAAGAAAACTTAAGTATTTATAGGCCCCAAATGGCTTCACAAATTAGAGTAAAAAATTCAAACATACTTGTAATATTCAGGTACGGGCGGTTCAACTGTAGGCCTGGGCGGGTCAACTGCCAAAAACACCAAAATCTTGGATACGGGCGGTTTAACTACTCAGCCTGGGTGGTTTACCCACCGTCATTCACTTGGAAACTATTGAGAAACCTCAGCATCACATGCGCAACAGAATTCAAAACAAGAAATTGGTTTCCCACGCAGATCAAATTATTATGCAAAAGATTGGGGTCACGAGAAAAACGTAAAAACTGAAAAATTACAATGTATGAGAGATTGGTTTTACCTAGGGAGATTGTATATCCTTGTATTTCCAGATCTAGATAGAGAGAATGAATGAGGTCAAGCGTCCTCCTCTATAGTGGTATCCACATGATAGATATCTACAGTGAAACTCCTCCAATTTGATTTCGCAACTCTTGCACAGAGGGAGGGAGGAGAATAGTAGGCAATGGCTAAAGCTACAGCCCATTAACCATGAGTCTTCTCTCTTATTATAGAGAGCCACCAAAAAGTTGAGGAGAACTCTTTCTCTCTCAATCTGAATGGCCCTGGCTAAGGATTTGTCTAAGCAAGTACATACGGGATATTCCTCTTATGATACCGAGAGTGGATGATCATTTATTGATACTCAATTGACTTCGTAAGTTTTGCTACTAATCCCGATAACCAGCTATACCAGATCTGAAACTTTCTAAAGCTATAAGTTTGACATCAAATAAAAGAGTACTCAAATAAGACATCCTTGGTGTCTCAAGTCTAAGGTCCAGATACACAACTGAAACTATGGAATTACTGTCTGACATTAGGTATCATTAACCATATAATATTTCATAAGCAGATCAATCAGTGAACTCAATTTTTAATGAGCATCTGTACTATATCTTTAGTGTCTCCACACAAGTGGTTATGAGACCAGCCATCCATAATATTGATGGGTATATAGTACACTGATCTATCCGGTTATCTCGATGTCCCTCTTAAGTATCATATGACCGAGATTATCATGATCTCATCACGATCTCATCACGATCTGATTCCTATTACACAGAACTAAGGACATCATAATATATATATATATATATATATATATATATATATATATATAATAGATAATATAATGTGAGAATATGCAAGTAATAATCTTAAGTAAAAAGATCATGTCATGTCATATGTGTCATCACTCATGTGATTAGCTTGTAGGGTATCTAACTAGTAAAAACCAAGTACGGTGGTTCAACACCGACTTGTGTGGTTCAACCATTGCCAATGAAATTTTTTTCTTAAAAATTTCTTTTTTTGAAATTTTTTGGGACCATTAAGGGACCTATTTTCAACTTTTTTTGAACATTAAAAGCTAAAATTTTTTTGTTTTCTAATTGATCAATTTAAGTTAAAATTATATCTTTTTTGGTCTAAAATTTTCAAGAAACCTTGAAAATATCTATTGAAGCCCTAAATGGCTATTTTATATATATTTGAATTATTAAAGGATCTATTCTCAGTTAACTGAGAAATTAGAAAGGCTACAAATTTTTTCTTTATTTCATTTTTGGTCAATTTAAAATGATTCTACAACTAATTTGGATAAAAAATTACTTAAATATTCTAAAGATAATTTACTTAAGTTTAAAAAATAAATTAGTTACACTATTTTTTCTCCATGTTCAAAATCAATGTTTTTGTAATAAAACAATATAACCATGTCATTAATTAGTTACACTATTTTTTTCTCTATCTTTATTTCAGAAATAAACCTCGACTACTTTTGAGTCCTGTTCAAAAACAGTATAACCATGTTCAAATTCAGTGTCACTGAAATTTTTTTCTCCAAAAATGTTTACATTTCCATAGAAACCTTATAATCGACTAGAAAAGCCAAGAGTATGTTTACATTTTCAGTTTTCTGAAACTTAAAAGCTGAATTTTTTTATTTTTGCCAATTTAAGACAAAATTATAACATTTTTTATACAAAATTTTCATGAAACCTTATATATTAAGGCTCAAAATAATCACTGTTTCTATGTGTTCACCATTAAATGATCTATTTTTAATTAATTGAGCACTTAAAAGTGCTGAACATTTCCAAATATTTTATTTTTAGCCAAAATTATAACTTTTTTGCCCAAAATTTTCATGGAACTTCAAAATATATGTTTAAGCCCTAAATAATCTTCTTCTTTTTTTTGTATTTTTAGACCATTCTTAGATACTTATTTTCAGTATTGAATCCTAAAATCTATTTTTTATGATTTCATCAATTTTTACCAATTTAAGCTGTAATTATAACTTTTACCCAAAATTTTCATAAAACCTTGAAAATATCATTTAAAGCCCAAAATGACTATTTTTCTATTTTAGACCACTGAAGGACCTATTTTTATATAATGAAGCACATAAAAAATAATTTGTTTTGAATTCTTTATTTTTGGTCAACTGATGCGAAAATTGTAACTCAAAAATTTTGTTTCATGCCAAAACTTGTCACATGAATCTTTGATAATATTTAAGAGGTTCTATGCATAAAAATCACCTTGAACTCTCAAAATATTGCATTATAGATATTTTTTAAAAAAATCAGCTTATTTATGCCTTAATTTACTCAAATTGATATATTAATGAATATAAAAATCAAGAGAAAGATCATTTAGGCCTACACAACTCATCTTCAAGTGTCTTGAATTTTTAAACCTACAATATAAAAGTTGATCCTAGTTAATTAATTTTGAATGGGTTACATTATTTTGGGATCCTATTTAAGAATAGTATAACTCTAATAAGAATTAATGCAATTAGGACTAAAAATGTTTGTTTCATGTCAAAAACATACCAAATTAAGCTATGATCATATTTAAGAGGTTCTATGACAAAAAAAATTACCTTGAACCCTCAAATTATTACAAAAATAGACATTTTAAAAAAATTTAGCCAATTTATGGTTGAACTTATCCAAATTGATATATTAGTGTTTCTAAAAATTTATAAAGGATCATTTAGGTATGCATGATTCATTTTCAAAGTGTCCTGTAAATTTGGATTGAAAACATAGAAGTTGATCTCAGTTAAATTGATTTTAAAGAGATTAGCATCATTTTGGGGTCCTATTCAAAAACAGTATAATTCCATTCAAAATCAGTATAACTAAGCTAAAAAAGAAATTATCGCGTCTCAATACATGTCACATATATCTTGATCATATTTAAGAAGTTCTATGATTTAAAAATAAATTTTTTTAGGTTATTTATGATTAATTTTACCAAACTAATCTATTAATGTTTCTAAAAATATAACCCTATACAGAAGTCATTTTCAAGGTGTCCTGAAAGTTTGGGCCTATAAAAGTTGACCATGACCCTAGTTACTCTAATTTTTATTTTAAATTGGGTTATATTGTTTATTGATCCTACTGAAAGACATTGTAACTCCAATCAAATTAGTGCAACTGGAACCAAAAAATTTTACTTCATATCAAATTTATTTTTAATTATATTTAAAATTATATATTATAAAAAATTACTTTCAACATGTTTTAACCTAAATTTTGATGGTAAATCAATTGATAAATTTCATGAATTAATATGCTTTTAAGGTAAGTGAAAGAAAATATTTCATCCATAGACATGGACCATTAAAGGGTCAATTATCGAGTAGGATAGTTAGATATTATATTGGAAGATTGTTATGTCAAAAATTAGACATCGAACTCGAAGATTGATTGACATGCCAAAGAATGAACTTCATTCTAGAGAAAATGATTAGATATCACATCGAAAAATCAGATGTCATGATGAGATGGACATGTTAGATGATTAGACAACATACTGAAGGATTAGACAATGTGTCGAAGGCTTAGATAAAGTGTCAAAAGATCATACTGATAGAAGATAGGATTAAGTTAGAATTTAGATATGATTTTTCCAACTGAATAAGAAAATCTCATAGGTTAGTTGAGGAAAATCCTCCTCTTTATATATATAAATAAATGATGAATCAATGAATCAATTAAGCATTTTCATTACTTCTTCTTACTTTAACATGGTATCAGAGCCCCTCTCTCTATTAGAGATATTACCTTTCTTTAACCGTCAAACGCCTTCCATCACCATTTGTCCTCTATCGTTGTCACAACCTCTCTCTTTTAGAGAGATTACCTTTTCTTACTATCAAATGATAGCCTCTTGCTAACGATCGAGGCCTCGATGACATTATCGACGACTTCACTCCAGCTCTCTCCGTCGGTGTCGATTCCTCTCCTCTATCGGTAGCCCTCGAGGTCCAATGATCGGCGGTCATCCTCTCCTCTATCATAGCTTATCTGCGATGGTTCTTCCCGTCGGCATCCTTCCATGTGAGGTCTTTCTCTGCAAAGGACACCTTCCCTACCCCATCACTGTTCTCATTGCAAAGCCTCGCTTCCAGCCTTTACTATCACCTTCTCACCTACCAAGATCCTTTTATCCATTATCGCTACTTGGCTGCACCATGGCCTACTTCCTAGCAATCGACCCCAACTCCATCAGTTCTCCACTTCCTGTCCAATAATAGCTTATGCTCCATCCTTTCTACTGCCCATGCCCTATGTCGGACCTCCTCTTCCTGCCATGCCTGCACCCTCTTTCTCAGCCAGGCTTACACGGCCGCCGAAGTCAACTGTCGTCAGACCTTCACTACCGTTAACAACATAGTAGTCTCTTCTCATACATGCTTACATAACTGCCAAAGTCAACTACCGTCAGACCTTCACCGTAGTTGACAACATAGTAATCTCCTTCCTTCAGGTTCATTAGCGTCGGTTCAATATCTACGTCCTTTACAGGAGCTTGATCTTGCGAGGGCATGATAGTATGATCAAATCAGATTTTCAAACTTGGCTCCAGCAAAATCGTATGCTCTTTCTCAGCCAGGCTAACTATTGGAAATAAGAAGAAGTAATGAAAATGCCCAATTGATTCATTGATCATATCTAAATCCTAATTTAATCTTATTTAAATCATATCTAAATCCTAATTTAATCCTATCTTCTATCATACCCCCGCAAGATCGAGTTCCTGTAAGGATGTCGATCTTGAATTAAGGACGTTGATCTTGAACCAATGATAATGAATCTGAAGAAAGGAGCAAATGATTTTACTGGAGCCAAATTCGACAATCTGATTAGATCGGACTATCATGCCCCTGCAAGATCAAACTCCTGTGAAGGACGCAAATCTTGACTCGATGTCAAGGAGATCGTTGTGTTGTCAACCGCGATGAAGGTCTGACGATGGTTGACTTCGGCGAAGGAGATGCTGCTACGGCTGGGGCGAAGGGCAGTAAGAAAAGCGTTGCAATCATATATTTGCTATCGTTTGACAACGAGAAAGAACTTGTTGCACCCTCTTTGTAGAGCATTGAGAGACGATGAGGGCCCGTACAGGTACTCTCAACGAATAGAATAAAGCAACAGAGGCTACAAGAGGGATGGCGTCGGCAAGCAGGTATAGAGGCCATCGTCTGCTGCAGATGGGGTAGGGAAGGTGTCGCTGCTTGTTGGAGTTGATGCGATAGTGGTGGTGCACAAGAAAGATGGCCTTGTGTAGAAGAACGCCTTGGTAGAAGAATTGAGAAAGCCAACAGGGTTCAACGGAAGAAGAGAAAGCTGACTTCGGAGAGGATGTCCGAGAGGGTGGCGATGGATGACCCCTGGGTATCGACGATTTCGCAGTGGAGTTGTCCACAGACAAATGATAACAGAAGTTGTCGTTTGATAATGAATTAAAAAAAAAAAGTTAATCTCTCTTATAGAGAGAGGGGCTCTAATACCAAGTTGGAAATAAGAAGAAGTAATAAAAATACCTAATTAATTCATTGATCATATCTAAATCCTAATTTAATCTTATTTAAATCATATCTAAATCCTAACTTAATCCTATCTTCTATCACTAACATCACTGTTAAAGTCAATCATCGTCAGATCTTTATCATGGTTGACAACACAATAGTCTTCTTCTCAGTCAGGTTGAGATCATCGTCAAAGTCAACTGCCATCAAATCTTCATCGCAATTTACAACACAAGAGCCTCCTTCTCAACCATGCTGATATCGTTGTTAAAGTTAAACCACCATCAGTTCTTCACCACGGTTGACAACATACTGATTTTCTTCTCAGCTAGGCTGACATCGCTGTTGAAGTCAACCGTCAGATCTTCATCGCGGTTGATAACACATCAGATTATTTCCTTCAGATTCATTATCATCGGTTCTGGATCAGCGTCCTTAGTTCAAGATCAGCATCCTTAGTTCAAAATCGACATCCTTATAGGAGCTCGATATTGCGGGAACATAATAGAAGATAGGATTAAGTCAGGATTTAGATATGATTTCCCCAACTGAATGAGGAAATTATGTGGTTAGTTGAGGAAAATCCTCTTATCCTCATCTATATAAATTGATAATTAATTAATAAATTTAATGGGCATTTCATTTATTCTTATTTCAACATATACTACATATTAATGAAAAGAATAATATTCTGAAAGTTTGAGTTAGTATTAATTAATTAGGCTAATAAGTCGTTGATGAGCTAAGATCTTGATTGAGGTGCTTTTAGGCTAGTTTGAGTCAGTATTATATTGAAATAGCACCTTAAATAGCACCTGAAATAGCACCCACTTATTATGAAAGTCATTGGACTTGAATTTTGTCCAATTTGAGCTCTTAGAAGGTTAAACACTTAGCCTAAACCACTTAGGCCAGTGGTAATACTACCTATGGTGGTGGTAGTATCACTAAAGTCAAGATTTATAGCATCATGCCAAAAATTATGATAATAGTTCCACCAAAATCTAGTATTATGGTTTTGTGTCAAAAAAATATTATGAAATTACTATAAGAGCCTAGTATCGTGGCTTTGTATCAAAGATTCTGATGAGAATACATCTCAAAGTAAATAGTAGCATCGCATGTATATTAAAATATCAAAGTTTAAGTAAAGTCTTCTTAGGGTTATAAATACCACACATAGGTTTGGTTGATGGATTATCTATTTTTAAATTTCTAAAGTATTGTAACTCTTTCTTTAAGCATTATTTGAGTTTTTTATTTCTTCTTGAGTTTAATTATAATACTAAATTATAGGAGGTGAGCTATCTATTATATAGTGTCAAAGTTATCTCCTAAACTTGAAAAAAAAATTTATAAGATAGTTGATCTTTGCTACTGAAAAGAAGATTAATTGTGGAAGTCAATAATCTTGAGGGAAAAAGAATCAAGAATAAACATAAGTTAGAAGATCGAACTACTATAAATCCATTTGCATTTGTTCTCTTGCTTTTTGACTTTTGATCATAATTAATTATTATCACTCATTCTACTAGTAACTCTGATTGGCATTCAGCTCTTAGTTAATTATTTTTTGATATATATTTACTTCGATTAAATTTTAAAATTACTTAAAATTTGCTATAGCAATAATCTATCCCTCTCCATTCTAATAATTGGTATCAAAGCCCGGTTCTCTTAATCTAACTAACACCCAATAAAGATCTAATGATATTTTTAAATAATCAAGAGGATTACTCCATCATACATCTTTCTATATTTAATGAAATAGATTATACCTATTAGAATACTTGAATGAGAATTTTTTTGATTTTGATGGATTATGATTTATGAAATATTATCGAGCTTAGATTTTAAAAATATACTAAATTGATAGAGGAATACAATGATTTTGAAAAGAGAATATTTTTCTTTCAATACTAAAGCTATAAATGCCTCATTTTTATGCCTTAGATATGAATGATTTTAATCAAATTTTAATTTATATACATGATGTTTGGCATATATTTGAAATCAAGCATGAAGGAACTAATAAAATAAATGCTTCTAAGATTAATCTTTTAGTTTATACTTATGAGTTATTTAAAATAAAGTTAAGCGAGTCTATTAGTAATATATACACTCATTTTGGATTAAAATCATTTGGTAAAAGTTATACTAATCTTGAATTGATGTGTAAAAATTTAAGATCTCTATTTAAGAGTTAGGATCTAAAGATAATGACGATTCAAGAAGCTAAATATTTGAATAACTTTTCTTTTAAAAAATATACAGTCTTTAATAATCTATGAAATGACATACAAGCTCATGATACAAAAGAAAAAATATTAAAAAAATAGATATTGCTCTCGAATCCAAAGAAGATTACTTAAACATCAAGTGATGATGATGATGACATGATATTTCTTATAAAAAAAGATTCAAAAAGTTGATGTGAAAAAATAAGATAAATCAAATAAGTGAAGGTAAGACTAAAAGTCAGCCCAATAATGATGCAATTATATGATGTGAGTGTACATAATTGAAGAATTCATCATCTCAAAAGAAGAAAAAAGTAATTTATTAAAAATGATAAAAATATAATTTATTAAAAAGGATCATGCCTTATTTACTAATGATTTTGATGTATTGAAGGATATATATGACAAATGTATGTCAATTATTTACTAATGATTTTGAAGGATTTATGACAAATATATGTCAATATCTTGCATTGTACTAAATATAAAAAATAGAATACCTAATCTTGAATTTAAAAGGAAGCTATTTCAAAAATCACTAAGATTGCATGCTTTGAATAGTCAATTGGTAGTGATGATATAGTAGAATTTCTTAAAATGTATATATATTTTTATAACAAATATTAGAAAATTTTGAAGTTAAAAATAAATCACTCCATATGATTTTTACTAAATAAGTTTGTGTATTTAGAAAAAAAAGTATTGACTTCACGAGTAGTAACATTCATCAAAAGCTAACTAAATTTGTAAAAGATCATACATCTCATACTCATATATCCCATATGTCCTCTAAATTAAATATAGTTTTTATAAAAATTTTGATCACTATACTTACTAATACTCTCTTAAGAAACATAATTATTTTAAATTAATTTAGATTCCTAAAGAAACCACAATTAATTTAAAGGGATGTCTCCAAATAAAAGATATGAGTAAAAGATTGTATCTTAATAATGAAATACTCAAAGCATATGATTGGAGATTTTATAAATTTCTCATAACTCAATAACCACGATGGATGATACATTACCTTAGAAGATAATAATAAAAAAATATTTACATCAAATTAAATCTTTTAATTGAATATAAAGTTAAATTTGAATTTCATGCTTACATCATAAACATACCAAATAAGAATAAATTTTATTTACTTTAAAAATAATAATATTTATACTATTGATCTACTAGATATCTTTCATGATGTAAATTATTTTTTGGTTTTCAATAATATTTATACTAATGATGCATGACTTTGGTATAGAAGACTACATCATGCTAGTCTAAAATTAATTTTTTAAATTAAAACTAAAAAACTTCTAAGAAGAATGTCTAAAGTTAAATTTATTAATGATAAAATTTACGATGCATTAATTAGAAAATATATAAAATATAGCTTCAAATCCAAAAACTAAGTACGTTTGAACTACAACCACTAATTCACATGAACTTTATGAATCTATTGATATCATAAGTCTAATTTATAGTAAATGTTGAATCTCAAATTTTATTGATAAAATCAATTGATGGGTTTATTGATCTAACATATGTGTTAAAGATGAATAATGCAGGATTAACTACGACAAGGTAATACAATCAAATGTTAGGCCAGAGTTAAGTTACAAGCATTGGGCTGAGGTTCAGATGATGTAGTGGGAACTAGCCGGGAGATCGCCGGAAGCTCGCCAAAGGTATCATAGGCTTGTCGGGAGTTTGTTGGAAACTCGCTGAAGGTATCAGGTGTTTGTCGAAAGTTTATCGAGAGCTCACTGAAGGTGATCGAGAGTTTAGCGAGAATACACCGGGGGTTCGTCAGAAGATGACTAAGACACATCGGGAGTTCGTCGGAGGTTACCGAGAAGATCACCGAGATTTGGGAAGATCACTTGACACATTGGTCAAATTGATTGTATTTCTATATCCTAGTATATTATAATTAGCATGGTTTGGTTTAAAGTATAAATTGAGTTAGATATGGAAGAAATTTAAATTAACTCAATGTAAGGCAACTTGATCCACTGAGTTGAATCTGAGCTTCAAGTTGAGCTAATTTTGTTGACATGAAAAAGGGTCAACATGAGGTACGAGTCGAGTATGCAAAAGTATAGAAAAAGTAGCTTGTACAGGATTTTCGATGATAGTACTGCCAGTGGGTGACAGTAGTACCACCCAGGTCGGTGGTAATATCAAAATCACACTATTTTTAGGGTACTTTCAGTAGTAGTACATCGGTGGCGATGATAGTTGTTAGGATCAATTGGCACTAAAAGGGAGGAGGGGGTGGGGGGGTAAAATTAGTGTAAGTGTAAATTTTCATTTTAATGAAAAACTTTTCAAAATTAGTGCAAATATAAATTTTTATTTTAACAAAAACCTTTTTGCTTTAAGCAAGATAGACAAATTGAAGCTTTTCATAATAAGTGAATGATTCAAAGAAAGTTGATATGTTACTGGCTTAAAAAGACTTAAGTGGAAACAAGCAAATCCCAATAAAAGATAATCAACGTTAAAGAGAAGTGCTTAATTTGAAACTTTTCTTTCAAAGAGTAAATTAAATCAGAAGCATTAATACAAAATCAGTAAGCAAGGAAAGCAAAAGAAGAATTCACAAGTTTTATAGTGGTTTGGTACCAACAGGCTTACGTCCACTCCCAAGTCCTCTTCCTTGAGACACACCGACGTCTACTACTAATCTTCTTTGGGTGAAGACCAAACCCTTATACTTGAGCTTACAAGAGAGACTTAAAAAATTTTCTAACTCTAAACTCTCTCTCTCTCTCTCTCTCTGCCCATTTTCTTTTTCTTACAATTCATATATATTTTTTCACATAATGTAATCTCTAAAATTATTTTATAGAATGTAAGAAAACTTAAGTATTTATAGGCCCCAAATGGCTTCACAAATTAGAGTAAAAAATTCAAACATACTTGTAATATTCAGGTACGGGCGGTTCAACTGTAGGCCTGGGCGGGTCAACTGCCAAAAACACCAAAATCTTGGATACGGGCGGTTTAACTACTCAGCCTGGGTGGTTTACCCACCGTCATTCACTTGGAAACTATTGAGAAACCTCAGCGAAAGCATCACATGCGCAACAGAATTCAAAACAAGAAATTGGTTTCCCACGCAGATCAAATTATTATGCAAAAGATTGGGGTCACGAGAAAAACGTAAAAACTGAAAAATTACAATGTATGAGAGATTGGTTTTACCTAGGGAGATTGTATATCCTTGTATTTCCAGATCTAGATAGAGAGAATGAATGAGGTCAAGCGTCCTCCTCTATAGTGGTATCCACATGATAGATATCTACAGTGAAACTCCTCCAATTTGATTTCGCAACTCTTGCACAGAGGGAGGGAGGAGAATAGTAGGCAATGGCTAAAGCTCCATTAACCATGAGTCTTCTCTCTTATTATAGAGAGCCACCAAAAAGTTGAGGAGAACTCTTTCTCTCTCAATCTGAATGGCCCTGGCTAAGGATTTGTCTAAGCAAGTACATACGGGATATTCCTCTTATGATACCGAGAGTGGATGATCATTTATTGATACTCAATTGACTTCGTAAGTTTTGCTACTAATCCCGATAACCAGCTATACCAGATCTGAAACTTTCTAAAGCTATAAGTTTGACATCAAATAAAAGAGTACTCAAATAAGACATCCTTGGTGTCTCAAGTCTAAGGTCCAGATACACAAACTATGGAATTCTCGACATTAGGTATCATTAACCATATAATATTTCATAAGCGGATCAATCGGTGAACTCAATTTTTAATGAGCATCAGACTATATCTTTAGTGTCTCCACACAAGTGGTTATGAGACCACCATCCATAATATTGATGGGTATATAGTACACCGATCTATCCGGTTATCTCGATGTCCCTCTTAAGTATCATATGACCGAGATTATCATGATCTCATCACGATCTCATCACGATCTGATTCCTATTACACAGAACTAAGGACATCATAATATATATATATATATATATATATATATATAATAGATAATATAATGTGAGAATATGCAAGTAATAATCTTAAGTAAAAAGATCTGGCTGCATGTCATATGTGTCATCACTCATGTGATTAGCTTGTAGGGTATCTGTAACTAGTAAAAACCAAGTACGGGTGGTTCAGTCACCGACTTGTGTGGTTCAACCATTGCCAATGAAATTTTTTTCTTAAAAATTTCTTTTTTTGAAATTTTTTGGGACCATTAAGGGACCTATTTTCAACTTTTTTTGAACATTAAAAGCTAAAATTTTTTTGTTTTCTAATTGATCAATTTAAGTTAAAATTATATCTTTTTTGGTCTAAAATTTTCAAGAAACCTTGAAAATATCTATTGAAGCCCTAAATGGCTATTTTATATATATTTGAATTATTAAAGGATCTATTCTCAGTTAACTGAGAAATTAGAAAGGCTACAAATTTTTTCTTTATTTCATTTTTGGTCAATTTAAAATGATTCTACAACTAATTTGGATAAAAAATTACTTAAATATTCTAAAGATAATTTACTTAAGTTTAAAAAATAAATTAGTTACACTATTTTTTCTCCATGTTCAAAATCAATGTTTTTGTAATAAAACAATATAACCATGTCATTAATTAGTTACACTATTTTTTTCTCTATCTTTATTTCAGAAATAAACCTCGACTACTTTTGAGTCCTGTTCAAAAACAGTATAACCATGTTCAAATTCAGTGTCACTGAAATTTTTTTCTCCAAAAATGTTTACATTTCCATAGAAACCTTATAATCGACTAGAAAAGCCAAGAGTATGTTTACATTTTCAGTTTTCTGAAACTTAAAAGCTGAATTTTTTTATTTTTGCCAATTTAAGACAAAATTATAACATTTTTTATACAAAATTTTCATGAAACCTTATATATTAAGGCTCAAAATAATCACTGTTTCTATGTGTTCACCATTAAATGATCTATTTTTAATTAATTGAGCACTTAAAAGTGCTGAACATTTCCAAATATTTTATTTTTAGCCAAAATTATAACTTTTTTGCCCAAAATTTTCATGGAACTTCAAAATATATGTTTAAGCCCTAAATAATCTTCTTCTTTTTTTTTGTATTTTTAGACCATTCTTAGATACTTATTTTCAGTATTGAATCCTAAAATCTATTTTTTATGATTTCATCAATTTTTACCAATTTAAGCTGTAATTATAACTTTTACCCAAAATTTTCATAAAACCTTGAAAATATCATTTAAAGCCCAAAATGACTATTTTTTCTATTTTTAGACCACTGAAGGACCTATTTTTATATAATGAAGCACATAAAAAAAATAATTTGTTTTGAATTCTTTATTTTTGGTCAACTGATGCGAAAATTGTAACTCAAAAATTTTGTTTCATGCCAAAACTTGTCACATGAATCTTTGATAATATTTAAGAGGTTCTATGCATAAAAATCACCTTGAACTCTCAAAATATTGCATTATAGATATTTTTTAAAAAAATCAGCTTATTTATGCCTTAATTTACTCAAATTGATATATTAATGAATATAAAAATCAAGAGAAAGATCATTTAGGCCTACACAACTCATCTTCAAGTGTCCTGAATTTTTAAACCTACAATATAAAAGTTGATCCTAGTTAATTAATTTTGAATGGGTTACATTATTTTGGGATCCTATTTAAGAATAGTATAACTCTAATAAGAATTAATGCAATTAGGACTAAAAATGTTTGTTTCATGTCAAAAACATACCAAATTAAGCTATGATCATATTTAAGAGGTTCTATGACAAAAAAATTACCTTGAACCCTCAAATTATTACAAAATAGACATTTTAAAAAATTTAGCCAATTTATGGTTGAACTTATCCAAATTGATATATTAGTGTTTCTAAAAATTTATAAAGGATCATTTAGGTATGCATGATTCATTTTCAAAGTGTCCTGTAAATTTGGATTGAAAACATAGAAGTTGATCTCAGTTAAATTGATTTTAAAGAGATTAGCATCATTTTGGGGTCCTATTCAAAAACAGTATAATTCCATTCAAAATCAGTATAACTAAGCTAAAAAAGAAATTATCGCGTCTCAATACATGTCACATATATCTTGATCATATTTAAGAAGTTCTATGATTTAAAAATAAATTTTTTTAGGTTATTTATGATTAATTTTACCAAACTAATCTATTAATGTTTCTAAAAATATAACCCTATACAGAAGTCATTTTCAAGGTGTCCTGAAAGTTTGGGCCTATAAAAGTTGACCATGACCCTAGTTACTCTAATTTTATTTTAAATTGGGTTATATTGTTTATTGATCCTACTGAAAGACATTGTAACTCCAATCAAATTAGTGCAACTGGAACCAAAAAATTTTACTTCATATCAAATTTATTTTTAATTATATTTAAAATTATATATTATAAAAAATTACTTTCAACATGTTTTAACCTAAATTTTGATGGTAAATCAATTGATAAATTTCATGAATTAATATGCTTTTAAGGTAAGTGAAAGAAAATATTTCATCCATAGACATGGACCATTAAAGGGTCAATTATCGAGTAGGATAGTTAGATATTATATTGGAAGATTGTTATGTCAAAAATTAGACATCGAACTCGAAGATTGATTGACATGCCAAAGAATGAACTTCATTCTAGAGAAAATGATTAGATATCACATCGAAAAATCAGATGTCATGATGAGATGGACATGTTAGATGATTAGACAACATACTGAAGGATTAGACAATGTGCCGAAGGCTTAGATAAAGTGTCAAAAGATCATACTGATAGAAGATAGGATTAAGTTAGAATTTAGATATGATTTTTCCAACTGAATAAGAAAATCTCATAGGTTAGTTGAGGAAAATCCTCCTCTTTATATATATAAATAAATGATGAATCAATGAATCAATTAAGCATTTTCATTACTTCTTCTTACTTTAACATGGTATCAGAGCCCCTCTCTCTATTAGAGATATTACCTTTCTTTAACCGCTGTCAAACGACAGCTTCCATCACCATTTGTCCTCTATCGTTGTCACAACCCCTCTCTCTTTTTAGAGAGATTACCTTTTCTTACTATCAAATGATAGCCTCTTGCTAACGATCGAGGCCTCGATGACATTATCGACGACTTCACTCCAGCTCTCTACCGTCGGTGTCGATTCCTCTCCTCTATCAGTGGTAGCCCTCTGAGGTCCAATGATCAGGGCGGTCATCCTCTCCTCTATCATAGCTTATCTGCGATGGTTCTTCTGCCCCGTCGGCATCCTTCTGTATGAGGCTGTCTTTCTCGTGCAGTGACACCTTCCCTACCCCATCACTGTTGCCCCAGTCATTGCAAAGCCTCGCTTCCAGCCTTTACTATCACCTTCTCACCTACCAAGATCCTTTTATCCATTGTCGCTACTTGGCTGCACCATGGCCTACTTCCTAGCAATCGACCCCAACTCCATCAGTTCTCCACTTCCTGTCCAATAATAGCTTATGCTCCATCCTTTCTACTGCCCATGCCCTATGTCGGACCTCCTCTTCCTGCCATGCCTGCACCCTCTTTCTCAGCCAGGCTTACACGGCCGCCGAAGTCAACTGTCGTCAGACCTTCACTACCGTTAACAACATAGTAGTCTCTTCTCATACATGCTTACATAACTGCCAAAGTCAACTACCGTCAGACCTTCACCGTAGTTGACAACATAGTAATCTCCTTCCTTCAGGTTCATTAGCGTCGGTTCAATATCTACGTCCTTTACAGGAGCTTGATCTTGCGAGGGCATGATAGTATGATCAAATCAGATTTTCAAACTTGGCTCCAGCAAAATCGTATGCTCTTTCTCAGCCAGGCTAACTATTGGAAATAAGAAGAAGTAATGAAAATGCCCAATTGATTCATTGATCATATCTAAATCCTAATTTAATCTTATTTAAATCATATCTAAATCCTAATTTAATCCTATCTTCTATCATACCCCCGCAAGATCGAGTTCCTGTAAGGATGTCGATCTTGAATTAAGGACGTTGATCTTGAACCAATGATAATGAATCTGAAGAAAGGAGCAAATGATTTTACTGGAGCCAAATTCGACAATCTGATTAGATCAGACTATCATGCCCCTGCAAGATCAAACTCCTGTGAAGGACGCAAATCTTGACTCGATGTCAAGGAGATCGTTGTGTTGTCAACCGCGATGAAGGTCTGACGATGGTTGACTTCGGCGAAGGAGATGCTGCTACGGCTGGGGCGAAGGGCAGTAAGAAAAGCGTTGCAATCATATATTTGCTATCGTTTGACAACGAGAAAGAACTTGTTGCACCCTCTTTGTAGAGCATTGAGAGACGATGAGGGCCCGTACAGGTACTCTCAACGAATAGAATAAAGCAACAGAGGCTACAAGAGGGATGGCGTCGGCAAGCAGGTATAGAGGCCATCGTCTGCTGCAGATGGGGTAGGGAAGGTGTCGCTGCTTGTTGGAGTTGATGCGATAGTGGTGGTGCACAAGAAAGATGGCCTTGTGTAGAAGAACGCCTTGGTAGAAGAATTGAGAAAGCCAACAGGGTTCAACGGAAGAGAAAGCTGACTTCGGAGAGGATGTCCGAGAGGGTGGCGATGGATGACCCCTGGGTATCGACGATTTCGCAGTGGAGTTGTCCACAGACAAATGATAACAGAAGTTGTCGTTTGATAATGAATTAAAAAAAAAAAGTTAATCTCTCTTATAGAGAGAGGGGCTCTAATACCAAGTTGGAAATAAGAAGAAGTAATAAAAATACCTAATTAATTCATTGATCATATCTAAATCCTAATTTAATCTTATTTAAATCATATCTAAATCCTAACTTAATCCTATCTTCTATCACTAACATCACTGTTAAAGTCAATCATCGTCAGATCTTTATCATGGTTGACAACACAATAGTCTTCTTCTCAGTCAGGTTGAGATCATCGTCAAAGTCAACTGCCATCAAATCTTCATCGCAATTTACAACACAAGAGCCTCCTTCTCAACCATGCTGATATCGTTGTTAAAGTTAAACCACCATCAGTTCTTCACCACGGTTGACAACATACTGATTTTCTTCTCAGCTAGGCTGACATCGCTGTTGAAGTCAACCGTCAGATCTTCATCGCGGTTGATAACACATCAGATTATTTCCTTCAGATTCATTATCATCGGTTCTGGATCAGCGTCCTTAGTTCAAGATCAGCATCCTTAGTTCAAAATCGACATCCTTATAGGAGCTCGATATTGCGGGAACATAATAGAAGATAGGATTAAGTAGGTTAGTTGAGGAAAATCCTCTTATCTTCATCTATATAAATTGATAATTAATTAATAAATTTAATGGGCATTTCATTTATTCTTATTTCAACATATACTACATATTAATGAAAAGAATAATATTCTGAAAGTTTGAGTTAGTATTAATTAATTAGGCTAATAAGTCGTTGATGAGCTAAGATCTTGATTGAGGTGCTTTTAGGCTAGTTTGAGTCAGTATTATATTGAAATAGCACCTTAAATAACACCTGAAATAGCACCCACTTATTATGAAAGTCATTGGACTTGAATTTTGTCCAATTTGAGCTCTTAGAAGGTTAAACACTTAGCCTAAACCACTTAGGCCAGTGGTAATACTACCTATGGTGTGGTAGTATCACTAAAGTCAAGATTTATAGCATCATGTCAAAAATTATGATAATAGTTCCACCAAAATCTAGTATTATGGTTTTGTGTCAAAAAAATATTATGAAATTACTATAAGAGCCTAGTATCGTGGCTTTGTATCAAAGATTCTGATGAGAATACATCTCAAAGTAAATAGTAGCATCGCATGTATATTAAAATATCAAAGTTTAAGTAAAGTCTTCTTAGGGTTATAAATACCACACATAGGTTTGATTGATGGATTATCTATTTTTAAATTTCTAAAGTATTGTAACTCTTTCTTTAAGCATTATTTGAGTTTTTTCTTTCTTCTTGAGTTTAATTATAATACTAAATTATAGGAGGTGAGCTATCTATTATATAGTGTCAAAGTTATCTCCTAAACTTGAAAAAAAAATTTATAAGATAGTTGATCTTTGCTACTGAAAAGAAGATTAATTGTGGAAGTCAATAATCTTGAGGGAAAAAGAATCAAGAATAAACATAAGTTAGAAGATCGAACTACTATAAATCCATTTGCATTTGTTCTCTTGCTTTTTGACTTTTGATCATAATTAATTATTATCACTCATTCTACTAGTAACTCTGATTGGCATTCAGCTCTTAGTTAATTATTTTTTGATATATATTTACTTCGATTAAATTTTAAAATTACTTAAAATTTGCTATAGCAATAATCTATCCCTCTCCATTCTAATAATTGGTATCAAAGCCCGGTTCTCTTAATCTAACTAACACCCAATAAAGATCTAATGATATTTTTAAATAATCAAGAGGATTACTCCATCATACATCTTTCTATATTTAATGAAATAGATTATACCTGTTAGAATACTTGAATGAGAATTTTTTTGATTTTGATGGATTATGATTTATGAAATATTATCGAGCTTAGATTTTAAAAATATACTAAATTGATAGAGGAATACAATGATTTTGAAAAGAGAATATTTTTCTTTCAATACTAAAGCTATAAATGCCTCATTTTTATGCCTTAGATATGAATGATTTTAATCAAATTTTAATTTATATACATGATGTTTGGCATATATTTGAAATCACGCATGAAGGAACTAATAAAATAAATGCTTCTAAGATTAATCTTTTAGTTTATACTTATGAGTTATTTAAAATAAAGTTAAGCTAGTCTATTAGTAATATATACACTCATTTTGGATTAAAATCATTTGGTAAAAGTTATACTAATCTTGAATTGATGTGTAAAAATTTAAGATCTCTATTTAAGAGTTAGGATCTAAAGATAATGACGATTCAAGAAGCTAAATATTTGAATAACTTTTCTTTTAGAAAATATACAATCTTTAATAATCTATGAAATGACATACAAGCTCATGATACAAAAGAAAAAATATTAAAAAAAATAGATATTGCTCTCGAATCCAAAGAAGATTACTTAAACATCAAGTGATGATGATGATGACATGATATTTCTTATAAAAAAAGATTCAAAAAGTTGATGTAAAAAAACAAGATAAATCAAATAAGTGAAGGTAAGACTAAAAGTCAGCCCAATAATGATGCAATTATATGATGTGAGTGTACATAATTGAAGAATTCATCATCTCAAAAGAAGAAAAAAGTAATTTATTAAAAATGATAAAAATATAATTTATTAAAAAGGATCATGCCTTATTTACTAATGATTTTGATGTATTGAAGGATATATATGACAAATATATGTCAATTATTTACTAATGATTTTGAAGTATTTATGACAAATATATGTCAATATCTTGCATTGTACTAAATATAAAAAATAGAATAACCTAATCTTGAATTTAAAAGGAAGCTATTTCAAAAATCACTAAGATTGCATGCTTTGAATAGTCAATTGGTAGTGATGATATAGTAGAATTTCTTAAAATGTATATATATTTTTATAACAAATATTAGAAAATTTTGAAGTTAAAAATAAATCACTTCATATGATTTTTACTAAATAAGTTTGTGTATTTAGAAAAAAAAGTATTGACTTCACGAGTAGTAACATTCATCAAAAGCTAACTAAATTTGTAAAAGATCATACATCTCATACTCATATATCCCATATATCCTCTAAATTAAATATAGTTTTTATAAAAATTTTGATCACTATACTTACTAATACTCTCTTAAGAAACATAATTATTTTAAATTAATTTAGATTCCTAAAGAAACCACAATTAATTTAAAGGGATGTCTCCAAATAAAAGATATGAGTAAAAGATTGTATCTTAATAATAAAATACTCAAAGCATATGATTGGAGATTTTATAAATTTCTCATAACTCAATAACCACGATGGATGATACATTACCTTAGAAGATAATAATAAAAAAATATTTACATCAAATTAAATCTTTTAATTGAATATAAAGTTAAATTTGAATTTCATGCTTACATCATAAACATACCAAATAAGAATAAATTTTATTTACTTTAAAAATAATAATATTTATACTATTGATCTACTAGATATCTTTCATGATGTAAATTATTTTTTGGTTTTCAATAATATTTATACTAATGATGCATGACTTTGGTATAGAAGACTACATCATGCTAGTCTAAAATTAATTTTTTAAATTAAAACTAAAAAACTTCTAAGAAGAATGTCTAAAGTTAAATTTATTAATGATAAAATTTACGATGCATTAATTAGAAAATATATAAAATATAGCTTCAAATCCAAAAACTAAGTACGTTTGAACTACAACAACTAATTCACATGAACTTTATGAATCTATTGATATCATAAGTCTAATTTATAGTAAATGTTGAATCTCAAATTTTATTGATAAAATCAATTGATGGGTTTATTGATCTAACATGTGTGTTAAAGATGAATAATGCAGGATTAACTACGACAAGGTAATACAATCAAATGTTAGGCCAGAGTTAAGTTACAAGCATTGGGCTGAGGTTCAGATGATGTAGTGGGAACTAGCCGGGAGATCACCGGAAGCTCGCCAAAGGTATCATAGGCTTGTCGGGAGTTTGTTGGAAACTTGCTGAAGGTATCAGGTGTTTGTCGAAAGTTTATCGAGAGCTCATTGAAGGTGATCGAGAGTTTAGCGAGAATACACCGGGGGTTCGTCAGAAGATGACTAAGACACATCGGGAGTTCGTCGGAGGTTACCGAGAAGATCACCGAGATTTGGGAAGATCACTTGACACATTGGTCAAATTGATTGTATTTCTATATCCTAGTATATTATAATTAGCATGGTTTGGTTTAAAGTATAAATTGAGTTAGATATGGAAGAAATTTAAATTAACTCAATGTAAGGCAACTTGATCCACTGAGTTGAATCTGAGCTTCAAGTTGAGCTAATTTTGTTGACATGAAAAAGGGTCAACATGAGGTACGAGTCGAGTATGCAAAAGTATAGAAAAAGTAGCTTTTACAGGATTTTCGATGATAGTACTGCCAGTGGGTGACAGTAGTACCACCCAGGTCGGTGGTAATATCAAAATCACCCTATTTTTAGGGTACTTTCAGTAGTACATCGGTGGCGATGATAGTTGTTAGGATCAATTGGCACTAAAAGGGAGGAGGGGGTGGGGGGGTAAAATTAGTGTAAGTGTAAATTTTCATTTTAATGAAAAACTTTTCAAAATTAGTGCAAATATAAATTTTTATTTTAACAAAAACCTTTTTGCTTTAAGCAAGATAGACAAATTGAAGCTTTTCATAATAAGTGAATGATTCAAAGAAAGTTGATATGTTACTGGCTTAAAATGACTTAAGAGGAAACAAGCAAATCCCAATAAAAGATAATCAACATTAAAGAGAAGTGCTTAATTTGAAACTTTTCTTTCAAAGAGTAAATTAAATCAGAAGCATTAATTCAAAATCAGTAAGCAAGGAAAGCAAAAGAAGAATTCACAAGTTTTATAGTGGTTTGGTACCAACAGGCTTACGTCCACTCCCAAGTCCTCTTCCTTGAGACACACCGACGTCTACTACTAATCTTCTTTGGGTGAAGACCAAACCCTTATACTTGAGCTTACAAGAGAGACTTAAAAAATTTTCTAACTCTAAACTCTCTCTCTCTCTCTCTCTGCCCCTTTTCTTTTTCTTACAATTCATATATATTTTTTCACATAATGTAATCTCTAAAATTATTTTATGGAATGTAAAAAAACTTAAGTATTTATAGGTCCCAAATGGCTTCACAAATTAGAGTCAAAAATTCAAACATACTTGTAATATTCAGGTACGAGCGGTTCAACTGTAGGCCTGGGCGGGTCAACTGCCAAAAACACCAAAATCTTGGATACGGGCGGTTTAACTACTCAGCCTGGGTGGTTTACCCACCGTCATTCACTTGGAAACTATTGAGAAACCTCAGCGAAAGCATCACATGCGCAACAGAAATCAAAACAAGAAATTGGTTTCCCACGCAGATCAAATTATTATGCAAAAGATTGGGGTCACGAGAAAAACGTAAAAACTGAAAAATTACAATGTATGAGAGATTGGTTTTACCTAGGGAGATTGTATATCCTTGTATTTCCAGATCTAGATAGAGAGAATGAATGAGGTCAAGCGTCCTCCTCTATAGTGGTATCCACATGATAGATATCTACAGTGAAACTCCTCCAATTTGATTTCGCAACTCTTGCACAGAGGGAGGGAGGAGAATAGTAGGCAATGGCTAAAGCTACAGCCCATTAACCATGAGTCTTCTCTCTTATTATAGAGAGCCACCAAAAAGTTGAGGAGAACTCTTTCTCTCTCAATCTGAATGGCCCTGGCCAAGGATTTGTCTAAGCAAGTACATACGGGATATTCCTCTTATGATACCGAGAGTGGATGATCATTTATTGATACTCAATTGACTTCGTAAGTTTTGCTACTAATCCCGATAACCAGCTATACCAGATCTGAAACTTTCTAAAGCTATAAGTTTGACATCAAATAAAAGAGTACTCAAACAAGACATCCTTGGTGTCTCAAGTCTAAGGTCCAGATACACAACTGAAACTATGGAATTACTGTCTGACATTATGTATCATTAACCATATAATATTTCATAAGCAGATCAATCAGTGAACTCAATTTTTAATGAGCATCTGTACTATATCTTTAGTGTCTCCACACAAGTGGTTATGAGACCAGTCATCCATAATATTGATGGGTATATAGTACACTGATCTATCCGGTTATCTCGATGTCCCTCTTAAGTATCATATGACCGAGATTATCATGATCTCATCACGATCTCATCACGATCTGATTCCTATTACACAGAACTAAGGACATCATAATATATATATATATATATATATATAATAGATAATATAATGTGAGAATATGCAAGTAATAATCTTAAGTAAAAAGATCTGGCTGCATGTCATATGTGTCATCACTCATGTGATTGGCTTGTAGGGTATCTGTAACTAGTAAAAACCAAGTACGGGTGGTTCAGTCACCGACTTGTGTGGTTCAACCATTGCCAATGAAATTTTTTTCTTAAAAATTTCTTTTTTTGAAATTTTTTGGGACCATTAAGGGACCTATTTTCAACTTTTTTTGAACATTAAAAGCTAAATTTTTTTTGTTTTCTAATTGATCAATTTAAGTTAAAATTATATCTTTTTTGGTCTAAAATTTTCAAGAAACCTTGAAAATATCTATTGAAGCCCTAAATGGCTATTTTATATATATTTGAATTATTAAAGGATCTATTCTCAGTTAACTGAGAAATTAGAAAGGCTACAAATTTTTTCTTTATTTCATTTTTGGTCAATTTAAAATGATTCTACAACTAATTTGGATAAAAAATTACTTAAATATTCTAAAGATAATTTACTTAAGTTTAAAAAATAAATTAGTTACACTATTTTTTCTCCATGTTCAAAATCAATGTTTTTGTAATAAAACAATATAACCATGTCATTAATTAGTTACACTATTTTTTTCTCTATCTTTATTTCAGAAATAAACCTCGACTACTTTTGAGTCCTGTTCAAAAACAGTATAACCATGTTCAAATTCAGTGTCACTGAAATTTTTTTCTCCAAAAATGTTTACATTTCCATAGAAACCTTATAATCGACTAGAAAAGCCAAGAGTATGTTTACATTTTCAGTTTTCTGAAACTTAAAAGCTGAATTTTTTTATTTTTGCCAATTTAAGACAAAATTATAACATTTTTTATACAAAATTTTCATGAAACCTTATATATTAAGGCTCAAAATAATCACTGTTTCTATGTGTTCACCATTAAATGATCTATTTTTAATTAATTGAGCACTTAAAAGTGCTGAACATTTCCAAATATTTTATTTTTAGCCAAAATTATAACTTTTTGCCCAAAATTTTCATGGAACTTCAAAATATATGTTTAAGCCCTAAATAATCTTCTTCTTTTTTTTTGTATTTTTAGACCATTCTTAGATACTTATTTTCAGTATTGAATCCTAAAATCTATTTTTTATGATTTCATCAATTTTTACCAATTTAAGCTGTAATTATAACTTTTACCCAAAATTTTCATAAAACCTTGAAAATATCATTTAAAGCCCAAAATGACTATTTTTTCTATTTTTAGACCACTGAAGGACCTATTTTTATATAATGAAGCACATAAAAAAAATAATTTGTTTTGAATTCTTTATTTTTGGTCAACTGATGCGAAAATTGTAACTCAAAAATTTTGTTTCATGCCAAAACTTGTCACATGAATCTTTGATAATATTTAAGAGGTTCTATGCATAAAAATCACCTTGAACTCTCAAAATATTGCATTATAGATATTTTTTAAAAAAATCAGCTTATTTATGCCTTAATTTACTCAAATTGATATATTAATGAATCTAAAAATCAAGAGAAAGATCATTTAGGCCTACACAACTCATCTTCAAGTGTCCTGAATTTTTAAACCTACAATATAAAAGTTGATCCTAGTTAATTAATTTTGAATGGGTTACATTATTTTGGGATCCTATTTAAGAATAGTATAACTCTAATAAGAATTAATGCAATTAGGACTAAAAATGTTTGTTTCATGTCAAAAACATACCAAATTAAGCTATGATCATATTTAAGAGGTTCTATGACAAAAAAAATTACCTTGAACCCTCAAATTATTACAAAAATAGACATTTTAAAAAAATTTAGCCAATTTATGGTTGAACTTATCCAAATTGATATATTAGTGTTTCTAAAAATTTATAAAGGATCATTTAGGTATGCATGATTCATTTTCAAAGTGTCCTGTAAATTTGGATTGAAAACATAGAAGTTGATCTCAGTTAAATTGATTTTAAAGAGATTAGCATCATTTTGGGGTCCTATTCAAAAACAGTATAATTCCATTCAAAATCAGTATAACTAAGCTAAAAAAGAAATTATCGCGTCTCAATACATGTCACATATATCTTGATCATATTTAAGAAGTTCTATGATTTAAAAATAAATTTTTTTAGGTTATTTATGATTAATTTTACCAAACTAATCTATTAATGTTTCTAAAAATATAACCCTATACAGAAGTCATTTTCAAGGTGTCCTGAAAGTTTGGGCCTATAAAAGTTGACCATGACCCTAGTTACTCTAATTTTATTTTAAATTGGGTTATATTGTTTATTGATCCTACTGAAAGACATTGTAACTCCAATCAAATTAGTGCAACTGGAACCAAAAAATTTTACTTCATATCAAATTTATTTTTAATTATATTTAAAATTATATATTATAAAAAATTACTTTCAACATGTTTTAACCTAAATTTTGATGGTAAATCAATTGATAAATTTCATGAATTAATATGCTTTTAAGGTAAGTGAAAGAAAATATTTCATCCATAGACATGGACCATTAAAGGGTCAATTATCGAGTAGGATAGTTAGATATTATATTGGAAGATTGTTATGTCAAAAATTAGACATCGAACTCGAAGATTGATTGACATGCCAAAGAATGAACTTCATTCTAGAGAAAATGATTAGATATCACATCGAAAAATCAGATGTCATGATGAGATGGACATGTTAGATGATTAGACAACATACTGAAGGATTAGACAATGTGTCGAAGGCTTAGATAAAGTGTCAAAAGATCATACTGATAGAAGATAGGATTAAGTTAGAATTTAGATATGATTTTTCCAACTGAATAAGAAAATCTCATAGGTTAGTTGAGGAAAATCCTCCTCTTTATATATATAAATAAATGATGAATCAATGAATCAATTAAGCATTTTCATTACTTCTTCTTACTTTAACATGGTATCAGAGCCCCTCTCTCTATTAGAGATATTACCTTTCTTTAACCGCTGTCAAACGACAGCTTCCATCACCATTTGTCCTCTATCGTTGTCACAACCCCTCTCTCTTTTTAGAGAGATTACCTTTTCTTACTATCAAATGATAGCCTCTTGCTAACGATCGAGGCCTCGATGACATTATCGACGACTTCACTCCAGCTCTCTACCGTCGGTGTCGATTCCTCTCCTCTATCAGTGGTAGCCCTCTGAGGTCCAATGATCAGGGCGGTCATCCTCTCCTCTATCATAGCTTATCTGCGATGGTTCTTCTGCCCCGTCGGCATCCTTCTGCATGAGGCTGTCTTTCTCGTGCAGTGGCACCTTCCCTACCTCATCACTGTTGCCCCAGTCATTGCAAAGCCTCGCTTCCAGCCTTTACTATCACCTTCTCACCTACCGAGATCCTTTTATCCATTGTCGCTACTTGGCTGCACCATGGCCTACTTCCTAGCAATCGGCCCCAACTCCATCAGTTCTCCACTTCCTGTCCAATAATAGCTTATGCTCCATCCTTTCTACTGCCCATGCCCTATGTCGGACCTCCTCTTCCTGCCATGCCTGCACCCTCTTTCTCAGTCAGGCTTACACGGCCGCCGAAGTCAACTATCGTCAGACCTTCACTACCGTTGACAACATAGTAGTCTCTTCTCATACATGCTTACATAACTGTCAAAGTCAACTACCGTCAGACCTTCACCGTAGTTGACAACATAGTAATCTCCTTCCTTCAGGTTCATTAGCGTCGGTTCAAGATCTACGTCCTTTACAGGAGCTTGATCTTGCGAGGGCATGATAGTATGATCAAATCAGATTTTCAAACTTGGCTCCAGCAAAATCGTATAGTCTTTCTCAGCCAGGCTAACTATTGGAAATAAGAAGAAGTAATGAAAATGCCCAATTGATTCATTGATCATATCTAAATCCTAATTTAATCTTATTTAAATCATATCTAAATCCTAATTTAATCCTATCTTCTATCATACCCCCGCAAGATCGAGTTAGTTGAGGAAAATCCTCTTATCTTCATCTATATAAATTGATAATTAATTAATAAATTTAATGGGCATTTCATTTATTCTTATTTCAACATATACTACATATTAATGAAAAGAATAATATTCTGAAAGTTTGAGTTAGTATTAATTAATTAGGCTAATAAGTCGTTGATGAGCTAAGATCTTGATTGAGGTGCTTTTAGGCTAGTTTGAGTCAGTATTATATTGAAATAGCACCTTAAATAGCACCTGAAATAGCACCCACTTATTATGAAAGTCATTGGACTTGAATTTTGTCCAATTTGAGCTCTTAGAAGGTTAAACACTTAGCCTAAACCACTTAGGCCAGTGGTAATACTACCTATGGTGGTGGTAGTATCACTAAAGTCAAGATTTATAGCATCATGCCAAAAATTATGATAATAGTTCCACCAAAATCTAGTATTATGGTTTTGTGTCAAAAAAATATTATGAAATTACTATAAGAGCCTAGTATCGTGGCTTTGTATCAAAGATTCTGATGAGAATACATCTCAAAGTAAATAGTAGCATCGCATGTATATTAAAATATCAAAGTTTAAGTAAAGTCTTCTTAGGGTTATAAATACCACACATAGGTTTGGTTGATGGATTATCTATTTTTAAATTTCTAAAGTATTGTAACTCTTTCTTTAAGCATTATTTGAGTTTTTTATTTCTTCTTGAGTTTAATTATAATACTAAATTATAGGAGGTGAGCTATCTATTATATAGTGTCAAAGTTATCTCCTAAACTTGAAAAAAAAATTTATAAGATAGTTGATCTTTGCTACTGAAAAGAAGATTAATTGTGGAAGTCAATAATCTTGAGGGAAAAAGAATCAAGAATAAACATAAGTTAGAAGATCGAACTACTATAA
This sequence comes from Ensete glaucum, assembly GCA_021527575.1. Lineage (NCBI taxonomy): Eukaryota > Viridiplantae > Streptophyta > Magnoliopsida > Zingiberales > Musaceae > Ensete > Ensete glaucum. The sequence continues at coordinate 18,057,871 of CM038555.1, read as the reverse complement.
ATCCATTTGCATTTGTTCTCTTGCTTTTTGACTTTTGATCATAATTAATTATTATCACTCATTCTACTAGTAACTCTAATTGGCATTCAGCTCTTAGTTAATTATTTTTTGATATATATTTACTTCGATTAAATTTTAAAATTAATTAAAATTTGCTATAGCAATAATCTATCCCTCTCCATTCTAATAATTGGTATCAAAGCCCGGTTCTCTTAATCTAACTAACAACCAATAAAGATCTAATGATATTTTTAAATAATCAAGAGGATTACTCCATCATACATCTTTCTATATTTAATGAAATAGATTATACCTGTTAGAATACTTGAATGAGAATTTTTTTGATTTTGATGGATTATGATTTATGAAATATTATCGAGCTTAGATTTTAAAAATATACTAAATTGATAGAAGAATACAATGATTTTGAAAAGAGAATATTTTTCTTTCAATACTAAAGCTATAAATGCCTCATTTTTAAGCCTTAGATATGAATGATTTTAATCAAATTTTAATTTATATACATGATGTTTGGCATATATTTGAAATCACGCATGAAGGAACTAATAAAATAAATGCTTCTAAGATTAATCTTTTAGTTTATACTTATGAGTTATTTAAAATAAAGTTAAGCGAGTCTATTAGTAATATATACACTCATTTTGGATTAAAATCATTTGGTAAAAGTTATACTAATCTTGAATTGATGTGTAAAAATTTAAGATCTCTATTTAAGAGTTAGGATCTAAAGATAACGACGATTCAAGAAGCTAAATATTTGAATAACTTTTCTTTTAGAAAATATACAATCTTTAATAATCTATGAAATGACATACAAGCTCATGATACAAAAGAAAAAATATTAAAAAAATAGATATTGCTCTCGAATCCAAAGAAGATTACTTAAACATCAAGTGATGATGATGATGACATGATATTTCTTATAAAAAAAGATTCAAAAAGTTGATGTGAAAAAACAAGATAAATCAAATAAGTGAAGGTAAGACTAAAAGTCAGCCCAATAATGATGCAATTATATGATGTGAGTGTACATAATTGAAGAATTCATCATCTCAAAAGAAGAAAAAAGTAATTTATTAAAAATGATAAAAATATAATTTATTAAAAAGGATCATGCCTTATTTACTAATGATTTTGATGTATTGAAGGATATATATGACAAATATATGTCAATTATTTACTAATGATTTTGAAGTATTTATGACAAATATATGTCAATATCTTGCATTGTACTAAATATAAAAAATAGAATAACCTAATCTTGAATTTAAAAGGAAGCTATTTCAAAAATCACTAAGATTGCATGCTTTGAATAGTCAATTGGTAGTGATGATATAGTAGAATTTCTTAAAATGTATATATATTTTTATAACAAATATTAGAAAATTTTGAAGTTAAAAATAAATCACTTCATATGATTTTTACTAAATAAGTTTGTGTATTTAGAAAAAAAAGTATTGACTTCACGAGTAGTAACATTCATCAAAAGCTAACTAAATTTGTAAAAGATCATACATCTCATACTCATATATCCCATATATCCTCTAAATTAAATATAGTTTTTATAAAAATTTTGATCACTATACTTACTAATACTCTCTTAAGAAACATAATTATTTTACATTAATTTAGATTCCTAAAGAAACCACAATTAATTTAAAGGGATGTCTCCAAATAAAAGATATGAGTAAAAGATTGTATCTTAATAATAAAATACTCAAAGCATATGATTGGAGATTTTATAAATTTCTCATAACTCAATAACCACGATGGATGATACATTACCTTAGAAGATAATAATAAAAAAATATTTACATCAAATTAAATCTTTTAATTGAATATAAAGTTAAATTTGAATTTCATGCTTACATCATAAACATACCAAATAAGAATAAATTTTATTTACTTTAAAAATAATAATATTTATACTATTGATCTACTAGATATCTTTCATGATGTAAATTATTTTTTGGTTTTCAATAATATTTATACTAATGATGCATGACTTTGGTACAGAAGACTACATCATGCTAGTCTAAAATTAATTTTTTAAATTAAAACTAAAAAACTTCTAAGAAGAATGTCTAAAGTTAAATTTATTAATGATAAAATTTACGATGCATTAATTAGAAAATATATAAAATATAGCTTCAAATCCAAAAACTAAGTACGTTTGAACTACAACAACTAATTCACATGAACTTTATGAATCTACTGATATCATAAGTCTAATTTATAGTAAATGTTGAATCTCAAATTTTATTGATAAAATCAATTGATGGGTTTATTGATATAACATGTGTGTTAAAGATGAATAATGCAGGATTAACTACGACAAGGTAATACAATCAAATGTTAGGCCAGAGTTAAGTTACAAGCATTGGGCTGAGGTTCAGATGATGTAGTGGGAACTAGCCGGGAGATCACCGGAAGCTCGCCAAAGGTATCATAGGCTTGTCGGGAGTTTGTTGGAAACTCGCTGAAGGTATCAGGTGTTTGTCGAAAGTTTATCGAGAGCTCACTGAAGGTGATCGAGAGTTTAGCGAGAATACACCGGGGGTTCGTCAGAAGATGACTAAGACACATCGGGAGTTCGTCGGAGGTTACCGAGAAGATCACCGAGATTTGGGAAGATCACTTGACACATTGGTCAAATTGATTGTATTTCTATATCCTAGTATATTATAATTAGCATGGTTTGGTTTAAAGTATAAATTGAGTTAGATATGGAAGAAATTTAAATTAACTCAATGTAAGGCAACTTGATCCACTGAGTTGAATCTGAGCTTCAAGTTGAGCTAATTTTGTTGACATGAAAAAGGGTCAACATGAGGTACGAGTCGAGTATGCAAAAGTATAGAAAAAGTAGCTTTTACAGGATTTTCGATGATAGTCGCTGGGTGATGAGTACCACCGGTCGGTGGTAATATCAAAATCACACTATTTTTAGGGTACTTTCAGTAGTAGTACATCGGTGGCGATGATAGTTGTTAGGATCAATTGGCACTAAAAGGGAGGAGGGGGTGGGGGGGTAAAATTAGTGTAAGTGTAAATTTTCATTTTAGTGAAAAACTTTTCAAAATTAGTGCAAATATAAATTTTTATTTTAACAAAAACCTTTTTGCTTTAAGCAAGATAGACAAATTGAAGCTTTTCATAATAAGTGAATGATTCAAAGAAAGTTGATATGTTACTGGCTTAAAAAGACTTAAGTGGAAACAAGCAAATCCCAATAAAAGATAATCAACGTTAAAGAGAAGTGCTTAATTTGAAACTTTTCTTTCAAAGAGTAAATTAAATCAGAAGCATTAATACAAAATCAGTAAGCAAGGAAAGCAAAAGAAGAATTCACAAGTTTTATAGTGGTTTGGTACCAACAGGCTTACGTCCACTCCCAAGTCCTCTTCCTTGAGACACACCGACGTCTACTACTAATCTTCTTTGGGTGAAGACCAAACCCTTATACTTGAGCTTACAAGAGATACTTAAAAAATTTTCTAACTCTAAACTCTCTCTCTCTCTCTCTCTCTCTCTCTCTGCCCCTTTTCTTTTTCTTACAATTCATATATATTTTTTCACATAATGTAATCTCTAAAATTATTTTATGGAATGTAAGAAAACTTAAGTATTTATAGGCCCCAAATGGCTTCACAAATTAGAGTAAAAAATTCAAACATACTTGTAATATTCAGGTACGGGCGGTTCAACTGTAGGCCTGGGCGGGTCAACTGCCAAAAACACCAAAATCTTGGATACGGGCGGTTTAACTACTCAGCCTGGGTGGTTTACCCACCGTCATTCACTTGGAAACTATTGAGAAACCTCAGCGAAAGCATCACATGCGCAACAGAAATCAAAACAAGAAATTGGTTTCCCACGCAGATCAAATTATTATGCAAAAGATTGGGGTCACGAGAAAAACGTAAAAACTGAAAAATTACAATGTATGAGAGATTGGTTTTACCTAGGGAGATTGTATATCCTTGTATTTCCAGATCTAGATAGAGAGAATGAAGGAGGTCAAGCGTCCTCCTCTATAGTGGTATCCACATGATAGATATCTACAGTGAAACTCCTCCAATTTGATTTCGCAACTCTTGCACAGAGGGAGGGAGGAGAATAGTAGGCAATGGCTAAAGCTACAGCCCATCAACCATGAGTCTTCTCTCTTATTATAGAGAGCCACCAAAAAGTTGAGGAGAACTCTTTCTCTCTCAATCTGAATGGCCCTGGCCAAGGATTTGTCTAAGCAAGTACATACGGGATATTCCTCTTACGATACCGAGAGTGGATGATCATTTATTGATACTCAATTGACTTCGTAAGTTTTGCTACTAATCCCGATAACCAGCTATACCAGATCTGAAACTTTCTAAAGCTATAAGTTTGACATCAAATAAAAGAGTACTCAAACAAGACATCCTTGGTGTCTCAAGTCTAAGGTCCAGATACACAACTGAAACTATGGAATTACTGTCTGACATTAGGTATCATTAACCATATAATATTTCATAAGCAGATCAATCAATGAACTCAATTTTTAATGAGCATCTGTACTATATCTTTAGTGTCTCCACACAAGTGGTTATGAGACCAGCCACCTCCATAATATTGATGGGTATATAGTACACTGATCTATCCGGTTATCTCGATGTCCCTCTTAAGTATCATATGACCGAGATTATCATGATCTCATCACGATCTGATTCCTATTACACAGAACTAAGGACATCATTATATATATATATATATATATATATAATAGATAATAGATAATATAATGTGAGAATATGCAAGTAATAATCTTAAGTAAAAAGATCTGGCTGCATGTCATATGTGTCATCACTCATGTGATTGGCTTGTAGGGTATCTGTAACTAGTAAAAACCAAGTACGGGTGGTTCAGTCACCGACTTGTGTGGTTCAACCATTGATAGATATTGGCAATCGCCCTGTTTCTAGGGTACATGTGGTCCAACCATTGCTCGCTGATGGTTTACTTGCTAGAATCTCTGAAAAAGTGGTTCCCTCCACTTTTTAAATTTCGGCTTGAACCTGATTTTAACTAATTTTTTAGTTAACTAATTAAGCTCAACCTGAACCCAATCAAATCCCATAGTAGACCCGGTTGACTCATTGAGTTGATTTGGATTTCATCTAAGTCTAACTCAATTAGGACTCAATTCCTAACTATGACTCAATGATTACAACTCTTAATTACCAACAAGTTAAACTAAGACCTAACTCTCGCCAATCTGGCAGCCTATGATATTCTTACGAGTAGTCTTTCGATCTTCTTCCGGTGATCTCCCGACGTGTTTTGAGCGAGCTTCCTAATCCCTTCGACGAATCTCCTACCGAACTCCTGACGATGTCCCACTGCATCATTTGAACCTGGCCCGATGCCTAAGCTTGATCTTAGCCCATCATCTGGTTGTAACTTCATTGCTCCTATCATAGTTAGACTTGTAATTCTTTATCTAACATACATGTTAGATTTAAACACTCATCAATCGATTTCATCATCAAAATCTGAGATTCAATAATCTTTCCCTTTTTAATGATGATAATCAATTGATGATGAGAGTTAATCGTGACTCCTCCTAAATTTATGTCATAATAAAGAAGACTTCAATTCAAGAGAATCACATACTCTTGAATTCAAGTAAATCAAGACAATCAATATTTCAAGCAAATCATATTTTAAGAAAACTTATATATTAATAAAAATTTGTTTTTAACTTATCAAGTCATGTGACTCATCAAGGATTTTCATGAATTTCAAACATTTGAAAATTTCAACTCATCAATAATTTTTATGAACTCCAAACAATTGAAAATTTTAACTCATCAAGGATTTTCATGAACTTCAAAACATTTAAAAATTTTCCCTTAAGTTATTAATGTTATGATCAATTGGCACTAAGAGGGAGGGAGGGGGGGTGGGGGGTGGCTGGGGAGGGGGGTTGAATTAATGCAAGTATAAATTTTCGTTTTGATAAAAAAAAATTTGCTTTAAGCAAGATAGGAAAATCGAAAGCTTTTCATTCAAAGTGAAGCAAGTGAATGATTGAAAATAAAATGCTCGGTTTCTTAAAAGTGCTTGACTTGAAACCTTACTTTTAAGGAGTAAATAAAATCGGAAGCATCACTTGATATTTTGTTGAACACAATTAAGAACCTGACAATTATAATAGTAAATGAAATAAGTAAGGAACACTTATAATTTATAGTGGTTCAGCCTCAACCTTGGGTTACATCCACTTCCTGAGTCCTCCTCCTTGAGGCACACCGACGTCCACTATTGATCTCCTTTGGGTGAAGATCAAACCCTTACAACCTTTCAAGAGAGACAAGATTACACACTTGGATCACTCTCTTACCCCTTTTCTTTTTCTTATAATTCACACATAATATTTTCTCAGAATATAATCTCCAAAATTATTATATGGAATGCAAGAAAACTTAGGATATTTATAGGCCCCAAATGGCTTCAGAATTTGGAACCAACAATCAAACTCACCTGAAAAATTCAAGTACGAGTGGTTCACCTACCGACCTGGGTGGGTCAACCGCCGAAAGTGCCCAAATTCCTATGTACGGGTGATTTAGCCATCCAACCTGGGTGGTTCAGCCACACAAAATCCTAGGTGACGTTAGTTGAACTGTCGCTCACCGACCGTTTACCCACCAGAATCTCTAGAAAAGTGGTTCCTTCCACTTTTCGAATTCTAGCTTGAATCTGATATTGACAAATTCTTTGGTCAACTGATTGAGCTCAACATAAGCTCAACCAAACCCTCATAGTGGACCCGATTGCCTCTTTGAGTTGATTTGGATTCTTTCTAATTCACTCATTTATGAATCAATCTTAACCTATGACTTAAAGATTATAATTAAGACATGACCACCAAACTTATGACCTTACTCCCGTAATCTAGCAACCTCCAGAATCTCCAACGGCAAGTCTCACGGTCTTCCTCTAGTAATCTCTCGGCGTGTTCCTAGCGATCTTTCCGATACCTTCGGCAAAGTCCTAGTGAACGCACGGCGAGCTTTTATCGCATCGTCCAAAACTTTGGCCTGATGCCTAAGCTTGATCCTGGGTTCATGTCTGATCTGTAACTCCTTCTCCCATCATGGTTAAACCTATACAATGCTAACTATGACTTAATTAATTATAATTATAATGGCTAACACATCCACTTCAAGACCTTCCTAACAACTGGCAAGCATTTTGGCTACCCCCGACAATCTTCCGACAAGTCTTAGTCTTCTTACAGCGAACTCCCTTGTGACATCCTGGCAAACTCCCTATACCCTCGGCGAGCTCCCGACACACTCCTGGTGAGTTCCCAACCGCATCGTCTGAACCCCGACCCAATACATGGACTTGACTTTGGCCAAGCTTTTGATTGCCATATTCTCTCTTCGTAGTTAATCATGCATTAATCAATTCTAACAATATATGTTAGATCAATAACCCATTAATTAATTTCATCATCAAAATTCGAGATTCAATAATCTTTCACTTTTTGATGATGACAATCAATTAATGATAGGAGTTAATCCTAAATCTCTCTAAATCCATGCCATTTAAATTTAAGAGAATCACACACTCTTAAATTTTAAGTATTTTTAAGCAATCAACAGTCCAAGCAAATTTCAACATAAATTTACATCAAGTCATCGAATCATGAGTTTTAAAATGATTATTTATCCATATCCAAGATATCTAAGTATATCATCAATATCATATGTCATCAACGTATATCATTAATATCATATGTCATCAATATCATGTATCATCAATATATATCATCATGTGTCATCAATGTATATTTTTTAATATCATATGTTATCTTTGTCATCAACAAAAAAGTGAAATACAGGGCTAAGGATTTTAACGCATATAATTTTTTGCTCCCCTTTTAAGATACCATATGAGTCATAAAAAAAATTTTTCCTCTTGAAAAAGAAGGAAAGAAAACTAGGGAGGATTTGTAAAATATTATTAAATATAGCTCTCAATTTTGTAGAAGTGAATTTAAAAAATAAGCTCAAAACTCTAAGATATTCAAGGAGATTAAAAAATTTAGGAGCTACTCATGCATTTAAAATTATCTCATATAATTTCAAGCATAGCAAATAAATCTGTAAATAGCAAAACATTATACAAATTTTCTCACCTTTTGTGAATAATAAGAAAATAACATGGAGAGAGTTTTTACAAATATTATCACAAAAATGTTAATCTCATGAAATCTATATTAGCATTTCATATATTTTCATGATTTAGCATTCTTAAATCTAAACTTCAATCTTATAGATATAAGATTTTAAAAGAAAATTTTGAATATGAGCTCAACAAATCTTTCTCATGTAGATTTCAAGAAAACATATTATATAGATCCAAAAAATAGCAAATTATTATCTTCATGTAGATTTTTAAAATCATCATTACATTACCTGATCATCATACATAATTTCATATCATCATACTTTCTCCCCCTTTGTCATCAATAAAAGGAGAGGTTCAATTAGTAAGTTTTTTATATATGAAAGCTTAGCAATTTAATAAATTTTTTATTACTTTAGAACATGCAAGCTAGTAAATATTTTTTTCTCTTTTGATAAGTGCAAGCTAGCAAATTTTTGCTTCCTTTGCAATGTTCAAGTTAGAAATTTTACATCATGCAAGCTAACAAGTTTTGCTCCCCTTTTGTCATTATCAAAAGGAAGGGATGGTTACAATAGTACGAAACTTTTTCCATTACATTAATTTTCAAATTATCATATGAAATATATCAAGAAAAATTAACATGGTTATGAGATATATAATTTATGAAAATAAATTATGAATATCAAGAGACAAAATCATAGGAGAAATAAATAAAAATGATTCAAGCATAAGAAATCTCAAGTTGTCAAGATAATGATTTATATAAAAATCTCATTTTAAATAATATGAGAACACATAATAATATATTTTGATTCATAAAAGATTTCAAGTTATAATTTCGAGGAATTAAAATCACAATATAGGCAAAAACTAATTCAATTTTAAATAATCAAAATAATCAAAAATACTTTCAAGAGATTCAAAATTAATAGAAATGCTAGTGATTTCCTTTCTCTCCTTTTTGGTTGTAAGTAATGAAAATGAGTGTTAGAGAATTAAATAATCTTAATTCATTTAGGATAAATATGAAGATATATAATTCATTTAAATAGATTCTTTTTTTTAATAAAATGAAAGAATGATCTTGATAAAAAATTTCAACTTATAATTGTAAAGATCATAAATCTCTTTTTTATTAAAAAGTGAAAATTATAGAGATCAATAATGTGATTCTCATAACGTATAAGTCAAGTCAATAATTAAGGGAATATTCATGATAATACAAATCTCTTTTAATTTTTAACTTATCATAAATTTAAGAAATACTAATTTTGGTGATAAGTTATGTCATTCATGAGTTTTAAAATAAATCATGTCAAGAAAGATATTAACATCAAAAGATATTTATGAATATTAAAGACATGATTTAATTTAATAAATCCTCTCTTAGATGATAAAATAGCATTTTAAGAGATCAAAGAAGAGTCTTCATTCATAAAGATATCAAATTATAGATATCAAGATCATAAGTTAATTTTAAGGAAGAAAAAGTTATAGATCCGAAGAGACAAATTTTGATTTATTTATATGACTTTCTTTAAATGAATTTATATAAGGATTTCAAATTGTAATTTTTTCAACTTGTCAAGATCATGATAAAATCATCAAAATATCAATAATGTCGGATTTATTCATCAATCTCTTTTTAAAACAAAATTATTTCAAAATTTATCTAAAATCATCATCAAATATCGCTTTTTGAAAAATTCAATGAAAGCATCCTAAATTATTTTTTTAATAGCTAAATTTCTCTAATCCATTTTTATAGTTTAAGAGATTTAACAATAATAGTATTATTGTATCTCTTGTTGAAGGATTAATAGGATAAAAATATTTTCAAGAATAATTATCCTTCTTTTAAAATTTATTTCAGAAAGTCATTTAAAGTCAAAAATGAAATTTTATCAAGATCATTGCAATAAAATATTTTCAAATAAAACCTTCGATTTATTTTAAATCCAATGAGTTTATATGTTGAAAGATTCTACCATGTTATCAAGAAGCTTTTCTTTTAAAGATAAATGACTTTGTATATGAGTTTTTAAGTTCAAATTCAATATTTGGTCATTTAATCTCAAGACAACATACATAAATACAAGCACACAAATCAATACATTAATCATCATCAAAATCTCCTTTTCATGTTCATATTTTTTTATTAAAAATAGCTAAACTTTCATTATTCTAATTCTAGCATGCTCTATCTATGCATCATTAATGAATCATCCATAAGATTCATTACCAATAATTTTATTTTTAATAATTTTTCTTGTTATTTACTTAGGCTAGTGAGATTAAAAGATTACTAGATCTCAAGTCATGTGTCTTGAGCATCTAAAACGTTGTTTAGTGCTCCTAGCTTTGCTAGGAGATAAATTTATAAGAAAGATTTATGTACCCATTTTACATTGGGACCTATATGAAGAACTTTATCTTTCTTATCTAATGGTTCTTGGTAGTTTGTTGTTCCTTTAGGAACTCAAACTAACTTGTAAGGAGTATAATTTTTAAATAGACATTTGTTGGCTTTATGTCCTAATCTACCACAAAAATTATATTTTATTTTTGATGGCAAATTAAAGGTAGGTCCTTTAACAAATATAGTTGGCTTTTGTTGAATGTTTCTAATAAAGCCTATGTCATTTCTTGACGCTTATTGACAAGGATCATATTTAATGATTTGTTCCTAATTTTAATTTTTTTTAATGTTCACTTAAGTATAATATTTTCTTCTTTAATGTTGTCTAACATTTCACATTTAGAACTAAGATTATGTGATGCTAATAACTCTTATATTTCATCAACTTACCAACTAACAAATCATGTTCATTTTTAAGCAACTTAAAAGATTTACTAGTTTTTCTAAACTCATCAAACAAATCATGGAATATGTTTAATAATTCTAAAAATGAAATGCTTAATGAATCACTAACTTCATCGTCGATGGCCATAAGAGCGAGGTTCTCCACTTCTTGGTTGTGCATTTCATCTTTGGAACTCATCGGCTTCTTGCATTCATAACAAGAGATTTTGTCCATCATTGGATCATTTTTACGGTTCATTTTCATTAATTTATCTGGTACATTTGTCAAGGGTTCAAAGTCCTCATCACTCGAGATTTTACTTGAGGAGTTATATTTCTCAGTTCAAATTTCTTCCTGTTCTTTGGAAGGTATTCTTCAAATTTATTTTTAAAAGTATTTTTATTTAATGATTCATTTAGATTAATTATGCTTTCATATGTCATTTCTAATGCATGCTATATATCAAAAGCCGAATTAAAGCAAAAAACTCGATCAAATTCATTTTTATCAAGTGCACAATATAAGACATTCATAGCCTTTGCATTCAACAAAAATATTTATTTTTTATAATCATTCCAATCATTTGTTAGATTGGATGACTTCTGAAATTCTTTTTCAATAATACACCACAAATCAAGATCTATCGAAATAAAAAAGATATGCATTCGTATTTTCTAAAATGTGTAGTTTGTCCCATTAAACATATGATGGGTTGTGATGCATTGACACTCATTAATGTCGAAGTTAGTCATTTCTCTTAGGTGTTAAATCAAATGAGAAAAATATTATTCTAATACCAACTGTTAGGATCAATTAGTACTAAGAGGAGAGTGAATTAGTGTAAGTGTAAATTTTTATTTTAATGAAAAGCTTTTCGCTTTAAGCAAGATAGGAAACTCGAAAGATTTTTGTTCAATTAAAGCAAGTGAACGATTCAAAATAAAATGCTAAGTTTCTTGGAAGTGCTTGACTTGAAACCTTGCTTTTAAGGAGTAAATAAAATAAAAAGCGTCACTTGCTATTTTGTTGAACATAATTAAGAACCCAACAATTGTAAGTAGTAAATGAAACAAGGAACACTTATAATTTATAGTGGTTCGGTCTCAACCTTGGCCTACGTCTACTTCCCGAGTCCTTCTTCTTGAGGCACATCGGCGTCCACTATTGATCTCATTTAGGTGAAGATCAAACCCTTACAACATTACACACTTGGATCACTCCCTTACCCTTTTTCTTTTTCTTATAATTCACACATAATATTTTCTTATAATATAATTCCTAAAATTATTATATAAAATGTAAGAAAACTTGGAGCCAAAAATTAAACTCACCCGAAAAATTCGGGTACGAGCGGTTCACTTGCTGACTTGGGCAGGTCAAACGTCGAAAGTACTCAGATTCCTGGGTATGGGCGGTTCAGCCACTGACACCACCCAAAATCCTGGGCAGTGCCGGTTCAACCGATGGCCACCAGTGGTTTACCCGTCGAAATCTTTAGAAAAGTGGTTCCCTCCACTTTTTGAATTCTGGCTTGAACCTAATGTTGACCAATTCTTTGGTCAACTAATTGAGCTCAACCTATGCTCAACCAAAGCTTCATAGTGGACCCGATTACCTTTTTGAGTTGATTTAAATTTTTTTCAAATCACATTTATTTAGGACTCAATCTTAACCTATGACTTAAATATTACAATCAAGACATGACCACCAAGCTTATTACCTTGCTCCTGCAATCTAGCAACCTCCAGAATCTCCAATGATGAGTCTCACGGTCTTCCTCTAGTGATCTCTCAACGTGTTCCTAGCGATCTTCTCGATACCTTCGGCGAAGCCCTAGCAAACGCCCGACGAGCTTTCACTGCATTGTCCAAAACTTTGACCCAATGCCTAAGCTTGATCCTGGGTCCATGTCTGATCTATAACTCATTCTTCCATTATGGTTAAACCTGCATGATGCTAACTATGAATTAATTAATTATAATCATAATGACCAACACATCCACTTCAAGACCTTTTCAACTCCCGGCAGCCTTTCGGCTAACCCCAACAATCTTCCGACGAGTCTTCGTCTTCTTCCAACGAACTCCCTTGCGCCATCCTGACAAACTCCCGATATCCTCGACGAGCTCCTAATGCACTCCTGGCGAGTTCCCAACCGCATCGTTTGAACCCTTGCCCGATATATAGACTTGACTTTAGCTAAACCTTTAATTATCATATTCTCTCTATTGTAGTTAATCCCGCATCAATCAATTCTAGTAATACATGCTAGATCAATAACCCATCAATTGACTTTATCATCAAAATCTAAAATTTAACAATTACATAAGTCATCAATATCCATTTCACCCCTTTGTTATCAACAAAATGGTGAAATGTAGTTTGAGCATTTAAGGCATATGAGTTTTTGCTCCCCCTTTTTAAAATACGATATGAGTCATAATGAATTTTCTTTCTCTTGAGAACAAAAAGGAAATAAAATAAGGGAGGAGTTATAAAATATCATTAAACATAGTTCTCAATTTTGTAAAGGTGAATTTCGAATATAAACTTAAAACTCTAAGACATTCAAGAAGATTCAAAAGTTTAAGCTACTCATGCATTTAAAATCATCTCATATAATTTCTAGTAAATAAGTCTGTAAACTAGCAAAACATCATGTAAATTTTCTCCATTTTTATGAATAATAAGATAATAATCTCATGGGAATAATAAGATAATTTTATAAAGAAAAATAACTCATTCTTATGAAATTAAGCAATTCATATATTTTTATGATTTAGCATTCCAAGTTCTCTTCTAAGAAAATCAAATTATTCTTCATTTAAGGGTTTTATAAAAATATCTGCTAATTGATGCTTAGTGTCAATAAATTCTAAATACATATCTTGACTATTTATATGATCCCTTATAAAATGATGTCTAATATCAATATATTTGGTTCTTGAATGTTATATAGGATTTTTAGTTAAACATATAGCACTTATATTATCACACTTTATAAGAATATTTTTTAATTTTATTCCATAGTCTTCTAGTGTGTTTTTCATTCAAATGACTTAGGCATAACATGCACTAGCTGCAATATATTCTGCTTCCGCAATAGATAAAGCTACTGAATTTTATGTCTTAGAAGTCTAAGAAACAAGTGCATGCCCTAAAAATTGACATGTTCTGGTAGTGCTTTCTTTATCTATTCTACATCCACCAAAATCGACATCAGAATAGGCAATTAAGTCAAAGTTCTTTAATTTTGAATACTATAATCATAGTTTTGAGGTTCATCTAAAAATTTATTTAACTGCTTTCAAATGAGAGAGTTTCGGATTAGATTAATACCTTGCACATAATCTAATACTAAACATAATATCCGGTCTAGTAGCAGTTAAGTATAACAACTTCCTATCATACCTCTATAAGTTTTTTTATCAAAGTTTTCTCCTTCATTATCTAAGTCCAACTTTGTAGATGTGCTCATGGGAGCGAAGGTTTCATCATAATCGATTCCTTCTTCTTGGTTGAAACCTTTGGCCACTAATCTAGCCTTGTTTCTAACCAAGATACTATTTTCATCTTGCTTGTTTATAAAGACTCATTTAGTACCAATCACTAAATAGTTATTAGGTCTAGGAATAAGCTCTCATACCTTTTTTCTCTCAAATTGTCTTCATGCATTACATTAACCCAATAATCATCTCTTAGGGACTCATCAATGCACTTTGGCTTGATTTGAGAAAGAAAAGCGGCATTCGTACAAAAAGTTCGAAAAGAAGATCGAGTTTGAACTTCTTTTGATGTTTCTCCTATTATAAGTTTCTTAGGATGATCATTTACATACTTCCAATCCTTGGGTAAGGATTTGGAAGAAGATTCATCTAAGTTAATTTTAGGAGTATTATCATTTAAATTCAAGTTACCGAAATCAATTTTATCATCAAAATCAATCTTTTAAATTCGAAAAACTTATTAAAAATAACATGAATAGATTCTTCTATTACTAATATTCTTTTATTAAAAATATGATAAGCTTTTGAAATAGAAGAATAAACTAAAAAAATACCTTCATCAGATTTTACATCAAATTTACCTAAAGCATCTCTTTTATTTAAAATAAAATATTTACAACTAAATATTTTAAAATAAAAAATATTAGGTTTTTTATCATTCCACGAGTTTTAGTGAGCAATGGTCTTACAGGAACCCTATTTAAAATATAGCAAGTTGTATTAATGGCTTTGACTCAAAAATATTTGGGTAGACTATGTTCATTATTCTAACCATTTCTTGTAAACTCCTATTTTTTCTTTCTACTATCCCATTTTGTTGTGGATTTCGTGGAGTAGAGAAATTATGGATATACATATTTGAATCACAAAAATTTTAAAAATTATTATTTTAGAATTCTCCATCATGATCACTTTGTATTAAAGAAATCATACATCCTTTTTTATTTTAAATAATTTTATAAAATATTTAAATGTATCACTTTTATATGCCATGAAATAGGTCTAAGTATATCTACTAAAATCATCCACTATAACAAATGCATATTTACTACCACCTACACTTATAATGTTAATTGATCTAAATAAATCCATATGGATCAATTAAAGTGGCATAGATATATTTATTTGATTTTTCAACTTAAAGCTACTCTTTATTTATTTTCCTAATTGACAAGTGTCACATACTTTGTCTTTGATAAACTTAAGATTATATAAGCCTCTTACTAGTTCCTTGGTAAAAATTTGGTTTAGAAGTTTCATGCTAGCATGACCTAGTCTTTATGCCAAATCCAAGCATCATCATTTAAAGCCGAAAAACAAGTTTAGTCACAAAATTTTTCAATATCTATAGTGTATACATTGTTGTTTCTTAAGGCAATTAAGGATTTTCTTTTTTTGTGGCAATTCAATTTTACAAGCATTAGGTTGAAATTTAATCACATATCATTTATCACATAATTGGCTAATACTAAGCAAATTGTGTTTCAAGTCATCAATCAACAATGCATCTCTGATTAATAGGTTTAATGTATTACTTATTGTTCCTTTTCCAATGATTTTATCCTTGTTGTTGTCTCTGAATATAACAACTTTTTCACTTAAGCTAGTGAGCTTAGAAAAATAAGATAGATCTCCGGTCATGTGCCTTGAGCATCCACTATTAAGATATCATTTAGTGCTCCTAGCTTTAGTTTGGAGATAAACCTATAAGAAAGATATTTTTAGTTTAGGTACAAATTTTACATTGGATCTTTCATAAAGAACTTTATCTTTATTTTTTAATTATTTATTATTGTATAGAGTTCCCTTAGGAACCTATATAAGTTGATGTGGACTATATTTTCTAAATAGGTATTTATTTACTTATGTCCCAATTTTTCACAAAAGTTACACTTGATTCTTGGTGGCACATTTAATATAGGTCCTTTTACAAAGATGGTTGGCTTTTGTTGAATATTACCAATAAGGCCTATGTCACTTCTACTATTAATATGACTCTTATTAGTAAGAATCATATTTATGGATTTGTTTCTAATTTTAAAATTTTCTAATATTTTCTTAAGAATGATGTTTTCTTATTTAACATTATCTAGCATCTCATATTTAGAACATATGTTATGTGATACTAATGAAATATACATTTCATCAAGTTTACTGACTAACAATTCATTATCATTCTTAAGCAACTTAAAAGATTTGCTAAGTTTTCTAAACTAATCAAACAAATCATAAAACATGCTTAATAATTCTGAAAAAGAAATACTTAATGAATCACTAACCTAATTTTTGATCGCTATTAGAACATAGTTAGCAACTCCATCTTTGGAGTGGTCTTTTTCGTCCGAAGAGCTTGAATCGTCTCAAGTGGCCGAAAGTGCTTTCTTCTTGTGTGTTGGCTTCTTTTTCAAATGAGGACATTCATTTTTGAAATGTCTCAATTTTTTGCATTCATATCATATGATATTATCCTTCTTCGGTTCTTTTTTATTTTTATAGTTTTTATTTTTTTTTATAATTTTTTTAAATTTTTTTGATAAAAGTGCAATATCATGGTCCTCATCACTCCAGATTTCACTCGATGAGTCATTTGTTGTCTAAAGTGCTACATCCTTTCTATTCTTTAGAAGGGATTCATCAAGCTCATCATGAGTTTTACAATTTAGTTCATATATCATAAGAGATTCAATGAGTTCTTCAAGAGGCAAGTTATTTAAGTCTTTGGCATCTTAAATAGCGGTTACTTTAGGATCCCAATTTTTAGGTAAAGATCTCAAAATTTTACTAACAAATTTAAAATTTAAAAAATATTTTTTAAGTACTTTAAGGCCATTGACGACATCCGTGAAACGGGTGTACATGTCTCCATTGGACTCACTTGGTTTTGTTCAAAATAACTAATAATTATGAACTAAAATATTTATCTTAGATTCTTTTACTTTACTAGTCCCCTTGTGTATAATTCCCAATGTGTGCTAAATATCAAAAGTTAATTTGTAAATAAAAATATAATTAAACTCATTCTTATCAAGAGCACAAAACATTTAAAAAAAATTATTCCTTTCATTGGCTTAGAACAGTTTTCAAATCCATTCTCAATAATATTCTATAAATCAAGGTCTAAAGATATAATAAAGATACACATCATTGTCTGCTAATATATGTAATCTATCCCATTGAATATGGGAGGACGTGAAATGGAATGTCTCTTATTCATTCCAAAATAAGTAATTTACTCAAATAAGTGTTAATCCAATAAGTAACTACCTTACTTTGATATTAATTATTAGGATCAATTGGCACTATGAGGGGGGGGGAGACCCATTTACTCAAGTGGGTGTTAATCCAATGAGTAACGACCTTGCTCTGATACTAATTGTTAGGATCAATTGGCACTAAGAAGGTGGGGGGGGAAGAGGGTGAATTAGTACAAGTGTAAATTTTCGTTTTAACAAAAAAACTTTTTTGCTTTAAGCAAGATAGACAAATCTAAGCTTTTCATGACAAGTGAATGATTAAAAAAAAGTTGATATGTTATTTACTTAAAAATAACTTAAGAGGAAATAAGCAAATCCCAATAAAAGATAATTAACGTCCAAGAGAAGTGCTTAACTTGAATCTTTACTTTCAAAGAGTAAATTAAATCAGAAGTATCAATACAAAATTAGTAAGCAAGGAAAGCAAAAGAAGAATTTACAAGTTTTATAGTGGTTCAGCACCAACGGGCCTACGTCCACTCTCGAGTCCTCCTCCTTGAGGCAAACCGGTATCCACTACCAATCTTCTTTGGATGAAGACCAAACCCTTACACTTGAGCTTACAATAGAGACTTCAAGAATTTTCTAACTTTAAGCTCTCTCCCTTCCCCCTTTTCCTTTTCTCACAATTCACACATAATTTTTTCACATAATATAGTCCCTAAAATTATTATATATAATGCAAGAAAACTTGGGGTATTTATAGGCCCCAAATGGTTGTAATCAGGTACGAGCGGTTCAACTATAGGCCTGGGCAGGTCAATTGTCGAAAGCACCCAGAATCCTGGGTAGAGCAGTTCAGCTGCCTAGCACAGGCAGTTTACTCATCGTCAGCCACTCAAAAATCAGGTACAAGCGGTTCAGTCATCGACCTATGAGGTTCAGCCACTGGCAGCTACCTTGGTTCCATGGTACGAGTGGCTGAACCACCCGTACCCTTTTGGAGATTTCGGCGGGTAAGTCCCATTGGGAATTCCGCCGAAATCTCCAAAAGAGTGGTCTCTTCCACTTTTCGAATTCTGGCTTGAATTTGATGTTGACTAATTTTTTGGTTAACTAATTGAGCTCACCTAAGCTCAATCAAACCCTATAATGGACCTAGTTGCCTCATTGAGTTGATTTAGATTTCATCCAAATCTAACTCAATTAGGACTCAATCCCTAACTACGACTCAATGATTATAACTCTTAATTACTAACAAGATAAACCAAGACCTAACTCCCACCAATCTGATAGCCTCTGACATTCTTGTGACAAGTCTTCCGGTTTTCT
Organism: Ensete glaucum; assembly: GCA_021527575.1. Classification (NCBI taxonomy): domain Eukaryota; kingdom Viridiplantae; phylum Streptophyta; class Magnoliopsida; order Zingiberales; family Musaceae; genus Ensete; species Ensete glaucum. The sequence continues at coordinate 18,038,833 of CM038555.1, read as the reverse complement.
TCTGATGAACTCCCGGTGTGTTACCAATGAGCTTCCCGAACCCTTCAGCGAATCTCCTAGCAAACTCCTGGCGAGATCCTACTGCATCCTCTAAACCCGGCCCGATGCCTAAGCTTGATCTTGGTCCATCATCTGGTTATAACTTTATTGCTCCTATTATAGTTAGACCTACAATTCTTCCTCTAACATATATGTTAGATTTAAATACTCACCAATTGATTTTATCATTAAATTTCGAGATTCAACAATAGTACCGTTCGTATATAGAATTTACAAAAAGATTTAAATTTTGACTCTATTTTTAAAGCCAATTGAGGTCTATAAATACACCAAGTTTTCTTCTTGGAGAAGCAAGAGTGGTGAATAAAAAAGGAAGAAAATTATTATGAAAAGTGTTGTAAAATTTGAGAGCTTCAAAGTGTAAAAGTGAGTCTAAAGAAAGTAAAAAACTCTTGTAAGAAGATTCCTCTCCTGAACCTGTGAAAAGGAGAGAGAGAAGTATAAGGTTTTGGTCTTCACCTATCGAAGAAGATTGTTTAGTAGACTCCAATGGGCCTCGACGAAGGAGGACTCTGAAAAGTGGACGTAGGTTAAGTTTTAACCGAACCAGTATAAAATTTATGAGCATCTATACTCTTGCCTTTTCTATTATATTTAATTATTATTAATTAATTTGAAGAAAGACACGAGCATCATCTTTCGATTTTATTTTAAATTACTCACTTATTCGCTTTTAATGGAGTCCAAGAAACACTTTCAATTTTTTCTTTACTTCAAGGAAATTTTTCTTTAAATCGAGTATTTTTATAATTTCATTAATTCACCCTCCCTTCCCCCCCAAGTGCCAACTGGATCCTAACAGTTGGTATCAGAGCCATGTTATACTTATTAGATTAACACCCAAGTGAGTAAATGACTTATTATGGTATTAACGAGGGCCAATGCATCACAAGTCCTCCTATATTCAATGGGATAGACTACACCTCTTTAAAAATTTGAATGTGTATCTTTTTAATTTCGATATATTTTGATTTATAGTATATTATTGAAAAAGATTTTCAAAAGTCATCCAGTCTAATAAATGATTAGAATGATTATAAAAATAAATATTTTTATTTAAATACCAAAGCTATGAATGTTTTGTTTTGTACTTTAATTAAAAATGAGTTTGATAGGGTTTCTACATATGATTCGGCTTTTAAGATTTGGCAAACATTAGAAAGAACACATAAAAGCATAATTAATTTAAATAAATTATTAAATTAAAAAATTTCTTAAAAATAAATTTGAACAATACCTTATAAAGAATAAGAAGAATAGTGAACTAAGAACAGAATAACAATACCTTCCATAGAATATGAAGGAATTAGAACTAAGGATAACAGATGACTCCTTGAGTAAAACCTCGAGTGATGAGTACTTTAAACTTATAACAAATGAATTAAAAAAATTAATAAATAGAAACTATAAAAATAATTTTAAAATTGATAAAACCTCTTACTATGAACGCAAGAAGCCAATATACTTCAAAGATGAAGAGCACAATCGAAAATGGAAGAATTTCGTGCTTGTGGCTAACCACAATGACGTAAGTAACTCACCTAATGTCTCATTTACTTTCGATGAATTATTAAATATTTTTTATAAGTTTTATGATAAATTTAAAAATATTGGCAAATCTTATAAATTACTTAAGGAAGAGCATGCATCACTAGTTTGTAAATTTAAAAACATACACGGAGCATCAAATTAATATATCATGATTTTTTTATGAGCTTTTTTGCTCTAAATGTGAGTCATTAGAGGTAGTTAAAAAAGAAAATATCATGTTAAAATAAACTTTAAAAAATTTAAAATAGAGAATAAATCTCTAAACATGATCCTTGCAAATAAGGGTCATGATGATAAGAAAGAAGGTATAAGCCTTGCACTATCTTCGTTAAAGGACCTACTTTAAACTCTTTATCTAAAATTAGATGCAAGTTTTATGGTAGATTAGGATATATAGCTTATAAGTGTTCATTTAGAAAATATAATCCATATAAATTAATTTGGGTTCACAAAGAAACCATACATAATCTCAAGCCATTAGAGAAAATGGGAAGAACCTTTCATGAGGGACTCAAACTCAAATGGGTACCTAAACTAAAACCCCCATCTTGTATAGTTGTCCACAAACAAAACTAAGAATAAAACGGAATGGTATATTGATAGTGGATACTCAAGCCATATGACTTGAGATCTAAATCACTTATCAAGCTCTCTAGCCAAAATGACAAAAATAAGGACAAAATATTTAAACCAAGATGATTGAAACATAATGAACATTATTTTGATTATAATAAATCTTTTTATTAAAAATGGTTCTTAGATATACAACTAATCTTAATGATGCATAAGTAGAGCATGCTAGTAAAAAAAATTAATTAGAGAACTTTAGCTATTTTTTTTTAAAACAATCTATATTGCCTTCATTGAAATTTTTTTAAAATCGATTTTGATGCTAATTTCAGATATATTTTCAAATGATTTTTGAAAGAGATTAATGAATTTATTTAATTTATTGATTTTTTTATTTTAATGATTTGATAACTTAAATGATAATCTTGAAATCTTAAAAATTGAAACTTGAAATCCTTATATAAATTAAGTTTATTCAAAGTTTCCTATATACAAATCAAGATCTTCTATCTTTTCTTCTTTGAAATTTATTCATGATCTTCATATTTATAATTTGATATTTTTATGATTAAATACTCTTCTTATTTCATCTCGTAAGATTTCTAAAGCTTTGAATCTTAATTTAAGAGATTTGTCAAAATAAATCATGTCCTTGGACATTCATAACATGATTCTTTATAACTTCCTTCCTAGTATAACTTACCACCAAATTAATATCACTCAAAATTATGATGAGTTGAAAATTAAATGAGATTTTCTTTATTGTGAATATTCCCTTGACTTGTAGACTTGTCATATCCTTAATGGAAATCAAATTTTTAACCTCTATAATTTCTTATTTTGTTAAAAATAAGATTTATAATTTTGACAATTATAATTTAAGATTTTTTAATTAAAATTATTTAGATCTCATAAGATTTCTATGAGAGTTATTCAATTAAATCATGTATTTTATCACTTAAAGAATTAATTTTTCATCTTTAATGACATGATTCCTTTGTACTTATAGTCATAAAGAAAACATATCATCATAATCCTTTTTTATAATAAAAAAGGGGGAGACAAAATTATTAATTTGGTTAGAATAAAATTAGATATAAAAAATCTTCTAACATCGGATGAGTGATTTGCTTAAAAGAAAATTAAGAATTTTAAATACATGATATTTTCATGATTTGATTTCTATTTTACTTATAATTTTAAATATATAAGATTTCTTGATTACTTATGTTGAAATTCACAAACAAAAAAGTAGGGGCAAATTTATTAAATCATGTCTTTTGGTACTTAAAGATTTAATTTTTTATCTTTAATGATATGATCTCTTATACTTTTGAGTATAATTAGAACATGAATATAAAAGAAAAATTATACTATCATATTCCTCGTAAATAATTACAAAGAGAGAGAAAATTAATATCTTAACAACAAAGCCAATAAACGAGAAAAATTTAATTATAAGAAATTTTCAAATAATTTTAAATCTTCCAAATATATGAGCTGTTATTATATTTTTGTTTTTGCAAAATATACTTCTTCTCAGAATTTACATGAGATAATTTCAAATCTTTTGAATGCATGAGATAGTTTCACATCATGTGATTCATAAACTTTTTTTCTAATCAAATCTTTGATGGAATAAATAATTACATAAGATGAATTTATATAAAATGAAAGAAATTATATCATCATAATCATTTTTGACAATAAAAAGGGGGAGTTAAAATTATTAATTTGGTTAGAAGAAAATTCAAATATAAAAAATCTTCTAATATCGGATGAGGAGCGAATTACTAAAAAGAAAATTAAAATTTTTAAATACATGATATTTGCATAATTGAATTTCTATTTTATTTATAATTTTGAATGCATAAGATTTCTTGATTACTTATATTGAAATTCACAAACAAAAAGGATGGACAAATTCATTAAATCATATCTTTTGGATTTGAATTTTCATGACATGATACCCTTATACTTTTAGGTGTAATTAAAACATTGATGTAGAAAGAAAAATTATACTATCGTATTCCTTTTCTTGACAATGACAAAAAGGAGGAAATAAAATTATCAATATGATTAGAAACAAATTGGATATGATAACATTGAATGAGAAACAATTTGCTTAAAAGAAAATTTTTAAATTTTAAATTTTCTAAATACATGCAAAATACATAATTCATAATATTATCATATTTTCTTCTAGATTTCTTGACCTATACAAATTAAGCTTTTTATCAAAATTTACATGAGATGATCTATAAAATGCATGATTTGCTATATTTTGGATTTTTTGATTTTCTATTGTATTTGAAATTCTATATATGATGAATGCATAAGTGAATCTTAGATTTCTCATATTTTTGAGCTCATCTTTAAAATAATCATTTCAAATTTTATATATATATATATAATTGAGGTTGAGATCTAGGATTGCTAAACCATAAGAATACTTGGATTGTTTGATTTGCTACTCTTATCTGAAATAGAATGAATTAAATTGAATGGGTAGTTCTTAACTTTTAGATTTCATAATTTACAAGATTAAGTTCTATTTTTGTGATAGGATATTTTTCACTCTTCTCCCTTGTTTCTTCTTTATTATTCAAAGAAAGGGAAGAAAAATTTTCATAAAAAAATTATGGTTTTATCCTATTTTATTAAGGGGGAGTAATGCAAAATTTATTTTATAAAAATATAAAAATTTTGATATGTCATGAGTTTATATATCATGAAATTACTTGCTTGTTATTTCACCTCTTTTTTTGATGATGACAAAGGGGGAGAAAAAGCGAATTGATAACACAAAAGTGATACATACATGTCAAAATTTACAAAACTTTTCATGAGAAAATTATTCACATATATGCCTTGAAATCATTTGCTCTAATATTTTACTTTTTTATTGATGACAAAGGGGGAGATGACATATTGATAACACATGTAAAAAAATAAAAAATAGATATTTCTCCTATTTTTGTTGATAAACAAAGGGAGAGAAATAATTGATAACTTAAGGAAGAGAATTTCAACTTAATGTAATTATTAATAATTTGTTGAAATTATTGTTATATCATGATGATTTTTGAAAGAATGAAATTTTACGTGAAATTTTTGGAATATTCTTAAAATTTTGATAATTTATAATTGTTGAAATAAATATCATGTATCATGTATTAATTGATGATTTTGAAATTCATGGTATATCATTTCAAGATTTTAATGGATGTTATGATACTTGAATTCAAGAGTTTTTAGTTCTCTTGAATTTAAATTTATCTTATTTGAATTAATGACATGGATTTATGGAGAGTAAGATTTAACCCTTGTCATCAATTGATTGTCATCATCATAAAGGGGAAGATTATTGAATCTCATATTTTGATGATAAAATCAATTGATGGATTATTGATCTAACAAGGTTGTTAGAATTGATTGATGCGTGATTAACTATGAGAGAGAGAAAATTACAATCAGAGGTTTGGCTAAAGTTAAGTCCAGGTATCGAGCCAGAATGAGGACGATGTGGTTGGGAACTCGCCTGGAGTGCGTCGAGAACTCGTCGAGGGTATCAGGAGCTTGCTATGATGGCACAAGAGAATTTGTCGAAAGAAGATAGAGACTCACCGAAAGAGTGTCGGGGGTAGCCGAAATGCTTACCGGGAGTTGAGAATGTCTTGATTGGATTTGCTAGCTATGTTAATTGTAATTAATTTAGTCATAGTTAGCATCATTAAAGTTGAGTCCTACTTGAGTTAGATTTGAAATGATTTAAATTAACTCAAATGAGGTTAATTGGCTCCACTATTGAGAGTGGATTGAGCTCAAGTAGAGCTCAATTGGTTAAGCTAGGAAGTAGTCAACGAAAGGTACAAGTCGAAATTGGAAAAGTAAAGAGAATTACTTTTCCAGGTTTTCCGACGGTTGTACCACCGGTGAGCGGTAGTTGTACCGTCGCCACCCAGGATTTCGGGCAACTACCGATAGTTGTACCGTCACCACCTAGGATTTCGGGTAGCCTTCGACAATTGTACTACCAGCGTCGGCAATTGTATGACTTGTACTTGGATTTTTCAAATACATTTGAATTTTAGCTTCAAATTCTGAAGCCATTGGAACCTATAAATACCTCAAGTTTCTTTCATTTCCAACACTAATTTTAGGCTAGAAATTATATGATAAATTATATGCAAAAATTATAAGAAAAGGGAAAGAGGTCAGGGGAGAGAGCAAAGTTTCATAAAACTTGTTTTAAGGTTATAAGGTTCATCTCCTAAGCCTAGTAAAAGGAGAGAGGAAGCTGTAAGGGTTTGATCTTCACCCAAAAAAGATTGATATTGGATGCTAGTGGACCTCGGGGAAAAGGACTCGAGAGTGGACGTTGGCCAGGTTGAGGCCGAACCATTATAACTTTGAGTATGCTTTAGTTGCTTTCACTTTACTTTTGATTATTCTTAAACACTTGATAGTTAGATACGAAGTTTTAATCTCTTAACATCTTTAAATCAATTTCTAATCAGCTTTATTGAAATATAAAAAGAGAAGCTTATGTTGTTCACTCTTCACTTTTTGAAAGCAAAGTTTTTAATCGAGCACTATTTCTCTTACACTAATTTACCATACACCCCAACCCCCTCTCTTAGTGTCAATTGATCCTAACAAATTAATCATCTATTCTAAGTTTATAAGATATTATAGCTCTCTTTAAGCATTGTTCGAGTCTTCCTATATCTTGAATTTAGTTATGATACTAAGTTATAAGATATGAGAAATCTCTTATAAAAGAGTGAGTGTGAAGGTTTTTTATGAAGATTGGAAAAAGAAAAGTTATAACAAGTGTAGTTAATCTTCTCCCATTAGAAATAAAATCAGTAATGAAAGTCAACAGCCATGAGGGATAAGGAATTATGAGTTGATGTATATTAGAAAGATCAAATTACTATAAATTAATTTGATTTCTTCTTTTACTTGTGACTTTTAATTGTGATTGCTTATACATTATCACTCAACTATTGCTCACATTTAATTTCTAGTTAATTATTATTTTTATATATATTTTTCTTGATTTTTAAAGAATGATAGTCGATCTTCGTGCATTCAAATGAAAATAATATTGCTAGCCTCGTAAGAAGAAATAAGTTAGGAAGATTTAACTATTATAAATTAAGTTAGGAAGAATCAGGTGTAGAAATAAGTTAGGAAGATTTAACTATTATAAATTAAGTTACATTTTTTCTTCTCCTACTTGTGATTGCTTTCATATTATCATTGACTTTCCTAGTAACTCTTAACCGTAATTAATTTATGGTTAATCATCTTTTGAATGTATTTTTCTTAATTAAATTCTATAAATAATTAAAATTTGCTATAATACTATTTCAGCCCCCCTCCCCTCTTAGAAGAACCTCCAAAAAAATTAAATAAGTAAGAATTTTTGAAAAATTTCAACCCATTTATGGCTGAATTTATCCAAATTAATCTATTAATATTTATAAAAATAAAAAAATATCATTTAAGCCTACACAACTCATTTTGAAGGTGTCCTGAAAGCTTTAACACTAAAACATGACAGTTAACCCAACTACAAATAGTATAACATTGTCCTTCGGATCTTATTCAAAAATATATTCAAAATCAGTGTACCCGGACATTTAAAAATATATATATGTATCATCGATCGTATTTAAGAGGTTCTGTGACAAAAATCAACTTCAACCTACAAAATATTACATAAATAAGAATTTTTAAAAAATTTCAATGTATTTATGGTTGAATGTACCTAAATTAGTCTATTAATATTTCTAAAATTCAAAAAGGGTTATTTAGGCCTACACAACTCATTTTTTAAGGTATCATGAAAGTTTGGGCCCAAAACATGAAAGTTATCAAATGTATCTTTGATCATATTTAAAAGGTTCTGTGATAAATAATCACATCAAACCCTCAACGTAAAATTAGAATTTTTAAAAAACTCCAACATTTTTAAGGTTAAATTTACCTAAATTTATATATTAATGTTTTTTTATAAATAAAAATAGAGTCATTTAGGCATGCATAACTTATTTTTAGGGTTTCTAAAATTTTGAATCCAAAATATGAAAATCACCTCATTTACATTGATTTTGAACAAGGTAATATTATTTTTTGAAGTCCTATTCAAAATCAGTATATTTGGGCCAAAAAAATTTTGTCTCGTATCAAAACTTGTCAAATGCAACTTTAATCATATTTAAGAGGTTCTTTGACGAAAAAAATCTTTTGAGAGCTCAAAACATTACATAAATAGGAATTGTTAAAACCTTCCAACCTTTTTATGGCTGAATTTACCCAAATCGGTCTATTAATGTTTCTAAACATCAAAATTTAGGTCATTTAGCCTACCTAACTCATTTCAAAGGTGTTTTGAAAGTTTGGGCCCAAACCATTAAAATTAAACCCAGACAAAAATAAAAAAAATAAAAAATTGGCTTTTAAGATTTTTGAAAACTACAAGAAGTCCTTTAGTGGTTCATAAATAGAAATTAACAGTTATTTTGGACTTCTATAATCAATTACAAGATTTTTTTTAAAAAATTAAATTTTCAGAGGAAAAAATTTCGGTTACATTGATTGTAAATAGGGTTACATTATTTTTTTAATATGACCCAAAAATAGTATAACTCATTCAGATTAATTGATTTTTTAATAAAATTCTCGCATCTTAATAAATCATCTCTAATAACATTCAAATAATGTTTGACGAAAATTAGTTGTAGAATCACTTAATTTGTAAATTTGAAATAAAGGAATTTTTTTTAGCATTTTTAGTTTCTCAATTAACTAAAAATAGATGCTACAATTGTCCAAAAATATGAAGAATATGGCTTCAATAGATGTTATCAAGGTTTTAAAAAAAATGGGAACAAAAAACTATAATTTTAGCTTAAATTGGTCAATAATAATAATAATAATAATAATAATAATAATAATTCAGCTTTTAGTTTCAAAAAACCGAAAATAGATCCTTTATCAGTCAAAAAAATGAAAAAACAGTCATTTTGGGCTTCTCTAGTCAATTACAAGTTTTCATAAAAATTATAGACTCTTTTTATAAAATTCAATTACATTCTATGCACTTTTTTAAGGTCAGATTCAACCTTTTAAAGACTAAAATTAGTAAAAATACGTATTTTTACTGGCTTCAAAATATAAAAACTAGCATTTTTGTTTTTTAAGGCATTTCCAAGGTTTCCTTAAAATTTGAAACTGTTTAGATTCTTATTGTTTTTAAAATTATATCAATAATATTATAATATTATATTTTACTTTACATTCAATAATCTGATTGCTTTATTTTATAATTTACTTGTTTTATAATTAATAATTAGTTATAATTTATTATTACTTTTATATATTTATTTTATATTTTCATTACTGTAAATTGATTTTTTTTTTTTAGTCGGTCCGTCATTTGAATTGATTGAACTGGATTAATTGAAAATGTTTGGTTCAATTGAATGAGTTTGAAAATGTTGTCCAATTGCAAAAGGTTGAGGGCAAAAAGAACTAATATGGGGACGTTCTATGTGAAAAGGAAAATAATATAGAGTTTACTATTTGGAACTCTTTTTTACTATCTATAATTTTATCTTATTTTTTAATATTTTTAAATTATATATTTATTAATAAATATAAATATCTTCTTCTCCTTTTTTTTTACTTCACATCTTTTTCTTTTTGTTATTCTCCTTATTATTCTTCTTATTCTTTTTGTTCCTCATGAGAGAGTCAAGAAAAATCAAATGATATTGAACAATGTCTATGGGGATAGCATCGACAAGGAGCGATGTCAATCATAAAATAAAATAAAAATTATGAGAAATAATAATACTAATAATAGTAGTAAAATTGATAAGATGATAATTATAAATAATAAAGTAAATATTTTATTATTTTTTAAAAAAATTAATAGTAAAAAAAGAATGAAAGAATAGGAAGTTTCAAACAACATTAGACATTTTTAAGAAAATCTTCCATATAGAAATTGATAAAGGTAAATCCATATTTGCAAGGACATATACGATACTCGGAAAGATCCCTTTGGAATTGGAATGCAACCATAGTCCAAGTAATCGTCAAAAACGAGGTAAGTCTTGTCACAAAATGTCAATTGAATTGAATTCTGAATCTGACAGAACCTGAGTGGGTGGTCAAATCTGACTAATCGTTCTTTAAAGTTTTGACATCATTTAAGTGGAGGCAGCATTGGATGGGGTTCAACTTGATGTTTGACTCTAAGAGGGACATCATTTATTGTCTTGTAGTCACCGCTTATAGAGATGATATTGACACACAAAATTGTATGATCTTGGTAGGAGGAAAAAAATAATAATAAGTTAACACCATCGATATCATCTCAAATCTGAATGCAAAACATTAATATAAAAATATAAATTAAATATAAAAATATAAATTAAATATAAAAATATAAATCAATTGACATTGAATGTAAAACTATATTAAGTCTTATGAACATAAATTTCATCCATTCACATAAATTGAGGTATATATAATAATTTATAAAATTATTTTAAAAAATTAAATTTATATTTAAATATTCTTAATTTAGTTAATAATACTTTTATATACGAAATTGAATGACGGTAAGAAATTCATGTAATTTATCCTAACTACTTGGAAAGCTATGGCTTGCCATTGTTTATAATCATACAATAAGTTTTAATTTATGTGATGGTGGAATAAATCAACACATAGACTTCAAAATAGAATCTTGAGGTTAGGGATACTCTAAAAGAACTCCTCAGTATTATGTTTTCCCAAATTGCAAAAAAGGATTGTAAGTGTGATCATACCATATAGGTCTTAAGCTTTATGAGAACTCTCCTGGTGAATTGCACCTTGTTGGAAGATATATTTTAGTTAGTTCTTGTTTCATTTTTTGTTAGTCCAAGATGACATTGCTAATCTAATGCCTTTTGACTTGAACTTGAGTAATTTATTGACCCCCAACTGATAAGTCGATTCAGTCTGATGCCCAAGAAAAATGACCAGTTGATTCTGACATGGACCTCATTCAGTGATCAGGTCCTACCAAGGTTGAATTTTCATACCTCTCTCTCTCTCTCTCAATTAATGCATCCTCATCATAAAACTCAATCGGACTTCGTTAGTTTATTTTGTTCGGTGGCTCACTTGGTAACTTGATTATAATATATGGTGCTTGGAAATTAATATAATCTGGACACTAAAATTAAGTTCCAAAGAAAGATACTTATTAGGAACCAAAAAAACAAAAACACGACTATTTTGAACACAAGGATATCTTTCAATTGGTTAAACTTCTTGTATCGAAAGACTCTATTTTTCTAAATCGTATGATCATATGAAGAAGAAACACAAAAATACTTTTAACAAGAAATAAGTTGAAGATCAATATAGGAGTTCAAATTCTCTAAAAAGAATTATTCTAATTAGTAGATTATTAGTTTGGAAGAGATCTTGTTGAAATTTTAATTATTCGAGTTTGAATGAAATTTGATCAAGATTAATATACATGAGATTGGATACCATGAAGCTTAATCGTTAAAAAGTATGGTCTAACTCCAATATATATCATTCAAATGTTTTCACTTCTTAACAACATACTATTATTCATGGTAGTATCTCAAAATCGATCTCATATATAATTTTTTTTTCTCCTTTTATTTAACTAAAAAATTAAACTACAATAAAGGTGCTAGCTAGATATACATTAATAATTCATCGTAATATCTTAGGCTTGAATTTCCATCCTTTCCAGTTACTATTTTATAAAAAAAAATTTAAAATAAAAAAATAAACTACAATTTGACTTGGACTACCTAGTTCATGTGACCAAATAGATATGAAAACTAATACCACCCAAAACATTAGCCACTTGATCCTTTTAAATTCTCGATAATATGTGATCATTTGTAGTCAGTCCTATCTCCATCTCTATCTCATAGATGAATATTTTTCCATCAATTTTTTTATTTTCCTAGACAAGAAATTATGCTTAAAATTTTTATTCCTAACAACAATAATTGACAGTTCTAGGGTTTAATAAGGAGTGATTTTGCATGTCCTAAAAGAAAATCTAGAGCTTTTGTTTTAGAAATTTAATGTTCTATATAATTATACATTTTAAAAAGGGTTAAATAACTAATCAATTCAATTATCAAAGTTTATCTCTTTTGTTTTTGTGAAGTCCTATTCAAACAAGCTAATTAACATCATCTAAAATTTATCTAATTGACATCTTTTAAAATTTATATGATGAAATTTCAAATCCTATCCTACAAATGGATTTGATAAAATCACTATAGCACCAATATTTTATTGGAAGGCTCAAATGTAACACGAGAGTAGCTGTACGCAAGAAGGTTGATAGTGTGACAACCATGTCACGTTATCTAGCGGAAAAGAGCAGGCACGAACCCCTTCCCCTTGGACTTCGTCACCTCTCCTCCAGATGCAGCGCACCTGTCCCCAACTGTAGCGAGGTTAACGGAGCCGCTATCAACCGCGAAGCTCGTGCTGTCGACCAGTTCATGGCTTCTATCTTGTCCGAGCATAGGACTAGGTCATGGCAGATAAGCTGCATTCTTCTTCTTCGTCTTCATCTCACCTCACCTATCTGTTAGAGAACTGTCACGAACATCCCTAGTTGAACACATGATAGTTGTAGTAAATGGTGTGTCTGAGAGAGCGAAAGAGAGAGAGGAAGCTTCCCTCCGGCAATCTGACTTTGTAGAGCACCTCGGAGTAAATGCACTTGGACTCTTCGTGCAGCCAAGTTGGGTCAGCGGGTCACGACGACAGCTACCTTGTGCATAAATATGTGTCCAATGGTTGGAGAAGAAACACCATGTGACTGACCTTTCTCTGTGCCTCCCAACTCTGGAAGACGAGGAGCTAAGAAGGAGAAGGCAAAGGAAGAGATGAGTACACCAACATGCAGCGAAGAGGTTGGCGTGAAGAAAGGCCCTTGGACACCGGAGGAGGACATAATCCTGGTCTCCTACATCCAAGAACATGGTCCTGGAAACTGGAGGGCTGTTCCTGCCAATACAGGTGATTTAGGATGCTTTATAGTGTTCATCCAGTCTAGTTCGGTTCAACCACTGACATGTTCGTGTGTTCTCTGTCTTCCAGGGTTAATGCGATGTAGCAAGAGCTGCAGGCTCCGCTGGACAAACTACCTTAGGCCAGGGATCAAGCGTGGCAATTTCACCGATCAGGAAAACCGAATCATAATCCACCTCCAAGCTCTTCTAGGCAACAGGTAGAACACTATGCTTACAGTCTCTTATACTGACCTGCTTTGAAGTTTAGCAGTTTTGTTGTGTTGCTCCATGCAGATGGGCAGCCATTGCCTCTTATCTCCCTCAAAGAACAGACAACGATATCAAAAATCACTGGAACACCCACCTGAAGAAGAAGGTCAGGAAGGTCGAAGCTGACGGGAACGGCCCGAAGCCATCATCCATCTCCCGGGGGAAGTGGGAGAGGTGTCTGCAGACTGACATCCACAAGGCAAGGCGAGCTCTATGCGAGGCCCTGTTGATCGAGAAGCCAGCGGAATGCGCATCGGATGACTCGAGCACGACGGCGTACGCGTCGAGCGCCGAGAACATCTCTCGGCTTCTCAAAGGCCGGACCGGGAATCCACCCGGTGCTACCGGCGCCGCCGACCTGGCGTCGACGACGACACAGGCCGATTCGGCCTCATCGAGCCAAGGAACGGCCAGCACATCGAACTCCGTCGTGTCACGGCAGCCATCATCTTGTCAAACGCCATTTACGCTGTTGGAGTCCTGGTTGTTGTTTGATGAGACTGTTGCGCAAGGGCCGGAGAATCTTCTCGGGATGGCAATGGACGATGCTGGCGGTGATCTGTTCTAAGTGCTCATGCAGCCCAAAAACTGTATATTACGAAGCTCGATTGTAGTCTCCACTGGTATGGAAGAAGAAGTATTGTATTCTATGGCAGAAGACTGTTACCTGTGATTAAACATCTTAAATGGAGAGATCATCTTGGTTCTTGAGGCTGTGCATAGGAAGAGTGAGGGAGTAATGATGAATCCAAAATCGCTTAGTTTCTCCATGATTCGCAATCACCAGTTTACCCAGAGACCAAGCCAAAACGAAGTCGTTCTTGTATGTGTTGATCCATGAAATGGACTTGGGATACTCATCGGCTCCGAAGATGAAACAATTTTGAAACCAGTTGGGATTTTGATTAACTCTTCAACAACTCCAAGTGGAGTAAGTTAAATCCAGATAAACAATCTTCGAAGTGCGATAGCGTTTGGTTTACTGTACTGCCATACTGGAGATAGAAAACGGGGCAAAACAAATAAATGTACTGCAGATAGTGCTTTACTGCCACACATTACTCTCAGATATTTGACCAGATGGTGGAAGACGTATGTCAGAAATGTGCTGTACAAAGAGAAAAAGACTGAAAAGACTCTCATGCACTCCATGTACCCCATAACCTAGAAGTGCAATTAAATGCAGCCTGCTTACTCCAGTTGTGATCGAACTTTCAAGATCTGAGAAGAAAAGTTGGAAGTTTCTTTGCTCTGATCTATGCAAGATAGGGAACCTTCTCTCGAGAGATGAATGGATAAGTCTCGTCTAAGCTCATGGCAGAAGGGATAGGGAAGTGCATCTTAATCCGTTTAGCAAATATAACTAGTGCCCAGCTAAGCAGTCAAATAACTGGTTCTCTGTGTAAGCAAAGTGTGGGAAGAAAGAGAAAAATGCCAAGCTGCACAATATATTAGATTGAGAACATCCACTGAAACCACTTTCACATGAAAATCTATTAGTTTCTTTTAGGTTCCAAGTACTTCTGTTTAAAATGAAGAAAGCTAATCAATGGCCCCATTGAATTGAATGGTTAAGTAGAGGCTGCAGTGATAACGAAGTATTAATGACAACAGGTCCAACCGCTCCAGCTCACGCAATGTGATTTGCATTGCACTTCCTCCACTTGCAGCTTGTGAATGGTACCACTATTTGCTGGCCTGGATCCTACTCGTATGATTCCCTTTGGCAATTCATTTAATTACCCTCTCGCGCACCAACATAAAGTACCACTGAAACAACATTTCACAAAAGAAAAAACAAAGTTCTACATTACAAAAAAAATTATGATTCGAAGTGCTACTGAATCAAAATATCCTTGCGGTTTGTTTTTAAGGTAAACTGGACCATATTAGTCTTGCAGTTGTTCAAAGAAGAGATAACATAGAACAGCATAAAAAGTTAAAAGAATGATAAACGATATATTCAGGGATCGGGTCTGAATCCCGCTAATCTTCGACTCTTAACTAACTTAATAAACTTCTAACTGAAAATAATAATTAATTTCATCCTAACCGAAGATTAGACCAACTCCAACCAACTCATAACTAACTCAATTGAACTCACCAGTTTCATAACTGATCCCGATTGGACAAACTAATATGACTCGACTCGATTTAATCATGAATGGATGGACCCGACTTAGCTAAAGTCCTAACATAAAACAATAGATAAAATTGTGTCATCCTATAGTTCAATCTAACATCAAACATGAGAGACGACTTTAATCAATTTATATAGATAGATGGTTCTACCACCATTAACTTGGGTTTGAACATTATGGATTGTGATTTAGGCTCACTTTGGAGATCGGTTTTTAGGGCTACACAAACAGGACCTAGCTTGAGAACATACCATTGGGTACAAAAGTTGCCTTCTATTTATATGCCACAAGGCATAAAGCAAAAAAATGCCAGCTTATGTCCCACATAGAATAAATAAATCAGACGGATTAAACAAATAAACATTTCTTAACAAAGCAGAAAGATATATGAATGCAACTTGTAGATACTAGTGTAGAATTATGTCATCAAAATGGCTGTAAAAGAAACATTTCATTATTTACTTTGACATTTTGCAGGACATTTTAAGATAAATAGCTACAGGAAACTTCCAATAGTGTGTTATCTTCCCCTAGCACAACATCTAGCGAGCTATTTGAACTTGGTAAAAAATCAAACTTCCTACTGTATCATCTTACCAGAAGAACCACATTATGAATCGGATATCTGATCTAATTAACAGAACTAGTAGACAACTGAAGTCTCCAACTTAAGTTGATTATGAGGACGATCATTGTTCAGCTTCATCGTTACTCACCAGCTGTCAGCACAAACAGAATAGGTGTCAGGATTAAAGAAAATCATATTCTCATGAGGGATCCAAAAAAACAAATGGCACTGTATTATAGAAGGTCGCACACACGATTCAAGCAATTAAATACTGCCAGCCTTCCGTAGCAATACCACTATCATGAATCAAAACAAAAGTAAATGCCCCTCAAAATGGAGAGAAAAAGTTCTAACATGAACTAAAAAATGAACCCATTTAAATAAATATTAACAACGAACTACTACTTTGCAGGGAACATGGTGAAACTTTCAAATATATCTTATATATATATATATATGAAGAGGTAGTGAACAAAGCTGTGGAAAATTGTATATTTTAACAGCCCAATATCTCATCAGGAAAAGCTAGGCAACTATTATTACCCTATTGTTAACCATGCACACTCAATAGGGATGCTTCCTAAGCAGATATAATATACTACTTTTATATCCCCAGTTTTTCATCTACTCACCATGATCATTCCATCATCAGCCCATACTAAAAATTTGTAACAGCACCCACAGCCACACATGAACTTGATCCAAATTGTTTTGCTATCATTTGTGATGAGCCCATGATCTCAGTTGAACAGCTAGCTATAAATAAATTTTCTTAGATACATGATCATTTAAATATAGAATATTTATATCAACTGTGGGACAATTGCAAGGAGAATGTAAAAGAAAGCCTAAAAAGATTTTACTAAAAAATATAATAAATATTTAAATACTCTTAATTTAATCAAGATTATTTTGTAGCTGATGGCAAAATATGCATGTAGCCGTTCCAACTTGCACATTACAATTTCTTGTTATACAACAATTGTGGGACTAGTGCCACCTGGAGACATAACACTGATCCTATGTTAGCTTGGGACTGTTAACCAGAGGAAATCTGAGCTTTGACAGACCCACTAGGACCAAAGTCCAGGCAATAGGTGACGATGTACGGAACCTGAAGTTCAGTCGAAAACACCATTCTGTTCAAGCTCAATTCTTTAGGTAGGCCATGAATTGTAAACATTGACATGTGGAAACTCAAGTTTGTTAACTGAAGGATGAGAAAAAAATGTATATTTAACAAATTCTGATTTTATTTTCAATGAACACAATCAAAAGATTCAAAACACACTATCTTCATCAATCACCTTAATGCAATTTTCCCATTGTTCTAGAATGAGATGCCAAAAGAAACAATGATACATAGGAAGGAAAAACTTTGAAAGCAAAATTGTTTATTTTCAACTAATAAATCAGCAGTAGTACCAGAGAGCCAATCAATTCATAAGCTTCCATTACTTTTGGATCCTCTTCATCTTCATAACCAACTTGTAGTATTCGTGGCCCATTAACGGACCACAGTGCTCTTCTTCCAGCTTCCTGGAGAAATAATATCAAATCTGGATATAAATTTTAAATCTATTTTATTGATATGTCCACACAAAGTTACGTAAAGCTTTCTTCAATTTCAGTCTGTTGTATTACTTTATTACACTAATTTTGTCCATCAATACAATGTAATGTTACTGCATTATTAGTATGCAGTTTGGTTCTATGGATTCTGATATTTTAAGGATGCCACCAAGGCACTTTTTGCTGCATATCAATTTGTAATCTAAGTATACCAGTCTATGTTCTACTTAATAGAATAACTCAATCGAACTCGTAGGATTTTGAAAATTGTAAAATTCTGCGACATACACCTTTAAAATAGGTGACAATATCAAAATCAAATGTGTTATATATCACTACAAAAGTTTGGAACACAAATCATTAGTCATCAGTAGAGGCCATACTTGCAAAGAGATCAAGTAGAGAGCTTCCAATGACTGTTTACGAATTTCAGGATCATCAACTGTTTCTCGCTCATGAGAAAGTGCATTTCCAAGCTCGAGAGGCATTTTTGATATGTCTTGCTCACTGTAAACCTGTACATGATTAACCATAACAACAGGTACAAAACAGCAACATATTTAGTACTGTGAGGTCCATGAGACAAGTCTGTTAAATTTGAAGTTAGTCAAGGAGAATTGAATTTAAATACATGAAATTTTGAAGAAACTAAAAGAAAACTAAATCACTTAGCCAACAATCAGTATTCTGTATCACCTATAAGCAAACATTAAACTAGAAAACCGATAACCCTGAATGGAAGGCAATGGAACAAGATGAGCATGCTGCAGTGTCTACTGCGAGAAACTCATTATTTTTCCATAGCAGATATGACAGGACCATTTAAACATCAACCAGAGAAGTTAAAACTTCATTACAAAATAAGGATTTTTCTATTCAGTACATAAATCTTATATGCATTTAAACACGGTTTGAAAAATTGACTGATTTAGTGTGAACCTCATCAAGCTGGATGGTGTTAGCCCACATATTTAGCTGGATGTGACAGGTTCAGGTAGATTTAGGAGATCCAGGACAATCACCAATCCAAGTGATTGTGACTATCCTGTTCATTACAATTCCATCTCCCTGTTTCAGGCTCTTTTCAGTGTATGCCGAGAAATTCCAGAAAATCGATTCTGCTGGGTACAAGGTGATATCAACTAAGTGAGCAGATTCCAACTGGTGTTGAGACCCATCCGAGTTGATTTTGACCCCACTAATGGTCCAATTCAGCTGATTCAAGCCAATCACCTCCGAGTCAGATCTAAAAGGTCCAATGTTGATATAAAACTAAAGACCAACATTGCAAACCTTAATTAAACAAGGTGTGCATGATTAGTCCAAACAAAGTACTGTTATTCTGTTCCAATCATAACCATTGCCAGATTCGAGTGAAACGGTTTACTACAAAGTTTTTATTTTAAATTCCAAATGTTAATCATTATTGGCTAGAAGAGCTACTATTTTAGGTTTTCATCTTGCTAGACAAACTAACATGTCTTACACAATGTGCATCTACTCATATCATACAACTTATATCACAAAAAAAAGATAAGAAGATCTACTGACGTCATGTGCAAAGAGTTTTAACAGAGGATGACAACTGGTAGTTTCTAATGTGACAAAATTCGAACCTAATTAGCTATTACAATAACAAAGGTAATTTCCCTCTAATGTACCTCGACATTTGGAGAATATCAACAAATCAACTTTGTTTAGCCTGCTAAAGATAAGCAGCAACTCTACTGAGAAAAAATTCAGCATAAAGATACTCGGAACCAGAGTTTTGAATACCGATCCATACAGACGTACCGAGCTCTGCTCAGTATGGTACGTACCAGTATGTGCTGTTGATACGCTAGGGCATACCGATGGTACACCCTAAAACCTTAAAAATACCTTCACCTGCCACACCAGGGCGTACCAACTGGTACGCCTCAGTAATGGTCAAAATCTGAGGGGGTATCGGGTGGTACATATCGAAATTGAGAACCCTGCTTGGAACTTTGGAAGACCATAACATGAAAAGACAGTTTAAAAAAAGGTTCAGCTTCCACATGAGAACCATATATCATCAACAATCTAGGTTTAACATCTACCTTATTGCCAGCTACAGGCAGAAGTAGAGCAGGCCAAAGGAACTCTGCTACTGAAAGCAAATTTTGTAATTGGTTATCAGCTTCAAAGCAACAATTGCGAATGGTTCCTGAAACCTGCACGTTTCGTACAGCTTTTTTATTCTTCCACATACAAATATCCAAATGAAAAGGCAAAAACTTACTGAATCTAAACAGATATGACATGTTAACCAACCCAAAAAGAAAAGAATAGATCAAGTAAGAAAGTAACCAAAAAAATACATTCAACTTCACAAATATATATGCTTATCACCATCTTAAGTCAGATTATCCAAAATGATAGAAATTTTCCTTCTTTTCTTTTTAATTTTCTATAAGAATTTAATTCAAAGTGTGAACACCCTCATCACATGATTCAAGAAAAATCTATAAAAACAAATGCAAAGTCAGATTGGTACATGTATCGATTAAGTGATGGATTAGTAAAAGTAAACAACTGGGATCAGTCTTGATGCAACTGACTTCATTATTCTTATCAAAATGTACTTCAAAGACCAAAAACATTCAGAAAATTTCAGCCAAAGAAGGAAAAGACAAATGTTCTATAATACTTTTCCTTTCTTAACTCTCAACATAAAGAAAAGATCTCTTCATAAACAAAGCTTTACAATAAAAGAAGGTACTCCCACAGTTCCCCTCAAAGACTGTTATCCTTATCAGCACAAAATGGCACAGGATGAAATGAATCATGCAAAATTGGCACAAGAGTTACATTTTGACAGAAGTTCCACAACATGAATAAGTTCAATTTTGGCAAGCGCCACTTGGCACAAGAGTGTTCCAACCAACGATGAAACTATACTATACCATCACATACCCCTGTGAAACACGACAGCTACACTTATACTCACCTAAATTACAACAAAAAACCTCAAACAACATCAAATTCTTCAATACTATTTAGACACACCATCAATAAATTTCTAGCATAATTCTATTAATTTGGTAATGCAGAGAAAATCTAGGAACACGTACGTGCTGTTCTGTTATTTGTTATCTTCCAAATGTATGTGCTTTTTTCTTTTTTGCATGTCTTATGATTCCCAGGAATAATTGGCACCACCAGATTAAAGGTTCAATATTGTCAATTCATAGTGCTATAAATGAATAGCACCGTTAAGATACAAATTTATAGTTACTGAACTTTCTGAACAAGAACAGAGGTATAAACAATATAAACAATTATCATAAATGAAGATGTAGTCGAAAGAATGAGGTTCAGTAGGATCTGCAAGATACAGGAAGCAGCAGCTATTTTCCAAGATCTTGTTGCATACTTTTGGATCATAGACTTAGTGCTAAACTGTTCAAAAAGTAACACTTAGACCAAATGAAGATGAAAAGACAAACTACACAAAGGAGATTTAATTTAACTTTTAAGAATAATACAATCCTCATACATACTCCTTTTTTTCTCAGTGGATTCGTAGAATCCAACTGACAGATGACCTGCTTAAGAAGACCTCGCTTGGGTTCCAAAAGAATTTTTCTTCCAGCCTCCACCTTCGATATATTTACAAGTACTGAAGCAACATGTTCAAAGGTATCTTCTGCTGCAGAAAGGACAAAGAGGTGTGCACTGTAACTTTGATTTGCACCAAGAATGGCACACAAAACATGAAAGCAAGCAATACAGCTTATTATGGCCAAGCAGCCAAGATAACTTACTTTAAAGTTGTCCACAATGCAATACATAAAAGGTGAAAGAAAAACTTTAAAATCATGACTTAAGATGAGAAATTTTTCAGGACAAAAGTTTATTTAAACTTCATAAGTCAGCATTAAAACCTCCATAGATACAGGACAATAGATTCTTCTATATCTCTGAAGAAAAATTATGGCAATTTTCCAGTTTTTCACTCCAAATTCACTAGGAAAATGAGATTTGTGCACAACACAATTTAATCAGTAGAGTCTGACTAAAATTAGTTCCATTTATTAGAAACAGAACACCAGAAAAATATGAAGTCTCAATTAAAGACTCAAAAATTAACAGACAACTGAGGCGCAGCATATTCTATCCATCAAAAGAAAAACCCGGCTGACGATCAAGTTCACCAGCAAGATTGAAAATGAAAGGAAGTAAAGAAATGTTTGCTGCATCAGATATGACATTAGAGAAAGAAATTACCTTTTGATTCACCAGAAGATGACCTACAAAATGATCTGACAAGCTTTGAGATATACAAACCCTCCATCTTATCATCTCCAATCTGTAAAGTTTAGTATGTATAAAGTGCCATATGTATCCAAACTACTATAGTTAATAATGCAACTCGGAAAAAATTTTATGGTAATAACATCTCCCCTCGATATTATAACAAACATTAGGATAAAGCCATGAAATATGAAGGACTATAGTATGAGAATTCTTTGTCAAAATAATTATAATATTATTCAAGTGATAAGCAAAAATAAATTCAGATGGGAAGTGTCAAATTGTACAAAAACTTAATCAGCAAGAAATATATGGAGTCATTTGGTACCAGTTTGTTCTTTTCACCAGAAGATATTTCTTCATAATTAAAGTATTTAGCTTGTATGCCATGCACTAGATATCCCCATCCCACTTATTATTTTAATTTGTCTCTTTTTCTTCATTGTGTCTTTGTGTACCCATAAGGAACAAATACCCCAATAATTAACCCCTACAAATCTCTCTTATTTTACATGTCAAAACTATGTTTTTATTGTTCAACAACCTGCGTGACCACCTAAGCTCTCCATCTCAACAACATCTGATGATATGCTTGATGTACCAATCGCCACTATGACTTTGTTATATGCATTATGATTTATGTAAAAGAAAACACTCTCCAAGGCAGAGTTACTGGAAGAAAGGTACACAACAGCTACTTGTTACGGTAAGATTTTACTATCCTATAGGATATGAAATTAGAAGGAATTAGAAGAAATAAAAATAAGATATTAAGCAAGCATTTCCAAAAAACTATCTTTAAAATAGTAATTTCCCCACGTAAGTTGCAGAAGTCTACATGGAAAGTATATCCACAGGATACTTGTTTCACATGTGACTAACAATGCCTGCAATCCAATCTTATTCGCTAATTTAAGCCAACTCTTGGTTATAAAGAGAGAATATTAGAAGAAGATAATTAACATTTCACATTATACATGACGTTGATTCATTCAATGTCTATTTATGATGATTAATTGGACACACTTCATCAATTGAAGATATTTCCCATACCATTTTTCTTCTTTTTTTTTGACATTACATATATATATAATAAAAAGAAGCAAAAGTATTTAATTAGATAACATTATTTATATTTGCACATAAATACAACATAAAGTATGTTAAACACTGATGAATTCCCCCAGATTTACCACAGGAATTGATTTCTGTAGACATCTTAGTTTTCATGGTCAAGATGCAAGCAACAGTCAAACTCACCAATCGTTGCACATAAGCATATCGAGAGCTCCATCCACTATTGAGAGCCACGAGGTGTTACTTATCTCTAATACAAAACTAAACCAATCACCGCCAACCCAAGCCGTATTGCTTAAAAAAGATGGATATTCTTGCTCCAAAAAAACATGCATGACTTGGTTAGAGATGCACCTGAAGGAGGGCACTAATGCCGGAATCGACCTGAGTGAGATTAGCAAGGAGCATAACAAGGAGGCGTGAGATATTGGGATCGCCGTGCTTGTAAAGCACGTCCAAGGCTGTCGGGACCGTCCCGAGGGCGATGAGCTTCTCGGCGATAGCAGGATCCTGGGAGAGATTAATGAGGGCTTCGGCAGCCGGTGCCGCGACTTCGGGAGCGTCGCGGATGAGGCGAGAGAGCGGAGGCAGGGAGATGTCGGCGCGGGCGGCGAGGGGGCCGAGGCCTTCATCAGAGCCGGTGAGCCCTCGGACTATGCCGACCGCCGCCTTCTTCACCTGGAAAAACAATCCGTTATTAGATAACGAGAGAGAGAGAGAGAGAGAGAGAGAGAGAGAGATTACTTCGAGGGAAGGGGCGGAGAGAAACCCTAGAAGTTCGTCAAACTCCGTCGCCATGTGGAGAGAGAGAGAGAGAGACAGAGAGAGCGTTTGCAATATTGTGCCGTGGTAGGCGTCACTCGTATTCGTAATATTTGTAATATTTATGCTAAGGTGGACGCAAGAAGAACGGCGGTTTCCTTTAAAGAAATTCATATTTTGTAAATTTTTTCATTGTTATTTTTAAATAGTATTTTTAATTTAAAAAACTTAAAATATCTCATTTTTTTATCAAACTCTTATGCTCATTTTTTATTAATTTTAATTATTATTATATTTTTATTTAACTTATTTATGGTATTTTTTAATAATATTTATAGTATTTTATTGAGATACCAAAAATACTTAAATGCTATTGAAAAATATTATAAACGACATCATATAATGTTTTTTCTTGTTATTATTGATGACCATTAAGATAACATTTTTTAGATTTATAGTTAGTTTAATTTAGGTTAAAAGTTCATTTTGACATTTATAGTATTTTTAAGTAGATTTTATAATATTTTTGTTACAGTAGCCAAAATACTATAATAAATTAATATTTAATTTATATTTGAGTGATGCTATTCTTAAATTATTGTAAATACATATTTAAATCATATTATATATGATATATCAAATGATTTTAGCATGTTTTGATTTCTTTTGCTCATTTATAATATTTTTAAGTAGGTCTTACAGTATATTTATTGTGGTGACTAAGATACTGCAATAGATCAAAAACACTATATTAGGGATACAATACTCTTTGAAAAATATTCAAAATATAGATTTTTTTAGGAAAATGACCCAAACAAGAATGAAAAAAACAGAGAGAAATTTCCTACCCACTAAAAGACAAAAAAATAAAAAAAAGGAACATTACTTTTTATCAAAAATAATTTCCAAGCAAAGAAAAAAAGATTGACTTGGAGCTCAATTTAGTGGGTATAAACATTTTGCAACTAATTAAGAAAAATACAAAAGTGAATGAAAATAAGATCATAATTAACAAGCAATCATGTAGACACGAGAAATTTCAATCAGATGCTCCATGGAGTCCACATCTAAGTCTATGCGAGATACCGATACAACTTCCTGTCACCCTCATCCCTCTCCAAGAATTCCCGCTCGATCAGAGACTCAATCCTCTTCTTGATCACCACAGGGTTCGGTAGGAATCTCAGCTGCAGCTGCTTGGTCACCTCCATCACAATGCTGTTGTAATCCACAACCCGTCGGGCCTTCATGACCCTGATTATTGCTGCCTCGATCTGAGGTTTCCTATCTTCCTCCACCTGCTGGCGAGTCTCCTGCTTCTCTGGCTCTGATTCCTTCTGGGCGGTGACCGTGCCAATCTTGATCTTGAAGAACTTGCTCGTGAACTTGTCATTAATGGAGAAGATATCATCCTCGGCTATGTCCTTGCTCATTGGATCCTTACAGAGAACATTCTTGCCCCGAACACAAGCAAGAGACTGAAGGCATCGCTTGAGATCTTGTGACGGTATCACAGTTGCCTGTTCGATTTCTTTGCAGCTCAACCGGTCTGCTGAATTGAACAGCATGAGAACGCACATCTGATAGGTAGAAACATTCAGCTCATGCTTCTGACCGTTAGCAAAAGTGGCCTTCAGGTCAGCTGTTCCCATGTTGGTTTGCCATGTCAACCTCCGGCCACTATGGGTTCCAAGATAATATGCTCGAAACTTGTCACATACACCAAGAATTTCAGCTGGAAGGTTACATGCAACACTAGATTGAGTTGGCCACGAACCAGTTGTGAGAACCTGCACAGCCAAGGTAGGACATTCCCCAGCTTCAAAACCTTGACTGGCATAAAATCCTTGCATGGTATCCTGAGAGGTCTTCATATCTGTAAACATGCCTTCGAGTTTAGAGGTAAACTGATAGCCACATTCCGTCTTGAGCTTCACAATCAGACTTCTCTCGGCATCATCTGAAACTGTCTTCCCAGAAAGGAGCCGCTTTGCCAGGTGTTGCTTGTAATATTTCTCAAAGATGTCCTTCTCTTGTAAGTACCTGAAAAGCATCATCACCTTGTCGAGAACAATCTCTACATCCTCTTCATTGACACCTTTCAAGTTTTTATGGAGTTTCTCATTGACATATAGGGAAATAAACTCTGGAGATCGGCTATTGAGATTGATGAAATATTCAAAAGAAGAATTTAAGGCATTTTGGAAAGCCTTGTCATTATTAAATGCTGTAGCAATGATCTTATCATACTTATCCTTTTCGTCCAGAAGTCGCTGAACAAAGTCCACAGGATCCTTCAATCTCTCTGGATCTGTTACTAACTGCTTCCCAGTTTCTCGAAGATGTGAAGTCATGAGATCTCTTATCAACCGAAGGCCTTCAGTAACTCGCCCGAACAAATTGTACATTCTGCTTAAGTCTTCATACCTATCATCTACAAGCATATTAACAAGGCCAGAATTCTCCATATGGACCAATTGTTTCATGTGGTTAGCAATCATCTCCTTCTCTACAACACAAGTAATTTTTGGTTCAGTTTTAGCATCCAAGTATTGAGAAACCCTCTCCATCTCTTCATTGAGCCGCCTTTCAGCTTTTTTTAAGTACTCACCACAATCGCAACACTCGATGAACTGCTGGGACTCGCCACTATAAAAACTAGCTGAAACATCCAGAAAGGGCTTCTCAAAATCTTCTTGATACACTGAAGTTCCCAGATCCATTAGCATCTTTGTTATATTCCGCATCAATCCTCGATTAATAACTTCACCTGTGCGCTCTTTATGTATAAGCTCAAGAATTGTATTAAGTTGCCTGTCCTGAATTTTGCTGGAACGAATGATATTATCTCTCCACAGATTCAGTCCTAGTTCATATACTGGTGTCTTACGGGAACTGGTGACAAATGTCCTATCCATGTACATCAGAATATCTCGGATCATTTGCAATGCCTTGGTGTGTTCTCCCCATTTTCTGTTCAGTTCCTCTAAAAATAGATCACCCTGAGCAGCCTCAATTGATTGTGATATTTCCTTTAGGTGCCATGTCATGGTGGTCACAAGTCCAGAGTACAATTTTTCTCCATGCTTGTGGAGCACCATATTGTAAGCGTTCCTGGATTCATAAGAAGCTCAAATTAAAAAAAACAGTTGGATGAAAAAAAAATCATTGTGATTATATTATAACCACCAGTCCTAAAAAGAAAATAAAGAAATTTAAGGTGAATAATAAGAAAAAGGCTTACAAACACAAACAACTGGATGTTGACAAAGTGATGATTAGTTGGGTGTATTGTCAAACGACAATGTCATATGTAATTGAACAAAGAACAAGGCGGAAAGAATGGGTTCAAATACAACAAATTTGAAGTCAAGAAAACATAAATGCTCAACATTAGCATTTAATTTCTACATTAATTGATCAATGACGACTCACAGGTATCTCAACATCTACAATTTGGGTGAAGTCACAATATGCAAAAGCCAGAAAGTAGATTACAATATTGAGGAGGTACCAAATGAGGCTCTTGCAGTAACTTATACATGTAAATTATGCTGCTACGAAAATTACTGATAACCATTGTCTTCTTGAGTGTAAGGTTAACAAACTTTTCCAGGACATTAAAGTCAAAAGACATCAAATGAACATAATAGCATTTATCAACAAAATATCTGGAAATTCTATATGAAGAAAAGTAACGGTTAGAAATCTTTTATGTAAAATAATAAGATTATTAATCAATGAAGGCATTATATGTAATGACATGAAAAAAAGCACTCGAGCATGGAATATTTGTCTATCTCCAAGAAAGTGGGGTTAATAAGTGTTCCTATGAGTATAATATGTTTACAGGAAACAAAAGAAGGAAAGCATTTTGAATGTTTTCATGTATGTGGATGCTTATTGCTTGCTAGAAAAGAGGTAGAGATACTTCACAAAGTCAGTTATAACAATGATATTCAATTGGAAATGTTAATCAAGAGCCTATCCTTTGGGCATTGAGATGCAGAAAGATAGTACCAGATTTTTCAGATTTCAGAATAGCTATACTGAGTACTGTTAAGAAATTAATAGTTGACAAACTGACAAAAAATAACACTGAAGCAACTTGTAGAAGTCTCATCTATCAAAAGTCTTCTTAGAAGTCTCTTACGTAAGATGAAATAGAGCTTTGTTTGTCATGCATGGAAAGTACTAGCGACATGATCAACAAGTCTTGCTCCGATGCTAATACCACTCAGCAGTCAGACCAGCATAATACCGATACAGTTTGACATATCTACATTGAAATGGGTCGCTACCAGCTGAACCAGTAAGAGAGAGAGTGAGAGTGAATGGGAGGGGAGGAGGAGGTGGAAGAGGAAACAAGAGGAGGAAGAGATGGAGGCAGCAGCAGATGAGGAAGCCATGATGGCGCACCAATAGGAGACAACAGTGACACTGCAGAGAGGAGACAGCAATGTAGCGAGCTGGAGGAAGAGGAAGGGGAGAGAGGATGAATAAAAAGAGAAAAAGAAAAGAATAAGAAGACAAAGAAAAACATAATCGTGACAACTATCTAATTTTTTAAAAAAGAGGATATGAAATACTAGTATTTGTCTTCTTATCACTCGATAAGATAGTATGGTTACCAAGCTGGACAAACCATACCAGACCGAACTAGGCAAAATCATCTTGTCCACATTCCGATTGGCTGTCCAACAGATAAATAACGCTCCGTACTTACCAGCACAGGTTGCATTTAATCCTTCATCCAAAGACTCTTAGTTAATTGGATATGGCAAGTCTTAATGGGCGAAATCCCAAAATGCACAAAAAAGCAGTTTGATATATGTCTTCTCAAACCATCTACTTTTTTTCGTTGGGAGTTCAAAGTCACAACAACATGTTGCACGATCAACATGCACAGACTCCTTGCAACGAGTTTTCAAAACCATATAGCTTAGGTCAAGATTTTAAATTTAAAATCATATCGCCTGCACCGGGCAGTACGTACCCGTCTGCCCATGAACCGGTACACGAAATGCCCGTTACCAGGCAGTCCACTTGATATGTCTGATATGGGGCTGTTTCGGGCGTAACGGTCAAAATTACGACCATTATCACCCGAAACAAGTCAGTAATGATCAATTTCGATCATGCCCGCTACCGAGTGGTATCAGCCTGGCTGAGACGAGGGAAGAAGTGTTGAGGGAGAAGGAAGAAGAAGGAGAATCGGGAAAACCTCGACACAAAGCCCTTTCTCAATCCCGATCTGGCGCCGCCCTCCCTCGATGATCTCGATCCAGGAGGTCACGGCGAGGCGACGGCTAGACCAACGAAAGAGGCAGTCTCGTTCATCACCTTATATGTGATTCCGCGACTTCTTCTTCGCCGCGTTCTTCACCGAAGGCCAAAGATGTTTACGGCCTTCGCAGCGTTCATCGTCGAAGGCCGGAGACATCTACGGCCTTTGACATCTTCGTCGCCTTCCTCATCAAATACCACAGATGAGGCGACATCATCAAGGCAACGTACGCCTCCTTTTTAGATTTTGTATTTGTATATATTTTTACATTTTATATATATTAATTTAAATTTTATATTTTTTATATTAATTTTTTTGTATTTTATATATTAATGATATTTATATTTATTTATTTATTAGATGTACAACTCGGTATGCCCTAGCGTACTGCTCAGTATGCCCATACCATACCGTACCGAGCAAAGCTTGATTCACCAATACTATAAGAAATTTCAATCCCTGGCTTAGGTACTTGTCATCCTAGGTTAAAACATCTGCAGGAAGATGCAATCACATAATTTCATTTATCTAATAATAAGCTAGCATTTAAGTTAGACGAGAACTTTAACAACAGAGGAAGCAAAGAGGTAGGCACAAGCCATTGTTAATGATAAAGTTGCCAACCTACAGCAAGCCCAGGAACACATTTTGGTTCCCATAAAAAGTCTTTTCGAGATGAAGAATTTCAGACATCGGGATGGAAATCAAAGTACATTTGCTCTGAACATATTTGTCTGGGATCATGTTTGACTCTCAATTCGCTCATATAGCCATTCGCGTGTCTTATTGTATTGCTTGTGAAGTGTTGCAAGCTTATTGAAAAGGTTGCAGCCTTATTTACCAATGGTAGTAAGGCAGCTATTCTTGCAGTGTTAAGAAAAACCTTCATTTTACCTTTCAAAATTTACATAAAGGGAAAGCAGTGCAATGTTATACGATGTTATAGCAAGCAAATACGACACCTTCTTGATATCCACAAGCCGATAAAGCAATAATACCAATAACTAATAGCCAGCACGAAAATGTAACAAAGTAAAATCTGACTCAGTACACACCATCAGAGACATGCTCGATGATACGTCTGACAGACCAAAAAGGGACTACAACGTGAACAATAAGAAACAAGGACGATACACTCAAGCCAGGTACCTGTAGAGTTCTTCAAAGCTGAGGCCGCTGGCGTTGTGATTGTAGATCTCGTGGATGGCGTGCTCAAGCACCATCCATGTCTTCTCGGCGTACTTGGGGTCGAGATCCACCCTATGCTTGAACGCCTCGATCTTGAAGTTCCGCTTCTTCTGTGCGCTCATCGTTGGAGAAAGAGGGCGGGGAGGGTATTAGGGTTCCAAGAACGAGATATGGATTCGGGTAAGAGATTGAGGGAGGGGGAAAAAGGAGGCTCTTTTTTCGGGTGGTGAGGATGAAACAAAAGGGAGAAATCGAGACGGGCGAGAGGAGGAGGCGAAGAAAGTTTTGGCGATTTCTTCACGTTGTTCCTTTCTTTCTTGTGTTATCATGTATTAAGTTGAAGGTTGCTTCTTGGCCTGGAAATGAACAAATAACTAAAATAATATAATATGTAAGTTGAGTTGGATGGAAATACGAGAAAATAAACTATAATAGTCCAAAAAAAGGGTAATGAGGAAATGAAATAACATGGATTGATAAAAAAATCCAAATATAATGAAATTCAAGTAATCGGGATTGTTACTTTTCTATTTTTTTTTATTTTTACTTTGATGACAGTGATAAACTTAATTATTTAACTAAATAACGTGGCATTTCAAATTATATCTATAAAAAAAGTCAATTTTTTTAACCTTGTTCGGTATTATAATATGTATAAGCAAAATAATAATAATAATAATAATAAATTTTAAAAAAACTCTAGTTTTGAGAAATTTTTGCATAGCTCTCCCATTTTCAAAATTTACTATAGGGTGATTCTTCTTTGGTAAAAGATGATTTTACTATTGGACGTCTCAATCTTGATCCTTGACTATATATATCTTCCTGTATTGATCCTAGTTATCTCTCATATAGTAAACCCCCTCGCCCGCCTACTTGCTTTGTCACACTCGTTCACGTTTAGCTATCTTCACCTTTGCCCTTGAGTACATCCGCACATAAGTCTTTTCTTTTGCATTTAAAAAAGAGGAAAGCGAGAGAGGCGATGGTGTGAGATGAATAAAGTATAACAATCCAATGGTGTAAGGCTCACATCCAAAGACAATCAAGGACTATGCACGGAGGTAACAAAGGACGAATGAGAAAGACGAGTCAACAATGAAAGCCCCACTTACGAAGACGGACAAGGGTAAATATGGGCGACGAGCTAAAGGTGTGGGACTTGCGCATGAAGACAACCACGAGTAAAAGCATAAAGTCAAAATTATCTTTTATGTGAAAAAAATTTTAATTTATTTTTTAAAAAATTATTTAAAAAAGAATGAATAAACAATAATGACCTCTATTTGCCTAAGGACACACTAGAATTAACACCAACAAAAATGTCAAATGTAAAAGAAAATTAAAATACATCAAACTCTCATTAGACTGAAATGACAGAAATGGGCTCACCAAATAATGATACTACTATCTGTTTTACTTAAGCCAGACAGTACTCTTTGACATATACATGCAAACTATTAGCATTAATATATAATGTTCGTACAATCCTACATGATAAGCATCGAAGAAAACGAATTATGGACAAATTATCATGATTATTATACTAAAATGTAAACACCATCTTTGTACAAGCATAACTAAACAAAATACTCTATTAACAAACAGAGAGAACTCGGTAAACCTCTAACAATCATGCACCAAAATGATAGAAGGTTCTTTGGCTCATCCCTCTAGTCATTAAAAATCAAAATAATCCAAGAACAATTTGATTAAAATACATAAAAAAATTATTTTATGTTTAGGACATATAATTATCGATCCCCCTTGATCGGATAATCTTAAAGGCAAATTTTTCAGAAAAGTTTCTATTTTGATATTTTTAATTTTTCTTGGAGAATATTTTTTTTTCCTCTTAAACCCCCTACCTTTTTCAGTTGGACAAAAATACGATCAATGACTAATTTATCCTCGTCTATTTTTCTTCATTTTAAGTCAAATCCAAATAAACCATGATGTTGCACCGGTATGACTCAACCCTAAACCGATCTTAAATTAAAATAATCAATAAAATTAAAGAACGTATCATAAAATAAAAATATTAAGAATAAAATTAATTTCAAACTAAAAATAAAGTAGTATTTGAAAAATAAAAAAAGAACATAATTATATTATTGAATATTAAGAAAAATAGTATAATGGTATTATTTGTATATTTTAGATAAACAAACATTAACATTATTAAATAAATCAATAATGCTAAATATTAATTTAAATTTGAAATAAAAAAAACTTAGAAGTAACTTATAAAGGTCTGAATAACATTTTTTATTTTTAAACCTTTAAAATATATATTTTATGTTTATTTCAACCATTGAAAGCAAGAAATTATGTAGTTTTTTAATATATCTAATTTAAGGTCCATTTACAATCCAAATTTGAGACAAAAGCCACTTGAATATTATTATAGAATATCTTCTAAAGTTTTAAGCATTCCAAAAATACCAAAAAGGAGACTTGAGTCATGCTTTTTTTAATGGAATTACATTTTTCTTATTAGAATAATGTATAACCCCAATTAGTAAGAGAATAACTTGCATTCCACATTTTTATAAAAAAATATTTTTTAAGAAAACCTTATAAATAACTTACAAAGACGTAACTGACTTTTTTTTTCAATTTTTAAGTCTTTAAAATTGGTATTTTTATTTATGTCAACTCTTAAAAACATGAAAATTATATCGCTTTAAGTTTTACTCATTTAAATTTAATTTACAACCCATTGGAATGAAAATCACTTATATTTATTATAGAAGGTCCTCTGAAGTTTTGAGGATATAAAAAAATTTTACATACCTGAGCCTATTGCCCTTAAATACGATTTTTTGTATTTTGGTCTATTTAAAATAGTTAATTTATATTACACTTTATCTAAAAATTCTTAAAATTTCAAAAATAGAAATAACTTAAAATTTTAAAATGATCATTATCTCTTTTTTTTAGCTTTTGAAATGGATAATTTTATTTATTAAAGCCCTAAAAATCATTCAATTATGATATTTTAAAAATTTACCCAATTTAAGGTGATTTATAAATAATATTTTATGTACCGATCCATACCGGTGTACCGACATTTTGTTGATACCGGTATGGTACCAGTATTCGACTATGTGCAGAGTGCATCCGCCCGATATAATAAATATTTTATATTTTTTTTATATATAATATAATATTATATAATATTAAAAATATTTAAAATCAAATAAAGGGGCGATGTCACCTAGATCTCTCTCCCCGCGCTGGGAGAAAAGTCGCTCACAAGCGTCCCGCGAGCGATGAGGGCGCATGGATGACCCATGGGCGAGGTATTTCTTCTTTTCCTTTTATTCTTTATTCTTTTTTCCTTTTTTTTTTCTTCTTCTTCCTCTTCCCTTTTTATTCCTCAATCGATCATCGATGATCGATTTCTTCCTTAATCGACCACTGACAGTCGATTTAAATGGTACCGCTTAGTAAGGTCCGCATACCGATTAACTGTCAGACCAGTACGTACCAAATAGTACGAGACTTACCGCTCGGTAAGAAAACCTTATTTATAACCCTCTTGAGGCAAAAACCACTTCAATATTACTAAATATCTTATTTTAAGAAATTAGAAAAAATGGTGACTTGAGTTACATAGTAAGGTTATATTGTTTTTTTGGTTAAATTCAAAAACATTATAACCATATTAAAAATAGTGTAACTCACATTCTAATTTTTCTTAAAGAAATTAAATTTTTAGGGAACACTAAAAATAACTTCAGTCCAAAATAACTTTTTCTATTTTTAAGTTTTAAAAATATATTTAATTTATTTCAATTCTTAAAAGTATTAAATTATTTTTTAAAAATTTACTAGGTGAATGTGTCATCCTTTATACTAAAAATCATTTGAATATTGTTATAGAAGGCTTTCTAAACTTCTAAGGATATAAAAGATTTTTGAAGACATGAGTTCCAAAGCTTAATAAAATAATCAAAATTTTTATATATTTTTAAGAATATTATATTAAATAACGTATATGACTCTCACATATGGATTCGAATCCAAACCTATTATCTATATAATAATGTAATAACTAATCAGATGTTTAAAAAAAATTAAAAGTTTATAATTAGAGGGTGATAAATGAAAAAAAGAATAAATCATTGGGAAAAATGTGTCTTTTAGGGTGTGACTCTTTTTCATATTTCGTAAAGGACACCCCTATTTATTGTAATTCTTAAAATATTTACTAACAAGA
This sequence comes from Ensete glaucum, assembly GCA_021527575.1. Classification (NCBI taxonomy): domain Eukaryota; kingdom Viridiplantae; phylum Streptophyta; class Magnoliopsida; order Zingiberales; family Musaceae; genus Ensete; species Ensete glaucum. The sequence goes on along the minus strand of CM038555.1, from coordinate 18,004,197 downwards.
TATTTAGAGTAATATGTATCAAGCAGTCTAATTCTTTAGTTATAGTGTTTTTGAATAGACTTATAATATCTTGACATAAAAGTTTTCATAGTTTTTAAAGTCTTCCTTCGTTCTTATCGTAAATTGATAAGGATACATATTTGTGTTAAAAAAATTATGATTGACATAAAAGTCTCCATATTTTTTTAAGTCTTCCTCTGTTCTTTTTAGTAAAATAATAAGGATACGTATTTGAAACTCTAATTTTAAATGATTTATTTTTATTGGGTTCTTGGTCTATTTGCCTCAGTTACAATATATTGAGTAGATATATTGTATTTGGTTGAAGTACCGATAAAAACACTGCAAGCCTATTATGCAATTGATATTATAAATTGTATACATAAAGGTTTAGATGAATTAATGGGGTATAACCACGTACTTCTCAAGTTATATTATCAAAGAGATACTTCAGGGATTATAACAAATAGAGGATCCTTTTGATAAATATGAAAAAAAAAACTAGAGAAAAGCCTAAAAAAGAGATTCTTATTGAGAACTTACATAAAAATAAAAAAATAATAATTATGTTCTTCTAGAAAAACTGTCAAAACCATTTTAGTGCCGTATTAGGTAGGAATCACTTAACTAAGTAAATTAATTAAAATCGAGAGGAAGGGACATAACTGATATGCAAAAAAAAGAAAAATCTATATCGGTGGATATATACCCATATCTATATTATGTGTGGAATGAAATGAATAATTAGGCGTTCGGGACCATCAAAATTAAGTGTGGGCAGATTTAGCTCCCCTGCTTTGGCGGACGCAGAGAACAGGTTCTCCTCTCCAGCTGCCACGGTTGGCGTCAGAAAGAAGCTTCGTGACGACATCCCAATCGCTCAGCCGGGCAGCTCTGCGAGGAAAAACCCTGGTTCTTGCCGGGACGAGACAGGAGATCCGCCTCGCCGGCTTTAATCGTCCTGCTCGCTTGGGTATTGACTTCCGCGAGCCATTCTCGCTCGACGGGGCCCAAAGAGGGTGGCACCCACAGTTTCGACCAGTCTCTTTCCTCGTCGCACGGTCACCGGATTGCCTCCTTGTCCCCAATGCGAGGCTGAAGCCAACATCGTGTGTGACCAACAGTGGCAGTGGTGGCTGGATATAGCTCGAGCTTAACATTAGCACTTAAAATCTTTGCCTGCTTTTTGCCTCCTCCTATATTACATGATATAATTTATTGTCTGCAAGTACAACATTTTGATGCGGTTTCCATGAAAAAGCGAGAGAGCAGCCCATGGCTACTTTCTCAATTTCATTATTTTTAATATCATGGAACACATCATTATCATTTTAGATTGTTTTTGTTGTTTATCGCTTGTCGCAATCGTTGTTCTCGTTTCATGATGCCTTTCATTTTTATCGATGTTAAGGGATTTGATTCGATGCGAGCTAGTTGTTCCTTATCAAGCTTGTTCACTAGGAACATCAACATAAAACATTCTTCATTTTCCTTTTTATAGGAGGGGAGCCACTAATTTTCTCTAAATATTTTTTTCTGAGATTAACTATTTTCACATTTTTTTTATTGTTAACAATTTTATTTGCAGAAAAAAAAACTTGATTGACATATTTTCTTGATCAGTAAGGGTTTTCGGAAATTAATTGCTCTAGAAATATATAGTTTTAGGCTTTTGCATCTGTTGTAAGAAAAAAAGTTTCAGGAAATTTTGAGCTTTCTCACATAGTGACCAATCTGATTATCTTCTCAAGAACTAGACAAAATAATATAATAATTCTGGATTTAAATTTAATTACATATATCAGTGTCAACAGATTTCTTTCCTACAATTCTTCTGTACTCCCCATATTCCCTTCATAATCCACACACATGGCGTGTTCATTTTCTTGAGATATCCGTAAGCATCAATGACAGCCTATGATCTCAAGCAGCCAGAAACTGGCCAGTCATGGAGAAACTGAACCATGGATGCAAACAGAAACTACAAGCCAAATGATTAAAGCAGCTAAGAAGCCTAGTACATGATATTTTCTCCAGCCTGGTGTGATCATGAAATGTAAGAAACAACACGAGCCAGAGAAATGCACAAATCATACGAGGGTGGGTAGAGCAGCTGCGACAACATCAAACACATGTACTGGTGAATTCGATAAACAAACACACATCAAAGACTGTGGACACCATGTATGACCCTCGGATCTCCTGGGATGATACTACATTAAAGAAGGATGAAAATGACTGTAATAATTCTCCCTAGGACCTGAGGAGGCTCCTAATGATATCGGCCTGAGGGCTGTTGCTGTCCATTGTCGCCATTAGGCTGGATAGCTGATCGCTCAGACCATCCACCTCTCGGTGCAAACTCTTGATGTAGCTGCATGTCTCCTTCAGTAGCTTCGACGCAGATGCCTGCAATATCCAGGACACCTTCATTGCATGAGTGGATGTGAACAACAAGAGAGACTCGATTGGTGTTTCATGCCCTTACTCTGCTTGTGTTACTGCGGCGGGATTCGGGGAGCAGTGACTGCAGCTTACAGACCAGCTCATTGATCTCCTCATCTGTTATCCTCCTACCTCTGCCTGACATGATCTTGATGGCTAAAGCAGCTTCTCAGATTCTCTTTTGTTCGCTTTTTATTGCAGAACCAAGTGCAGGGGAGGGGAGATATGGCAGAGAACAAGGCGAAGGAGGCCCACTGGAAGTGTATATAAAAGAGAAAAAAAAAAAAAGAAGGTGGTGAGGAGGAAATTAAGGGTAGGAGAAGTGCCACTTCAAGGCAACAATATACCAAGTGTGGCTCAGGGACCAAGACTGAGCCCTATTTTTGATCATCCATTCCCCATGGACCCATGGAGACAATAGAAGCCCACCCCCACTGGCCAAACAGTTTCACTTCTCTAAGCAATAGCTACAACAAAGGAATCAGTGAACCTTAGAGCATTCATGTACATAGTTGTTTAACCATTTTACTCTGTACCTGAAAGATGCCTTGTGTCCCTTCTGCTTTCAATGTAGGACATCTCTTTGTTCTTAATACTAGTCTCTTTTTTCAGGTTTGTACAGTTTGTGAATTCCTAAATCTCCAACTGGATGACTGCTAATTGCCAATTTGTATTGGTTGTGAATGGAGATTAGGATAACATGGGTGTGGTTGCAGATGAGAGATTAGGCCATCACAAGGAAGCCACAACATATACTCGTTCCCTAGCCTGATACAGGATGGCAGTGGGCGGCTGGAAACTGACCTCCAGCATGCGGTGATGTCATCCCTTCTTGTCGATGTTGACAACCAGGTCACCTGAGGCCTTGGGAGCATGCATGTGAGATTGTGTGTGAATTGGAGGCCAACCATGTTCAGTGGGCCTTGATAATGTGGCCCGCTATAACCTTGTTTAACTTTAACAGGGTTCTTAATGTGGATGGAAGTTGATAATAGTAGTTATGATTGGGTACTATAAAGCCCCTTGGTCTTTAAGAGGAATCTAAATTCTATGCAGGTACTTTGCTATATAGGAAAGTTATAAAGGATTATTCTGTCCCATCCAAACATCTAAATCATCTGTCTGACTTGAGCAAAAGGTAACTATCAAAAAGATGATTCACCCAATCAGATGACCAAAAAAAAATAAAGCAAAAGGGGAAGAGATGAACAGTTCAGGAGGTTCTTTCTTATGCAGGCTACCCTGTATAGAGTTTCCATTCCTTAAGGGAATTAGTACAGGCCATGTCAGAGAGAGAAGGGCATTTAAAGTGTGTGGGACACATGGAAAGAGACTTCCATCAAGGGTAACAAGAATAGGCAGCCACATGCTGGTGTTTACTATACTAAAAGGAAGAAATTCCCAAATTGAGGAGTAACAGGAGTTACTGTCGGCTATGCCATAAGAGGAAGGGAGAGGTGATACTGACCTCTGATGGCTTGCCAAACATATGACGTTGGCAGCCTGCCACTGCTTCTATCCCCGCATTCACATGTTTCTTTGAGATGAATAACATATGAACATGAGAAATTCAAAGAGAGATTGAGAGAGATGCTTCATGCCAAGGAACTTTCATATTCCATGAGAGACAAGACTAATGACTCTGTTGACTAAGAGAACTGTAGAGGAGAAGAGACAACGAGAGAGAGAGAGAAGAACACTAGAAGACAAAGTCTGCAGATATATATTTTTTTTAACGAGGGAAGAGTAAAGAACACCTTAAGTTGAAGTTTTAAAGAATTGGTGTTAAGAGGAAACAAGTTATATTTTAGGGACCTCGAAGGGTTAAGACCATATAAATTTACCATTAACATTCCCAGCATTCACGAAATCCTCAAAATACAAAACCACATGAATTTATAAAACCCAAGTTCATCAGAAGCATCAAGTTCCAGCAACTCTTCCAATTTGTTACTACTTCCAAGGGCAACCCCGTTGTCAATTAGATCTATCAGTCCCAAAATTCTTCCCCAATTCGCCCACTATTGGCGATGCCATTGTTTCAATTGTTCCACTTAAGGGAAAATCATAAGCTCCGACCCAGAAAGATGTGAAGAACAGGTCAATATCAGAAGGCTTTTAATGTTGAAACTTCCTTAGCACAATCCAACTATTGTCGAGAGATAAATCTCATTCTTGAGGACCAATTCTTCAACCCTCCAATGATAAAAATGAGAAATGATATAATTTCTTACTCAGTTTCCCTTGCATCCAGTCCTCTGCTGAGTTGCCACCCCTTCCCAACGGTACTGTTGAATTCACCAAAAGCAGGGACACCTTGTTCTTCACATAATAATCTATCAGTCAAAAATCAATCACAACGTCCTCATCAACTTTTCACCCTTTTCCAAGTAACAGAGGAAAGGATCAAAAGGAACAAGAACTATAGACCACCAAAGATGGCAGATCGGATGGGGAAGCCTTGTCGCAAGAAATGGGGACAACTCCAAATGTAGTATTCATGGTGAAAGATCTCAACTTTAGCAGCTAAGCAGATCAGCCAAATGCCTAAACCAATTGTGTACCTTGAGGATTGTGAACGAATGCATGATATAGCATCAAACAACGTGTATAATTGCTGTACTTCCAACAGAAATCTCAAAAAAGGGGTTTGATGCATGATGCAGCATCAAAGGAGTCCAAATTTAACAGTGATGTCAAATGGGGAAAGGCTAATGCGAAAGGGCAAGCAAGAAATTCACGTAAGAAAACCCCCAAAAGAATATTCAGTCGCCAAAACCCTTGGAATTAAATCGAAGAACAGATGTATACCAATCGATTCCACCCGCATCAGGAATCAGCTCATCATCATCGAGTATCAAAGATCCACCAAAATGAAGGGGAAGGAGAAGACGGCTCGAGGGAAATCCCATGCTCGCCTGGGGTTCCACCATCACCACCCACCGAACCCCCTTCGCGGGAGAAAGACTCGGTGGCCCTAATTATGCTACCAATTGCGGGCTAGGTGGGGGGTGCAACGCGGCCAATGTTCACGGGGCTTCAACGTTTATTATTATTATTATTATTATTATTATTATTATTATTATTATTATTATTATTATTATTATCGACTTGGATTATCGATCTGACTTGACTAATTTCATCTATTTTAATATATTTCTCGAGTTATCATGTTTGAAAATAATCAAAACAATTCTTACGAGGATGTGATCAACATATATATATATATATTTCAATTTTTATCCCAAGCCAGATCTTGATTGATGCCACAGGTGCTAATATTGTCCCACTAAGTTCATAAAGTCTCACCCCTAATATTGTTATCACCAGCGACTATACTTCCTACTGAAACTTGAATGGACCTAAGTTTTACTCCAAAAAATTAATCAATGGATGATTAAAATATATTTTATGAAACTTTGGTGCTTTAATTAAAAGCTTAAATATATATTAATCTTTGAACCAATAGATCTAATTTATTTACTAATATGTGCGGATCAACATGTAAACATCGAGTCGATATGTTGAAATAACATCAACGTCAATATCTAGTGTCATAATCCTTAGTGGTACGAGAGTGGTTCGTGTCAGAAAAATATCCAATATAACTTTTTATAGATCAAAAATTCTATTCGAATAACCATCTTTGTTTCAATTAAACCAAGACGAACTTGTTTCATAAAAATAAATATATTAACAAAATCATACGGTTGACTAATAAGGTCTTTGCCAACCATATGGTTCTTTAACTATACTGATGTCCAGCAACTCTTTTTTTTGTTCCCTCCAAAAATACTTGTATTATTTCTTATGCAACCTATCAGACGTCGCTTAATAGTACATAAATATGAAGTAGGTGTTTCGCTCAAACCGGAAGCCTAGTCAAGAGTTGAACCATACCAAGCTATACTAAACACAATTGCAGGAGATGAATTAGCAAGCATCTTAAAGATGTATGGTAGGGGAATCTCGACATTTTAAAATTCTCTAAATATCGTAAGATAGCATCACACATCGAATGTCACCTAGGTAGGATATATATTTCAAAATACGAAAGTGCTCCATAAACAGAAATAAGAAAAAAAGAGATGAAACAAAAACTCAATCATAGAATAGAATCACTTAGTCGAGCAATCATAGAATCACTTAGTCGAGCAACATGCAAGTCAAACTTGGGTGGATCGAAGATGTACACCCTAAGGTGGTGCAAAACTTAAGACTCGATCAGAGAAGTACATCATTCTCTTGAGCACTCAAGAGAGTACTTCCAAAGGAGCAACCCATTATCGCACAAGAACATCCTCTGGAGAAAGAACTAATCTTAGTTACTAGGGTGCAAGGAGGGGAGAGATTAGACAACTGAATTGGTAGTACCCTCAATATTACAGTTTGACATGAAACTTGGAGGTGTTTGGGACAGTGACTCAATTCGAAGGTCAAAACCTAGGTTCTCATAGAGCAAATAAAGGGTCACGAAAATGAAAAAATTATCATATTTTATGAAGGCCAAATAACCCTTGGCTTTCTAACATTTCGAGTGACGGCATATTGGGTTTCTAACATTTCAATCATTGATCTAGCAAGTTCATGTGTTAGGAAAAATAATTCTAGTGGGGTTTCTACTATATTTGCGTCACAAATGAAGCAAATTAAATAATCCATACTTAGTCATAATAGTTGTCGTTGCCACGTGACAAAAGATGATCACATGATCTTTTCATGCCCCAAAGATACAACTGTAATAATGAAGCTTCTTTTTACATCTATAAAAGACGTGACAATGTTGGGCGATAAAGCATCTGATAATGTTGGGCGATAAAGCATATATATATATATAAGAGGCATCTCTGTCAGGCCATAAATATATTAATAAAATAAAACTAAATAAAAGTATTTCGATCAAAAAATCTTATGAAACAAGATTAAAATGGTTAAAAAAATAAAAAAAATCCAATGTGCGAAACATTATCCCAAGACATTCTCAACTTTTGAACAGGTTTAACAAAAATATCATATCAAAATACACCCACATACGAATGTTCCTACATGTGGAGCATCCTCGAAGACATTTCATTCCGCGTTAGTAAAATTTAGTGAAAATAAGAAGAAGAAAAGAATAATTCAGAGAAAAAAAAAGTGAATATTGTCGGGTGAAAATGCATCACACAAAAACTCCTGGAAAGAGGATTTTATAACTCTTAGTTCATTTCTAAGTCTAATTTTCAACTGATCCATCTAGGGTTGGTCGATTGATTATTGTTTTCTATTTCTATTCTAAATTAAACCCCCTCAACCAAACTCTCTTTAACTAGGATAAGGGATGACTAATTAGGATAACATGCATCCTACTTTTTCTTTGAAATATATTTCTTTCATCTAATCCTAACCTAGCCGACCTTCTTACTTCTTTATTAGAGGTCAGTTAGATAGGATTTACATGATTATCCTAAGAATTTATATATTTATCCTTTTTAATGAAACTAAATTATGACTCCCCTAGCTAGAGTCCTAACAAACCCGCCCTTTTTAAATCAGTATTGTCCTCGAGGCTGGTGCTCCATGAATTCTGAAAATTTGATTTTTAAATCATCATAATTCTCCCAAGTGGCATCTTTTTTTGGAAGGTTCACCCACTATATTAGCGCTTCAGTAATGGGTCACCGTTATTATGTCACGATCCTTCGGTTAGTAATAGCACTCAGCTGAGTCTGCAGTTCTCCTTGGATAGTCATATTAGGTAAATGTCTTTGAACTGTCTCGACCTGTCTTAATTTGAGCTTCAAGCATGACACATGAAAGACTGGATGGATTTGGGAGTCGATAGGTAAGTCCTATCTGTATGCTACTGCCCCGATGCGCTCCACAATCTGGTAGGGTCCATAGAACCAAGGTGAAAGCTTCATGGATACTTTGGTCTAGATCGATATTTGCTTGTATGACTGGAGTCATAGAAAGACCCAATCTCCCACTGTAAATTCTCTTTCGCCTTTATGTTGATCATATTACTGTTTTATCCTTGCTTGAGCTATAGAGAGATTATCTTTTAATAGTTTTAGCATTTTATCTCTATCTTATAGTTCTCTATCTACTTGTTCTACTTTAGAGCTGTCTAATACATATTTTGGGATTACAGGAGGAGGCCAGCCATATATAGCCTCATAGGGTCTAATTTTCGTGGATGAATGATAAGTTGTGTTATACCACCACTCGGTCCAAGGGAGCCACTTTGTTCACTCTTTTGGCCGATCACTAGTGAAGCATTTGAGGTATGTCTCTAAATATTTGTCCACCATTTCAGTCCAACCATCGATTTGTGGGTGATATGTTGTGCTCATCTTCAATTTAGTGCTCTGTATCTATAATAATTCTGTCCAGAATTTGCTTGTAAAGACCCTATCATGATCACTTATAATAGATCTCAGCATCCCGTAATTTTATAATATTTTTCATAAAGATTTGGGCAATATTGGAAGCAGTGTAGGGATTGCGAATTGCACATAATTGAGCATACTTTGTAAGGTGATCAACAACAATAAGAACTGTACCTTTTCTATATGATGAGGGCAGCATTTCGATGAAGTTCATTGATATATCGGTCCATATTGAGTCTAGGATGGGTAAAGGTTGCAGCTTTCCGGGGCTTGCCACTGTTTCGCCTTTATGTCGTTGGCATATATCATATTATGTCATAAATTTAGCAATAATATTTTTCATCCCTTCCCAATAAAAATTCTGCTTAATTCTCTTATAGGTTGTAAGGAATCTGGAATGCCTGGCTGTGGGTGTGGAATGCATCTCTCGAATGATGGTCTTTATGCAACTAGAATTTGGCATAAGCATAATGCGTCCCATATAATGTACGTCTTTTGAGTCCCAACTGTAATGAGCCATGCAACTTGGTTCTTCTTTTAATTTCTTTATGATCTTTCTAGTTCCTGAATCATCTTACCATTCTCTCCTAATGTCCTCAAGGAAATTGTTGGTCAAAAGTGAAATGGTAGAAAAATTCAACTTACTTGGGTAGTCGTGAAAGCGCATCTACAACAACATTTTCTTTCCCCTTTTTATAAATTATTTTCTAATCATATCCAAGAAGCTTTGTTACTCATTTTTGCTGCTCGAGGGAAGATATCTTCTGCTCTAAGAAATATTTTAGGCTCTTATGGTCAATCTTGATTTGGAAACATCGCCCGATTAAGTATGGTCTCATTTAGCTATCGCATGCACAATCACGAGCATCTCCTTATCGTAAATAGTCATCTTGAGATGGGAAGGAGATAAAGCCTTACTTGTATATACTAGGGGGTAGCCATCTTGCATTAATGCAATAGCTATTCCCACTCTGGAGGCATCAACTTCAATAACAAAAGTCTTATCGAAGTCGGGTAGTAGTAGCACGAGCATTATTGTCATTACGATCTTAAGTTCATCGAAGGCGGTGGAGGCTCTATCCGACCATTGGAAAGCATCTTTTTTTAGCAAATAAGTGAGAGGTGCACTGATCTTCCCATAGTCTTTCACGAACTTACGGTAGTAGCCTGTTAAGCTAAGAAAGCCACACATCAATTTTACATTCCTTGAGGTCGGCCAGTTCTTCATTGCTTCAATTTTGGAAGGGTCCACTGCCACTCCTTCCTCTAATATGATATGCCTAAGATACTCCACTTCTGTTGAAGAACACTATACTTTTATTTTTTGACAAAAAGAATATGCTCTCAAAAAATCATCAAAACAAGTCGTAAGTGCTTAAAATGACTTTTAGTAGGACTGTAAATAAGGATGTAATCGAAGAAAACTAGCACAAACTTACAAAGATGAAGCTATCATTTATAAGGCTCTGGAAGGTGGAGGCAGTATTGATGAGATCAAATGGCATTACCAAAAATTCATAGTGGCCATTATTTATCCAGAAGGTGATTTTCGGTATGTTTTCTTCGCACACTCATATCTGATGATACCCAGATCGAAGGTCTAGGTTTGTGAAGATTCATACTCCCTTTAATTTATCAAACAATTCATCTATTATTGGAATCAAGCACTTGTCCTTGACAGTTATACTGTTGAGAGCTCTGTAGTCGATGTATATTCACTATGTTTCGTCCTTCTTTCATACAAGGAGTACAAGTGAAGAGTAGGGGTTGTAACTCGGTTGAATGACTCATATTTTGAGCATCTCCTTCATAATCCTTTCTATTTCATCCTTTTGTAGATGAGGGTACTGATATGGCCGAGTGTTTGCTGGAGGTTTGCTCAGAAGAATTGATATCCGATGATCATGCTAGCGGCTAGGAGGTAGGCTACGCTTTTCGTCAAATACATCTGAAAATTCAGCAAGTAAGAGAAGTAGATTTGGGTCTCCAACTTCGATTGCCTCCTGATAGGACTCCAGCAGGGTTGAGTCCTAATCATCTTAGTACTAGTCAATAAAAATCCTGGTAAATTATAATAAAGTCACTCCTATCTTATAAAGGAGTATGACTAGGGTTTAGATTAGCCCGTAGGACTTAGTGGCTGTCGCCCCCTTACTGGGTTGGTTGGCCAGGGTTTTCCCCTACTTAGGTCGGCTATAGAGCTAACCTAGTCGCCCCCTGTTCCTATTAAGGTAGGTTGGCTATAGGAGGGGCAAGGGGATAATTTTACTTAGGCAAGCACCCCATTAGGCTAGAGTTTTGATCCTTATATAATGATATAGGCATCCCCTCTCTTGAATCAAACAATTATCAATTTTATTTTAGTCTTATGCCGAGTCCAGGAATGAGGAACCCCTATATCATTCCAAAGGTTGATCCCTCTCAAGGATCAAAATCTATAGAGCTCCTTCTGGGGTTCTATCATCTGGAATCAGAGTAGAGATCTTGTTACCCATATAGCCATCTCAACCGCCTCTATCTTCCTAAGCAATTCCTATAATTACTGTGACACGAGCCTCCACCTTCCACCCTTGAAACTGGCTTATTCCTTCTTGTTTCTAGCTAAAATTTTTATACAATTCTCAAGATCAAGTTGGCTTTCATATGAATCTGATTTCTCAAGAAAACTCCTTCTGGAACTAATTTTCTTGTGCAATATTTGACCATTATATAGTTATAGAATTTTACAATAAAGGAATCTAACTTTTGTCTTTTACCCTATTTCCCTATTGTTATACTGCCAAAATTTTATCAAACTTTTTACTGGTATTAACAACATCTAAACCAAGAGTTTTTGTATAATTTTCTTAGACTTTCCTTTGGAATTTATGTCAAGAATTCATCATTTCTCCGACATAAAATCGGTTCAGCAGAACAGTACATTGTAGCACTTTTTTTCGCCAAATTCTATTAGATTTGAGTATTATTTTTTATGAGATTTTAGACTCTCTTTTCCTTATCTCAAAACCCTACCATCCTCATAAAAAACTCTTAAAAACCTCACCCTAAATTGAAACCAAATAGCCCCCTAAATCTGGCCTAAATAGCAGCCTATTTCTATCTAAACTGATTCACCTTTCAACTGGTCACCCCGTTCTCTAAAATTCCCATGCCATTAACCCAAAAATAAAAAATCTCAATATTATAGATCTAGAGGTATATACTATGGTATCATAGGAGGCTATCGATGCAAAGCTTGAAGCCTTTAAAAATCGTATAGAAGAGAAGATGCAATCTATTTTCGCTGAATTCAGCATTGGACGACCGTTGAGCCCGAGGAAATCACAACATGGAGAAACTTCAGATCGGCGAGATGATCCTCAAGAACATGACCACATCACCTCTGATCTCAATAATCCATGCATGAAGGTTGACTTCCCTAGATGGGAAGAAGGAGATCCGATCGGGTGGATCTCATGCGCGGAGCGTTATTTTTGGTTCTACCAAACCGCCGACGCCACACGGGTGGAGATTGCTGCCATCCACCTCGAGAGAGATACTATTCAGTAGTTTAATTGGTTTGAGCATACCCATTGAGGACTCTCTTGGCAGTGATTCAAGGAAGGACTACTAAACCACTTTGGACCAACTGATTTTGACAATATCATCGGACAATTGGCAAAGATTCATCAAACCTCTACAATACAAGAATACAAAACAAGGTTTGAGCATTTATCTATCTAAACTAAGAATTAGTCTAAGAAACAATTTTTAGGTACTTTTATCGAGGGCCTAAAGCCAGAGATCCGAGGAGAAGTAAATGCATGACAACCGTACATTCTTATGGTGGTGATTTTCTTCGCGTGTATCCAGAAAGAATGATTGAACCATGAGGTACAAAGAACAAAGATTGCTTCTCAACCAGTCATACTTAGGCTTACTGCCCCCTCTACTATCATCCAATCCCCCGCACCAAAAAAGTTAACAAAAGACGAGCTTCATGGATGATCAGCTAAGGGGTTGTGTTGGTATTGCGACGAACCATGGAGCCGTGAACATCGCTGTAAAAAGGGTCAGCTCATCGTGATTGAACCAACAGAGGATGAGGACAATAAAACATCTGAAGAAACCCTTGAACCGAAAGAAGAAGTCATGGAGGATGAGTCCCAACCGACCGACTACGTAGTACATACATTAGTCGGCTACTCCAACTCGCAGATGATAAAAGTTGGAGTACTTCTAAAACATCAACCCATCACCATTCTCATCGACACAGGTAGCACTAATAACTTCTTTAATAGTAAGGTTGCTACATGTTTGGTGCTTTAAATTGAAAGTTGCAACAAGTTTGATATAAAGGTCGCCGACGTTCGAATCTTTAATTGTGACTAACAGTGCCCGTGGGTGAAACTACTACTCTAAGACCAAGAAGTGGTAACTGATTTCTTCCTCCTACCCATCGATGATTATGAAGCTGTACTCAGGATCGAATGGATCATAACACTAGGTGATATCTCTTGGATTTTTTATAAATTAATCATGAAATTTTATTATAGAGGGAGATATGTCACATTACGAGGCAAGCGCGGGAGCTAAATTTCCACCGTTTCAACGCAACGAATGGAGAAAGTTTTGCATAAAGCATATAATGGATTCTTGATGCATATTCAGTAGCCATCTATGGGGGAGACGTACAAAACTCAGATCCTAAGCTTGCCCCTTGCCTGAATGAATTCGCAGATGTTTTCTTAGAGCCGCGCGGGCTGCCCTTTAATCAGTCGCATGACCATCACATTCCTATTTTGCCAGGCAAACCTCTAGCAAATTTGTGACTATACCACTATCATCACTTGCAGAAGAATAAGACCGAGAACATTGTTCAAGAGATGCTTGACACCGGGGTGATTCGACCGAGTTACAGCCCTTCCTCCTCACTAGTGTTGCTAGTGCGCAAGAAAGATAGTACGTGACGAATGTGCATTGACTACCCGGCTCTAAATGCCATAACTATCAAGGATAAATATCCTATCCCATTCATAGATGAACTCTTGGATGAATTAAAAGGAGCCCAAGTCTTTACTAAATTGGATCTCTGATCCATATACCATCAGATTTGGGTATACACTAAAGATATTTTGAAAATTATAGTCTGCATGCATAACATCTACTATGAGTTTCTGGTAATACCTTTCAGACTTACGAATGCTCTTTCTACTTTTCAAAGTTTGATGAATGACATATTTCGAAGTTTTCTACGTAAGTTCATATTATCAAAGTATGGCTTCTTACAATATAAAGTGGAGTATCTTGGATACATTATATCAGAGGATGGAGTGGCGGTGGACCCGATAAAGATCGAGGCAATGCAAGGATGACCAAGATCTACAAACGTACAATCACCACGAGTTTCATTGGACTCACGAGCTACTACCAAAATTTTATGAAATATTAGCAAGATCAGTGCTCCGCTCACATTCTTACTGAAGAAAGACTCTTTCTTGTGATTGAATAAAGCCTCCGTAGCCTTCGAACGAAGAAGAAATGGCCTCTCGACAAACTTCGGAATGGATGAAAAATTAAAGATCGAGTTTTTCTACACCTCCAGCCCGATCAATAGGAAACTCGAGCCTTAATGAAGTGGTCTCCCTATTTCTTTGGGCCTTACAAAATTGAAGATCACATTGGGGCCCTAACTTGGAGATCAAGTTCATGCACCAGATCAAGATTACAGTTGATCTGCCAGGTATCCCACCTCAAATGGAAATTTAAAGAAGACAACTCAGCCCAAATCCTTCCAACTAACACCCCAGCTGATGAGGAGTCCAAAGTTCAGTTAATGATAGCATAAGAGTCACATGAGGAGTTGAAAATCTAGTTTTCAGAGTTTATGGATCCTCAACCATGAGGACAAGACTGATCTGAAGAGGGCAGACTTGATAGGACTCCAGCAAGGTTGAGTCCTAATCATCTTAGTACTAGTCAGCAAAAATCTTGTTAGATTATAATAAAGTCATTCCTATATTATAAAGGAGTATAGCTAGGGTTTAGATTAGCCCTTAGGGCTTAGTGGCCACCGCCCTCTTATTGGGTTGGTTGCTCAGGGTTTCCCCCTGCTTAGGTCGGCTATAGAGACAACCTAGTCGCCCCTTATTCCTATTAAGGCAGGTTGGCTATAGGAGGGGCAAGAGGATAATTTTACTTAGGCAAGCACCCTCTTAGGCTAGAGTTTTGATCCCTATATAATGATGTAGCTACCCCCTCTCTTGAATCAAGCAATTATCAATTTTATTCAGCCTTGTGCTGAGTCTAGGAGGGAGGAACATCTATAGCAGTCCAAGGGTTGATCCCCCTCAAAGATCAAAATCTATAGAGCTCCTTCTAGGGTTCTATTATCCCCCCTTGGATTGCTATTCAAGTTGTACTAAGAAGCCATTGCATGTCTTGTGCAAGATTTTCTCCATTCGTCATGTGCAAATCATTGATTTGTCGCTCCCCCGTTTGCCGTATAGTACCATCTATTTTCCCTCGCTTCCAAACTTCATGATTAATTTTTAAAAAATCTAAGAAACATCACCTAATGTTGTTAGCCATTTGATGTCAAGCACAACTTTATAATCATCAAGAAGGAGGAAAAAAATTATAATTATTTCTTGATCGTACAGCAAAAGCTTCACCCATGGGCCCCAACGATCACACTTCAGAATTCATCTGTCGGTGACTTTAACATCAAACTTGCTGCAATCTTCAATAGGCAAGACCATCTGAATAGCAACCTCATTGTTCATAAAATTATTAGTGCATCCAGCGTCAATGAGAATGATAATCGATTGTTGCTTCAGAAATCCTCCCATTTTTATCGTTTGCGGGTTCGCATAGCCGGCAAAAGCATGCATTATATAATATCAACCGACTGCTCTTCTTCATCCACGACCTCTTTGTCATGCTCCTAAACCTCCTCTTCCATATCTTCAAGAGGTTCAATCAATAGGAGACAATCCTTTTTGCAGCGATGATTGTGATTTTACGGTTCGTCGCAATGCTAACAAAGCCCCTTTGCTGATCGGTCACGTAATTCTCCTCTTGTTAATTTTTTTGGCAGCAAAGGATGGCTGGGAATAAAAGGAGGCTTGTATGTTGTGGGCCTAGGAGTGGTTCTTGTCCTCAAGGCATCTTGGTTGAGTCACTTTTCTTGTATTCAGGTGAAGGAAATTGCAGTAGTTATGGTATGAGGTTGCCGCGCCTTAACCTCTCATTTTATCTCCGGCTTGAGTCCCTCGATGAAGATACATAGCAATTGTTGATTAGTCCAATCATGAGCAAGGTAGGATAACTTCTTAAACCTAGTTTAGTACTCTTGAATTATAGAGGTTTGCCGAATTTTTACGAGTTGGCCGTTGATAATTTCGTACTTTGTAGGTCCGAAGTGGTTCAGTAGTGCATTTTTAAATTGATTCCATGTTGGAGCCCCATGATTATATTCCAGCCAATTGTACTATTGGATTGTATTTCCTTCAAGGTAGATGACAGTGATTTCCACCATAGCATCATCCAATGTTCGGTAGTAGTGGAATTAACATTGGATGCATGAAATCCACCCCGCCAGGTCTCCTTCTTCCCAATATGGGAAGTCCACTCTCATACATGGCTGAAGCATTCCGAAAGTTGTCCCTTCTTCTCTGGAGACCTTTTTGAACTCTCTCCTCACTGAGATTTGGTTGGACTTAGTGGTTGTCCAATTTTGAATTCCGTGAATAAAGCACGTAGTTTGTCCTCCAAGCACGATTCGAGCTGCAATTCAAGCTGAGATTCCAATGCTTCAAACTTAGCATCAATTGGATCTTGGGAAGTTATGGTGTATGTCTATAGATCTGATATTTTCTTGTCTTTTTTCTGTTGATAAGTCAATGGCATTGGTGGTGGAAGATTTGGACAATCGGTTGGTGATAGAGGGGTTCGGCTACAATGGGTTTCTATTTTGGGCTACAGTTCTTGGGGGTGTTAGAGTTATGAAAATATACTATGATGGCGATGTTTTAAGGCTAGAGGGATACTCTAAAAATGTCTTAGGTGGTGGAAGCAAGATGGTTGGGTTTCGATGGATTAAGAAGAAGAAAGAAAGACAAAGGTGCAACAACAGATTTTTTATCAAAAAATTCCAATAGTGAAGGCAAAATTTTTTCTAGAAATTTCCAATGAAAATTTGAGTGAAACTCAATGGAGATCTACCAGTAAGGAAGAGGTAATGCTGACAAAAATTTTGTGGAAAGAAATAATAGTAATAGATTCAGTAAAATCAAAGATCACAAAGAAGTATGACAATAGATTTTTACGTCTAAAGTACAACAGTTTGGATGTAAAAGATCAGTAGGTTATCTTAATAATTTTTTGATGAAACTAAAGGGAGATATGAGGATAGGAAGTTCTAAAGCCATGGTAAAAGTTTTGTAGAGATTTGATCAGTAAAAATATAGCAACAAATCAATCAATCAAGGGTGTACGACTGGAATTATATAGTATAACTTTCGTCATAAAGATGGAAACTTTGCGATGAAAAGTTTATGTAGCAAATAGGAATGAATATATATATATATATATATATATATATATATATATATATATATATATATATATATATATATATTGAATATAGATAACTAAATTATAGCAGTAATAAGGTAGGAAACCAGAACCTATTATAATTCACAGGGAGATCACAGGATGATCTACGGTTGTGGAGATGACTATGAAATTTGATGACGATCTTAAAGCAATTGTGGGAATTACTTTGGATGACTGATGGATGGTTGTGGAAGGGCAGCGAGATGCCAAGAATACTGCTCTCATACCAAGTGTTAGAACCCTAGCGGATTCTAAGCTTGGGGGTGATCACTATAGGGGATCAGCCTCCTTGGAACTCTATAGGGGTTCCCTCCTCCAAATTATTGCTCAAAAGCTGTAGAAAATACTCTTTTATTCATAATAAAAAGTGGAGGATTACAAGACTATTTATAGTTCTTCTAACCTTAATTCCTAAGAGGTCTCCTACTTCAAGACTCCTACTCTTAATCAACTTCTAAGGCAACTCCTAATACATCTCTAAATCTAACTTCCAACCAGCCCATCTGGGGGTAGCCGGTTGCTTATTGTTTTCTATTTCTACTATAACTTAATCCTTCCTCAATTAACCCCTCTTTAAATAGGATAAGGGGTGGCTAATTAGGGTAACATGCATCCTCCTCTTTTCTTAAAATATCTTCTTCCCATCTAATCCCAACCTAGTCGGCCTCCTTACTTCTTTATTAGGGGTTGGCTAGATTGGATTTACATGAATGCCCTAAGAATTTATATATTTATCTTATTTAATGAAACTAAATTAGAAAATTGGTAGCTAGTGTCCTAACATGTGTAGATAATTTTATTTTTTTTAACATTTCGAATGTTATATGAGTTAACAATACAACCATATATAACTCATCCATATTATATAGAGCAGAAAGCGATTTTAATCCTTTGGTAATTTATACTCCATGCAGGGCCACATGTCATTTACATGCTTCCATGAACAAATTTCAATATATTATTGTTCTGGTTTTATAAAAGGAGGAAAAAATTTCACATGTAAGAATATATTATCGTTATGGCTGATCCTTCAATTAATTTATCTTTAGGGAACCGTTATACTCTATAATATGACAGAAAAAATACGCCATATGAGACTAACACATATGTCACTTGACAATAACAAAATAAAATTTAAGAAATATACTTACATAATCAAGGTATATGTTTATGCAACCAAGCCATCAATTTTCAAACTTAGTGAATAGAAATATTGCATCAATATTTCATGTGTATGTGATTTTGAAAACATATTAACGAATTAGTGGCTACCAATTATAAAAAACACATTTGATTACACGTTTGCATTGAAACCATTATATGCATGATTTGAATCCTAAGAATCGAATAATGATCATAAATGTACTGACGTTGGTAGAGTTCGATGATTAAATGATAACTGAAATCATTGCACAATTATCATATTGATAGTAGCCAATTGTACCGAAGTTACCTTAAATAAGAAAGAAAAGTGCATCCAAATTATGCATATTACAAATGGTTGAATGTATTGAAGGAAATATATGGATTAATAATAATGTTGTATAAGTGACATGTCATTTCCTATACATGAACATCAATTTAAATTTCAACAGATAATATACCTATGTTAAATAAGAAAAGACAAGTCAACAAGCATGAATGGCATTGAGAAAATGGTCAAAGGTCATTGGCATAATACACTTGAACAACTATGCAAATTCTCTAGGCGCCGTGAGTAAATCACTAATGAGTAATAGCATAGAGATCATACTATTTCACATCAAAATGTTACGATCAAATTGGTAATTAATTAGTCTAAGTGTTAAATAAAAATTTGATCTGAAAAATTTACTCAAAATAAGAACTAAAATCGAAAATATTTCTTTTAGAATTCGTTGAAATCAAATACGCGAGCGATTTAAACTTAAGATTGAAAAAAATATCTTGATTTAGTTAATAAATTTTAAAATAAAAAATAAGAAAAAAACCTCATAATTTATAGTAGTTCGGTCAAAGCTCGACCTACATCCACTTTCAAGGCCCTCCTTCGTCGAGGCTCGTCGGTATCCACTAATGATTTTCTTCTATGGGTGAATATCAAACCTCTTACACTTCTCTTTTTTACACTTCTCTTTTTTACACATGTTAAGGAGAGAAACCTTTACAAATTTTTCTTTGTTCCCTTAGATTCATTTTATACTTTGAAGCGCTCAAGGGAAGTTATCAAATTTTATACAATTTTGACCAAGATTACAACCATAATTCTTGCACTTTCTTATCACTTTATTACTATATAATACAAAAATACTTAGAGTATTTATATACCCCAATTGGCTTCAAAAAAATGGACTAACCAATTCTGAAAAAATAGGCTAGGGTGGTACTACCACTAGCACTGACAGTACTACCATCGGTAACTGCCCGAAAGCTGGGCGACGATAGTACTACCATCAGGAATATCGAAATAATACTTTTCTCATACTATTTTATACCTGACTTGTACCTCCTGTTGACCCCTTTTAGGTCAACGAAATGAGCTCAAATCTAACCCAAAGTGGACCCGATTGCCTCATATTGAATTAATTTAAATTTCATCCAAATCTAACTCAATTAGGATTCAAAACAACTGATGCTAATTATGACACAGAAGGCATATAAATATAATAATCCTTATTGTTTGACATATCAATTGATCTTCTAAACTCCTGATGAACTTCCCGCCATCCTCTAGCGATCTCCCAACAAGTCTTTTGATCATCTTCTAGTGAACTCCTAGCAAGCTCCCCATAACCTTCGGTAAGCTCCTAGCGAACTCCCAGCAAGCTCCCGATTACCTTTGACGAGCTTCCGACAACCTCTCGGTAAGCCCCCGATCACCTTTGGTGAGCATCCGACGATCTCCCAAGAAGTTCCCACCGCATTGTCCAAACCCCGATCGAATGCCCGAACTTGACTCCGGCCCAATATTAGATTGTATTGCCTTTTCACCATCGTAGTTAATCCTGCATCACTCATTTTTTCTAACACATGTTATATCATAAAACCCATCAATTGATTTTATAATTAAAATATGAGATTCAATAATCTTTCTCTTTTTAATGATGATAACCAATTGATAACGAGAGTTAACCTTAACTCCCCCTATGTATATGCCATAGAATAAATAGAACAAACTTGAATTCAAAAGAACCCAACACTTTTGAATTTAATTATTTTGTCAATATTGAATTTTTTTATAATGATAAAATTTTCAAAGCGTACAACTTTAATATAAAAAATTGGTATAAAAAATATTTTATTTATAATGATATAATATTAATTTAAAATATTTCAAATATTTCAAAATATTTTTTCCCCTTATGTCATCAATTATGTCATTTCTCTCCATTTGTCATCAACAAAAAAGTAGAATAACCAATTTATATTTGAACATTTATCGTTAATATTCATCATTTGTCATCAATATATTATTTATACCCATTTGTCAAATGTTTAACATACCATTTCTAAATAAATGTTCAAAATAAATATTCAAAATAAATGTTCATCATATTTTAAATAAAACATTTAGCATTATGTCATTATATAATATCATTTCTGCCCCTTTGTTATCAATAAAAAGAAGAAATATTCACCACATATTTAAACATAAGTGTTCAATGCATATTTCAACACATTTATCACAAACATTCATCATATAAAGAGAGGAATATATTCCATTTCTCCCCTTTTGTAAAATGAGAAAGAGAAATAGAGTTTAATCCATTTATTATCAAATTGCTTTCAACCCCTTTGTAAATAACATAGAAGAAGAAGAAGGGGGGATACATTTGAGAATATTCATGAATCAAATAAATAAATAAATAAATATATATATATAATAAGAGGAAAGATTCAAAAGAAAGCTCATGAATATAAGAATTCAAGAATCAAATGTTACGAGAGAGGATTAAAAAAAAGCTCATGAATCACATATAAAGCATCACAAAGGTTCATAACTCATATATTTTCTTTTATAAATTTCAAGAGAAAAAAATAATGTGAAATCATTTTGAAAGATCAAAGGTTACATTTTTACTTATAAATTTCAATAGGAAAGAATCATCTCGTACATTCGAAAGATTCATGTAAAATTCAAGAAGAAACTTAATTTAGAAAAATCAAGAAATTTAAAAAATATAATAGTAAATCAATCTTAATTTGCAAATCATGCATTTCTCATGCATTTAGAAAATTTAAAACTTAAAATTTTCTTCTAAGCAAATTGTTCCTCATTCAATGTTTATCCAATTTTCTTCTAACCAAATTGACAATTTTATCTCCCCCTTTAGTCATTGTAAAAAAAAAAAAAATGATGGTATAATTTTTTCTTTTACATCCATATTCTAATTACAACCATAAGTATAAAGGGATCATGTCATTAAAGATGAAAGACCAAATCATAAGTACTAAAAGATATGATTTCTTTTAATAAATCTCTATCTTTTTTCTTTATAAATAATAAAAAAAAGTCTTAGGGGATTAAATAATTTTGATTTATCCAAGATAAACTTTAAGACACCTAATTCATTTAGACATATCTTTTTAATAAAACAAAAGAATGATATTGATAACAAATCTCAAATTATAATTGTTAACATCATAAATCTCTTTTTTTATTAAAAAGAAGAAAGCATATAGATTAAAAATAATTCCCATAAAGGATAAGTCAAGTTAAGAAGTCAAGGAAAAGTTCATGAAAAAATAAATTCAATTTTAAGTAATATTAATTTGGTGATAAGGTATATCATTCATGAATTATAAGGAAGCCATAAATAAAGTATATCATGAATGATATTAATATCAATTCATGAATACCAAAAGACATGATTTAATTTTGACAAATTTTCTCTTAGGTGACAAAAAAGAATCTTAGGAGATCAAATAATAAGAAGGATCTTGATTCGTATAAAAATATCGTTATAAATATTGAGAAGTCAGGACGATAAAAACTTTTCTTTAATAAGTTACAAAAAGAGATATAGAAGGATAAAAGATCTCAATTCATATATAAGAGATTTCAAGTTATCAAGATCATGATTCATAAAAAAATCATATATTATCATTTCAAAAGATTAAAAAGATAAATCATGATTCATTTGGGTAATTTTCTTTAATAAAACGTAAGAATCATAATAAACAATCTTGATTTATATCAAGATCTTAAGTTATAATTTTGAAGATGTCAAGATCATGATTTGGATAATAACTTATTCAAATTTAAATTATCAAATTATCAAAATCGAGATTTAAAAATATCATAAATAGATTCATTAACCTCTTATTGAAAACTTAATAAAATAGAGATTAAAAAATTTTCAATCTAAATACTTTTCTTCGTTTTAGTTGTTTCAATTTATGTGATTTGTTTAAAGAATGACTTCCAAATCCATGGTCATTTTAAACTAAAAACTGAGTTATATAAAAAGAAATCATATCATTACAATAAAATTTTTTAAATAAGTAAAACATTTTCAAATATTTTACAACTAAAAACCGAGTATCAAAAGAAATCATCAAGATCATTACAATAAAATATTTTCAAACAAAAACTTCGATTTAATTTAATTCTAATGATTTTTCTTTCTTAAGTGAGTCTAACTGTAGACTTAGTGAAATGATTTAATTCTAATGCTCATTTTAAATATATAAATATATATTTTTTACTTTATTTCAAGCACTAATCCAAGAATGATCTAACATTCAATCATACAACATTCAATCATATTTCAAGTCAATCATTCGACATTAGCATTTACATTTAACTCAACCAATATAGTATCATCAAAATCTCTTTTTTAAAACTTTTAATATAGATAATTTTTTATTAACAATAACTAAGGTTATTTAGTTGTAATTTATTTTTGTACTAATATGCTAGCTATACATTATCAAGATTAATTAGTGAACTATCAAAAGATTTGTTGCCAATAATTTTAATTCCAAAAATTTTTCTTGTTATCATTGTTTAGGCTAGTGAGTTTAAAAAGTATTTTAAATATCAAGTTATGTGCCTTGAGCATCTAATTCCAAGACACCATTTAGTACTCTAGCCTTATTAGGAGACAAACCTATATAAGAGAAGGTTTTGGTTTATGAATCCATTTGACTTTGGGTCCCTTATAAAAAAGCTCTACCTAACTTAACTAAATGCATTGTGTTGTTTATTGTTCATTTAGTAACCCAAATCAATTTATGTGGATTATATTTTATAAATGAATACTTATAGGCAAAATATCCTAGTCTATCACAAAATTTACATTTAAGTTTAGGTGAAGAGTTTAATGTAGGTCCTCTGACGAAGATAGTTGGCTTTTGTTGAGTATTACTCATAAAGCCAATACATTTTTTCCTATGAACATGACCCTTATTTGCAAAGATCATATTTAGAGATTTATTTTCTATTTTAAATTTTTCCAAAGTTTATTTTTAGTTTCATTTAGCATTTCACATTTCGACTTACCAAAAAAAAAAAGCATTTCACATTTCGAGCAAGAATTACATGGTGTTGCTATATCATTCAAAGATTCAAGTTTACAAGAAATTAAAGCATGATCATTCTTAATTAATTTATAAGTTTTGCTTATCTTTTTAAATTCATCAAAAAGTTTATAAAATATATGTAATATTCATCAAAAGTAAATGAGACATTGGGTGAGTTATTTACGTCATCATTGATAGCCATAAGCGTGAGATTCTCTACTTCTTATTGGTTGTGTTTTTTATCTTAAGAGTATTTCGGCTTCTTACATTCATACAAGAAGATGTGTCTATTTTAAGTTTATTTTTATATTTTTATTTATTTATATTAATTGTTTGATTCTTTTGTCATAAGTTCACATAGTTCTCATCGCCGGAGGTTTCAATCGAGGAGCCATATATTGTTCTTAATTCAAATTCCTTCATGTTCTTTGGAAAGTGATGTTTTTGTGTTCTCAGTTCAGTATCCTTCATATTCTTTGCAAGATGTTGTTCTTGTATTCTCAAGGTAATTTCCTTCATATTCTTTGGAAGGTGTTCTTCAAGTTTATTCTTGCAAGTCATTTCATTTATTGATTCATTTAATTTAATTATGTTTTCATATATAATTTCTAATGTATACCATATATCAAAAGCTGAATCATATGTAGAAACCCGATCAAACTCGTTTTCATCTAAAGCATAAAATAAAACATTTATAGATTTGTCATTTAAAGAAAATATTTGTTTTTCATGATCATTCTAATCATTTATTGGATTGGATGACTTCTGAAAATTATTTTTGATAATATATCACAAATCAAAATCCATCGAAATCAAGAAAACATACATTCTAATTTTTCAAAATGTGTAGTCCGTCCCATTGAACTGGGAGGATGTGTGATAGTGTCCCTCGTTTATATCAAATGAAGCCATTAACTCGCTTGGGTATTAATCCAATCAAGTGTAACCAACTTTGATACAAACTATTAGGAACAAGTTAGCACTAAGAGAGGGGGGCGGTGGGCGGCGGGGTTGGAGGGGGTTGAATTAGTGCAAGTGTTAAATAAAAATGATATAAAAATTTTGCTTGAAGTAAGAACTAAAATCAGAAGCATTTCTTTTGGAATTTGTTGAAATCAAATATGTGAGCGATTTAAACTTAAGACTGAAAAAAAATCTTGATTTAGCTAATGAATTCCAAGCTAAAGAACAAGGAAAGAAGACCCACAATTTATAATGGTTCAGCTAAAAGCTTAACCTATGTTCACTTT
Organism: Ensete glaucum; assembly: GCA_021527575.1. Lineage (NCBI taxonomy): Eukaryota > Viridiplantae > Streptophyta > Magnoliopsida > Zingiberales > Musaceae > Ensete > Ensete glaucum. Next base: position 17,979,029 of record CM038555.1, on the reverse strand, counting down.
CGGAGTCCTTCTTCATCGAGGCATATCAGTGTCCATTAATGATCTTCTTCCACGGGTGAAGATCAAACCTTTTATACTTCTCTTCTTTTCATAGGTTCAAGAGAGAAACCTTGATAGGACCCTAGTAGGGTCGGATCCTAATCAATCAAGTCGAAATGTTAATAAAACCTTGAGGCATATATAAACCCTAATTAGCCATCGTCCACCTTAATTGGGAAGGTCAGGTAGGGTTAGGGATGAGAGTATTTAACTAGAAGTAGGAGTCTCTATAGGGTTAGGGTTTGAAAGTTCTATAAAAGTATGTAGCCACCCACCACTTTCTTAAGGAATACAATTTCTGTTCTTTAGCCTTGTGACCGAATACCAGGAAGGAGGATCCCCTATAGAGTTCTAAGTTGGGTCAATCCCCTACAAAGATCATCTTTCAACATTAAAATCCCTTGGGGTTCTATCATCTAGTATTAGAGTAGCGTTCTTGGTGTCTCACTGTTCTTCCACCCTTACCGCTGCCATAATCATCTTCACCTCCATCTGCTGCAGTCGATCCTAGTGCTACTACTGCTGCTGCCGACTTTGCCATCATCACCTATTACAGTCGACCCTAGACGTGCTGCTGCCATCTCTCCCATAGCTGGATCTTGTATTGCTTCACCCCCTATTGCAATCCATACCGCTACTGCATCTATCTTTTTCTTTGTCATAAAATTGTGGCATCTATCTTTGTTGTACCTATCTTTCATCTTCGTCGCAATATCGCCTCATCTACTGCATCTATTATTGCTGCCATATTGCCACCCTTACCCTTATCTATCCTTACTGCCATCTTCATCAATTTTTTTGTTATATTCGTCGAAGTATTGTTGCCATATTGTTGTAGTCTTCATCATAATACTACTTCCTTCTTGATGAAAAAACTGCTGCCATACTCTTCATCGTTACTTGCTACATGTATAACCGATTTTGTCAAACTTGTTGCTGCCATCATCAACCCTAGGGCACCCCTTTAGCCTTAAGCCACTGTTGTCGTAGCCCTCTTACATCCTCTATAGTCGACCTAAACAATAGCATAAACCATAGCCAAATAGCAGCCAACCACAACCTTCTTCCCTAGATCATTGCCTCTTCTTATTGCCGATAAAACATTTGCCGATCTATACCCTTGACTCGCCAATAAAAGAAGAATCTCAACATCATAGATCTGCAATCCTACACTATGACATCATATGACATAATCGATGTGAAGATTGAAGATTTTGAGGCCCATATAGAGGATAAAATACGTACATTTTTCAAAGAATTCATATTGGACCGATCAAAGAACCTAAGGAGATCTCAGCACGAGAGTTCAGATCGTAAAAAGAACCCAATAGAGAAAGGGAATCAAGCATCAGACTCTTCGTGCCTATGCATGAGGGTGGACTTCTCTTAGCTAGGAATATGGAGACCCAACGGAGTGGATCTCATGCGCGGTACGATATTTTTGCTATTATAAGAGTCCAGATGCATCCATGGTAGACATCGCTACAATACACCTCGAGAAAAATGTGATCCAGTGGTATGACTGGTTTGAGAATACTCACAGAGTTCCCATATAGAGGTAATTCAAAAGTAGATTACTGATTCGCTTCAGACCATCAGAATACGAGAACATCAACGACCAACCTACAAAGATTTATCAGACCTCTACCATCTAAGACTATCAAACCAAGTTTGAATGACTTTTAAATCAAACTAGAGATTGGTCTAAAAGACAATTGATAGGGACATTCATTGAAGGATTGAAGCTGGAGATCAGAGGAGAAATTAGAGCGCGACAACCTTATACATTGATAGTGGCCATCTCCTTCACTCGGATCCAAGAGGCGCGACTAAACAATGACACTCAAAGGACGAAGATCATAACTCGACTAGTAGCCTCTAGACCTTCGGCCTCCCATATTGCCTTTCTATCAGCCCAAAAAGTTGACTCGACATAAACTTCGTGAGAGATCCACGAAGGGGCTAAGTTGGCACTATGACGAGCTGTGGAGTCGCAACTACCACCGCAAAAAAAGGAGACTTTTGATAACCGAACCAATTAAAGATCCAAAACTCAAAGATACAGATCTTGAATTTGAGGAGGAGGATGCAAAGGAAGAACTGCAACCAGTCGTTAGCACAATGCATGCTTTAGCTGGCTATACAAGCCCACAGACTATGAAGATCAATAGGTTCCTCAAGCATTAGCCTGTCACTATACTTATCGATATCGGAAGCACCAATAACTTCACAAATATTAAGGTTGCTATCTGATTAACTCTCTAGATTGAAGATTGTAGCAGGTTGGATGTAAAAGTCACAAATGACTGAATCCTCAATTGCAATCAAAAGTGCCCGTGGGTGAAACTAGTTTTGCAGGGCCAAGAGATCACCACAAACTTTTTTCCTCCTACCACTTAATGATTATGAAGTAGTGCTCAATGTCGAATGGCTATCCACTATAAGTGATGTTTCTTGAATTTTTTTAAATTAATTATAAAAAATTTTAGCTATGGGAAACAAGTGATCCTTTGAGGAAAATATAGAGGCGAAGTATCGACTATTTCTACACAACACATAGAGAGTGCTATACAAATCACATATCAGCTTCCTAATACAATATCAAGGGCTACAAACAAAGGAACTGATGATTTGAATGAAGATCCAAATCTCCCTTCATTGCTTGCAGAATTTTTGGACATCTTCGTCGGACCAAAGAATCTGCCCCCTACTCGGTTGCATGACCATCGCATATCAATCTTGCCAGGGAAACCACTAGCAAATGTTCAACCATATTGATATCCTCACCTTTAGAAAACTGAGATTGAGAAGATAATCTAAGAGATGCTAGAGACAGGGATTATTTGGCCAAGTATTAACCCATACTCTTCACCAGTGCTCCTTGTATGAAGAAAGACGGAACATGATGGATGTGCATGGACTACTGAGCCCTCAACAATATCACTATCAAAGACAAGTCTCCCATCCATATGGTGGATGGAAGGGAGCATAAGTTTTTACAAATTTAGATTTACGGTTCGGGTACCATCAAATTTGGGTGCATGAAGAAGACATACCGAAGACTGCCTTCCGGATACACAATGGCCACTATGAGTTTCTGGTAATGGTTCAGCGTCACCAACACCCCCTCCACTTTTTAGAGCTTAATAAATGATATTTTTCGAGTTTACCTCTATAAGTTTATGCTAGTCTTCTTCGATGACATTATGATTTACAACCCTTCCCTTGAAAACCACCTCTCTCACTAACGAGTTGTTTGTCAATTCTCAGAGAATATACTCTTTTTGTCAAGTAGTTAAAGGATAGATTTTCGTAAAGCAAGGTGGAGTACCTCAGACATATAATCCCAAAGGAAGGAGTGGTGGTAGACCCCTTGAAGATTGAAGCAATGCAAAGCTAGCCGCTGCCAAAAACCATTAAGATACTACGAGGATTTCTTGGGCTAATTGGCTACTACCATAAGTTTCTAAAAAATTATGGAAAGATTAGTGCCCCCCTCACATCTCTATCAAAAAAGGATGCCTTCCAGTGGTAGGATGAAGCAAACATAGCCTTCAACTCCCTCAAGGCTACGATGATATCTACACTAGTCTTGTGCTACCTGATTTTGATAAAGTGTTCGTGATTGAAGTATATGCATCAGGAGCCAGAATTAGTGCTGTCCTCATGCAAGATGGTTGACCCCTTACCTACATCAGCAAGGCTCTCTCTCTATCCCACTTGAAGCTATCGATCTATTACAAGGAGATGCTGGTCATTGTGCACGCGATGACAAAATAGAGACCCTACTTGATTGGCAGACATTTTCGAATTAAAACCAACCATAAAAGCCTTAAGTACTTCCTATAGAAGAAGATTTCCTCTATCAAACAACAAAAATAGGTAATGAAATTGCTTGGGGTACAATTATGAAATTATTTATAAAAAAAGAAGAAAAATATGATTATAGATGTGCTCTCCAGGCTTCCCAAATATATTGAAATTTTAGCCATCTCTCTTCTAGTCAATGACCTCCTTGAAGACATCAGAAAGGAGTGACAAGGCCATCTAGAGATTCAAGAGACTATCAAGAAATCAGAGGAAGAACTGAGCTCCATAGTGCACTACAGTTGAGATTCGAAGGACCTATGATACAAGGGTCATATAATGTTGGTGCCTAACTCCCCCCGCCAAAACACTATTCTATAGGAGATGCACTTTTCACTAAGGCCTAGACACTCTAGATTCCTTTTGATCTACAAAATGAAAAATATCATTACTGAATTTATAGAATGGTGTGACATGTGTTAGCGACATAAGGGAGAAATGGTTGCAAGCCCGAGAAAATTGTAGGTGCTACCTATTCCGGACTCGGCTTGGACTGATATATCTGTAGACTTCATCAAAGGGCTGCCCACATCCCAAGGAAAAGGTACTATTCTTATTGTGATTGATTGCCTCACCAAATACGCCCACTTTTGCGCTATCTGAAATCCTTATATCATTACCACCATTGCTTGAATCTTTGTGGAGAATATTGTTAAACTACATGGGATGCTTAGATCTAGTGTAAGTGATCGTGATAGGGTCTTGGGTCTTCACCAGTAAATTTTGGATGGAACTCTTTCAGTTGTAGGGCATAAAACTAAAAGATGAGCATAACATACCATCCTCAGATCGACGGTTAAATGGAGGTGGTGAATAGGTGCTTAGAGACTTATCTCAGATGTTTCACCAATGATAGGCTGAGAGAGTGGACAAGATGGCTTTCCTAGATCAAATGGTGGTATAATATGACTTACCATTTATCAACAAAATGTACTCCTTTTGAAGCTATGTATAAACGACCACCCCTTATAATTCCTAAATATATAACCGACACATCTAAAGTAGAGTGGGTAGACCAAGAGCTGATTAATTGAGATAAAATCTTACAACTATTGAAGGTGAGCGCATTGGAGCGGTGGTGTATGGATTGGACCTGCTTGTAGATTTCAAGATTCATCCTATCTTCCATATGTCATATCTAAAACTAACACTTGGAGCGAACAAATCAGCCCAGAGCCACCTATCAGACACTATTACTAATGGAGAGGTCCAAGTCCAGCCAATGGTAATATTAGATTATAGGATCATGATGCACTACCGATGCCCCTCTATTAAAGTACTAGTACAGTGGACTAGTTTGCCCATTAAAGATGCAATGTGAGAATCCTATGAAGACTTGAAGACAAGGTTCCTAGAGTTCATGGATGTTGGGAAACCTACAGCGGGTCCATCACATGCACAACGGAAATCAAAACAAAAATTGGTTTACGATGCAGGTCAAATCGTTGTGCAAAAGATTGAGGTTACGAGAAAAATGCAAAAATTAAAAATATCACGATGTGTGAGAGATTGATTTTACCTAGGGAGATCGTATATCCTTCTAATCTAGATCTGGATGAAGAAGATGAAGGAGGTCAAGCGTCCTCCTCTCTAGCGGTATCCACACGATTGATCTCTGCAGCGTGACTCCTCCAATCTGATCTTGCAACTCTTGCTCAGAGGGAGGGGGGAGAATAGGAGGTGGTGGCTAAAGTTGCAGCCTATCAACCAAGAGTCTCCCCTCTTATTTATAAAGAGCCACCAAAAATCCTAGGGCTCCTGCCTTAGTGGATATTGGATCTTCATCCAATAACCCACTAATCTTGCATTATTGGATCTCTATCTAATAATCTCCTTAGGCCTCTAATTGTGCCTTAATCAAGGAGCCAATCAGCATAGGGTCTCATCTAATGAGAATAGGGGCTAATTGGATCTTCATCCAATCTTCTATTCGCTGAAGCATCCACTATATATGTGTGACCCTCTAGGCTCGATATCGAGCTGATCGTGAGTCGCTCCCATCAGAACTCCTTCTGATACAGTAAATTATTATCTCCATAATAATTCACTCAACTCATCGACTATGGACATACTAGGCCACTACGCCATAGTCCCCAAACGGTATAGGGGGATCAAATCCATCAGACTTGTCTATCCTTAGTTACCATGTATCTATAATCCCTCATCTAAATAATATCCCAGAGACCGTATATTAGATATGGAACTGTCAGGTCACATACGAAATCAGTTTGTCTTACTCTAATCAGATTCTACTGGAGAACTCCTTCTCTCTCAATCTGAATGACCCTGGCCAAGGATTTGTCTAAGCAAACACATAAAGGATATTCCTCTCATGATATCAAAAGTGGATGATCCTCTATTGACACTCAATTGCCTTCGTAAGGTTGGCTGCTAATCCGGATAACCAGTTATACTAGATCTGGAGCTTTCCAAACCTATATGTCTGGCGTCAAAGAAAGGAGTTCTCATACAAGACATCCTTGGTGTCTCAAGTCCAAAGACCAGATACACAACTAGGACTATGGAATAGCTGTCTAACATTAGGTATCATTAACCATACAACATTCCATAAGCGGATCAATTAGTGAACTCATTCTCCAATGAGCACCTGTACTATATCCTTAGTGTCTCCACACAAGTGGCTATGAGACCAACCGCCTCCATCATATGGATGGGTATATAGTACACCGGTCTATTCGTTTATCTCGATGTCCCTCTTGAGTAACCTATGACCGAGATTATTTAGGATTTATATTTAAAAGTAAATCGATCTCATTATTATGATCTCATCATGATCCGATTCCCATTGCATAAAATCAAGGATATCATAATATATATAACAAATAATAAGAATATATCAATATTAATCATAAGTAAAAAGATCACATAGTGTGTCACACGTGCCATCACTCACGTGATTGGCTTGTAAGGCACCTATAATCAGCAATCTCCCACTTGACCAAAAGCCAATCACCTATATGTCTGATCCCTATCAGACCCCTGTGATACTTAAATACAATCTGAGTTAGTGGCTTTGTCAGTGGATCTGCAATGTTATCTTCGGATGAAACTCTTTCCATTGCTATATCTTTTCAGGTCATGATCGCTCTAATCAGATGGAACCTCCTCATAATAATTCTAATGAGACTTGGGTTCCCTTGTTAGAGTTATCGCCCTGTAGCTGTCACAATATATGAGAGTCAGCTCTACGCTGCTTGGTATGACTCCCAAATCCTTGATGAACTTCTTCATCCACACCCCTTTCTTTGTTGCTTCTGCTGTAGCAATGTATTCCACCTCTATGGTCGAGTCAGCAGTAGTATCTTGCTTAGAACTCTTCCAGCTTACTGCTCCTCTATTTAGGGTAAGAACATACCACGAATTTGACTTGCTATCATCAATGTCAGACTGAAATCTTGAGTCTGTGTAGCCCTCAACCCGAAGGCTACCTCCTCCATATACTAGTAAAAGATCCTTAGTTCTTCTCAAATACTTAAGGATATACTTTACTGCCTTCTAGTGTTCTAAACCTGGATCTACCTGATACCTGCTCGTGACACACAGAGCATGTGCTATATCAGGCCTAGTATATAGCATCACATACATGATAGATCCTATCGCTGAGGCATAAGGTATCTTATCCATGTTTGCCCTTTCTTCAGGAGTCTTTGGGGACATACTCCTAGAAAGTGATATTCCATATCTCATCAGTACGAGACATCTCTTGGAATTTTTTATGCCAAACTTTTTGATAATGGAGTCTATGTACCTAGACTGGGATAAGTCAAGCATCCTTTTGGATCTATCTTTACAGATCCAGATCCCCAAAATATAGGATGCTTCCCCTAAGTCTTTCATAGAGAAGTTTCTAGATAGCCAAGCCTTTACTGTGGAGAGCATTCCTACATCATTCCCAATGATTAAGATGTCATTCACATATAACACTAAGAAAGTGGTAGCGCTTCTACTTATCTTCCTGTACACACAAGGCTCATCTTCATTCTTAACGAAGTCATAAGATCTGATCACCTCATCAAATCTTATGTTCTAACTTCGGAAAGCTTGCTTCAATCTATAAATGGATCTAAGTAACCTGCACACTTTATCTGGACTCTCTTTGGATATGAATCCCTCTGGTTGTATCATATACATCTCTTCCTTGAGGTTACCATTGAGGAATGCTGTTTTAACATCCATATGCCAGATCTCATAGTCATAGTGTGCTGCAATATCCAAAATAATTCTAATGGACTTAAGCATGGCTACAGGTGAAAAGGTTTCGTCATAGTCAACTCCTTGTCTTTGATGATATCTTTAGCTACCAGCCTTGCTTTATAAGTATCTACCTTTCCATCCACTCCGATCTTCTTCTTGAAGATCTATTTACAACTGACGGGTATAATACCCTCAGGTGTATCTATAAGGTTCCAAACCTTGTTAGAGTACATGAAATCCATCTCAAAATTCATGGCTTCTTGCCACTTCTCGGATTCTATACTCATAATAGCCTCCTCGTAGGTCTGAGGATCAACACTCTGAGAGTCATCTCCACTGATATGTCCCATATATCTTTCAGGAGGGTAAGATACTCTACTAGACCTACGTAAAGTTGGAATTTATGTATTACGTACCTGAACAGACTCGGGCTCTGGAATGATGCTTGAGCTAGGTTCTCAAACCTCGCTCAATTCTATCTCACTCCCACTGTTTCCACCAAGAATTTATTCCTTCTCAAGGAACACAACTCTCTTGGCAACAAAGACCTTTCGGTTCTCGGGATGATAGAAATAATACTCACAAGTTTTCTTTGGGTATCCTATGAATGTGTACCATTCTGTTATTCATTCCAACTTATCGGGGTTGTGTCTTCTAACGTGGGCAGGACAGCCCCAAATCTTAACAATTTTAAGATCGAGCATTTTTCCTTTCCATATCTTATATGGTGTAGACACTACCAACTTTGATGGAACTCTGTTCAGAAGGTAAGCTGCAGTCTCTAAGGCATACCCCCAGAATGAGATGGGTAGGTCAACGAAACTCATCATGGATTGCACCATGTCTAACAGCGTGCGATTCCTTCTTTCTGATACACCATTGAGCTGAGGTATATAAGGAGGTGTCCACTGAGATAGAATCCCATTATCCCTGAGGAAATGAGTGAACTCTATACTTAGGTACTCTCCTCCTCGATCTGATCGAAGAGACTTAATACTCTTTTCAATTTGGTTCTCTATCTCATTTTTATATTCCTTGAATTTCTCGAAGGCCTCAGATTTGTACTTTATTAAGTACACGTGCCCATACCTATAGAAATCATCAGTGAATATAATGAAGTATAAGTAACCACTTATAGCTTGAGTCGACATGGGACCACATACATCACTATGTATGAGTTCCGATAACTCGGTGGCTCTTTCTCCAGTTCCACTAAAATGAGAGTTGGTCATCTTTTCACGAAGGCAAGGTTCGCAAGTTGTATATGTCTCATAGTCAAATGGATCTAAGTATCCATCTTTTAGCAACTGTTGAATCCTTCTCTCATGCATATGACATAGCCTACAATGCTATAGGTATGCATTATTTACCTCATCTCTTTTCCTCTTAGATATCTTTATATTCATGATATGTGGAGAAGTGTCTAATATATATAAGTCATTTATTATGGTCCCTCTAGTGATGATCTTATCATCCATAATTATTGAACAACTATTATTCTCAAAAATTAATTTATATCCACTAATTATCAAACAAGAGATATAAATAATATTTTTGATAATAAAGGAAACAAAATAGCATACATCTAATGCAATAATAGCTCCACCAGGCAGATGTAGGGTGACATCTCCAATAGCAACTGCAGTAACTCTTGCTCCATTGCCTATCTTGAGGTCCATCTCGTCTCTAGGCAATCTCCTAAGTCTTGCCAGAACTTACAATGAATTACAGATATGATAAACACTCCAAGTATCCAATACCCATATGTTATCATGAAAATCTGACAAGTGGAGATTGATCATGAATATACCTGAGGCTTTTCCAAGCCTCTGTTTTACCTTATCTGCAAGGTAGTCCTTACAGTTCCTCTTCTAGTGCTCGTCTTGGCCACAGTGGAAGCATTGTCCTTTATCCTTTACCGGGTATTTCTTAGCAACTTTTGCCTTACCTGGTCTTTCTTTGCCCTTATCCTTCTTAAGGATCTTGTTGGCTTTCATTTTTTTTTGGTCTTACCAATATAGAGAATTGGCTTCTCCTTCTTAATGGTCTCACCAATATAGAGATGTAGGGTGACCTCTCCAATAGCAACTGCAGTAACTCTTGCTCCATTGCCCATCTTGAGGTCCATCTAGCCTCTAGCCAATCTCCTAGGTCTTGTCAGAACTTGCAATGAATTATAGATATGATAAACACTCTCAGTATCCAATACCCATATGTTATCATGAAAATCTGACAAGTGGAGACTGATCATGAATATACCTGAGGCTTCTCCAAGCTTCTGTTTCGCCTTATCTCCAAGGTAGTCCTTACAGTTCCTCTTCTAGTGCCCATCTTGGCCATAGTGGAAGCATTTTCTTTTATCCTTTGCTGGGTATTTCTTAGCAACTTTTGCCTTACCTGATCTTTCTTTGCCCTTGCCCTTCTTAAGGATCTTGTTGGCCTTCGTTTTTTTTTTGGTCTCACCAATATAGAGAATTGGCTTCTCCTTCTTGATGGCACTCTTAGCTTCCCTCAACATATTGAAGAGCTCAGAGAGAGTCACCTCAAACTTGCTCATGTTAAAATTCATGATGAAGTGAGAAAAGGAATCTGGTAGGGACTGAAGTATAAGATCAACGCACAGATTATCCTCTAGGACTATTCCTAGACTTGTGAGTTTCTCGATCCACTCTATCATCTTTAGGACATGGTTCTCAACCGATGTCCCTTCTGTCATCCTAGCTTATAAGAGTTTTTTAGATATCTCATATCTTTGAGTTCTTCCCTGTTTCTAAAACAGCTGGCGGAGATGAAGAAGGATAGAATCTGTATCTATGCTCTCATGTTGCCTTTGTAACTCAGGAGTCATGGAGGCCAATATGTAACATTTTGCCAAAGTGGAATCATCTATATATTTCATATAGCGAGTGAAATCATCCTCGCTTGCCCCTTCTTCCGGCGTGGGCAGAATTGTATCAAGGACATATGCGATTTTCTCTATCATGAGAATAATTCTCAAATTGCGGAGCCAATATATATAGTTTGGACTAGTGAGGCGGTCAGCATCAAATATGCCACGTAGGGGGTTTGTGAGTGACATGTTTTTGACAAAACAAGATATAGCAAAAATAAATAACATGCAGATTTTACAGAAAATACTAATTAAGATATGGACTTCTATCTTAATGTACTCCCACTATTTTCTTAGCGAATCACACGACACCCTCGACACGTGAGATGAAAGTCTCCGGCAGACTCCTCGTGGGGATCGGGATCCAATTGGCATCTTAGTGCAATCTCAAGGGACTTGACCAATTAAACTAAGCCCAAAAGGTAGGCAACTCTTGCCAATCACAACTCCTTGTGACTTCCATCACGTTCGGCCTTCGAATCATCATGGTCTCGAGGGACTCAACCAACTATGATATTCAGTTAAGTTATCACCATCGTTACAAGATGAGTCTAATTTGATAATATGCCCTCGAGGGACTCGACCAAGCATACTATGTCCTCAGGTCACCGATGACATCTCTATGTCATAGGTAAGAACTCGATTACGTAGATAGGTGAGCCTTGAGGGACTCGACTAACTCAACCTATGTCGTGATTCAATTTCTTCCTATAACGATAGAAGGCCACGTGGGTCAATCTTATTGCCTCATGCTTACCGACTTAATATTATAGTAGGAGGGGTTTTTGTTTTGTATTAGTCTCCTAATATGTCGTGTCACACACATACATATTTAATATATATCTACACCACATGCTAATATATATATACATATATCTAGTAGGTGTATAACACATCACATATGAAAGCCACACCAGATGATCATGAGCCGTCACCTAATATGATTAAGCCCGAGCCAATAGGCCTAATCACTCATAATAGGATATATGTGTGCATTGACGCATCTCCATGCCCTGTGATTATTGATCTCGTCATCATCCGTTTCGTTGGATCGTTACATCACCATGCATCGTAATCTCCCGCCACGGCATCGTGGGTCTCGCTGTCACCTCCACGCTCCCACTGCGTCTCTCCATGTAATTACAAATAATCATAGGCTCGTAGACCCTAATAATAATAATAATCACAATTACACACATCACAACACATGGCTCATGATCATCCATCCACATCATACATCACATGTACATCACATCATATGTAGGATTACTAGATATATATAATAATTAATTAAACTATTTAATTAATTATTTTTTGAAAATCAGGATATGCTCAAAATTTTCAGAATTATCAAGGGAATTTTTATAATTTTGGATGAGAGGACAGTCCTCAGAATTTTCAGAATTGTCAATGGTATTTTCGAAATTCTGTACATGAGGATAGTCCTCGAAATTTTCAGAATTATTGAGGGTATTTTCGAAATTATGTACATGAGGACAATCCTTTTTCGAAATTATGGATCCCGTGGGAATTGCTTCTTTTAGCCCGTTTTCTCTTTTTGTAAGTCCAAGGGACTCTAGGAGATCTCGAGGAGGGCTGACCTTTACGGACGGACACGTATGGGTGCCGCACGACTTAGGCAAAATTAGCTAAGCTCGTGACAGTGTGGTATCAGAGTGGGACAAGTATATGCAGAAACACTCGCCATACAAACGTGGGGGACATAACTGGGCTGTGTGGAGGACAGCCAGCACGCGTAACCATTTGGGGGAAAACAGACATTGGATATAGGGAAAGGAGTCGCTCAGAGGAGCGGACATCCAGGTTTGACATTCAGAGGAATGGCCAACCCCTTTGCGTGAGAGGCACCACGAGGATAAGCAAGAGAAGAAGAATGCATAGAGCATAAAGATTGAGATGGTTAAGTTCGAGCTACAGCTCGATATTGACAACCAAACTTGACAGTGCTTAAGGCAAAGCGGGGCGCTTGGTGAAAGATGAGACCGTGCAAAGTGGGAGGTGTTGCATAATGACTTAGAGAGTTGTGTAAAACTTACAGAGGTGAGGGGAATTGCTAACTCAAAGGATTCAGTACTCATGCAAGGGCTTGTATACGGATGACAGAGTGTTCATGGCCATCCCAAGGCGTGATCGAAACTCGATGCCATGGAGCATCAGAACTTTCCCTTCGATATGGAAAGGATACATCCGTAGGTGACTGAAATGTGCAATAAGTTTAGCATATTGTTAGATGTTGAAGAGTGCAGTGGAGATTGTATTTGCGAAAGGTCGCAATCTAATAAGTGCATTTGCTAGGGCAGAACAAGGCACAAGTTTAGCAAGACAGAATAGTCCAAAGGGGATGGTGGTCTCTGAAACTTCCAGTGGGAAGTATGTAAAGAGGAAAGTTGCTCCAACAGGATAGATATCCAGGAGGGATAAGTCCTAGTTCTCTAGAGGGAGATTCATGTGCAACGAACTGCACATATTGAGGAATAGTTTCTCAAGGTAATATCTCCATAAAGCTCAATGGACCGAGCGAGTGACATGGAATCATCACATGATCTCGAATGAGGTAATGCATTGGTGGATGCATTTCGAGATCAAGTGGGGGAGTAATCTAAGTCAACATTATATGAAGGCACACTTAGAGTCAATGCAGAAATCAAACTCAATGGAGGGCTGACCCGTGGAATGGTAGATGTGAGGGCCACTATCAACTTAATACAAATCGAGGAGCGGAGCAACTTGGGTGGAACTGGGTAAAGTATATCAAGCCGCATGAAGGGAGTCGACATAGAAGATGGAACATGGAGTGGAGGCACGAAGCTTTCCTTGGACAGAGGTCAAGGGTATGAACTCTTGTAGAGGCAAGAGTGGGATCATGTCGTTTTATAAGTTCTTCATTCTAATGGGGCAGACTTATCTTCCATGGTGCCAAAGATAAAGGGAGCTTTGAGGCACATGCAAGCTACCTTAGAGATGCATTTGACGGAGTAACTAATGTGATTCAACTTACGGAGGCAAAGTTGGGATTAGAAGACCTTAGCACGGGGCAAGAGGACACAGAGGCAGGTACTCTTGAAGAATATGCCACAGTGTTGCCATTCGAGTTATCAGGAATAAGTGGTGTATAGCAGAGATTGTGCTGGTAGGGGATAGAGGCCTAGGATCCAGACAATGGTGCACCAATTCTAGCGAAGTTAGGATGACTTCACGAGCTACTAGGCGATGGACTGTGCTAGAGCTATGCTTTATCCAGGTGTAACCCAAGAGTGGATGGATAAAGTTGAATTGCTAAGGGAGCAAACTAAAAATCAGAGATGGCGGAGTCCCTACGAGGTGTTGACAAAGGCCACACATATGGAGAAGTCATAGTCTGAGTTCATCACACGAGAATCTATATGCAATGGAGATGTCACTAGGAGGTGACATGGTGCAGCATATCGTGGTGGAATAGTTCGTGGCAATGCAACGCAGGTGATCATGTCCGTGAGGGACAAGATCATGCGGAGGTATAATCAGGAGTTACTGGGAGCTCTCATTTGGTGTACGACATAATAAAAAGAAGGGCCATTGATTCAAGGAGTGAATGCCATGGTACCATAGAGGCAGGTCTTCGTGTGTGCATCAAAGCTTGCATTGGATGAAAGCTTTAGTCATCAGCATATGGGGGCTGTGTACCACCGAGGAAGAAGTCTAAGTGCAAGTATCAGTGAGTCCCATGGAGGGGGACGTAATCATGTGAATGATTTGGAGCTACTGGGAGCTCCACTTTGGTGAACAATATAATGGCAAGAAGGGTTGTGGATTCAAGAGGTGAATGCCATGGTACTGCAGAGGCGGGTCTTCCGTGTGTGTGCATCAAAGATTGCATCAAATGAAAATCTTGCTCATCAGCATATGAGAGCTATGTACCACCGAGGGAGAAGTCAGATTACAAGTACCAATGAGTCCCATGGAGGGGACTTGATTATACAAAGGTATGACTAGAGCAGCTGGAGAGTTGGACTACTTCAGTGCTCACATTATTAAGGGAGCTCGGCAAGTCAGAGGACAAGGCTAAGTAAGCAAACGTTGCTACCAAGGAAGCTAAGGAGAACAAAATCAGCATGAGCCCTGCAACAAGATGGCAGAGGCCATGCATGAGAGTTGCAGTTTGTCTTTCCATCGACCAAGGATAACTGCTAGGAGGATATAGTGGTATCAAAGTAGGTGGTTAAAAAGGGCAAGGAAGCGACGACGAGTCCAGTGGGGCTCAGCTACCCAAAAGCAAAGCGCCGGTTAGAAAGGAGGTGGACTCAGAAGAGCGCCACAGTGCCGCAGAGGTAGGTCTACCGATCGCGAAGGAAGGGATGCAGATGTAAGGCAACGGATAGTAGGGCTATGGGCTTGGCAGCACCATGGTACTGTAGAGATGGGACTTCTATGGAGTCATTGATCCCTTTCTCTCATGGAGGGAGAGCATTGGTCATAAAAGGGGCCGAGGATGTAGAGTATGCAAAGGCAAACTCCAAGTACCAAGACAGGACAGAAGGGTAGAGACCAAGGAATTTCATAAAATCAGTGTCAATGGACTTCTTATCAAGATAGCCGAAAGTGGGGGACTTTGGGTTGATGCAGGAGTGCTTGACCAAAGAACGAAGTAGACAGTACGTGGTACTGTACCTTTCTACTTAGAGGAGTAGGTAGTAAAGGTGATGGAGAAGACGGTACAATCCCAGAGGCGACCAGATCTATCAAAGACTTACTCCAAGTTGGGGGACTCCAAGTTGGGGTAAACTTTTTGCTCTTTTCGAGTGAAACTTCTTGCATTCCAGAAGTTCAATGGCAGTGAGAAGGTGAATCATAGTAGCTAACTCAATGCAAGGAGTGCAAACACTTTAAGTGCTTCAAAAGTGTGAGCAAAGAGCTGGCGAATGATAGTAACCATCTCAATGCATGAAGTACAAACTCGAGGAGGCAAGTGAAATCGAGTAACCTTTGCCTTCTTAACTCAAGAGAATGGGCGAAACTGAGTACCCCAATTCTCTTAACTCGAGGAGGTGAGCGAAGCCAAGTAACATTGCATTTTCAACTACTAAGAGAATGGGTGAAGTCAAGTATCTCAGTTCTCTTACTTATCCAGTAGAGGAGCTTTGCATAAGTTCAGTGACCCTTCAAAGAAAACTTATTGAAGACAATAGTTGTTAAATCCTCACCATTGGTGATCAGTACTACTGAGAGTAGATTATCCACTTCATTTCCCAATTAACTAATCGAAAGCAGGAGTGATGCGAACATACTTAGAAGTGATAACTAAACATGGAAGAAGGATCAATGGGCAAACATTGTGGAGGAAGGACCTCAAAAATCTTAAAGTCTGCGAGGCGATGCTCGTCAAAGTTCCAACAAGTATCCACCTAGTTCAAGCAACATGAGTATACTGTGATACTGGCATATAATAAGGTAGGTCTTTTCCTTCATCAGAAAGATCTGTAAGAACCAACAAGGATCAGCACAACTCAGCCAACCCCATACCAGATTCAGTCATTGGTGAGTTAAAGCAGCATGACGGATCAGAGTTCAACTACTCAACAACAGCGGCGGAGAGCGGTTGGGAGCCAAAGGGGCATGTTGTAGCCAAAGCAGAAGATTGAAGATTCAGTATAATGTGAGAAGATGTAGCGTCTACAGTGGCTTCAACAAGGATGTTGAAGGAATAAGTGGGGGAGAATGTCATGGACAATAATATAAACAAGGTGTTCGATGAAATGCTCGTGTTTGTCCGTATCCTTTGGTTTGTGTACATACCTTGTATAGCAAGTAGCGAGCTTGCAATAGGCTTAGCAGCCTGAGTTTGGTTTGCTTTATGGCCAATTTTGGCTTGTAAATACAAGTATGTCTTGTAAGCACTTGTGGGGACTTTGGTCTGTAATGGACCATTATCCTTTGTGTGCAACCTCTTTGAGTTTGTAATGTCAATGGGTGTAATTTATATCTGGCTTTATAAAGTGTTTGCTTGAGCAATTGCTTGTGGATCCCATGAGAATTGCTTCTTCTGACCCATTTTCTCTTTTTGTAAGTCTAAGGGACTCTAGGAGATCCCGGGGAGGGCTGACCTTTGCGGACGGACACGCATGGGTGCCGCACGGCTTAGGCAAAATCAGCTAAGTCTATGACAATATGTGTGTTACTCTCTAGACCAGATACCGAGCTAGTCGTGAGTCACTCCTACTAAAACTCCTTCTGATATAATGAATTATTAACTCCATAATAATTCACTAAACTCATCGACTATGGATGTACTAGGCCATTACGCCATAGTCCCCAGACGGTATAGTGGGATCGAATCCATCAGACCTATCTATCCTCAGTTACTATGTATCTATAATCCCTCATCTAAATAATATCCCAGAGACCATATATTGGATATAGTATTGTCAGGTCACATATGGAATCAGTTTGTCTTTCTCTAATTGGATTCTACCAGAGAACTCCTTCTCTCTCAATCCGAATGACCATAGCCAGAGATTTGTCTAAGCAAGCACATATGAGATATTCCTCTCATGATACCAAGAGTGGATGATCCTCTATTGACACTCAATTGCCTTTGTAAGGTTGGCTACTAATCCCGATAACCAGTTGTACTAGATCTGGAGCTTTCTAAACCTGTAAGTCTGGCTTCAAAGAAAGGAGTACTCATATAAAGCATCTTTGATTTCTTAAGTCCAAGGACTAGATACACAACTGGGACTATGGAATCACTATATGATATTAGGTATCATTAACCATACAACATTCCATAAGCGGATCAATCAGTGAACTCATTCTCTAATGAGCACCTGTACTATATCCCTAGTGTCTCCACACAAGTGGCTATGAGACTAGCCGCCTCCATCATATGGACGGGTATATAGTACACCGGTCTATCCGGTTATCTCAATGTCCCTCTCGAGTAACCTATAACCAGGATTATTTAGGATCTGTGTTTAAAAGTGAATCGATCTCATTATCATGATCTCATCACGATCCGATTCCCATTGCACAGAACCAAGGACATCACAATATATATGTAACAAATAATATAATATGGGAATATGCTAATATTAATCATAAGCAAAAAGATCACATAGTGTGTCACATGTGCCATCACTCATGTGATTGGCTTATAGGGCACCTGTAATCAGCAATAGAGCTTTAGCCTTGAGGATAAGGTTGATATGAAGATAACAGGTCTGATAGGACCCTAGCAGGGTTGGGTCCTAATTAATCGAGTTGAGATGTCAATAAAACCCTAAGACATGTAATAAACACTAATTAGCCATCGCCCACCTTAATTGGGAAGGTCGACTAGGGTTGGGAATGAGAGTAGTTACTAGAAGTAGGAGTCTCTCTAGGGTTAGGATTTATAAATCCTATAAAATCATGTAGCCACCCACCACTTTATTAAGGAATATAATCTCTTTCCTTCAGCCTTGTGGCTGAATACCAAGAGGGAGGAAGCCCTATAAAGTTCCAAGAAGGACCAATCCCCTTTAGAGATTATCTTCCAGTGTTAGAATCCCTTGGGATTCTATCAAACCTTTACAAATTTTTCTCTCTTCTCTTAGACTCACTTTACACTTTGAAACACTTAATGGAAGCTCTCAAGTTTTACACAATTTTGACTAAGATTACAACCATAATTTTTGCACTTTCTTATCACTTTCTTATTATCCAATATAAGAATATTTTGGGTATTTATAAATCTCAACTGACTTAAAAAAAATGAAGCCAAAATCCAACCAATTCCCAAAAAATAGGCTACGGGCAGTACTACCGTCGACATCGATGGTACGACCATCGATAGTCAATCGAAAGCTTGGGTGGCGACGGTACTACTATCGCTTGGGTGGTATCACCGTCACCTAGGTAGTACTATCATCAAGAATATTAAAATAGTACTTTTCTAATATTATTTCATACCTAACTTGTACCCTCCTATTGACTCCTTTCTTAGTCAACGAAATGAGCTCAACCTGAGCACAAATCCAACTCAAAGTGGACCTGGTTGCCTCACAATAAATTAATTTAGATTTCATCCAAATCTAACTCAATTAGGACTAAAAATAATCGATTCTAACTATAACATACTAAGACACACAAATACAATCATCCTTATTGTTTGGCACATCAATTGATCTTCCGAACTCTCGGTGAACTTCTCGGCATCCTCTGGCAAACTTTCGACGAGTCTCTCGATCAATTTCTGGCAAACTCTCGATGCACTCCTAGCAAGCTCTCGATCACCTTCAACGAGCTCCTGATGAACTCCTGGAAAGCTCCCGATTACTTTCGGTGAGCTCTTGACAAACTCTCGACAAGTCCCGATCACCTTTGGCGAGCTTCTAGCGAGTTCCCACTGCATCATCCGAATCCCAGCCCGATGCCCGAATTTGACTTCAGCCCAATATTTGATTGTATTATCTTTTCACCATCATAGTTAATCCTATATTACTTTTTCTAACATACAAGTTAGATCATAAAATCTATCAGAATTAATTTTATGATTAAAATTTAAGATTCAATAAAAATTTCTATTATCGTAGAAAGACAAACAACTATGTCTATCACTTGGTAACTTACGGAGAGATAAGAGAAACAAATAAACTTTAGTAGGCATAAAGACTAAATGCTCATCATTGTGTAATAAAAAAATCATTAATATGCGAATAAGACTATATATAATGACATGATACCTTAATTTGGTATCTTTATACCTAATGACATGAGTCAAAGTCCAAGTAAGAAAAATTTCTTACCAAGAGCTGAAGATTCAAATATTATCAAACAAGTATAGGTGCAGAGTGCAAACAAAGATATTTAGACTTGTCCTTGGTGCTTTGGCTCATGTTATAAGGAGGTATTAGGTTTCCTCTATTGCATAAGGCATTATCGTAAATACAATTTATCATGATTCAACTTTCATTATAACTCATTCTCTCCATAATTGCTATACCTTGTTACTCAGTGATATATATTCACATGTACTCCTAAATTCATGTGGCATCTAAGATCTATGAGATTGGAACAAAGAATGGACCATTCTAACAAATATTAAATTTTTTTTATTGATCATGTTTGCCTATCCTAACTGCGAGTTAGCAGCTAAACTCCAAAAACTCGACTGTATATTAAGGATTACTAACATGAAAGAGAGACAACCGAAAGACAGAAATCATAGCATAATGTTTATTTTGAGTTAGAGATAATTTAGGAATCTTAAACTATGTAAGGGAAAAAAAATATTAATACATCACACTAGCATCTCTGTCACTCACAATTGTCCTTGGAATTCCGTATAATCTCATAATTTCTTTGAAAAACAATCTATGTGTTGCATCATATGTTTTGTGGCAAGGAATGAAATGTGTTATCTTGTTAAACCTATCAACAACAACAAAAATAGAATCTCTCCCTCCTTTTAACCTAGGTAAACTCAAAACAAAGTCCATGACTATATCAACCCAAGGCTCACTAGGTATAGGAAGAAGAGTATACAACCCATGAGGCATTACTTTAGATTTAGCTTGTTTACAATTAATACATTTCTCACACAATCTCTCAACATCTCTTTTCATGTGTGGCAAAAAAAAAAAATGATCATTTAACACATCTAAAATTTTTTTATCCTAAATGCCCTATTAAACCTCCACTATGTGCCTCTCTCACAAGTAATTCTCTCATTGAACATTGAGAAATATACAACTTATTTTCTTTGAAAAGAAAATCATCGTGCCTGAAAAAATATCAAAACCCTCTTTCTCACATGCCCCATAAACATTAGCAAAATGATAGTCAGAATTATATAAATCTTTAATATACTCAAATCCCAATAATTTGACATTGAGTTTAGAAATTAGAGCATACCTTCTAGAAAGAGTATTGACAACTATATTTTCCTTACCTTGTTTGTACTTGATGATGTATGGAAAGGATTTAATAAACTACACCCATTTTGCATGCTTGCGACTTAGTTTTCCTTATCCTTTGAGATATTTCAAGGACTTATAATTGGTATGTATAATGAATTCCTTGTATCAAAGATAATGTTGTCATATCTCTAACACTCTTACCAAAGCATAGAACTCTTTGTCATATGTCGGGTAGTTAAGTCTTGCTCCACTTAGCTTCTCACTGAATAACGCAATGAGTCTAACTTCTTGCATTAAGACTCCTCCAATACCTATCCCACTCGCATCACACTCGATCTCAAAAAGTTTTAGCAAAGTTAGGTAAAACAAGCAAAGGTGTTGAACTAAGTTTGTCTTTAAGAAAATTGAAAATATCATCTTGTTCTTTGCCCCCACCTAAATCCCACATTCTTTTTTATGTATTCAATTAATGATGCAGCAATTATAGAAAAATCTTTAATGAATCTTCTATAAAAGCTAGCATGACCATGAAAACTTCTAACATACTAATACTAGTGGATTTTGGCCATTCCCTAATTATTTTTACTTTTTCTTGATGAACATATATTCCTTTATCATTAACAACATAACTAAGAAAAGTAATTTTATTAGTGCAAAATATATATTTCTTTAGATTAGCATATAACTTGGCTTTCTTAAGCACATCAAAAACAACTTTTAAATGTGCTACATGCTCATCCAAACTTTTGCTACACATAAGTATATCATTAAAACAAATAATGACAAACTTTCCAATATAAGTACGCAAAATATGGTTCATCAATCTCATGAAAGTATTAGGTGCATTAGTTAAGCCAAAAGGTATCACCAACCATTCATATAAACCATGTTTAGTTTTGAAAACAGTTTTCCATTTATCACCCTCATGCATTCTTATTTGATAATATTCATATTTCAAATCGATTTTTGAAAATACACAAGAACCATGCAATTAATCTAACATGTCATCTAACCTAGGAATAGGATATCGATATTTTACCATGATTTTATAGATGGCTCTACAATTAGCACATATTATCCAAGATCCATCTTTTTTTACACCAACAAAATAGGAACTACACATGGACTCATGCTTTCTCACACATAACCCTTTTTCATAAGCTCACTTGCTTTTGGATTTCCTTGGTCTCTTCGGGGTTGCATCTATATACTAGCTTGTTTGGTATGCTTGCACCCGGAATGAAATATATTTGATGCTCAATTCCTTTAATTGGTGGCAAACCATTTGGAACTTCTTCGAGAAAGAGATCCTCATTTTCCTGTAAAAGATCAACAATAACACTAGGCAAATTTTTATTAATTTCGTTAGATGTAATAAAATGTTCTTGTACATAAGTATAAATATGGGCTGCCTCATGGTTAAGGCTTTCTTTACATCACTTATTTTGGCATAAGCGCTCATTTTTCTTTTACTCATGTCTTCCTTGTTTTCTCTCCCCTTGTGTTTCCCAACACTCTTGTTTTTACCACACAACTAACATTTTTCTTTTTTCTCTCTTTCTTGCTCCCTCCCTAAAATTTTGGTTAATGAAGATTCAAGCTCCTCATACTATTGTTTTATGTGCATTTGATCTTCAAAAATGGTCTTTTAAGGTAAAGGTCTAAGTTGATATTTCTATCCATCCATGATCAAAGAATAATGATTCTTGAACCCATCATTTATTACCTTCGATCATATTGCCATGGTCTCCCCAACAATAAGTGACCAACATGTATAGGTACCACATCATACCAAACTTCATCCTTATATATTCCAATTAAGAAAGAAACTAACACTCATTGATTTACTTTCACTGCACCACTATCATTTAACCATTATAACTTATAAGATTTTGGATGTTTGATAGTAGGTAATTTCAATTTCTCCATGAGTAAGATACTTGTCACATTTGTACAACTTTCACTATCAACAATCATATTACACAATTTGTTAGCAATCAAATTCCTTAGCCATTTTCGGAAAATAATTTAGAGCAAGTTGGGTACAAGGCTATTGTATTCAACCACTTGTCATCCACAAATAGATGGACAAACGGAGGTAGTAAATAGAACTTTATCAACGCTTTTGAAGGCCATAAGTCAAAGAAATTTGAAGAATTGGGAGGAATGCTTACCACATGTCGAGTTTGCTTATAACAGAAGTGTGCATGCTACAAAAAACCATTCCCCATTTGAAGTTATGTATAGGTTCAATCCATTAACTCCTATGGATTTACTACCGTTACATTTGAAAAAGACTAATTTGGATGGTAAGCAAAAAGCTAATTTTGTCAAAGCATTGCATGAAAGAGTTTGGACAAAAATTGAAAAGAAAACTCTATAATATGAGAAAAAACATAACAAAGGCTGAAAGCAAGTAGTATTTGAACCCAGTGATTGAGTTTGGCTACACTTAAGGAAGGAAATATTTCCTAGCCAAAGAAAGTCTAAACTAATACCAAGAGGAGATGGTCTATTTCGAATCCTTCAAAGAATCAATGACAATGCATACAAGCTAGAACTACTAGGTGAGTATGGTAATATTAGTGCAACCTTCAATATTTCTGATTTATTTTTGTTTGATGTAGGCAATGAAGTCGGTGATTTGAGGATGAATCCTTTCAAGGAAAGGGGGAATGATATAACCTAATTAGGTGATCATAAATCTGTCAAGGACCCTTTTGTTATTCATGAAGGATCGATAACAAGAGCTAAAGTTAAAAAGATGAAAGAAGCTATAATTTATTCATTAGAAGGCATTTGGAAAGAACAAGCTGGTCAAGATTTGGTCAAAATTCTATGGATGTAAGAAGAGCAAAAAAAGGTCAACGTGATTTAGATAAGTCCATACAGTGAAGAGAAAGTCTAGCCTTGAAGGAATTACAAAATTTAATCCATATTTTAAAGAATAAAGGTCATTGTAGAATTCATGAATGATCTATATTCATGAATTGAGAATATAAATTTTATTTAATGTATTTAATTAGTTCATTCTCTTTGTACTTTGTCTTGCTCTATACAAATAAGGCTATCTCTCTTTGTAAAGAATAGCTTAGAGAAATATAATTATCTTCCAACACCGGTGAGTGTTTGTTTTTAAGTTATTGTATCAACTTTGGAACTTATAAAACTTTTATGCTTGTGGTGTTAAAAAATTCTAAATCTTTACTTTTCTTTTTAACTTATCAAACTTTTTTGTTTGTGGTGTTTATGGAAATCAAAGTGCTATTCTAATCTTTTATTATTTTTCTTTAATAAAGTGATTAGAATAGTTTCTTTTACTGATAAAATCCCAGAAGGAGCTCTGTAGAATTTGATAGTTGAGGGGGATCAACCCTTGGAATACTATAGGGGTTCCTCCCTCCTAAAACTCGGCACAAGGTTGAATAAAAGATGATTCTTGCTTGATAAAAAGAGACGGAGACTATAAGCTTATATAGGACTCAAAACTCTAGCCCTAGGGGGTGCTTCCTAAGTGAAACCCCTTTTGCCCCTCTTATAGCTGCCATGCCTAAATAAAGGGGACGGCGACCTAAGTGGCTGCACAAGCCACACCCCTTTGCTAGAAACCCTAGCCGACCAACCAAGTAAGAGGGGTGGCTAGAAAGCCCTAAGGCTCCAAAATAAACCATAGCCACACTTTTTTATAGGATAGAAGTGACTAGGTGGGGTTTTATTACAATCTCACAGGGTTCTTATTAATTAATTCTAGGGTGATTAGGACTCATCTCTGTTGGAGTCCTATCAAGCCTGCCCTATTTGAATCAGCCTTGTCCTCAAGGCTAAGGATCTATAAACTCAGGGAATCGGGTTTTCAGCTGCTTATATGATTCTCATGTTATCATCAACTGAACTTTGGCCTCCTCATCAACTTGGGTGTCAATTGGAAGGATTTGAGCTGAGTCGTCTTCTTTAAATTTTCATTTGAGGTGAGATACTTGGAGGATCAATTATAATCCTAATTTGGTGCATGGATCTGATTTTTAGGTTATGGTTCCAATGTGATATCTAATTTTATAAGGCCTAAAGAATAGATAGACTACTTCCTTAAGGCTCAAGTTTCTTGCTGATCAAGCTGGAGGTGTAGGAAAACTTGATCTTCAATTTTTTATCCATTCTATAGTTTATCGAAAGGCTATTTCTTATTTGCATGTGCTGTCATGTGGTTAGTTATTAGTAGTAGCCAATCTTTCTTCTGCAATTGTGACTACCCTCTGGTATAGTTTAGGATGATGAGAGCCTAATATGGTATGAACATAGATTGTAATTCTTCTGGGCTTACTCCTCCTTCGTGCCATGGACCTATATCCAGCAAAATTTTAAAGTTAGTAACAATGAGTATCACTTTTAAAAACCTCATGTAAAGTGTAGGGAAAGCCTCGGTGTGGATTAAGAGTTGATCATCTTACATAAGAACAGCCCCAATTCTAACTCTGGATGTGCCGGCCTCAATTACAAAGGTGCAGTTGAAATCGGGCAGCATTAGGACCGATGTCATCGTCATGGTTGTCTTGATCTATTCAAAGGTTGTGGAAGCTTTATCTGACCATAAGAAGGAGTCTTTCTTTAGTAAGGATGTGAGTGAGGCACTGATCTTGCCATAATCTTTCATGAATATCCGATAGTAGTCCAAGGAAGCCGCGCAACGATTTTATGTTCATAGGTCTCAGCTATCCTTGCATTGCTTCGATCTTCATTGGGTCTACTATCACTCTATCCTTTGATATAATGTGCTTTAAATACTCTACTTTACATTTTAAAAAGCTATACTTTGATTATTTAACATAAACGATATTCTCCCGAAGAATCATTAGAACAATTCATAAGTGTTGAAAATGCATATCAAGTGTAGGGCTATAAATGAGGATATTATCAAGAAATACCAACATAAACTTACATAGAAACCTCTAGAAAATATCGTTCATCAAGCTTTGAAAAGTAGAAGAAGCATTCGTAAGTCCGAAGGGCATTACCAAAAACTCGTAGTGGCCGTTATGTGTGCGAAATGTAATTTTCATAACATCTTTGGTGCATACCTGAATCTGATTGTGTCCGGAATGGAGATCCAATTTAGTGAAAACTCGGGCTCCTTTTAGTTCATCTAAGAGCTTATCTACTACTAGTATAGGATATTTGCCTTTGACGGTGATGACGTTCAAGGCTTGATAATCAACGCATATTCACCACATACCATCCTTCTTGTACACTAGCAACATCGGCGAGGAGTAAGGGTTGTAGCTTGGTCGAATCACTCCAGTGTCGAGTATCTTCTTAACAATGTTCTCAATCTCATCCTTCTGCAAGTGAGGATAGTGATACAGTCTCAAATTTGCTAGAGGTTTGCCCGACAATATAAAGATGTAATGGTCATGTGGTCGGTTAGGGGGAAGCCCATGCGGCTCCGTGAAAACATCCACGAATTCGTCCAGTAAGAGGCCAAGCTTAGGATCTGAATTTTACACTTTTTCCTCCTTCGATAATGAGGAGCCACCCATTTTTGCAGTGATGTTCTCGGCTCCAAGGTTCATCATAATGCCAACATAACCCCTTGGCCGATCATTCAAGAAGCTCATCTCTTGTTAATGTTTTTGGTGCGGGCGCTCGGGTGGCAGTAGAGGGGGCTAAAGGCTTCAGTATTGCTGGTCAAGGAGCGACCCTTGGACTTTATACTTCATGGTTTAATCGTTCTTCTTGGATTCTTATGAAGGAAATCGCTGTCATAAGAGTGTACGGTTGTCGCGCCTTTACTTCTACTCAGATCTCGAGCTTTAGACCCTCAATAAAAGTCCCTAAAAGCTACTTTTCAAACCAATGCATAGTTTGGTTAGATAAATGTTCCAACCTTGTTTGGTATTCTTTTATTATAGAGGTTTACCGAATCTTCACCAATTGTCTGTCGATGTTGTCGAAATCAATTAGTCCGAAGCGATTTAGTTGTCCTTCCTTGAATTGCTACCAAGAGAGACCTCCATAGGTGTGCTCAAACCAATTGAACCACTAAATAGCATCTCCCTCAAGATGGATGATAACAATCTCCACTTGTGTCGCATTGGTGATTTGGTAGAATCGAAAATAGTGCTCTGCGTGTGAGATCCATTCGCTTGGGTCTCCTTCTTCCCATCTAGGGAAGTCAACCTTTATGTGTGGCTTATTTAAATCAGGGATGATGTGACCATGCTCTTGAGAATCATCTCACCAATCTGAAGTTTCTCCTTGCTATGATTTCCTCAGGCTCGATGGTCGGCCTATGCTGAATTCGATGAAAAGGGATCAGATTTTCTCCTCCATGTGGCTTTCAAAGGCTTTTAACTTAGCATTGATGGCCTCCTATGATGCCATGCTATAGGCTTCTAGATCTGTAATGTTAAGGTCCTTTTTTTGTTATTGGGTTAGTGGCATGAGAATTTCTAGAGAAGAGATGGCCGGTTGGATGGGTGGATCGGGTAGATGGAAGTAGGCTGTGATTAGGGATGATTTAGGAGGCTGTTTAGGAGCAGTTTAGAATGGTTCTTAGTGATGATAGTAGAGTTTGCAGATAAGAGAAAGAAAGTCCAAAAATCTCGTAAAAAATAGCACTCAAATATGATGAAATTCAACAAAGAATAGGTTATGTACATACTGTCCTACCAAATAGAATTTACATCGGAGAAACACTAAATTCTTGACATAATTTTCAGAGGAAAACCAAAGTAAAATATATAGAAATTTGTTACAAATCCTTGGTTTAGATGTGAGTAATATCAGCAAATAAGTTCGATAAAATTTTGGCAGCGTAACGGTAGGAAAGTGGATGAAAAGACGGAAGGCGGATTCTTCGTCGTAAAATTTCAGCAATGCGTGATGAGGAATTACAGCACTATAATTCCAGTTTTAGAAGGAATTTTTTCTAGAGATCAATCTTAGATAAAAGGTAAGATGATCTATGAATTTTTATAAAAGTTTCAACCAAAAAGGATGAGCAAAAGTTTAGTTTCAAGAAGCAACAATTGGCTTAAATGTTTTTACAATATTTTCCCTTCGCAATGATGGTAATGTTTATGACGGTAGAATTTTGCAGTAAAAAAAATATGAAAAAACTTTTCCAACATATAAGGCAAAGAAATAGTAGTAGTAAATAGGCATGGGTGATGAAAATATACCAGATCTCTAATTTTAAATGCAGGGGATAGCAGTAGATTGATTTGATCAGTGGCTTGGGGATGACGGTGGAGGCATGTGTTGCAGCAATTATGAGAATTGCTTGGAAGGGTGGAGGTGGCAGAGATGACAGCCAGGGTAACAAGAATGCTACTCTAATAGTAGATGATAGAACCCCAGAAGGAGCTTTATAGAATTTGATCTTTGAGGGGGATCAACCCTTGGAATACTATAGGGGTTCCTCCCTCCTAGACCTCAGCACAAGGTTGAATAAAAGATGATTCTTGCTTGATAAAAGGAGGTGGAGGCTACAAGCCTATATAGGGCTTAAAACCTTAGCCCTAGGAGGTGCTTCCTAAGCAAATTTTCCCTTTTACCCCTCTTATAACTGCCATGCCTAAATAAAGGGGGCGGTGGCATAAGCGGCTGCACAAGTCACGCCCCTCTGCTAGAAGCCCTAGCCAACAAGCCCAGTAAGGGGGGTGGCAGCTAGGAAGCCTTAATGCCCAAAATAAATCCTAGTGATACTTCTTTATAGGATGGAAGTGACTAGGTAGAGTTTTATTATAATCTCACAGGCTTCTTATTAATTACTTCTAGGGTGATTAGGAAGGACTCAACCCTGCTGGTGTCTTATCACTTACTTTAATCTCGAACGATCCATCTTATTTCAATTCGTTGGAGGGTATCAATTTGCATTCCATATGTATCATAGCTCTTTAGCTATTAGGGTGTATGGTTGCTAAGTTGATGATTTCCACTACGTCCCCTAAGTCTTTCATGAAGAAGTATCCAGATAGTCAAGCCTTTACTATGGAGAGCATTCATATATCATTCCTAATGATTAGGATGTCATCTACATTTAGCACCAAGAAGGTGACAGTACTCTCACTTACCTTCCTATATACACAAGACTCATCTTCATTTTAACGAAGTCATAATATTTTGTTGCCTCATTAAATCTTATGTTCCATTTTCGGGAAGCCTGTTTTAGTCCATAGATGGACCTGAACAACCTGTAAACCTTATCTGTGTTGGTTACAGGTGCTTTGCAAGCCAATCATATGAGTGATGACACGTGTGACATGCTACAATAATCTTTTTACATATTATTGATATTAATATTTTCTCATATTATATACTATTTGCATAAGGCAATTAGATTGACTCATATGACCTTCCATTATTAGAGGGAGAAATCAAATCTCAACGTAGGTTGAGTTGGTTGAGTCCCTTGAGGCTCATATATATCACGATTTAAGATCTTGCCTATGACATATAGATGTCACTATTGAATCTTGAATTTTGATGTTAAAATCAATTAATGAATTTATAAACTAATATGCTTTCAAAGATGAGTAATGCAAGAAAACTTCAATAATGGACTTGAACATCGGAGGGCAATTTCGAAGCAAGATGTTAGACCAAAACATATCATGTCAAAAATTGGACGTCAGGCCAGAGGATTGGTTGATGTGCGACATGATAGACTTCATGTAAAGTTTGATCGTCGGGTCAGAAGATGTGCGTGAAGTTTGAACAAACTGTCAAATGATCAGAGGACATACCTGAATGATGGACAACATGTTGAAAGCTATATATTTGTAATTAAGTTGGTTAGGTCTTAATTGTGATCATTTAGAGTTGAATTAAGTCGGTATTGGGTCGTAACCATTAGGTCTTAATTCTTGTTTACTAAAGCATGAAAAGAGCATGAAATGTATGAAAAAGGGGTAAAAATTGATAGAATCCTTGAGCTAAAAGTGTTATAAACTCTTAGTGTTTGAGTCTCTTCCTCCTCAAGTTTAGTAGTCATTCTAAGGAGGATTAAAGTCTTGTGAGAAAGAGTCTGTAAAGGTTTCTCCTGAGCCTTGTAAAAGGAAAAAGTGTTGTAAGATCAGTAGTGAAAATCGGTGGCCTCGAGAGAACAGGAATCATGAATGGACATAGGTCAGGATGACCGAAACATTATAAATTGGTTTGCATTTCCTTCTTGCTTTTACCTATCATCTGTTTACTGATTTAATCACTACTTTACTATTACTTTTAAGTTAAATAGATTTTTGATTTATATTCTTCTTCGAACATTCAAATAAGATTTTTTTTTTCAATAATCACTAATTCCCCCACCTCCCTTTTCACTTGGTGCTATTACAGTTCTAACAGTTGGTATCAGAGCTAAGTTCACTTTGTTGGATTAACACCCAAATGAATTTCAATGGCTTTTTCTGGCAATCACAAGGGTCACTCTATCACTCATCCTCCTATGTTCAATGAGATAGACTACACTTACTGAAAAATACAAATGATTGATTTCTATAGATTTCAAGCTATGAAGTGTTGTTGAAAATGACTTAAAAAAATCTTCCAATCCAATGAATGATTGAAATAATTTTGAAAAGATCTATGAACGCTTTGTTTTGGGCTTTGAATAAAAATGAATTTAATCTTGCTTCTAGTGTGACATTGCATATGATATTTGATACACACTATAAGTCACACATGAAGGCACAAGTAGAGTAAAAGAGATAAAAATTCATCTTTTAGTATATAGTTATAAACTATTTAAAATTAAGCCATTTGAAACCATTGGTATTATGTACACCCATTTTACAGATGTTGTCAATGGTTTGAAAGCTCTTGGTAAATATTATACCAATCTTGAATTAGAATATAAAATTTTAAGATCTCTTCTCAAAATGTTGGGATCCAAAAGTAACTGCTATCTAAGAGACAAAGGACTTAAACAATTTTCTTCTTGAAGAACTCATAGGGTCCTTAATGACCTTTGAAATAACTTGTAAAACACACGATAAATAAGAGGAAAGCCTTCCAAAGAATATGAAGGATATTGTACTAAGAACAAAAGAAGATTCCTCGAATAAAATATCAAGTAATAAGGATAATGACATTGCACTTCTGATAAGAAGATTTAAAAAATTCATAAAAAGGAACAAAAGTCATAAGAATAAATATGAATCCAAAAAAGATATTATAATATGTTATAAATGCAAGAAGCTATGACACTTCAAAAATGTGTGTCCACAACTAAAAAAAAGAAGTTGCTGACTCAAAAGAAGAAGAAAGCATTCAAGGTAACTTGGGATGATTTGAGCATATTAGAGGATGAAGAGCAAAATAATAAAGACAAAGTGACAAACTACACACTGATGGCCTTCAATGATAAGGTATATAACTCTTCCAAGACTCTCGTATCTTATGATGAATTATTCAATATATATCATGATTTATATGATAAACTAAAAAATATTGGTAAGAAATATAAGTTACTAAAAAAGGATCATGCATTACTTGTATATTTGAAACTTTTCATAAAACATCAACATCATGTACTCCTTGCTCTAAATGTTGAGTTAGATTCACTAAAAAGGAAAAATTTTAAAATTAAAAATAAATTATTAAACATGATTATTGCTAACCAAGATTATGTTTATAGAAAGGAAAGAAATGACTTTGTAAGTAGTAACACTCATCAAAACTAACAAAATTTATAAAAGGTTCTACACTACATATTCCCCCTAAGAAAAATATAATTTTTGTTGAAGATTTGGTCATTTTGCATATACATGTTCTTTCAGAAAATGTAGCTCACATAAATTAGTTTGGGTTCCAAAAGGAACAATCAATGACTTGATGGCAAAATTTAAGAAAGGTCTAACCATGAAGGATCCAAAGTTAAATGGATACCTAAAGTAAACCCATCTTTTTTATAAGTATGTTTGTAAACAAGAGCTAGGAGCAAAAGGTGGTATCTTGATAGTGGATGCTCAAGGCACATGACCGGAGACCCAACATAATTTTTAAAGATCACTAGTCAAGACGGAGTGTATATCACCTTCAGAGACAACAACAAAGGGAAAATTATCGGTATTGAAAATATCAAGAATAATTCAAACCTATTAACAAAAGATACTTTGTTAGCTGATGGTTTAAAACATAACTTACTAAATATTAGTCAATTATGTGATAAAGGATATAATATTAAATTTAAATCTAATGCATGCATTATAGACATACTATGTAAGAATAAATCCATGATTACGTTAAGGAACAATAATGTTTATACCATTGATTTTGATGATTTTTATGACAAAACCTAGTTTTTGACTTTAAATGATGATGCATGGCTTTGGCATAGGAGATTAGGTCATACAAGCATAAAATTATTTTCATAAATCAAACCTTAAGAAATTGTAAGAGGAATACCTAGGATTAAATTTGTTAAAGATAAGATTTGTGATGCATGTCAACTAGGAAAACAAATAAAGAGTGGTTTTAAACCCACAAATTAAGTCTAGGAGGTAGTAAATATAGATTTATTTGGACTAATTGATATAACAAGTCTAGGATGTAGTAAATATGCTTTTATAATTGCTAATGACTATAGTAGATTTACTTGAACATACTTCTTAACACATAAAAGTGATTGTTTTAAATGTTTTATGAAGTTATGCAAACAAGTTCAAAATGAAAAATGTTTTATGATTTCTTCTATTTATAGTGGTTATGGTGGTGAATTTAAAAATCATAATTTTTAGAAATTTTATGATTCCAATGTGTATGACCATAATTTCTCTACTCCAATAAATCCACAACAAAATGAAGTTATTGAGAGAAAGAATAAGAGTTTACAAGATATGACAAGAACAATGCTTAATGAACATGGCCTACCCAAATACTTTGGGGCTGAAGCTATTAACACGATATGTTATATTATAAATAGGGTTCTCATAAGACCTATACTATCTAAAACTTCTGATGGATTATGGTATAATAAAAAACATAATTTTTGTATTTTAAAATTTTTGATTAGAAATATTTTATTTTATTTTGATTAGAAATACTATCTAAAACTTCCAAACTAAGAGTTGGTCTAAGAAATAACTTTTAGGTACTTTTATCAAGGGCCTAAAGCCAGAGATCCGAGGAGAAGTAAAGACACGACAACCGTACACTCTTATGGCGATGATTTCTTTCGCGCATATCCAAGAAGAACAATTGAACCATGAGGTATGAAGGACAAAAGTTGCTCCTCGACCAGCCATGCCGAGGCCTACTGCCCCCTCTACTGCCATCCAAGCCCCTGCACTAAAAAAGTTGACAAGAGATGAGCTTCGCAGACAATCGGCCAAGGAGTTGTGTTGGCATTGCGACGAACCGTGGAGCCACGAACATCACTGCAAAAAGGGCCGTCTCCTCATGATTGAACTAGCGGAGGATGAGGACAATAAAATATCTAAAGAAGCCTTTGAACCTAAAGAAGAAGCTATAGAAGAAGCCATAGAGGAAGAGTCCCAACCGACCAACTATCAGTGCATGCATTAGCCGGCTATTCCAATCCGCAGATGATAAAAGTTGAAGGACTTCTAAAACAACAACTCATCACCATTCTCATTGATATGGGCAGCACTAATAACTTTCTCAATAGTAAGGTTGTTGCATGTTTAGTGCTTCAAATCGAAGGTTGCAACAAGTTTGACGTAAAGGTTATCGACAGCCAAATCTTTAATTGCGACCAACGGTGCCCGCGGGTGAAACTACTCCTCCAAGACCAAGAAGTGGTAGCTGATTTCTTCCTCTTACCCATCGATGACTGAGGATCGAATGACTCACAACAATAGGTGATATCTCATAAAATTTTTCTAAATTAATCATGAAATTTTATTGCAAAGGGAGATAGGTCACGTTACGAGGCAAGCACGGGAGCCAAATTTCCACCATTTCAAATGGAGAAAGTTTTGCACAAAGTATATGGTGAATTCTTGATGCATATTTAGCAGCCATCTATGAGAGAGAATATACAAAACTCAGATCCTAAGCTTGCCCTTTGCCTGAATGAATTCGCGGATGTTTTCTTGGAGCCGCATGGGCTGCCCCCTAACCGGCCGCATGACCACTGCATTCCTATTTTGTCAGGCAAACCTCTAGCAAATTTACATCCATATCACTATCCTCACTTGCAGAAGGATGAGATCGAGAATATTATTAAAGAGATGCTTGACATCGGGGTGATTCGACCGAGCTGCAGCCCTTACTCCTTACCGGTGTTGCTAGTGCGCAAGAAAGAAGGTACGTGACAGATGTGCGTTGACTACCAGGCTCTAAACGCCATCACCGTCAAGGATAAATATCTCCTTTGTAGATGAACTCTTGGACGAATTAAAAAGAGCCCAAATCTTCACTAAATTAGATCTCCGATCCGGATACCATCAGATTCGGGTATGCATTGAAGATATTCTGAAAATTATGTTCCGCACGCATAACAGCCACTATGAGTTTCTGGTAATACCTTTCAGACTTATGAATGCTCCTTCTACTTTCCAAAACATGATGAATGACATTTTTCAGAGTTTTCTATGCAAGTTCGTATTGGTATTCTTTGATGATATTATCATTTATAGCCCTACGCTTGATATACATTTTTAACACTTACGAACTGTTCTAATGATTCTTCGAGAGAATACTCCTTATGTTAAATAGTCAAAGTGCAGCTTATTATAGCGTAAAGTGGAGTACCTTGGGCACATTATATTAGAGGATGGAGTGGTGGTGGACCCGACAAAGAACGAGGCAATGCAAGGATGGCCGAGACCTACAAACGTACAATCATTACGCGGTTTCCTTGGACTCACGGGCTACTACCAAAATTTTGTGAAAGATTTTGGCAAGATCAGTACCCCGCTCACGTCCTTACTGAAGAAAGACTCCTTCTTATAGTTGGATAAAGCCTCTGCAGCCTTCGAACGACTCAAGGCAGCCATGACGATGACGTCGGTCCTAGCGCTGCTTGATTTCGGTCGCACTTTGGTCATTGAGGCCGATGCGTCAGGAGTTGGAATTGGGGCTATTCTTATGCAAGATAGTCAAATACTAATTTACACTGAGGCTTCTCCTACACTTCATATAAGGTTTTTACAGGAGATACTAATTACTACCAAATTTAAAATATGGTTGGATACAGGTCTATGGCACGAAAGAGGAGTAAAACTAGAAGAATTATAATCCATGCTCACGCTAGATTGGGCTCTCATCATGCTGAACCATACCAGAGGGCAGTTACCATTCCAGAGGAAAGATTGACTATCACTAAAGACTAACCATATGACATCATATGTAAAGAAGAAACAACCTCCCAACAAACTTTAGAATGGAAGAAAAATTGAAGATCAAGTTTTTCTACACTTCCAGCCCAATTAGCAGGAAACTCGAGCCTTAATGAATTGGTCTTCCTATTTCTTTGGGTCTTGAGGATCACATTAGGGCCCTAACCTAGAGATCAAATTTGCACACCAGATCAATTTTACAGTTGATCCGCCAGACATCTCACCTCAAATGGAAATTTAAAGAAGATGACTTAGCCTAAATCCTTCCAACTAACATCCCAGTTGATGAGGAGGCCAAAGTTAAGTTAATGATAGCATGAGAGTCAAATGAGGAGTTAAAGATCTAGTTTCCAGAGTTTATGGATCCTCAGCCTTGAGGACAAGGCTGATCTGAAGAGGACGGACTTGATAGGGCTCAAGTAGGGTTAAGTCCTAATCATCTTAGTACTAGTCAATAAAAACCCTGTTAGATTGTAATAAAGCCACATCTATCTTATAAAGGAGTATGGCTAGGGTTTAGATTATCTCTTAGGGCTTAATAGTCACCGCCTTCCTACTGGGCATGTTGGCTAGGGTTTCCCCCTGCTTAGGTTGGCTATAGAGCCAACCTAGCCGCCCCTTATTCCTGTTAAGGCAGGATGGCTATAGGAGGGGCAAAAGGATAATTCTAGTTAGATAAGTGCCCCCTTAGGCTAGGACTTTGATCCCTATTTAAGATGTAGCTGCTCCCCTCTTTTAATAAAGTAATTATCATATTAAATTAAGCCTTTGCGCTGAGTCTAGAAGGGAGAAACCCCTATAACGTTCCAAGGGTTGATCCCCCTCAAGGATCAAAATATGTAGGGTTCCTTCTGGGTCTTATTATGTATCTAAAATTTAAAAATTTTGATTTGATTGCATATGCTGATGCTAACTTTGCAAGATAAAAAATAGATAGAAAAAGTATATTTAGAACATGTTAATTCCTTGGTCATGCACTAGTTTTTGGTCTTTCAAGAAGCAAAACTCCATCATATTTTCTGCAGCCGAGACTGAATATGTGGTAGCTGTAGGTGTATGTTGTACACAAATAACATGGATGAAGAGTACTTTGGAGGATTATGGAATTTATTTAAAAAATATTCCTATAAATATGATAATACAAGTACAATTTATTTAACAAATAACCCTATTCAACACTCTAAGACTAAACACATTGATATTATATATCATTTTATTAGAGATAATATTAGTAATCATGATATATATCTTTGGATGTATTAACATAAGACTTTAATTGGCAGCTATTTTTAGTAAACTACTAAATGAGGAACAATTCAATTTCATTCGTAGAAAATTAGGTATGTTGAATCTTTCAAATGCATGAATTATGTTTCTTCTCATTTTTTCCTCATGGATTTATTATCATGAATGATGTGAGATTTATACCATATGACTTCTTTGTATTAATATCCTTCATTAGCACATTGAGATAAACGAAGAAGTAGCATCATGATATCACTCTCTTCCTTTTAATCATGGACTTGAACCATTAGAGGGCAATCTATCGAAGCAAGATGTTGGACCAAAAAGCATCATATCAAAGATTAGACGTTGGGCCAGAGGATTGATCAAAGTGATGCAGGATAGACTTCATACAGAGTTCGGGCAATGGGTTGGAAGATGCACCAAAAGTTCGAACGAAGTGTTGGATGATCAGAGGACATGCCAGAATGAAAAACAATGTGTTGAAAGCTTTATGTTTGTAATTAAGATGGTTAGGTCTTAATTATGATCATTTAGAGTTGAATTATATTGGTATTAGGTCGTAACCATGCCAACTCAAATTAAGGCCCATTGGGCATGAACTAGGGTTTAATCTGGCCTAAGGAAAAGCAAATTTGCTGACCTAGACATAACCTAGATGGTGGTACCACCTAGGCTATGGAAAGCATAATTTTGTGCTTTTCCGAATATCCAAGCGGTGGTATTGCCCCCTATCAACAATGGTACCGCCTAGTCTAATGGTAGTACTATCAGAGCCTAAGATTTCGGGCTCTGTTCGATAGTGGTATCGGCCAGTGTTGGTGATGGTACCACTCGTACCTCGAAAATATCAGAGATTTAAAATTTTGGCTCTAATTTTGAAGCCATTTGGGATCTATAAATACCTTAATCATTCTTGATTACTAAAGAACAAAAAGAGCACAAAACAAATATGAAAAAGAGGTAAAAAAGTGACAGAATCTTTAGCTAAAGGTGTTGTAAACTCTTAGTGTTTGAGTCTCTTCCTCCTCAAGTTTAGTGGTCATTCTAAGGAGAGTTGAGGTCTTCTGAGGAAGAGTTTATAAAGGTTCTCCCCTAAGTCTTGTAAAAGGAGAAAGTGTTTTAAGGATAGTTGATCTTCACCCATTGGAAGAAAGATCGATAGTGAAAGTCGGTGGCCTCGAGAGAAGAGGAATCGGGAGTGGACATAGGTCGAGACGATCAAACTATTATAAATTGATTTACATTTCCTTTTTGCTTTTACTTATCATCTGCTTACTGATTTACTCACTACTTTACTATTACTTTCAAGTTAAACAGATTTCTGATTCATATTCTTCTTTGAATAATTTCAAGACCTTTTTTCGATAAGCACTAATTCATCCCCCCCTTAGTGACATTATGGTCCTAACAATCACCGGTGACCTGAGGACGTGGTATACGATGTGGTATACTTGGTCAAATCCTTCGAGGGCATATCATCGAATCATACTCATCTTATAATAATGGTGTTGACTTAATCAAACATCATGGTTGGTCGAGTCCCTCGAGGCCATGATGGTTCGAATGTCGAACATGATGGGAATCATAAGGAGTTATGATTGGTAAGAGTTATTTATCTTTTTGGGCTTAATGTGATTCATCGAGTCTCTTGAGGTTACACTCAGACACTAATTGGATCCCTATCCCCACTAAAAAACTAACGGAGATTTTTGTTCCACGCACCGAGGGTGTCGCATGCTTCGCTAGAAAAATAGTGGGAGTATATTAAGATATAAGTCTATATCTTAATTGTTTACTTTTATTGTAAAATTTGTATATTGTTTATTTATGTTATATCTCTTGTTTATCAGGAACATATCACTTACAAACCTCCCATACTTAATGCCAACTACCTCACTGGTCTAAACTACACGGATTGGCTCCGCACCCTAAAAATTATTCTCACAACGGAGAAAATTACATATGTCCTTAACACGATGTTGCCCATACTAGAGGAAGGGGCAAGCAAGGATAAGATCACTCATTATGTGAAGTACATAGATAATTCCACTCTTGCTAAGTGCTATATATTAGCCTTTATGACTCTTGAGCTATAGAGGCAGTACGAAAGCATGGATGTCAATTTCATCATCCTTCATATTTACCAGCTCTTTGAGGAATAGGGAAGGACTTTGAGATATGAGTGTTGGCATAAAAATTATAATCATGCAAACTATTATGCGAAAAACTGTTATGACAGGATTGAAATCAAATAATACTAAATCTGTTTACGATGCGTACCTTTATATACCATCTAATTGAGATCCAACTAAATCTTCAAGAGCACCGCCCGTCGGATCTGAATAACACTGAGATATCGATCTGCAAGAGGAAACTAGAATGAATCTAGACCCCTTCTCCTCTCTTCCTATCCTTTCACAGGACCACCTTAATTGATGGTTTTGGGAGATCAAGAGGATAACCGTAATCTCTTGATCTATTCACCCCTTTGCCATTCTATGTTGTGCCGTGCATTTTCGTGCATTAGGTTTATAGTAGGTCCTATTTATTTATAGGTGAGAGTAGAGGGTCTAGGGTAAGTTATTAGGAGAGTTCCTTCCATCAAGGGCATCCCCTAAAATATCCCAATATAATATGGACTTTATTTAATATTGGCTAATATCTTTTATCAGAATCTAAATAATCTATAATATATTTTATTCAATTAATAAAGGATCACATAATCTTATTTTCTCGCACTTGGCCTATTAGTTGATAAGATATAAAAGATATCCAAAATCAAAATAAACAAAACAAAATTTATTTGAAAATAATTTTATATAATGGATTCTGAAAATTTTGACAAGCATTTTATACATGGCCATGATTTTAAAAATAAGTTAATAAGTCCAATAATCACAATAATACTATATTCAGTCCAACTATCAATATGAGTCATAGCAGTTGTATGTCATCAATATCACACTTCCTTCTATGTACTACAACACGATTAGTCTTTCATTATATAGTCTATAATGACCCATGTAATTTGTCTTATCAAAACAATCATGTTTCTTGCATTCAACCATAATATGCATAAACATAAACACAAACAGGATAGTAGAAACAAATAACTTTAATTATGCAAAAGAAATGTCAATAATAGCATCCACTTAAACATGCATTACCATATCCTTTATGGCTTGCTCACAAGCCCCATTTTAAGAACATATTCTTTAAATGTTTTACACTATAAAGCTTTGGTAAATGGATCAACAATCATCATAGTGGTGCTTAAAATTTCAATTGACACTTATTTCTGGACTCTTTCTCTAACCACCAAGTACTTTATCTCAATGTGCTTAGAAAAACTAGAGTACTTATCATTCTTAGAGAAGAAAATTACTGCAGTATTATCATAAAATATCTTCAGCGACTTGGCAATTGAGTCGACCACACCAAGTCCTGAGATAAAATTTTACAGCCATAAAGCTTGATTTGTGAACTCAAAGCATACCACAAATCCAGCTTCCATCGTAAATGATGCAATAAGTGATTGTTTTACACTTTTCCAATAAATTACCCCACCAGCTAACATGAACACAAATCTTGAAGTGGATTTCTTGCTATCGAGGTAATTTACAAAATCAGCATCTGAATATCTCGTTACTTCAAGCTGATCTGATTTCCTATATGTGAGCATATAATCTTTTATCTCTTGCAGATATCTTATTACTTTCTTTGCAGCTTTCCAATGTTCCATTCCTGGGTTACTCTGGTATCTACCCAGCATTGCCACTTCAAAACTGATATCTAGCCTTACACAGGTTTGAGCATAATATAGACCTCCAATTGCGCACCCTTAAGAAATATTTTTTATTTAATCCCTTTCTAAGTCATTTTTTGGGCACTGGTTTTGGCTGAATTTTTTACCTCTAGTAATAGGTGTATCATTGGCTTTATAAAGCTGCATATTAAACCTTTCCAGACATGATTAATATAACCTTTCTGAGACAATCCTAACAAACCTTGAGATCTCTTCCTAAATATCTCAATGCCAATAACATAGGATGTCTCATTCATATCAACCATCTTAAAGTTCTTGTTGAGAAATATCTTGGTTTCATGCAACAAACCAATATCACTACTGGCAAGCAATATATCATCCACATATAAGACCAATATAATAAACTTACTCCTATTAACCTTCAGATATATACACTGATCAACAGTATTTTCCTTAAATCCGAAGGAAGTAATGGTATCATGAAACTTTGTATACCATTGTATGGAAGCTTATTTAAGGCCATAAATGGATTTCTTAAGTTTGCAAGCCCAACTTTCCTTTCCCTTTTATATTAATCTTTCAGGTTGTTCCATATAGATTTCCTCATCTAGATCCCCATTCAGAAATGTTGTTTTCATATCCATCTGATGTAACTCAAGATCATAATGAGCTACTAATACTATGATGATTCTTAATGAGTCCTTTTGAGAAACTTGAGATAAGGTCTCATGGTAGTCAATGCCCTCTTTTTGAGAAAAACCTTTGGCCACAAGTCTGGCTTTATATCGTTCGATATTGCCCACCGAGTCACGTTTAGTCTTAAAGACATATTTACAACCGACTCTTTTACAATTATTGGACAATTCAATGAGTTCCCAGACACCATTCTGGTCCATTGATTTTAACTCGTCTTTTATTGTATCATACTATTTTTCAGAATCATTACTTTCTATGGCTTGTGAAAACGACAAGGGATCTCTTTTCATTCCTATATCAAAATCTGATTCTTGTAGATATACCACATAATCATCAGAAATGACATGTTTCCTTTTTCTTTGAGATCTTCTGAAATCTGCCAATTGTGATTGTTCTACAAGACTATTAGTGGCGACATCAACATCATGTGAGAATTCATCAATGTTATTTTATTGTTCACCCTCATCAATTCTCTCATTGATTTGAGGAACAACAATTTCTCAATTAGGGGATAATATAGGAGAAGAAGCCTGAATCTCCTCAATATCAAAATTAATCCTTCGAGACTTTTGACTTTCACTGATTTCATCATTTTCTAGGAATTTTACATTACCAGATTCTACTATCTTCATATTATAATTAAGACAATAAAATCTATATCCCTTGGATCTTTTTGGGTAACCAATAAAATATTCAAAAATTATTCTTGGATCCAATTTCTTTTCATGTGGATTGAATACTCTTATCTCTGTAGGACACCCCTAAATATATAAATGTCTCAAACTGGGTTTCCTACCAGTCCATAACTCAAATGGAGTTGATAGAACTGATTTACTAGGAACCCTGTTCAGGATATATATAGCTGTCCCAAGAGCATCACCTTACATTGACTCAGGTACAGAAGAATAACTCATCATGCTCCTAACCATATCTATAAGAGTACGATTTCACCTTTCAACAACACCATTCTGCTGTGGCACACCTAGTAATGCATACTGAGCATAAATACCCTGTTGTTCTAGGAATCTAGCAAAAGGACCAATATTCTGAGCAGATTCATCATATCTACCATAAAATTCACCACCCCTGTCAGATCTGATAATTTTAAACTGATACCAAGATCATTTATGAAGGACTGATACCATCCTTGTGGAATAGTTTTGCTACATTTGGGTATACAATTCTAAACTGGAAGGATATCTAAAACAGTATCATCCTACCCCATCATATAATTATTTGAAATAGATTATCCTTTGGGATTATCTAAATCTCCTAATTATGCATGTAATTTTTGGATATTATTTCCTTAATGTCATTGAGGACTTGTTCCTTAATGTAATTTTATAAATCATTGATCTAGGCCATTTTGGTGACTACAAGACTAATGTAGTAATATAAAATATTAATTAAATTATCCTATCAATGACAAGACTTTAATTATATTTCATATCTTATAAGCCTACCATCCCAGGCTACATT
Source organism: Ensete glaucum (assembly GCA_021527575.1). Classification (NCBI taxonomy): domain Eukaryota; kingdom Viridiplantae; phylum Streptophyta; class Magnoliopsida; order Zingiberales; family Musaceae; genus Ensete; species Ensete glaucum. Next base: position 17,936,633 of record CM038555.1, on the reverse strand, counting down.
AGCAGCTATCGGTCAGGCATAATTTAAGGAGATGAACTATAAATAATATTTATCAAGTTCATTTAAACTAATTTATGCTGAGACAGTTCAATAATAAAATAACAATCATAATAATTATTGAACACTTAATCAGTAGGAAACAAACACATATGATAACTATAATCATGATAATACATAAATCAATCATTTATGTGAAAAATAAATATTATTTCACAATTCCTAATATTTGCATGTGAATAACTGAATAAATATCTAAAAACCAATAATTAGATTTAACACATGTAATTAATAATTCATATGAGAAAACTATAAAAAAATAATTTATATTTTTAATTAAACTAATTACTTTTATTTAATTGGAGAAGTCCATAAGTCCAATTAAATAAATTGATCAAAATAAAATATAATAAATGAATCATTAAAATATAATCATAATTAAATTTTATTAGATTATATATTGATTAATTTTATAATTGAGAAAACAAACCATAATTTCTCAATTTTATAATGGTAGAACTATAATTCCAAAAGAATAAAAAAGAATTATAGAATTTTTTAAAAGGGTTAAAAGATTAATAAATCATAAGGGTAAAACTATAAATAATCCTATTCAATCGAAGGGTAAAACTATAATTTTGGTGAATGAGAAAACTGTAATTTAAGCATAATGGTAAAATTATAATTTTCCACTTAATGGCAAAAATATAATTTTTTATTCAATGGTAAAACTATAATTTTTTAAAGGAAAAACCCTAATCTTCCCTTCTACCGCCATCGTCAGTCAGGCTGGCGTCGCCACCACTTATTGCGAGACCGCCTTTTGCGCATCCTCTTTCTGCATGCGGCTGCCTCCATGTACGACTGTCACCTACACGCGTCCGATTCACTAATCTCTTTTTAAAAGATTTATAAGATAAAAAAAATTTCAAGTAAAAATGTATGTCCTTTATTTCATACAAGCATGTCTTTGTCTTATAAGCCAAACAAAAACACGTATCTTCATTTAAAACTAAAAAGAGCTTTCATTATGATAAAGATCAATAATCCATAAATCGTAAAGATCATCATGCATAATTTTGAAATATAAGCCTATTAAGCATAATCACTATCAAGCATGGTTTCATAAAATATCTTCAATCAAAATTAAACCTATCTAAATTTCAACTTTTAACCCTTTTCTACATAGTACAACGAGTTGACCAACTGATTTTTAAATTTTTATTTATTTCATATTTGAATTCAAAGGTCATCATCACGCATTCAATCTTAACATACAACTATTTAACTATCAAACATTCATTTCAACAATAGCTTTTCTAAATATTCAAACAAATGATTTTGGACTTATTATTCAATATAATAGCCTTTCCAGATATTAAAACAAATGATTTTGAACTTATTATTCAATCATCATCAAAATCTTATTTATGTAAATTTCAACATATTTTTCAATAACTAAGGTTCTTTGGTTCTAGTTCATTTTCATACTTATATGTTCTAATTATGCATCATCAAGATTAATTATATAATGATGAATTATTAAAACATTTAATATTAATAAATTTAATTCCAATAATTTTCTTATTACCACTTAGGCTAGTAAGCTTGAAGGAGTGTTAGATCTCAAGTAATATGACTTGAGCATCTAAAACATTATTCGAGGCTCTTAGCTTTAATTTTGATACAAACTTACAAGAAATATATATTTGATTTAGGCACTCATTTTACATTGTGTCCTTCGTAGAGAATTTTATTTTTCTTTTCTAATTGGTTTTGATTATATTAAGTTTTATTTGGAACCCAAACAAGTTGGTGTGAACTATATTTTCTAAAGAGACATTTGTTTGCCTTATGTCCTAATTTACCACAAAAATTCTACATGATTTTTGGTGGTACATTTAATGTAGGTCCTTTTACAAAGATGATTGGCTTTTGTTAAATATTACTAATAAAGCTATGTCATTTCTATCATTAATATGACCCTTATTAGCAAGGATCATATTTAGGGATTTGTTCCCTATCTCAAATTTCTCTAGTGTTGTTTTAAGCATGCAATTTTCTTCTTTAATATTATATAGCATATCACATTTAGAACATGGTCTATGTGATGCTAAGAAATCATGCATTTCATCAAGTCTTTTAACTAACAAATCATGATCAACTTTAAGTAATTTAAAAGACTTGCTAAGTTTTTTAAACTCATCAAACAAATCATGGAACATATTTAATAATTCTAAAAATAAAATATTTAAAGGCTCACTAACATCATCGTTGATAGCCATAAGAACAAGATTCTCCACTTCTTGGTTATGCATTTGATATTTGGAGCTCCTTGGCTTCTTGCATTCATAGTAAGAGGTTTTGTCCATCTTTATATTATTTTTAAAGTTCAAGTTCGTTAATATTTCTGGTTCATTGGTCAAAAGTTCATGTCCAAGGTTCTTATCACTCGAGATTTCACTCGATGAGTTATATGTTCTCGGTTAAAATTTCTTCCTATTTTTTGGAAGGTGTTCTTCAAGTTCATTTTTGTAAGACATTTCATTCATTAATTAATTTATATTAATTGTGGTTTCATATGTGATTTTCAAAGTATGTCAAATATTGAAAGCTGAATCACAAACAGAAACACGATTAAACTCATTCTTATCAAGAGCATAAAGTAAAGCATTTACAGCCTTTGCATTTAAAGAGAAAGTCTTATTCTCCAAATCATTTCAATTGTTCATTGGAAAAGAAGACTTTTCAAATCTATTTTCAACAATAATCCATAAATCAAGATCTGAAGAAGGCAAGAAAACTCTCATCTGAGTTTCCAATAAGTGTAATCTGTCCCATTGAATATGGGAGGATGAACGATAGAAAAGCCCTCTTGAAAGCCAATAAGAGCTATTTCTCTTGGATGCTAAATCAAATGAGAAAAACTAAGGCTCTGATACCAATTGTTAGGATCAATTGACACTAATAGGGGGGAGTGAATTAGTGCTAATATAAATATTTAGTTTAGATGAATTCTTTTTTATTAAACCAAACTATAAAATATGAAGCTTTTAGTATTTCGTAAAATGAGTGATTGAATGAAAGTTGTTAAGTTAATAAGTAAACCCGAAAGATAAGCAATGTGAAAACTTTACTTTCAAAGAGTGAGTTGAATGGGAAGCATTAGTACAAGAATATGTAAGTAATTTGAAAGCAAAGAAACACTCATAATTTTTATAGTGGTTCGGCACCAATGACCTACGTCCACTCCCGAGTCCTCCTTCTTGAGGCACACTGGCATCTACTACCAATCTTCTTTGAGTGAAGACTAAACCCTTACACTTTGCTTACAAGAGAGACTTTGAAAAAATTTCTAACTCTAAGCTCTCTTCTTTACCCCTTTTCTTTTTCTTACAACCACTACCAATCTTCTTTGAGTGAAGACCAAACCCTTACACTTTGCTTACAAGAGAGACTTTGAGAAAATTTCTAACTCTAAGCTCTCTCCCTTACCCTTTTTCTTTTTCTTACAATTCTCATATAATATTTTCTTAGAATATAATCCCCAAAATTATTATATTAAATGTAAGAAAACTTAGAGTATTTATAGGCCCTAAATTAGCTTCAAAATCGGAGCTAAAATCTAATCGTATCCGAAAAATGTACAGGCGATTCACCCGCCAAACTGGGCGGTTTACCCGCCATCAGCCACTGGTTGCTACCCAGATTCTGTGGTATGGGCGGTTTACCTGCCACCTAGGCGGTTTACCCACCGAAAGCTACTGGCTGCCACCCAGATTCTGTGGTACAGGCGGTCCAACCGTCGCTTATCGGTATTTTACCCATTGGATTCTACGAAAAAGTGGTTCCCTCCACTTTTCTAAATCCAACTTAAACCATCAGTTGACCACATCCTTGGTCAACTAATTGAACTCAACCAAACCCTATAGTGGACCCAATTGCTTTATTGAGTTGATTTAGATTCCTTCCAAATCCAACTCAATTATGACACAAACTCTAACTATGACTCAATGATCACAACACTTAATGGCCAATTAAGCTTAAATAAGACCTAACTCTTGCATAATCCAGTAGCCTCTAGTATTCTTGCGGCAAGCCCTCTAGTCTTCTTCCCGGCGATCTCCCTTTGTGTTCCAAGCAAGCTTTTTGATCCCTTCTGTAAATCTCCTAGTGAACTCCTAGCGAGATCCAACATCATCATTCAAACTCGGCCCGATGCCTAAGCTTGATTTTGGCCCATTATCTAGTTTTAACTCAATTGACCCTGTTATAGTTAGTACTGCATGATGCTAATTATGACTTAATTAAATATAATCATAATTATCAAACATCCATTACAAGATCATCCTAACTCCCGATAAGCTTTTCGGCTACCCCCGATAATCTTCCGATGAGTCTCGATCTTCTTCTAGCGAACTCCCTTGTGCCATCCTAGCGAACTCCCGATACCTTCGATGAGCTCCTAACACACTCCTAGCGAGTTTCCAACCGCATCAACTCAATGCATAGACTTAACTTGGGCCAATCCTGATTGTAATAATCATTCTATTGTAATTAATCCTGCATTAATCAATTCCAACAATCCTGTTGGATCAATAACCTATCAATTATTTTCATCATCAAAATCTGAGATTCAATAAGTATTCTTGCAATAGAAAGGCAAGAAAAAGAAATCAAAATACTATTAGAATTTGTTGAGAAATTCTCTTGTATGCTTCAAGTGTAAAGTGGGGTTAAGGGAAGAGTGAAAGATTTCTTCTTTACTTCAAGCAAAATTTTCGAAACAAGTTATTTTTGCACTTGCACTAATTTTTCGAAGATAGAGACCAATCGGTTGGATCTCACAAGCTTTTTTTTTTTTTTTTTACAGGACCCTAGAGGAATCTAAGGTGGAGATAACCTCTATTCAACTTGAAGGAGACACGATTCAGTGGTACGATTAGTATGAACATACTCATGGAGTACCCTCGTGGGAGCAGCTTAAGAGAGGGCTCCTGATTCACTTCGGACCATCGGAGTACAAGAATGTAGATGGACAACTCGTCAAAATCCATCATACTTCCACCCTACAAGAGTACCAGAGCATATTTGAGCACCTGCCGAACCAAACCTAAGATTGATCCGAGAAACAACTGGTAGGGACGTTTATTGAAGGGCTCAATCCGGAGATTCGGTGTGAAGTTAAAGCTCATCAATCCCATAACATGATGGCTCGTTCATCTATGTGCACGAAGAAAGACTTAATATGGACAATCGCAGGGCTAAAGTCATGAACAAACTAGTAGAAAGCAAGTTGACAATCCCCCCACACCCCACACCCCACCACCACACCACCCCGCGCTACTCCAAAAAGACTTACTAGAGAAGAACTCAAGGAAAGATCGACCAAAGGGCTATGTTGGTACTGTGATGAACACTGGAGTAGAAATCATTACTACAAACAGGGAAAGTTCCTAATGATTGAACCGATTGAAGAAGAAACAGAAGTTGAAGACATGGGTCCAAGCCTTGAAGATGAAGATATGGAGGAAGAGGTAGAATTGGTCACCAATACTATACATGCCCTAGCCAGCTATGCCAACCCATAAACGATGAAGATTGGAGGATTTTTGAAGCATCAACCATTAATAATTTCGATTGATATACGATGCACTAATAATTTTATTGATAAGAAGGTTTCTACCCAATTAGTCTACTGAATTGAGAAGTGCAACAAATTTGAGATAAAAGTAGCTGACGATCGAATTTTAGCCTATAACAACAAATGCTCAAGGATCAAATTGATTATGCAAGGCCAGGAAGTAATTGTGGACTTCTTTTTACTACCCTTAGAAGATTATAAAATTGTGCTCGGCATTAAGTAGTTGACAACCCTATGTGACGTTTCCTAAAATTTTTCTAAGCTTATCATGACGTTTTTTAATAATGGGAAATAGGTGATTCTAAAAGGGAAGCATGGAGGCAAAATCGCACTGTCACTAGCCAGCGAATGGAGAGAGTGCTCCAAAAGACATATAAGGGCTTTTTGGTACAATTATTGGGCCTAGAAGGATAACAAAAGGTGCTCGATCAAAATCCTGATGCCCTTTCTCTAATCAGTGAGTTTGCATATGTGTTTATAGAACCGTAGGGGCTCCCACCCATTCAACTCCATGATCACTGAATCCCTATTTTTCTTGGGAGAGTCCCAACTAATGTCCGACCTTATCAGTATCCCCACTTTCAAAAGGCTGAAATAGAGAAGATCATCATTGACATGCTTGAGATTGGAATCATAAGGCCTAGTGTCTGCTCATATTCATCACCAGTTCTATTAGTCAGAAAGGATAATTTGTGGTGAATTTGATATGAATCAACTAGTTGATCATAAATCTACCAAAGTCCCTTTGTACTTGGCCTTGCTCTATATAAAATAGGTTGACTCCTTTTGTAAAATAATAATTTCATAAATATAATCATCTTTCAACACTGGTGAATGTTTTGTTTTTAAGTTATTGCATGAACTTTTGGAACTTATCAAGTTTTTCTGCTTATGGGTCTCAAAATCACAAAATCTTTACTTTCCTTTTAACTTATCAAATTTCTTAGTATGTGACATTTTTAAGAGACTCAAAGTGGTATTCTAATCATTTATCAGTTTTTCATTAATAAAGTGATCAAAATAATTTTTCTTACTTCAATCTTGAATGATCCGTCTTGTTTCAATTCATTGGAGGGTGTCAATTTACATTCATATATATCATAGCTCTTTAGCTATTGGGGTATATGATTGTTAAATTGATGATTTTATCAAAGCTCGACTCAAGTTTGAGGTTTGTGTATCCATTTATTTATTGTCTTTTAGCTTTCCCCTTTTCTCTTCTTCTCCTTCTTTTAGCATTATATCTATAATTGTTGTTCTTCCTTCAACTTCATTGTTATGCTTCTTTTGTTATTATTGTTCTTCATTAATTTTTTATAATTTATAGTATAAAAAAGAAAAGAAAAGAAAATTAAAAGGTAAAAAAGAGCGAGAAAGAGAAATTCAAAGGACATAAGAAAAGAGAGAGAAAATTAAAGGACAAAAGAAAAGAGAGAGAGAAAATCAAAGGTAAAAAGAGAGAGAGAAAGACAAAATCAAAGTTAAAAAAAAGAGAGAGAAAATAAAGGTAAAAAAAAAGGATCAGAATTGAATATTCAAGGAATTCTTGCAAATTACATGATTCTAACTTCATTCATTTGAATTATTTTTCCAGTTTAGAAATCTTTCTTCATTCTAGAAAACAAAAATTTCGTTGCTCATTTGATATTTCAATTCTAATCATTGATTATGATTAAAGTACAATACACACACCTTTAAATTGGTCTCCTTTTTTTTTGTTTGCTTTTAGACCTACCCAATTTCACTATCTTTGAATTGCCATAATTTGTAGGTACCTTAGCTCATATAAGAACCTAAAGAATAAAACAAGAGAGTAAAAGGTAAGAGTAGTGAGGTCAGTATCGAGAAAAGCCAAATCTTAAGTGAGACATTTGAAGGAGTGTTGGTGAGGTTGTTCTAATGTTATTTTTTAGGCTTTGACATGTCTAAAAAAAAAAAAAGCAAGATCTTCATCAAATGATCATTTGGTTCAAGCAATGCAGCAACAATTTGAACGTATATTCAAAATAATGAAAAATATGAGAAATCATCTAGAAAGGCATGATGATGTAATTAATAAATTACAAGGAGGACTACGACATGGGAGACAACCAACCTTTGTCAATGATGAATATGATGGTGTGGAAGACATGGATGATGACCAAGTTACACTGATTGCTCAAGATGTCAATCCTAGGAGAAAAACTAGGAGAGGACATTTTGATGGTGTGGACAGAAACATAGGTAACATCAAAATGAAGATTCCTCCTTTTCAAGGTAAGAATAATTAGATGTCTATTTGGAGTGGGAACACAAAGTGAAGCTGATCTTGAATGCCATAACTACTCTAAAGAAAAAAAGTTAAAATTAGCCATGGTTGAATTTTATGATTATGCTATTGTTTGGTGGCATCAAGTGTGTAAAAACAAGCGTAGAAATGGTGAAAGGCCTATGGAGACTTAGTTAGAGATGAAACAAATCATGAGGAGATTTGTCCCTAGCTATTACTATAGGGATTTGTATCAATGGCTATAAACTTGGGCATAAGATTCCATGAGTGTTGAGGAATATCACAAGGAGATGGAGATAGCCATGAAAAGGGCTAGTGTGGAGGAAGACCATGAGGCCACCATGGCTAAATTCTTGAGTGGAATAAACAAGAATATTGCTGATCTTATGGAATTGCAACATTACATGGAGATTGTAGATATGGTAAATGTGGCTATGAAGATTGAGAGTCAACTTAAAGGAAAAGGCACAAGATATGATTCAAAACCTTATTCGATTTTTCTTCTTCTTCTTGAAAATTGAATTAAAGCAAAAAGGATAATAAGTCCATTGTTAAGCCTAAAATTGGTGAAACTAAAGGCAAAAATGAATTAGGCAACAAGGGTAAAGGTGAGAATCAACCTATTTAAACTAGAGACATTAAATGTTTTAAGTACCTTGGGCATGAACATATGGCATGTGAATGTCCTAATAAGAGAGTTATGATTATGAAGGATGGAATTATAGAATCTGAAAGTGGGAGAGAGGATGATGATGAAACTCCATCATTAGAAAATGCTAGTGATGTAGAGTATACTAAACGTGAAAATTTAGTTGTTCAACGCAGAATAAAAATGATGAACATAGTGAACAATATAAGAATTTGTTTCATACTCATTGTTTGATTGCTAACAAGTTGTGTAACATGATTGTTGATAGTGAAAGTTATACAAATGTGGCAAGTACCTTCCTCGTGGAGAAACTGAAATTATCTACTATCAAACATCCAAAACCTTACAAGTTATAATGATTGAATGATAATGGTGTGGTAAAGGTAAATCGGTAAGTATTAGTTTCTTTTTTAATTGGTAGATATAAAGATGAAGTTTGGTATAATATGGTACCTATATATGCTGATCACATATTGGTGGGGAGACTATGACAATATGATCGAAGGGTAATACATGATGGGTTCAAGAACCGTTATTCTTTGATTATTGATTGACAGATTTATTAACTTGAACCTTTAATTCCAAAGATAATTTTTGAAGACCAAATGCGCATAAAGCAACAATATGAGGAGCTTGAATCTTCATTTATTGAAACTTTAGGGAGAGAGCAAGAAAGAGAGAAAAATAAAAAGATGAGTTGAGTGGTAAAAGCAAGAGTATTGGGAAACACAAGAGAGAGAAAACAAGGAAGGATTGAGCGAAAAAAAAAAAAATTATGCCAAAATGAGTGATGTAAAGAAAGTTTTAACCATAAGGTAGCCCTTACATATACTTATGTACAAGATTATTTTGATTGCTTCTAATGAAATTAATAAGAGTTTGCCTAGTGTTATTGTTGATCTTTTGCAAGAAATATGGATCTCTTTCCTAAATAAGTTCTAAATGGTTTACTACCAATTAGAGGAATTGAGCAACAAATTATTTCCTTCCAAGTGCAAGCATACCAAATAGGCCAGCATATAGATGTAACCCCAAAGAGACTAAGGAAATCCAAAAGCAACTAAGTGAGCTTATAGAAAGGGGATATGTGTGAGAAAGCATAAGTCCATGTGCATTTATTATTTTGTTGGTGCCTAAAAAAGATAGATCTTGGAGAATACGCATTAATTGCAGAGTTATCAACAAAATCACGGTAAAATATAGACATCCTATTCCTAGACTAGATGACATGTTGGATAAATTACATGGTTCTTATGTATTTTTAAAAATTAATTTAAAATCTAGATATCATCAAATAAGAATGCATGAGAGTGATGAATGGAAAACCACTTTCAAAACTAAACATTGTATATATTAATGGTTGATGATGTCTTTTGACCTAACTAATGCACCTAGCACTTTCATAAAATTACTGAATCATGTTTTGCGTGCTTACATTGGAAAGTTTGTAGTGGTTTATTTTGATGATATACTTGTTTATAACAAAAGCTTAGATGAGCATGTAACACATTTAAAAGTTGTTTTTGATGTGCTTAGAAAAGAAAAGTTATATGCTAATATAAAGAAATACACTTTCTGCATTAATGAAATTTATTTTCTTGGTTATTTTGTTAATGATAAAGGAATACATATTGATCAAGAAAAAGTTGAAAGTAATTAGGGAGTGGCAGAAATCCACTAGTGTTAATGATGTTAGAAGTTTTTATGATCTTGCTAGCTTTTATAGAAGATTAATTAAAGATTTTTCTATAGTTGCTGCAAGATTATGATTTTAATTCGCTTAAAGACAACTTTTAAGATTGAGTGTGATGCAAGTGAAATAGGTATTGGAGGAGTCTTAATGCAAGAAGGCAGACCCATTGTGTTTTTTAGTGAGAAGCTAAGTGGAGCAAGTCTTAACTACCCGACATATAACAAGGAGTTTTATGCTTTAGTAAGAGTGTTAGAGATACGACAGCACTAACTTTAGTATAAGAAATTCATTATAGACACAGATCATGAGTCCTTGAAATATTTTAAAGGATAAGGAAAACTAAGTCGTAGGCATGCAAAATGGGTGGAGTTTAATGAATCCTTTCCATACATTATCAAGTATGAACAAGATAAGGAAAATGTAGTTGTTGATACTCTTTCTAGAAGGTATGCTCTAATTTCTAAACTTGATGCAAAATTATTGGGTTTTGAGTATATTAAAGATTTATACAATTCTAACCATGATTTTGCTAATGTTTATGGGGCATGTGAGAAAGGGGTTATTGACAAATTTTTCAAGCATTATGGTTTTCTTTTCAGAGAAAATTAGTTGTGTATTCCTCAATATTCAATGAGAGAAAAGTGGAGGTTTAATGGGGCATTTTGGGATTAGAAAAACTTTAGATGTGTTAAATGATCATTTCTTTTGGCCACACATGAAAAGAGATGTTGAGAGATTGTGTAAGAAATGCATTACTTGTAAACAAGCTAAATCAAAAGTATTGCCTCACGGGTTGTATACTCCTCTTCCTATACCTAGTGAGCCTTGGGTTGATATATCTATCAACTTTGTCTTGGGTTTACCTAGGTCAAAAAGGAGGGAGGCATTCTATTTTTGTTATTGTTAACAGGTTTAGCATTTCATTCCTTGCCACAAAACAGATTATGAAACACATGTTGTAGGGTTGTTATTCAAAGAAATTATGAGATTACATAGCATTCCAAAGACAATAGTGAGTGATAGAGATGTGAAATTCCTTAGCCACTTTTCAAAAATAATTTAGAGCAAGTTGGGTACAAGACTATTATATTCAACCACTTGTCATCCACAAACAGATGGACAACTAGAGATAGTAAATAGAGCTTTATCAATGCTTTTGGGGGGCCATAATTCAAAGGAATTGAAAGAATTAGGAGGAATGTTTGCCACATGTGGAGTTTGCTTGTAACATAAGTTGCATGCTACAATACACCATTCCCCATTTGAAGTTGTATATGGGTTCAATCCATTAACTCCTATGAATTTATTACCTTTACCTTTGGAAAAATCTAATTTGGATGGTAAGCAAAAATCTGATTTTGTCAATGCATTGCATGAAAGAGTCTGGACACAAATTGGAAAGAAAACTCTACAATATGAGAAACAACACAACAAAGGTCAAAAGCCAATAGTATTTGAACTTGGTGATTGAGTTTAGGTACACTTGAGGAAGGAAAGAATTCCTAGCCAAAGGAAGTCTAAACTAATGCTAAGAAGAGATAGTCCATTTTGAGTCCTACAAAGAATCAATAACAAAGCATACAAGGTAGAACTATCAGGTGAGTATGGCAATATTAATGCAACCTTCAATGTTTTTTATTTCTCTTTGTTTGATGTAGGTGATGAAGGTGCTGATTCATGGATGAATCTTTTTTAGGAAAGGGGGAATGATATGAACCAACTAGTTGATCATAAATCTATCAAAAACCCTTTTACAATTCATGGCGGACTAATGACAAGAGCTAAGGCTAAAAGGATAAAAGAATACTTAACTTATTTATTGGAAGGCATTTGGAAGGAGCAAGCTGGTCAAGATTCGATCACAATTCTATGGATGCAAGAAGAGCCTAAATAAAGAGAAAGTCTAGGTTTGAGAGAATAATGAATTTTAATCCATTTTGAAGAATAAAAGTCATTCAGCCATAATGAACCATATTAGGAATTGTGGATATATTTTATTTTAGATTTTCAAGGCAGATTCATGAATGATCTACATTTACAAATTAGGAATATGAATGTCATTTAATATATTTAATCAATTCATTCCCTTTGTACTTGGCCTTCCTCTATGTGAACAAGGCTGATTCCTTTTGTGAAACAACAATTTTATAAATATAATCATCTTCTAGCACTAGTGAATATTTTATTTTTAAGTTCTTCTATAAACTTTTGAAACTTATCAAGCTTTTCAGATTATGGCGTTCAAAATCTTAAAATATTTGCTTTACTTTTAATTTATCAAACTTCTTAATTTGTGATATTTTTAAGGCAATCAAAGTGTTATTCTAATCATTTATAATTTTTCCATTAATAAAGTGATCAAAATAGTTTTCCTTACTTTAATCTTGAATGATCCGTCTTGTTTCAATTCATCGAAGGGTGTCAAGTTGCATTCCATATATATCATAGTTCTTTAGTTATTGGGGTGTATGGTTGCTAAGTTGATGATTTTTATCAGAATATGTGTAGATTACTGAGCACTCAACAACATCATCGTGTAGGATAAGTACCCTATTATAGTAGTGGATGAGTTACTAGATGAATTGGAGGGAGCCCATATCTCTACTAAATTGGACATATGGTTAGGCTATCACTAGATACGAGTACATAAAGATGACATCCAAAAGATAGCTTTCAGAACACATGACGGGCACTATGAATTCTTGGTAATGCCCTTTGGCCTAACTAATGCATCCTCTACTTTTAAGAGTTTGATGAATGACATACTCTGAGTCTATCTTCGTAAGTTTGTTCTAGTTTTCTTTTATAATATCCTAATATATAGTCCTTCCTTCAAAAGCCATTTATCGCACTTATGAACTATTCTAATGGTCCTTTATGAGCACTACCTTTTTTGTCAATAAATTAAAGTGCAGCTTTATACAGATGAAAGTTAAATACCTTGGACATATAATCTCCTGAGAAGGTGTTCTAGTTGACCCCTCAAAAATATAGGTGATGAAGGATTGGCCGTTACCCACAGCAATCAAGGCTTTATGGGGATTCTTGGGACTCACTAGCTACTACCGAAAATTTGTAAATGACTATGGTAAGATCAGTGCCCCATTGATGGCACTTCTCAAGAAGGATCTTTTCAAGTGGTCGGACGAGGCAACAAAAGCTTTCAACTCTTTAAAAGTTGCAATGATCACCACCCAAGTGCTTGCCCTACCCGACTTTAACAAGTTATTTGTCATTGACTCTTATGCTTTTGGAGTTGGTATTGGTGTTGTTTGTTGGCATAAAAACTATAATTATGTAATCTATTATGCGAAAAAAACTGTTCTGCCAGGATTAAAATCAAATAATACTAGATCTGTTTACGATGCGTACCTTTAGATGTCATCTGCGTGAGATCCAATTAGATCTTCAATAGCACCGCCCGACAGATCTGAATGACGCCGAATATCAATCTGCAAGAGGAACTAGAATAGATCTAGACCCCTTCTCCTCTCTTCCTATGTTTTCACAAGACCACCTTAATTGATGGTTTTGGGAGATCAAGAGGATAACCATAATCTCTTGATCTAGATCAAGAGGATAACTGTAATCTCTTGATCTATTTAACCCTTTGCATATCCGTGCTACTCGTGCTGTATGTTGGGTTTAGAGTAGGTCCTGTCTATTTATAGGCGAGAGCAGAGGGTCTAGGGTAAGTTATTAGGAGAGTTCCTTCCATCAAGGGCATCCCCTAAAATATCCCAATATAATATGGACTTTATTTAATATTAGCTAATATCTTTTATCAGAATCCAAATAATCCATAATATATCTTATTCAATTAATAAAGGGCCACATAATCTTACATTCTCCCACTTGGCCCATTAATTGATAAGATATAAAAGATATCCAAAATCAAAATAAACAAAACAAAATTTATTTTAAAACAATTTTATATAATTAGATTCTGAAAATTTTAAAAAAAGCATTTTATACATGGCCATGATTTTAAAAATAAGCCAATAAGTCCAATAAGCATAATTATACTATATTTAGTCCAACTATCAATGTGAGTTATAGCGGTTGTATGTCATCAATACCACACTTCATTCTATGTACTACAACACTATTAGTCTTTCCTTATATAGTCTATAATGACCCCTACAATTTGTCTTGTCAAGACAATCCTGTTTCTTGCATTCAACCATAATATGCATAAACATAAACACAAACAGGATAGTAGAAACAAATAACTTTAATTATGTAAAAGGAAATGTCAATAATAGCATCCACTTAAATATGCATCACCATATCCTTTATGGCTTGCTCACAAGCCCCATTCTAAGAACATGTTCTTTAAATATTTTACATTCCAAAGCTTTAGTAAATGGATCACCAATCATCATAGTAGTGCTTAAATTTTCAATTGACACTTGTTGTTTCTGGACTCTTTCTCTAACCACCAAGTACTTTATTTTAATGTGCTTGGAACCACTAGAGTACTTGCTATTCTTAGAGAAGAAAACTGCTGCAGTATTATCATAAAATATCTTCAACGGCTTGGCAATTGAGTCGACCACACCGAGTCCTGATATAAAATTTCGCAGCCATAAAGCTTGATTTGTAGCCTCAAAGCATGTCACAAATTCAGCTTCCATCGTAGATGATGCAATAAGTGATTGTTTTATACTTTTCTAAGAAATTGCCCCACCAGCCAGCATAAACACAAATCCTGAAGTGGATTTTTTGCTATCGAGGCAATTTGCAAAATCAGCATCTGAATATCCCGTTACTTCAAGCTGATCTGATTTGCTATATGTGAGCATATAATCTTTTGTCCCTTGCAGATATTTCATTACTTTCTTTGCAGCTTTCCAATGTTCCATTCCTGGGTTACTCTGGTATCTACCCAGCATTGCCACTAGAAAACTGATATCCGACCTTGTACAGGTTTGAGCATATAATAGACTTCCAATTGCACACCCATAAGGAATATTCTTCATTTGATCCATTTCTAAGTCATTCTTCGGGCACTGGTTTTGGCTGAATTTTTCACCTCTAGTAATGGGTGTATCATTGGCTTTACAAAACTGCATATTAAACCTTTCTAAGATATGATTAATATAACCTTTCTGAGACAATCCTAACAAACCTTAAGATCTGTCCCTGAATATCTCAATGCCAATAACATAGAATGCCTCATTCATATTAACCATCTTAAAGTTCTTGTTGAGAAATATCTTGGTTTCATGTAACAAACCAAGATCACTACTGGCAAGCAATATATCATCCACATATAAGACCAATATAATAAACTTACTCCCACTAACCTTCAGATATATACACCGATCAACAGTATTTTCCTTAAATCCGAAGGAAGTAATGGTATCATGAAACTTTATATATCATTGTCTGGAAGCTTGTTTAAGGCCATAAATGGATTTCGTAAGTTTGCAAGCCCAACTTTCCTTTCCCTTTTTTATGAATCCTTCAGGTTGATCCATATAAATTTTCTCATCTAGATCTCCATTCAGAAATGTTGTTTTCACATCCATCTGATATAACTCAAGATCATAATGAGCTACTAATACCATGATGATTCTCAATGAGTCCTTTCGAGAAACTAGAGAGAAGGTTTCATAATAGTCAATGCCTTCTTTCTGAGAAAAACCTTTAGCCACAAGTATGGCTTTATATCATTCGATATTGCCCACCAAGTTACATTTAGTCTTAAAGACCCATTTACAACCGACCTTTTTACAATTATTGGGCAATTCAATGAGTTCCCAAACACCATTCTGGTCCATTGATTTTAACTCATCTCTTTTCATTCCTATATCAAAATCTAATTCTTGTAGATACACCACATAATCCATCAGAAATTGCATGTTTCCTTTTTCTTTGAGATCTTCTCAAAACTGCCAATTGTGATTGTTCTACAAGACTATCAGTGGTGACATCAATATCATATGAGAATTCATCAATGTTATTTTATTGTTCACCCTCATCAATTCTATCATTGATTTGAGGAACAAAAATTTCTCGATTAGGGGATAATATAGGAGAAGAAGCCAGAATCTCCTTAATATCAAAATTAATCCTTTGAGATTTTTGACTCCCACTGATTTCACCATTTTTTAAAAATTTTGCATTACCAGATTCTACTATCCTCATATTATGATTAGGGCAATAAAATCTATATCCCTTGAATTTTTCTAGGTAACCAATAAAATATCCAAAAATTATTCTTGGATCCAATTTTTTTTCATGTAGATTGAATACTCTTATCTCTGCAGGACACCCCCAAATATGTAAATGTCTCAAACTGGGTTTCCTACCAGTCCATAACTCAAATGGAGTTGATGGAACTGATTTACTAGGAACCCTGTTCAGGATATATATAGCTATCCTAAGAGCATCACCCTACATTGACTCAGGTACAGAAGAATAACTCATCATGCTCCTAACCATATCTAAGAGTACGATTTACTTTCAACACCATTCTGCTGTGGCACACCTGGTAATGCATCGAGCACAAATACCCCGCTGTTCTAGGAATCTAGCAAAAGGACTAATATTCTGACCGGATTCATCATATCTGCCATAAAATTCACCACCGCTGTCAGATCTAATAATTTTAACTTTTCTATCTAATTGTCTCTCGACCTCATTTATGTACACTTCAAGAATATCAACGGCCTGAGACTTTTCATGTATTAGATAAACATAGTCATATCTGGACAGGTCATCTATAAATGTGATGAAATACCTTTCTTCACTAAAACAAGGAATATGGAGTGGTCCGCAGATATCAGTATAAATAATTTCAAGAAGTTCTTTACTTCTTGTAGCATTTTTCTTTGTATACTTAGTTTACTTTCCTTTAATGCAATCTATGCAAACATCAAAATCAGTGAAGTCTAAATTTTTCAAAATATTATCCTTCACTAATCTTTCAATTCTTTCCTTGGAGATATGCCTCAAACGTCTATGCCACAATATAGAAGATCTTTCATTATTGGAATTACGTTTCATTCCAATACTTGATTGCAAGGTCAATAATATATTCGTAAACTCAAGATTCAAATTAGTTCTGTACAAACCATTACACAGAATTCCAGAAATAATTTTTATTAAATCATAAAATATATTGAGTTTACCATTACCAAAAGAAACACAATATCCTAACACATCAATTCTAGACAGAGAAATTAAATTTGTAGAAAATGTAGGAACAAAACATGTGTCTTCCAAATCCATCAGATGACCCGTCTCTAGGCGTAAGCAATAAGTCCCTACTGATATCACTTTTGCTTTCAGACGATTTCCCATAATTATGAATCTTTCATGTTCTTTTGATTTTCGGAATGAAAGAAATCCCTACGTATTATTAGTAACATGAGTTGAAGCACCAGAATCAATCCACCATGTATTAGAAGGAACTTCTGCAATGTTTGATTCAAAACATACAAAAGTTGAGTTTATACCTTTCTTTTCGAACCAAGTTCTACGTTTAATGCAATCTTTCTTTACATGTCATTTCTTGCCACAAAAGAAGCACTTTACTGTAATAGCTTTCTTTTTAATAGTTTGTCTAATACTTCTAAACCCGACAAATTTCTTCGATGGATGACGCTTCGATTTTCTTTTCTTGTTACCAACTCCTTCAGTAGTTGTCAGTACATTATATGAACTTTCCTGCTTTAATCTTAATTCTTCCTAAACACATATACTAGTTAACTCATTCAAGTCTCATTTATCCTTATTTGTATTATAGTGAATCTTGAATGGGCCTAACTGAGAAGGAAGAGAATTAAGAATAAACTGCACAAGGAAAGATTCATCAATATTCATTCCCAATGTCTTAAGTTTTGCAGCTTTATCAGCCATATTGAGGATGTGATCCTGAATTCCTCGAGTACCATCATACTGAGCTGTAGTCAGTTCTTTCATTAATGTGCTAGCCAATGACTTATTAGCAGATTTAAATCTATCTTCAGTAACTTTTAAATATTCACGTGCACTAGATGCAATCGGTAATGAAGTTTTTATATTATTTGCAATTGTCATCCTTATGAACATTAAACTGAGCCTATCAGATCTCTCCCAAGCCTTCATTTCATTGACTTATTCTACAGTACTTTTATCAGTTAATTCTGCGGGCTTTTCAACAAGCAATGCCAAATCAAGATCTAGTTGATCTAGAGAGTACAGGGACACTAGAAGCATGAGAATGTATGGACAGGAATACCACTACAGAATATAAAATAACATTAATACTTTGAGTTTTACCAAAATATGATGAACTATTGATATCATCAATATTTAACCTTTGGGTAAAAATATTGACATATCTAGTGTTCATACAAGATCATTTATGGATGACTGATACCATCCTTGTGGAATAGTTCTGCTATCTTTGGGTATAGAATTCTAAACTACAAGAATATCCAAAACAGTATCATCCTACCCCATCATATAATTATTTGAAATATATTATCCTTTAGGATTATCTAAATCTCCTAATTATGCATACAATTTTGAATATTATTTCTTTAATGTCATTGAGGACTTTTCCTTAATGTAATTTTATAAATCATTGATCTAGGCCACTTTGGTGACTATAAGACCAATACAGTAATATAAAATATAAATTAAATTATCCTATAAATGACAAGACTTTAATTGTATTTCATATTTTATAAGCCTACCATCCCAGGCTACTTTGACAGCTACTAATCAGATATAACTTAAGGAGATGAACTACAAATAATATTCATCAAGTTCATGTATACTAATTCATGCTAAGACAATTCAATAATAGGATAACAATCATAATAATTATTGAACACTTAATCAGTAGTAAAAAAAACTCATATGATAACTGCAATCATGACAATACATAAATCATGCATTTATGTAAAAAATAAATATTATTTCACAATTACTAATATTTGCATGTAAATAACTGAATTAATATCTAAAAACCAATAATTAGATTTAACACATGTGATTAATAATTCATATGAGAAAACTATAAAAAAATAATAATTTATAATTTTTTTACTGATTAATTTTATTTAATTGGAGAAGCCCATAAGTGCAATTAAATAAACTGATCAAAAATAAAATATAATCATTGAATAATTAAAAATATAATCATAATTAAATTTTATTAGATTATATATTGATTAATTTTATAATTGAGAAAATAACCAAAATTTCTCAATTTTATAATGATAAAACTGTAATTCTAAAAATATATATATATAAAAGAATTACATTTTTTTAATTATAGGATTAATAAATCACAAGGGTAAAAATATAAATAACCCTATTCAGCCGAAAGATAAAACTGTAATTTCGGTGAATGGTAAAATTGTAATTTAAGCATAATTGGTAAAACTATAATTTTTTTATTTAATGGCAAAACTTTAATTTTCTCAAGGAGAAAAAAAAACCCTAGCCTCCTTCTCATGCATTGTGGCCGGGCTGAGGCCCAGCAGGCTTTGTCTTGGCTGACTTGATTAGCGCTTCGACACTGCAGTGCCGCGCTTCTATCACGGTGGCCGTCGGCGCCCGCTTGCATCGCCATCTTGGTGGTGGTGGCCGTCTTGACTGCGGCTGCATGGTCCCTATCCTGCCGTCGGCCGTTGGGATGCGATCGGCATGCTACTGCTGCCTGGCGGGCGTCGCGCCGGCCTTCGGCCTCTGGCACCTGACGCCCCCTGCCAACAGCCCAGCGATTCACCCTATCTGCCTGTTCGACGATCCGGCCAAAAACACGGTAAGATTAATGCATCTTTAACACACAACAACAATCAAGAATCGTTCGCAAGCAAACGATTAAAATTAACAGATAGGAAAACAAATCAATAAAATATTCAGATCAATGCATCGTAAACAAAAAATAATAGATCTAATATATTTTTGATCTCAAACCTACGCTCTGATACCAATTGTTGGCATAAAAACTATAATTATGCAATCTATTATATGGAAAAAAATATTATGCCAGGATTAAAATCAAATAATACTATATTTGTTTACGATGCGTACCTTTAGATGCCATCTATGTGAGATCCAATTAGATCTTCAAAAGCACCGCCCGACAGATCTGAATGACACCGAATATCGATATGCAAGAGGAACTAGAATAGATCTAGACCCCTTCTCCTCTCTTCCTATCTTTTCACAGGACCACCTTAATTGATGGTTTGGGAGATCAAGAGGATAATTGTAATCTCTTGATCTAGATCAAGAGGATAACTGTAATCTCTTGATCTATTCAACCCTTTGCATATCCGTGCTACTCGTGCTGTGTGTTGAGTTTAGAGTAGGTCCTATCTATTTATAGGTGAGAGCAGAGGGTCTAGGGTAAGTTATTAGGAGAGTTACTTCCATCAAGGGCATCCCCTAAAATATCCCAATATAATATGGACTTTATTTAATATTACCTAATATCTTTTATCAGAATCCAAATAATCCATAATATATCTTATTCAATTAATAAAGGGCCACATAATCTTACATTGTTTTGATGTAGGAAGGTCAACCACTAGCTTACACTAGCCAAGCTCTCTCCCCTTCCCATATGAAATTTTCAGTCTATGAATAAAGAAATGATAGTTATTGTACATACGGTCATGAAATGGAGACCTTATCTGATCGACCGATGATTTCAAATATATGCAGACCATAAGAGCTTGAAGTACCTTGTGGAGCAGAAGATTTCTTCCCTAGAGTAGCAAAAATGGGTAACTAAATTACCGAGATTTGACTATGAAATTATTTATAATAAATAAAAAGATAACTTGGTGTAGATGCACTTTCTCGCCTTCCTGAACATATCGAATTAGTAGCTGTCTCCATCCTTGTTTTTGACTTTTTAGAAGACATCAAGAAGGAATGGACAAATGACTCAAAAACCCAGGAGATTATCAGAAGATTGGAGGAGAACCCCGACTCAATTCCACACTACAGTTGGGACTCGAAAGACTTGTGGTACAAGGGCTGAATCATGGTGGTACCACATTCCCCCAACTAGGTTGTAATCTTGAAGGAGCTCCACTCCTCACCCATGGTTGGACACTCGGGATTTCTCTACACTTACAAATGTGTCTGCCAACTTTTTTACTATAGGGATATGAAAAAGGTTATTGGAGAGTTTGTTGCTCAATGTGATATCTTCCAATGCCATAAAGAAGAAACTGTAGCAAGTCCAAGGATGCTCTAAGCCCTACCTATTTTGGATTCAGCTTGGACCGATATCTCTATGGATTTTATCAAGCGGCTTTCATCCTCACAAGAAAAAAAAATACTACTTTTGTGGTTGTAGAACACCTTACAAAATATGCTCACTTTTGTGCTATAAGAAACCCCTATACTGTCACAAGAATTGCTCGAGTTTTTGTGAAAAACATAGCTAAACTGCACGGGCTCCCCACTTTATTGTTAGTGATCATAATAGAGTTTTTACTAGTAAATTTTAGACAGAGCTCTTTCAATTGCAAGATACATAGCTGAAGATGAGCACTACTTATCATCCACAGACTGATGGGTAAACCGAAGTGGTGAACAGGTGCCTAAAAAATTATCTCAGATGTTTCACCAATGATAGACCGAAAGAATGGACTAAGTGGCTTTTTTGGGTAGAATGGTGGTATAATACAATCTATCACTCTTCTATCAAAAGTACACCATTTGAAGCAATCTCTGATTGACCCCCTCCTGCAATTACAAAGTATATGGTTGGTTCATCAAAGAGAGATCAAGTTGACTAAGGAACTAATTGTCAGAGACAAATATGCAACTATTAAAGGATAACCTAGTAGCTGCACAAGTAAGGATGAAGCAACAAGCCGAGAAACATCAAAGTGAAAGAGAATTTGTTGTAGGAGATTAAGGTTTCCTTCATATTTAGGCATACAAGTAGACATCCTTAAAAACCTGATCCTCTATGAAGTTGTCCCCTTATTTTTTCGGGCCTTATAAAATATTGGAGCGCATTGGGGCCATTACCTATCGATTGGATCTCCCAACCAATTTAAAGATACATTTGGTTTTCCATGTCTCTTGCCTTAATTTAAAGCTAGGAGAAGATGAGATAACACAAAGTCATTTACCCAACATCTATACTGAGGGAGAAGTTTAGGTTTGGCCAGAAGCTATACTGGACCGCAGGATCATGATGAGCCAGAGACGCCCTATGACCGAGATGTTAGTACAATGGGTTAATTTATTTCCTAAAGATGCTACATGGGAGTCCTACGAAGCACTACAAGTAAAATGCCTGGAGTTCATTAATACTCAGCCTTAAGGATAGGACTAATTTGAAGAGGATGGGTATGATAGGACCCTAACAAGATCGAGTCCACATCTATCGAGTCATGTTGGTCATTCCAGTCAAGTCAATTATGAGTCTATTTGATTAGGAGTCCAAGTAGGAGTTGGATTCGGTTATGAGTCTATTTGATTATGAATCCAAGTAGGAGTTGGATTCGGCTAATAGTCTATATAAATAATGATGTAACACTTTTCATTTAAATCAACGAAAAGACTTTTGATTTCAGCCTATTGGTCGAAACCCTAGGAGGGTCGATCCCCTATAGAGATTAAGGAGATCCCCTATAGTGATTGCTTATCTCTCTTCTTCTTCGATAGAAACCTAAGGGTTCCTATCATACACAACTTGGGAGAAGAGAAGGCCCAATACAGTAGGGTCAAAGGTTGTGCCTGAGTCACACAACTCAAGAAAATAGGAGGTCGTTCATGGCGGGGCCAGAGGAAGTTGAGCCTAAGTCACGTAACTGGGAGAAGGGAAGGCTCGCTATGATGAAGCTAAAAGAAGCTGGCTTGAGATATGCAACTCAGGAGGGAAAGAGGCATGACACGGTGATGAAAGGAGGAGTAATGCCCGAGTCACTCAACTTAAGAGAAAGGATCTGCTATGACAAAGCTAGGAGAAATCATGCTTGGGCAGTGTGAGTCAAAGTCAAGGCTCTCAAGGTATGCCTTTCGAGGGGAGACAAGATTATATGAAATATTCGAGCACCACCAACGTAACAACAACTAGCAGCCACCTCCGAATTGACATGGCGACATGTGGAATATGGGCCTAAGAGAAATGCAACAGGCTTGGCGACCGATGCACGACCTATCTCGCATTGCCCTGGATCATACATGGTAGTGCCACGTAGTGGGGAACCAGACGGGTCGACCTATATCATCAGGAGCATATGGGTCGAGCGCTTAGAGCATCGACGACCATTAATGAACCATATACGGTCAACCCACCTTGACAGGTATAAAAAATAATCCTAATGTCATCGTAAGGGATCAGATAGACATTAAAAAAAGACCTCAAATTGACTTAATCATCAGATAGTCGAGTCAAGAATCCCCTCCCCGACATCGACTTGTGGTGTAGGATCCCAATGCTAACAAAATCAATCCCACCCTACCTCGGATCCACAACAATGAGTAGTAGAAGTCTAGAATACGATCTCTTGACCGAATCTCATTCCCTCAAGTGTCCTACCCTCAAAGATTGACATAGAAGACCTTGCTCTCTCAGGATAGGACCAAGTCATATCGACTCATAAGTGACGACATAAAGTCAATAACACATTCTTTTATATATTAACTTTTTTCCATATGACCCTAGTAGGGTCGGGTCCTATTCAACCAAGTCTTAGTAATTAATAAAACTTTGAGGGATGTAATAAAAACCCACATAGCCGCCTCCCATCTTATTAAGCAGGTCGGCTAGGATTTGGGGAAGGAGTCTTGGAGGTATTGAAGTCTCCTAGCCACTGCCCAACTTACTGGGCAGGTCTACTAGGGTTTGAGAGATAAGCCTTAGAGGAGTTGGAATCTCCTAGCTGCCTCCCACCTTACTAGGCAAGTCTGCTAGGGTTAGAGGGTAAAAAAGAATTTTACTTGAGATAAGAGTCTCTCTAAGGTTAGGGTTTTAGAGTCTTATATAAAACATGTAGCCACCACCATTTTTCATTAAGCAATAATTCTCTATTTTTTCAGCCTTTGTGGCTGACTACCAAGGAAGGAGAAACCCCTGTAGAGTTCCAAGGAGGCCAATCCCCTTCAACGATTAATCTAGCGATAAAATTCTATGAAGTTCTATCATTTGGTATCAAAGCAATGATCTTGGTGCCTCGCTGCCCTTCCAGCCGCCTACTATCATCCAAACAATTTCCATGATTATCAACTCCATTGCTGACTCCACCATTATCACCCTTTGCCATAGATTCATCATATGTTGTCGTTACTCCAAACTACAACAGGATCTGGTATTGCTTCTATCACAAGAACCTTACTGCTACTATAATTTTATATCCAAAAAACCCAAAAATAGTTTCATCTATCCCTCACTGCAAAAAACTTATTGTCGTAAAGTTATTATCATTACAAATGAAAGTTACGTTGCAAAGTTTTTAACCGCATACTTGCTGCCAATTGTCGATCTTGCTACCATCTTTTTCTGATGAAAACTTCTACGCATTTTTACATCGACTCAGCTTTCATCTATAATAGTTCCTTATTGAAATCATCTCTAAAATATCCATATACTACTATAACTTTTCGTCGCAAAACTACTAATTTTTTCGACAAGAATTCTACTGCCAAAACATTCATCGGTGTTTCTTCCTGCATTATTATCAAATTTCTATCTATATTTTTATCGACCTTACTGCCATCAACACATACTTCCTGCTATCAATTCTCTCCATAAATTATCGATTTACTGTTGGAACTTTCATTGAGAAACCACTATCTCTTCGATGAAAATTCTGCCACTATATATCAACATCTATTTGTTGTATACCCAATCGATCCTTGTCAAACTTGTTGTTTTCACCAACAGCAACTCTAAACATCTCTCTAGCCTTAAGTCACCGCCATCATAGCCCCCTTGCAACCTCCAAACATCCAAATAGCAGTACAAACGGCACTTCAAACAACAACCTACTAAGTCCAAACCATAGCCTTCAACCTTCTGTTCACCAACTCTTTCAGCTACCAAACCTTCCAACCAATTCATGCCTTTAACTATGTAGCAAAAGAAGAACCTTAACATTATAGATTCAGAGATGTACACCATAGCATTAGAAGGACTAATCAATGCCAAGTTAGAGGCCTTTGAGATATGTGTGGAGGAGAAACTACGTGCTCTTCTCGCTAAATTCAATTTGGGTCAACCACCAAGCCCAAGGAGATTTCAACAAGGTAAAAGTTAATATCATAGAGAGAACTCCCAGGAGAAAGAAGAACCTATGATGGACCCTACGTATCCACGCATGAGGGTGGACTTCCCTAGATGGGAAGAAGGAGACCCCGATTGGGTGGCTTTTGTGCATGAAATGTTATTTTTGCTACCACAAGACCCCAGATGCATCCATGATAGACATTGCTACTATACATCTTGAAGAATATATGATCCAATGGTATGATTGGTTAAATACACCAAAGAAGTCCCTACATGGAGGCAATTTAAAAGCAAACTATTAATCCGCTTCGGAGCAACCAAGTACGAGAACATCAATGGTATGTTATGATCAATTGGCACTAAGAAGGGGGTGAATTGGTGCAAGTGTAAATTCTTATTTTTTAACAAAAAAACTTCTCTCTTTAAGCAAGGTTGAAAATCCGAAGCTTTTTGTAACAAGTGAATGATTCAAAAAAATGCTAAGTTTCTTACTTAAAAATAAGTTATTTCTTACTTAAAAATAAGTTAAGAAGGAATAAGCAAATCCTAATAAAAAGATAAGCAACGTCGAAGTGAAATGCTTGACTTAAAAAATTTCTTTCAAAGAGTGAGTAAAAATCAGAAGCGTCTATTGGTATTTAGTTCAAAATGATTAAGAACTCGACAATTGCAAGTAGTAAAAGCAACAAGTAAAAACACTTACAATTATAGTAGTTCGGCACTAATCGACCTACGTCCACTCCCGAGTCCTCCTCCTTGAGGCACACCGGTGTCCACTATCGATCTTCTTTAGGTAAAGATCAAATCTTTACACTTGAGCTTATAAGGGAGACTTCAAGAATTTTTCTAACTCTAAGCTCTCTCCCTTCCCATTTTCTTTTTCTTCCAATTCATACATAATTTTTTTCATAGAATATAATCCCCAAAATTATTGTATGGAACGCAAGAAAACTTGAAGTATTTATAGCCCCAAATAACTTCATATTTTCGAAGCCAAAATTCAAACATACCCGGAAAATCTCATCGGCCTGGGCGGGTCAACTACCGAAAGTACCTAAAATCTAGGGTATGAACGGTTCAACCGCCTAGCCTGGGTGGTTCAGCCACTAATAGCCACCCAAAATCCTATGCAGTAGTGGTACACCCATCGCTCACCAGTGGTTTAGCTGCCAGAATTTAATGTTGACTAATTCTTTGGTTAACTAATTGAGCTCAACCTGAGCTCAATCAAATCCCATAGTAGACCCGATTGCCTTATTGAGTTGATCTAGATTCATTCCAAATCATACTCATTTATGACTCGATCTTAACTTATGACTTAAAGATTACAATCATACATGAATGACCTCACTCCTATAATCCGACAACCTCCGACATTTCCTACGGCGAGTCTCACGGTCTTCCTCCGATGATCTCCCAGTATGTTCCTAGTGACCTTTCTGATACCTTCGATGAGCTCCCACTGTATCATCTAATCCTTAGCCGGATGTCTAAGCTTGATCCTAGGTCCATGTTTGATCTATAACTCCTTTCCACCGTCATGGTTAAACCTGTATGATGCTAACTATAACTTAATTAATTATAATCAACATGGCCATAAATCCACTTCAAGACCTTCCCAACTCCCGGCAAAACTTTCAACTACCGCCAACAATCTTTTAGCAAGTCTCGATCTTCTTTTGGCGATCTCTCTTGCGCCATCATTGCAAGCTC
Organism: Ensete glaucum; assembly: GCA_021527575.1. Lineage (NCBI taxonomy): Eukaryota > Viridiplantae > Streptophyta > Magnoliopsida > Zingiberales > Musaceae > Ensete > Ensete glaucum. Next base: position 17,909,463 of record CM038555.1, on the reverse strand, counting down.
CTGATACCCTCGGTGAGCTCCCAACGCACTCCAGGTGAGTTCCCAACTGCATCGTCCGAATCTCGGCCCGATGCTTGTACTTGACTCTGGCCAAACCTCTGATTATAATAATCTCTTTGTCATAGTTAATCTTGCATCAATCAACTCTAACAACCTTGTTAGATCAAACACTCATTAATTGATTTCATCATCAAAATCCGAGATTCAACACGACCAACTTGCAAAAATCCATCAAACTTCCACCGTTCAAGAATACCATACAAAGTTTGAAAGATTTACTAACTAAATAAGAGATTGCATTGGTCTGAAAACCAATTGCTAGGAACTTTCATTAAAAGATTGAAACCGGAGATCCGGGGAGAAGTCAAGGCGCAACAATTATATACACTAATGGCGACTATCTCCTTCGTGTGACTCTATGAGGAGCAATTAAACCAAGACATCTGAAGGACTAGGATCATCACCCGACTAGTAGCACATAGACCTTCAGCCCCTCCTACTACCAGCCGACCCTCTTAGCTAAAAAAATTACTAAGAGAAGAACTTTATGATAGCTCCGCGAAAGGCTTGTGTTGGCACTACGACGAGCCATGGAGCCACAAACATCATCGCAAGAAAGGGAGGCTCCTTATGATCGAACCCGTTAAAGAATCTAAGCACAAAGAGGAGGACATAGAAGAGGAACCACAACTAGTCGATTGCATGATGCATGCTCTTGTCGGCTATGCAAACCTGTAGACGATGAAAGTGGGAGGATTGCTCAATCAACAATCAATCACCATCCTCATCGATACCATAAGCACCAATAACTTCATGAACAACAAGGTTGCTACTTGAATGGTGTTTTATATTAAAGATTGCAGTAGGGGAGTCGACAAAAATTGAAGATCCAAACATTTTTCAATTGCTTGTTGAATTTTTAGATGTCTTCATCGAACCGTGTAGTCTACCCTCCTTCCTGATGGCGCGACCATCATATTTCGATCCTACTGGGCAAACCACCAATGAATACTTGACCATATCACTACCCTCACCTTCAGAAGACTAAAATAAAGAAGATTGCATAAGAGATGCTTGAAATAGGGATCGTCGATCGAGTTGTAGCCCCTATTCTTCGTCTGTGCTCCTTGTCCGCAAGAAAGATGAAACGTGGTGAATGTGCATAGACTATCGAGCCCTCAATGGCATAACAGTCAAGGACAAGTACCCTATTCCCATAGTGGATTAATTACTTAATGAATTAAAGGGGGCACAAGTCTTCGTAAAGCTAGATTTGTAGTCCATATATCACTAAATTTATGTGCATAAAGAAGACATACCGAAGATCGCCTTTCGGACACATAATGGCTACTATGAATTTTTGGTTTCTTTAGTGGAAGGTGAAATATTTTGGGCACAACATCTTGGAGGAAGGCATAACAGTAAACCCTTCAAAAACTATGGCAATGCAAAGCTAGCTGACACCTAAGAACATAAAGGTATTGGGTGATTTTCTCGGACTGACGGGCTACTATCGCAAGTTCATCAAGGATTATGGAAATATCAATGCTCCCCTCACATCCTTGCTAAAAAAGGATGTCTTCTAATGATTGGACAAAGCCTCCACTACTTCGATGCTCTCAAGGCAACCATGACATCTACACCTGTGCTAGCACTACCCGACTTCGGCAAAACATTTATCATTGAAGCGGATACATCGAGAGTTGGGATCAGCCCCATCCTTATGCAAGAAAGTTGACCTCTTGCCTATACCAGCAAAGCACTATCTCCTTCCTATCTAAAAATGTCCATTTATGACAAGGAGATGCTCACGATTATGCACATGATGATAAAGTGGAGACCATACCTGATCGATCGACGCTTTCAGATAAAGACTGACCACAATAGCCTTAAATACTTTTTGGAGCAAAAGATATCCTCCCTGAGCAGCAAAGATGGCTAACAAAACTTCTCAGATATGATTATGAAATCACTTACAAAAAAAGGAAAGATAATATGGTTGTAGATGCGCTCTCTCGATAACCTGAGCAAGTTAAAATTTTGGCCATCTCCCTTCGAATCCTCAACTTCCTCGAAGACATCAGGAAAGAATGGCGAGAGGATCCCAAAATAAAGAAAATCATCAAGAAATTAGAAGAAGAACGTAGCTCTGTAGCACACTTCAGTTGGGATTTGAAGGGCTTACACTACATAAAGACCATCCTATAAGTGATGCATTCCATACATGTAGCGGGACACTTTGAATTCTTTTAAACTTACAAAATGATTAAATAAACTTTTATTAGAAAAGGATGAAGAATGCTATTACTGAATTTGTAGTGTAATGCGACACATGCTAATGACATAAAGGCAAAATAGTGGTAAGCCCAGGGAAGCTTCAACCTCTGCCAATATATCGATGGACTTCATCGAAGGGCTACCCCCATCCTAAGGAAAAGGCACCATCCTCGTTATGGTAGATCGTCTCACTAAATATGCTCGATTTTGCATCATCCGCAACTCTTATACTGTCGCTAACATCGCTTAGATTTTTATAGATAATATTGTAAAATTATATGGGATGCCTAGATTTATTATGAGCGATCATGACTAGGTCTTCACAAGTAAATTTTGGACAGAGCTCTTTCAGTTGCAAGACACCAAATTAAAGATGAGCTCAGCATACCATCCATAGACCAATGGCTAGATTGAAGTGGTGAACAGGTGCTTGGAGATATACCTTAGATGCTTCACCAGTGACTAGCCAAAAGAATGGACGAAATGACTCCCTTAGGCCGAATGATGGTATAATATAACCTATCATTCTTCCACTAAATGTACTCCATATGAAGTAGTCGATCACCCTTTGTAATCTCAAAATATGTAATTGGCTCAGTTAAAATAGATCAGGTCGACAAAGAGTTAATTAATAAGGACAAAATCTTACAACTACTAAAGAATAACCTCTCAGCCGCCTAAGCTATGATGAAATAGTAGGCTGACACACATCGAAGTGAAAGGGGGTTCTTTATGGGAGATTGGGTCTTTCTTCATCTCTAGCCATACAAGCACACATCAATCAATACAAGTGCATCCATGAAGTTATCTCTTTGCTTTTATGGGTCGTATCAAATAATGAAGCGTATCGGAGCTATGGCGTACAGGTTGGACATGCCTGTTGATGCCAGGATCCACCCTGTCTTCCATATGTCCTACCTAAAACTCAAGCTGGGAGAAAATGAATTAGCCCAAAGCCAACTGTCGAACACTATTGCTAATGGAGATATCCAAGTCTAGCCACAAGCAATACTCGACCATAGAATCGTGATTTTTCATCGATGCTCTTCTATGAAAATGCTGGTGCACTATAGTAATGTACCTGTCAAAGATGCCACGTGGGAATCCTATGAAGACTTGAAGAATAGGTTCCTAGAGTTTATGGAGCCCAAACCTTTAGGACAATGCTGATATAAAGAGGGCGGGTCTGATAGGACCATAGTAAGATCGGGTCCTATTTGACCAAGTCTTGCCAATTAATAAAACCTTGAGGGATGTAATAAAAACCCACCTAGCTACCTCCCATCTTATTAAGTAGGTTGGATACGGTTTGGGGAAGGAATCTTAGAGGCATTAGAGTCTCCTAGCTGCCACCAACCTTATTGGGCAAGTCAGCTAGGTTTTGAGAGAGGAGCTGTGGAGGAGTTGGAGTCTCCTAGCCATCGCCCACCTTATTGGGCAAGTCGGTTAGGGTTAAGTGGTGAAAGAAAATTTTACTTGAGGTAGGAGTCTCTCTAAAATTAGTGTTTTGGAGTCCTATATAAAACATGTAGCCATCATCATTTCTCATCTAAGCAATAGATCTCTTTCTTTCAGCCTTTATGGCCGACTGCCAAGGAGAGAATAACCGCTATAAAATTCCAAAAAGGTAGATCCCCTTTAGTGATTAATCCGCTCAATAACTTTATATAACTACTACTAAACAATCATGATTTTCATTAAATTTAAAATATAAAAGTTTCAACTGTCTCATATTTACTTTCACCGATCATTCACTTATTAGGGTTTCAATATTAGTAGTCGAAGGTTATCTGTAATGTTCGATTTAAATTTAGGGTTAAGTACGCAAATCAGTGTTATTAGAGGAATATATATGCGATTTTTTTGCCCAAACGAAAGCTAACAAACCAACGCGAAACAAACGGGTTCTATATGGATCCGCCGGAACATATAAATCGAACTGCAAGTTGTAATGGACCGGCAAAATGGGTTTAAATGGGCCGCCTTCCCTCGGGGTAACGGCGAGATCTCTTCCTGTCTTCTCCTCGATCGCTTCTATCGGGTCCTTCTCCCTGCCCGTCTTCCGCTCCAGGTATTCGTCGTTTCCCGTTTCTCTGGGCGTTGGGTTGTTTCTTTGGAGCATGAACAGAAATATCGGTTTCAAACCGATACATCAAGCCCTTCTCGAATCGAAATAATAGAAGATCGTCCTTATAATTTAGCATCTCTTGTGAGTCTGATGAGCTCGACGAGCCCGATCTTTTAAGAAATATCGTTTCTTTCTCTTCCATTGTAGCTAGGTCCCGTTGATTGTCGAGTTTCAATGATCGGTGCCTTATGCGACTGTTCACTAGTTTGAGCCTTATAATTTTCGTTGTTGCAATTTATGCGCGCCGTTGAATTTTAGGGTGATCTAGGGTTAGATGCGTTTTATCGATCAAGATTTGATTTTGCAGGATTTAAAGATGGCTGAAGTTTGATTTGGTCTTTTACGCTGGAGGAGAATGGTGCTCGTTCTAGCCATTGGTGATCTCCACATTCCTCACCGGGCGCCCGATTTGCCTGCCAAATTTAAGTCCATGCTTGTGCCAGGGAAAATTCAGCACATCTTGTGTACTGGAAATCTTTGCATTAAGGTGCCTCTTTTCCACTTTCTTTTTAATGATTCTGTATCCTATATGGTATATATATGGCATCGTTGTCACTCCTGCAAGAATGTTTAGGCATTAAAATGCACTAGAATCCATAATTAATGGGCTTTTTATGGTTTATGCTTCTAGGAAGATGTTAGTGGAGGGACAATTTTCACTGGAATCTATAATGGAGGTACTGGAACTAGGCCATTGTATATGCCTTTATGACAGAGAAGCAAATTTTGTGTGTGAGAACTTCAGATTTGAAGCTCTGGTGGAATCATTTATAATTTGTATGTTTTCATGCAAATGTCCAAATTCAAGCATATGTGGCTCTAACATTGCATATGTAATTTACTAATAGCAATGTGGCTTTAACATTGTGGGTTGTAACCCAATTCATATTAGTTAGCTTCTCAAGTGAAATTCAAGCACTAGCAACAGGAAAAGATCAAGGATTGTAATGCTTTATATTTATAGTATGTTATAGTCCTTTAACTGTTTTTTCAGGCTTGATGATAGAGCAACTGCATCTTGGCCACAGTAAGTGTACATTTGCATACCATTAACACATCGTCCTTGCTTTTTCTAATGGAACTGAATGTGCACAAGACTCTTAAGATGCTAAATTCTTGTGTTAGCTTGGACTTGTCCTTGACTGCTAAAGTTTCTTGCGACTTTCTAGTAGCTTAGCAAAATTGTTAACAAGCCCTTCTTTTACAAATGGTAAGTGGTGAAGGTTGGATTTGCTATCAAGACCTTGCAATGATTCAACAGTCTTTGTTAACAAGCTATTATTTGCAGATTTTTTAGATAGAAAACCATTCTAAGTGTAAAACAATTATTTTATGAGTGAGTGTGGTTGCCTTCTTGGAGGCTTCGAATATGACCCAATTTTGACATGTTGTTGCACATACAAGAGCAAAAGCTTTGATGATCCACAAAGACTGAACAAGGATAATGTTTTATCTTATACCTTGTATTATTACCATACTGTTTTATCTTTTGTTATTGCCAGACTGTATTCTCACTATTTTGCACATGTTCCTTTGTTCACTAATAGATGCCAGATTTTTCTGGATGGTCAAGTGTTTTGGGTTTTATTGGTTGAACATGTTGAGCAATTTGTTTATTTATATCACAACTCTTAGTTTTTCAAAATGGTTTTCATGAAATTGTTCACTTATTTTATGGTAATATTTTCATGAAGTTGACATCTCAAAGAAGCTTTAATTCTGTAGGAAGTTCATGATTACTTGAAAAGCTTAAGTCCTGACCTGCATATTACTCGAGGTGAATATGATGAAGATGTTCGTAATCCAGAAAACAAGACTCTTACGATTGGTCAGTTCAAGCTTGGGCTTTGTCATGGTCATCAGGTTTGTTTTTTCTTTGTTTTGAGACAGTGATTATGGATTTTTATTTTTATTTTCGATGCTCTTTATACATATTATATGCACTGAATGAACTGTCTACCTCGTTTTCAGAAAGGAATTGACTCTTGTCATAGTTCATATAGTTCTTGCACTTGGCTGGAGTAATTTTGTGTTAAATCAGCATGCTTTTCATTAAAGCATTGTAGAATAAAATGTCAATTAAATCCATGAAGCTGAGTTCCTTAGTATTCCCTGAAGGATGATAAATTGTCTGCATTTATTTAAATTCAGTTTATGTTGGAGTGGCAGATATATAGTGTATGTTTCAGGAAATGCAGACAATATTGTGATTTTCAATAGAATGAAGCCCCTTGGACAAACCTGTTTCCAATGTTGTCTTCCGGTTCTCAGTTCTTTTCAGTTATTGCTTTCCGATCTTTTCGAGTGGATATTAGTCAGCATATCTGATAGAACCCCAGATGGAGCTCTATAGATTTTGACCCTTGATGGTGATCAACCCTTGAGGGTGATCAACCCTTGAGGGTGATCAACCCCTGGAATGCTGTAGGGGTTCCTCCCTCCTAGACTCGACACAAGGTTAAAATAAAATTGATGATTGCTTGATTCAAGAGAGGGGTGACTACATCTTTAAATAGAGATCAAAACCCTAACCTAAGGGGGTGCTTGCCTAAGTAAAATTACCCCTTTGCCCTTCCTATAGCTGACCTGCCTTAATAGGAATAGGGGGTGGGGCGGCTAAGTTGGTTCTATAGCTGACCTAAGCAGGGAAAAACCCTAGCAGACCAACTCAGTAAAGGGGGCAGCGACCACTAAGCCTTAAGGGCTAATCTAAACCCTAGCTATACTCCTTTATAAGATAGGAATAATTTTATTACAATCTCACGGGGTTTTTATTGATCACTTCTAGGGTGATTAGGACTCAACCCTGCTGGAGTCCTATTAAACCCGCCCTCTTAAAATCAGTCTTGTCCTCAAAGCTGAAGTTCTATGAACTCAGGAAATCGGGTCTTCAGTTCCTCATAAGCTTGGGTGTCAGTTAGAAGAATTTGAGGTGGGATACCTGGAGGATCAATTGTAATTTTGATTTGGTGCACGGATCTGACCTCCATGTTAGGGCCCCAATGTGATTCTCAATTTTGTAAGGCCCAAAGAAATAGGGAGACCACTTCATTAAGGCTTGAGTTTCCTGCTGATCGGGCTGGAGGTGTAAGAAAACCCGATCGTTAATTTCTCGTCCATTCTGAAGTTTGTCGGGAGGCCATTTCTTCTTTGCATGTGCTGGTGTGAGCATGAATTGTAATTCTTTTGGGCTTACTCCTCTTTCGTGCCATGGACTTGTATTCAGCCAAATTTTAAATTTGGTAGCAATGAGTATCCCCTTTAAAAATCTTGTGTGAAGTGTGGGGGAAGCTTCAGTGTGAATTAGGAGTTGACCATCTTGCATAAGGGTGACGTTGATCCCAACTCTGGATGTGTCTGCTACAAGTACGAACACATTGTCGCGTTCAGGTAATGCTAGCATCAATATAGATGGTATCATCGCTGTGAGGGTCATGTGGATGCCTTTCTCCTGTTCCTTCTTGCGATCGTGGGCCGTGGATCTGAGGTCATCATCAGGGAAGACTTTTAGCATCATGGTCCGATCCTGGGGAAAGTCGTGGAAGTCACCTGAGATCTGGAAGTGCTGCATCAGCAACCATTGTGAGTTCGGCGGGATATAACACTTTAGAAGTAGCTTATCTCTGGGGAAAAGGATGTAGGGATGTGTCATAGCGAGAAATCTGTGTCTCTGTTATCTCTTGGATGACCCTTTTATCTTCGACCTTCTGAGGTTGTATGAAGCAATCTAGCCGAACAACAACTGGTAGAAGTTTCGGCCAGTTCAGCATAGGGGGATCAGACAGCTTCAGAAGAGGTAATCGACTCGGTTTGGTGGAAACGTCCAAAATTTCAACAAGCTGTGGGAGAGGGTTCTTATCTTCAATCTCATGAAACTCTTGAATTTGAATTGGGAAACCACTGGATTCTTCTTTTGTTACCTCTTCCAAGTGTTGTGTTATGGTTGTAGTTGCTGGGCTCTCTCGTAGAATCACCTGTTTTCCTTTTCTGAAAAATTTCATGGTTAGCTTCGAAAAATTTCAGAAAACATCTTCAATTGTGGACAACCAATCAATACCAAACACTATATCAATACCATCGAGAGGGAGGAGGAAAAAATCAGCAACTATGTCTTTCTTCTGTAGGATCAGTTTTACCTGTGGGCACTTCTGGTTGCACTTTAGAATTTGGCCGTTAGCTACCTTAACTTCGAACCCGCTGTAATATATCTTTTTGGAGCATTAAGTGGATAGCAACCTTATTGCTCATGAAGTTGTGTGTGCTCCCGACGTCGATGAGGATGATGACGGATTGCTGCTTGAGAAACCCTTCGATCTTCAATTTTTGCAAGTTGGTGTAGCCGGCTAAGGTAGGGATCGTGCGGGTAGTCGGTTGTGGTGTATTCTTCTCCTTGGGCTCAAGAGTCGTATCTTTAAGTTTGGATTCTTCAGTGGGCATAATCATCAACGATGTCTCCTTTTTACATTTGTGTTCTAGGCTCCACAATTTATCACAATACCCACATAGGCCCTTTGTCGATCCGTCATGAAGGTCTTCTTTTGTTAATTTTTGTGGCTGAGGGGGGTCGGCTAGCAATAGGAGGAGGTGAAAGCTTTGGAGTCGCTAGTTGGGGAGCAACTCTAGTCTTTCGAGCTTCATAGTTCAATCGCTTCTCTTGATGTCACGCAAAGGAGATGACTGCCTTAACTGTGTACGACTGTCGCGCTTTAACTTCTTCCTGAATTTTCGGCTTCAAGCCCTTAATAGAAGTCCTTAATATTTATTTTTCAGACCAATCATAAGTTTGATTAGATAACGGTTCAAACCTGGTTTGGTACTCTTGGATGGTGGAGGTTTGACGGATCATCGCTAGTTCTTCGTTAAGGTTCTTTTTACAATCCAAATTTGCACCACGTTGTGATCTTATTGGACTCGGTGATCGGCCCAATCTAAACTCCTCAAAGAGAGTACGTAATTTAACATCCATACGCGTCTCAAGAGCCTCCAATTTGGCTTCGAATAAGCCACCGATGTTATGACGTAAGGATCTCCAACCTGTCAAATCAACCGATTAAAGAGTGTAGCTCCAATCTTCAGGTTGAAGGCAGCAATGGCAGCAATGTCGGGGCTGCGGTGAAGTCTCCAAGTGGAGGATGGCAGCCAAGGGTAGCAGCAACGGTAGAGGAAGAAAATGGCAGCAGTAACATCGACTGCGGTCCTTCAGTGATGCTGCAATGTTGACGCTGCAATATTGTCGAGGCTGCGATTTTTTAGGTGGCTGATATTTGTTGGAAGATGACAGCCAAGAGATTTGAGTCAAAAGGCAGCAGCGATGGCGGAGGAAGAAAAGGGCAGCAGCAACATCGGCTGTGGCTGCGGTGCGACTGTGTGGTTGCAGGTAGCGTCGGTTGCAGCAAGGGTGCGGCTGCAATAGGAGGAAGACGGGGCAGCGATGTACACAGCTGTTGCGGAGGAGGGCAGCAGCGGTATGGAGCGAGAGACAACTGCTGTTGTGTTCAATTTCTTGTTGGCCGCGATCAAGATAGTTGGCAGCGAACCATTGTTGCGGGCTGCAATATAAACAGATTGCAGCGAAAGATCGCTGCTGGTAGCTTTTTGCCGCAATGATCGCTGTTGGCTGCGATCAAGGAGGATGACAGCATGAGGTTGCTGTTGGCAGCGTTCGGCAGCGAAAGTTACATGCTGCGGTTGAAGGGATAAGGGAGATTGGGCGGCTATAAGGTTGGTGGACGGAAGGCTGCGGTTTTTGGGTGCGGTTTGTGACTGTTTTGGGTGCAATTTGGGGCTGCGGTTTTGTGGAGTTTAGGCTGCGAATTGATGTGATTTTAGGGCTGTGGTAGCAGTAGATGAAGGTTAGGGCAATAGATTTTAGATCTGGGATAGATGGCAGCAAAGGTAGGTGTATCGGTAAGGAAAGTTGGCTGAAAAGGTAAGTGGATCGATAAGGAAGTAGGCTGCGGTTAGGGCTGATTGGGATGGTTGTTTGGCTGTGGTTTTGTTAGGGTTTTTTGGGGAGTAACAGTAGGAATTGAAGATGAGAGGGGGAGTCTCAAATCTGGAAAAGATGGCAGCGAGATCCGATAAAATTTCGATGAAAGATCGTTACGGTATATGCTGTACTGCCGGACAGAATTCCCCTCAAAGAAGCTGTAGTTTCTCGATGTTAATTCCAGCAAAAATCCAAGAAATTTATGGAGAATTTCAATATCAGAATCTCAGTTCAGATGGTGACAGCAGTATTAATGTGGATCAAGAAACTTGAGGCAGCATAACGGTAGAAAAATTATTGCAAACAAGATCACAGAATTCTTGTCGTAAAATTTCAGCATTGCGTGACGAAGGATTGCAGCGCTATAAGTCCGGATCCAGAAGGAGTTTTTTCCAGAGATCATTCTTAGATGAAAGCTAAGACGATCTATGAATTTGTGTAAAAATTTCGGCCAAAAAGGATGAACAAAAGTTTGGTTTCAAGATGCCAATAAGCGGAAGGCAGATTTTTCGTCATAAAAATTCTACCACTGCATGATAATGAAAGAAGGCACAATAAAATCAGTTCCAGAAGGAATTTTTTTTCAGTGACCAATCTTAGATGAAAACTAAGTTGATCTATGAAATTGTGTAAAAATTTCGACCAAAAAGGATGAACAAAAGGTCAGTTTCAAGAGGCCAAAAGGCAGAAAGCAGATTCTTCGTCATAAAATTTCAGTACTGCGTGATAGTGAAAGATTGCATAAGAAAACTGATTCCAGAAGGAGTTTTTTCCAGAAATCAATTCTAGATGAAAGCCAAGTTGATCTTTAGAATTGTGTAAAAATTTCGGTCAGAAAAGAGAAGAAATAAACCGGTTTCAAGAGGCAAAAAGACGACTGAAAATTTCTGCAGTATTTCGCCTCCGCAATAACGATAACGTTTGCGACGAACGAAATTTACAGCGGATAAAGTTTGGAAAAAATCTTCAATGTGTAAAGTAAGAAATCTTGCAATATTGAAGAGGCGTGGATGATAAACATATACCAGATTTCCAGATCACGCAGGGGGCGGCAGCAGATTGATTTGATCTGCGGTCGGGGTGGAAGGTGGAAGCGCGCGTCGCAGCAATTGTGGAAATTGCTTGGGAAGGTGGAGGCGGCAGAGATGGCTACAGGGGCAGCAGGAACGCTGCTATGATGTCATATGATAGAATGCCAGATGGAGCTCTATAGATCTTGACTCTTGAGGGGGATCAACCCTTGGAACGCTGTAGGGGGTTCTTCCCTCCTAGACTAGGCACAAGGTTGAAATAAAATTGACGATTGCTTGATTCAAGAGGGGGGTGGCTACATCTTTAAATAGGGATCAAAACCCTAACCTAAGGGGGTAGTTGCCTAAGTAAAATTATCTCTTTACCCCTCCTATAGTCGACTTGTCTTAATAGGAACATGGGGCGGCTAGGTTGGCTCTATAGCCGACCAACTCAGTAAGGGGTGCGGTGACCACTAAGCCCTAAGGGCTAATTTAAACCATAGTCATACTCCTTCATAAGATAGGAGTGATTTTATTACAATCTCACAGGGTTCTTATTGATCACTTCTAGGATTATTAGGACTCAATCCTGTTGGAGTTCTATCAATATTTGTCATGTCTTTATATTTGTTTTCGATCAATGCAGATTGTCCCATGGGGTGACTTGGACTCGTTAGCCATGCTTCAGAGACAACTGGACGTAGATATCCTTGTGACTGGACACACTCATCAGTTCAAGGCCTACAAGCATGAGGGAGGCGTCGTTATAAACCCTGGCTCAGCAACTGGTGCATATAGCAGTATAACTTATGATGTCAACCCCAGTTTCGTGCTAATGGACATTGATGGCCTTCGTGTTGTGGTTTATGTTTACGAGCTTATCGATGGAGAGGTGAAGGTTGACAAGATCGACTTCAAGAAGACTGCAGCTACTCAATCTGCTCACTGATCTGAACAGTAGGTTTACTACTCCGATACTCCGATATGGTTTTTTAAATATACTGATATCTATTATCATCAGATTGCGATGAACTGTGATACCTTAATATGCTTTCTAATAAGTTGAGTTTTAACACATTATTGTAGAAAGCTTCACTAATGATTAGAGAATAGTTGGTTCCACTGGATTTTCTCATTAAGATGTTTGTATCAAGAACACCAGCAGGCTTGTGCATTGAAATATTTAAGGAAAATTCCCAGTTTTATTCCTAATATAAATACAAAAAATGGCATGCATGTATATATATGCCATATTACTAAATGGATCATATATGATCATTCAATAGAGCTGTTAAGTCAGATTTTGATTGTTGGCTTAATCCATTCTTTGAGTTGATCTCAAGTCAAACTTCACCAATTCGGTCGGAACCTTGTAAAATCAAATAGCAATGCTCTCGATACTTCACATCCGATGCTTAAATAAGTATCAGATAGATTTTGAGTTCAAGATTGTTTTTGGGGATATTCATAATGAACCTTTTTTAGGGGGTTCCTAGAGTCTTTACCTTCCAATGACACGCTATTCGTGGGATCGTGGAGCGTTGGTCTCGGACATAAATATTGTCAGTTTGCATCGAATGTGGGATGTTGTAACATTTGGGCTCATGATGCACATCAAATGATGGGAGTGATTGGCTGATAGGACAAGATTCACCAAGTGTCAATAGGCTTATCACATGGTGTGGAGGTGTGAACCACTCGACTCCAACATAGTCACATAATCCAGAGGTATTGGATATCTGGCACTGACATGTTGGCCACCTGGCATCGACATGTTGGCTAATTGGCTTTGACACATTTTTTTGTTATGGTTTCATATTTCACAACCATCTTGATCCTCATACGTTATCATTTATTCATTGTTTTGGCTTTTGTTTGTAGTGGTATTTTATATTATATTATATTCTTAAATAATATTATCCAATTCATTTTTCAAATATCAAAGTCGAATTATATTCATACTATATTGTTTGTGTCAAACAATACATCAATAGTGATTTAAATTTCTAAAGTCAGACTAGGACTCAATAATGTATTTGATTTCCTCCATCACATTTACATCTCTAACAGTCTCACATAGCTTTTTAACTCCATACACATTTTTTTCGGATTTTGTAATTAAATTGATTAAGAATTTTCACATCAAACCCACTACATGATTATTATAATACATAATTGAAAAGAAATCAGTTGTCTTCGTCACCAAGGACAACTTGGAAATACTCTTGGTCTTGTTTCATATACAAGTACATTTCTTTTGGTACTGTTAGCATAATACTCTTGGCCAAGCGGTGGCAAATGAGTGCAACAATTAGAAACGACAAACTTCACCTCATTTACTGTTTTCTTCTGATTTGGTATATATCTTTATAAATGAAAACTGATAGTTTTTCCTTTGTAGATGTGACTCGTATGCTCAACTTTATTTATGACTAGTAATTTGAGCCTAACAGTTTTCTGCAATTGCCAACATAATGTTTTATATTCATATGTAAAATCATTATATTTACTTGTTGAAACCATATAATTGAATGAGACCCAACACTCATATGCGTGACTTAATATTTGAGTCGAAGAAGCAGAGAACAGTACAATATTATCATATCATGGCCTGAATTAATTACATTTTATACAGGTCTTCTCTTTAGGAACTTAGTTTTGGGATAACTTACATAGATCCATAGTTAATTGTTTTACACTCCTTTCCTCGTATCAATTAGCAATTAATCAAGTGCATAATCACATATAAATCCTAAATGATAACCATTATATTGTTAATAAGATTGGTATAAATGTTTTCATTATTAACTCATGTAACCCGTGAAATTGTGGGGGCCAAGAGTTAACTAAAATAAAATAAAATTTCTTTTAAATCTGTCTTCTTTTCAAGTATGAAACACATAATGACTTTTCTACGTATTAGTTGATTTTAACTACATATGGATGTTATCAAATGTCATCTCTCTCTAAAGCATTAGGTGGTGGACTTTATTCTGTATGACTTGCTACTTGAGCCTTAATACATCACAGTAGCACATTCTGTATTCTTAATGCTCTCTAGTGCAATATCACCATTTATGTTAATATCATGAAGTGTATAAAATAATTATTTTTGTTTAAGTGCATATCTCTGAAGTATCACATCTAAATACATGAGACATACTTTTTGAGATATATAGACGAAAGCTGCAATTGAAAATGGTGAACTCAGCCTCCTTTGCTCCACACATTCCATTGTCAAGAAGGACAATATGCTCGATTGCATTCTCAGTCACCTCGGTCAAGAAAAAATGCATGCCTTTTCCAAGATCCTTCTCTTATTCTCATTATTATTATTATTATTATTGTAGATGAAGAGGGGAGAGAAGCAACAGAAAAATGTCACTGCCTCATCTACTTATGGCAGTCTCCAACATTGAGAGGGAAGTGATCCACCCTTTATCTCCTCTCCCCTCTCTCTCTCCTATTTATATTCATTATTTGTTTGGTTTTCTTATCGACAACAGAAATGATTGAAAATAATGTACTCCACCTTTTCCGTATTATTGTTTTATAATGCCCTCTGATGTCAAGAGAGAGAAGATGCTCGACTACATACTCTCCTCACCATCATTGATGTAGATAAGCTTGAGTGTTTGCTCGTCAAATCCTTTCTTTCTTTTTTTTTTTTATCTTTTTTGCTTTTCTCTCCTTCCCATTTGTGCTTTCTTGTCTTTTTTAATAGGCCAAGTAATAGTGAATAAGTGTGACATTTGGAAATGACAAACTCCACCTTGGAAATGACAAGACTCTTTGCCTCTCATTCTTTTTTTATTTATTATTTTCTTAATTTTCTTGCTCATAAAGATCCTCCTCTTACGAAGACATACACGGTCTTATGAAGATCCTCCTCTTATTCTCATTGTTTTCTTCATTTTGTTGTAGTTAAAGAAGGGAATGTAGCAATAAAAGATTATGCTCATCGCCTCGTGTAACTATGGTCCTCTCCGATGCCTCGAGGGAGGTGATCCTTCATTTCTTCTCTCACCTTCTCCTCCCATTGTTTAGATTTCTTGTAGGTGAAGCAATAATTAAGGAAAGAAGTGACTGAAAATAATGTGCTCCACCTTATTGACAAGCTTGAGGGAGAAGATGCTCAATTGCATGCTCAGTCACCATGACATCGCTGATGAAGACAAGCTGGAGCCCTTCCTCGTCAAAATCCTCTACTATTTTTTCTTTCTCGTCCTTCTTTTCCTATTGTAGTTATTGGTTTCTTGGCTTTCTTATAGGCAAACATGTGCAATAATTAGAAATAATGAACTCTTATCTTGTCTATTGGCATTCGTTGTTGAGATAGATGAGAAGCCCGATTGTATTCTAACTCACCTCGATCTTACAATGAAAATATAACCCTTCGTTTTCATTGTTTTTTTGGCTTTCTTATAGCCAAAACGAAAATGAAGAAAAGCAACATTCGAAAATAATGAACTCTATCTTGTTTGGTCTACATCCTCTATTGTTAAGACGGATGAGATGCTCGACCACATTCTCACTCACCACGACCTTGCTAACAAAAACATACTCGAATCCTTGTTAAGATCCTCTAGTACTCTCTCTTCTCTTGTCTCTCATTTTCCTTTATTCTTATTGTTTTCTTCAATTTTTTTATAGTCGAAGAGAGGAAGTAGAATCGAAAATTTTGCTTCACTTGCCCATAACCCTCTTTGATGTTGAGAGAGGGGTGTGATCGTCCCTTTATTGCTTCTCTTCTATCTCCCTCGCATTTGTTCTCTTTATTTGTTTGGCTTTCTTTCAGAGGACGTGATGATGAGGGAAAGAAATGATTGATAATATCTTGATGCACTCCACCTCGTTTGCATTATTTGCCTATGATGCCGTTCGACAAGACACTAAGAGAAAGGAGATACTCGTTTGTATGCTCACATGCCTTGCCATGCCTTATTTGTCAAAATCCCTCTTTATTTTTTCTCTCATATCTCCTTCCCCTATGATGAGAAGCTGAATTATATTTGAACTTGTCTTGACCTTGTGATGAAGATTAGCTTGAGCCCTTAGTGTGCCAAAAATTTTTCTTTATATATCATATCTATTGCCTCTCTGATAAAACCCTAGAAGGAGCGTTATAGATTTTGACCTTTGAGGGAGATCAACCCTTGAAACATTGTAGGGGTTCCTCCTTCCTAGACTTTGCATAAGACTAAAAGAAAATTGATGATTGCTTCTCTCAAGAAGGGGGGCGACTACATCTTTGAATAGGGATCAAAACCCTAGCCTAAGAGCCTAAGTAAAATTACCAATTTACCTCTCATATAGCCAATCTATCTTAGTAGGAATAGAGGCGACTAGGCTGGCTCTATAGCCAACCTAAGCAGAGGAAAACCTTGGCCAACCAACCCAGTAAAGGGGGCGATGGCCACTAAGCCCTAAGGACTAATCTAAACCATAGTCATACTCCTTTATAAGATAGGAGTGGCTTTATTACAATCTAGTAGGGTTTTATTAACTACTTCTAGGGAGATTAGGACTCCACCCTGCTGGAGTCCTATCAAACCCGCTCTCTTAAAATCAATCTTGTCCTCAAGACTAAAGTTACATGAAATTAAGGGACTGGGTCTTCAGCTCCTCATTAGCTTAGGTGTCAGTTGGAAGAACTTGAGCTGAATCATCATCTTTACATTTCTATTTGAGGTGGGATACTTGGAGGATCAACTATAATTTTAATCTGGTATACAGATCTGATCTCTAAGTTGGGGCTCCAATGTGATCCCCAATTTTGCAAGGCCCAAAGAAATAAGGAGACCACTTTCTTGAGGCTTGAATTTCGTGCTGGTGGAGCTAGAGATGAAGGGGGATTGATCTTTTTCAAAAAACTTCTTTTTGCTTTGGCATTTATCAGGGGGAAGTTTCTTCCTTGCATGGACTGCCACGTGATTTCTTTGTAATAGTAGTCGTGCCTTCTTTTGGAGTGAGAGCTATCCTCTGATAAAATCTTTAGTAATGTAAGCCCAATTTAAGTTTGAGGTAGGTAGGAGTGGTGATTTTTTAGGACCCAGTTTTACTTCTTCGTGCTGTTGACCATCTTGCATGAGGATAGTGCTGACCCATACTTTGGATGTGTCTGCTCCAATAATAAACATCTAGCCATGATTTAGTGTGGATGACATTATAGTCGTGAGGGTTATAGTTCCACTTGGCCAAGGTGATGCATCTTTCTTTATAATAAGAGGGATGATATTTATGCTTTATTGAGTCCTACGAATAATCCTTCCCCTTTTCTGATTTCACTACTAGAGGGGCTCAATTTTCTCACGGTCTTGGGCCATAGATCGAAGGTCATCATCAAGGAAGCCTTTAAGCATTATGGTCCAATCTTGGGGAAAGTCCTGGAAGTCACATGAGATCTGGAAGTGTTGTATTGGCAACTATGGTGAGTTTGACAGGATGTAATACTTTAGAAGTAGCTTATCTCTGGGGAAAAGGATGTAGGGACGTGTCATAGTGAAAAATAAGCATAACCGAATAATCCATGTCTCTGTCATCTCTTGGACAACCCTTTTATCCTCAATCTTTTGAGCTTATATGAAGTAATATGGTAGAGCAACAATTGGTAGAAGTTTTGGCCAGTTCAGCATAGGGGGTTCGGACAACCTCAGAGGAGGTAATCAGCTCGGTTTGGTGGAGATGCCCAAAATTTCAGCAAGTTGTGGGAGAGGGTTTCTTATCTTCAATCTCATGAAACCCTTGAATTTGAATTGGAAAACCAATGGATTTTTCTTTTGATTACCCCTCCAAGTGTTGTGTTATGGTTGTAGTCAC
Source organism: Ensete glaucum (assembly GCA_021527575.1). NCBI lineage: Eukaryota > Viridiplantae > Streptophyta > Magnoliopsida > Zingiberales > Musaceae > Ensete > Ensete glaucum. The sequence continues at coordinate 17,891,237 of CM038555.1, read as the reverse complement.
TGGGCTCCCTCGTAGAATCACCTACTTTCCTTTTCTGAAAATTTTTATGGTTAGCTTCGAAAAATTCTAGAAAACATCTCCAATTATGGACAACCAATCAATGCCAAGCAATATATCAAAACCATCAAGAGGGATGAGGAAAAATTCAGTAACTACGTCTTGCTCCTGTAGGATTAGTTTTACCCGTGGGCACTTCTAGTTGCATGTTAGAATTTAGCCGTTAGCTACCTTGACTTCAAACCCATTGTAATATTTTTTTCAGAGCATTAAGTGGGCAGCAACCTTACTACTCATGAAGTTATTGTTGGGAAACCTCAGCGAGTGCATCACATGCGTAGTGGAAATCAAAACAAAAACTGATTTCTCGTGCAGATCAAAACGTCATACAAACGATTGGGATCGTGAGAAAAATCATAAAAATCGAAAAAACCACGATGCGTGAGAGATTGATTTTACCTAGGGAGATCGTATATCCCTATATTCTAGATCCGGATAGAGAAGATGAAGGAGGTCAAGCGTTCTCTTCTCTAGTGATATCCACACGATGGATCTTTGTGGCGAAACTCCTCCAATCTGATCTTGCAACTCTTGCTCAGAGGGAAGGAGGAGAATAGGAGGTGGTAGCTAAAGCTGCAGCCCATTAATTATAAGTCTCCCCTCCTATTTGTAGAGAGCCACCAAATCCTAAGGTTCCTGCCTTAGTGGGTTATTGGATCTCTATCTAATTACCCACTAATCTTATATTATTGGATCTCTATCCAATAATCTTCTTAGGCCTCTAATTGGACTTTAATCAAGGAGCCCATCAGCATAGGATCTCATTTAATAAGAATATGGGTTAATTGGATCTCTATATAATCCTTTATTCGCAGAAGCATCTACCATATGTGTGACACCCTCTAGGCCCGATACCGAGCTGACCGTGAGTCTCTCCCATCATAACTCCTTCTGATATAGTGAATTATTATCCCCATAATAATTCGCTCGTCTCATCGACTATGGACGTACTATGCCACTATGCCATAGTCCCCAGACGGTACAGGGGGATCAAATCCATCGGACCTATTTGTCCTCAGTTATTATGTATTTATAATCCCTCATCCAAATAATATCCCAGAGATTATATATTGGACATAGTACTGTCAGGTCACATACGAAATCAGTTTATCTTGCTCTAATCAAATTCTATCGGAGAACTCCTTCTCTCTCAATCCAAATAACCCTGGCCAGGGATTCGTTTGAGCAAGTACATATGAGATATTTCTCTCGTGATATCGAGAGTGGATGATCCTCTATTGATACTCAATTGCCTTTATAAGGTTGGCTACTAATCCCAATAACCAACTGTACCAAATCTGGAGCTTTCCAAACTATAAGTCTGGTGTCAAAGAAAAGAGTACTCATACAAGGCATCCTTGGTGTCTCAAGTCTAAGGACCAGATACACAACTGGGACTATGGAATCAATGTCTAACATTATGTATCATTAATCATATAATATTTTATAAGTGGATCAATCAGTAAACTCATTCTCTAATGAGCGCCTGTACTATATCCTTAGTGTCTCCACACAAGTGGCTATGAGACCAGTCGTCTCCATCATATGGATGGATATATAGTACACCGATCTATCCGGTTATCTTAATGTACCTCTTGAGTAACCTATGATCGGGATTATTTATGATCTATGTTCAAAGGTGAATCGATCTCATTATTGTGATCTCATCACGATCCAATTCCCATTGCACAGAACCAAGGATATCACAATATATATGTAACAAATAATATAATATGAGAATATGCTAATATTAATCATAAGCAAAAAGATTACGTAGTGTGTCACATATACCATCACTCACGTGATTGGCTTGCAGGGCACATGTAATTAGCAATCTTTCACTTGACCTAAAGTCAATCACCTATGTGTCTGATCCCCATCATACCCCTGTGACGCTCAAATACAATATGAGCCAGTGGCTTCATCAGTGGACCTGCAATGTTATCTTCAGATGGAACTCTTTCTATTGCCATATCTTTACGGGCAATGATCTCTCTTATCATATGGAACCTCCTCAGAACATGCTTAGACTTCTGATGAGACATGGATTCCTTCACTTGAGCTATCGCCCCATTGTTGTCACAGTATATAGGAATTGGTTTCACGCTGCTTGGTATGACTCCTAAATTTTTGATGAACTTCTTCATCCAAACACCTTCCTTTACTGCTTCTATTACAACAATGTATTCTGCCTCTGTGGTTGAGTCAGTAGTAGTATCTTGCTTGGAACTCTTCCAGCTTACTGCTCCTCTATTCAGGGTGAAAACAAACCCTGAATTTGACTTGCTATCATCAATATCAGACTGAAAACTCGAATATCTGTAGCCCTCAACCTGGAGGCTACCTCCTCCATATACCAGTAAACGATCCTTAGTCCTTCTCAAGTACTTAAGGATATACTTTACTGCCTTCTAGTATTCTAAACCTAGATCTGGCTTATATTTGCTCGTGACACTCAGAGCATATGCTATATCAAGCCTAGTACATAGCATCGCATATATGATAGACCCTATCATTGAGGCATAATGTATCTTATCAATGTCTACCCTTTCTTCAGGAGTTTTTTGGGACATACTCCTAGAAAGTTATATTCCATATCTCATCAGTATGACACATCTCTTGAAATTTTTCATGCCAAACCTTTTGACAATGGAGTCTATATACCTAGACTCGGGCTTGTATCCTTTTGAATCTATCTCTATAGATCCGGATCTCCAAAATATAGGATGCTTCCCCTAAGTCTTTCATAGAGAAGTTTCTAGATAACCAAGTCTTTACCGTGGAGAGCATTCCTACATCATTCCCAATGATTAGGATGTCATCCACATATAACACCAAGAAGGTGATAACGTTTCCACTTACCTTCCTGTGCATACAAGGCTCTTCATTCTTATCGAAGTCATAAGATCTTATCACCTCATCAAATCTTATGTTCCAACTTCAGAAAGCTTGCTTCGATCCATAAATGGATCTAAGCAACCTTTACATTTTATTTGGACTCTCTTTAGATACGAATCCCTCTAGTTGTATCGAATACACCTCTTCCTCGAGGTTGCCATTGAGGAATGCTGTTTTGACATCCATCTATCAGATCTCATAGTCATAGTATGCTGTAATGACCAAAATAATTCTAATGAACTTAAGCATGGCTACAGGTGAAAAGGTTTCGTCATAGTCAACTCCTTGTATTTGATGATATCCTTTAGCTACCAGCCTTGCTTTATAGGTCTCTAACTTTCATCCACTCTGATCTTCTTCTTGAAGATCCATTTGCAACCGATGGATATAATACCCTTAGGTACATCCACAAGGTTCGAAACCTTATTAGAGTACATGGAATCCATCTCAGAATTTATGGCTTCTTGCCACTTCCCGTTATCTATACTCATAATAGCCTCATCGTAGGTCTGAGGATCAATATCCTGAGAGTCATCTCCATTGATATGTCCCACATATCTTTCAGGAGGGTGAGATACTCTACTAGACCTATGTAAATTTGGAATTTGTGTGTTAGGTACCTGAACAGACTTGGGCTCTAGAATGGTGCTTGAGCTAGGTTCTCCAACCTCGCTCAATTTTATCTTACTCCCACTATTTCCACCAAGAATGTGTTCTTTCTTAAGGAACACAGCTCTCATGGCAACAAAGACTTTTCTATCCTCGGGATGATAGAAATAATACCCACAAGTTTCCTTTGGGTATCCCACGAATGTGCACTATTCTGTCATTGATTCCAACTTATCGAGGTTGTGTCTTCTAATGTGGGCAGGACAACCCCAAATCTTAACAATCTTAAGATCAAGCTTCTTTCCTTTTCATATCTCATATGGTGTAGACACTACCGACTTTAATGAAACTCTGTTTAGAAGGTAAGCTGCAATCTCTAGGGCGTACCCCTAGAATAAGATGGATAGGTCAGCGAAACTCATCATGGACTACACCATATCTAACAGCATGCAATTCCTCCTTTCTGATACACAATTGAGCTGAGGTGTATAAGGAGGTGTCCACTGGGATATAATCCCATTGTCCTTGAGAAAATGGGTGAACTCCGTACTCAAGTACTCTCCTCCTTGATCTGATCAAAGAGTCTTAATATTATTTCCAATTTAGTTCTCTACCTCATTCTTATATTCGCTGAATTTCTCGAAGGCCTCAGATTTGTACTTCATTAAGTACACATGTCCATACCTAGGGAAATCATCAGTGAATATAATGAAGTATGAGTAACCACCTATAGCCTGAGTCGACATGAGACCACATACATCACTATATATGAGTTCCAATAACTCGATGACTCTCTTTCTAGTTCCACTAAAAGGATGGTTATCTTCCCACGAAGGCAAGTTAGTGAAGCATTTCATTTTTAATAAAATAAGTTAGTGATTAAAAGTAAGAAGCTAGAAAGATAATCACTTTAAGGAAAAGAACTTATTATCTTGCTTTCAAGGAGTTTAGTTAAGTTGGAAGCATCAATTCAACAACATTCAAGCAAACACTTACAATTTTATAGTGGTTCGACACCAATGGCCAACATCCACTTCTGAGTCCTCCTTCTTGAGGCATACCGACATCAACTACTGATCTTCTGTGGGTGAAGATCAAACCCTTACACTCTCTTACAAGGGAGACTTAAGAAGTTACTATCTCTAAGCTCTCTCCCTTCCCTTTTTTTTTCTTACAAATTACACACACTTTATTTTTCACAGAATTTAATTGCCCAAAAGAGTTGTTGAATACTTGGTTATTTATAGACCCCAAGTAGCTTCAGATTTTTGGAGCCAAAAATCAAACATACCCGGAAAAACCAAGTACAGGTGATTTATCCATTGTTTTGGGCAGTTTACCCACCGTCAATCATTGGACGCCATCCGTAATCTGTGGTACAGGCAATCCAACCACCATATGGGTGGTTTATCCACCGACACCTGCTAGCCGCCGCCCGAATTCTTTGGTACGGGTGGTCCAACCGTCGCTCACCGGCGGTTTACCCGTCGAAATTTCTGTAAAAGTAGTTTCCTCCACTTTTCGAATTCCGACTTGACTTTTATGTTGACTAGCTCTTTGGTCAACTGATTGAGCTCAACCTGAGCTCAACCAAACCCAGTAGTGGATACGGTTGCCTCATTGAGTTGATTTGGATTCCTTTTAAATCCAACTCAATTAGGACTCTAACTTCTAGCTATGACTCAATGATTATAACACTTAATGACCAATTAAGACTAATTAAGACCTAACTCCCATATACTCTAACAACCTCCAGCAATCTTGCGACAAGTCCTCTGGTCTTCTTCCCGACGATCTCCTTTCGTGTTCCTAGCGAGCTTCTCGATTCCTTCGGTAAATCCCCTAGTGAACTTCCAGCGAGATCCCATCGTATCATTCGAACTCGGCTCAAAGCCTAGGCTGTATCTTGGCCCATCATTTGATTGTAACTTCATTGATCTTGTCATAGTTAGACCTGCATGATGCTAACTATGACTTAATTAAATACAATCATAATTACCAAAATATCTATTATAAGACCATCCTAACTCCCGGCAAGCTTTTCGGCTACCCCCGATAATCTTCCGACAAGTTTCGGTCTTCTTTTGGTGAACTCCCTTGCGCCATTTTGGCAAACTCCCGATACCCTCGGTGAGCTTCCGACATACTCGTGACGAGTTCCCAAACGCATCGACTCGATGCACGAACTTAACATTGGCCAACCCTGATTGTAATAATCCTTCTATCATAATTAATCATACGTCAATCAACTCTAACAATCCTGTTAGATCAATAATCCATCAATTAATTTTATCATCAAAATCTGAGATTCAATAATCTCCCCCCTTTTAATGATGACAAAAGTTAATCTAAAACCATACCACTTAAATTTAAGAGACACACTCACTCTTAAATTCAAGCAATCAACATTCAATGTAAATTTCAACATAAATTTACATCGAGTCATCAAATCATGAATTGTAAAATATCCAAGTTATATCATAAAGTATTATCAATGAATATTTTTCAATATCGTGTCATCAATACATATTTCTCCTCCTTTGTCATCTACAAAAAGGTGAAATATATAGCTAATAATTTCAAAAATACATGATGACATTACTCTCCCTTAGTATATACATTAATATAGAAGACTTAAATTCAAGAGAGTCATATCCTCTTGAATTCAAGTAAATCAAAGTAATAAGTATTTCAAGCATATAACCTTTCAAGTATAACAAAGATTTACTTTTTAAACTTTTCGATTTATCAAAAATTTTCAAGGATTGTCATGAAATTAAAAATATTTGAGAATTTTTCTTCAAATCATCAAGCATAGAAAATTTTTAAATCAATAAGAATAGAAAACTTTTGAAGTTATAGAGTATAGAAGATTTTCAAGTCATTGAGCATAGAAAATTTTCAAGTCATAGAAAATTTTAAGTCATAGTGCATAGAAAACTTTCAAATTCATAGAAAATTTTAAGTCACAGTGCATAGAAGATTTTCAAGTCATTGAGCATAGAAAATTTTCAAGTCATAGAAAATTTCAAGTCATAGTGCATAGAAAATTTTAAGTCATAGAGTATAGAAGATTTTCAAGTCATTGAGCATAGAAAATTTTCAAGTCATTAAGCATACCTTTCTTAATAAAATAATATATTTAAAAATTAATCTCTAGTTATCAACCATACCTTTTATAATTAATAAGAAGAAAAACAGATGAGGTGTTGTTGAATCATTTCATCATGAGAAGAGTTCTTAATAAATTTTAAAAGCAATATTAAGATCAGCTCAAAAGTCTAAGAGATTTAAAGACTACTTATGTATTTTCAAATATAACAAAAGTCATCTCTTGATATATAAAATCATCTCTTATAAATTTCAAATATGGCACATCTACATGCATTTTTTGAAAACAATAAGATATCAAATCATGGAGAAAGTTTTCAAAAATGTTATCATAAAAAGCTTAATCTCATGAAATCTAGTTTAGCAATTTATATATTTTCATGATTTAGCATTTCTAGGTCTCAACCTCAATCTTATAGATATATAAAATTCGAATATGATCTCAACACATTTTTCTCATGTAAATTTCAAGAAAATATAATAAATAAATCTAGTAAGATCTTTCTTCTCTTTTGGGAAGTGCAAGCTAACAAATTTTTACTTCCTTTGCATTATTCAAGCTTGCAATTTTACAAGCTAACAAATTTTGCTCCTCCTTTATCATTGTCAAAAAGAGGGGATGGTTACAATAGTACAAAATTTTTTCCATTTCACCATTTTTCAATATCATCACATGAAATATATTATGAAAGATTAACATGGTGATGAGATGTGTAATTCATGAAGGTAAATTATGAATATCGAAAGACAAATTTGTAGGAGAAACAATTAAAATAAAATCTCTTGATTCATACATAAGAAATCTTAAGTCGTCAAGTTCATGATTTGTATAAAAATCTCCTTTTAAATAATATGAAAATACATAACAAAAGATTTTGATTCATAAAAGATTTCAAATTATAATTCTAAGAAATCAAAATCATGATATCATTTAATTTCAAAATCGTCAAAATCACTTTTAAGAGATTCAAAATGTAATTAATAGACTTATTAGTCTCTTGAAATGCTAGTGATTTCCTTTCTCTACTTTGTGTGAATAAGAAGGTAGAATCAAGATAGAAAAATAAAAAATATCATATCACAAAAAATATTCAATTGTAAATATATAAATTTTATAGATGTGAATTTTGAAATTAAACTCAAAACTTTAAGATATTCAAGGAGACTCAAAAGTTTAAGAGATACTCACACATTTAAAATCATCTAATGTAATTTGGATAAAAAGCATCAAGAATTTCATAAGAAGGCATGATGATAGATCAAGCTCAAATTGTAAATCAAGTATTTTGTATGCATTTAGAAAGTTCTAATTTTCTTCTAAGCACTTGTTCATCATTCAATGTTTGCTTCTAATCTTATTAAAAATTTTATCTCCTACTTTTTATTATTGTCAAGAGAGAAATATGATTGCATAATTTCTTTTTATCCATGTTCAATTTATGTCAAAAAGTATAAGAGATATCATGTCACTAAAAATTAAATCTAAAATATATGATTTTATTTAATAAGTTTTCTTTCCCCTCTTTTATAAATATTACAAATGAGTCTTAGGGGATAATCTTAATTTATCCAAGATAAATCTTTTTAATAGGAAAGAAGAATGATCTTGATAAAAATTTTAATTATTATTGTTAAGATCATAAATCTCCTTTTAAAGAAAATCATAAAGATCAATAATGTGATTCCCATAACATATAACTCAACTCAAGAATTTAAGGGAATATTTATGATAATGCAAATCTCTTTTAATTTTTAACTTATCATAATATTAAGAAACACTAATTTTGATGATAAGTTATACTAAGAAGAAAGTCATAAGTAATCATGTCATAAAGAATATTATTATCAAATCATAAATGCCAAGAACATGATTTATTTTGACACATTTCTTCCTAGATGAAATTTCAAAGCTTTTGAAATCTTATGAGATAAAGTAAGAAGGATCTTGATTCTTATAGAAATATCAAGTTATAAATATTGAGAAGTCAAGATCATGTTTAGGATGAAAGGAATCTTAGTAAATAAAAAGATCTCAAATTATAATTTTTAAAATTTCAAGATCATGATTTAAGTTATCAAATAATCAAAAGCAACATATCAATAAAATTGGATAGATTAAAACATATCCATGCTTTAAAACAAAATCATTTAAAGACATATCAAAATCACTTTTTAAAATTTTTTAATAAAGTCATCATAGATTGTTTTCCAAAAGAAAATAGCTAAAAAAATTCTACTTCATTTTTGTAGTTAAAGAGATTCAACAATAGTATCATTTTATCTCTTGTTGAAGGATTCATAGGATAGAAATATTTTTAAGATTAATTATCCTCCTTTTAGTTGTTCAACATGGTCATTACTATAAGACATAAAATATTTTTAAAATATAAATTTAACTAATCTTAATTTTAATATTTAAATGAATTTAACTCTTTACACATAGTGCAAGGAGTTGACAAACTCATCTTAAAAATGAAGCATATATATTTTCTATGCTCTAATATTCAACATAAGCATTCAATTATCATGGCATTTCAATCAATATAATATTTAAATCAATCATTCTATAAACTTAGTTAATATTTGAAGCATTTTAATAATAGTCTTTATATTTAAACAAGCTAATGATTTTAACATTCACTCAAAATCTCATTTTTGTAAGTTTCAATATGTTTTTCAATAACTAAGGTTCTTTGATTCTATTTCACTTTTATACTTATATACTCTAGCTATGCATCATCAATATTAATTGTATAATGATAAACCATGAAAAGATTCATTGTCAATAATTTTAATTCTAATAATTTTCTTATTATTACTTAGGCTAGTAAGCTTGAAGGAGTGTTAGATCTCAAGTAATATGACTTGAGCATCTACTTTCAAAATATTTTTATTGCTCCTAGCCTTGTTAGAAAATAACTTTATATTATAGGAGGTTTTGATTTAGGTACTCATTTAACATTGGGTCCTTTATGAAGATTTTTATCTTCTTTTCTAATCGATTTTCATTGTATAGAGTTCTCTTTGGAACCAATACAAGATGATGATGAGTATATTTTCTAAAAAGGCATTTGTTTGCCTTATGTCCTAATTTACCATAAAAGTTACACTTAATTCTTGGTGGCATATTCAATATAGGTCCTTTTACAAAGATAGTTTTGTTGAATACTTTCAACAAAGCCTATGTCATGTTTATTGTTAATATGACCCTTATTGGCAAGGATCATATTTAGGGATTTATTCACTATCTCAAATTTCTTAAGTGTAGTTCTAAGCATACAATTTTCTTCTTTAACTTTTTCTACCATTTCACATTTTAAGCATGGTTTATGTGATGCTAAGGAGTCATGTATTTCATCAAATCTTTTAACTAACAAATCATGATCAACTTTAAGCATATTAAAAGATTTACCAAGTTTCCTAAACTCATCGAATAAATCATGAAACATGCTTAATAATTCAAAAAATAAAATATCTAAAAATTCACTACCCTCATCTTCAAATATCATTAAGGCATAGTTAGCCACCTCTTCTTTGGATTGGTCTTTATCTTCAGAGGAACTTGAATCATCCTAAGTGGCGGAGAGTGCCTTCTTTTTTAGCATCGATTTCTTCTTCAGTTGAGGACATTCAATTTTGAAGTGTCTCGATTTTTTGCATTCATACCAAATAATATTATCTTTCTTTAGTTCCTTTTTGTTTTTATAGTTTTTGTTCCTTTTTATAAATTTTTTAAATTTTTTTGACATAAGTGCAATGTCATGGTCTTCATCACTCGATGTTTCACTCGAGGAGTCATTCATTATTCAAAGTGCTACATTCTTCCTATTCTTTGGAAGGGGTTCATCAAGCTCATAATGAGCTTTACAGTTTAATTCATAAGTCATAAGGGATCCCATCAATTCTTCAAGAGGCAGGTTATTCAAATCTTTGGCCTCTTGAATAACGGCTACTTTACAATCCTAATTTTTAGGCAAAGATCATAAAATCTTACTTACAAGTTCAAAATTCAAAAAATATTTTCCAAGTGCTTTAAGTCCATTGATGACATCCATAAAATGGGTGTACATGTCTCCAATAAACTTGCTTGGTTTCATTTGAAACAACTCATAGTTATGAATTAGAATATTTATCTTTGATTCTTTTACTCTACTAGTCCCCTCGTGTGTGATTTCTAGTGTGTGCTTAATATTGAAAGTTGATTCGCAAACGAAAACACGATTAAACTTATTTTCATCAAGTGCACAAAACAAGGCATTCATAGCCTTTGCATTTAGAGAAAAAAAATTTATTTCCAAATCATTTAACTCATTCATTTGTTTGGAAGATTTTTTAAATTTGTTCTCAATTATATTCCATAAATGAAAGTCCAAAGAGATGAGAAAAATATGCATCCGTCTTTTCCAATATGTGTAATCTATCCCATTGAATATAGGTGGACGTGAAATGGAATGTCCCTCATTCATGTCAAAACAAGCCATTTACTCAAGTGGGTGTTAATCCAAAGAATAATAACCTTGCTCTGATATCAATTGTTAGGATCAATTGGCGCTAAGAGGGGGGGGATGAATTAGTGCAAGCTAAAATTTTTCTTTCTAAAGCAAAAGCTTTTCGAATAAGATAGAATAGGAAATCCAAAGCTTTTCATTTTTAATAAAATAAGTGAGTGATTAAAAGTAAGAAGCCAAAAAGATAATCATGTTTGAGGAAAAGAACTTATCGTCTTGCTTTCAAGGAGTTTAGTTAAGTTGGAAGCATCAATTCAACAACATTCAAGCAATATAAGTATGAAACACTTATAATTTTATAGTGATTTGGCGCTAACGGCCTATGTCCACTTTCGAGTCATCCTTCTTGAGGTATATCGATATCCACTACCAATCTTTTTTGGATGAAGATCAAACCCTTATACTTGCTTACAAGGGAGAATAAGTTACAATCTCTAAGCTCTCTTTATTCTCTTTTCTTTTTCTTACAAATTACACACACTTTCTTTTTCATAGAATTTAATTGCCCAAAAGAGTTGTTGGTGAATGTAAGAATACTTGGGTATTTATAGACCCCAAGTAGCTTCAAATTTTTAGAGTTAAAAATCAAACATACCCTGAAAAATCAGGTACGGGCGGTTTACCCGCTATCAGTAGTTGGTCGCCGCCTGTAATCTATGGTACAAGTGGTCCAATCGCCATTTGGGTAGTTTACCCATTGACACTTGTTGGCCGTCGCCCGAATTTTGTGGTACGGGTGGTCCAACCGTTGCTCACCATTGGTTAACCCATCAAAATTTCTACAAAAGTGGTTCCCTCCACTTTTCGAATTCCAGCTTGACTTTTACGTTGACCAGATCTTTGGTCAACTGATTGAGCTCAACCTAAGCTTAACCAAACCCAGTAGTGGATCTGGTTGCCTCATTGAGTTGATTTGGATTTCTTCCAAATCCAACTCAATTAGGACTCTAACTTCTAACTACGACTCAATGATTACAACGCTGAATGATCAATTAAGCCTAATTAAGACTTAACTCCCGCATACTCCGACAACCTCCGGCAATCTTACGGCAAGTCCTCCGGTCTTCTTCCCGGCGATCTCCCTTCACATTCCTAGCGAGCTTCCCGATTCCTTCAGTGAATCTTCTAGTGAACTTCCAGTGAGATCTCACTGCATCGTCCGAACTCGGTCTGATGCCTAGGGTGTATCTTGGCCCATTATCTGGTTGTAACTTTATTGATCCTATCATAGTTAGACCTGCACGATGCTAATTACGACTTAATTAAATACAATCATAATTATCAAAATATCCATTACAAGACCATCCCGATTCCCGGCAAGCTTTTCGGCTACCCTAAATCTTCCGACGAGTCTCGGTCTTCTTTTGGCGAACTCCCTTGCGCCATCCTAGCAAACTCCCGATACCCTCGATGAGCTTCTGACACACTCATGGAGAGTTCCTAAATGCATCGACTCGATACATAGACTTAATATTGGCCAACCTTGATTGTAATAATCCTTCTATCGTAATTAATCTTGTATCAATTAACTCTAATAATCCTGTTAGATCAATAATCCATCAATTGATTTCATTATCAAAATTCGAGATTCAACACTCTCGATTTCTTTCAGTGAACTCCTAACGAACTTCCAACATTCTTCCGATGAACACTCGGCGAGCTCCCGACGACCTGTTGGCAAACTCCCGACGAACTTCCCGTCAAACTTCTGGTGAGTTCTCAGTGAGCTCCCGACAACATCGTCTAAACCTCGGCCGACCTCCGGCGAACTCTTGACAAGCTCCCATTGCATCGTCCGAACCTCGGTCCAATGCTCAAACTTGACTTCGGCCCAACATCTGATTGTACTGCCCTTTACTATTGTAGTTAATCTTGCATCATTTTCTTTAGAATACAAGTTAAATCATAAAACTCATCAATTGATTTCATCATCAAAATCTGATATTTAACATAATCAACATTCTTGGGTTATGAACTCTGGTGCCTCCCATCACATTACCTCGGATCTCCATAACTTGTCCTTTCACAATAGCTATGGTGATAATGATGACATCATCATTGGTGACGGTAAGCGACTTCCTATTACTCATATTGGTTCCACAATGCTTAATTCGCATTATCTTAACTTTATACTTGATGATATGTTGTGCACTCCTCATATCAAACGGAATCTTATTTCTGTCTCTCAATTCTGTAAACAAAATAATACCTCCATTCAATTTTTTCCTGACTACTTTCTTGTCAAAGATCTGAGCATGGGGGCATCATTAGTTCAAGGCAAGAGTAAAGATAATATCTACCAGTGGTCATCAATCTCTCAGCCCACTACCTACTCTTTTGTTGCTGCTCAATGGATGTGTGGCATCGTTGTCTTGGTCACCCTTCTTTATCAACTCTACGAAAGTTTTTTTCTTGTTATTCTCTTTCATCTTTTAAAGCTAGCCCTATTGTTACTCATTGTGATGTATATCTTAGTAATAAAAGTCATAGATTACCTTTTGAAAATTTCTCTATTTCTTGTACACATCATTTGAAATTTTGTATACTGATGTTTGTGGTCATGCACTGAGTATTTTGTTTGACAAATATAGATTTTGTGTTATCTTTATTGACTATTTTATTAAGTATACTTGGTTTTATCCTCTTCAGCATAAGTCTAAGGTCTCTAAAATCTTCCATACCTTCAAAAAAATGATGAAAAATATTTTTTAATCCATAATTAAAATAATTTATTCTGATGATGGGGTGAATACCAAACATTAATACCATACTTGTTAGCCTATGATATTCAGCATCTCAAGTCTCCTCCGTACACTCCTCAACTAATTGGCTCAGAATGTAAACACCAGCATATAGCTAAAACTGGTCTATCACTTCTCCATCATGCCTCTATGCCAACTACTTTTTGGTCTGCAGCCTTCCAAACTGTAGTCTATATGATTAATCACATGTCTACTCTAGTCCTCCATAATCAATCATCATTTGAAAAACTATTTCATAAATCTCCAAATTTTTAGAAACTTAGGATTTTTTATTATGTCTACTATATTTGGTTACGTCTTTATGCATCACATAAATTAGCCTCAAAGGTCAAAGCCTTGTACCTTTATTGGTTACTCTCTTGAACATAATGCTTATCAATGCTATGATCTTTTGACTCAAAAGATCTTTCTATCTTATCATGTTGTCTTTGTGGAGTCATTTCCATTTCACCAGTCCAAATCTTCTACTGTACCAACTGCTCCGATAAATATGTATTAGTGGCACATGCCACTATCCAATGAGCCTCCACAAGAATCACCGACTCCAATACACATATATGAGTGGAGCACTCCTTCGATACAATATCTCACTCCCTCTTCTCGTTCTTCTGCAAACATACCTCCTATCACATACATCCAATCTTCAGACACTCAATCACCAACATTTCCCTCACCTAGCCTAGTAGCGCTAATGTTCCTCAGTCCAACTCACCCTATTCTGTTACTTTCCCAGCACCCATTCCACCATCGTCTCCTAAACCACTTGGACATCCCATGATAACACACTCTAAAAGTGATGTTTTTAAACCACGTCAGGTTCTCGATCTCAATACGGTTGTGAGTCCCTCTATTGAGACCTGTGAACCTACCATAGTCGTTCAAGCTTAAAAGTCTCTTCATTGGAGTCAAGCTATGTGTAATGAATATGATGCCCTCCTTCATAACTCTACCCGGACACTTGTTTAATTTCATCCTACACAAAATGTCATCGGGTGTAAATCAATTTTTTGAGTTAAGCGAAACCCTGATGGATCCATTACTAGGTATAAGGCTCGTTTAGTGGCCAAAGGCTTTCATCAATGTCCTTATATTGACTTTACATAAATATTTAGTCTTGTTGTTAAATCCATCACAATTCGACTAATTCGGAGTTTAGCTATTTCTAAAGACCGGTACCTACGACAACTTGATGTGAATAATACCTTTTTTAAGAAATATTAATTGTCAATATCTTTATGGAATAACCTCTTGGTTTTTTTTATCCTTAGTATCTGACACATGACTATTTATAAATTATAGGGATCTAATCACGAATATAAATTTTTTAAGGATTAAACTGTAAAGTTATAAAAAAAAGAAAGAAAAAAGAAAATGCGTGATTCTTATACATCTTCTACCAACTTCTACGTGACTCTGTTTACCGAGCAAAACAGAGGAGAAGAAAAGACGAGGTGGTGATAAAGAAGGGAAGGGGAAGAAGGAAGATAAGAAGGGGAAGAGAGGAAGAAGAAGAGCGAAAGAGAGGAGAAGACACGGAAGAGAAGGGGCTGCGCCCCTCTGCTTCCACACAGATGCGTCGGTTGAGGAGAAAGGAAAGAAGAAGAAGAAACAGAGGAGAAGAATAGGGGAGGAAGAAGGGGTTACAGGTAGGGAAGAACAGGTGAAGAAGAGAAAAAGAAGAGGAAGGAAAAAAGAAGAGGAGGACAAGGAAGAGAAGGGGGCTACGCCCCTCTGTTTCTGCAAGAGGAGGCTGCATTAGGGCGGCAGCTTGTAGTAGCGCCTCTGTTTCCTCAGCTCGTAGTAGCACCTCTGTTTCCGGCAGAGGTAACAGAGGCGGTGCAGTGCATCGGGGAAGAGAAGGGAAGAAAAGGAGGAGAAGAGAAGAAGAGAAGAGGGAAAAGAGAGGGAAGAAGGAGAAGAGACGAAGGAGGCTGCAGCATGTGTTACTGCACCTGTGTTTCGTGCACGAGGAAACAGCGGAAGTTCAGTGCGTCGGGGAAGAGAAGGGAAAAAGAGGAGAAGAGAAGAACAATAAGAGAAAGAGGAGAAAAAGGGGAAAGAATACCAAGGGGTGGCTGCGGCTATGGCCGCAGTAGTCGCAGCTGTGGTAGGGGAAGAAGAATATCGAAAGAAGAAGGGGAAAGAAGAAGAGGAAGGAAGAAGAAGAGAAAGGAAAGAGGGAAATAAGAAAGGGGGCAGCGCTCTGCTTCCCACACGAGGAAACAGAGGAGGCTACGTTGGGCTGCAGCTAGAAAGGAAGGGAAGGAGAAGAGGGAGAAGAGAGGAAAGGAGGAAAAAGTAGATGGGGAAAAGAAGAGGAGGTTGTTACTAAGGGAAAGCAACACGAGAACATGACTGTGATTGCAATAGAGAGAGAAAAAATAAGAGAATTAACGGGGGTTGAGCAGATGATTATGCCCTTATATATTATATACTGTAGTTGTTAAGAAAGAAGATAAGGAAATACGGAAAAAGAAGGAAAGAAAATAAAAAAATAGAAAGAGAAGAATTTGAGCTTAATGATTTCAGATAAAATCATTAAAAAATAAGTGTTTTAACACTTTCGTATTATCATCCTATTTTTATCTTGATATAATTGATTGAATTAATATAATCTTGTAAATATTCCAACCCTTTCATAGTACCATCCTATTTTTATCTTGATATAATCGACTGAATTAATATAACCTTGCAAGTCTTCCTACCCTTTCGTATTATCATCCTACTTTTATCTTGATATAATCGACTGAATTAATATAACCATACAAAGTCTTCCTACCCTTTCGTATTACCATCCTGCTTTTATCTTGATATGATCAATTGGATTATTATGATCTTGCAAGTGTCCTAGTCTTGCTTTTATCTTGTTATTGATCAACTTAATTGTTATAACCTTGCAAGTATTCTAATCCTTGCTTCTATCTTTGCTTTTATCTTGATATGATTAATTTAACTATTATAACCTTATAAGTATCATAGACTTGCTTTTATCTTGTTATTGATCGATTGAATTATTATAAACTTGCAAGTATTTCAATCTTTTCCGTTTGTCATTCCAATCTTTATATTTATCTTGATATTATCAATTGATTGTTACAACCTTGTCTTTTATCTAGTTTTGAGATTCTGACTTTTGTTCATTGAATTGCTTATAACATCAAGTTGGAAACCCCAATGCAAAATCTATTTCATGAGAAACTAGACTCACATGTCTCTCTGTTCTTACCCATCTTGAGTAATTTGGAGCATAATATATTATATAAATGTTTCATTCTATATGCCTCTTAAATTCTATTGGAATCATGTGTTTGTTGATCTTTGATTATTCTTGTTTATCTCTTGAAAATGAATTATTCTTCAATTGAGCTTTGAACTCTTAACTTATCTTTCTTTGCCTATCTGAATGCATATTGTGAATGCTTATGTATTCATCGTATTATTTCATATTGGCACATATTTTTTATTGTCCCACATGTGCTTTCGATATATACCGATTTTATTGCACCTGTCCTTTTATACTCTGGTGTTTATGGGATATTATGGACCTTTACTAGAAATGGTAAAGGGTATGTTATGCTTGGAGCCTGTGATGTTCTATTATATTTGGTGGTCAGATGGACCATATTATGTTTGTGATCCCACTTCACTATCTATGTTTTTATTATGTTATCAGACCATATTTTGTCTATGATCCAATAAAGCCCTTTCTTCAATTGAGCCTTGCATTATTGCCTTGAATTCTTATATCTTTTCATTTTTTCTAAATCGACTTTTGATCGATTTTAACGGAATATAGAAAAGAAGCTTCCACTCTTCTTCTTCAATTTTCAAAATCAAGGTTTTTAAGATGAGTACTATTAATCCCCCCCCCCACCCCCCTCTTAGTGTCAATTGATCTGAATAGCTCCTGTATCTAGATATCATATCATAGATTGATCTTCTTTCAAATTATTATATGTCATTAACAAAAATGATTTTCGTTCTTTTCTTCTTTTTTAATAAAATTTACCTTATCATCTTGATTATTATGATTATAATAACATTCGAAGAAGTAGTATCTATATCTTTTATAAATATAATATTATATTTTAGATCTTTTAGAATTGCTATAATATCCACGGCCTTAGCCACGTCCTCGATCATAATCTCGATCTCTTTGGCTAGAATTTTTTTTTATCACTTTCATTGTTTTGATATTTTTGATTGGTTTGATTCTGCCACCTCTTCGACTTTGTCTACACCCTCTTTCTCTTTGAGATTTTGATTTATTTTTATTTTTAAGAATAAGTTTGATTTGTAATCCTTACTTTATAATTTTTTTTCTTCTTTTCTTGTAGGCCTTTGTTCATCAATGTAAGAGAACTCATTACTTAAATACATTTTCCAAATCTTTAGACTCTATAGCAATAAAATTAAATTTTGGATCTAGATATCTTATGATTTTTTCTATTAATCTCTTATTCATTCACTATTTCGTCTCATTTGATAAACAATAAAAATATTTTTTGAGAAGTAATAAAAATATATTCAAAAATACTAATGTTTTAAACTCAACTTGTAAAACTTATAGATAAAACATTTTTACCTTATCCACACCACCAAATACTTTTTGAGATATTTCCCATGTCTCTTTTGAAGTATTTACTAGAGCTATGATTTCAAATATTGTTGTATCATCAAATCCTTGGTAAATTATGAATTTTTCTTTTTATCTTTGAGTTATTTCTTTTGCTACGATATTCATTGCTCCTTTTTCGATTAAATTTAGTTCAACAAATTCGTCTTCTATAAACTCTTATATATCTTTCGAGCCTAAAAAATTTTTTATTTAGATGCACCATATATCATTTTTTTATCAATCTAAAAATTTAGAATTAGATGGTACTCAAGGAATATGCTATTGATTAACCTGCCCTCTAATATCAAACGTTGAACTATGTAGAGAAAAGAGATAGAAACATCATATAAAGGAATAGTAGAATAATACAAAATATTTTATGTTTCACTTAAAAAGTCCCTATGCAATTTATATAGTTTGCATAGATATATTATACTTATTATATTTAATGTGAATCTTTCTTTTTCAAGAGGCTCTTTGAAAAATTAATAATCAATTTAATTTATTCTGTTATACGCTCTTTCGACAACCAACAATAACAGCATTACCTGTAACCAAAGTAGATATCGAATTGGAGTTGTAGTCTCCGAGTTGAGTAGGAAAGCGGAGATGAGTTGGCGGCTTCCGATTCCCATTAGCATTAGGTGTTGGAAGGAGCAGTAAGGAACAATAATAGTCTTCGATGGAGCGCTGCAAGAACTCAGAATAGCTATAAGTACTACCGTCTGTTTTCCCACCTTATCTTTCCTCCTCGACTTCTTCACGCGACGGGTTTCTGGCGGCAAAAAGAAAGCTCGCAGTGCTCACCCAATGAATCATCAATCATCTGAGGTAACTTTACACATAGATACGCACACAAAACAATTATATCATTTTTTTTCTTTCCCCTGATATCTAATTCCTTTACTATCAGATTAATCTTCTTTTTATTGGTAGCACTTAGATTGAAACAATTGCACTGATAAGAACTATACCTAATGATGAAACGGTCTAACATGTCACTAAGAAATAAAGGCACTATATCATGTCACTAAGAACTATACCTAATGATGAGGCTGAGCAAAATTGAATCAGTGATTTGCATCGAACACGAGAAATAAAGACTTTGTTTACTCAAATGATATTGGTAGAATCATATTCCATAATCTTAATATCTGGAGTTTTCTACACTTTGTAGTGAGGTAAAATGAACTTGTTCTTGCATCTATCTCAGTTACCAGTCACGC
The DNA here is from genome assembly GCA_021527575.1 of Ensete glaucum. Classification (NCBI taxonomy): domain Eukaryota; kingdom Viridiplantae; phylum Streptophyta; class Magnoliopsida; order Zingiberales; family Musaceae; genus Ensete; species Ensete glaucum. The sequence goes on along the minus strand of CM038555.1, from coordinate 17,871,448 downwards.
CTCCGGGCTGTCCTGCTGCTAACCCTATCGCTGTTGCCGATGGAGGGACTACGGGGAACGCCGTTGCGGCTTCTCCACCTGCTGCCGAGGCTGATCGCCATCATCAGTTGGCTGCTGCTGCTGCTGCAGATTCGTCGTTTCGTTGGCCGCCCACTGGAGCTGAGGATGCTCAAATAACACAGGTTCTGTATGGCCGCAGCCAGCGTCGGAGACTCCCAGTCTTCACTCAGTTCTGCCCCCAGTGATTCACAGTGCCACCACTCGTACCCAACCAATACAGTTCGACAATGAGTATACGTAATTTGCTGGTTAATCTTTGCGTGAATTCATTATGATGTAGGAAGTTTGACCGTAAAGTAATTGAAGATAGAAATAAAAAGTTTCGTTCTGAGCATCTTTCAGAATTATTACATGCATCTCAGAATTATTCTTGTACCCAAGTTTAATTCAGTTGGGTGATGGCTGGTATCAACTACGTAATGTGTTTAATTAAAGGGTAAAAGATTAGAATCTTATAGTATACATCTCCCATCTATGCCAACTTCTTATTATTGATGTTGTTGTTTTTGGCCACACGAAGCATTTGATTCCAAACGCACTCAGGCTCAACAGGCACTAAGATGATGGAGTCCTTTCACGTGCACATAACAATTTGACCGATGACAATCTGTACGATGCGTGCAACGCAGAGGACGGTTGCCTGCGAAAGAAATCGCTGTTTGCCGCACGTACTAAACGCCCGATCAAAAATCCGAAACTGAGACGACCAGGGTGTGCCCTGATCCAACCCAATAGAGTCCCATATCTGCGACTCCCCAACGTCTCTCTCCAGCCGTTTAAATCCCATTAAATTACTCACAAAAACAAGAATAATAAATGACCCAATTCTTAAATGAAACCCGACCGTTGGCTCTCTCCGCTCCAAGCGAAGGAAGAGGTCTCGCGAGAGAGAGAGACAGCGAGAGGGGAAAAAAGAGGCGCCTTTTTCTTCATTTCCTCTGTTCTCTCCGCCACCCGGTCCGATGCATTCGCCCCTCGATCCCCCCGCCGGCGCCGTCGGATGCTGCGCCTTCCTCCGCCGCCCCGTCTCCTTCTCGCGCCACCTCGGTTACCGGCCTCTCGACCCCGTCGAGGAGCCGCCGCCGCCACCGGTGCGGGTGGCCGTGGGGAAGGAGCGCCGCGTGTTCCTGGTTGACCCCTTCGTCCTCGACAGCCACCCCTTCCGGATCTTGATGGAGGCGGCCGGGGACGAGCGGTCGAGGCGGAAAGGCGCCGTCTTTGTCGACGTTGACGCTATCCTGTTCGAGCACATGCTGTGGTTGGCCTACAACGAGCCCTCTTTTTCCTCCTCCTCCTCCTCCCCCTCCTCCTCCTCCGCTTCTTTGTTCCAGCTCAACCTGAAGGAGATCATACAGTTTTATTCTCAGGACAATTAGAAAGAAAAAGAGAAATCGAGATGGGTGGTCTAAAAATTTGAATTTTTCTTTATCTATTTCTTTTATTCTCTTTATTTGGGAGTTGATTTATTACATACAATGAGAGACAATAATCTAATGGAAGGATAAACCCAGAAATTTATAGGATTTCTACAACTTGTGTACCTGTAGATCCGTGTCTTAGATATTGCAGTATATGATTGAAATAAATTGTGAATTTCCCCCTGTTTCTTTTATGCATCCACATTCGATCTATATCCCTTAATATTTTGGAGATAATTAGCCATTATTATGCTACCATACAAGGAGATAACTTTTTATCTTTTATCCTCTTCCTGGTCAACCATCATGATACTAGATCTAAATCTCTCAGTTTTACCACAATTCAATCAGTTGTAAGGCATATTTACGATTTTTCTGAAAGATTAATCTTGGGTTAATGGTAACTCTGCCTTTAGTTTTTGAAAACTATAATCCAACATGCTGCATTTTTTGTATTGTCCCCTTTTTGAAGTTCTAAACTCCATGTCCTGCTTTAACTTCACCAACATTGTAATTTGTGGTTAGCCAAATTGCAGATCATCGTCTTAGAGAAAGACATGTAGCCAACAATTTGTCTTCTGTCCTTCATTAACACAAGGATCAGAGAGTTTTGGTAAGCTCCTAATCTAATTTATATGTCTACTCCTTGATTTCATATATTATGCATACATACTTCAGCAATCTTTTGCTCTTATTTAGCTTCACAAATACCAATTTGCATCATATTTATGCAAAGTTGAGTGCCAAAGCAATATGCTTCCCCTTGGTGACCTCAATCGTTTCAATCACCGGTTGAAAGTAATATAAATATCTGGTAGAACATGTTTGATAAGTAGATTAAGTCTGCTTGCTTTTATGCTCTCAACCTCTTGCAGTGGACACATGAATCTCCTTCACTTCAATCCAACTATATCTCGGTTCCTCTGACGACACACCAATCCATTCCCGTCTCAATTTTTCCGTATCACTCCACATTTTTCAGATAAATACTTACTCAACCTTACCATATATTTGACATGAACTAAGTAACTCCAGCTGGTTCAATTGGCATCAACTCAAAAATCTCTGCTCAAGTTGCTAACAACAGAAGCATAATGTTCCTTTCTGCTGGGGGGTGAGCAATTGGGGAAGGAGGAGCAAGGAAACGATAAAACATATTACTATGATCCAATTAACGAAAACAATTTCAATCAAGAAAACGACGTAGTATTAAATAGGAGGTAAAATAACAAGAACACTTACAAGATTATCTCCAAATGTACATACTCTCTTCTCTGCACTATTACTTCATTCACCAAGTTCTTATTTATAGGACAAAATAGTAACTACCTTATACCATTTCCTTCATCCACTATCTCACTATCTCACCCATGATTAATAACTACCCCCACTAACTCCTAAATTACCTCCACAACTCCTAAACATAAGCCACTACTCCTAAACATGTTAACTACCTATATAACTACTATGAATTAATTCTCAATACTCCCTCTTGATTCATAGTTACATACACCAATTTGAAACATAAAATAAATATACTTCTAAACTGGAAGTGACTTGGTGAGAATATCTGTAACTTGTTCATCCGTGCCATAGTACTTCATTGTTATAGTTCCATTTGCTAAAAAATCTCGGATGAAATGATAGCGTATCTCTATATACTTTGTTCTTCCATAAAATATTGGATTCTTCGTCATTGCAATTGTAGCTTTATTCTTTTTATTCTTGATGAAGATCTTCAAGAAGTCTTCTAAGCCATATAGCTTGACATGTTGTTGATGTTGCAGCTACATACTCTGCTTCTGATGTTAGCAATGCAGTTGTTTCTTGCTTCTTTGAACTCCAAGATGTAGCTCCTGATCCAAGGCTAAAAATATTACCTGAAGTACTCTTTCTATCATCCAAATCTCCTGCCCAATCACTATTAGTAAAACTAAATAATTTACATTTATAATTATAAGAATACCAAATTCCATAATCCGTAGTTTCAGTAATATAACGTAAAATTCTTTTAACAGCTCCGAGATGATGTTTACTTAGGCGTTGCATAAACTTGGATACTACACCAACAGAGAAGGTAATATCTGGTCGAGTATGAGTTAAATAGATCAAACCTCCAACTAAACTTCTGTAGTATCTTGCATTTGTCAAACATTTGTCATCTTCAAGTTTCAATTTCTCATTTACATTCATGGGTGTAGCTGCAGCTTTGCATTTAATCATGTTAGATTTGTTTAGCAGATCCAATGTATATTTTCTTTATAAAATAAAAATTCCATCTGATCCTTGCTTCACCTCTAACCCAAGAAAATAGTACAGTAGACCTAAACCTGACATTTCAAACTTATTCCTCATGTATTTTTTAAATTCTACCATTACAGAGACAGATGAATCCATATATATAATATCATCAACATAAAGGCAAACCATAAGAATATTATGTTCATCTTCTTTCTTCAGATAAAGTGTAGGTTGATTATCACTCATTTTAAATTCATTTTGATAAAAATAACAATCAATTTTACTGTACCATGCTCTTGGAGCTTGTTTAAGCCCATAAAGTACTTTCTTTAGCTTATATATATGTTTTCTTCATATCCTTTAACCAAAAAACCTTCAGGGTGAGTAACAAAAATCTCTTCTTGTAAATCTCCATTTAAAAATACAGAATTCATATCAAATTGATAAACATGTCAACTCAAATAAGCAGTTAAAGCCAAAAAGGTTCTCACGGTTTCGAATCTAGCAACTGGTGAAAATGTATAATTAAAGTCAATACCTTGTTGCTGCAAATATCATTTTGCTACAAGCCGAGCCTTATGCTTTTGGATACTTCCATCTGCATTATACTTTGTTTTGTACACCCATTTCAAACTAATAGCTTTCTTTTCTTTTGGTAGATCCATTGGCTCCCAAGTTTCATTCTTCTCAATTGACTTGATTTCCTCCTTCATTGCTTTTCGTCATTCCTCTTTTTCAACTGCTTCCTTAAAACTTATAAGATTTGAAATAAATAAAACAAATGTTGAATCATAAATCTCTATTAGTGATCTAAACCTTCATGGAGAGGTTTCATCTGAGGAACCATTTACTAAAATTGAACTGCTACTGGGTGATGTTGACCTTGAACTTGTTGGAGCAGGATCTATCACTTGATTCGATGGAGTAACCGGTTCTGTTGGAACACAAATTTTTGTTTCACCTTTATTGATCTCCTAATTTTAACTTGCCCTTTCATCAAATACAATATTTCTGTTAATAATAACTTTGCCACTTATAGGATTATATAATCAATATGCTTTGGATTGTGCAGAATATCTAATTAAGATGTATTTTTCTAATTTTTCATCAAGCTTATGATAATTTTATGAATTTATCAAAGCATAAGCAATACAACAAAAAAATCTTAGATGACTTACAGTTGGCTTTATACTATACCAAACTTGAAAAGGAGTTCGATTTATAACAGTCTTTGTTGGTGAAATATTTAACAAATAAACTGCTGTTATAACTGCTTCTGCCCAAAACTGATTCGGAAGATGCTTTCCTTTAAGGAAACTTCTTGCCATTTTGACAATAGTTCGATTTTTACATTCAGCTATACCATTTTACTCCGGTGTATATAGTGTTGTTAATTCCTTGCGAATACCATTTTTTCTTTACAAAAGAAATTACTCATTAGAGATAAATTCACCACCTCTATCTGTCTGAAGTATCTTTATGCATCTACCACTTTGCCTTTCTATAAGTGCCTTGAATTTTTGAAAGTTATCAAATGCTTCAGATTTCAATTCCAAGAAATATACTCAAATCATGCGGCTATAATCATCAGTAAATAATATAAAATATCGACTTCCCCCAAATGATTTTGTATTTATAGGTCCATATAAGTCAGCATGAATTAATTCAAGATAATTAGATGCTCTCCATACTTTTCCAACAGGAAATGGTTTCTTACTTTGTTTGTCATAAATATATCATTCACATACATCAAGTGTGTTAATTTTAGACAATCCATAAACCATTTCATTTTTATTTAACAACCTTAAACATTTAATGTTAAGGTGTCTATATCTCAAATATCATAAATTTGTCGTATTCTTTTGATTTGCGACAAGAGCATATTTCTCAATATTTAAAATATCAATTGAAAACATCTTATTTTACGTCATGTAAATATTTATTATAATCAAGCCATATTTCTTATCTTTAATAGTGTATGAACCATCATCAAATATAACTGAATATCCAATATCTATTAATTGTCTAATGCTCAACAAGTTATGTGATAAGCTAGGAACATAGAAAATATTATAAAACAAGGTATTTTACCTTCCCTTGATTTGTCTTCACCTCAATTATTCCTTTTCCTTCTACTTGGATTTGTTTGCTATCTCCAAGTTTAACTTTCAAATTATGAGTTTCATCAATATCTTTAAATATTGATCTTATGCCTGACATATGATTAGAACATCCACTATCCAAAAATCAAATATCATCTGAGATATTATTAACTTGTGAATGAGTCATAAATAACTTACTATTGTCTTCATTTTCTTCTACACAACTTCCTTGCTTTTCTTTTTTCCAGCAATCTGACTTCATATGACCAAATTTCTTACAATAGTGACATTGAATTTCACTCTTGTAGTTTTTCTGATCCTAGTTTGATTGTCTTTCATTATGCCCATCAAAGTGTCCTCTTCCTCTTCCTCTTCCTCTTCCATTTCCTCTACCACGAAATCCTCCTTTGTCACATCCTCTTCCTGTTGGTTTTTTATCTTCTTTTGAAGTAGAAGACTCCCTCCTAACCTAAAATACTTTTTCCTCACTTTTTTCAAGTGACATGTTCAACCTTGCTTCATGTGCTTGTAAGGAACCCATTAGATCATCAAACGAATAAGTAGATAAGTCATTTGACTCTTCAATTGCCGCAACAACATGATTTAATTTTGGAGTTAAACTTCTCAAAACTTTTGCTATAATTATATGATCATGAAGATGTTCACCATAGGATTTCATTTGACTAACAATTTCAGTCACTCGAGAAAGAAAATATTGTACTGATTCATTATTTTTCATAAACAAAATTTCAAACTCACGGCCAAGGGTTTGAAGTTTTACTGTAATCACCCTCGATGAGCTTTGAAATTTATTTTGAAGTATCAACCAAGCTTATCTTGAGGTTGTCGCTGCTGCAATTTTTAAGAAGATTGTCTCATGCACAACTTGTTGAATGAAGAACAATGTCTTTGATTCCTTCTTTTTATTCTCCCTCAGCCTGATTTCTTCATCTGGATCTGCATATCCATTCTCTATCAATTTCCAAAGATCTTGAGACTTGAATAGAGTCTTCATCGTGATACTCCAAAATTCGTAGGATTTGCCCGAGAAGATGGGAATAAGGGGTTGAGACATAGAATTGCCATTAAAAGCCATAATGCCCAGTTTAGATTGAAACAAGGCTCTGATACCACAAATGTTGAGGAATGAGGAGCAAAGAAATGATAAAATAGAATATTATGATTCAATTAACGAAAATACTTTTAATCAAACAAACGACGTAGTATTAAACAGGAGGTAAAAGAACAAGAACACTTATAAGATTATCTCCAAATACATACACTCTCTTCTTTGCACTACTGCTTCATTCACTAAGGTCCTATTTATAGGACATAATAGTAACTACCTCACACCACTTTCTTCATCCACTATCTCACTATCTCACCCATGATTAATAACTACTCCCACTAACTCTTAAACTACCTCCATAACTCCTAAACATGAGCTACTACTCCTAAACATGTTAACTACTTATGTAACTGCTATGACTCAATTCTTAATAATATTTTCAAAGTCCAAAAGACTTTATATTACTCGATATATTATTATAATTGGATATTCAAGAAGTAGGAAGATGAGTTTTAGTGAATTAGAATTTATTGTTATAAATACCTTATGTATTTTTGGGTTTAAGTGCTTAAGTTTATTTCTACTGGATCTAGAGAAGATGAGGTAAAACGGAGAAATTCTTTAGAAGGTGTATAATGGCAACTATACTTGAATTGAAATTAACTCAAAAATATTTATAATTGAAATTTCTCTATGCCCAATAAAGTTTAGTAAAATGTTAAAGTGACAAGTAAGAAAAACGAGCCACCAAGATCAAAAGGAGCTTGAAGCAAAATATATGTTCTGATATAAGTATAAATAAAATACTTATTAAGGGGAAGATGTGAAAAAATATTTGGAGTTTTCCTAAATTTGTCTCCAGTGAATTTAAAGAGGTTCTTCGGGTTAATCAAAGTGGTGTATATGAGTATTTATATAGTCTTAATTACTCATATAATAAAGAATGTTTTTCGTTATAAATGTGGTTAGTGAGTGCTGAACCATGTTAATTTTTTCTTTGTTTTAAAGAAGAAAAGATCTTTGAATCCAAAGAGAAACTCAAAGATTAATAAATAAAGTACATACCAAAAAATCGACGTAAAATTAATGTGATATAGATACTTTCTATATTTTTGTTGGTAATAGTTGGAGTTTCCTACCCCCATTTGCAAAAATGTCTACCCCCACTTGCAAAAATGTCTGCTTTTGTAAACATGGTTCAAAATCTAGATATCAAGAGGGTATCCCCCTTAATTCAATTAGGCAACTGGGACATCCAATTGTTATTAAATTAGTTTGGGCCCTGCTTGTAAGATAAGATAATTAGAATGGTGATTCCGCATGTTTCAAATGATGTTGTTTGGATTTAGAAAGTTGATGTAAAATTAATGTGATTTTGAAACTTTTGATATTTTTGTTGGTGATAATTGGAATTTCCTATCACCCACTTGCAAAAACGTTTGCTTTTGTTACCATGGATCATGTTAGGGTCAATTAGCAGTAAATCAATTTAGAAATCTTAATTTAGAAATAATAAAGTGTTTGATTTAGAAATATTTACTTTCATGGAAATAATATAGTGCTTGATTTATAAATCTTTACTTTTAGAAAGTGAAGTAGGAAAAGCGAAATCTTCTTTTTATATTTCGACAAAACTGATTTAAAGCTGATTTGATAAGTAGAGTGATTGAAGCTTGTATCTAAGTAGAGAGTAATTAAGAATAATAAAATATAATAAGTAAAGCAATTAAAGAATACTTACAATTATAGTAGTTCGACTTCAACCTGGCCTACGTCCAACCTTCGAGTCCCTTTCTCAGATGCTCATCGGTATCCACTATCAATCTTCTTTGGGTGAAGATCATGCTCTTACACCTTTCTCTCTATTTTTCATAAGCTTAGGAGATGAACCTTATAACCTTACAAGGGAGAACTATAAGTTTTACATGACTTTTCTCTCTCCCTTATCCCTTTTATTTTTTTTATAATTTTTGAACATACTTTATCATAGAATTTTTAGTCCAAAATTGTTGTGTGAAATGTAAGAAAACTTAGGATATTTATAGGCCTAAATTGGCTTCAGAATTTGGAGCCAAAATTTCAATCGCACCCGAAAAAATCGGGTATGGGCAGTAAGTGGTGCCGTCACCAAAAGCACTCGAAAAATAGGACGGCATTAGTATAACCATCGACCTGGGTGGTACAACCATCACCCATTGATGGTACAACTGTCGAGAATCTCAAAAAAGTGATTCCCTCCATTTTTCTAATATCGACTTATACCTTCTGTTGACCACTTCTTAGGTCAAACAATTGAGTCCGGCCTAAGCTTAATCTAATCTCTATAGTGAACGGTTAGCCTCATTTGAGTTAATTTGGATCCCTTCCAAATCTAACTCAAATAGGACTCAACCTTAACAATGTTAACTATGACTTAATTAATTACAATCAAAACCTTCAACAATCTTCTAGCAAGTCTCGATCTTCGGATGAACTTCCTTGCGCTATCCTGGCAAGCTCCTAATACCCTCGGCAAGCTCCGACACACTCTAGGCGAGTTTCCAACTGCGTCGTCTTCACTCTGGCCCGATGCTTGGACTTGACTTTAGCTAAACCTCTGATGTAATTTTCTCTCTTTCTAATAACCTTGTTAGATCAATAACCGATAAATTGATTTCATCATCAAAATCTGAGATTCAATATTTCTCCCTTTTTTATGATGATAATCAATTGATGATGGAAATTAAACCTTACTCTCCCTAAATCCATGCCATAATTCAAATAAGAAAAATTCAAGAGAACCAAACACTCTTATATTAAAGTATTATATTATCTATTCAAATTTTGAAATGATATACTATTAATTTTAAAATTATCAAATCATACATGAAATATGATATTTATTTCAACCAATCATGAATCATCAAATTTTTAAGCATATTCCAAAAATTTCATGCAAACTTTACTTCTTTCAAAAATCATCATGATATAATATTAATTTTAATAAATCATGAATCATCAAATTTTTAAAAATATTCTAAGAATTTTATGCAAAATTTTCTTCTTTCAAATCATCATGATATAATATTAATTTTAACATTATTTTTTTATTTTTTATTTTTCTACATGTGTCATCAATATGTCATCTCCTCTTTTGTCATCAACAAAAAGGTGAAATATTAGAGTAAATAATTTCGAAGCACATGTGTCATTGTTGCCCCTTAGTAAAATATGATATAAGCAATAATTTTCTTATGAATTTATATATATATATATATGTATCATTTTTGTGTCATCAATTCACTATTTCTCATCACATAATTTCATGATACATAAACTTATCACATATCAAAAATGTCATATTATTACAAAATAAATTTTGCATTGCTCCCCCTTAACAAAATATAATTTTCTCATGAAAATTTTTCTTCCACTTTTTGTGAATAAGAAAGAAAAAGAAATGAAGGGGAGGAGGTGTCAACTATCCAAAAATTTTAAAAATGGTCCATTCATAAAAAAAATAATATCAAGAGCTCATATCAAGCATAGTAGAAGTTTATGTCATATATTTTTGTAGACATTCATCAAGATTCATGAAACAAGAATAATCTTTCAAAATATCTCATCACAAAAATTTGAATCATTTCGAAGGTAACCTCAAAAAATCTGAGAAATCCAAGAGGAATTAAGAGCTACTCATAAATTTAAATTCATCTCATGTAAATTCCAAGCAAAAATAGCAAATAACAAATCATTATTTTGAAGATCATCTCATTTGATAAGAAGTACAATTTATAAAGGTCAAGAAATCCAAAGAAAATGTGATGGTAAATCAAACATAATTAATTAAGCATTTCGTATATATTTTAAAATTCTAAATTTTCTTCTTAGCAAATTGTTCCTCATTCAATGCTATAAGATTCATCATATCAATTTTTTTCAAATTATATTGATAATTCTTTGTTATTATCAAAAGGAAATATGATGGTTTAATTTTTATTTTGCATTCATATTCTAAATATGATCATGAGTATAAAAGAATTAAGATTCCTAATTTTCTTTTAAAAAAATCGCTCCTCATCCATTGTTAGAAGATTTTTAATAATCAAAGTATTTAATTTTGTTATTACAAAATATTACTTTTGTCTCTTCCTTCGTCATTGTCAAAGTAATAATTAAAATATAATAGTACTAAATTTTAAGATCATAATGAATAGTAAAATAAATCTCAAGGTAATAGAATATATCATTCATGAATACAAGAGAGTCATAAATCATGGCATGAAAGATATCAATTTATAAATACTAAAGGTCATGATTTAATTTGACAAAATTCTTCTTAAATAAGATTCAAAGTTTTAGAAATCTTTAAGAGATCAAATAAAAAGAGTGTTCATTCATAAAAATATCAAATTATAGATATCAAGATCATGAATAAATTACAAAGAAGAAACAATAGAAAATCTTGATTTGTATATAGTAAACTTTAAGTTATCAAGAATATGATTTATAAGAAGATTTTCAAGTTATTGTTTTGAAAAGATAAATTATAATTCATTTATATGATTTTCCTTAAACGAATTTAATTTATATAAGAATTTTAAGTTATAATTTTTTAATTTGTCAATATCATAATAAAATAATCAAAATATCAATGAAGTTAGATAGATTCATCAAAAATGTAAATATATCCAAAATCATCATAAAAAATCACTTTTCGAAAAATTTCAATGAAGGCAACATGGATTATTTTTCAAAGAAAATAGCTAAAGTTCTCTAATTCATTTGTAAGAGATTTAACAATAATAGTATCATTTTATCTCTTGTTGAAGATTAATAGGATAAAAGTATTTTCAAGAATAATTATCCTCCTTTTTAGTTGTTTTAACTTATAAAATTTATTTCAAAAATATAAAGTAAAAAAACTAAGTTTCACCAACTTCATTTCAATAAAAAAATATTTTCAAACAAGAGCTTCGATTTATTTTAATTCCAATGATTTTTAGACTTAGTGAAATAAGTTACCATGCTCACTTCATTCTCATTAAATATATTTTTAATTTTTCAAAAATACAAGACAATGAAGTATGACTTTTCTCTCCTCTTTTTTTTATTTTCTTCTATGCTCATGATAAGACACCAGAAGTAGCCCTATAGATTTTGATCCTTGAGGGGGATCAACCCTTGAAATGTTATAGGGTTTCCTCACTCCTGGACTCGGCACAAAGGCTGAATTGAAGATGATAATTGCTTGATTAAAAGAGGGGGGCAGCTACATCTTAAATAGGGATCAAAGTCCTAGCCTAAGGAGGCACTTGTCTAAGTGGAATTATCCTTTTGCCTCTCCTATAGTCATCCTACCTAATAGGAATAAGGGGCGGCTAGATTGGCTCTATAACCGACCTAAGCAGGGGGAAACCTTGGCCGACTTGCCCAGTAAGGGGGGCAGCGACTACTAAGCCCTAAGGGCTAATCTAAACCCTGGTCATACTCCTTTATAAGATATGAGATGCCTTATTACAATTTAGTAGAGTTTTTATTGACTTCTACTGAAATAATTAGGACTCAATCCTGCTGGAGTCCTATCAAGTCCGGCCTCTCAAAATCAGCCTTATCCTCAAGGCTGAGGATCCATAAACTTTGGGAATCGGGTCTTTTGCTCTTCATGTGACTCCCATGTTGCATCTTCAGATGGTAAGTTATTTCACTTCACAAGTACTTCGATGGAGGAGCTTCGTCAGCGCATCATAATTTTTCAATCAAGTATAGCTTCAGGTTGGGCTTGGATTTCACCTTCAATTGTAGTGCTAGGCAGCTGAGTCTGCGCTAGTTCATGTTCACCTAATTTCGGCTTCAGTAGGGATACATGGAAGACAGGATGAATTTTGGCATCATCTGGAAGTTTAAGTCAGTATGCCACGGCCCCAATGCGTTCCAAAATCTGATATGGTTCATAAAATCATGGAAATAGTTTCATCGATGCTTTGGTGTTGATGGATAACTACTTGTATGGTTGTAGGCGGAGGTAAACCCAATCTCCTATTGAAAATTCTTGCACACTCTGGTGATTGTCTGCTTGTTGCTTCATGCAGGCTTGAGCGACAGTTAGGTTGTCCTTCAACAACTGTAGTAGTTTATCCCTATTAATTAGGTCTTGGCTAACCTGATCCACTTTGGTTGAACCAAGTATATATCTAGAAATTACAGGGGGTGATCGGCTATACAGTGCCTCGTAAGGGGTACATTTAGTCGACGAATGAAAAGTTGTGTTGTACCACCATTTGGCCCAGGGAAGCTACCTTGTCCACTCATTGGGCCGATCACTGGTGAAGCATCGTAAGTCTCGAGGCATCTATTCACAACTTCTGTTTGACCATCTATTTATGGATGATAGGTTATGCTCATCTTCAATTGGGTGCCCTATAAATGGAAGAGCTTGGTCCAAAATTTACTTGTAAACACCCTGTCACGGTCACTTACTATCGACCTTGGCATCTCGTATAATTTCATAATATTTTCCATAAAAATCTAGGCTATAGTGGCAACAGTATAGGGATGTCTCACAACACAAAAATGAGCATACTTAGTTAGGCAATCTACCACCATAAAGATCATGCTTTTACCTTGAGATAGTGGTAGTCGTTCAACGAAATCCATGGAGATGTCCGTCCAAGTCGAATCTGGTATAGGTAGAGGTTGTAGTTTACTAGGAGTTGCCATTGTTTCCCTTTATGCTGCTAGCATACATCACATTTGGATACATAGTTATAAATTGATTTTTTTATGCCCTTCCAAAAGAAGTTTTACTTCACCCTTTTATAAGTCCTCAGAAATCCAGAGTGCTCTACTGAAGGTGAAGAGTGCATTTCATGCGAAATAACTTGAATGTGAGGAGAAGAAGGAACAACAACAATTCAGTCTTTATAGCATAAGTCCTTTAAGTCCCACGTATAGTGCCCTATGGAATCCGGATCATTCTCCAATTTTTCTATGATGCTTCAAATTTTCAGATCATTCTTGCACTCCTCCCTAATGTGTTTGAGGAAGTCGGTGGTGGGAAGGGAGATGGCTATAATTTCTTCTTACCTCGGGAGCCGAGATAGAGCATCTGCAACAACATTCTCTTTTCCTTTTCGATAAGTAATTTCATAATCAAAGCCAAGAAGTTTAGTTACCCAACGTTGTTGCTCCGGGGAAGATATTTTCTAATCCAAAAAATACTTAAGACTTCAGTGGTTAGTCTTAATCTGGAAGCGCTGGCCGATCAGGTAGGGTCTCCACTTTGTGATGGCGTATACAATGGCAAATATTTCTTTATCATATACTGACATTTTCAAGTGTGAGGGAGAAAAGCTTTACTAATGTAGGCGAGAGGTCGACCATCTTGCATTAGAACGGCTCCAATCCCAACTCCGGACGTGTCGGCCTCGATCACGAAGGTGCGGCTGAAATCAGGCAATGCTAGGACCGACATCATCATTATAACAGCCTTGAGTCATTCAAAGGCTGTAGAAGCTTGTTTCGACCATAAGAAGAAGTCTTTCTTTAGTAGGGATGTGAGCGAGGCACTGATCTTGTCGTAATCTTTCATGAATTTTCAGCAGTAGCCTATGAGTCCAAGGAAGCCATGCAGCGATTTTACGTTCATAGGTTTCGACCATCCTTGCATTGCCTCGATCTTCGTTAAGTCTACTGCCACTCCATCCTCTGATATAATGTGCCAAAGATATTCCACTTTACGCTATAAGAAACTGCACTTTGACTATTTTACATAAAGAGTCTTCTCCCGGAGAATTGTTAGAACAGTTCGTAAGTGCTAAAAATATATATCAAGCATAGGGCTATAAATGAGGATATCATCAAAGAACACTAATATGAACTTACGTAGAAAACTTCGAAAGATGTCATTCATCAGGCTTTGGAAAGTAAAAGGAGCATTTGTAAGTCCGAAAGGCATTACCAGAAACTCGTAGTGGTCGTTATACATGCAGAATACAGTTTTCAGAATATCTTCAGTTTGGTTAGATAAATGCTCAAACCTTATTTGGTAATCTTGTATTATAGAAGTTTGATGAATCTTTACCAATTGTCCGTCGATGTTGTCAAAATCGATCGGACCAAAGCAGTTTAAAAGCCCTTCCTTGAACCGCTGCCAAGAGAGTCCTCCATGGGTGTGTTCAAACCAATTAAACCACTGAATAGCATCTCCCTCGAGGTGTATAGCAGCGATCTCCGCACGTGTGGCATCAGCGATTCGGTAGAACCGAAAATAGTGCTCAACGCGCTAGATCCATCCGATTGGGTCTCCTTCTTCCTATCTTGGGAAGTCAACCTTCATGCATAGATTGTTGGGGTCAGAGGTGATGTGTTCATGCTCTTGAAGATCATCTCGCTATTTTGAAGTCTCTCCATGGTGTGACTTCCTCGGGCTCGATGGTCGGCCTATGCTGAATTCAGTGAATAAGGATCACATCTTCTCTTCCATGCAGTTTTCAAAGGCTTCAAGCTTTACATCAATAGCCTCCTCCGATGTCATAGTATATGCCTCAAGATCTATAATATTGAGATCTTTTTTCTATTGTCAGGTTAATGGCATGGGAATTTTGGAGAAAAGGGTGGCCGGTTAGAAGGTGGATTAGTGTGGGTAAAAGTAGGTTACGGTTTAGGGCAGATTTGGGGTTATAATTTTATGGAGTTGAGGCTGTGAATTAGTATGGTTTTAGGGCTATGATAGCAATAGATGAAGGTTAGAAAAATAGATTTTAGATCTGGGATAGATGGCACCAAAGGTAGGTGTCTCGGTAAGGTAAGTTTTCTAAAAAGGTAAGTGGATTGATAAGGAAGTAGGCTGATTTAGAGGCTATTTGGATTCGGTTTAGGATAATATTTAGAAGAGTTTTTGGTGAGGATGGTAGGGTTTGGTGATGAAGAAAGGAGAGTCTAAAATTCCACAAAAAATAGCACTCAAATCTGATAGAATTCGGTAAAAAGAAATGCTGCGATGTGCTGTCCTGCTGAACTAAATTTTGCATTAGAGAAACGCTGACTTCTCAACATAAATTCTAGGAGAAAGTTTAAGAAAATTATACAGAAACCCTTGATTTAGATGTTGTCAATACCAGTAGGAATTTTGATAAAATTTTGGTAGCATAATAGTAGGAAAATAGGGCAAAAGATGCAAGACCAATTCCTTCATTGTAAAATTCCAAAACTGCGTGATGGTGAAAGATCATACAAGAAAATTGGTTCTAGAAGTAGTTTCTTCATGAAATCAATTTCAGATGAAAGCCAACTTGATCTTGAGAATTGTATAAAAATTTTGGTCAGAAACAATGAACAAAAGTTCAGTTTCAAGTAGCAACATTCGGTTAAAAATTTTCTGCAGTATTTTACCTTCACAACGATGATAAAGTTTGCGATGGTAAAAAATTACAGCAAGAAAACTTTGGAAAACTTCTCTCATGTATAATATGAAGGATCTTATAGTACTAAAGAGGCATGGGTTATAAAAATATATCAAAATTCCAGATCAAACGTAAGGGGCAACGGCAGACTGATTTGATCTGCTACTGGGGTGGAAGGTGGAGGTGCATGTCGTAGCAATTGTGGGAATTACTTGGGAAGGTGGAGGTGGCTGAGATGGGTGCAGGGCAATAGGAACGCAACTTTGATACTAGATGATAAGACCCCAGAAGGAGCCTTATATATTTTGATCCTTTAAGGGGATCAACCTTTGAAATGTTATAGAGGTTCCTCCCTCATAGACTCAACACAAAGGTTGAATTGAAGATAATAATTGCTTGATTAAAAGGGGGGGTGCGCGGCTACATCTTAAATAGGGATCAAAGTCCTAGCCTAAGGAGGCACTTCTCTAGGTAGAATTATCCTTTTGCCCCTCATATAGCCATCCTATCTTAATAGGAACGAAGGGCAGCTAGGTTGGCTCTATAGCCGACCTAAGTAGGGGGAAACTCTGGCCGACTTGCCCAATAAGGGGGGCAACGACCACTAAGCCCTAAGAGCTAATCAAAACCCTGACCATACTCTTTTATAAGATAGGAGAGGCCTTATTACAATCTCGTAGAGTTTTTATTAAATTCTACTGAAATGATTAGGACTCAACCCTGCTAGAGTCCTATCAGCTCAATTTTAAGAATAATATATCATTTAATAATACACATTCAATCACAACTTGCAACTATCGAACCATTTAAATCAATTATTCAACAATGATATTTATAAGATAACTTAGTCAAAAACACCATAATAATTAAGTCACTCAATAATAGCCTTTGCATTTAAATCAACAAATATTCAAGCCAATGATTTTGAACCTAGCATTCAATTATCATCAAAATCTTATTTTCATAAATTTTAATGTAAACATATTTTTTTAATAATTAAGATTCCTTAGTTCTAGTTTATTTTCAGCATTATCAAAATTAATTATATAGTCATAAACTATTTTTAATAAAATAATTTGTTATAATAGAAACAAAGATCATTAAACTTCAAACATCTTGATTCAAATAATTTTTCTTATTTTTGATATTTTGGCTAGAGAGGTTGTTAAGTGAGTTATATCTCAAGCCAAATGGCTTGAGCATCCACTTTCAAAATATTATTTTGTGCTCTTTATTGAATCTTAAATTTTAATGATGAAATCTATTGATGGGTTATTGATCTAACATGGATTGTTAGAAGTTAATTGATACAAGATTAACTATGACAGAGAGAATGTGACAATCAGGTTTGGCTAGAGTCAAGTCCATGCATTAGGTCGGGGTTCAGACGGTGCGGTTAGGAACTCTCTAGGAGTATGTCGGAAGCTTGTCGAAGGTATCAGGAGCTTACTTGGATGGTGCAAGGGAGTTCACCAGAAGAAGACCGAGACTCATCGGAAGATTATCGGGGGTAACCGAAAGACTTGTCGGGAGTTAGAAAGGTCTTGAAGTGGACTTATGACTATTATGAGTAAAATTAATTAAGTTATAGTTAGCATCATGCAAGTTTAACCATGACGGGAGAAGGAGTAATAGATTAGACATGGACCTAAGATTAAGCTTAGGCATCAGGTCAAGGATTGGATGATATGATGGGAGCTTGCTAGGAGTTCATTAGAAGATTCGCCGAAGGGATCGGGCTGAGCCACCCAGGCTGAACGACTGAACCACCCGTACCCAGGAATCTAGGCACTTTCAGCAGTTAACCCACCCAAGCCAGTGAGTGAACCGCTCAAACCCGGATTTTCCAGATACGGTTGGAATTTGGCTCCAATATTGAAGTCAATTTGGGGCCTATAAATACCTTAAGTTTTCTTACATTCCAAACAATAATTTTTAGGGATTATATTTTGAGAAAATATTATGTGAAAATTATAAGAAAAAGAAAACTGATAAGGGAGTGATCAAAGAGTGTAATCTTATCTCCCTTGTAAGCAAAGTGTAAGGGTTTAGTCATCACCCAAAGAAGATCGATAGTGGACACT
The DNA here is from genome assembly GCA_021527575.1 of Ensete glaucum. NCBI lineage: Eukaryota > Viridiplantae > Streptophyta > Magnoliopsida > Zingiberales > Musaceae > Ensete > Ensete glaucum. The sequence goes on along the minus strand of CM038555.1, from coordinate 17,853,091 downwards.
AGTATGCCTCAAGAAGGAGGACTTGGGAGTAGACATAGGCCATTAGTGCTGAAACACTATAAAAATTGTGAGTGTTTCCTTGCTTTCATTGTTTATATATTTTTGTATTGGCGCTTTTGATTTAACTCAACTCTTTGAAAGTAAAGTCTTTACGATAAGTTCTTTCCTTCAAATGTTACTTATCTTTCTGGTTTGCTTATTAACTTAGCAACTTGCTTTTAATCACTTAATCATTTCACTAAGAATAAAAAGCTTCAAATTTCCTATCTTGGTTTAATCGAAAAGTTTTTATCTAAACTGAAAATTTATACTTGCACTAATTCACCACCCACCCACCCCCCAACACCCCTCCCTCTCTTAGTGCCAATTGATCCTAACAATTGGTATCAGAGCCACATTTTTCTTATTTGGTTTAACACCCAAGAGAATATCGCTTTCAAGAGGATTTTTCTATCATTCACTCTCTCATATTCAATGGGATGGACTATATTTATTGGAAAACTCGGATGAGAGTTTTCTTATTTTTCTTAGACATTGATTTATGGACTATTATTAAAAATAAATTCAAAAAGTCTTATCTTTCAACGAACGATTGGAATGATTTAGAGAAGAAGACTTTTTCTTTAAATGTCAAGGCTATAAATGCCTTATTTTGCACCTTAGCTAAAAATAAATTTGATTGGATTTTTTTATTGTGATTAGGCTTTTAAAATTTGGCTTATATTGGAATTGACACATAATAACACACTTACTTTAAATGACTCATTAAATAAAATATCACACAAAAATGAACATAAAGAACACCTTCCAAAGAACCTAAAGGATTATGAACTAAGAATGACATATGCTTCCTCGAGTGAAATCTCGAATGATGAGAACCTTGGACATGAACTTTTGACAAATGAATCAGAAAAATTAATGAACTTGAACCTTAAAAATAATCTAAAGATGGACAAAACCTCTTGCTATGAATGCAAAAAGTTGAGATGCTCCAAAGATGAAGAACATAATCAAGAAGAAGTGGAAGATCTTACGCTCGTGGCCAACCACGATGAGGTAAGTAACCACCCCGAAAGCTCTTTTACGTTTAATGAATTATTACTTTCTTTTCATTAGTTTTATGATGAATTTAGAAAGATTAGCAAATCTTATAAATTACTTAAGGAAGAGCATGCATCATTAGTTAGTAAACTTGATGAAATGTATGAAGTAGCACCATCACACAATACATACACTAAACATGAAACCTTGCATGATACTTTACAATCACACAATTTTTGCTCTAAATGTGAAATGCTAGATGATGTTAAAAAGAAAAATATCATGCTTAAATAAATATTAAAAAATTTTGAAATAGGGAATAAATCCTGAAATATGATCCTTGCCAATAAGGATTATATTAATAGAAGAAATGATATAGGCTTTGTTGGTAACATTCAACAAAAGCCAACCATGTTTGTGAAAGGACCTACATTAAATTTACCACCTGAAAACAAATATAATTTTTGTGGTAGATTAGGACATAAAGCTTACAAATATCTATTTAAAAATTATAGTCCACATAAATTAATTTAGGTTCCTAAAGGAACTATAAACAACCATAAGTCATTAAAAAAATAGGAAGAACATATCATAAAGGACCCAAACTCAAATGGGTACATAAATCAAAACCTCCTATAATATAAAGTTACATCCTAACAAGGCTAGGAGCACTAAGTAATGTTTTAAAAGTAGATGCTCAAGGCACATGACTTGAGGTCTAATACTCTTTCAAAGCTCACTAGCCTAAGCAAATAACAAGAAAAATTATTGAAAATAAAATTATTGGTAATGAATTTTAAGGATGATTTATTAGTATAATTAATCTTGATTGCTTTTAATGATCCATAATCTTTGCATAGCTAGAGTATGCTAGAATTAGAAAGAAGAAAGTTTAGCTATCTTAAATAAAAGTTATATGTATGAAAGAAAGATTTTGATTATGATTAATGTATTGATTTGTGTGCTTGAATTTATGTACATTATACAAACATTGAATTTGAACTTAAAAGTCATATATAAAATTATTTTTCTTTAAAGAAAAAACTTCTTGATAACATAATAAAATTTTTCAATATATACAAATCATTGGATTTAAAATGAATCTAAGCTTTTGTTTGAAAATATTTTGTTGCAGTAATCTTGATGAAATTTTATTTTTGGACTTTAAATGACATTATATTCTAGAAATAAATTTTAAAAGAAGGACAATTATTCATATAAGAATTTTTTTTATCCCATGAATCCTTTAACAAGATAAAATGATACATTTATCATTGAATCTCTTTAACTATAAAAATGAATTAGAAAACTTTAGCTATTTTCTTTTGAAAAATAATCTATGTTGGCTTTATTGAAATTTTCTAAAAAAATAATTTTTTATAATGATTTTGGATAAGTTTACAAATGATTTTGTTTTAAAACGAGATTGATGAATCTATCCAATGTTATTGATATTTTGATTATTTTATCATAATCTTCATAAGTTGAAAAAAAATTGCACTTTAAAATCCTTATATAAATTCGTTCAAAGAAAGTCATATGAATGAATCATAATTTGTCTCTTCGGATCTATTACTTGAAAATCTTCATATGAACCATATTCTTGAAAACTTGAAGTTTCATATATATAAATCAAGATCTTCTACTTTTTCTTCTTTAAAATTAACTCGTGATCTTGATATATACAAAATGATATCTTTATAAATAAAGACTATTCTTTAATCTCTTAAGATACTATTTTATTATCTAAGAGGAGATTTTTTAAATTAAATTATATCTTTAATATTCATGAATGTCTTTGATATCTATATCTATCTTAACATGATTTATTTTAAAGACTCATGAATGACATAACTTATCACCAAAATTAGTATTTCTGAAATTTATACTAAGTTAAAAATTATATGAGATTTATTTTATTATGAACAATTTTATTGATTCCTTGAGTTTATCATTTAGGGAATCATGTTTAAATCTCTACGATTTTCACTTTTTTAATAAAAAGGAGATTTATGATCATAATAATTATAATTAAATTTTTTATTAAGCTCATTCTTATATTTTATTAAAAAGATTTATCTTGGATAAATTAAGATAAACTCCTAAGACTTATTGTTATTATTTACAGAAAGGAGAAAAGAAACTTATTAAATAAAATCATGTCTTTTGATATTTGAAATTTTGATTTTATCTTTAATGATATGATCTTCTACTTTTTGACGTAATTTGAATATGAATATTAAGAAGAAATTATGCAATCATATTTATTTTTTATATTAACAAAGGGAGAGATAAAATTATCAATATGATTGGAAGCAAATTGGATATGATAACCTTGAATGAGAAACAATGTGTTTAAGAATTTTCTAAATATGCATATTTCATAATTTGAGCTTTATGTATTATCATATTTTTCTTTGGATTTCTTGGATTTCATAAATTATACTTCCTATCAAAATATGCATAGCAAATTCTTAATTAACAATTTAAGCTATTATGTTTTCTTTTGAAATTTTTGATGCTTATTATCAAAATATAAATGAAAGGCGATCTACAAAAATACATGATTTTCTGTTTATGTTAGAAAATCACACAATTTAAATGCATGAGTGGCCTACTTGGATTTCTTAGATTTTTTAGCTCTTTTGAAATCACTCTAGTTAAGTGAACACAGAATAGGATTTAAATTTTTGTAATAAGATAGTTTTAAAAGATTATTCTTATTCCATGAACCTTGATGAATGTTTACAAAGGGAAATATATATAATATAAACTTCTATGATGCTTGAAATAAGTCTTTGAAATTACATCTTTGACACTTGATGTGTTACTCTTGATTTAAATAAATTAAATTGCATGGGTAGATATCAATTCTTGGATTTTGGAATTCACATCTAAAAGATTGAGCCCTATTTTTGTGATATAATATCTCTCACCCCACTCCCTTATTTTTTATTTATTATTCAAAGAAAGGGAAGAAAATTCCTTCATAAAAAAATTATCAAGGGGGAGCAAAACTTGTTTGCTTGTATGATATAAATTGCTAGCTTGAATATTACAAACAAAGTAAACATTTGCTAGCTTGCACTTCTCAAAAGAGAAGAAAGAACTCACTAGCTTTATTTGTTAAGTTTTTTTGAAATTTATATAAGATGGATTTGTTGAGCTTATATTCAAAATTTTTAAAATCTTATATCTACAAGATTGAGGTTGAGAGTTAAAAATGCTAAATCATGAAAATATATAAATTGATAATCTAGATTTTATGATATTAAGCCTTTTGTGATAATGTTTTTGAAAATATTTTTCATGTTTCTATCTTATTGTTTACAAAAATAAAAAAGGGAGAAAATTTACATGATATTACCTGATAAATTTTATTTGCTACTTTTGCTTGAAATTATATGAGATGTTTTTAAATGCATGAGTAGCTCCTAAATTCTTGAATCTTCTTAAATATCTTGGATCCTTGAGTTTATTTTTGAAATTCATCTCTATAAATTGAAAGCTGTACATAATGATGTTTTATAACTTATCCCTTATTTGTTTTCCTTCTTGTTCACAAGAGAAAGAAAATTCTTTATAACTCATGTCATATTTTTACAAAGGGGGAGCAAAGCTTATGTGCCTTAAAATTCTAAGCACTATATTTCACCTTTTTATTGATGACAAAGGGGGAGAAATATACATTGATAACATATGATATTAATGATATACATTGATATGGATATGGATTGATATATCTTGGATATGGATATGAGTGTATAATACCATTTTACTCATGATTTAATATCTTGGATATACAAATTTGGGTTAAAATTTGTATAGAATTTTGATTATTTAAATTTAAGGGTGTGTGATTCTCTTAAATTTAAGTGGCATGAATTTAGGGGGAGTTAGGATTAACTCCTGTCATCAATTAATTATCATCATAAAAAAGAGGAAGATTGTTGAATCTCAAATTTTGATAATGAAATCAATCGATGGGTTATTGATCTAACATAGATTGTTAGAAGTTGATTGATGCAGGATTAATTATGATAGAGAGAATGTGATAATCAGGTTTGGTCAGAGTCAAGTCCATGCATTAGGTCGAGGTTCGGATGGTGTGATTGGGAACTCGCTAGGAGTGCGTCAGAAGCTTACCAAGGGTATCGTGAGCTTGCCTGGATGGCGCAAGGGAGTTCACCAAAAGAAGATCGAGACTCGCCGAAAGATTGTCGGGGGTAGCTGAAAGGCTTGACGGGAGTTGGGAAGGTCTTGAAGTGGACTTGTGGCTATTATAATTAAAATTAATAAATTCATAGTTAGCATCATGTAGGTTTAACCATGACAGGAGAAGAAGTTACAGATCAGATATGGACCCAAGATCAAGCTTAGGTATCGAGCCAAGGATTGGACAATGTGGTGGGAGCTTGCTGGGAGTTCGCTAGGAGATTCACCAAAGGGATTAGGAATCTCTCTAAGAACACATTGAGAGATTGACGGAGGAAGACCGTGTGACTCGCCGCTGGAGATTCCGAAGGTTGCCGGAATACGGGAGTGAGGTTATTAAGTTTGGTGGTCATATTTGATTATAATCTTTAAGTCATAGGTTAAGAGTGAGTCCGATTTGAGTGTGATTTCAAAATCTACTCAAAGAGGCAACCGTGTCCACTATAGGGTTTGATTAAGCTTAGGTTGAGCTCAATTAGTTGACTAAAGAATTCATCAATATTAGGTTCAAGTTAAAATATGAAAAGTAGAGGGAACCACTTTTATGGAGATTCCGATGGGTAAACTACTGAGAAGCAATGATTGTACCGTTGTAACCAGGATTTTGGAAAGCTGTCAGCAGTTGAGCCGCCTTGGCTAGGCAGCTAAACCACCCCTATCCAATGTTAGGATCAATTGGCACTAGGAGGGGGGGGGAGGGGTGAATTAGTGCAAGTGTAAATTTTAGTTTAGATGAAATTTTTTTCGATTAAACCAAGATAGGAAATCCGAAAGCTTTTCATTCTTAGTAAAACGAGTGAGTGATTGAAAGAAAGTTGCTAAGTAGACCAGAAAGATAAGAATGTTTGAAGGAAAGAACTTATCATGAAAACTTTGCTTTCAATGAGTAGAGTTAAATCGGAAGCGTCAATACAAAAATATGCAAGTAATGAAAGCAAGGAAACACTCATAATTTTTATAGTGGTTCGGCACCAACGGCCTACGTCCACTCTCGAGTCCTCCTTGAGGCACACTTGCATCCAGTACCAATCTTGTTTAGGTGAAGATCAAACCCTTAGACTTTAAGAAAATTTCTAACTCTAAGCTCTCTCCCTTCCCTTTTCATTTTCTTACAAATCACACCCAACATAGAATTTAATTGACTAAAAAGAGTTGTTGTAAATGCAAGAATACTTGGGGTATTTATAGACCCCAAGTGGCTTCAAAAATTAGAGCCAAAAATCAAACATACCAGTAAAAATCGGGTACGGATGATTTACCAACTGACTTGGGTGGCTCAGTCACCCGAACATCAGGGTATGGGTGATTTACCCACTAACCCTAGGTGGGTCAACCGTCGAAAGTACCCAAATTCCTAGGTACAGGCGGGTCAGCCGTCGTTAATCGCCGAAAGCGGCGGAGTACACCGCCTCCGTTTACTCAAAATTTCTGCAAAAGTGGTTCCCTCCACTTTTCGAATTATGGCTTGAACCTGATGTTGACCAACCCTCTAGTAAACCAATTGAGCTTAACCTAAGCTCAATCAAACCCCAATAGTGGACCCGGTTGCTTTATTGAGTTGATTTGAATTTCATCTAAATCCAACTCAATTAGAACTCACTTCTAACTATGACTCAATGATTATAATGCTTAAAGACCATAAGCTTAAACTAAGACCCAACTTTTGCCAATCCGGTAACCTCCGATATTCTTGTGATAATTCATCTGATCTCCTTCCGGTGATCTCCCAGCATGCTCCCAATGAGCTTCCTGATCCCTTCGGTGAATCTTCTAGCAAACTTATAGTGAGATCCCACTGTATCGTCCAAACTCGGGTCGATGCCTAGGCTTGATCTTGGCCTATCATCTGGTTATAACTCTATTGCTCCTGTCATAGTTAGTCCTGCACGATGCTAATTATGACTTAATTAAATATAATTATAATTGTCAAACATCCATTACAAGACCATCCTAACTCCCGACAAGCTTTTCGGCTACCCTCAACAATCTTCCGACAAGTCTCGGTCTTCTTCTAGCGAACTCCCTTGCGCCATCCTAGCAAACTCCCGATACCCTTAGCGAGCTCTTGACGCATTCCTGGTGAGTTCTCAACCGCATCAACTCGATGCATGGACTTGACCTTGGCCAATCATAATTGTAATAATCTTTTTATCGTAATTAATCATGCATCAATCAATTTCTAACAATACCTGTTATATCAATAATCTGTCAATTGATTTCATCATCAAAATCTGAGATTAAATAATCTCTCCCTTTTTGATGATGACAATCAATTGATAACATGAGTTAATTTTAACCCAAACCCCCCCCACTTAAATCTATGTCACTTAAATTTAAGAGAAGCACACACTCTTAAATTCAAGCAATCAACATTCTATGCAAATTTTAACATAAATGTGCTTCAAGTCATCAACTCATGAGTAAAAAGGAATTAAGCATCTATATCCAAGATGTTCAATTCATATCCTTATCCAAGATATTCATGTATTTCAACAAGATCATGTGTTATCAATGCATTCATCATGTGTCATCAATATATATTTCTTCCCCTTTGTCATCAACAAAAAGGTGAAATATAGCTAATAATTTCAAAGCATAAAATGACATTACTCCCTCTTAGTATATGCATTATAAAATTTTCTTCCCCTTTAATAAAGAGAGAAATAAAGGAGGTGTTGTTGAATCATTTCATCATAGAGAGGAGATTTTAATAAATTTTAAAAGCAATACTAAGATTAGCTCAATTCAAGAGCTTTAAAGATGACTTATGCATTTTAAATGTAGCAAAAGTCATATCTTGATATCAAGAATTATCTTTTGTAAATTTCAAATGTGGCATATCTTCATGTAATTTTCTTCTTTTTTGAAAACAATAAGATAAAATAATAAAGAAAATTTTTAAAAAAATATTATCACAAAAAGACTTTATTTCATGAAATCTATATTAGCAATTTATATATTTTTATGATTTAGCATTCTTAGGTCTCAACCTCAATCTTGTATATATAAGATCTCGAATATGAGCTCACCAAAATTTTCTCATATAAATTTCAAGAAAATGTAACAAATAAATTCAAATAATATTAAATCATTATCTTTATATAGATTTTTAAAATCATCATTATATGCATGATCATTATATATGATTTCACATCATTATATCTTCTCCCTCTTTGTCATCAACGAAAGGAGAAGTACAATTAACAAGTTTTTGATATATGAAAGGTTAGCAATTTAACAAAATTTTTATTACTTTAGAACATGTAAGCTAGTGAATTCATTCTTCTCTTTTGAGAAGTGCAAGCTAGCAAATATTTACTTTTTTTACATTATTCAAGCTAGCAATTTTATAAGCTTACAAGTTTTGCTTTCTCTTTGTCATTGTAAAAAAGAAGGGATGATTATAATAGTGCAAAACTTTTCCAATTACATCATTTTTAAGAAATAAATCAAGAAATATACCAATCATCATATGAAATATATCAAGAAAAATTAATATGGTGATGAGATATTTAATTTATGAAAACAAATTATGAATATCAAGAGACAAGTCATAGGAGAAACAAATAAAATCTCTTGATTTATCCATAAGAAATCTTAAATTGTCAAGTTCATGATTTGTATAAAAATCTCCTTTTAAATAATACGAAAACACATAACAAAATATTTTGATTCATAAAAGATTTCAAGTTATAATTTCAAGAAATCAAAACCATGATATAGGTAAATCACTCTTTCAATTTCAAAATCATCAAAATCACTTTCAAGAGATTCAAAATATAATTGATAGACTTATTAGTCTCTTGAAATGCTAGTTATTTCATTTCTACATATATGAGCAAGAAGGTAGAACCAAGGTAGAGAAATGAAAAATATCATATCACAAAAATACTTAATTTTAAATATGTAAATTTTTATAGATGTGAATTTTGAAATTAAGCTCAAAACTTTAAAATATTCAAGGGGATTCAAAAATTTAAGAGCTATTCATGCATTGAAAATCATCTTATGTAATTTCAAGTATAGCAAAAAATCATCTATTGTAAATTTTGATAAAAGGCATCAAGAATTTTATAAAAAAGTATAATGGTAGATCAAGCTCAAATTATAAATCAAGTATTTTGCATGTATTTAGAAAATTCTATCTCTCCCTTTTTGTTATCGTATGATGGCATATTTTTTTTTGGCATTCATATTCAAATTACACCAAAAAGTATAAGGCGATCATGTCATTAAAGATAAAATTAAATTTTTAAATATCAAAAGATATTATTTCATTTAATAAGTTTTTTCCATCTTTTTTATGAATAATAAAAATAAGTCTTAGGGGATAATCTCAATTTATTCAAGATAAATTTTTTTAATAAAAAAGAAGAATGATTTTAATAAAAATTTTAATTATAATTGTTAAAATTATAAATCTCCTTTTTATTGAAAAGTGAAAATCATAGAGATTTAAACATAATTCCCTAAAGGATAAAATCAAGAAATAAAGGAAATTTTTCATAATAAATCAAATCTCATATAATTTTTAACATATCACAAATTTAAGAAATACTAATTTTGGTGATAAGTTATGTCATTCATGAGTTTTAAAAATAAATCATGTCAAGATATATATGGATATCAAAAGACATTCATGAATATTAAAGATATGATTTAATTTAATAAATCTCTTCTTAGATGATAAAATAGAATCTTAAGAGATCAAAGAAGAGCCTTTATTCATAAAGATATCATATTGTAGATATCAAGATAATGAGTTAATTTAAAGAAAGAAAAAGTAGAAGATCTTAATTTATATATATGAAACTTCAAGTTTTCAAGAATATGATTCATAAGAAGATTTTCAAGTAATAGATCCGAAGAGACAAATTATGATTCATCATATGACTTTCTTTGAACAAATTTATATAAGGATTTTAAAGTGTAATTTTTTTAACTTGTCAAGATTATGATAATATCATCAAAATATTAATAACATTTGATAGATTCATTAATCTCATTTTAAAATAAAATTATTTTTAAATTTATCTAAAATCATCATCAAAAATTGCTTTTCGAAAAGTTCGATGAAGGCATCCTAGGTTGTTTTTCAATAGCTAAAGTTTTCTAATCTATTTTTATAGTTTAAGAGATTCAACAATAATAGTATTATTTTATCTCTTGTTGAAGGATTAATAGGGTAATTGTTCTTTCTTTGAAATTCATTCCAAGAATGCAATGTCATTTAAAGTCAAAAACAAAATTTCATCATTGTAATAAAATATTTTCAAACAAAAAACTTTGACTTATTTCAATTTCAATGATTTTTAGACTTAGTGTAGTGAGTTACCATGCTCATTTCATTCTCATTAAATATATTTTTAATTTATAAAAATACTAGACAATGAAGCATAATTTTTCTCTCTCATTTATATATTGTTCTATGCTAAAATTATATCATTCAACACAATCATTCAATCATAGCATTTCAATCAATGTAATATTTAAATTAATCATTCTATAGACTTTATCAATATTTTAACCATTTAACATTAGTCTTTATTTTTAAGGTTCAAGTTCATCAATTTTTCTGGTTTATTTGTAAAAAGTTCAAGGTCCTCATCACTCGAGATTTTACTCAATGAGTGATATGTTCTTCTCGGTTCACATTTCTTCCGATTCTTAAGAAGGTGTTCTTCTTGTTTATTTTTAAAAGTATTTTTATTTAATAATTTATTTATATTAAGTGTGCTTTCATATGTTATTTCTAATGCATGCCATATATCAAAAGCCGAATCAAAACAAGAAATCCAATCAAATTCATTTTTATCTAAGGCGCAAAACAAGGCATTCATAATTTTGGTATTTAAAGAGAAAGTCTTCTTCTCCAAATCATTCCAATTGTTTATTGGAAGAGAAGACCTTTCAAATTCATTTTCAATAATAGTCCATAAATTAAGGTCTAAAGAGATAAGAAAAATTTACATCTGAGTCTTCCAATATATGTAATATGTCTCATTGAATATAGGAGGATATGAGATGGAATGTCCCTCATTCATGCCAAAATAAGCTATTTACTCAAATGGGTGTTCATCCAATAAGTAACTACCTTGCTCTGATACCAGTTATTAAGATTAATTGGCACTAAGATGCAGGAGGAGGGGAGGGGGGGTTAATTAGTGCAAGTGTAAATTTTAGTTTAGATTAAAACTTTTCAATTAAACCAAGACAGGAAATCCGAAGCTTTTCGTTCTTAGTGAAACTAGTAAGTGATTAGAAGAAAGTTGCTAAGTAGACCAGAAAGATAAGTAATATTTGAAGGAAAGAACTTATCATGGAAACTTTGCTTTTAAGGAGTAGAGTTAAATCAGAAGTGTCAATATAAAAATATACAAGCAATGAACCACTCATAATTTTTATAATGGTTTGATACCAACGGCCTACGTCCACTCCCGAGTCCTCCTTCCTGAGGCACACTAACGTCCACTACCGATCTTCTTTAGGTGAAGTCTAAACCCTTACACTTTGCTTATAAGGGAGACTTTGAGAAAATTTCTAACTCTAAGCTCTCTCTCTTTCCTTTTTTTTTTCTTACAAATCACACCCAATTTCTTTTTCATAGAATTTAATTGCCCAAAAAAATTTATTGTGAATGCAAGATACTTGGGGTATTTATAGACCCCAAGTGACTTTAGAAATTGGAGCCAAAAATAAAACATACCCAGAAAAATCGGGTACAGTAGTTTACCCACCGACCGAATGGCTCAAGCCCAAACATCAGGCCACGGGCGGTTTACCCGCTGGCCCTGGGTGGGTGAACCGTCAAAATTACCCATATTCTTGGATACAAGCGGTTCAACCACCTAACCCAGGCGGGTCAACCGTTGTTAGCCACCCGAAAGCCTACACAATGGTGGTATACCCATCGCTCATCGGCGATTTACCCGACTGAATTTTTACAAAAGTGGTTTCCTCCACTTTTCGAATTTTGAGTTGAACTTGATGTTGACCAACTCTCTGGTCAACCAGCTCAATCAAACCCAATAGTGGACCCTATTGCCTTATTGAGTTGATTTGGATTTCATCCAAATCCAACTCAATTATGACTCACTTCTAACTACGACTCAATGATTACAACGCTTAAAGACTACAAGCTTAAACTAAGACCTAACTTCTGTCAATCCGATAACCTCTGATATTCTTACGGTAAGTCATCTGGTCTTCTTCCAGTGATCACCCGGCATGCTCCCAGTGAGCTTCCCAATCCCTTCAGCGAATCTCCTAGCGAACTCCCAGCGATGTCCCACTGCATCGTCCAAACCCGGTCTGATGCCTAAGCTTGGTCTTGGCCAATCATCTAGTTGTAACTTCATTGCTCCTGTCATAGTTAGTACTACATGATACTAATTATGACTTAATTAAATATAATCATAATTATCAAACATCCATTACAAGACCATCCTAACTCCCGACAAGCTTTTCGGCTACCCTTGATAATCTTCCGGTAAGTTTCGGTCTTCTTCTGGTGAACTCCCTTGCCTTATCCTAACAAACTCCTGATACCCTCGATGAGCTCCCAATGTACTCCTGACAAGTTTCCAACCGGATCAACTCAAGACATGGACTTGACCTTGGCTGATCATGATTGTAATAATCTTTCTGTCGTAATTAATCTTACATCAATCAATTTCTAAAAATTCATGTTAGATTAATAACCCATCAATTGATTTTATCATCAAAATCTAGATTCAACACCTAGGAATCTGGGCACTTTCGACGGTTGACCCGCCTAGGCCGGTAGGTGAACCACCCATACCCAAATTTTTTGAATACGATTGGATTTTGGCTCTGGTTTTGAAGCCAATTTGGGGCCTATAAATACCCCAAGTTTTCTTACATTCCAAACAACATTTTTTGGAGATTATATTCTGAGAAAATATTGTGTGAGAATTGTAAGAAAAGGAAAATGGGTAAGGGAGTAATCAAAGAGTGTAATATTCTCTCCTTTATAAGCAAAGTGTAAGGGTTTGGTCTTTACCTAAAAAAGATCGGTAGTGGACGTTGGTGTGCCTCAAGGAGTACTTAGGAGTGGACGTAAGCCGTTAGCGCCGAACAACTATAAAAATTATGAGTGTTTCCTTACTTTTATTGTTTATATATTTTTGTATTGACGCTTCTGATTTAACTCAACTCTTTGACAACAAAGTTTTTACGATAAGTTTTTTTCGTCAAATGTTACTTATCTTTCTGGTTTGCTTATTAACTTAGCAACTTTCTTTTAATTACTCACTCGTTTCACTAAGAATGAAAAGCTTTAGATTTTATATATTGGTTTAATCGAAAAGTTTTTATCTAAACTAAAAATTTATACTTGCACTAATTTACCACACTCCCCCCCCAGTGCCAATAGATCCTAATACTCTTAGCTTTTTAGGAGGATGTTGAATCTTGAATTTTGATGATGAAATCAATTAATGGATTTTATGATTTAACTTGTGTGTTAAACAAAATAATACAGGATTAACTACGACAATAAAGGGCAGTACAATCAGATATTGGGCCAAAGTCAAGTTTGAGCATCGGGCCGAGGTTCAAACGATGCAATGGGAGCTCACCGAGAGTTCGTCGGTGGTTGGCCGAGGTTTGGATGATGTTGTCGAGAGCTCGCCAAGAACTCACCAGAAGTTTATCAAGAAGTTCGTAGGGAGTTCGCCGACAGGTTGTCGGGAGCTTGTCAGGTGTTCGCTAGAAGAATGCTGGAAGTTCATTAGGAATTCGACAAAGGAAATCAGGAGCTCGTCGGGAACTCACCAGAAGTTTGCTAGGAAGTTTGTTGGGAATTCACTGACAGGTTATCAGGAGCTCGCCAGGAGTTCACTGGAAGAATACTAGGAGTTCGTTGGGAGTCTGTTGAAGGAAATCAAGAATTCGCTGGGGGTTCATTGAAAGGATGCTGAGAGTTCGTTGAGAGACAATTGGACAACAAAAATTGTGTGTTGAGAGTTATAGTTAGCATCATAATGAGAGTTAGTTTTTAATAACTCAATTAAGAGGCTATTAAGAGGTTATTATAAAAGTAATTTTAGTAACACAAGGTCAGATGAGACACGGTCTTCAAAGACACGATCTCCAAGATGACATAGTCTTCGAAGATGTGTCAAGTGGTTGAACCGCCTAGACTAAGCAGTTGAATCGCCTAGATATGGTCTCCCAAACTGTTAGACGGTTGAACTGCCCAAAATACAGTCTTCGAGACTAACACATCGGGAACACTTAAAAATTAATTTTTGGATCCACTTTTGAAGCCATTTGGGGCCTATAAATACCCCCACCTTTTCTTGCTGGTGAATGAGCAAGAATCAAGAGTAAAAAAACTTATGAAAACGCTATTGTATTCCCTTGAGAGCTCCCCTTATTTCTTCTTATGTAGTTTTTGTTTAAGGGAGAGATGAGAGAATTGTAAAGGTTATCTCCTGAACCTATAAAAGGAGAATAGAGCTGTAAGAGGGGTGTTTGATCTTTGCCCATTGAAAAAGATCAGGAGTGGAAGCCGATGGCCTTGAGTGAAGAGGAATCGGGAATGGACGTAGTTTGTTTCATCTTCTTTGCTCTTTATGTTTATTACTTAATTGTCTACTACCTTTGCTTTCACTTTTACAAATATCTCTATACTTAAATGTATCTCTATGCTTAAACATATATCTACGCTTAAACGTATCATTACGCTTAAACGTATTTTCGATATGATTTTTATTGAGTGAGTATTTAAATCGAAGTGAAATTTTTATAAGCACTAATTTACACCACCCCCTCTTAGTGTCGCTTTGATCCTAACAATTGATACCAGAGTCACATTTCTCTCTAATTGGCTTAAAATCCAAAAGAGATGACTTTTGTTAGCAATCAAGAGGGACTTTCTATTACATGTCCTCCTATGTTCAATGGGACGAACTACACATATTGAAAATTTTGAATGTGCATCTTTTTTATTTCGATAGATTTGATTTGTGATGTATTATTAAAAAAGATT
This sequence comes from Ensete glaucum, assembly GCA_021527575.1. NCBI lineage: Eukaryota > Viridiplantae > Streptophyta > Magnoliopsida > Zingiberales > Musaceae > Ensete > Ensete glaucum. The sequence goes on along the minus strand of CM038555.1, from coordinate 17,837,820 downwards.
TTCAAAAGTCATCCAATCTAATGAATGATTGGAATGATTATAAAAAATAAATATTTTCTTTAAATGCCAAGACTATGAATGTCTTATATTATGCTCTCAACAAAAATGAATTTGATTGGATTTTCTCTTGTGATTCAGCTTTTGAGATTTGGCATATATTAGAATTAACACATGAAAGCATACTAAATCTAAATGAATCATTAAACAAAATATCTTACAAAAATGAACAAGAAGAATACCTTTCTAAGAGCAAGAAAAATTTAACATTAAAAGCCCAATAACACATTCCAAAGGACATTAAGGAATTGGAACTAAAGAGACTACATGACTCCTCGAGTGAAATCTCGAGTGATGTAAACTTTAAATATTTAACAAATTAATCAGATAAATTAATCAACATGAACCAAAAAATGATTTAAAGATGGACAAAACTTCTTGATATGAACACAAGAAGCCGAGGCACTCCAAAAATGAAGAACACAATTAAGAAGAAGTGGAATATCTCGCGCTCGTGGCTAACTATGATAAAGTAAGTAACTCATCCGAAAGCTCTTTTACTTTTAATGAGTTATTACTTTCTTTTCACGAGCTTTATGATGAATTTAGAAAGATTAGTAAATCCTATAAATTACTTAAGGTAGATAGAGCATGCATCATTAGTTATTAAACTTGATGAAATGCATGAAGTAGCACCATCACACAATATATGCACCAAACATGAAACCTTGCATGATACTTTATAATTACATAATTTGCTCTAAATATGAAACACTGGAAAGTATTAAATAAGAAAATATCATGCTTAAGACTATATTAAAGAAATTTTGAAATTGGGAATAAATCCCTAAATATGATCCTTGTTAATAAGGATCATATTAATAAAAGAAATGACATAGTATTTATTGGTAACATTCAACCAAAACTAACTATTTTTGTTAAATGACCTACCTTAAATTTGTCACTAAAAATTAAATATAATTTTTGTGATAGATTACGACATATGACTTACAAAATATCCATTCGACAATTATAGTCCTCACAAATTAGTTTGAGTTCCTAAGGGAACAATAAATAACCAAAAATTATTAGATAAGAAAGACAGATTTCTTAATATAGGTCCCAATGTAAAATAGGTACCTAAATCTTTCTTATAAGTTTATCACAAAACTAAGGCTAGAAGCAAAATGGAATGATATCTTGTGGATGCTCAAGTCATTTGACTTGAGATCTAACTTACTTATCAAGCTTCCTAGCCAAAATACATAAAATAAGAAAAATTATTTGAATTGAGATGTTTGAAGTTTAATAATCTGTGTTTCTATTATAACAAATCCTCTTATTGAAAATATTTATCATTATATAATTAATCTTGATGATATATAGCTAGAACATATAAGTATGGAAACAAACTAGAATTAAAGAATCATAGTTATTTAAAAATATATTGAAGTTTAGATATGAGATATTAATTATGATTGAATAATAAGTTCAAAAATCATTGGTTTGAATGTTTGTAAAGGCTATTGTTGAATGACCTAAATATTATGAATGATTGATGGTTGAATAATTGTATGATTTAAATATTATATTAGATAGACTTGAAATAAATAAAAAATTTTGACATGAGTTTGTCAACTTCGTGCACTATGTGTAAAGAGTTAGACTCATTTACATGTTGGAATTGAGATTGGTTGAATTTTTACTTTAAAATTGTTTTATCATTTTGATGTGCTATTGTAATGGCCATGATAATGTTGAAGAAGTAACTTGAAATATGGGTTGTATGATTAAATGGATATTATTGAATGATAGAATTTGAGCATAAAATATTATAAAAAAGAAAAATTAAAATACATTTAATGAGAATGAAATGATTAACTCACTCTAAAAATCATTGGAATTAGAATAAATCGAAGTTTTTGTTTAAAAATATTTTATAATTTCTTTTGAAAATGATACTTGATTTTCAGTTTTAAAAGGTTAAAAATATTTTACTTATTTTAATGATCTTGATAATTTCTTTTTAGATGAAACTAGAATTTAAATGACAATCGATGCATGTATTTGGTATAAAAGGTGAAGGAATTTTTGTATGAAACAAATCACATGGATTGAAATAACTAAAAAGAGGAAAAGTTTTTCTTTAAAAATTTCTCAATCAAGTTTTTAGTAAGAGATAAAGTGTTATGATTATTATTGAATCTCTTAAACTACAAAAGTGATTTTGATAATTGAAATTTGAACGAGATTTTTTTCGGTCAAATCATTAACTTTCTCATGATTTTTGACTTAAGGCATCTTATATTGGAATCATTTATTTTAACTTCTATAATTTTCTTTTTACGAAAGAGGAGACTTATGATCTTATAACTTAAGGTTTTCATTAAGAACTATGATCTTGATAACTTAAAATTTTCTATATATAAATAAAAAAATTCTTTTCTCCTAGGTAATGTACCATAAAAATGGTCTTATCATGATCTTGACATATTAAAAATCATAATTTGAGAACTTTATATAAATCAAGATTGTTCACTAGGACTTTTTTGTTTCATAAAATAAAACTATCTATATGAAACTATATCCTTTTTATTATTTGATCTCATAAAATTTCTTTTTGACCTAAAAGAAAATCTATTAAATTAAATTATAACTTTTGGTATTCATGATTTGATATTAATATCCTTCATAATATGATTCATTTATGACTTCCTTATATTCAAGTATGTATATCACCAAATTAATATTTTTGAAATTTATAATGAGTTGAAAATTGAATAATTTTCTTTAAACTTCTCATTGACTTCTTTACTTGACTTATCCTTTATAAAAATTATTTTTAACCTCTATGATTTCTTCTTTTTAATAAAAATATAATTATGATTTTAACAACTATAATTTAAGATTTTTAATCAAAATCATTCTCTGTTTTATTAAGAAGAATTATTTGAATGAATTATATGTATTAAGATTTACCTTGAACGGATCAAGATTATTTATCTTCTATGACTCATTTTCATTATTTACAATGACCAAGGGGGAGATAAAATTGCTATCTTACAATAAAATCATTAAATGAGGAACAATTTACTTGAAGAAAATAAGATATGAAAAACCTTCTAAATGTATGATTTGCTATCATGACTTTGAGGATTTCTTGATATTTACATGAGATTATATAAGTAGCTCTTATTATTTTCTCAGATTTCTCAACTTTTTGAGCTATCCTTTGAGATGGTTTCACTTGATTCTTTCTTCTTAATATTTACAAAAGAAAAAAATACAAGTTAAAATTCTCTTATGATGAGACTCATGAGGTCTCTTTCAATATTTTGATTCTTTGATTCATAAATATTTTCAAATGTATCCCCCCTCTTAATAATTTATTTTACTTTGGGATAGTTGATTTTTGGATCTTTGACACTCCCTCCCTTTCTTCTTCTTCTATTTTATTTACAAAGGGGAAGAAAATAATTTGATATGAAATAGATTAAACTCTATTTTGTTTTACAAAGGGGGAGAATGAACTAGATTTCTTTCTTTGTGTAATGAATATTTATGATAAATGTGTTGACATATGTATGAAAGACTTAGTATCAAATATGTGGTGAATATTTCTCCTTTTTTATAACAAGGAGAAATAGCATGATTGATGGCATATGATAAATATTGTGTTTGAAATTTTATCATATAATGAACATTTGTTTTGAAAAATTATTTAGAAAAATTATGTTAAACATTTCTCCTTCTTGATGACAAAAGGGGGAGAGATAGTATATTGATGACAAATGATAAATGATATGTTTGAATATTTTTTATAAATATTTAAAAATAATAAATATTTAAATGATAGATATTTGTGATAAATGTTCATATATGAATTGAGCATTTCTCCTTTTTGTTGATGACAAAGAGGGAGAAATGACATAATTGATGACATAAGAGAGATATTTTGACATCTTTGAAATAGTTGAAATGAATGCTATATTATAATTGATGACATGGTTATTATGAATATAATGATTGAAATTTCTATGTGATACCAAGAAAATGAATGCTTTAAATATTTTATAATGTATGACATCATGAATAGTTCAATTATGAAAATACTATACTTGAATTCAAAAGTGATGGGTTCTTTTTAATTCAAGTTTGTTGTATTTATCCTATGGTATATACATAGGGGGAGTTAAGGTTAACTTCGACATCAGTTGGTTGTTATCATAAAAAAGGAAAAGATTGTTAAATCTCAGATTTTGATGATGAAATCAATTGATGGGTTTTATAATCTAACTTGTGTGTTAAAGAAAATAATACAGGATTAACTATGATAGTAAAGGGCAATACAATCAGATGTTGGGCCGGAGTCAAATTCGAGCATCGAGCCGAGGTTCTGATGACGTAATAGGAGCTCATCGAGAGTTCATCGGAGGTTGGCTGAGGTTCAGACGATATTGCCAGAGCTCACCGAGAACTCACCAGAAGTTTGTCGGGAAGTTCGTCGGGAGTTTACCGACAGGTTGTTGGGAGCTCGACGAGTGTTCACCGGAAGAATGCTGGAAGTTCATTGGGAGTTCGTCGAAGGAAATCAGGAACTCATCGAGAACTCACCAGAAGTTTATCGGGAAGTTCATCGGGAGTTCACCGACAGGTTGTCGAGAGCTCGTCGGGGTTCGCTAGAAGAATACTAGGAGTTCGTTGGGAGTTCACAGATGGAAATCGAGAGCTCGCTAGGGGTTTATCGAAAAAATGCCGGGAGTTCACCAAGAGACGATCAGACAATGAAGACTGTGTGTTGACAGTCGTAGTTAGCATTATAATGAGAGTTAATTTTTACTAACTCAATTAAGAGGCCATTAGACTTTAATTGGGGTTGATTTAGACTTATTATAAAAGTCATTTTAATAACCCAAGTTCATATGAGACACGGTCTTCGAAGACACGGTCTCCAAGATGACACAATCTTCAAAGATGTGTCAGGAGGTTGAACCACCCAAACACGATCTCCTAGACTGTCAGGTGGCTGAACCACCCAAACATAATCTGCTAGACTGCGTCAGGCGGTTGAATCACCTAGAATATAGTCTTCAAAACTAGCACCTCGGGAATACTTAAAAATTAATTTTTGGCTCCACTTTTGAAGTCATCTGGGGCTTATAAATACCCCACCTTTTCTTGTTGGTGAATGAGCAAGAATCAAGAGTGAAAAACTTATGAAAATGCTATTGGGGCTTATAAATACCCCACCTTTTCTTGTTGGTGAATGAGCAAGAATCAAGAGTGAAAAACTTGTGAAAATGCTGTTGTAATCCCTTGAGAGCTCTCCTCATTTCTTCTTGTATAGTTTTTGCTTAAGGGAGAGCTGAGAGAATTGTAAAGGTTATCTCCTAAACCTGTAAAAGAAGAATAGAGATGTAAGAGGGGTGTTTGATCTTTGTCCATTGAAAAATCAAGAGTGAAAGTAGGTGGCCTCAAGTGAAGAGGAATTAGGAGTGGACGTAGGTCAAGGGGACTTAACCACTATAAAATCGGTTTGCTTCCTCTTCTTTGCTCTTTATGTTTATTGCTTAATTATCTACTATATTTACTTACACTCTTACAAATATCTCTACGCTTAAATATATATATCTATGCTTAAACACATCTTTATGTTTAAACGCATCTTTATGCTTAAACACATCTTTACGCTTAAACATATTTCTAACATGGTTTTTATTGAGTGAGTATTTAAATTGAAGTGAAATTTTTATAAGCACTAATTCACTCCCCACTCCCCTCCCACCACCACCCCCCAATTCACTCTTAGTGTCGCTTTGATCCTAACAGAGGCAACTTTATAATATATGAGGTTTTGATTTAGGTACCAATTTTATATTGGGTCTTTCATGAAAAACTTTATCTTTATTATCTAATAATTTTTGGTTGTTTGTAATTCCTTTGGGAACCTAAACTAGTTTGTGAGGACTATAATTTCTAAATAAACATTTGTTAGCTTTATGTCCTAATTTTTCATAAAAATTATATTTAGCTTTTGATAGTAAATTTAAGGTAGGTCCTTTAACAAAAATGATTGGCTTTTGTTGAGTATTACCAACAAAGCCTATACGTTTATTTATGCATGGCCCTTATTAGTAGCAAGGATCATATTAAGGGATTTATTTCTTATTTTCAAATTTGTTGCATTCATTCATGGGTATAAAAGTTTTTTCAAAATCATTTCCTACTATATGTCATAAATCAAAATATATAAAAATCAAGAAAATTCTCATTCTAGTTTTCTAATAATTATAATTCGTCCCATTGAACATGGGCAGACATGCAATAGAATGTCCCTCATTCATGCCAAACAAAGTCATGTACTCAAGTGAGTCCAATGAATAATAAATAATAATTTTGCTATGATACCAATTGTTAAGATCAATTAGCACTAAGAGGTGGAGGGGGGTGTGGGTGAATTAGTGCAAACAATAAAGAGCTTTATTTAGAAACCTTTGCTTTCGGAAAGTGAAGAATGAAAAGCATAAGCTTCTTTTTATATTTTGATAAAACCGATTCAAAGCCGATTTGATAAGTAGAGAGATTGAAGCTCGCATCTAAGTAGAGAGTAATTAAGAGCGATATAATGTAATAAGCAAAGCAATTAAAGAACTATCACAATTATAGTGGTTCGACCTCAACCTAGCCTACGTCCACTCCCCGAATCTTTTTCTCCAAGGCCCACCAGCATCCATTGTTAATCTTCTTTGGGTGAAGATCAAACTCTTACACCTTTCTCTCTTCTTTTCATATGCTTAGGAAATGAACCTTACAACCTTACAAGGGAGAACTATAAGTTTTACAAGACTTTCCTCTCTCCCTTACGCCTTTTCTTTTTCTTACAATTTTTGCATACAATTTATCATAAAATTCTAGTCCAAAATTATTATATGAAATATAAAAAAACTTGGAATATTTATAGGCCCCATTTGACTTCCGAATTTAGAGCCAAAAATTTAAAAGCACCTAGAAAAGCTGGGTACGTGCGGTACCATCATCGATGCCAGCAGCGCCATCACCGAAAGCAACTTAGAAAAAAGGATGATGATGGTACAATCACCGACCTATGTGGTACAATCGTCAACCAAGGCAGCAACTATTGCCCACCGGTAGTATAACCGTCGAGAATCATGAAAAAGTGATTCCCTCCACTTTTTCAATCCCAACTTGTACCTTTTGTTGACCACTTCTCAAGTCAATCAATTGAGCTCGATCTGAGCTCAATCTACTCTCTGTAATGGACCCGGTTAGCTTCACTTGAGTTAATTTAGATCACTTCCAAATCTAACTCGAACAGAACTCAACCTTAACGATGCTAACTATAACCTAATTAATTACAATGAACATGGTCAACAAGTCCAATTAAGACCTTCTCAACTCCTGACAAGCATCTCGGCTACCCCCGACAATCTTTCGATGAGTCTTGATTTTCTTCTGGCAAGCTCCCTTGTGCCGTCCTGACAAGCTCCCGATACCCTCGATAAGCTCCCGATGCACTCCAAGCAAATTCTCAACCGCATTGTCTTTACTCCGATCCAATGTTTGGAATTGACTTTGGTCAAACCTCTTATTGTAATTTTCTTTCTATCATAGTTAATCATGCATTAATCAATCTTATTAGATCAATAATCAATTAATTAATTTTATTATCAAGATCTGTTATTCAATTGATCAAAATCTAGATATCATGAGGGTATCCCCTTAATTATATCATAAGGGTATCCCCTTAATTTAATTAGGCGGCTTGGACACCCAATTGTTATTAAATTTGTTTGAGCCCACTTGTTAGATAAGATAATTAGAATGGTGATTCCACATGTTTTTCATATTATGTTGGTTGGATTTAGAAATTTGATCATAGAAGTTCTATGACTACCAAAGCTGCCAATTTCTTTCTAAGACATTGTGCATTTAAAACTTAACCGTAACACCAAGCTTCCATATCTTCTTACGGAAGCTATTGTTGCATTTAAGAACCCCGAATTCTATAATACTGTTGCTTGGCTCAACATCACTGTACCTCAGAATTTATTTTTTTGTGGTTTTGTAGAATATGTTGAACACGTTTTTTATTAGTTTTCGGAATATGTTGAACACCTTTTTGTTTCCTCAGAAAATATTCTGCTTCTATTCCTGTCCTTGATTTCAACCTCAGGTTTTCATTTTTCTTTGTTCTTCATTGATGATTGCCTGAAGGTTTAGCTCCGTATGAGTTGCTTTATGTTTTATCAGCTAACATTCTACGGGGGCTTTGGATAGCTAGAAACAATAAGATTTTGTAGCACAAGGGACATGTTACTATAGGAATTTGGAGGAAAGCCATGGCTGATACTAGATGATCATGTGAGCTAAACCTTCCTTTGGCTTCTTCCTCTTTGCAAGGGGGATCTTGGATTCATCACATGAGATGAAGAGGGACCAACACTGCGTATTTATTTAACAGGCAATTCATTTTGCACTGCCATGACCATCATGGGAGGTGGAGGGGTTTCTCCAGACTTGGAGAGAAGGATTCACTATTGTGCTGCTTGAGACTGATTCGTGTGGGATCAGAAACGTAATCGAAGATGACCTCCTTCGTTACGCTTCCAGATTTCAATACTATCCATTTCACTTACTAATTAAATATTTTTATTTTTTGATTCCTAATTAAAATTTATATATTTTTTAAAATAAATCTCCCCCTCGTTCTTTGTTTTAATAGTTGAAATTATTCAAAATATTCAAAACCCATTCTCATATCGTAAGAATATCGTGTTTCAACTGTTAAAGCACTGATCGCACTGAAAGAACAAAACTGTCGTGTGGAACACCCAATTCTACACTGTTAAAGCACTGATTAGTGGCGGCTGCAGAAACGAAGACTACACTGATAAAAAGGAGAAAGAAAGGAATAAAAAAAAGAAATAGTTTTAGTAAGATTAAACGGTGAAATTTTGTCAGATTGGGTCTAAGAATTCTTACCGTAACCTCTATAATCTTAACGGTATTGATTTATAATTTATCCTCTTTATTACTTGAGGAGATTTAGTATTTGAGATCCGATGATGCTATCTCATTTGTAAACCAAGACATATATAGTTTTGATGTTGTGATGATCCTTTAATTATCTAGAGAATCTTCATTATGAACCTATTATTAATAGTGGTGATAGTGGAAATTAAGTGGACTATGGTCCCGTGGTTTTTTTCGCATTGGGTTTTCTACGTTAAAATTTAGTGTCTCATTTTGAGGATGATTTATTATCTTGCTCTGGTTAATATTTATATTTTGGTAACAAGTTGGTAAATTTGATGATAATCTCATTTTGATACACAAAGAGGAAAAGATATTATTCCACATTCAATAGTTTTTTCCCAATAAGTGGTATCAGAGCATAGGTTATTCAGTATAACTTTTCTTGTATGATTGAAATGGAAGAGTCAGATAGTATGATTAAATTGAACTCATTGAACTATTCCACTTGGAGGAGGCGTATGATGGAAGATTTGCTATATTGCAAAGATTTGTATAAGCCTATTAAAGTTAAAGCAAAACCTTCTACTATGGATGATGAAGAATGAGAGGTACAACATAGAAAGGCCATTGCCTATATTAGAAGATGGATGGATATAAATCTGCATGAGCATATTTCTGATGAAACCAGAGCTGATGTTGTTTGGCATATGTTAGAAAATCTTTTTACAAAGAAGACAGTGGAAAACAGAATTTCTCTCCTCAGAAGGCTTGTCAATCTAAAGTATAAAGATGGTGGTAATATTATTGAGCATATAAGTCTGTTTCAAAGTCTTGCAAACAAGTTAGTTACTATGAAAATGAATATAGATGATAAGATGCAAGGACTACTACTCCTCGGCTCTTTACCAAAAAGTTAGGAAACATATGTGGTGACAATTTCTAAGTCTATGCCAGAGGGGACTCTACCTATAGATATGGTTAAAGACAGTTTGCTAAATGAAGATGCCAGAAGGAAAGAACAAGGAGAATCTTCTTCTTGTGCACTTACTATTGAAAAACAAGAATGACGTGAAAGAAGTCAGAGTAGAAATCCACATAGTTATAGAGGAAGATCTAAGTCCAGAATAGATATCAAGTGTTTTCACTATAACAGGCCAGGTCACATGAAGAAAGAGTGTAAGTTTTGAAAGAGAGAACAAAATGAAAGAAAGAAAAATAAAAAAGAGACTAATACAGTTGCTGCTGAAGGTGATATTGTTATTATTTATGATGATGGATGTGTTAATCTTGAAGCTCAAGATAGTAACTGGGTAATTGACTATGGTGCTTCTTTTAATGTTACTTCTCATGGTGATTCTTTCATATCTTACACTGTTGGTGATTTTGGCAATGTCAAAATGGGAAACAGTGGTACATCTAAGATTGTAGGTATTGGAGATATTTGCTTGGAGACCAATATTGGAAGCAAATTGATACTCAAAGATATAACACATATTCTAGATATTCGTCTAAACTTGATATCTATAGGGAAACTTGATGATAAGGGGTTTATGTATTATTTTGGTGAAAGCAAATGAAAGCTCACTAAAGGTTCTCTGGTTGTGGTAAGAGGAAAGAAACAAAATTATTTTGATGTTATGGACGCTAAGCTATACAAAGGAGAGATTAATGTAATTCAAAAGGATGAAAGTATAGATCTTTGGCATAAAAGGCTTAGTCATATCAGCGAGAAGGGACTTCAAACTTTTGCTAGAAAGCAGTTCTTACCAAAACTGCAAGGTACATCTCTTAAAACTTGTGATCATTGCTTAGCTAGAAAAACACATAGAGTTACCTTTCATACTTATCCATCATAAAAAATTAAATGTCATTGATTTGATTTACACTGATGTATGTACTATGTAAACTAGAACTCTTGGAGGTGCTCTTTATTTTGTTACTTTTATTGATGACCATTCTAGAAAAGTTTGGGCTTTTGCTTTGAAATCTAAAGACCAGATACTCGATGTTTTCAAAGAGTTTCATGCCAGTGTTGAAAGAGAAATAGAAATAAAACTAAAGTGTGTTTGAGCAGATATGGTGGTGAGTATATGGATCCTTTTGAAAATTATTGCAGGTTTCATGGTATCAAGCTTGAGAAGACAGTTCCTAAAACTCTTTAGCAAAACGGTGTGGCAGAAAGGATAAATAGAACTATTGAAGAAAGGATTAGGTGCATGCTTTCCCATGCTAAGTTACCAAGTCTTTTTTAGGGGAGGCTATGAGAACTATAGTTGATCTGATAAATCTTTCTCCATCAGTTCATCTGAATGGTGATGTTCCAGAGAGAGTATGGAAAGGGAAAGATGTATCTTATGATCACTTAAGAATCTTTGGATGTAAAGCATTTGTTCATATTCCTAAAGATGAGAGATCCAAGCTTGATAATAAGGCAAAAGTATGTATTTTCTTGGGATATGGTCATGAAGAGTTTGGGTACAGATTATGGGATCCAGTGAATAAAAAGATTATTAGAAGCAGAGATATCGTGTTTCTTGAAGACCAATTATTTGAAGATGGTGATAATGTTGAGAAGCAAAATACCTCTGTTTATACTCCTTGGAGTTTGAGCCCAGTTCCTCCACCTATACTTTATGATGATCAAGGAGGAGATGGATAGGAAGATGGTGGTGAGAATGTTAGTGATGATACTCCTACAGTTGATGAAGTTGATCCAACTGAACAAATTGAATAAGTACTTCCACCACCAGATGAGATTCCACTGAGAATATCTACAAGAGAGCGAAGACCATCTACAAGATATCCTCCACATGAATATGTTATGTTGACTAACGGTGGAGAACCAAAAAGTTACCAAGAAGCTACTATACATGAGCACAAAAATGAGTGGATTAAAATCATGTAAGAAGAGATGAAATCCTTGCTTGAGAACCACACCTATGACTTGGTAAAGTTACCTATAGGGAAGAAAGCTCTCAAGAATAAATGGGTTTATAAATTGAAGACTGAAAATAATAGCTCACAATAAAGATATAAAGCACGGTTAGTTGTAAAATGATTCAGTCAGAAAAAGAATATTGATTTTGAAGAAATATTTTCTCCTGTGGTGAAAATGTCTTATATCTAAGTTGTTCTTGGTTTAGCTGCTCGCTTGAATTTAGAAGTAGAGCAACTTGATGTGAAAACTATATTTTTACATGGTGACTTAAAAAAAAAAATTTATATGGAGTAGCCAGAAGGTTTCAAAGTCAAAGAAAAAGAAAATCTAGTGTGTAAGCTTAAGAAAAGCTTATATGGACTCAAACGGGCACCTAGATAGTGGTACAAGAAGTTTGATTTCTTTATGATGAGCTAAGGGTACAATAAAACTATATTTGATCATTGTGTATTTATAAAAAAGTTTTCAGATGATGATTACATTATTCTCCTACTATATATTAATAATATGTTGATTATTGGCCATGATACTGGTAAAGAGAAGCTTAAGAGGAAACTAAGTAAGTCTTTTGCTATGAAAAATTTAGGATCGGCGAGACAAATTCTTAGCATAAAGATTCTTCATGATAGAAAGAATAGAACGATTTGGTTATCTCAAGGGACCTACATTGAAAAGGTTCTTGAAAGATTCAACGTGAATAAAATCAAACCAGTTTATTCTCCACTTGTAGGTCATTTTAAGCTGAGTTCAAAACAATGTCCTACAAGTGAGAAAGAAAAAGAAGAAATGTCCAAAGTGCCTTCCTCATTAGTAGTAAGCAGTTTGATGTATGTTATAGTTTGCACTAGGCCAGATATAGCTTATATAGTTGGAGTTGTCAGCCTATTTCTCTCTAATCCTGGTAAGGAATACTGAGCAATAGTAAAATGGATCTTAAGATATTTAAGAGGTACTACCAGGTTGTGTTTATATTTTGGCATTGGTAAACCTATGCTAGAGGGTTACACAAATGCAAACATGGCTGGTGATATTGATTCCAGAAAATCCACTTCAGGATTCTTGATGACTTTTGCAGAGAGAGCAGTCTCTTGGCAGTCTAAGTTATAGAATTGTGTTGCTCTATCGACCACAGAAGCAATATATAACAATTATTGAAGCTTGTAAGGAAGTTTTATGGATAAAAAATTTTCTATAGGAATTGAGTTTAAAACAAGAAGGATACACTATTTACTATGACAGTCAAAATGTCATTCAACTCTCTAAGAATTCAACATATCATTCTAAATCCAAACATATTGATGTAAGATATCACTAGATTCGTGATGTGCTTGAGATAAAAGAATTATACTTAGAAAAAGTGCATACCGATGAGAATGGTTTAGATATGTTGATAAAGTCTTTACCTAAGGAGAAACTTGAAGCATGTAGACAGAGAACGGGCTTAGTACAGCCCACCATATGAGCTGGAGAGGGAGAATTGTTGGGTCCAACCCATAGGTGGGCTTGGACCAGTCAAACTTACTTTATAAAAAAAATAAAAATATAAAGTGAGAAAACCCTAACTAACTAAGCGGGTGTGTGCACGTGAGTTGTGGTTGGCGGCTACAAAAACAAAGAGCACAGTGAGGAAAAAGAGAAAGGAAAGAATAGGGAGAGAGGGAGCTTTGGCAAGATCGAACATTAAAACTTCCTCAGGTCTAAATCCTATATGGAGAATCCTTACAGTAAGTTCTATAATCCTAACGCTATTGATCTATAATCTATCCTCTCTATGATGGTCTCCTATAATACCCACTTGTAGAGATTTGGTATTTTTCTATTATGAGATCCATATATTTTGATGATGTCATCTCATTTGTAAACAAGACATATATTCTTTATATTATGGTGATCCTCTAGTTATCTAGATAAGCTTTATTGTAAACCTATTATCAATAGTGGTGATAGTGATAGTTTTTTCTTGTTTTGGTTAATATTTATCTTTTGATAATAAGTTGATAAATTTAATGATAATCTCATTTTTGATATACAAAGAGAGAAAGATATTATTCTGCATTCAATAGTTTTCTTCCAACACAAAGATACCCCCAACTAGGTCACCTGAGTTCCTCATCGGAAAGCTCATTGCATGTCAAGTGCCTAATCCTTGTTGTGAAGAGCGGCTTGCCGTTCTTGATCACGTTGTGTGCCCGTATATGGAGATCAAGTTTGCATGGAATATTTGTTGTCGAATAGATTTATACCTGACTTCTCGGAGACGGCCCGAACCCCATTAAAATTGAGAAAGGTCTTCGATTTCAGCTCTCATAGGGCCCAAATAGATCAGAATCGGCATGATCTGAATTCATCAAGCATTCCCTAATGCAGAGTGGCTCTTAAGAATCTAATTAGAAATGAGATCACATCACATCATCTTGAAGTGATTCTGAGAAGGAAAATGTTGGCATCACAAGAAGGGATTTGCTATACATTAAATTGTCCAATCTCCACTTTTCTAATTGGCAAGAACATGACAACGAAAGTTTTAATTGGATTACCACAAATCCTAAAGAATTGCTAAGTTCAATCTATGTTAAATTCAAAACTTCAGATATAAAATATGCAAAGATTCCACCGAGTCCTATAAGATGGTAACCTCGAAAATGATTTTGATTGGATTATCGTAAATTCTAAAAGTTTCAAATTCTTAGAAAAAAAAAGATCCAATTATTGTTAAACTAAACGGGCAATCACCCTTGGCAAAGAAGTGACCGCGATAAGCATTTCGTCACAGATTTCTTTTTATTTTGTGCTAATTGTACGAGTCCTAATACTGCATCAGATTATCTCTCGGAATGCGAAGCTGAAGTAGTACTCACTAGTCATCTTAAAAAAGCCAGTTCTTTCCCGGTTTCCTGCGTCTTTTAAGAAGTTAATACAACAAACAGTATTCTTGTCAAAGATTCTACGTGTTCATGGTGGATTCCATTGCAGGACTTGGAAGGGGGAAAGATAGAAAGAGAGCGAGTCATATTGCAGACAGTTTGGCCGCAGAAGCTGCTGCTTTCTTTCCTGCACCGAGCTCATCGCCGCATGGGCCGGTGAAGGTGATTCTATATCTCTACATAAAACACGCAACACTTCCCCGATCTCAATGCAAGACTCTTTTCATTGTACTGGTACGCTCAAAGGTCATCAACATCTTTTCTCTAAAGCGGAATGGGGAGCTGTGTCAAGGACAAGATTCGCCTAACAAGGGTGGTTTGTTTGCTCTTTTCTTGAGCTTGGCATGCCCTTTAGGACCTCGGAGCACCACGAGATTCGTCTTAAAAGGAGATCAAGCTTTGAGACAGCTCGCCTGCTCCATTATTTTATGGGGAGGTGTGGATGTATTGTGCTTGCCCAGTTGACATTGGCTTGGATGTGACTACTGTCTTCTTAGATGTTCCAATGGATATCCACCGGTTGTTTTGAGTCCGTCCCCTTGCAGCGTTCCCTAGTGCAGTTGCTTTGACACTTTATACTATGGGCTTCTGCATAGGGATTGTTCAAAGATCAGAACGGAATCCTATTATGCGATTGGTTACTTGCATCTCTTAATGATTCAGAAATAGTTGTTTGCCCTCTCAAGGCATGCAGTACTAAAACCATTCTAAAGAAAACTTGTCGATGTCGTGCCTTTTGAATCATGCAGACCATGTGTTGTTGAATCATCAGCAAGCAGCTTTACTAATCCCCATCCTAATAAGTATGTGCGCATTCACATCGTACTTGGATCTAAAGAGTGATTGATCTAGCGTGAATGATGGTGGTCTAGGATACATTGGAGTACTGGAGGTTTTTCTGGTCAACTACCATGAAGGCCGATGGAAGTTGTTCTCTCTCTCTCTCTCTCTCTTTTTAATGTCATATTCCTACTTTTTTTTTTTAGGCAATCTTGTGATAATCTCTCTATGTTTGTCCCACACTCCCCAATGCATTCTAATGTTTCAAGGCTCAGTTATGTACTTCCTCAGCACTTTCCTAAGGATCACCTCCAACGAAAAAGAGATCAAACCAATACATCAATCACAGTGTGGAGTAGATAATTGGAACTAGGCAAATGTTGAATGTACATATTGTTGTTGTTTATGTTGAAGTTTATAGGAAAAAAATGATAGAGTTAGCACACTAAGGAAAAGTAGGAAAAGACTAAATTTTCTGTATTTCTCTCAATATTTTTATAATTTCATAAACTTTATATTTTCATGACTCAACATATGGGATTTATATAGTTCCCCAAGATACATTACATTTATACAGATTTATGCAGTAAGAATGAATCTTTCTTTCAATAAACTCTTTCAAGAATCAATAACCAATTTGACTTGTCATTCCATAAATATTTTCTCTTGAAGAAATGAATATGTCATGAAATTAATCTCTTCATGATAACTACACAAGTTTAATTCCAATAGTTTACTCATGATGGTAAGGTTTAATGTTTAGCTTTCGACTTCAAATTATATGAAAGAGTATAATTTGATTTTTTTTTTACCACGCATTGTATATGGATCATGTATTATGCATTCCAGGGATTAATTTTGCACTCAAGTTCCTACGATCCCAGTTATGATAGTTGTTTAAAATCTTAAGAGCATTGCCTTCTGAGTGCAAAGTAACTTGTGATCTACAACCAAATCTAGGAAACTTGTATGACACAATTCATAACTTCTGAACTTTACCATCCAGGAAATCTAAGTACGATTTATAGTTTTATATATATATAAAATTCTATAGCCATCTAACACACACACATGTTGTTGGTCTTTCATGGAAATTAGCATGCAAATCCATGAAAATGAAATGTGAGGGTTTATTTGTGACTAATTACTCACATGAAGATCACAAAGATAGTTTGCAATCCCTCTATCTCTCTCTGTATATATAATCCTGGTTTTAGTCACAGACTATTCCTTACACAAAAAGGCGTTGGAGAAACGAAGAACTTCTAAATGATGCAGAATCAAATTGGATAGGACACTAAGAGGTCATTTTGATTCTTGAATTATAGTCAATTGGTGAGCCTGTTCGTGGGTGGACCAGCATCAAAGCACATATAATTCTTCATCCTGAAACTAATGTCCAAGACATTTCCTCTTCGAGACAAACCATGATTTTATGTAATTGATGTTTCTTTTTCTTCCTCAAACACCTTCTAAAGCAGAATTTATAACCTTTATTCATCTCTAAAATAATATTTTACTTTATTTATTAGAGGTGGGATGTCGTTCCAAGAAACATAGATTTCACTATTACCCAGTACTTCTTACTAAGAAATATGCTAACAATACTCATTGTATATGCGATGTCTGATCTTGTACGTATCATCGCGGATATTAAACTTTCAACTACTGAAGTATAAGGAACCTTTGATATTTTCTCCTTCTCCTAATCACTTGACGGACTCTGATCTGAGCATAACTTGAAGTGACCTGCAAGAGGAGAACCAACTGATTTTGTATTACCATACTGAACCTATTCAATACCTTCTCAATGTATTTCACCTGTGACAACCAAATCTTCCTTTTTCTTCTAACACGAGAAATTTGCATGCTCAATATTTGTTTTGCTGGCCCCATGTCTTTCATTGCAAAAGACTCACTCAATTTCTTCTTCAACCTATCAATCATAGACATATCTTTCCCAATGATAAGCATGTTATCAACATAAAGTAAGAGAATAATAAAATCCTCATCAAACCGTTTGATGTACATATAATAATCTGAAGCTATTCTTTTACATTCATTTTTAATCATAAATGAATCAAACATTTTATACCACTGTCTTGAAGCTTGCTTTAACTCATACAAGCTCTTCCTCAACTTGCAGATAAGATTTTTTTACCTTTGACTTTAAAGCCTTCTGGTTGTTTCATATAAATTTCCTCCTTCAAATCACCATGAACGAAAGTTGTTTTCACATCTAACTACTCAATCTCCAAATCTAGGTTAGCAGCAATACCAAGAGCAATACGGATAGAAGATATTTTAATAACATAAGAAAAAATCTCTTCAAAGTCAATATATTTCTTTTGACCAAAGCATTTCATAACTAATCTAGCTTTGTACTTTGGTTGAGAATAATATTCTTGAGTCTTCAACCTAAAAACCTAATTGTTCTTCAAGACCTTACTTCCCTCTAGTAGTTGCACCAAATCATATGTATGGTTCTTCTACAGAGAATTCATCTCTTCATGTATAATAATAAACCACTCTTTTTTTTGCTCACTTTCAACTGCTTTCTGGCAACTCTCTAGTTCACTTTCATCAGTAAGCATCATATATTCATTTGTAGAGTATCTTCTAGAAGGTTGACGTGATCTAGAAGATCTTCTTAATTGAGGTTCTGTGGGAACTTGCTCTCTTTCTTCTTCCTGCTCAATATGCCATGCAGGTGGATTAACATCTGGCTCTGCACCATCTTCCTGCACATCTCCCCCATCACCATGATATATTGGAGGAATAATTAGGTCACAGTCTACAAATCACTCTGTAAAAATCTTAGCTGGTGCCTCCTTCAAATCCTTAATGGTTTAATCCTCATAGAAGACAACATCTCTACTTCTGAATATCTTCTGCTTTTCTGGATCCCAAAGCATGTAACTAAACTGATCATGTGAGTAACAAAAAAAAAAACACTTTTTTGTCTTACCATCCAGCTTAGACCTCTCACTATCTGGAACATATGCAAATGCACGACAACCAAACACTCTTAAATGCATATAGGAGACATCTTTCCCTAACCATACATGCTCTGCAATATCACAATCTAGAGCTATATATAGTGATAAGTTGATTACATCAACTACAGTCCTCAAAGTCTCATCCCAAAACCTTTTGGGTACCTTGTCCTATGAAAGTATACATCTGATCTTTTCTATGATGGTGCGGTTAATCCTTTCTGCAATTGCATTATCTTGAAGCGTACTAGGAACTGTCAACATATGCTGGATATCATGTGACCTGCAATAATCATTAAATAATCTTATGTACTCACCACCATTATCTAATCTTATGCATTTCGATTGCCTTTCTATCTCCCTTTAAACTCTGGCATGAAACTCCTTGAAGATATTAATAACCTGATCTTTGGTCTTTAAAGCATAGGCCCAAACTTTCATGGAAAAGTCATCTATAAAAGTAACAAAATAAAGTGCACCAAGGTCCAAGACATGCATTTTTCTAGATAAAGCAAGACTAATAAAGGAAACTCTATGTTGTTTACCAGCCAAACAATTAACACAAGGGTTCAAACACCTTGGAGGTTTGACAATATCTTTCTCTTGGAAAATTTTTACAGCCCCTTCTCCCTTATTTGTCCCAGTTGCCTATGCCACAACTTCATGCTGAAGTCTTTCCCTATAGCATTTAACTACTCACCACAATGTATAATGTATGATATTTCTTCCCATTGGCTACAATAAGAGAACCTTTATTGAGTTTTCACTGCCCTCTATGAAATCTGATATCAAAATCTTTATCATCCAACCTTCCAACTGAAATTAAATTCAGTCTTAAGTTAACCACATGTCTTACATCCTTAAACACTAACTTGTAGCCAAGATTGGTCCTTATATGAATATCTCTCGTGTCAATGATGTATGTTATGTCATAGTTGCCCATTTTGATAACACAAAAATTTTCAGACCTGTAAGTAGCAAAGAACTCCCTTCGTGGTGTAGCATGATAAGAAGCACCTGTGTCAATTATCCACTCGAGATCCTGGCACACACAAGAAAAAATATCATCAGAAGTAGACAAAATCAAATAATCACTACCTTACACTATAGTTGTGATATTCTCTTTTGACTCTGTATGTTCCACTTCTTTCCCCTTTTTCTTTTTTTTCTTAGGTTACTTGCACTGATTCTTATTATATCCTTTCTCACCATAATTGTAGCAAATAATATATTTTCTTAATCTTGACTTGCTTCTACGCATGCGTAAACCACTTCTATCCTTTGACTTTGATTTTCCTTTGTTCTCTGAGACAAGTGCCTATGAATCAATCTGAGAAGTTGCTGAATTCTTTCTCCTTAACTCCTTATTCAACAAACTGCTTATTACCCGACTTATAGTGATAACATCATCTAGTGCAAAATTACTGAGGAAAACCACCAGTGTCTCCCAACTTTCTAACAAAGAACTGAGAAGTAATAATGTCTGCAACTCATTATCAAGAGACATTTTCATAGAGGTTAACTGATTAGTAATACTCTGCATTTCATTCAAATGCTCAAGAATAAAAGTACCCTCTTTATATTTTAAGTTCACAAGTTTTCTGATTAGAAAAGCTTTGTTGCAAGCCATTTTTCTTTCATAAAGACCTAACTTTTTTCAAAGAAAGTAAGCAGAACATTCAGTAGAAACATAGTGAAAGACATTATCATCAAGCCACTAACGAATAAAGCCAATAGTTTCCGATCTAATCTCTTCCACTCATCATTTGTCATAGTTGTGGGATTTGCACTATCTTCTTGTAAAGGTCCATACAAATCTTTACAATACAAGAGATCTTTCGTTCTTGGTTTCCATATCATCCAATTATTTTCGTTCAAGCTAATCATGTGAGAAACATTACCGACCTCCATGTTCGAATACAAAGATTAAATGCCACTAAAACCCTACTTTGATTCCAGTTGATGAGAATAAAAGAGGAATAAACTTTGTATACGAATAAATACTAGCAGGTTGTCACACACAGTGGAATCAAACATAAATCATAAACAAATGAATATCAAGATTTATGTGGAAAACTCTCTCAACTCGAAGGGTAAAAATTATGGGATAAGTTAGAAAAAATTTATTATCAAAATATTAAATATACAGATCTCAAAACTTCATGTCCAAACCAAAACAACAACTATAAGAGAATCACAGAGATACAAGGACTATAATAATAAGCACAATATCTAAAACTTTCTACTATATTACAAACTGATCTAACATCACATATGAATGATTAAAATAACAACTATAAGAGAATCACAGAGATACAAGGACTATAATAATAAGCACAATATCTAAAACTTTCTACTATATTACAAACTGATCTAACATCACATATGAATGATTAAGAATAATTTTTTACTGGTATTATTTTTTTTATTCTTTTATTTTTTTAATCTCTACTGTTAATTATAATTTTTTTCTATTATCCACATTTTAAATCGTCGTTGACTTCTTAATGTCTGCCCAACAATACATTGTCGTGAGAAAGAGTTTTGTGTTTGATGCTCTCATTCACCATAGCATGAAGCAGTCTCTGCCAATTCAGTGCTCGGAAAGGCAATGCAATTCGACAAGTATTAACTCATTCAGTGCTCGGAAAGGCAATGCAATAATGTAAGCAAATAGCAAGTATTGTTCTTAGGTAAGAGAGAGTTTCTCAATGATGCACTGCCACTCTGTTTCTTTCTTTCTTCTTTCAAATGAAGAGCACTTTTTAGATTCTCTACAATGAAGTTGTCCATGAAATAGCAGGAGACGATCTATCAAAAAGGACAAGTTACAGTTCATCACGCTCCAGGCTACATACACAATTCACATGTCATTGACATTGTTTTGTTTGGTTCATCAGAGATCAAGAAAGAGACAGCAAAACCCTTCTGCTACCATGCATGCATGCAGTACCAAACAGCCCTTCCACCGCTGCCTGAGACCACAATCTAAAGCTCTACACGACATCTGAGCCTACCCTACACCCTACCAGCAGTCTCATGGAAGGTTCCATGTACTTTTGGTCCAGAATCACACCATCCAGCTGTATCCAAACACCCCACCCCCCAAAGCTTGTACGTATGCAGCTATTGAACACAAGAGAAGCTCTCTCTCTCTCTCATGTTCAAACGTAACACCGGAAAATTGCATTGCTCGCACTTCGATGGGTTACTTGAGCACAAAGCAACCCCAGTCTTTTGCCTTGGAGCTCGCCATCGTCTGCTGAGAATCCATGGGATCGTCTTCTACCCCGCTTGCAGGCGACCCTGAGTCAAAAGCTT
This sequence comes from Ensete glaucum, assembly GCA_021527575.1. Taxonomy (NCBI): domain Eukaryota; kingdom Viridiplantae; phylum Streptophyta; class Magnoliopsida; order Zingiberales; family Musaceae; genus Ensete; species Ensete glaucum. Next base: position 17,815,867 of record CM038555.1, on the reverse strand, counting down.
TAAACCTAACTTCTTATTTAATAGCTATGCGTTTGAATCAATTTTTTTTGGCTTCGTTGTGTTAGTTCAGTACTACTACAGAGTCCAATCTTTCCGATACAAAGGAAAGTCAATCATTAGAACTGAATTCAGTTCTTGCAGCTGATACGTCTGAAGATTCTAGTACCAGAGGCTGAACATATTTGCTGCAAGGATGCTGTTCCTAAGCCCTCAAGCTCATTCTTTTAGCAATGTTGAATCACCAGCTGTTCCCCTGTTAAACGGGAAGAAATCCCTTGAACACACATTATAACTAGCATTAATGTATTGAGGTTCTCAAGCTCTAGAAGCATTGTTACTTAGCGTGCGTGTTTAATTCGTAGCGTAGCATATATCCCTGCGTTATTATTTGTAGATGAAGAAGGTTCTTCCCATTTCAAGGTTTTTAATATCCTATCCTAAATTCTTTATCAAGCTTAACTTTGATGAGTGTGTTGCCTTCCCATTCTTTTGATATAGTATGTTTAGATTACCACTGATGGTTAGATGGTTTACTACAGACCAACTCCAACATATCCAGTCCAGTTTCCGTATGGACTTTGTTTCCTAATATAGGGGTTAAAACACTGAGAGTTAGGAATTACCGAAAGAAAGTTATGTATCAATCATCATATTAATATACCTTTAAACCGCCTTGAGATGTGGAAATAATAAGCTGATGGGTGGTGAGGATCTTCGGAGGAACCCTGCGTAGAATTTGCTCTCCCTATAAAGACCGTCCTCCGGCTTCTGACCTACCTCATGTCACTTGGCTTCTCTCTTCGCCTGCTGCTCTCTTCCATCCATCACTTGGCTTCTCTCTTTGCCTGCTGTTCTCTTCCATCCATCCCTCTTACCCGTTCTCTCGTAAAGAGAGAGATTATAACTCATGGCTCTCAGTACATGCACAACTACTGACTCGAACTGGTGGGTGTTCACCCTTCCTGCCTTCTTCGGCGTCGGTAAGCTGCACTGCGACCTCCCCCTGCTCTTGCTCAGCCTCTTCATTGCCTTCGCCTCCCTGTGCCTGATCGCCTGGGTCCTGTCCCCCGGAGGCCCCGCTTGGTCTCACGGCCGGGCCCGCCGGGGTACCGTTCCTATACCTGGCCCCCGCGGCCTCCCCGTTTTCGGCTCCCTCTTCTCCCTCGTCCGCTCCCTCCCCCACCGCACCCTCGCAGAACTCTCCGCCGCCGCCGGTGCCAAGCCCCTCATGGCCTTCTCCATCGGATCTACCCCCGCCGTTGTCTCCTCCGACCCGGCCGTGGCCCGCGAGATCCTCTCACACCGGGCATTCTCCGATCGCCCTCTCAAACGCTCCGCCCGCGAGCTCATGTTCGCCCGCGCCATCGGCTTCGCTCCCAGCGGCTCCTACTGGCGCCTCCTTCGCCGCGTCGCCTCCGTCCACCTCTTCTCCCCCCGCCGCGTTGCCGCCCACGAGCCCGGCCGCCAGGCCGATTGTTCTGCCATGTTGTCCGCCATCGCTGCCGAGCAGCGTCTGGCTGGCAGCGTCCGCCTCCGCCCGCACCTACAGAACGCTGCCCTTAATAACATCATGGGCAGCGTCTTCGGGCGGCGCTATGAGGTGTCAGTACCGGAGGGCGAGCCCGAGGCAGAGGAGCTGAAAGCCATGGTGCGCGAAGGCTTCGACGTCCTGGGCGCCTTCAACTGGTCTGATCACCTCCCGTGGCTGTTGCAGCTCTACGACCCCGCCAACGTGAAGGAGCGATGCGCCGCCCTCGTGCCTCGCGTCCGCAGTCTGGTGACCGGCATCATCGCCGAGCACCGCCTCCGGGGGCCGAGCCACGAGCAGGACAATGGCGACTTCCTTGACGTGCTCCTCTCGTTGGACGGCCACGACAAGCTCGATGAAGACGACATGATCGCCGTTCTTTGGGTAACAACTCCCTCAATATATAATGAACGTACATGTTTCAGTCGGAACGAGCAAATTTAGATTATATTCGGCTTTATATGTATATTATGATTATAAGTCATTTGTTTGAGCGGCAGGAGATGATCTTCCGGGGAACGGACACAACAGCGCTGTTGACGGAGTGGACCATGGCGGAGCTGGTGCTCCACCTGGAGGCTCAGGCCAAGCTCCGCCGCGAGATCGACGCCGTCATTGGCGGCCACCGCGTGCCGACCGACGCCGACGTCGTGCGGATGCCCTACCTCCAGGCCGTGGTCAAGGAGACTCTCCGCACCCACCCGCCGGGACCCCTGCTCTCCTGGGCCCGTCTCTCCACCGACGATGTCCACCTCAGCAACGGTATGCTTGTCCCCGCCGGAACCACAGCCATGGTCAACATGTGGGCCATCGCGCACGACGCCAGGGTGTGGCCCCGGCCGGACTGCTTCGAGCCGGAGCGGTTCGTGGAGGCCGAGGGCGGAGCCGACGTCGACGTGCGGGGAGGCGACCTGCGGCTGGCGCCCTTCGGGGCCGGCCGCCGTGTCTGCCCCGGCAAGAACCTGGGCCTCGCAACCGTTTGTCTCTGGGTGGCGCGGCTGGTGCACGGATTCGAGTGGGTCCCCGTCGAGGGGGCCGCGGTGGACCTCGGTGAGGTGCTGAAGCTGTCACTGGAGATGAAGACTCCCCTCACCGCCGCTGCCACACCAAGAGAGGACGTCGTTGGGGTACTCTAGTTCACGGTAGTACCATGATGAAGAGTCTTCAGATATAGAAGCTAGTCGCTGTTGTTACGGGGCTCCAATTTTGGGTTGACGGTATCATGGAGTCCGGTTACTTCAGTTTTGCTTGTTAAGTTTGTAGTGTAACCAAAACTTCTACATAGTTTGTAACGGATGGTAGTTGTTCTGTAGTAGTAGTAGTAGCGATCAGTTCTCCTATATTATACGGAAGTGCTGCTACAATATCACACAGCTCTCCCCAAGAAACGCTTCTTCCATGTGTAATATCGTCCTGATGTGCTCCATGAGAAGGCTAGCTGGAAGATGGGCGCCTGCATGCATCGATTTGAAGAATGCTAGCTGCAACATCTGAGTGATGATTGTTGGTTCTCATAGGTTTGCTAAATCCGAGGGAGTTCAACTTTTCCTCGAGCATCAATGGCCATCGCCACGCATGCCATTGGATTTTCCTTGAAACCTTGCAGGACAAAGCGAGCATTTCGGTAACGCAGGCAACAAAATGGAAGAGCTATCTAGGGTCAGTAGAGTAAGATGGAAGCTTACTACGCCAACGAAAGAGGGCGACCAGAAATCAAGAAGCAACTGGTGCCCACTGATGAACTCATTTACCATGTCCTGCGCTTGCTCGTTCCGAAGCTCAAGGTGCTCAGAACACCATTGTGAGCAAAAAGCATGGGGAGCGACTCACGGCATGCCTTTATTGCGCCGTACTAGGCGATATGGCAGCTCACGGTAGTGAGAGAGAGAAGACTGCAGTGCTTGGCGTGATCGGTCACGCAAGGCGTACGGCGGCGCAACCTTGCATGACATATACTCAGGCCGTACGTACCACAATCCCTAGCCTATATATATGGGACGGCCTAAGGGTGGAAGGAGGAGACGACCTCTCTCTCCTCTCTCTGGCTTCTCGATGTAGGTATCGCAGGCAGCTTCCATTTACAACGTGATTCGGTCAATGATTTTGCGGGAGCGATTCGTCGCAGTGTACAGCAATTTTCGTGGCCCTCTTAATCGTCCTTGTTGCCATAAATGCATGCAGAAACACGAAAGGAAACCCTGATTTGACGATGCTAAATTATACTGCTTAATACAAATAACAGAAGTATTTAAGATAATTTACTGCGATGAGGATCTACTTCGGTGTAGTTGGTTGCGCCACATCATCTTAGATGTCCACACTCATCATTTGAACTCGAATGTGTCGAGTTGAACACAGTCCTGTTGGTGTTATGTATGCATATCAAACATACAACTGCTGCTTTAACTATAAAACAGCAGAAGTTGCTGCTTAGGACCTGTGCACAAAGCAACAATATAAACCTTCTTCCTTCACAAAGTCTTTTCTCTCCATGTGTATCTGCTCTATGTGCCACGCATGGGGAACATGCGACCTTGTGGAGCTACAGAATGTTGAGCTGCTGACCAAGGAATCAGTGGAAGGGGCCAAATACACGTTAAGATGGCAGAGGAATGCGTGTCATCTACCTTGTCGATAAACTTATTTGTAATTGATAAAAGATATGATTTAGTTAGGATTTAGATATGATTTTCCCAACTGAATGAGGAAATCTCGTATGTTAGTTGAGGAAAATCCTCCTTTTCATTATGTATAAATAAACGATGAATCAATGAATCAATTGGGCATTTTCATTACCTTCTTCCTATTTCCAACATGGTCATCCACTGCCACCATCTCAGACATCCTTTGCTTCCTTTGCTCCGAAGGTAACTCTCTCCTCATCAGTGCAAATCTATCTCTTCTTACTGTCAAATGGCAGTCTCTCGTCGATGTCGAAGCTGGAGATTTCTAGTGCATCGGCTTTCTCTTCCTCCGTTGGATATTCTTCTACACGAGGTCATCTTCCTTGTGCACCACCACTGTCGCATCAGCTCCAACAAGCAACGACACCTTGCCTACCCCATCTGTAGTAGACGATGGCTTCTACACCGCTCTCCAGCGCCATCCCTCCTGCACCTCTGTTGCTCTATTCTCTTTCGAGAGTACCATCGTCTCTCGGTTGCTCTGAGAGGGCACAACAAGTTCTTTCTCGTTAAACGACAGTAAATCTATGATTGTAGCGCTTCTCTCACTGCCCCCATTGCTGCCACGCAACCGCGTTCGCCGTCCTTTGCTACAACCCTTGCTCGTTGCCGCTGACATCACCGTCAAAGTTAACTATTGTCAACGTCAACCACCATCAGGTCTTCACCGCGGTTGACAACACAGCAGCTTCCTTCCTTCAGTTTCATTGACATTGATTCAAGATCGACATCCTTAGTTCAAGATCGGCGTCCTTACAAGAGCTCGATCTTGCGGGAGCATGATAAAAGATATGATTTAGTTAGGATTTAGATATGATTTCCCCAACTGAACGAGGAAATCTCGTATGTTAGTTGAGGGAAATCCTCCTTTTCATTATGTATAAATAAACGATGAATCAATGAATCAATTGGGCATTTTCATTACTTTCTTCTTATTTTCAACAGCAAGAACATCACCCATGCATGATGTGCAATTGTTTGAGGGTGAAGACAAGAATTAGATTTAGGTGTGGAAAGAGCACACAACTGGAAGAAAGAGATAAGATTCTCATTATCACAACCCAGTGGCGTTTTTAACTGTTTGCTATCAGGGGTTGCCGGCAATTGAAGGACCAATGGGAACATATGCTTTCTGCCATTCTTTTCAAGCTTCATCTTGACCATAAGCACACAGTGGTAAATATCACAGTCATGGGCTCATTCTATATGTCGCCTAAACCACCGGCAAATTTAATCTTCAGTTCCCATATATTTTACAATTAAAGACGAGTAGTGTCTCACAAACTTTTCCTCTGACACGAAGGATTTTTTTATATTAACTACAACTTAATCTCATGCAACCAGGACTTTGTCTGATGGAATGTGCCTGGAGGATCATTACATGCCTTGAGGAAATGAGCAAGACATCGACTCCCAACTATTAAGGAAATTTTAAAAAGATATATAAAACAACTCAGAAACTTTCCTCCCCCATTAACAACTTAGCAAATCTTCTTTTTTTTTGGAATGTGGAGCCGAATATTCTAGAACGACTTTGAAAGATTTGGTCAAGTCAACCATGTGTTTTCAATCGAAATTGTCATGTGATCTTGAATCTTTCTCCATTTCCTCAGTGTGATCCTTTAGACAAAAGAGTTTTTTGTCATCATCAAGAAGGAAATGCGCCCCATAATATTATCTCACAGCTCAACGACAAGCAACACCCACTATGCTGTCAAACGACGTAGTGGATTGTTTATAGCACTGGCACTCTTTAAATCGATCCATAGCTATTGAAGCTTTCACGTTCAAACGATCATATTTTTCATCTACACATGGTTTTGACGTATTGCTAATTTATATGATATGAGTTGGAATAAATAATGATGCTTCAAAAAATTATGGAAGTCGCCAAACATCTTTAACACGATATAACCAATTTAGCTGACACTAATCAGAATATCATAAATTTGGGATGATAATTAAGTTTATTGAAATGTATGGCAGAAGAGGAAAAGGAGCACATGTTCATCAGATCGAGATACTATAAGAACATGCAATTATTGGTAGGTTTAAAAGTCCTATGATTAGGAAGTTTCTTACGCAAGAAGGGATCATTGAACAATATAATATTGGTCTGTATCTGCCAATCTGTCAACCGACTTAATCTTGATTATATGACGAAAGACATGTGGGCTATTAATAAAAAGAAATCTTAATCTCACTCTTCTCATTTCTAGAACAGACAGGAAGTTGTACCATCTTATGTTAATAACCAAGGAACATCAACTGCTGCTTGTTTGTGCCTCCAAATAATTAAATATGCACTTCAGAAATCTCCAGAAGGACTGCGAAGATATTTGAATATTCTTTGGTTATCTATGAGTATAAGGTTTTCACATATGACTTAATACAAAGCATCTTCAAATATTCAATAGAGGAATAGTTTTTCTTATAATTCTATTTTGCTTGTAGGATTGTTCTTGAAAGAACCTGGAGTCAAACTGGTCATTTTCTGATGTTTACATCAAGCAACTCTTGATATTTCTTTATCATGCACTTCAGACCAACATAGTATCCCAACTCATTTTGCATTAGTAAATGATTGTTCCAAGAATGAGGTAGAAAATCTGTTTCCAATATATGAATAAATATCTAGATGGGTCAGTGTTCAATGAACTATCAGCAGCAGCTGCAACATAATGTATTCTATAATCACCAGTACCAAAAGAATAAAGTTTTCAGATATATATATATATATATATATATATATATATATATATATATGTATATACTTATATAAATGTATATATATACATATATATATATATATATATATATATATATATATATATATATATATATATATATATATATATATATATATATATATATATATATACTGCAATATACCTCGTATCTGGACCATTAACATCGACCAACAGTGGACGCAACTCCTATTTTCTCATCATGAACTCCAAGAAATGTTTTACGTAAATTTGTTCAATATCTGTCACCGTGTCTATTACTTTGGAAGATGCTTAAACTTTGTCACCCTTTGGTCGGCTTTATGTAGTAGTGGATGGTGGAAAATTCTGAGGAGCATATCGGATGAATAAAATAAAATATATATTTAATCATTATATAATAATTGAGAGTGAAAAATTTATGAAATAAAAAAAAATTGTATAGCTTGTGGGAGTCATTCCATCTCTTCAACGGGGAGGGAAGGGACTACTTCGCAACAGACCTTGCTACTGGGACTTAGACACAGCTTTCTGTGCCGAGGGCCTTCTCTGGCTTAGCTACTCTCAACTTATTAATAAACCTAAACTTCAACTAAAGCGATAGCCCTACTCTTTCTTTGACTAAGCTCTTTCACGAGCCAACTAGTCTTTTCTAGAAGGATTACTCTTTTCTATATCCGACCTAAGTTCATAGATAATGAAGGTCAAATATTTCCCTCTCTAACAATGATGCACATGACAAATGAAGCGATAATGCTCCTCTTTTTTAACTCAAATCCTTGTAGCTTTTGTGTACCATATCATAGTAGCAATTAAGAAGGGTTTGCTATCCTCATGCACGACTAAATGAGGTTGATGGTTGAGGAGCAGAGAGAGGAAGAAGAATAGGAGGAGACAACCAAAGATGTCTAGCCCATGACTCTTTAGTCTCTCTCCTATTTATAAAGGTCTCTATCAACTTAACCATAATAGATTATGTCCTATTGAGTATTAGATCTCTATCCAATTATCTCATATCTTTAGATTATTGGATTACTATCCATTAATCATTATTTGCTCTTATTGGGTCTCACACAAAGGTTTCAATTAAACATGAACTTATTGAATATCTAATAAAACAAAGACTCATCAGATATCTCATATCTAATTCTCTACTTGCCGTAATATCTATAATATGTATGTAACCTTCTAGACCCAATACTGAACTAGTCGTGAGTTATACCTATCATAACTCCGTTTGACTCAGAACTCTTTCTGACTCAGTGAATTATTATTTCATAATAATTCACTCAACTCAACGACTATGGACGTACTAGGCCACTATGTGATAGTTCCCAAATGGTATAGAGGAATTTATTGGACCCCTAAGTTACCATGCACCTATAGTTCCTTATATATCTAATACCTCATACACCGTATATTGGGCATAGTATTACCAGGCCCCATACGGAATTCATTTGAGTCTCACTCTAATCGGATTCTCTTAGAGAACTCCTTTACTCTCAATCTGAATAACCCTTAGCCAGAGATTTACTCAAGTAAGAACACATGAGATATTCCTCTCATGATACAGAGAATGAATGATCATCTATTAACACTTAATTATCCTTATAATTTTGATTGTCATTCTCAATAATCAATGATTATACTAAATATAGAACTTTCATACCCATAAGTCTGGTATAAAAGAATAGAGTACTCAAACAAGACATCATTGGTGTATCAAGTCTAGAGACTAGATATACAACTACGAGTATAAAATCGTTGTCTGATGATTAAGTATAATTAATCATCCAACATTCCGTAAGCAGATTAATCAGTGTATTTATTTTCTAATGAATACTTGCACTATATCCTTAGTGTCCTCACACAAGTAGCATAAGACCAGCTAACTCTCTTATATGGACGGGTATATAGCATATTAGTATGGTTGGTTATCTCGATGTCCCTCTCGAGTAACTTATGATCGAGATTATTTGGGATCTATATTTAAAGATGAATTGATCGCTTTATCATGATTTTATTATAATCCAATTCTTATTGCATAGTTCTAAGGAAATCACAATATATTAATCCAATAATAATATAAAGTGAGAAAATATCATAATATAAATAGCCTAAAAGAGTACATACATGACATCACTCACGTGATTGGCTTACAGGGCACTTATGACTAGCAATATCCTGCTTGATCTAAAGCTAATCACCACATACCTGATCCCCATATGATCTTGATGTCATTTAAAGATAATTTAAGACAATAAATCTGTAATGTTATCTTTGGATGTTACTTTTTCCACTACTATATTACCATGGGCTACGATCTCTTTGATCAAGTGAAATATTCTCAAAAAAATCCTTGGACTTCTGATGATAACTAAGTTCTTTTCATTAGCAATTACCCCATTATTGTAATATAAGGGAATTGGCTCTTTGCTGCTCGGTATAACTCCCATATCTGTGATGAACTTCTTTCAGACTCCCTACTTTGCTGCTTCTGCAATAACAATATACTCCGCATCTATAGTCGAGTCAGCAGTAGTATCTTTCTTGGAACTCTTCCTATTTATTACTTCATTCAGGGTGAACACATATTCTGAGTTTGACTTGCTAGCGACATCAAACTAGAAATTCGAGTCCGTATAGCTCTCAATCTAGAGGCTAACTCATCTATATACCAATTAAAGATCCTTAGTCATTCTCAAGTACTTAAGGATGCACTTTACTACTTTTCAGTATTCTAAACCTGGATCCTCCATATGCTATATCAGACTTGGTAATAGTATAACATATATGATAGACCCTATCGTAGAGCCATAAGATATCATATTTATATCTACCATTTCTTCAAGAGTCTTCGAAGATATACTTGTAGAAAGTGATATTTTATGTCTCACTGGTATGAGATCTTTATTGAAAATTTTCATGCTAAACCTTTTAACAATGATATCTATGTACTTGGACTGGGACAAGCCAAGTATCATATTGGATCCATCTCTATAGATCTGAATCCCCATAATATGATACTTCCCCTAGGTCCTTCATGGAGAAGCATCTAGATAACCAAGCCTTATTTTCAGAGAGAATTCCTACATCATTTCCAATGATCAAGATGTTATCCACATATAACACCAAGAAGATAATAATGTTTCTACTTATCTTCCTTTATACACATGGCTTATCTTCATCTTAATAAAGTCATAAATATATTCATCTCATCACATCTTATGTTTCAACTTCGAGAGGCCTACTTTAGTCTATAGATGGACCTGAGCAACTTGCATACCTTATCTGGACTCTCCTTGAACACGAATCCTTCAAATGTGCTAAATCTCATAATTAGGTTACTATTGAAGAACATGGTTTTTATGTTCATCTGCTAGATCTCATAATTATAGTATGCTGCAATAGCCAATAGAATTCTTATGGATTTCAATATGGTTATATTGGAAAATTTGGCATCATATGCATAGTGGTAAACAAAACAAAAAATCAGATGTCCCAAGTAAAAAGTTAAAGTACAATGATTGGTGTGCAAAAATCACAAAATTAAAAAATTACGTGTCATGTGTTAGATGTTTTATCTAGGAATACATGAAGGCCAAACATCCTCCTCTATTGCAGTGATCCACATGGCAGATGACGCGATGGTGCTTTGCAAATTGTAACGTGATCTTCCTCTCCATGCACAATAAAAAGATTGTACTTTTTCCAAGAAGGGGCTAGCCCTTCTTGCCATCCTCACACCCCAAGTAGGCTATTGGCTAAGGGGGAGAGGGAGGGAGTAGAGCAAGAGGAGGCAGCCAAAAAGGTCTCTAGCCTATGAGCCCTATGACCCATTCCTATTTATAGAGGTCTCTATCAACTTAAACCTAACTGATCGTGCCTATCCTATTGGGTACTGGATCCCTATCTAATTATCCAAGCTTCTTAGATTAGTGATTTTTATCTAATAATATATTATTAGTTTTATTAGATCTCATTCATCGGATTTAATAATATAGGGGCTTATTAGATATCAAATAAAATAGGGGCTCCGTTGATATTCCATATCTGAACCTCTACTTATTGTAACATCTACCATATATGTATGACCCTTTAGGCCTAATATTGAGCTGGTCATGAGTTACACTTATAAGAACTCCTAACTTAGTGAATTGTTCTCCTATAATAATTCACTCAACTCATCGACTATAGATGTACTAGGCCACTACGACATAATCTTAAATGGTACAGGGTGATATAAGCTATTAGATAAGTCTATCCTTAGTTACCATATGTATATAGTCCCTTATCCATCTAATATCCTAGAGATCACATATATGATATGGTACTATTAGACCTCGTACGAAATCTATTAGAATCTCACTCTAATTGGATTTTCCTAGCGAATTAATTCTCTCTCAATCTGAATGACCATAACAAGGATCTACTTGAGTGAGGACACATGAGATATTCCTCTCATGATACAAAAAGTGAATGATCCTCTATTGATACTCAATTGGGTTGGCTACCATTCTCGATAATCGGCTATACCAAATCTAAAACTTTCAGACGTGTCAATTTGACATCAAAGAATAAAGTACTCAAACAAGTCATCTTTACTATCTCAAGTCTAAATCTCATATATACACATGAGACTACATAATCATTGTCTCACATCAAATATCATTAACCATCCAACATTCTATAAAAGGATCAATCAATGAACTTAATCTCTAGTGAGCACTTACATTATATCCCTAGATGCCTATATCATATGGATAGATATATAGCACATCGGTCTCCAGTTATCTCGATGTCCCTCTCGAGTGAAATTATTTGGGATCTATGTTTAAAAGCGAATTGGTCTCATTACCATAATTTCATCATGATATAATTCTTATTGTATAGATCCAAGGACATCACAATATATGTATCAGGTAACATAAAATAAGATAAATATTAATAATTATAATAATAATTAAAAAGATAACATAACATGTCACACGTGTCATCACTTATGTGATTGACTTATGTAGCACTTGTAACTAGCAATCTCCTAGACTTAAAGTCAATCATTTACGTGTATGATCCCCATTAAACACATATGATGCTCAAAGATAATCTAAGACAACGACTTTATTAGTGGATCTTTAATATTATTTTTGGATGAAACTCCTTTCATTGCTACATCTCCACGAGCCACGATCTCTCTGATCAAGTTGAACCTCCTAAGAACATACTTCTGATAGGACCTGGATTCCTTCGCTTGATCAATCGCCTTATTGTTGTCGTAATATATAGGAATCAGTTCCTTATTGCTCGGTATGACTCTCAAATCTGCAATGAACTTCTTCATCCAGACTCTCTCCTTTGTTGCTTCTGTCACAACATTGTACTCCGCCTCTTTGATCGAGTCAATAGTAGTATCTTACTTAAAACTCTTCCAGCTTACTACTCTTCCATTCAGGATGATCACATACCCTAAGTTTGACTTGTTATTATCGACATTGACTAGAAACTCGAGTCCTGTAGCTCTCAATTTGGATGCTACCTCTTTCGTATACTAGTAAAAGATTCTTAGTCCTCAAATATTTAAGGATGCACTTTACTACCTTCAACTATTTCAAACTTAGATCTGCTTGATACCTACTCGTGACACTCAAAGCATATGATATATCAAACCTGGTATATAACATAACATACATGACAAACCCTATCATAAAAGCGTAGGGTATCATATCCATATCTATTCTTTCTTCAGGAGTCTTTGGGGATATGCTCCTAGAAAGTGATATTCTATGTCTCATTGATATGAGACATCTTTTAAAAATTTTCATACTAAATCTTTTGATAATGGTGTCTATATACTTAGACCGAGACAAGCCAAGCATCCTTTTAGATCTATTATATAGATCTAAATCTCTAAAATGTAGGATGCTTCCACTAAGTTCTTCATGGAGAAATGTCTATATAATTAAACTTTAACCGTGGAGAGCATTCCTACATCATTCCCAATGATTAGGATGTCATCCACAGATAACACCAAGAAGGTGATAATGCTCCCACTTACTTTCCTATATACACAAGGCTCATTTTCATTCATAGCGAAGTCATAAGATCTGATCGCCTCATTAATGTTAGGATCAATTGGCACTAAGAGAGAAGGAGGAGGAGGATAAGAGGGGCGGGGTGGGGGATTGGTTTGTGGGGGAGTGAATTAGTGTAAGAGTAAATTCTTGTTTTAACAAAAAACATTTTGCTTGAAGCAAGATAAAAAAATTCGAAGCTTTTTGTTCAAGTAAAGTAAGTGAATGATTTATAGAAAATACTAAGTTTCTTGCTTAAAAATGACTCAAGAAGGAACAAGCAAATCTGAATAAAAGGATAAGCAACATCATAAATGAAGTGCTTGACTTAAAACCTTGTTTTCAAAGAGTAAATAGAATCAAAAGCATCTATTGGTATTTTGTTAAAAATAATTAAGAACTCGATAATTGTAAGTAGTAAATGAAATAAGTAAGAACACTCATAATTATAGTGATTCGCTACCAACCAGCCTACGTCCACTCCCAAGTCCTCCTCCTCGAGGCATACCTATGTCCACTACTGGTCTCCTTTAGGGTGAAGATCAAACCTTTACAATCTTACAAGGAAGACAAGAACTTTACAATTCTTAGCTCACTCCCTTCCCCTTTTTCTTTTCTTACACTTCCCATAAGTTTTTCTTAAAATTTTTATCCCAAAAGTATTGTATGGAATGGAAGAAAACTTGAGAGATTTATAAACCCCAATTGACTTCAGGCTTTAGAGCCAAAATTCAAACTCACCCAAAAAATTCAGGTACGGGTGGTTTACCTACCGGCGTCGGTAGTGCAGCCACTTGAAAACCTGGTACGGGTGGTTTACCCATCAATCCTGGATGGTTCAGCCATCGCCAACCACCCAAAAACCTAGGCAATGATAGTACACTCACCCCTCACCAGTGGTTCAACCATCGGGAATCCTGGAAAAGTGATTCTCTTCACTTTTTCAATCTCGACTTGAACCATATATTGACCAATTCTCTGGTCAACTAATTAAGCTCAACCTAAGCTCAATCAAACCCTTTTAGTGGACCTGGTTGCCTCATTAAGTTGATTTAGATTCCTTCAAAATCATACTCATTTCAGACTCAACCTTAACCTATGACTTAAGGATTACAATCATACATGACCACCAAGCTTAATGACTTCACTCCCGTAATCTAGCAAACTCCGACATTCCCTGTGACGAGTCTCACGGTCTTCCTCTGGCTCACGGCGTGTTCCTAATGATCTTTCCGATACCTTCGGCGAAGTCCTAGTAAACTCCCAACAAGCTACCACCGCATCGTCCAAACCCTAGTCCGATGACTAAGCTTGATCTTGGGTCCATGTATGGTCTGTAACTCATTTTCATCGTCATGGTTAAACTTGTATCACTTTCCTCTAACAACATATGTTAGATTAAACACTCATCAATTGATTTCATTATCAAAATCTGAGATTCAATAATCTTCCCTCTTTTGATGATAATAAACAATTGATGATGACAATCAATTGATGACAGGAGTTAATTCTAACTCCCCCTAAATCCATGCCATAATAAAAAAAACTTAAATTCAAGAGAACCATACTCTTGAATGAAGTCTTTAATATTTCAAGCAGATAATATTCTAAGGATTGCAATGAGACACTCGTACATCAACAAAAAATTGCTTTGAAATTATCAAGTCATCAACTCATCAAGGATTTTTAAGAAATTCAAAAATTAAAAATTTCCCTTTAAGTTATTAACTATTTTCCCCTTTTGTTTATCAACAAACAAAGATAAATGCCCTTGTTACATAAGTCATTACATAAGTCATCAACATCTATTTCTCCCCCTTTGTCATCAACAAAAAGATGAAATATAGCGCTAAGGATTTTAAGGCACATGAGTCTTTGCTCCCCCTTTGTAAAATATGATATAAGCCATAAAGAATTTTATTTCTCTTGTGAAAAAGAGAGAAAGAACATAAGGGAGGAGTTGTAAAACATCATTAAAAAGAACTCCCAATTTTGTAGAGATGAATTTCAAAAAGGAAATTTCAAAGATAAGCTCAAAAATCCAAGAAATCCAAGAAGATTAAAAAATTTAGGAGCTACTCATGTATTTAAAATCATCTAATGTAATTTCAAGCATACCAAATAAATTCGTAAAATATTAAAATATCATTTTATGTCAATTTTCTCCCCCTTTTATAAATAATAAGATAAAAAACATGAAGAGAGTTATTAAGACATTATCACAAAAAAAAAGAAACTTAATCTCAAGTAATTAATATATTTTCATGATTTAGCATTCCAAGTTCTCCTCTAAGAAAATCAAATTATTTTTATTTAAAGATTTTATAAAAATATTAGCTAATTGATGCTTAGTGTCAATAAATTCCAATGAGATATCTTGACAATCTACATGATCCCTTATAAAATGATGTCTAATGTCAATATGTTTGGTTCTTGAATGTTGAATATGATTTTTGGTTAAATATATAGCACTTATGTTATCACATTTTATAGGAATATTTTTTAGTTTCATTCCATAATCTTCTAGTGTGTTTTTCATCCAAATGACTTGGGCACAACATGCACTAGCTGCAATGTATTTTGCTTCCGCAGTAGATAAAGCCACTAAATTTTATTTCTTGGAAGTCCAAAAAATAAGTGCATGCCCTAAAAATTCACATGTCATAGTAGTACTCTTTCTGTCTATTCTACATCCACCAAAATCAGCATCTTAATAAGTAATCGAGTCAAAGTTCTTTGATTTTAGATACCATAATTCTAGTTTTAAGGTTCCTTTTAAGCATCTAAAGATTCTTTTAATTACTTTTAAATGAGAGAGTTTAGGATTAGATTAAAATATTATACACAATCCAACACTAAACATGATATCTGGTCTAGTAGTAGTTAAATATAATAAACTTCATATCGTTCCTCTATAAGTTTTTTGGTTAAAATTTTCTCCTTCATTGTCTAGGTCCAACTTTATAGATGTGCTTGTGGGAGTATTTAATGCTTTAGCATTTTCCATCCCAAAATATTTTATCAAGTTCAAGGTGTATTTAATTTAGCTAATGAAGATATCATCATATAGTTATTTTATTTGTAATTCTAATAATAATGTTAACTCACCCATTAGTCTCATTTTAAATTCTTGGCTCATTTTTTTAGCAAAAGACTTACATAAAAAATTATTTGTAGATCCAAAAATAATATCATCAACATAAATTTAAATAACCAAAAAATTATTTTTAAAATATATCATCCTTGCCCTTAGAAAATTTCTTTGAAATAAGAAAAGAATTAAGTCTTTTTTTAATCCATAAAGAGATTTTGTAAGTTTGAAAACATGATTAGGAAGAAGATTATTTTCAAAATCAGGGGGTTGTTCAACATACACTTCTTTGGAAATGAAACCATTTAGAAAAAGCACTTTTAATATTTATTTGAAACAATTTAAAATTTTTAAAAGATGCAAAGGCAAGGAAAGGAGCATCCTTATGTCTTCAAGTCTAGCCACGGGAGCGAATGTTTTATCATAATCAATTTCTTCTTCTTGGTTTAAACCTTTGACCACTAATCTAGCCTTGTTTCTAACCACAATACCATTTTCATGTTGCTTGTTTCTAAATACCCATTTAGTACTATTGAATCTTAGATTTTAATGATGAAATCAATTAATGAGTATTTAATCTACTATGTGTGTTAGAAGAAGAATTTCAGGTCTAACCATGATGGAGCAATTGAGTTATAGTTGGATGATGGGCCAAGATCAAGCTTTGGGCATCTGGTCGGGGTTCGGACAATGCAGTGGGATCTCGTTGGGAGTTAGCTAGGAAATTTACCAAAGGGATCGAGAAGCTCACTAGGAACACGTTGGGAGATTGCTAGAAGAAGACCAAAAGACTCACTACAAGAATGCCGAAGGCTATTGGATTGGCCAGAGCTAGGTCTTGGTTTAACTTCTTAGTCATTAAGAGTTATAATTATTTAGTCGTAGTTAGGGATTGAATCCTAATTGAGTTAGATTTGGAAGAAATCAAAATCAATTCAATGAGACAACTAGGTCCACTATGGCGTGTGATTGAGCTCAAGTCAAGCTTAATTAGTTAACCAAGGGATTGGTCAATTGATGGTTCAAATTAGAATTGGAAAAGTGAAGGGAATCACTTTTGCAGGATTCCTGACGGATGAACTGCCAGTGAGCGGCAGTTTAACTAGCACCGCCCAGGTTTTCGGGTGGTTGAACCACCCAGGATGGGTGGGTAAACCACCCATACAAGGATTTCATGCGGTTGTTAATGGTTGAACTACCCAGGCTGGGTGGTTGAACCACCTTTACCCTGTATTTTGGGTACTTTCAACGGTTGACTCGCCTAGGCCTACGGTTGAACCGTCCATACCCAGATTTTTTAGGCATATTTAAATTTTGACTCTAATTTCTAAAGTCATTTGGGACCTATAAATACTCTAAGTTTTCTTGCATTCCATACAACAATTTTGGGATTACATTATGTGAAAAAAATTATATATGAATTGTAAGAAAAAGAAAAGGGAAAGGGAGGGAGCTTAGAGTTAGAAAATTCTTGAAGTCTCCATTGTAAGCAAAGTGTAAGGGTTCGGTCTTCACCCAAAGAAGATCGGTAATGGATGCAGGTGTGCCTCAAGGAGGAGGACTCGGGAGTGGACATAGGCTGATTAGTGCTGAACCACTATAATTGTGAGTGTTTCTTTTCTTGTTGCATTTACTACTTGTAATTGTCGAGTTCTCAATCATTTTGGACTAAATATCATTATACGCTTTCGATTTTTACTTACTCTTTAAAAGCGAAGTTTTAAGTCAAGCATTTTCCTTCGACATTGCTTATCTTTCGGGTTTACTTATTCTTTCTTAAGTAATTTTTAAGCAAGTAACTTAGCAATCTTCTTTTAATCACCCACTTGCTTTAGTTGAACGAAAAGCTTCGGATCTTCCTATCTTGCTTCAAGCCAAAAGCTTTTTGTTAAAATAAAAATTTATACTTGCGCTAATTCACCCCTCCTTTTAGTGCTAATTGATCATAACAATTGGTATCAGAACAAAGTAGTTACTCATTAGATTTACTTCCACTTGAGTAAATGACTTATTTTGGCATGAATTAGAGACATTCCATCTCATGTCCTCCTATATTTAATGGGATGGATTGCATATATTGGAAGACAAGGATGCATATTTTTCTTATCTCTTTTGATCTTGATTTATGGAATACTGTTGAGAATGGATTTGAAAAATCTTCGAGACCAATGAATGAGTTGAATGATTTGGAAAAGAAGAGTTTTTATTTGAATGCAAAGGCTATGAATGCATTGTTTTGTGCTCTTGATAAGAATGAGTTTAATCATGTTTCCATTTGTGAATCAGCTTTTGATATTTGACATATACTAAAAATCACACACGAGGGGACTAGTAGAGTAAAAGAGTAAGATTAATATTTTAGTTCATAACTATGAATTATTTTGAATGAAACCAAGTGAGTCCATTGGAGACATGTACACCCGTTTCACGGATGTCATCAATGGCCCTAAAGCACTTGGAAATGTCTTTCGAATTTTAAATGTATGAGTAAAATTTTAAAATCTTTACTTAAAAATTAGGATCCTAAAGTAACCGATATTCAAGTGGCCAAAGATTTAAATAACTTGCCTCTTAAAAAACTCATTGGCTCTCTTATGACATATGAACTAAACTGTAAAGCTCATGATGAGCTTGATGAACCCATTCCAAAGAACATGAAGGATATAGCACTTCAGATAACAAATGACTTTTCGAGTAAAACCTTGATTGATGAGGACCATGATATTACATTGTTATTAAGAAAGTTTAAAAAATTTATAAAAAGAATAAAAACTAAAAAAAAAAGAATCGAAGAAGGACAATGTCATATATTATGGATGTAAAAAACTGAGATATTTCAAAAATGAATGTCCTCATTTGAAGAAGAAGTCAACATACAAGAAGAAAACACTTTCGGCCACTTGGGATAATCAAGTTCTTCAGATAAAGAAGACCACTCCAGAGAGAAAGATGCTAACTATGCTCTAATGGTGATTGAAGATAAGGTTAGTGGGTCTTTAAGTATTTCTTTTTCAGAGTTATTAAATATATTTCATGATTTGTTTGATGAATTTAGAAAACTTAACAAATCTTTTAAGTTACTTAATGATCATGACTTATTAGTTAGTAGACTTGACGAAATGCATGATTCATTAGTATCACATAAACCTTGTTCTAAATATGATATGCTAGATAATGTTAAAGAAGAGAAAAATTGGGAACAAATCCCTAAATATGATCCTTGTAAATAAGGGTCATATTAATATAAAAAATAGTATAGGCTTTGTTGGTAACTTTCACCAAAAGCCAACTAAGTTTGTTAAAGGACCAACCTTAAATGTGTCACTAAGAATCAAGTGTAATTTTTATAAAAAAATAGGATATAAGACAAACAAATGCTTATTTAGAAAATGTAGTCCATATCAACTTGTTTGGGTTCCCAAGGAAACTTTATACAATAAAAAATAATTAGAAAAGAAAAATAAAGTTCTTTATGAAGGACATAATGTAAAATGGGTATCTAAAATAAAAATATTTTTTTTGTAGGCTTATCTATAAACCAAAGCTAGAAGCATCAAATGATATCTTGATAGTAGATGCTCAAGGCACATGACCAGAGATTTAACTTATTTTTCTAAGCTCACTAGCTTAAGTGAAGGAGTTGTTACTTTCGGAGATAACGAGTAAAATTATTGGAAAAGGAACTATAGGTAACACATCAAACCTCTTGATTAAAAATGTGTTATTAGTTGATGGCTTGAAATATAACTTGCTTAGCATTAGTCAATTATGTGATAAAGGATATGTGACTAAATTTTAACCTAATGTTTGCATAATTAAATTACCACACAAAAACAAATCTTTGATTGTTTTATGAAACAACAATATATACACCATAGATATTAAAAAATTTTATGATGAAACTTGTTTTTCGGCTTTAAATGATGATATTTGGATTTGACATAAAAGACTAGGTCATGCTAACATGAAACTTTTAAACCAAATTCTATTAAGAAACTAGTAAGAGGCTTACATAATCTTAAGCTTATCAAAGACAAAATATGTAACACTTGTCAATTAGAAAAATAAATAAAGAGTAGCTTTAAGTGAAAAAAATCAAATAAACACCTCTAGGCCACTTCAATTGATCTATATGAATTTATTTGGACCAAATGATATTACAAGTTTAGGTGGTAGTAAATATGCATTTGTTATAGTGGATGATATTTAGTAGATATACTTGGACCTATTTCTTGGCACATAAAAGTGATATATTTAAATATTTTATAAAATTTTGTATAATTATTCAAAATAAAAAAGGATGCATAATTTCTTTAATACGAAGTAAGCATGGTGGAGAATTCCAAAATAATGATTTTAAAAATTTTTATGATTCGAATGAATATATCCATAATTTCTCTACTCTATAAAATCCATAACAAAATAGAGTAGCAAAAATAAAAAATAGGAGTTTACAAGAAATGACTAGAACAATGTTGAATAAATATAGTATACCCAAATATTTTTGGGCTGAAGCCGTTAATACGACATGCTATGTTTTAAATAGGGTTCTTGTAAGACCATTACTCACTAAAACTCCTTATGAATTATGGAATGGTAAAAATATAATATATCTTATTTTAAAATATTTAGTTGTAAATATTTTATTTTAAATAAAAAAGATGCTTTAGGTAAACTGGATGTAAAATCCGATGAAAGCATTTTTCTAGGTTATTCTTCTATTTCAAAAGCTTATCGTATTTTCAATAAAAGAACATTAATAATAAAAGAATCTATTCATATTATTTTTACTTAGTTTTCTGAATTTAAGAAGATTAATTTTGATGATGAAGTTAATCTTGGTAACTTAAATTTACATGATAATACTCCTAAAAGTAATTTGGATAAATCTACTTCAAAATCCTTACTAAGGAATAGAAGTATGTGAATTATCATCTTAAGGAGCTTATAATAAGAGAAACATCAAAAGAAGTTCAAACTTGATCTTCTTTTAGAAATTTTTGCATGAATGCCACGTTTCTTTCTCAAATAGAGCCAAAATAGATTGATGAGGCCCTAAGAGATGATTCTTGGATTAATGCAATGCATTGCTTAATCAATTTGAAAGAAATAAGGTCTGAGAGCTTATTCCTAGACTTAATGATCATTTAGTGATTAGTACTAAATAGGTCTTTAGGAACAAGCAATAAGAAAATGGTATCGTGGTTAGAAACAAGGCTAGATTAATGGCCAAAAGTTTCAACAAAGAAGAAGGAATCGATTATGATGGAACCTTCGCTCCCGTGGCTAGACTTGAAGCCATAAGGATGCTCATTGCCTTTGCATCTTTTAAAAATTTTAAGTTGTTTCAAATGGATGTTAAAAGTACTTTTCTAAGTGGTTTTATTTCCGAAGAAGTGTATGTTGAAAAACCCCCCGGTTTTGAAAATAATCTTCTTCCTAATCATATTTTTAAAATTACAAAAGTTCTTTCTGGATTAAAACAAGCCCCTCGGGCTTGATACGAAAGACTTGGTTCTTTTCTTATTTCAAATAAATTTTCTAAAGGCAAGGTCGATACCATATTATTTTTTAAGCATTTTGAAAATGATCTTCTTGTTATTCAAATTTATATTGATGATATCATTTTTGGATCTACAAATGAATCTTTATGTAAGTTTTTTGCTAAAGAAATGAGCTAAGAATTTGAAATGAGTCTAATGGGTGAGTTAACATTCTTCTTACGATTACAAAAAAAAAAACTAGATGATGATATTTTTATTAGTCAAACTAAATACACATTGAACTTGATAAAATAGTTTATGATGAAAAATGCTAAAGCTTTAAACACTCCCATGAGCACATCTACAAAGTTAGACTTATAAAATGAAGGAGAAAACTTTGATCAAAAAACTTATAGAGGAATGATAGGAAATTTATTATATTTAACTACTACTAGACCATATAAATAAATCTTTAGATACTTAAAAGGAATATCAAAACTAAGATTATGGTATCCAAAATCAAAGAACTTTGACTTGATTGCTTATTCAAATACCGATTTTGGTAGATATAGAATAGATAAAAAGAGTACTACTGAGACATTTCAATTTTTAGGGCATGCACTTGTTTCTTATACTTCCAAGAAACAAAATTCAGTAGCTTTATCTACTGCAGAAGCAAAATATATTACAACTAGTGCATGTTATGCCCAAGTAATTTGGATGAAAAACACACTAAAAGATTATGAAATAAAATTAAAAAATATTCCTATAAAGTGTGATAATACAAGTGTTATATGTTTAACCAAAAATCGTATTCAACATTCAAGAACCAAATATATTAATATTAGACATCATTTATAAGAGATTATGTAAATTGTCAAGATATCTCCTTAGAATTTATTGACACTAAGCATCAGTTAGCGAATATCTTTACAAAACTCTTAAATGAAAAATAATTTGATTTTATTAGAAGAGAACTTGGAATGCTAAATTATGAAAATATATGAATCACTAATCTAGATTTCATGATATTCTATTTCTATGATAATGTTTTTGAAAAGTTAACTTATTGTTCATATAAAATTATCTTATTATTCATAAAGGGGGAGAAAATTTACATAAAGTTTTGCTACTTTACAGATTTATTTGCTACGCTTGCTTGAAATTACATGAGATGATTTTAAATGCATGAGTAGCTCATAAACTTTTAAATCTCCTTAAAAATCTTAGAATTTTGAGTCTTTTATTTTTAAAATTCAACTTTACAAAATTGAGAGCTATGTTTAATGATGTTTTACAACTCCTCCCTTGTTTTGTTTCCTTCTTTTTCATAAGAGGAAGAAAATTCTTTATATCATATTTTAAAAAGGGGGAGCAAAAAACTCATATGCCTTTAAATCTTTAGTCCTATATTTCACCTTTTTATTGATGACAAAGGGGGAGAAATGGTTGTTGATGACTTATGTAATAACTTAAGAAAAAAATTTTAAATGTTTGAAATTCATGAAAATCCTTGATGAATTGATGACTTAATAATTTAAAAGTAAACTTTTATTGATATATGAATGCCTTATTGCAAGCCTTGAAATATGATTTGCTTGGAATATTAATTGCTTTGATTCTCTTGAATTTAAGAGTATGTGATTCTCTTGAATTTAAATCTTCTTTATTATGGCATGAATTTAGGGGGGGTTAGGATTAACTCATGTCATCAATTGATTATCATTATCAAAAAGGGAGAGATTATTGAATCTCAGATTTTGATAATACAATCAATTAATGAGTGTTTAATCTAACATATACGTTAAAGGAAGAATTACAGGTCTAACTACGATGGAGTAATTGAGTTACAGCCAGATGATGGGCCAAGATCAAGCTTTAGGCATTGGGCCGGGGTTCGAACGATGTAGTGGGATCTCACCGGGAGTTCGCTAAGAGATTTGTTGAAGGGATCGGGAAGCTCGTTGGGAACATGCTAGGAGATCACTAGAAGAAGACCAAAAGATTCACCACAAGAATGCTAGAGATTGTCAGATTGATAGAAGTTAGGTCTTGGTTTAGCGTGTTAGTCACTAAGAGTTATAATCATTTAGTCATAGTTAGGGATTGAGTCCTAATTGAGTTAGATTTGAAAGAACTCTAAATCAACTCATTAAGGTAACCGGGTCCACTATGCGATGTGATTAAGTTTAGGTCAAGCTCAATTAGTTGACCATGGGATTTGTCAACTGATGGTTCAAATCAAGATTAGAAAAGTGAAGGGAATCACTTTTTCAAGATTCCCGATGGATGAACTGCCAGTGAGTGGCTATTCAACTAGCACCACCCAGGTTTTTGGATGGCTGAATCACCTAAGATGGGAGGGTAAACCGACTATACTAGGATTTCAGGTAGTTGTCAATGGTTGAACCACCCAGGCTGGGCAACTGAACCGGCCAAGCTGGGTAGCTGAAGGATTCTAGGTATTTTCGATGGTTGACCCTCCCAGGCCTACGGCTGAACCGCTAGTACCTGGATTTTTTTGGGTATATTTAAATTTTGGCTCTAATTTATGAAGCTATTTGGGGCTTGTAAATATCCCAAGTTTTCTTGCATTCCATACAATAATTTTGAGGATTACATTCTGTGAAAAATAATTGTGTGTGAATTGTAAGCAAAAGAAAAGGGGATGAGAGAGAGCTTAGAGTTAGAAAATTCTTGAAGTCTCCCTTGTAAGCAAAATGTAAGGGTTTCGTCTTCACCCAAAGAAGATCGGTAGTGGATGCCAATGTGCATCATGGAGGAGGACTCTGGCGTGGACGTTGGCCGATTGATACCGAACCCCTATAATTATGAGTGTTTTTTTTATTGCATTTACTACTTTAAATTATCGAGTTCTCAATCATTTTAAACTAAATATCATTAGATGCTTTCGATTTTTACTTACTCTTTGAAAGCGAAGTTTCAAGTCAAGCACTTCCCTTCAACATTGCTTATCTTTCAGGTTTGCTTGTTCTTTCTTAAGTAAGTTTTAAGCAAATAACTTAGCAATCTTCTTTTAGTCACTCACTTGCTTTACTTGAATGAAAATCTTCGGATCTTCCTATCTTGCTTCAAGCCAAAAGCTTTTTGTTAAAATAAAATGTTACACTTGTACTAATTCACCCCCCTCTTAGTGCCAATTGATCATAATAAGTACTAGTCATTAAATGGTCATTAGGTCTAAGAACAAACTTTCATACCTGATTTTTCTTAAATTTATTAAGCTCTTCATACGTTGCATTAACCCAAGAATTATCTCTTAGGGCCTCATCAATGCACTTTGGCTTGATTTGAGAAAGAAATATAGTATTTGTACAAAAATCACTAGAAAAGATCGAGTTTGAACTCCTTTTGATGTTCTCCTATTATAAGCTCCTTAGGATGAGTATTCATATACATCCATTCATTGGGTAAAGATTTGGAAATAGATTCATCCAAGTTACTTTTAGGAGTATTATTATTTAAATTCAGAGTACCAAGATCAATTTCATCATCACAATCAATCTTCTTAAATTAATAAAACTCATTAAAAAAATATGAATGAATTCTTCTATTACTAATGCACAATGTAATTAGACAATAATTTAAGAATTGCAATACATCCTAGCAATTACTTATAAAAGTAAACCAATAAGGTAACTTTCCAACCATATTATCCTGAAGTCATCTAGTAGCCAGTATGATAGCTTCATATCTGACCACCCTAAGAGATCCATAAAGCACATATGGTAGAACCTTAGTCTTGATACATATCTCATGTTTGCAGAGGCAATTTGTGACATGAGGAATGTTTCAATGAATATGTGAAAGGCCTTGAAGAGCACATTCATCTACCTAACGACACAAAGCAAACTAAAAAACATAATTTACTCGTACTCTATTCTTTGCACCTAGGCTTTTAAGTGGATTCAAAATATTTGAACATTTGATTATGCAGCAACCGCTACAATGAGGTCTCTAATTCTTTTATTAAAAACATAATAATCTTTTAAAATAGAAAAATAACATAGAAAAATACTTTTGTCAGATTTTATATCAAATTTTTCCTAAAGCATTATTCTTATTTAAAATAAAATATTTACAACCAAATATTTTAAAATAAGAAATATTGGTTTCTTACCATTCCACAATTCATAAGGAGTTTTAGTGAGTAGAACCCCTTTTGAAAAATAGAATATCATATTAACTGCTTCGGCCCAAAAGTATTTGAGTAGACTATGTTCGTTCAACATTGTTCTAGCCATTTCTTGTAAGCTCCTATTTTTTCTTTCTTCTACTCTAATTTTTTGTGGATTTCGTGGAGTAGAAAAATTATGAATATATCCATTTGATTTATAAAAATTTTAAAAATTATTGTTTTGGAATTCTCCACCATGATCACTATGTATTGAAGAAATCATACACCCTTTTTCATTCTGAATAATTTTATAAAATTTTGTAAAGCATTTAAATGTATCACTTTTATGTGCTAATAAATAGGTCCAAGTATATCTATTAAAATCATCCACTATAACAAATGCATATTTGCTACCTCCTAAACTTGTAATGTCAATTGGTCCAAATAAATCCATATGAATCAATTGAAGTGGTTTAGAGGTGCTTAGTTGATTTTTTAACTTAAAGCTACTCTTTATTTGTTTTCCTAATTGACAAGTATCATATACTTTGTCTTTTACAAACTTAAGATTAGGTAAGCCTCTTACTAGATCTTTGGTAGAAATTTGGTTTAAAAGTTTTATGCTAGCATGATTTAGTCTCTTATGCCAAATCCAAGCATCATCATTCAAAGTTAAAAAATAAGTTTCATCACAAAATATTTCAATATCTATAATACACACATTGTTGTTTCTTAAGGCAATCAAAGATTTAATTTTGTGTGGCAATTCAATTATGCAAGCATTAGGTTGAAATTTAACTACACAATCTTTATCAAATAATTGACTAATGCTTAGCAAATTATGTTTCAAGCCATCAATTAACAACACATCTTCAATCAAGAGGATTGATTTGTTACCTATAGTTTCTTTTCTAATAATTTTACTCTTGTTGTCATCTCCGAAGGTGACGACTCCTTCACTTAAGCTAGCTAGCTTAGAAAAATAAATTGGATCTCCGGTCACGTGCCTTGAGCATCCACTATGAAGATACAATTTGGTGCTCATAGCTTTAGTTTGAAGATAAACTTACAAGAAAGATATTTTTGATTTAGGTACCTATTTTATATTGGGTCCTTCATAAAGAACTTTATCTTTTTTTTCTAATCTTTTTTGTTGTATGAACTTCCATTGGGAACCCAAACTAGTTGGTGTAGACTACATTTTCTAAATAGGCATTTGTTTGCTTTATGTCCTAATTTTCCATAAAAATTACACTTGATTCTTAGTGACACATTTAAGGTTGGTTCTTTAACAAACATGATTAGCTTTTGTTGAAAGTTACTTACAAAGCCTATATCATTTTTTCTATTAATATGACCCTTATTGGCAAAGATAATATTTAGGGATTTGTTTCTAATTTCAAAAATTTTTAATATTGTCTTAAGTATAATATTTTCTTCTTTAACATTATCTAGCATATCACATTGATAACATAGGTTCTGCGATACTAATGAATCATGTATTTCATCAAGGCTACTAATTAACAAATCATTATCATTCTTAAGCAACTTAAAAGATTTGCTAAGTTTTTTAAACTCATCAAAAAAATCATGGAACATATTTAATAACTCCGAAAAAGAAATGCTTAAAGACTCACTAACCTCATCTTGGATCGTCATTAGAATATAGTTAGCAACTTCTTCTTTGGAGTGATCTTTTTCATCCGAAGAGCTTGAATCATCCTAAATCGCTGAAAGTAATTTTGTGCCATCTTCTTCAATTGAGGATATTCATTTTTGAAATGTTCTAGTTTTTTACATTAATAGCATATGATATGTCCTTCTTATGGATTAATTTTGTTTTTATAGTGCTTATTCTTTTTCATAAATTTTTTAAACTTTCTTAATAATAGTGCAATATCATGGTCCTCATCACTTAAGGTTTCACTTGAGAAGTTATTTGTTGTTCGAAGTGCTACATGCTTCATGTTCTTTGGAAGGGGTTCATCAATCTTATTATGAGCTTTATAGTTCAGTTCATATGTCATGATTGAGCCAATAAGTTCTTCCAGAGGTAAGTTATTTAAATCTTTAGCCTCTTGAATTGCAGTTACTTTAATATCCCAATTTTTAGGTAAATATCTTAAAATTTTACTAACAAGTTCAAAATTTGAAAAATATTTTTGAAGTGCTTTAAGGCCATTAAAGATATCCATGAACCGGTGTACATGTCTCCAATGGGCTCACTTGGTTTCATTTGAAATAACTTATAATTATGAATTAAAATATTAATCTTAGATTCTTTTACTCTACTAGCCCCCTCGTGTGTGATTTCTAGTATGTGCCAAATATCAAAAGCCAATTCACAAATGGAAACATGATCAAACTTATTCTTGTCAAGAGCATAAAACAAGGCATTCATAGCCTTCGCATTCAAATAAAAACTCTTCCTTTCCAAATCATTCCACTCGTTCATTAGATTGGAAGATTTTTTAAATCCATTTTCTATAATGTTCTATAAATCAAGGTCTAAAGAAATAAGAAAAAACACACATCATTGTCCTCCAATATGTATAATTCGTCTTATTGAACATGAGAGGACATGAAATGAAATATTCCTCATTCATGCCAAAACAAGTCATTTACTCAAGTGGATGTTAATCCAATGAGTAAGTACCTTGCTCTGATACCAATTGCTAGGATCAATTGGCACTAAGAGGAGGAGGAGGAGGGTGGGGTGGGTGTGGGGATAGGATTAGTGTAAGAGTAAATTCTCATTTTAATATAAAACTTTTCACTTGAAGCAAGATAGAAAAATCTGAAGCTTTTTGTTCAAGTAAAGTAAGTGAATGATTAAAAAAAGATGCTAAGTTTCTTGCTTAAAAATGACTCATGAAGGAACAAGTAAATCTGAATAAAAGGATAAGGAATGTTGTAAGTGAAGTGCTTGACTTGAAACCTTGCTTTTAAAGAGTAAATAGAATCGGAAGCGTCTATTGGTATTTTGTTGAAAATAATTAAGAATCCGACAATTGTAAGTAGTAAATGAAACAAATAAGAACACTCATAATTATAGTGGTTCGGTACCAACCGGCCTATGTCCACTCTCGAGTCCTCCTCCTTGAAGCACACCGACATCCACTACTGATCTCCTTTGGGTGAAGATTAAACTCTTACAATCTTACAATGGAGACAAGAACTTTACAACTCTTAGCTCACTCCCTTCCCATTTTCTTTTTCTTACACTTAACACAAGATTTTCTCAGAATTTTTATCCTAAAAGTATTGTATGGAATGTAAGAAAACTTAGGATATTTTTAGGCCCCAATTGGCTTTAAGATTTGGAACCAAAATTTAAACTCACTCGAAAAATCCAGGTACTGACGGTTTACCCTTCAGCGCCAATAGTTTAGCCACCTGAAAACCTAGTACAAGCGATTTACCTGCCTGTCCTGGGCAGTTCAGCCATCATTAGTCTCTCGAAAACCTGGATAGCGATGGTACACCCACTGCTCACTGGCGGTTCAACTATCCGGAATCCCGGAAAAGTGATTCCCTTCACTTTTCCAATTCCGACTTGAACCATATGTTAACCAATTATATGGTAAACCAATTGAGCTCAACCTAAGCTCAATCAAACCCTTTTAGTGGTTCTAGTTGCCTTATTGAGTTGATTTTGGTTCCTTCCAAATCACACTCATTTCAGACTCAACCTTAACTTACGACTTAAGGATTACAATCATATATGACCACTAAGCTTAATGACCTCACTCCCGCAATTTGGCAATCTCCAATATTCCCTGCGGCAAGTCTCATGGTCTTCCTCCATCGATCTCCTAGCGTGTTCCTAGCGATCTTCTCGGTACCTTCGGCGAAGTCTTAGTGAACTCCCGGCGAGCTTCCACAGCATCGTCCAAACCCTGGCCCGATGCCTAAGCTTGATCGTAGGTCCATATCTGGTCTGTAACTCCTTTTCATTATCATGGTTAAACCTACATTACTTTCCTCTAACAACATATGTTAAATTAAACTTATTAATTGATCTCATCATCAAAATATGAGATTTAACAATCTCCCCCTTTTTAATGATGCTAATCAATTGATGACATAAATTAATCTTAACTCCCCTAAATCCATGCCATAATAAAAAAAACTTAAATACAAGAGAACCACATACTCTTGAAGCAATTAATATTTCAAGCAAACAATATTCCTCGGGGGACTTACCTAACTAAAATTATCCTTTTGCCCCTTCTATAGCCTACTTGCCTTAGAGGGAATAGGTGACGGCTAGGTTGGCTCTATAGCTGACCTAAGCAGGGGGAAACCCTGGCCAATTAACCCAGTAAAAGGGGGTAGTGGCTACTAAACCCTAAGGCCCTAATCTAAACCCTAACCATACTTCTTTATAGGATAGAAGTGGCTACGTGAGGTTTTATTATAATCTGATAGGGTTTTATTTGACTACTTCTAGGGTGATTAGGACTCAATCCTGTTAGAGTCCTATCAAACCCATCCTCTTAAAATTAGTCTTGTCCTTAAGGCTAAAGTTCTATGAACTCAGGGAACCGGGTCTTCAGCTCCTCATCAGCTTAGGTGTTAGTTGGATGAATTTGAGTTGAGTCGTCATCTTCAAATTTCCATTTGAGGTGGGATACCTAGAGGATTAACTTTAATTTTGATCTAGTGCATAGATCTGATCTCTATGTTAGAGCCCCAATGTGATCCCCAATTTTGCAAGGTCCAAAGAAATAGGGAGACCACTTTCTTGAGGCTTGAATTTCGTGTTGGTGGAGCTGGAGATGAAAGGGGACTTGATCTTTCTTAGGAAACTTTCTTTTGTTCTGGTGTTTGTCAAGGGGATGTTTCTTCCTTGCATGGGCTGCCACGTGGTTGCTCTATAATAGTAGTCATGCCTTCTTCTGGAGTGAGGGATGTCCTTTAATAAAATCTCTAGTGGTGTGAGCCTGATCTGAGTCTGAGGTGGGTAGGGATTGTTATTTTTCGAGGCCCATTTTTACTTCATCGTGCTTTTGACCATCTTGCATGAGGATGGTGCTGACCCCCACTATGGATGTGTTTACTCCAATAATAAACATCTGACCACGTTTTGGTGTAGACGATATCATGGCCGTGAGGGCTATAGTTCCACTCGGTCAAGGTGGTGCATTTTTCTTTGTAATGAGAGGGATGACGTTCATGCTTCATTGAGTCCTACGAATAATCCTTCCCCTTTTTTGATTTCACCACTGGAGGGGCTCAATTTTCTCACGGTCTTGGGACGTAGATCGGAGATCATCATCAAGGAAGTCTTTAAGCATCATGGTCCGATCTTGGGGAAAGTCATGGAAGTCACCTAAGATCAGCAACCATGGTGAGTTCGACGAGATGTAATACTTTAGAAGTAGCTTATCTTCAGGAAAAAGGATGTAGGGATGTGTCCTAACGGGAAATAAGCATGACCGACAATCTGTGTTTCTATCATCTTTTGGATGACCCTTTTATCTTCGACCTTCTGAGGTTGTATAAAGCAATATGACCGAGCAACAGCTGGTAGAAATTTTGGCTAGTTCAACATAAGGGGGTCATACAGCTTTAGAGGAGGTAATAAGCTTGGTTTGGTGGAGACGCCCAAAATTTCAGTAAGCTGTGGGAAAGGGTTCTTATCTTTAATCTCATGAAACTCTTGAATTCGAATTGGGAAACCATTGGATTCTTCTTTTGTTACCCCCTCAAAGTGTTGTGTTGTGGTTGTAGTTGTTGGGCTCTCTCGTAGAATCACCTATTTTCCTTTTCTGAAAAATTTCATGGTTAGTTTCAAAAATTCCAAAAACATCTTCAATTATGGACAACCAATCAATACTGAGCACTATATCAACACCATCGAGAGGGAGGAGAAAAAAATATGCAACTACTTCTTACTCCTGTAGAATTAGTTTTGCCTGTGGGCACTTCTGGTTACACTTCTGGTTACACTTCAGAATTTGGTCGTTAGCTACCTTAACTTCGAACCCACTGTAATATTCTTTTTAGAGTATTAAGTGGATAACAACCTTACTACTCATGAAGTTGTGTGTGCTCCTGACGTTATTAAGGATGATGATGGATTGCTGCTCGAGAAACCCTTCGATTTCCAAATTTTGCAAGTTGGTTTAGCCAGCTAAGGTAGGGACCGTACGGGTGACTGGTTGTGGTGTATCCTTCTCCTTGGGCTCAAGAGTCATATCTTCAAGTTTGGGTTCTTCAGTGGGCGCAATCATCAGCGGTGTCTCCTTTTTATATTTGTATTCTAGGCTCCATAGTTTATCACAACACCCATATAGGCCATTTGTCGATCCGTCATGAAGGTCTTCTCTTTTTAATTTTTGTGGCTGAGGGGGTTGGCTAGCAGTAGGAGGAAGTGAAAGCTTTAGTGTCGCTGGTCGGGGAGCAACTCTAGGCTTCCGAGCTTCATAGTTCAATCGCTTCTCTTGATATCACGCAAAGGAGATGACTGCCTTAACTGTGTACGACTATCGCGCTTTAACTTCTTCCTGAATTTTTGGCTTCAAGACCTTAATAGAAGTCCTTAATATTTATTTTTCAGACCAATCATAAGTTTGATTAGATAACTATTCAAACATAGTTTAGTACTCTTGGGTGGTGGAGGTTTGACGGATCATCGCTAGTTCTTCACTAAGGTTCTTTTTATAATCCAAATTTACACCACGTTATGATCTTATTGGGCTCGGTGATCAGCCCAATCTAAACTCCTCAAAGAGAGCATGTACTTTAACATCCATACGTGTCTCAAGAGCCTCCAATTTGGCTTCGAATAAGCCACGGATGTTATGACGTAAGGATCTCCAACCTGTCAAATCAACCGATTAAAGAGTGTAGCTGCAATCTTCAGGTTGAAGGCAACAATGGCAGCAATGTCGAGGCTGCGGTGGTGAAGTCTCCAAGTGGAGGATGGCAGCCAAGGGTAGCAGCAACGGTAGAGGAAGAAAATGACAACAGTAACATCGACTGCGGTTCTTCAGTGATGCTGCAATGTTGACGCTGCAATATCATCGAGGCTGTGATTTTTTAGGTGGCTGATATTTGTTAGAAGATGGCAGCCAAGAGATTTGAGTCAAAAGGCAACAGCGATGGCGGAGGAAGAAAAGGGCAGCAACAACATCGGTCGTGGTTACGGTGCGACTTTGTGGTTGCAGGTAGCGTCGGTTGCAGCACGGGTGCAGCTGGAATAGGAGGAAGATGGGGCAGCGATGTACACAGCTGTTGCGGAGGAGGGCAACAGCGGTATGGAGTAAGAGACAACTGCTATTGTGTTCAATTTCTTGTTGGCCGCGATCAAGATAGTTGGCAGCGAACGATTATTGCGGGCTGCAATATAAACAGCTTGCAGCGAAAGATCTATGTTAGTAGCTTTTTGCTGTAAGGATCGCTGTTGACTATGGTTAAGGAGGATGGCAGCAAGAGGTTGCTATTTATAGCATTGGGTAGTGAAAGATGCATGCTGTGGTTGAAGGGATAAGGGAGATTGGATGGCTGAAAGGTTGGTAGACCGAAGGCTTCAGTTTTTGGGTGCGGTTTATAGCTATTTTGGGTGCAATTTAGGGTTGCAGTTTTATGGAGTTTAGGCTATAAATTGCTATGGTTTTAGGGCTATGATAGTAATAGATGAAGGTTAGGGAATTAGATTTTAGATCTGGGATGGATGACAACAAAGATAGGCATATCGGAAAGGAAAGTTGGCTGAAAAGGTAAGTGGATCGATAATAAAGTAGGCTGCGGTTAAGGCTGACTGGAATGGCTGTTTGGCTACAATTTTGTTAGGGTTTTTTGTGAAGTAATAGTAGGAATTGAAGGTGGGAGGGGGAGTCTTAAATTTGGAAAAGATGGCAGTGAGATCCGATAAAATTTTGACGAAAGATCACTACGGTATATGCTATACTACTAAATAGAATTCCTGTCGAAGAAGCAACAGTTTCTCGATGTTAATTCCAGCAAAATCTGAGAAATTTATGGAGAATTTCAAGTTCAGATGGTGACAGTAGTAGTAATGTGGATCAAGAAAATTTTAGTAGTGTAATGGTAGAAAAATTGTTGCAAACAAGATCATAGAATTCTTATTGTAAAATTTTAGCACTGCGTGATGAAAGGTTGCAGCACTATAAGTCTGGATCCAGAAGGAATTTCTTCCAGAGATCAATCTTAGATGAAAGCTAAGACAATCTATGAATTTGTATAAAAATTTTGGCCAAAAAGGATAAATAAAAGTTTGGTTTCAAGATGCCAATATGCGGATGGTAGATTCTTCATCGTAAAAATTCCAACACTGCATAATGATGAAAGAAGGCACAATAAAACTGGTTCAAGAAGGAATCCTTTCTAGAAATCAATCTTAGATGAAAGATGAGTTGATCTATGAAATTGTGTGCAAATTTTAGCCAAAAAGAAGAAGAAATAACTTGATTTCAAAAGGCAAATAGGCAGTTGAAAATTTTCTACAGCTTTTCCCCTTCGCAACGATGATAACATTTGTGATGGTAGAATTTTGCAGTAAAAAAACTTTGAAAAAACTTCTCCCACATAAGGAAAAAGGAATAGCAATAGCAAGAGGCATGGGTTTTGGAGTTTTTACTATATCTATGATGTTGACGTCGAGGACGATAGCAGATTGATGGATCTGTGGCTTGATGGGCGACGGTGGAGTCTTATTTGACTACTTTTAGGGTGATTAGAACTTAACACTGTTGGAGTCATATCATCCTCCCTCACAGTAGTTGGGTATATGGCTAAATTATAGATTGATCTTGCTTTCTTAAAAGAGGTGAAGGCTACATGCTTATACAAGGCTCCAAACCCTATCCCTAGGGGTGCTTCCTAAGTGAATTCCTCTTTTGCCCCTCCTATAACTAACATGCATAAATAAAGGGGGCGGCGGCCTAAGTGACTGCATAAGCCATGCTCCTCTACTATAAACCCTAGCCAACCAACCCTGTAAGGGGGGTTGCAGCTAGAAAGCCCTAAGGCCCCAAATTAAACCCTAGCCACACTTCTTTATAAGATATAAATGACTATGTGGAGTTTTATTATAATCTCATAGGGTTCTTATTGATTACTTCTAGGGTGATTAGGACTCAACCTTGCTGGAGTCCTATCAAACCCACCCTCTTAAAATCAGTCTTATCCTCAAGGCTGAGGTTCCATGAACTCACGAAATCGGGTCTTCAGCTCCTCATCAGCTTGGGTTTCAATTGGAAGAATTTGGGTTGAGTCTTCATCTTTAAATTTCCATTTAAGGTAGGATACTTAGAGGATTAATTGTAATGTTGATCTAGTGCATAGATCTGATCTCCATGTTAGGGCCCCAATGTGATCTCTAATTTTGCAAGGTCCAAAGAAATAAAGAGACCACTTTCTTGAGGCTTGAATTTCGTGTTTGTGGAGCTGGAGATGAAAGGGGACTTGATCTTTCCTAAGAAACTTTCTTATGCTTTTGTGTTTGTCAGGGGAAACTTTCTTCTTTGCATAGGCTACCACGTGGTTGCTCTGTAATAGTAGTCGTGCCTTCTTCTGGAGTGAGAGCTATCCTCTGATAAAATCTCTAGTAGTGTGAGCCTGATCTGAGTCTGAGATGGGTATGAGTGGTGATTTTTCAAGACCCATTTTCACTTCTTTGTGCTGTTGACTATCTTGCATGAGGATGCTGCTAACCCCCACTTTGGATGTGTCTACTCCAATAATAAACATCTGACCACGATTTGGTATGGATAACATTGTGGTCATAAGGACTATAGTTCCACTCGACTAAGGTGGTATATCTTTTTTTTATAATGAGAGGGATGATGTTCATACTTCGTTGAGTCATACAAATGATCCTTCCCCTTTTTTGATTTCGCCACTAGAGGGGCTCAATTTTCTCATAGTCTTGGGCCGTAGATCAGAGGTCATTATCAAGGAAGTCTTTAAGCATCATGGTCTAATCTTGGGGAAAGTCGTGGAAGTCACCTGAGATCAGCAACCATGGTGAGTTCGACGGGATGTAACACTTTAGAAGTAGCTTATCTCTAGGAAAAAGGATGTATGAATGTGTCGTAGTGGGAAATAAGCTTGGCCGAACAATTTGTGTTTTTGTCATCTCTTGGATGACCCTTTTATCTTTAACCTTCTAAGGTTGTATGAAGCAATCTGGCCGAGCAACAGTTGGTAGAAGTTTTGGCCAGTACAGCATAGGGGGGTCAAACAACTTCAGAGGAAGTAATCGGCTCGGTTTGGTGGAGACGCTCAAAATTTCAATAAGCTATGGGTTAGGGTTCTTATTTTCAATCTCATGAAACTCTTGAATTGAAATTAGAAAACCATTGGATTCTTCTTTTGTTACCCCCTCCAAGTGTTGTATTGTGATTGTAGTTATTGGGCTCTCTCGTAGAATCACCTATTTTCTTTTTTTGAAAAATTTCATAGTTAGCTTCGAAAAATTTCAGAAAACATCTTCAATTATGGACAACCAATCAATACCGACCACTATATCAACACCATCAAGAGGGAGGCAGAAAAATTCAACAACTACATCTTGCTCATGTAGAATCACTTTTACCCGTGGGCACTTCTGGTTGTACTTTAGAATTTGGTTGTTAGCTACCTTAACTTTGAACCTGCTGTAATATTCTT
The DNA here is from genome assembly GCA_021527575.1 of Ensete glaucum. NCBI lineage: Eukaryota > Viridiplantae > Streptophyta > Magnoliopsida > Zingiberales > Musaceae > Ensete > Ensete glaucum. The sequence goes on along the minus strand of CM038555.1, from coordinate 17,779,505 downwards.
TTTGGATCATTAAGTGGGTAGCAACCTTACTACTCATAAAGTTGTGTGTACTCCTAACATCGATGAGGATGATGACGGATTACTGCTCGAGAAACCCTTCGATCTTTAATTTTTGTAGGTTGGTGTAGCCGGATAAGGTAGGGACCGTATGGGTGGCGGTGTATCCTTCTCCTTGGGCTCAAGAGTCATATCTTCAAGTTTGGGTTCTTTAGTGGGCGCAATCATCAGCGGTGTCTCCTTTTTACATTTGTGTTCTAGGCTCCACAGTTTATCACAATACCCATATAGGCCCTTTATTGATCCGTTATGAAGGTCTTCTCTTTTTAATTTCTATGGCTAAGGGGGTCAGCTGGCAGTAGGAGGAGGTAAAAGCTTTGGTGCTGCTGGTCGGGGAGCAACTCTAGGCTTCCTAGCTTCATAGTTCAATCACTTCTCTTGATGTCGCGCAAAGGAGATGACTACCTTAAGTGTGTACGGCTGTCGTGGTTTAACTTATTCCTAAATCTCCAACTTAAATCCCTCAATAAAAGTTCTTAATATCTATTTTTTAGACCAATCATAAGTTTGATTAGATAACCGTTCAAACCTGATTTGGTACTCTTGGATGGTGGATGTTTGATGGATCATCATTAGTTCTTTGCTAAGGTTCTTTTTACAATCCAAATTTGCACCACATTGTGAATTTATTGGGCTCGATGATCGGCCCAACCTAAACTACTCAAAGAGAGCATGTAATTTAACATCTATACGCGTCTCAAGAGCCTCCAATTAGGTTTTGAATAAGCCCACCGATATCATGATGTAAGTATCTACAACCTTTCAAATCAACTAATTAAAGAGTATAGCAGCAATCTTCAAGTTGAAGGTAGTAGTGGCAGTGATGTCGGGGCTGCAGTGGTGAAGTCTCTAAGTGAAGGATGGCAGCCAAGGGTAGCAGTAACGCTGGAGGAACAAAATGACAGTAGTAATGTCAGCTGCGGTCCTTCGGTGATGCTACAATGTTGATGCTGCAATGTTGTCGAGACTATAATTTTTTAGGTGGCGGATATTTGTTAGAAGATAGCAGCCAAGAGATCTGAGTCAGAAGGTAGCAGTGATGATAGAGGAAGAAGAGGGTAGCAGCAACGTCGGCTGTAGCTGCGGTGCGACTTCGTGGCTATAGGCGGCATCGGTTGCAGCAAGGGTGTGACTATAATAGGAGGAAGACGAGACACCGATGTACATGACTGTTGCAGAGGAGGGCAGCAGTGGTATGGAGTGAGAGACCACTACTATTGTGTTCAATTTGTTACTGGCCGTGAACAAGATAGTTGGTAGCGAATGATTGTTGCGGGCTGCGATGTAAGCAAATTGCAGTGAAAGATCGCTACTAGTTGCTTTTTGCTACAAGGATCGCTGTTGGCTACGATCAAGGAGGATGGTAGCAAGAGGTCACTGTTTGTAGCATTGGGCAGTGAAAGATGCGTGCTGCGGTTGAAGTGATAAGGGAGATTAGGGGGTTGAAGGTTGGTGGACTGAAGGCTTCGGTTTTTGGGTACGATTTGTATCCATCTTTGGTGCCATTTAGGGCTATGGTTTTATGGAGTTTAGGCTACAAAATGATATGATTTTAGGGCTATGATAGTAGTAGATGAAGGTCAAGGAAATAGATTTTAGATATGGGATAGATGGCAGCAAAGATAGGTGTATCGGTAAGGAAAGTTGGCTGAAAATGTAAGTGGATCAATAATGAAGTAGGCTGCGGTTAGGGCTAATTGGGATGGCTGTTTGGCTATGATTTTATTAGAATTTTTTGGGGATTAATAGTAGGAACTGAAGATGAGAAGGGGGAGTCTCAAATGTAGAAAAGATGGTAGTGAGATCCGATAAAATTTTGATGGAAGATCATTGCGGTATATGTTATACTACCGAACAGAATTCTTATTGAAGAAGCAGCAGTTTCTCGATGATAATTCCAGCAAAAGTCTAAGAAATTTATGGAGAATTTCAATATCAGAATCTGGGTTCAGATGGTGACAGTAGTAGTAATATGGATCAAGAAAATTTTGACAGCGTAATGGAAAAAAAATTATTGAAAATAAGATCACAGAATTTTCATCATAAAATTTTAGCACCGCGTGATGAATAATTACAATACTATAAGTCCAGATCCAAAAGGAGTTTCTTCTAGAGATTAGTCTTAGATGAAAGCCAAGATAATCTATGAATTTGTACAAATTTCGGCCAAAAAGGATAAATAAAAGTTTGGTTTCAAGATGCTAATAAGCTGAGGATAGATTCTTTATTGTAAAAATTCTAGTACTGCGTGATGATGAAAGAAGACACAATAAAATTGGTTTTAAAGGAATATTTTTTTAGAAATCAATCTAAAATGAAAGTTGAGTTGATCTATAGAATTGTGTGAAAATTTTGGCTAAAAAGGAGAAGAAATAACCTAGTTTCAAAAGGCAAATAGGTGGTTAAAATTTTTCTGCAGCTTTTCTAATTTGCAACGATGATAACATTTACGATAGTAGAATTTTGCAGCAAAGAAACTTTGGAAAAACGTATCTCACGTAAGGATAAAGGAATAGCAGTAGCAAGAGGCATAGGTTTTGGAGCTTTTACTGGACTTATGATATTGACGTAGAGGATGACAACAAATTGATGGATTTGCGGCTTGGTGGGCGACTGTGGATGAAGGCGACGTCAAAAGCAATTTTGAAAATTGCTTGGAAGATGGAGGTATAGATAATGGCTATAGGGGATCAACCCCTGGAACGCTGTAGGGGTTCCTCCCTCCTAGACTTGGTATAAGGCTGAAATAAAATTGATGATTGCTTGATAAAAAGAGGTGGAAGCTATATGCTTATATAGGGCTCCAAACCCTAGCCCTATGGGGTGTTTGCCTAACTAAAATTATCATTTTGCCCCTTCTATATCCTACCTGCCTTAAAGGGAACAGGTGGCGGCTAGGTTGGCTCTATAGCTAACCTAATCAGGGGGAAACCCTGGCCGACCAGCCCAGTAAAGGGGGCAGTGGCTACTAAACTCTAAGGCCCTAGTCTAAACCCTAACTACACTTCTTTATAGGATAAAAACTACTAGGTGTGGTTTCATTACAATCTTACAAGGTTTTATTTAACTACTTCTAGGGTGATTATGACTCAACACTGTTGGAATTCTATCATCCTCCCTCATAATATTCTGTCATATAGCTGAATTGTGGATTGATCTTGCTTTCTTAAAAGAGGTGGAGGCTACATGCTTATATAGGGTTCCAAACCCTGGCCCTAGGGGGTGCTTCCTAAGTAAATTCTTCCTGTTGCCCTTCCTATAACTAACATGCATAAATAAAGGGGGCGGCGGCCTAAGTGGCTACACAAGCCATGCTCCTCTGCTAGAAACCATAGCCGACCAACCCGGTGAGGGGGGTGGCGACTAGGAAACCCTAAGGTCCTAAATTAAGCCCTAGCCACACTTCATTATAGGATATAAATGACTAGGTGGGGTTTTATTTCAATCTCACAGGATTCTTATTGATTACTTCTATGGTGATTAGGACTCGATCTTGCTGAAGTCCTATCAAACCCGCTCTCTTAAAATTAACCTTGTCCTCAAGGCTGAGGTTCCATGAACTCAGGGGATTTGGGTCTTCAACTCATCATCAGCTTGGGTGTCAGTTGGAAGAATTTGGGCTAAGTCATCATCTTTAAATTTTCATCTGAGGTGGGACACCTGGAGGATCAATTGTAATCTTGATCCGGTGCACGGCTCTGATCTCCATGTTAGAGCCCCAATGTGATCTCCAATTTTATAAGGTCCAAAGAAATAGGGAGACTACTTTCTTGAAGCTTGAATTTTGTGTTAGTGGAGCTAGAGATAAAAGGGGACTTGATCTTTTTTAGGAAACTTTCTTCTGCGCTAGTGTTTGTTAGGGAGAAGTTTCTTCCTTGCATGGGCTGCCACATGGTTGCTCTGTAATAGTAGTCACACCTTCTTCTATAGTAAGGGTTGTCCTTTGATAAAATCTCTAGTGGTATGAGCCTGATCTAAGTTTGATGTGGATAGGAGTGGTGATTTTTTTAGACCCATTTTCACTTCTTCGTGCTGTTAACCATCTTGCATAAGGATGATGCTAACCCCCACTCTAGATGTGTCTACTCTAATAATAAACATCTCGTCACAATTTAATGTGGATAATATCGTGGTTGTGAGGGCTATAGTTCCACTTGGCCAAGGTGGTGCATCTTTCTTTATAATGAGAGGGATGATGTTCATGCTTCGTTGAGTCCTGCGAAGCATAAATACTAGAGGGGCTCAATTTTCTCACAGTCTTGGGCCATAGATCAGAGGTCATTATTAAGGAAGTCTTTAAGCATCATGGTCCGATCCTGAGGAAAGTCATGGACGTCACCTGAGATCAGAAACCATGGTGAGTTCGGTGGGATGTAACACTTTAGAAGTATCTTATTTCCGGGAAAAAGGATGTAGGGATATGTAATAGTAGGAAATAAGCATGGTCAAACAATCTATATCTCTATCATCTCTTGGATGACACTTTTATCTTTGATATTTTAAGGTTGTAGAAAGTAATCTAACTGAGCAACAACTGGTAGAAGTTTCAGCCTGTTCAGCATAGGGGGGTCGGACAACTTTAGAGGAGGTAATCAGCTCAGTTTGGTGGAGATGCCCAAAATTTCAGCAAGCAATGGAAGAGGGTTCTTATCTTTAATCTCATGAAACCCTTGAATTTGAATTGGGAAACTACTGGATTTTTCTTTTGGTACCCCCTCCAAGTGTTGTGTTATGGTTGTAGTCATTGGGCTCCCTCATAGAATCACCAGGCTTTCTTTTCTAAAAAAATTCATGGTTAGCTTTGAAAAATTTTAGAAAACATCTCCAATCGTAGATAACCAATCAATGCAAAGCACTATATCAAAACCATCAAGAGGGAGAAGAAAAAAATCAGCAACTACGTCTTGCTCCTGTAGGCTCAGTTTAACTTGCAGGCACTTCCAATTGCACTTTAGAATTTGGCCATTAGCTACCTTGACTTCGAACCCATTGTAATATTCTTTTTGGAGTATTAAGTGGGCAGCAACCTTACTGCTGAAGTTGTGTGTGCTCTAAGTGTCGACGAGGATGATGATGGACTACTGCTCGAGAAACCCTTCAATCTTCAATTTTTGCAGGTTGGTGTAGCCGGCTAAGGTAAGGACCGTGCGGGTGGCTGGTTGTGGTGTATCCTTCTTCTTGGGCTCGAGAATTGTATCTTCAAGTTTGGGCTCCTTTGTCGATCCATCATGAAAGTCTTCTCTTATTAGTTTCTTCGGCTAAGGGGATCGACTGATAGTAGGGGAGGTGAAAGCTTTGGTGCTGCTGGTCAGGGAGTGACCCTAGTTTTCTAGGCTTCATAGTTCAACTACTCCTCTTGATGTCGTACGAAGGAGATAGCTGCTTTAAGTGTGTATGGCTGTTGCGCTTTAACTCCTTCACGAATCTCTAGCTTCAAGCCCTCAATAAAAGTCCTAAATATATGCTTTTCAGCTCAATCATAAGTTTGATTAGATAACCTTTTAAACCTAGTTTGGTACTCTTGGATGGTAGAGGTTTGATGGATCATCATTAATTCTTCATCATGGTTCTTAAAATCAATTAATGCTGAAGGTTTATATGTTGTTGGTTGGGATGTGGCTCTCATGCTCTGAGCATCTTGATTGAGGTGCCCTTCTTGAGGTTGTGTAAAGGAGGTCGATGTCATCGAGGTGTAGGGCTGCCATGTCTTAACTTTATTTCTTATCTCCAGTGGGCTCTTTTTGTAATCTGAATTTGCATGATGTTATGATCTTCTTGGGCTCGACGATCGGCCTAATCTAAACTCCTTGAAGAGAGTCTGTAATTTAGCATTTATACGTATCTTGAAAGCCTCCAACTTGGCTTCGAATAAGCCCACCGATGTTATGATGCAAGGATCTCCAACCTATCAAATAAACTGACTGAAGAGTGTAGCTGCAATTTTCAAGTTGAAGGCAGCAATGTCGGGGCTGCGGTAATGAAGTCTCCAAGTGGAGGATGACAGCCAAGGGTAGCAGCAATGGTGGAGGAAGAAGATGGTAGCAGTAATGTCAACTGTGGTCCTTCGGTGATTCTACAATGTTGATGATGCAATGTCATCGAGGCTGTGAGTTTTTAGGTGGCTGATATATGTCAGAAGATGGCAACCAAGAGATCTAAGTCAAAAGGCAGTAGAGACGATGGAGGAAGAAAAGGGCAGCAGCAACGTCGACTGTGGCTACACTGCGACTTTATGGTTGCAAGTGGCGTCAGTTGCAGCAATGGTGCGGTTGCAATAGGAGGAAGATGGGTAGTGGTGTGCATGGTTATTGTGGAGGAGAGCAGCAGTCGTATAGAGCAACAGATGGCTACTATCATGTTCAATTTGTTGCTAGCCTTGATCAAGATAGTTGGCAGTGAACGATTATTACGGGCTGTGATGTAAATAGATTACAATAAAAGATTGTTGTTGGTAGCTTTTTGCCACAAGGATCACTGTTGGCTGCGATCAAGGAGGATGGCAGTGAGAGGTCGCTATTGACAATATTGTGCATTGAAAGATGCATGCTACAATTGAAGGGATAAGGGAGATTAGTTGGCTGAAAGGTTGATTGACAGAAGGCTGCAGTTTTTTGGTACTGATTTTATGGCAGTATTGGGTGCGATTAGGGGCTACGGTTTTGTGGAGTTTTAGCTACGATTTGCTATGGTTTTCGGGTTGTGATAGTAGTGGATAAATGTTGGGAAAGGGGATTTTGGATCTGGGATAGATGGCAGCAAAGGTAGGTGGATCGATAAGGAAGGTTGGATGAAAAGGTAGGTGGATTGGTAAGGAAGGTTGGTTGTGGATTAGGGCTGATTTGGGTGACTATTTAGGATCAGTTTAGGGTGAGATTTAGAAAGATATTTGGTGAAGATGTTAGGGTTTGTAGATGAGAGAAAGAGTTGAAATCCCATAAAAGATAGCACTCAAAATCAATGGAATTCGATGAAGAAAGGTGCTACGATATGCTATCTTGCTAAACAGATTTTACATCAGAGAAATGATGAATTCTCAACATAAATTCTAGAGGAAAATTCAAGAAAAATATATAGATACCCTAGATTTAAATGTGATCAATATCAAAAAAAAGTTTAACAAAATTTTGACAGAGTAATGGTAGGGAAATAAGGCAAAAGATGGAAGGTAGATCTTTTGTCATAAAATTCCAACACTGCGTAATGACAAAATAAGACACAATAAAACCAGTTCTAGGAGAATTTTTTTTTTAGAGATCAATCTTAGATGAAAGCTAAGTTGATCTATGAAATTATATAAAAGTTTTGGCCAAAAACGATGAACAAAAGTTTGGTTTCAAGAGGCTAAAATGTAAAAGACAGATTCTTCATTATAAAATTTCAGCACTGCACGATGAAGAATTGCAGGGCTATAAGTCTGGATCTAGAAAGAGTTTTTTCCAGAGATTAGTCTTAGATAAAAGCTAAGATGATCTATAAATTTATGTAATAGTTTCAACCAAAAAGGATGATCAAAAGTTTAGGTTCAAGAGGCAATAATCGACTGAAATTTGTCTACAACTTTTCCCCTTCGCAACGATGTTAAGTGACGATAGAATTTTGTAGCAAAAAAATATTAGAAAAACTTCTCCTATGTATAAGATAAAGTAATAGTAATAGCAAGAGGCATAGGTTTTGGAGTTTTTACCAGATCTATAATGTTGATGCAGAGGACAATAACAGATTGATAGATCTGCGGCTTGGTAGGCGATGATGGATGAAGGCGACATTAAAAGTAATTGTGAGAATTGCTTAGAAGATAGAGGCAACAAAGATGGCTACAGGTAGCAGGAATGTGGCTTTGATATCAGATGATAGAACCCCAGATGAAGCTCTATAGATTTTGATCTTTGAGGGGGATCAACCCTTGGAACGCCATAAGGTTTCCTCCCTCCATATAGTTGGTCATATAGCTGAATTGTAGTTTGATCTTGCTTTCTTAAAAGAGGTGGAGGCTACATGCTTATATAGGGCTCTAAAACCTAGCCCTAAGGGGGTGCTTCCTAGTGAATTCTCCCTTTTACCCCTCATATAACTACCATATATAAATAAAGGGGGGCGGCGGCCTAAGTAGTTGCACAAGCCATGCTCCTCTGCTATAAACCCTAGCTGACCAACCCAATAAAGGGGGGTGGTTGTTAGGAAGCCCTAAGGCCCAAAATTAAACCCTAGCCACATTCTTTATAGGATAGAAATGACTAGGTGGGGTTTTATTATAATCTCATAGGGTTCTTATTAATTACTTCTAGGGTAATAAGGACTCAATCCTACTGGAGTCCTATCATTTTCCTTTTAAGGTGATAGGCTACATCTTTATCTACCCCTCATATTCTCCTCCCTCCCTCATCTTCTTAGCCAACTAGCCCTTCCCTACTATCAAGTCCTCCTTGTGAGAAGATGCACAAGAATTACAAGTTTTGGGCCATGGTTGGAGGAGCATTGCTACAATGATCCATCATGTGGATATCACTAGAGAGGAGGATATTTGACATTCTTCATCCTCTTCATTTGGATCTATAATTTCTAGGATATACGATCTCCCTAGGTAATCAATCTCTTACGCATCGCAGTTTTCGATTTTACAAGTTTTTCGTGCACCAATCTTTACACGATGACTTGATATATGATTAAGAAGAACGAGAGTTGATTGATAGGGAAAAAATTTTACAACTATTGAGGGACAACCTCTCGACCGCCCAAGCAAGAATGAAGCAGTAGTCTGACATACGTTGGAGATTGAGTCTTTCTTCACCTTCAGCCCTACAATAGATATCAATCAAGACCCGAGCATCAATAAAGCTATCTACCCACTTTTATAGACCCTACATAATTGTGGAGTGCATTGGAGCTGTGGCTTATAAGATTAGATCTACTTGCAAACTCCAAAATTCATTCGGTCTTCCACGTGTCCTACCTCAAACCAAAGTTTAGAGAAAATGAATCAACCTAGAGCCATCTACTTGACACCTATGCTGTTGGAGAGGTCTAGGTTTAGTCAAAGACTATACTGGACTGTAGGATTGTGATGCACCGCCGACGCCCCTCTACTAAAGTGCTAGTGTAGTGGACTAACTTGCATGCTGAAGATGCTATATGGGAATCCTATGAAGAACTGAAGACAAGGTTCCTAGAGTCCATGGAGGCTTCACCTTGAGACAAGGTTAATTTGAAGAGAGCAGGTCTGATATGACCGTAGCAAGTTCGGGTCCTTGTCGATTGAGTCATGATTGTAATAAACCCTAATTAGTCGATCACCTTTGAATGAGAAAGTCGACTAGGGTTTGATGGATCTACCCAAATGTTTATAATTTTTGTGATAAAACTTATTTTTTGATTTTAAATAATGATGCATAATTTTAAAAGACTTGGACATGCTTGTATAAAATCAATCACAACTAAAAAGAAAATTGATTTTTGTTAAAAATTTCTCTATCTCTAAAGATTTTCAATTTTTCAATAAGAGATCCTCAGTCATTGTTGAATCTATATTTTTGAATCTCTTAAATTGATTTTGATAATTTAATAAGTTGAATTTGAATATGACTTTTCAACAAAATCATGGACTTTCTCATAATCTCTTGACTTGAGGTTTCTTTTTGTTGAATCAAATTTTTTTTGATCTTCTACGATTTCTTCTTTTTACCAATTACTAAAGAAAAAGACTTATTCAAATAAACCATGATCTTGATAACTTGACATTTCTTATATATGAATCAAAATCTTTTACTAATTGATCTCCTAAGTTTTCTTTTCGTTATTTACTAAAGAGGAGATTTATATAAATGAATCATGATTTTTCTCTTGATCTCTTGAAATTCATGACTTAAGATTTCTTTTAAAGATCACCTACTATTTGATTTCCTAAGATTTCTTTTTGTTATTTACTAAAAAGTAGATTTATTAAAATAAATCATGTCTTTCGGTATTCATGACTTGATCTTTCATGATTTTTTATATTAATATCTTTCATATTATGATTTTTATTTGACTCCCTTGTATTCATGAATTATATACCTCATCACCAAATTGATTTTTTATGATATCTTTTATGTGATGATTAGAATAGCAATGTAAGAGATTTTGCACCATTGTATCCTTCCCTTCCTTTTTTGACAATAACAAAGGAGGAGAAAAACTTGCTAGCTTACACATTTCAATGAAAGACTTTTTGTTAGAACCCTTGCAGATTCTAAGCTTGGGGTTTAATCTCTATAGGGGATCAACATCCTGAAACTCTGTAGGGGTTCCCTCCTCTAAGGTATTTGGCGCAATAGATAAAGAAAAATTAATCTTATTAATGATGAAATAGTGGTGGCTACATTAGTTTATATAAGAACTTAAAACTCTAACTCCTATAGGACTCCTATTCCATGAAGACTCCTCCCTAATAAAAGACTCCATCTCCTAGTGAAATTCCTACTCCAAGTAAATTAAGACTCCAACTCCTAATTTAACTTCTAATCAACCTTAGATAGAGTACTAACTAAATCAAACTCTCTGTTTCTTACCTTAACTGCCTCCTCCCAGTCCTAGCCGACATCCCTTCATCAAGGTGGGTGACCAATTTGGTTGATTACAAGATTGACTTGGTTGACCTGACCCAAATCCAACTCTGGCTCCTAACCCGACTCTAGTTCAGTTGAATCCTAATCATACTAGGATTTGAGCTAATTTATTACAATGGATTAAAACCACTTCTTGTTGATCTAATATCAGGTCTAGGCTGACCAATAAGGCCTAATTTAAGGATTTGATTTAATTGACTAGGACCCGACTTAACTAGGGTCATAATAGACCCACCCTCTTTAAGACTTGTCCTCAAGGTTGAGCTTCATGTCTCTGGGTCTTGATCTGTAACTCCTCATAAGGCTCCCACGGGCCTCTATAGTAGGCGCATCCTACTCCTGCGGTCTAGCATCAATAGTAGTGATTGGACCGAGATGTGTCACGATCCTGTGATCCTACATGATCATCAGCTGAGCTTGGCTCTCCTCATCAGCTTGGGTGTCGGTTGGATAGATCTGGGTTGAGTTGTCCTTTTTAAACTTTCATTTGAGGTGGGATACCTAGAGGATCAATTGTATTTTTTATTTGGTGTGCAGATCTGATCTCCAAGTTATGACCCCAATGTGATCCCCAATTGTACAAGGTCCAAATTAGAAGGGGGGCCACTTCCTTAAGATTCAAATTTCCTACTGGTAGAGCTGGAGATAAAGGGAAACTTAGTCTTCAACAAAATTTCTTCTACTCTGGTGTTTGTGGGGGGGGGGGGGGATGTTTCTTTCTTGCATGGACTGCCACGTGGTTATTCTTTAATAATAACTGAGCCTTCTTTTGAATAATAGCTACCCTCATATAAGGTTCTCGGTGGTGTGAGCCCGATCTAAGTTTGAGGTGGATAGGAGCTGTGATTTTTCCGGGCCCATTTTTACTTCTCCTTCATGCTGCTGCCTTGTATCATGCCAAACTTTAGTTATAATTAATATCCTCTCATAGATTAGAAGCCTTATCTGAAGTATAGGGTGAGCCTCGGTGAATATTAGGGGTCAGCCAGCTTGCAAGAGGGTAGTGTCGATCTCAACTCTTATTATGTCTACTCTAATTTTGGATACCTCATCACGATCTGGTAATGCTAGGATCGATATAGATAACATCATGGCTATGAGTGCCCTATAGATGGTGGATGTATAGATGCCTTCCTCCTATTATTTCAAAATTTAAATCTCCATCTAGTCATAGATTCCCTGTTGGTATATTCGCTAGAGGGACTCGATCTTCTTGCAGTCATCGGCAGTGAAATGGAGGTAGTGGAAGTAGCCCGAGATCTGGGAGCATTGCATCAAAAGCCATAGCTGGTTCAGTTGGATATGACACTTCAAGGGAAAGATTATCCCTACAAACAAAGAGGCAAAGCTTTTAGAGATAAAGTGTCATTGCATGGGAAACGTCTCCTGGACGATCCTTTTAGCTTCGGCCTTCTAATGATATGGATGATAATATAGCCAAATAAGGGCTAGTGGTTCCTCTTGCAAGATCAGCATACGGAGGTCATGCAGCTTGGTTAGAAGTAGTCAGCTCAATCAGGTGGAGGCGCCTAAAATTTCTGCAAGATTCTTCAAGCACTGTGTTGTAATCGTAGTCACTTCACTCCCTTATTTCCCATATAAGGTCACCTATTTTCTTTTGTCATTCATAAGGTCGTTGGGGCTCCTAGTATCAGTGAGGATGGTGATGGGCTGATGCTTGATGAGGCCATCAACGTTCATGATCTACAAGTTTACATAGCTAGATGAAGCATGAAAGGTGTGAGCGATAGGTTACGATCTTTTCTTTATATCCTTCTCCTTGGACTCAAGAGGTGTATCTTTAAGTTTGGTGTCTTTAGTGGGTTTAATCATTAGAGGTCTTTCCTTTTTACTATGGTGGTCTTGGCTCCATAGAACATAGGCCCTTTATCGATTTGTCATGAGGCTCTTATCTTGTTAATTTCTTTGGTTGAGGGAGACGGCTAGAAGTGGATGGTGCTAGAGGTTTATATGCTACTAGTTGTGATGTGGTTCTAATGCTTCAAGCATCTCGATTGAGTTGTTCTTCTTAGATTCAGGCGAAGGAGATTGCGACCATCAAGGTGTAGGACTGCCATGCTTTTACTTCTCTTCTTATATTTAGCTTTAGTCCTTTGATAAATGTCAATAATAATTACTTTTCAGACCAATCACAAGCTTGGTTAGATAATCTTTCAAATCTGGTATGGTATTCTTGGATTGTGGAGGTTTGTTGGACCTTCGTGAGTTGACAGTTGATGTTCTTGTACTCGGAAGGTCCAAAGTAGATTAGCATGATAGAACCCCAGAAGGAGCTCTATAGATTTGACCCTTGAGGGGGATCAATCCCTGGAACACTATAGGGGTTCCTCCCTCTTAGATTCGGCACAAGGCTGAAATAAAATTGATAATTACTTAATTTAAGAGGGGGGGCAGCTACATCTTGAAATAGGGATCAAAACCCTAGCTTAAGGGGGTGCTTGTCTAAATAGAATTACCCCTTTGCCTCTCCTATAGCCAACCTACCATAATAGGAATAGGAGGTAGCTAAGTGGCTCTATAGCTGACCTAAGCAAGGGGAAACCCTAGCCGACCAACCCAGTAAGGGGTGTGGCGGCTACTAAGCCCTATGGACTAATCTATACCCTAGCCATACTCTATAAGATAGGAGTGAATTTATTATAATATAATAGTTTTTATTGACTAGTGCTAAGATGATTAGGACTCAACCCTACTGGAGTCCTATCAAGTCCACCCTCTTCAGGTTAGCTTTGTCCTCAAGGTTGAGGGTCCATAAACTTTGGAAACTGGATCTTAAACTCCTCATGTGACTTCCATGCTATCATTAACTGAACTTTGGCCTCCTCATCAGTTGGGGTGTTAGTTGGAAGAATTTGGGCTAAGTCGTCTTCTTTAAATTTTTAGTTGAGGTGAGATACTTGGCGGATCAATTGTAATCTTGATTTGGTGCGCGAATTTGATCTCCAGGTTAGGGCCCCAATGTGATCCTGAATTTTGCAAGGCCCAAAGAAATAGAGAGACCACTTCATTAAGGCTCGAGTTTCCTACTGATCGGGCTGGAGGTGTAGAAAAACTCGATCTTTAATTTTTCATCCATTCTGAAGTTTGTCCGGAGGTCGTTTCTTCTTTACATGTGCTGCCATATAGTTAGTCTATAGTGATAGCCAATCTTTCTCCTGGAATAGTGACTGCCCTCTGGTGTGATTCAGGATAATGAGAGCCTAATCTGGCATGAGCATGGATTATAATTCTTCTAGTTTTACTTCTCTTTCGTGTCATGGACTTGTATCCAACCATATTTTAAATTTGGTAGTAATTAGTATCTCCTGTAAAAATCTCATATTAAGTGTGGGGGAAGCCTCGGTATAAATTAGGAGTTGATTATCTTGTATACGAATGGCACCAATTCCAACTCCTGATGCATCAGCCTCAATGACAAAAGTGCGATCGAAATTGGGCAACGCTAGGACCGACGTCATTGTCATGGCTGCCTTGAGTCGTTTGAAGGCTACGAAGGCTTTATCTGACCACAAGAAGGAGTCTTTCTTCATTAAGGACATGAGCGGGGCATTGATCTTGCCATAATCTTTCACAAAATTTTGGTAGTAACCCATGAGTCCAAGGAAACTGCATAGTGATTGTACGTTTGTAGGTCTCGGCCATCCTTGCATTGTCTTGATCTTTGTCGGGTCCACCGCCACTCCATCCTCTGATATAATGTACCCAAGATACTCCACTTTACGTTGTAAGAAGCCACACTTTGACTGTTTAAAATAAAGATTATTCTCCCGAAGAATCGTTAGAACAGTTCTTAAGTGCTGAAAATGTATATCAATTGTAGGGCTATAAATGATAATATCATCAAAGAATACCAATATGAACTTGCATAGAAAACTTCGAAAGATGTCATTCACCAGGCTTTGGAAAGTAGAAGGAGCACTCATAAGTTCGAAAGGCATTACCAAAAACTCGTAGTGGCCATTATGCGTGCGGAATATAATTTTCAGAATATCTTCAGTGCATACCCGAATCTGATGCTATCCGGATCAGAGATCCAAGTTAGTGAAGACTCGGGCTCCTTTTAATTTGTCCAAGAGTTCATCATCTTTCTTGCACACTAACAACACCGGTGAGGAGTAAGGACTACAACTCGGTCGAACCACCCCGGTGTCAAGCATCTCTTTAATAATATTCTCGATCTCGTCCTTCTGTAAGTGAGGATAGTGGTACGGTCACAAATTTGCTAGAGGTTTACCAGGCAAAATAGGAATGCGGTGGTCATACGGTCGGTTAGGGGGCAGCCCGCGCGACTCCAAGAAAACATCCGTGAATTTGTTCAAGCAAAGGGAAAGCTTAGGATCTGAGTTTTGTATATTTTCCCCCATAGATGTGCTTTGTGTAAAACTTACTCCATTCATTGTGATGAAATGGTGGAAATTTGGCTCCCACGCTTACCTCGTAACGTGACATGTCTCCCTTTGCAATAAAATTTTATGATTAATTCAAAAAAATTCAGGAGATATCACCTAGTGTTGTAAGCCATTTGATCTTGAGTATGGCTTCGTAATCATCGATGGGTAGGAGGAATAAATCAGCTACCACTTCTTGGTCTTGGAGGAGTAGTTTCACCCGTGGGTACCGTTGGTCGCAATTAAAGATTCGACCATTGGCGACTTTTACGTCGAACTTGTTGCAAACTTTAATTTGAAGTGCCAAATGTGTAACAACCTTACTATTGAGGAAGTTATTGGTGCTGCCCATATCGATGAGAACGGTGATGGGTTGCTATTTTAGAAGTCCTCCAACTTTCATCATCTGTAGGTTGGAGTGGCCGACCAATGCGTGCACTACGTAGTTAGCTAGCTGGGACACTTCCTTCATGGCTTCTTTTTTAGGTTCAAGGGCTTCTTCATATATTTCATTGTCCTTATCCTCTGCTAGTTCAATCACGAGGAGCTGGCCCTTTTTGTAGCGATGTTCATAACTCCATGGTTGGTTGTAATGCCAACATAACTCCTTGGCCGATCATTTGCGAAGCTTGTCTCTTGTCAACTTTTTTAATGGAGGGGCTTGGATGATAGTAGAGGGGGCAGTAGGCCTCGACATGGCTGGTTGGGGAGCAACCCTTGTCCTTCGTACCTCGTGGTTCAATTGTTCTTCTTGAATATGCGTGAAGGAAATTATCGCCATAAGAGTGTACGGTTATCGCACCTTTACTTCTCGGATCTCTAGCTTTAGGCCCTCAATAAATGTACCTAAAAGTTGTTTCTCAGACCAATTCTCAGTTTAGTTAGATAAATGCTCAAACCTTATATGGTATTCTTATATTGTAGAGGTTTGACGAATCTTTGCTAATTGTCCGTCGATGTTGTTGAAATCGGTTGGTCCGAAGTGGTTTAGTAGTCCTTCCTTGAATTGCTACCAAGAGAGTCCTTTATAGGTATACTCAAATCAATTAAACTACTAAATAGCATCTCCCTTGAGGTGGATGGTAGCAATCTCCACCCATGTGGCATCGACGGTTCGGTAGAACCGAAAATAGTGCTCCACGCATGAGATCCAACCGATCGAGTCTCATTCCCATCTAGGGAAGTAAACCTTCATACATAGATTATTGAGATTTGAGGTGATGTAGCTATGTTCTTGAGGATTGTCTCACCAATCTGAAGTCTCTCCGTTGTGATTTCCTCAGGCTCGGCAGTCGGCCAATGCTGAATTCGGAAAATGGATCATATCTTCTCTTCCATACGGTTTTCAAACACTTCAAGCTTTACATCGATAGCCTCCTCTGATACCATAGTATATACCTCTAGATCTGTAATATTGAGATCTTTTTCTGTTGTCAGGTTAGTGGCATGGGAATTTTGGAGAAGGGGCTGGCCGGTTGAAAGGTGAATCGGTTTGGATGGAAGTAGGCTGTGGTTTAGGATAGACTTGGGGGGTTGTTTGGTTTCAGTTTAGGGTAGGGTTTTGAAGAGTTTTTGGTGAGGATAGTAGAGTTTTGAGATGAGGAAAGAGAGTCCAAAATCTCACAAAAATAACACTTAAATCTAATAAAATTTAGCGAAAAAAAGTGTTGCGATGTGCCGTCCTACTGAACCAGTTTTACATCAGAGAAATGATGACTTCTCAACATAAATTCTAGAAGAAAGTTTAAGGAAATTATACAGAAACCCTTGGTTCAGATGTTGTTAATACCAATAAAAAGTTTGACGAAATTTTGGTAGCATAACAGTAGGAAAATAGGGCAAAAGACAAAAGGCAGATTTCTTCATCGTAAAATTCTAGAACTACATGTTGGTCAAATATTGCACAAGAAATCCAGTTCTAGAAGGAGGTTTTTTGAGAAATTAAATCCAGATAAAAGCCAACTTGATCTTAGGAATTATATAAAAATTTTAGCTAGAAAGGAGAAGAAATAAGCTGGTTTCAAGAGGCAAAATCACGACTAAAATTTCTGTAGCGTTCTGCCTTCGTAAACAATGATAATGTTTGCGACAAACAAAATTTGCAGCGGATAAAATTTGGAAAAAAAATTCAATGTGTAAAGTAATGAATCTTGCAGTATTGAAGAGGCATGGATGATAAAAAGCTGCTAGACTTTCAGATCAAACGTAGGGGGCAGCGGCTGACTAATTTGATCTATGACTGGGGTGGAAGGTGGAGGCGCGTGTCACAACAATTGTGGGAATTGCTTGGGAAGGTGGAAGCATGGATGACGGCTACAGGGGCAGCAAGATCGCTACACTAATACCGTATGATAGAACCCCAAAAGAAGCTTTATAGATTTTAACCCTTGAGGGAGATCAACCCTTGGAACGCTGTAGGGGTTTCTCCCTCCTAGATTCAGCACAAGGCTAAAATAAAATTGATAATTGCTTGATTCAAGAGGGGGGCAACTACATCTTTAAATGGGGATCAAAACCCTAGCTTAAGGAGGTGCTTGCCTAAATAAAATTACCCCTTTATCCCTACTATAACTAACCTGCCTTAATAGGAACAGGAGACGACTAAGTGGCTCTATAGCCGACCTAAGCAGAGGGAAACCCTAGCCGACCAACCCAGTAAGGGGTGTAGTGACTACTAAGCCCTAAGGGTTAATCTAGACCCTAGCTATACTCCTTTGTAAGATAGAAGTAGCTTTATTATAATCTAACAGGATTTTTATTGACTAGTACTAAGATAATTAAGACTTAACCCTGCTGGAGTCCTATCACAGTAACCCGCTCCTAAATTGTCTCCATGTCAGGACTCCTTGGGTATGCTCAAGCCAAATGTACCATTGTATTGTATCTCACTCGAGGTGGATGGCAGTGATGTCCACTGTGGTATCCTCCGATGTTCGGTGATAGCGGAAGTAGCATTTCGCGCATGAAAGCCATCCCGTTGGGTCTCCCTCTTCCCATTGAGGGAAGTCCACCCTCATGAGTAGCTACATCAAATCAGTGGCTTATTCTTCCTTCTCGGGAGGCCTCTTTTTGTGACCTACACTTTCACCTTGCTGTAATTTCATCAAGCTCGATGATCATCCCAATCTGAATTCTATGAAGAGAGTGCATAGTCTATCCTCTATGCATGTCTCGAAGTCCTCCAACTTGGCACCATTCAGATCTTCCGATGCCATGGCGTAAGACCCTAGATCTATAGTATTAAGATCATTCTCTTGTTGTTGGGTCAATGGTATGAACTGGTTGGGTGGGTTGGTGGTTGAAAGAGGTGCTGGATCAAGGGTAGATAGATGTGGTTTGGGGCTGATAGGTTGTTATTTTTGGTTGTTGTTAGGGCTGTGGTTTGGAGTAACTATAGGAGTCATATAGGGGATATGATGGTTGAGGGTTAAGGTTAGAGGGTTGATTTAGGATTGCTATTAATGACAACAATGGATTTGGTAGAGATCAGGTGTGGATGCAGCAAGTTGTACTGAAGGTAGTGCAACAAAATTTTTTCATCAAAGGGGTTGCTATTGATACTATTATTTGGGGCTGTTGTAGAGGCTATAAGGAGGGGTTTGGTAATAGAGGTTTAGGGTTAAAGGGGTAGATTAGGGTTGTTGTTGATGGTCGTGATCGGTTTGGTAGGGATTGATGTTGGTGTAGCAAGATATACCGAAGGGTAATGCTGTAGGATTCTTCATCAAGAAATAGTAATTTTATAATGAAAGAATTCCTGCCATGTGCCAAGGGTTTTGGAATGGTTTGATAACAAGAAATAGATAATAATTGAGGCTAGATCAATGCTAAGTATTGAAGAGAATATGACAACAAAATATGGCAACAAGTTTTTGGCAAAAATACAATAGTAAAGTAGTGGGTGGCTGTTTTGGTTGTAGTTTTACGTTGCTATTTATGTAAGATTATGTGGCCCTTATTAATTGAATAAAATATATTATGGATTATTTGGATTCTGATAAAAGATATTAGTCAATATTAAATATAGTCCATATTATATTGGGATATTTTAGGGGATGCCCTTGATGGAAGGAACTCTCCTAATAACTTACCCTAGACCCTCTGCTCTCGCCTATAAATAGACAGGACCTACTCTAAGCCTATATACAGCACGACACAGCACAGATATGCACAACACAACAAAGAAGCGCAAAGGGGTGAATAGATTAAGAGATTACAGTTATCCTCTTGATCTAGATCAAGAGATTACGGTTATCCTCTTGATCTACTAAAAACTATCAATTAAGGTGGTCATATGAAATGATAGGAAGAGAGAAGAAGGGGTCTAGATCTATTCTAGTTCCTCTTGTAGATCGATACTTGACGTTATTCAGATCTGACTAGCGGTGCTCTTAAAGATCTAATTGGATCTCACGCAGATGGCATCTAAAGGTACGTAACGTAAACAGATCTAGTATTATTTGATTTCAATCTTGGCATAATAATTTTTTTTCCACATAAGAGATTGCATAATTATAGTTTTTATGCCAACAATTGGTATCAGAGCCAGGTTTGAGATCAAAAATATTAGATATATTATTTTTATTTACGATACATTGATCTAAATATTTTATTGATTTGTTTTCCTATCTGTTAATTTTAATCTTTTGCTTGCGAATGATTCTTGATTGTCGTTGTGTGTTAAGACACAGTAATCTTGTCACGTTTTTGGTCGGATCTGCCTACGACAATAGTGTGTGCGCTCGGGCGATGCCGCGGCAGCGGGCAAGCGATCGCCTGTGAGAGGCCCGTCTAACGGCGGCCACAGTGTGGTGGCGGCAAAAGGGGAGGCTAGGGTTTTTCCTTGAGAAAATTATAGTTTTGCCATTGAATCAGAAAATTATAATTTTACCATTCTCCTCAAATTACAGCTTTACCATTCATCGAAATTACAATTTTACCCGGTTATTTACATTTTTACCCTTATGATTTATTAATCCTATAATCTTAAAAAAAATCTGTAATTCTTTTTTATATTTTTTTAGAATTACAGTTTTGTCATTATAAAATTAAGAAATTTTGGTTATTTTCTCAATTATAAAATTGATCAATATATAATCTAATAAAATTTAATTATGATTATATTTTGATTATTCAATGATTATATTTTATTTTTGAGCAATTTATTTAATTAGACTTATGGGCTTCTCCAATTAAATAAAATTAATCAATAAAAAATATAAATTATTGTTTTTTTATAGTTTTCTCATATGAATTATTAATTGCATGTGCTAAATCTAATTATTGGTTTTTGGATATTTATTCAGTTTTTTACATGCAAATATTAGTAATTATGAAATAATATTTATTTTTCACATAAATGCATGATTTATGTATTATCATGATTACAGTTATCATATGATTTTTTACTTCTAATTAAGTGTTCAATAATTATTATGGTTGTTATCCTATTATTGAACTATCTCAGCGTGAATTAGTTTAAATGAACTTGAGGAATATTATTTGTAGTTCATCTCCTTAAGTTATACCTAATCGGTAGCTGCTAAAGTAGCTTGGGATGGTAGGCTTATAGGATATGAAATACAATTAAAGTCTTGTCATTAATAGAATAATTTAATTTATATTTTAGATTACTGCATTGGTCTTATAGTCACCAAAGTGGCTTTGATCAATGATTTATAAAATTACATTAAGGAACAAGTCCTCATTGACATTAAAGAAATAATATTCAAAATTATATGCATAATTAGGAGATTTAGATAATCCCAAAAGATAATCTATTTTAAATAATTATGTGATGGGGTAGGATGATACTGTTTTGGATATCGTTGCAGTTTAGAATTGTATACCCAAAGGTAGCAAAACTATTCCACAAGGATGGTATAAGTCCTTCATAAATGATCTTGTATGAACACTAGATATGTCAATATTTTTACCCAAAGGTTAAATATTAATAATATCAATAGTTCATCATATTTTGGTAAAACTCAAAGTATTAATGTTATTTTATATTCTGCAGTGGTATTCCCGTCCATACATTCTCATGCCTCTAGTGTCCCCGTACTCTCTGGATCAAATTATTCAGAATGGTTAGAGCATGTGCAATTTACATTGGGCATACTAGATCTTGATTTGGCATTGCTTGTTGAAAAGCCCGTAGAATTAACTGATAAAAATACTGTAGAACAAGTCAATGAAATGAAGGCTTGGGAAAGATCTGATAGGCTCAGTTTAATGTTCATAAGGATGTCAATTGCAAATAATATAAAGACTTTATTACCGGTTGCATCTAGCGCATGTGAATATTTAGAAGTTATTGAAGACAGATTTAAATCTGCTGATAAGTCATTGGCTGACACATTAATGAAAGAACTGACTACAGCTCAGTATGATGGTACTCGAGGAATTCATGATCACATCCTCAATATGGCTGACAAAGCTGCAAAACTTAAGACGTTGGGAATGAATGTTGATGAATATTTCTTTGTGCAGTTCATTCTTAATTCTCTTCCTTCTTAGTTTGGCCTATTCAAGATTCACTACAATACAAATAAGAATAAGTGAGACTTGAATGAGTTAACTAGTATGTGTGTTCAGGAAGAATTAAGATTAAAGCAGGAAAGTTCATATAATGTACTGATAATTACTTAAGGAGTTAGTAACGAGAAAAGAAAATCGAAGCATCATCCATTGAAGAAATTTGCCGGGTCTGAAAGTGTCAGACAAACTATTGAAAAGAAAGCTATTATAATAAAGTGATTCTTTTGTGGCAAGAAAGGACATGTAAAGAAGGATTGCATTAAACGTAGGACTTGGTTCGAAAAGAAAGGTATAAAATCAACCTTTATATGTTTTGAATCAAACATTGTAGAAGTTCCTTCTAATACATTGTGGATTGATTTTGGCGCTTCAACTCATGCTACTAATAATATACAAGGATTCCTTTCAATCCGAAAACCAAAAGAACATAAAAGATTCATAATTATGAGAAATTATCTCAAAGCAAAAATGGTATCAGTAGGGACTTATCGCTTACGCCTAGAGACGGGTTATCTGATGGATCTGGAAGACACATGTTTTGTTCCTACAATTTTTAGAAATTTAATTTCTCTATCTAGAATTGATGAGTTAGGATATTATTTTTCTTTTGGTAATGGTAAACTCAGCATATTTTATGATTCAATAAAAGTTGGTTCTGAAATTCTGTATGATGGTTTGTACAGAATTAATTTGAATATTGAGTTTACAAATACATTATTTACCCTGCAATCAAGTATTGGAATGAAACATAATTCTAATAATAAAAGATCTTCTATATTGTGGCATAGACGTTTAGGGCATATCTCCAAGGAAAGAATTGAAAGATTAGTGAAGGATAATATTTTAAAAAATTTAGACTTCACTGATTTTGATGTTTGCATAGATTGCATTTAAGGAAAGCAAACTAAGCATACAAAGAAAAATACCACAAGAAGTAAAGAACTTCTTGAAATTATTCATACTGATATCTACGGACCACTCCATATTCCTTGTTTTAGTGAAGAAAGGTATTTCATCACATTTATAGATGGTCTGAAGCCGAGTAGTAGCCCACTCTTAAATTGCCTCTATGTTGAGACCTTGGGTGTGCTTGTACTAATTATACCATTGAGCAACTTATCTTCCTAGATGGATGACAGTAATATTGATCATAGAAGCCTCCAAGGTCTTGTGATAGTGGAAATATCACTTCACGTGAAATACACTTGGTCAAGTCTCCATCTTCCCATCGAAGTCCACCCTAGTGCGTGGGCACGATGGGTCTGTCACTTGTCTTTCCTTCTTTGTTGGGTTCTGGGGGTTGGGTGTTGGTGTTTTGGGTTAGTGCTTATAAAAATTTACTTTGATTTAAATACTCACTCAATAAAAATCGTATTGGAAATGCGTTTTAGCGTAGAGATACGCTTAAACGTAAAGATATTTGTAAGAGTGTAAGCAAAGGTAGTAGATAATTAAGCAATGAACATAAAGAGCAAAGAAGAGAAATCAAACCAATTTTATAGTAGTTCGGTCCCCTTGACCTACGTCCACTCCTAATTCATCTTCACTTGAGGCCACTAGCTTCCACTCCTAATCCTTCTCAATAGGCAAAGATCAAACATCCCTCTTATAGCTCTATTCTCCTTTTATAGGTTTAAGAGATAACCTTTACAATTCTCTTAGCTCTCCCTTAAACAAAAATTACACAAGAAGAAATGAGAAGAGCTCTCAAGGGATTACAACATCATTTTTACAAGTTTTTCACCCTTGATTCTTACTCATTCACCAGCAAGAAAGGGTGAGGTATTTATAGGCCCCAAATAGCTTCAAAAATGGAGTCAAAAATTAATTTTTAAATGTTCCTGAGGTGCTAGTCTTGAAGACTGCATTCTAGGCGGTTCAACTGCCTAACAATTTGGGAGACTATGTTTGGGCAATTCAACCGCTTGACACACCTTTGAAGACTGTGTTATCTTAGAGACCGTATCTTCGAAGATCGTGTCTTATCTGACCTTGGGTTACTTAAATGACTTTTATAATAAGTCCAAATCAGCTTTAATTAAGGCCTAATGGTCTCCTAATTGAGTTAGTAAAAACTAACTCTCATTATGATGCTAACTATGATTCTCAACATACAATCTTCATTGTCCGATCATCTCTCGGTGAACTCTCAGCATCCTTTCAATGAACCCCCAACGAGCTCCCAATTTCCTTCGGTGAACTCCTAGTATTCTTCCGACGAACTCTCATCGAGCTCCCGACATCCTGTCGATGAACTCCTGAGAACTACTCGGCAAACTTCTGGTGAGTTCTTAATGAGCTCCCGATTTCCTTCGGTGAACTCCCAACGAACTTTTAGCATTCCTCCGGTGAACACCCGGTGAGCTCCCGACAACCTATTGGCGAACTCCCGACGAACTTCCCAGCAAACTTCTGGTGAGTTCTCGGTGAGCTCTCGACAACATCATCCGAACCTCGGCCAACCTCCGACAAACTCTCGGTGAGCTCCCATTGCGTTGTTAGAACCTCAGCCCGATGCTCAAACTTAACTCCGGCCCAACATTTGATTGTACTGCCCTTTACTATCGTAGTTAATCCTTTATCATTTTCTTTAACACATAAGTTAGATCATAAAATCCATCAATTGATTTCATCATCAAAATCCAAGATTCAACAATCTCCCCTTTTTTGATGATGACAATCAATTGATGACGGAGTTAACCTTAACTCCCCCAATGTATATGTCATAGGATAAATACAATAAACTTGAATCTAAAATAACCCATCACTTTTGAATTCAAGTATAATATTTTTATAATTGAACCATTCATGATATCATACATTATAAAATTTTCAAGGCATTCATTTTCTTGGTATCACATAAAATTTTTAATCATTATATTCACAATATAACCATGTCATCAATTATAATATAGCATTCATTTCAACTATTTCAATGATGTCAAAGTATCTCTCATGCTATCAATTATGTCATTTCTCCCCCTTTGTCATAAAAAAAAAAAAAGGATAAATGCTCGATTCAGATTTGAACATTTATCACAAATATTTATCAAAAATATTCAAACATACCATTTATCATTTGTCATCAATATATTATCTATCCCCCTTTTGTCACTAAATAATTATTCAAAATATATATTCATTATATGATAAAATTTCAAACACAATATTTATCATATGTCATCAATCATGTCATTTCTCCTTATTGTCAAAAAGGAGAAATATTCACCACACATTTAAATACACATTTATCATAAATATTTATTACACAAAGAGAGAAATCTAGTCCATTCTCCCCCTTAGAAAAAAATAGAGTTTAATCCATTCTGTATCAAATTGTTTTCTTCCCCTTTGTAAATAAAATAGAAGAAGAAGAAAGGGAGGGGGTGTCAAAGATCCAAAAATTAAATATCCCAAAATAAAATAAATTATTAAGAGGGGGGATACATTTGAAAATATTCATGAATCTAAGAATCAAAATATTAAAAGAGACCTTATGAGTCTTATCACAAGAGAATTTTAACTTACCTTTTTTCTTTTTTGTAAATGTCAAGAAGAAAGAATCAAGTAAAACCATTTCAAAGAATAGCTCAAAAGATTGAGAAATCTGAGAAAAATATAAGAGCTACTCATAACATCTCATGTAAATATCAAGAAATCCTCAAAGTCATAATAATAAATCATGCATTTAGATCTAATTTTCTTCAAGAAAATTATTCCTCATTTAATGATTTTATTGCAAGATAACAATTTTATCTCCCCCTTTAATTCTGATTTGTTCAAGGTAAATCTTAATATATATAATTCATTCAAATAATTCTTCTTAACAAAATAGAAGAATGATTTTGATTAAAAATATCAAATTATAGTTGTTAAGATCATAAATCTTTTTTATTAAAAAGAAGAAATCATAGAGGTTAAAGATAATTTTCATAAAAGATAAGTCAAGTGAAGAAGTAAACGAGAAGTTTAAAGAAAATCATTCAATTTTCAATTCATCATAAATTTAAGAAATATTAATTTGGTGATATACCATACAGGAATATAAGGAAGTCATAAATGAATCATATTATGAATGATATTAATATTAAATCATGAATACCAAAAGATACAATTTAATTTGATAGATTTCCTTTTAGATCAAAAAGAAATTTTATGAGATCAAATAATAAGAAAGGTCTTATTTCATATAGAGAGTTTTCTTAAATGAAACAAAAAAAATTTTAGTGAACAATCTTAATTTATAAAAAGTTCTAAAATTATGATTTTTAAGATGTCAAGATCATGATAAGATCCTTTTTATGGTACGTTGCATAGGAGAAATTTTTTTTTGATTTATATATAAAAATTTCAAGTTATCAAGATCATAAAATTTTAATGAAAATCTCAAGTTATAAGATCATAAGTCTCCTCTTTAGTAAAAAGAAAATTATAGAAGTAAAAAAAATGATTCCCATATAAGATGCCTCAAGTAAAAAATCATGAGAAAGTTCTTGATTTGGCTGAAAAAAATCTCATTTAAATTTTAATTATCAAAATCACTTTTGTAGTTCAAGAGATTCAACAATAATTATTACACTTTATCTCTTACTAAAATCTTGATTGAGAAATTTTCAAAGAAAAACTTTTCCTCTTTTTAGTTATTTCAATCCATGCGATTTGTTTCATACAAAAATTCTTTCACCTTTTATGCCAAATCAAGTATAGTTTCATCTTTGATTTTCATTTAAATTATAGTTTCATCTAAAAAGAAATCATCAAGATCATTAAAATAAGTAAAACATTTTTAACCTTTTAAAACTAAAAATCAAGTATCATTTCGAAAAGAAATCATAAAATATTTTTAAAAAACTTTGATTTATTCCAATTCCAATTATTTTTAGAGTGAGTTACCATTCTCATTTTACTCTTATTAGATGTGTTTTTAATTTTCAAAAATACTAGACAATGAGCATGATTTTTCTTTCCTTTTTTATAATATTTTATACTCCAATTTTATCAAAGTAGGAATTGTGTAGTCATAAGCATGATATTTTCATGTAGTCATAAACATGATATTTTCTTCTTTAGTACTATCCAGTGTTTCATATTTAGAGTAAAAATTGTGTAATGGTAAAGTATCATGGTACTACTTCATACATTTCATCAGGTTTACTAACTAATGATGCATGCTTTATCTTAAGTAATTTATAGGATTTACTAATCTTTCTAAATTCATCATAAATCTCATGAAAAGAATGTAATAACTCATTAAAAGTAAAAGAGCCTTCGGATGAGTTACTTACCTCATCGTGGTTGGCTACAAGAGCAAGATCTTTCACTTCTTCATAATTGTGTTCTTCATCTTTGGAGCGTCTCGACTTCTTACATTCATAACAGAAACTTTTATCCATTTTTAAATTATTTTTATCATTTATATTGATTAATTTATCCAATTCATTTATCAAATGTTCAAAGTTCATATCACTCGATATTTCACTCGTGGAGTCATGTGTTCTCTTTAGTTGCAATTCATTCATGTCCTTTGGAAGATGTTCTTGGGTTCTCAATGTCAAATTTTTCTTACTATTAGGAAGGTATTCTTCTTGTTTATTTTTGTAAAATATTTTGTTTAATGATTCATTTAGTTTTAGTGTGCTTTCATGTGTTAATTCTAATATATGTCAAATCTCAAAAGCCGAACCATAAGACGAAATCCGATCAAATTCATTTTTTGTTGAGAGCACAATATATTATTAGATTGGATGACTTTTGAAATTTTTTTTAATAATACACTACAAATCAAAATATATCGAAATTGAAAAGATACGCATTCGAATTTTTCAACATGTGTAGTATGTCCCATTGAATATAGGTGGACATGTGATAGAAAGGCCCTCTTCATTGCCAACAAAAGCCATCTCTTTTAAATTTTAAGCTAATTAGAGAGAAACCTGGCTCTGATATTAATTGTTAAGATCAAAATGGCACTATGAGGGAGGGAGAGGGTGGGGGGTTGAATTATTGCTTATAAAAATTTCACTTCGATTTAAATACTCATTCAATAAAAATCGTATCAAAAATATGTTTAAGTGTAAGGATATGTTTAAGTGTAGATATGCATTTAAGTATACAGATACATTTAAGTGTAGAGATATTTATAGGAGTGCAAGCAAAAGTAGTAAACAATTAAGCAATGAACATAAAGAGTAAAGAAGAGGAAGCAAACGGATTTTATTGTGGTTCGGTCCCCTGGACCTACGTCCGCTGTCGATTCCTCTTCACTTGAGGCCACCGGCTTCCACTCTTGATCTTTTTCAATGGACAAGATCAAACACCCGTCTTACAGCTCTATTCTCCTTTTATAGGTTTAGGAGATAACCTTTAAAATTCTCTCAACTTTCTCTTAAACAAAAACTACACGAGAAGAAATAAGAGGAGCTCTCAAGGGATTACAATAACGTTTTCACAAGTTTTTCACTCTTAATTCTTGTTCATTCACCAGCAAGAAAGGGTGGGGTATTTATAGGTCCCAAATGGCTTCAAAAGTAGAGCCAAAAATTAATTTTTTAAGTGTTCCCGAGGTACTAGTCTTGAAGACTGCGTTCTGGGCAGTTCAGTTGCTTGACAGTCTGGGAGACCATGTTTGGGCGGTTCAACTACCTGCACACCTTAGAAGACTATGTCATCTTGGAGACCGTGTCTTCAAAGACTATATCTCATTTGACCTTGGGTTACTAAAATGACTTTTATAATAAGTCCAAATCAACCCCAATTAAGGCCTAATGGCCTCTTAATTGAGTTAGTAAAAATTAACTCTCATTATGATACTAATTATGACTCAACACACAATCTTTATTGTCCAATCATCTCTCAGCGAACTCCCGGTATCCTTTCGATGAACCCCGATGAGCTCCCGATTTCCTTCGGTGAACTCCCAACAAATTCCCAGCATTCTTCCGGTGAACTCCCGACGAGCTCTCAACAAACTGTCGATGAACTCCCAACAAACTTCCCGGTAAACTTCTGGTTAGTTCTCGACGAGCTCCTGATTTCCTTTGGTAAACTCCCAACGAACTTCTAGCATTCTTCTAACGAACACCCGGCTAGCTCCCGACAACCTATCGACGAACTCCCGATAAATGTCCTGGCAAACTTCTAGTGAGTTATCGGTGAGCTCTCGACAACATCATTCAAACCTTGACCAACCTTCGACGAACTCTCGGCGAGTTCCATTGCGTTGTCCGAACCTTGGCTTAATGTTCGAACTTTACTCTAGCCCAACATCTAATTGTACTACCCTTTACTGTCATAGTTAATCATGCATCATTTTCTTTAATACATAAATTATATCATAAAACCCATCAATTGATTTCATCATCAAAATCTGAGATCCAATAATTTAAACTCTGCGAAGAGTGAGTATGTCCTCCATATGTGTCTCGAAGTCCTCCAACTTAACACCGATCAGATCTACCGATGCCATGGCGTAAGACTCCAGATCCGTAATGTCAATGGCAGAGTAAGGCTGAAGGAGAGGGTGGTGGCAGCAACGATAAGGGCCACAGTAGGGAGGGACAGCAGCAATCGTTGACTGCTTGGTTGCAGGTGGTGGCAACCAACAATGACGTGGCTGGCATATGAAGAAGAGGGCAGCAATGGTGGTCCAACGAATGGTGGTTGTGCACAGCCGAGGGAAGGGTAGTTGTAGTGGTGAGTGGCAATAGTGGCAAAAATGACGACGGTGAGGAGGGAGTGGTTGGCCATATGGCTGCAGGTGGCAGATGAGGCAATCTGATGCAGGAGGATGGTAGCAGCGGTAGGAGGTAGCGACGATAAGGGAGGGGCAGTGACACTGCTATACATAGCTAAAGCGGGTTATGACAGCATCATTG
Organism: Ensete glaucum; assembly: GCA_021527575.1. NCBI lineage: Eukaryota > Viridiplantae > Streptophyta > Magnoliopsida > Zingiberales > Musaceae > Ensete > Ensete glaucum. The sequence goes on along the minus strand of CM038555.1, from coordinate 17,750,024 downwards.
ATCTTTGATGGGGCTGCCATCCACGCGGTTAGGGAGCAGGGAAGAAGGCAGTGATGTCAGCGTGAGGAGACAATAGCAACCGACAACATGTCCCTATTTCGCTTGAGCAAGATGGGTTGTTGCTGCTTCAAGAGCACTTCAAGGAAAGATTGAAGCAACAAAGGAAGGGGTGTAAATGAAGAAGTTCATCATGGATTTAAGAGTCGTACCGAGCATCATGGAATTGATTCCCATATATAGCACCACCATCGAGGCAATAGCTATAGCAAGGGAACCCAGGTCTCATTAGAATTATTTCGAGGATATTCCAATTGATTAGAGAGATCATAGCTCATAAAGTTATAACAATGGGAAGAGTTTCATCCGAAGATAACATTTTGGATACACTAATAGAGCCGTTAGCTTATATTATCTTTGAGCATCACAAGAGTCTGATGGGGGTCAGACACATAGGTGATTAGCTTTAGATTAAGTGGAAGATTGCTAATTATATATGCCCTACAAGCCAATCACATGAGTGATGGCACATGTGACATGTTGCACAGTCTTTTTACAATATTATTTATTAACATATTCTCATAATATATATATATATATATATATATATATATATTCTTAATTCTATGTAATAAGAATCGGATCATGATGAGATCATGATAATGATACTGATTTGTCTTTAAACATAGATCCTAAATAATCACAGTCATAAGTTGCTCGAGAGGGACATCGAGACAACTGGATAGATTGTTGTGTTGGATACTCGTCAATATGATGGAGGCGATTGGTATCGCAACCACTTATGTGGAGACACCAAGGATACAATATAAGTGCTCATTAGAGAATGAGTTCATTGATTGATCCGCTTATAAAATAATGTATGATTAATGAGACCTGACGTCATGTAGCTATTTTGTAGTCCTAGTTTTGTATCTGGTCCTTAGGCTTAAGATACCAAAGATGTCTTGTTTCAGTACTCCTCTCTTTGATATAGGATTTATAGGTTTAGAAAGTTCCAAATTTGGTACAACCAGTTATCGAGATTAGTAACCAATATTACGAAAGCTATTGAGTGTCAATAGAGGATCAGCCACTCTCAGTATCATGATAGAAAATATCTCATATGCTCTCACTCAAGTAAATCTCTGATTAGGTTGGTCGGTTTGAGAGAGTTCTCTAGGAGAATCATCAAATTGGTTGGATTGAGAGAGTTCTCCAGGAGAATCATCAAGTTGGCTGGATTGAGAGAGAATGAATTCTCCAGGAGAATCTGTTAGGACTCTAGCTAAAGGAGTCCTAATTTTGTTTCATTGAAGAGGGCAAGCATATAAATCCTAAGGGCATTCATGTAAATCCTATCTAGTCGACCCTTATTAAAGAGGTGAGGATGCCAACTAAGTTAGGATTAGTGTGGAGAAAGATATTTTGAAGGAAGAATAAGATACATGTCACGCTAATTAACCACCCCTTATCCTAGTTAAAGAGGGGGTGGTTTAGGAGGGGCTAAGTTAGGTTAAGATTAGTTTAGAGGTTGCTACTTGGAGTTTCATTAGGAGTAGGATTTTTGGAGTGGGAATCCTATTAGGAGTTAGGGTTTAGAAGACCTGTAAATAGCCTTGTATCATCCACTTTTAATCATGAATAGATGAATATTTTCTGCAGCCTTTGAGTAGGAACTTGGATGGAGGAACCCCTATAGAGTTCCAAGGAGGTCGATCCCCTATAGAGATCACCCCAAACTTAGAATCCCCAAGAGTTATAGCATTTGGTATTAGAGCAGCATTTTTGGTATCTCACTACCCTTCTATAGTTATCTATCATCCTTCTACAGCCACCCAAAGCAATTCCCACAATTGCTTAAATATCGTCATTAAATTTCGTCATTATCTCCACTACTGTAGATCATCATTTGATCTCCCTGTGAATTGCAACAGGTTCTAGTTTCCTACCTCACTGCTGTTGCAATTTAGTTATCCTTATTCAAAAAATCTAAAAAAAATTCATTCCTATTTTACTGCATAAACTTTTCATCGTAAAGTTTCCATCTCTATGGTGAAAGTTGCACTGTGAAATTCCAACTGCATAGCACTGCTTGTTTGATCTTGCTGCCACATTTTTTTATCCAAATCTTTACAAAATTTTATGATGGCTTTGGCACTTCCTAACAATGGATTTTCTTTTAGTTTCATTAAAAATTAATAATATAAACTATTAATCTTTTATGTCCAAACTGCTGCACTTTGGATGTAAAATTCTACCATAGTTCATACCCGTGATCTTTAATTTTGCCAAAACTTTTGCTGTCATTTTCTTTCATAAAATTTTTGTCGATATTACCTTTCCCTTACCAGCATATTCTCATTTTTTTACTTAAAACCTTGTTTTGAACTGTTGAAAAAAAATCTCATCTATACTGGTGAAATCTTTGGACGAAAAAAATTTGCCACAATACCTTCTCGTGTTCCATGATCTTGCCAAAACTTTTGCTACCATTTTCTTCCACAAATTTTTTGACAGCGTTAGTTTTCTCTTACCATTAGATTTTCATTGAGTTTTACTCGATTCCTTATTATGAACTACTATAAAAAATTTTGACTATACTACTGAAATTTTTTGCTGAAAAGAATTTTGCAATAACACCTTCTTGTAATCTTTGATTTTGCCAAACCTTTTGCTGTCATTTCCTTCTACAAAATTTTTGACGATATTAGATCTCCCTCACCAATAGATTCTCATTGAGTTTCACTTAAATCTTTATTGTGAATTGCTAGAGAAAATTATGAATTTACTACTGAAATTTTTTTGATAAAAAATCTGATGCTGCACCTTTGTCTTTCTTCTTCTCCTTACCCTACCAAAACCTAACCATCTTTCTGCCACCAACTAAGACATCTTTATGGCATCTCTTTAGCCTTAAGATGCAACCATCATAACCTATTTTTATAACTCTAACAACACCCAAAATTGTAGCCCAAGACATTAAACCCTTGCAGCCAAAATCTTCTATCACCGATCTTTCATCTGAACCTTCCACCACCCTATGCCATTGACCTGTCAACAAAAAAAAGACAAATACATCACTAATCTACAAGCATATGCCATGGATTCTTAAGATCCAATTGATGCCAAATTTGAGAAGTTGGAATATCAGCTCAAATTACGGCTTGAATCACACTTGGAGGATAAATTGCATGCTTTGTCCGCGGAGTTCAAAATTTGACAACCACCAAGTCCAATCAAATTTCGATATGGAGAGAGTTCAAAGAGGCCTCTAATGAAGGAGGGACAGCCTTCGTACATGCTTCAGCCATGTATAGTGGTGGACTTCCCATGATGGTAAGAAGGAGACCCGACGAGGTGGATTTTGCGTGCCGAACATTATTTCTGCTACTATAGAACATCAGATGATGCTATGGTGGAAATCGCTATCATCCACCTTAAACGAGATGCAATTCAATGATATAATTATCTAGAATATAATCATGAGGCTCCAATGTGGAATCAATTTAAGAATGCACTGTTGAACCGCTTTGGACCAATGGAGTATGAAAATATCGACGACCAACTCACAAAAATCTGACAAACCTCTACGATTCAAGGGTACCAAACTAGGTTTGAGAAGCTATCCTACCTTGCTCATGATTGGACTGACTGATAATTATTAGGAACATTCATCGAAGGACTCAAGATAGAGATAAAAATGGAGGTTAAGGCATGGCAGCCCTGTACCGTGATGGCTGCAATTTCTTTCACCCGAATACAAGAGGAACAGCTCAACCAAGATGCTCGGAGAATGAGGACCACTCCTAGACCTATGACATATAAACCTCCTTCAGTTCCTAGTCATCCTTGGCTGCCAAATAAAATTGACAAAAGAAGAATTACTCGATAGATCGGCAAAGGATCCTTGTTGGCATTACAATGAACCGTGGAGCCACGACCATCGCTACAAAAAGAGGCGCCTCCTACTGATTGAACCCATTAAAGATATGGAGAAGGAGGTCTAGGAGCATGAGGAAAAGGTCACAAATGAAGAATAGCAGTTGATTGATATTACGATGCATGCTCTTACCAGCTATGCGAACCTGTAGACGGTGAAAGTTGGAGGATTTCTAAAGCAACAACCAATCACCATTATTATTGACACCGGGAGTACTAATAATTTTATGAATAGTAAGGTTACTATTCAGATGGCCTTACATATTGAGGATTGTAATAGGTTTGATGTTAAGTTCACCGATGGATGAATTTTGAAGTGTGATCGCAGGTGCATGTAGGTAAAACTACTACTGTAGGATCAAGAGATAATTACAAATTTTTTCCTCCTCCCTCTTAATGATTGTGAGGTTGTGCTTGATATTGAATGGCTAACAACATTAGGTGATGTTTCCTAGAATTTTTCAAAATTAATCATGAAATTTTATAGCAAAGGAAAACAGGTGGTATTGTGCGACAAACGGGAGAGCAACGTATTAATGATTTACATATGATGAATGGAGAAAGTTTTGAACAAGACATGTAGAGCTTCTTAATACAACTTGAGCAGCAATCTATGAAGGAGCCTACCAAATTTAAAGACTCAAAACTACTTCCCTTGTTTGCTGAATTTTCAGGAATATTTGATGAACCGCCCGGCCTACCTCCTACCCAAGCATGATCATCATATCTCAATTCTTCCGAGCAAACCTCCAACAAACACTTGGCCATATCAGGATCCTCATCTCTAGAAAGATGAAATAGAAAGGATTATAAAGAAGATGCTTGAAACAAGAGTCATTCGGCCAAGTTGTAGCCCCTACTCTTTACCAATGCTCCTCGTATGAAAGAAGAATGAAATATGACGAATGTGCATCGACCATAAGAGTCTAAAATATTTTCTAGAGCAAATCCCCCAGACATCAAAAATAAGTAACAAAGCTTCTTGAGTATAATTATGAAATAACTTATAAAAAGGGGGAAGAGAATGTTGTTGCATATGTGCTTTCACAACTACTCGAGCAAATTAAAATTTTGACCATTTCCCTCCCCACGAACAACTTCCTTGAGGATATTAGGAGGGAATGACGAGATAATCTAGAGACCAGTAAGATCATAAAAAAATTAGATGAAGAACCAAGCTCCGTGGCTTATTACAGTTGGGACTTAAAAGACTTGCGCTATAAGGGACGCATTGTGCTTGTGCCGAATTCTACTTGCATAAAGACCATCTTTCAAGAGATGCATTCCACACCCACAGCCAGGCACTTCGGGTTCTTTAGAACTTATAAGAGAATTAAGTAAATTTTTTATTAGGTAGGGATGAAAAATATTATTACTGAATTTGTAGCACAATGTGATGTATGTCAATGACATAAAGGTGAAACAGTGGCAAGTCTCAGAAAGCTACAACCTCTACCCATCCCAAACTCAATATTCACTGATATATCAATGGATATCATCGAAGGTCTACCCTCATCACAAGAAAAAGGTATAATTATTATTGTGGTTCATCGCCTTACAAAGTATACTCACTTTTATATTGTTCGCAACCTCTACGCTACCTCTAGCATTGCCCAAATTTTTATAGAGAATATTGTAAAATTATATGGGATGCCAAGATCTATTGTAAGTGATCATGATAAGGTCTTCATGAACAAATTTTGGACAGAATTATTTCAGATACAGGTACTAAATTGAAGATGAGCATAGAATATCATCCACAAACCAATGGCCAGACTAAAGTGATGAACAAGTGCTTAGTGACCTACCTCAAAAGATATTTTGAGGGAAGAATAAGATACATGTCACCAGCCAAAAGAGTGGACAAAGTGGCTTCCATGAGCTGAGTGGTGGTATAATATAATTTATCATTTATCAACAAAATATACTCCCTATGAGGCTATGTATGATCGACCTCTCCCTATAATCCCAAAATATATGTTAAGTATCTCTAAAGTAGAATAAGTAGACAAGAAACTATAAGACAAAGATAAAATGATGAAGTTGCTAAAAGATAATCTCAATGTAGCTCAAGCGAGGATGAACAACAATATGATCAACACAAAAGCGAAAGAGAATTTTCAGTAGGTGATTGGGTCTTTCTACGGCTCCAGCCATACAAATAAACATCGATCCAGATTAGAGCATCCATAAAGCTTTCACCTCGGTTCTATGGACTCTATCAGATTTTGGAGCGCATCGAAGCAGTAGCATACAGATTGGACTTACCCACCAGCTCCCGAATCTACCCAATTTTCCATGTGTCATGTTTGAAGCTCAAGTTGGGACAAAATGAGACATCCCAAAGCTACCTACTAGATATGACAGCCCAAGGACAACTCCAGACTTAACCAAATGTCATTATTGATTGATGAATCGTGACTCGATGACAATGACCCACTACTGAGGTACTAATACAATGGGCGTACCTACTACTAGAAGATGTCACTTGAGAGAACTATGACAACTTGAAGATCAAATTCTCAGAATTCATGGAGCGTCAGCCTCGAGGACAAAGCTGATTTGAAGAGGGTGGGTCTATTAGGACTCTAGCTAGGGGAGTCCTAATTAGTTCCATTGAAGAGGGCAAACATATAGATCCTAAGGGCATTCATATAAATCCTATCTAATCAACCCCTATTAAAGAGGTGAGGAGGCCACCTAGGTTAGGATTAGTTTAAAGGAAGATATTTTGAGGGAATAATAAGATACATATCATCCTAATTAACCATCCCTTATCCTAGTTAAAGAGGGATTAGTTGAGGAGGGGTTAAGTTAGGTTAGGATTAGTTTGAAGATTTCTATTTAGAGTTGCTTTAGTAATTGTTAGGAGTAGGAGTCTTAGAGTGGGAATCCTATTAGGACTTAGGATTTAGAAGACCTATAAATAGCCTTGTATCATCCACTTTTAATCATGAATAGATGAATATTTTTTGTAACTTTTGGGCAGCAACTTGGAGGGAGGAATCCCCATAGAGTTCCAAGGAGGTCGATCCCCTATAGAGATCATCCCAAGCTTAGAATTCCCAAGGGTTTTAATAGAATCTGATTAGAGCAAGACTTAGACGGATCCCGTATATAACTTAATAGTATCATGTCTAATATACGATCTCTGGAATATTAGATGGATGAGGGATTAAAGATATATGATAAGTAAGGACAGACAGGTCCAATGGATAAGATCCCCTGTACCATTTGGGGACTATGGCATAGTGGCCAAATACGTCCATAGTCGATAAATCGAGTGAATGAGACAATAATTCACTGAATCAAAATGAGTTTTAATAGGTGGGACTCACAGCTAGCTCGGTATTGGGCCTAGAGGGTCACACATATATGATAGATGCTTCAGTAAATAGAGGAATGGATATGAGTTATCCAATTAGCCCATGTTATCATTAGATGAGAGCCTATACTGATATACTCCTTGCATGAGGCCCAACTAGAGGCCAAATGAGATTATTGGATAGAGATCCAATAATCCAAGATTAGTAGATAATTGGATGGAGATCCAATACCCACTAAGGTAAGATCCCTAGGGTTTATGGTGGCTCTTCGTAAATAGGAGGCAAGGGTGGCACATAGATAATAGTTGCACCTTTGGTCGCCCCCTCCTATTCTCCTCCCTCCCTCTACGTAAGAGTTGCGAGATTTGTGGCTGTGATTAGAGGAGTATTGTTGCAGTGATCTATCGTATGAATACCGCTAGAGAGGAGGACATTTGACTTCCTTCATCCTCTCTATTCGGATTTGGAAAAATAGGAACATGTGATCTCCCTAGGTAAAAAATCTCTCACATAATGTAGTTTTCAATTTATTTTAGGATCTTCACAAGTTTTATACTTTATTATAATATTTTAAAAAATCTTAATTTCAGAATGTAACACGTATGATTCAACAAATATGCATTCAACATTGTAACTCAAAATAAAAAATTAAATACTCTTTTTATTCTTCTTTTTATTTTACAAAAGTGAAGAAATGAATTAAATTCCTCTGTTATGTACTAAATTTTGTGATACATATTTAAATATAAGTTCAATTTTTTTTTTGTTGATAACAAAGGGAGAGAAATGACATAATTGATCACATAAGCCAAATATTTGAAATGATGTTTATCATGTGAAATATATTTTTAGTTAAAATTTTTATCATGTGATACTAAGAAGATGAATGTTGTTTTAAAATTTTTATAACATGGTAATGAATGATTAAATTATTAAAATTTTAATGATTGGTCAAATGGTCAAAATGCTATACTTAAATTGAAAGGTGATGATTTCTTTTGAATTTAAGTTTGTTCTATTTTTCTTATAGTATATAGATAAGGGGAGTTAAAGTTAACTCTATCGTCAAGTGATTGTCATCATAAAAAAGAGAGAGATTATTAAATCTTAAATTTTGATAATAAAATAAATTGATAAATTTATGATCTACTATATGTGTTAGAGATAAGTGATGAAGGATTAACTACGATTGTGAAAAGGTAAAACAATTTAATATTGGGCTGAGTCAAGATCAAGCATCGGGTCGGGGTTCAAACGATACATTGGAAGCTCAGCGGGAGTACCCAGGAGTTCACCCGAAGATAATCGGGAGCTTGCTAGGAGTTCACTGAAGGAATGTCGGGAACTTTGCCGGGAGTTGAAAAATCGATTTATATGTCGAATAAAAAGAATGATTGTAATTATTTATCTTAGTGTGTCATAGTTAGCATCAGATTTTGAGTCCTAGTTTGAGTTAGGTTTGTTGAAATCCAACTAAATCAATTGGAGGCTAATCAGGTCCACTTTGGGTTATATTTGAGCTTATGATATATCTCATTTCGTTGAGCTAGAAAAGGGAGAACAGAAGGTATAACTCATGTACAAAACAATATGAAAAAGTACTATTCCCAGATTGTCCGATGGTAGTACCACCTATGGGTGGTAATAGTACCATCTAGGTGATGGTGGTACCACCATCGGCTGTAGTACCGCCCGTACTTAGATTTTTTAAAAAAATAAAATTTTAACTCCAAGTTTGTAAGCCAATTGGGGTCTATAAATACCCCAAATATTCTTGATTGGTAAAGTAATAAAGTTTGAGTAAAGCTATTGAAATCTTGGGTAAAATTATGTAAAAATTAATAGCTTCCCTTTTGTGTCATAAGTGTATAGTGAGTTTAAGGGAAGAGTGAACGATTGTAATGGTTCTTCTCCTGAACTTATGAAAATGAGAAAAGTGTAAAGGGGTGTTTGATCTTTGCCCATGAAAGAAGATCATTAGTGGACACCAATGAGCCTTGATGAAAGATAACTCAGGAAGTGAACGTAGGTCAAGTTTTTGACTGAACCACTATAAATTATGTGAATACTTCTCTTTTGTCTATATTTAAGTTTGATCTTAACGTTAGTTGCTATTATCTAATTCTGAGAAAAGCACGAACATCTCCTTTCGACTTTATTTTAAATCGCTTTATAATTTTTGCTTAACAAATTTCAACAAAACTTCTTTTGATTTCGATTTTACTTCAATTAATATTTTTCAAATCAAGTTTGTTAGCTCTTAACTAATCACCCCCGAAACAACCCCACCCCCCTCCCCTCTTTTAGTGCCAACTCGATCCTACTCCATCTAACATGATGTCAAAACTCATGGCATGAAGTCCATCCTATGATACGTCAACCAATCCTCTAGCCTAATGTCCAATTTTTGACACGATACTTTTCGACCCAACATCTGATTTTTCTACTTCATAATTTACACTCTAATGGTTTAAGTTCATGATTGAAGTTTTTCCTACATTATTTATCTTAGAAGCATATTAGTTCATATATTCATTAATTGATTTCATTATCAAAATTTTAGATTCAACAAATTGATCTTATTATCATGATCTCAACATGATCTAATTAATGTTGCATAGATCCAAAGACATCACAATATATACAATAGACAACATAAAGTAAGAATATGACAATAATAGTAATAAGCAAAAAGATATGTAGCATGTTACACGTGTCATCACCCTAACATATTTTTATCATTCTTTATATATTTGAGTTGTTTGTCGATAGTAATGGCATGTTACTTCCCCTTCAACATCAACAACACACATTCTAAGTTGAAAATCACGAGTATCCTTATCACCTCTAATATCAAAGTATGAATATTGTATTTTATTTTTATTTTTGTCATCCACTTTGACACCAACTACTGTATATTCACCATCACTATTATTCTCTTCATCTTCTGATAATACAGTAATCTAAGTTGATTCAACGTATATATAACTTGAGATAGGTATGAAGCATAAGTTGTTGATCAATTTCTTTGACCTCTCCTTATACTGTTATATCCGACAATCATTTTTCTATTCCATCTCCTTTATTCTCACTCTCATTAAAATCACTATCCAATCAGAATATCATTTATAATTAGAAGTAAAAACACTATCAATATAACAAAAGTAAAAAAATTTCAGCAAACATATTAAATAAGATACTATCAACATAACAAATGTAAAGATAATTCATTTTTTGAATTGCATTATCTATCACTACTTTGATTATAGTTTAGGATCTTCAACAAGTTTTATACTTTATTATAATATTTTAAAAATATTAATTTAAGAATGTAACATATATTATGATTCAACAAATATACATTCAACATAGTCACTCAAAATAAAAATAAATAAATACTCTCTTTATTCTTATTTTTATTTTAGAAAGGGGGAGAAATGAATTAAATTCCTCTCTTTATATACTAAATGTTGTGATACATATTAAAAATATTCAAATATGAGTTCAATATTTTTTTTCGTTGATAACAAAGGAGGAGAAATGATATGATTGATGATATAAGCCAAATGTTTGAAATGATATTTATCATGTGAAATATATTTTTAGTTAAAATTTTTATCATGTGATACCAAGAAGATGAATGTTGTTTTAAAAATTTTATCATGTATGGTATCATGATAATGAATTGTTAAATTGTTAAAATTTTAATGATTAGTCAAATGGTCATAATGCTATACTTGAATTCAAAGGTAATGATTTCTTTTGAATTCAAGTTTAATCTATTTCTCTTATGGCATATAGATAGGGGGAGTTTAAGTTAACTCTATCGTCAAGTGATTGTCATCATAAAAAAGGGAGAAATTATTAAATCTCAAATTTTGATAATAAAATCAATTGATGGATTTATGATCTAACATGTGTTTTAGAGATAAGTAATGAAGGATTAACTACGACCGTGAAAAGGTAAAACAATTTGATGCTGGATCGAGGCAAGATCAGGCATCAGGCTAGGGTTCAGACAATGCAATGGGAGCTCATTAGAAGTACCCGGGACTTCGCTGGAAGATGATAAAGAGCTTGCCAGAAGTTCACTGAAGGAATGTCGGGAAGTTCGTTGGGAGTTGAAAAATTGATGTGCCAGACAAAAGGAACGATTGTAATTATTTATCTTAGTGTATCATAGTTAGCATTAGATTTTGAGTCCTAGTTTGAGTTAGGTTTGCCAAAATCCAATTAACTCCACTGGAGGCTAACTAAGTCCACTTTGGGTTAGATTTAAACTTATGATAGAATTCATTTCGTTGACCTAGAAAAGAGACAACAGAAAGTATAACTCACGTACAAAACAATATGGGAAATTACTATTCTCAGATTGGACAGAGGTAGTACCACTTGTGGGTGGCAATAGTACCCACCTAGGCGATGGTGGTACCATCGTTGCCCATGTTTTCGAGCACTTTCACGGTAATACCACTAGTGTCAACTATAATACCGCACATACCCAAATTTTTTGAAGAAATGTAAAATTTTAGCTCTAATTTTTTAAGCTAATTGGGGTCTATAAATACCCCAAGTATTCTTGTATAGAAAAGCAAGAAAGTATAAGTAAAGTGATTGAAATCTTAAGTAAAATTTTGTAAAAATTGAGAGGTTCCCTTGTGTGCCACAAGTGTATAGTGAGTTTAAGGGAAGAGTGAAAGATTGTAATGGTTCCTCTCCTGAACTTGTGAAAACAAGAGAAGTGTAAATGACTATTTGATCTTCACTCGTGAAAGAAAAACATTAGTTAACACAGGTGGGCCTTGATGAAAGAGGACTTGGGAAATGGATGTAGGTTAAGTCTTTGACCGAACCACTATAAATTCTGTGAGTAACTTCCCTTTTATCTCTTTTAAGTTTGATCTTAACCTTAGCTATTATTATCTTAACCTTAAATTGCTCTTGAATTTGTTCTTAATAAATTTTAACAAAACTGCTTCTGATTTTCAAACAAAGTTTTTTAGCTCTTGCACTAATTCACCCCACCACCACCTCCACCCTCCCCATCCTACTTCGATAATTTGCCTTGCGATGGTTTAAATTCATGATTGAAGAGTTTCCTGCATTATTTATCTTGAAAGCATATTAGTCCATAAATTTATTATTTGATTTCATCATCAAAATCTTAGATTCAACAAATTAGTATTATTATCATGATCTCATCATGATCCAATTACCATTGCATAGTTATAAGGATATCACAATATATGCAATAGGTAACATAAAGTGAGAATATGTCAATAATAATAATTACCATATTACACATGTCCTCACTCACTTAATTGACTTGTAGGACACCTATAACTATCCTTATTGGCCAACCACTTAACTGTAACTAAAGGATTATCAAATGATCTCCCACATGAATGTTCTACGTTTAAAGTTTTTACTTGATCATAGTAATGATATATTACTTGATCGTAGTATGGAACTTTTCAACATTAATAAAATACATTCTAAGTTGAAAATCAAAAGTATCCTTATCGCCTCTAATATCAAAGTTAGTATATTGTACATCACTTTTATTTTTGTTATCTTCACCATCACTATTATTCTCTTCTTCATCTTCTAATGATATAACATAATTTATTGGTCAGTTTCTTCGACCTCCCCTTATGCTATTATATCCAACAACTATTTTTATATTTCATCTCCTTCGTTCTCACTCACGTTAAAACCACTATCATAGCCAATAAGAATATCATTTACAATTAGAAGCAAAAACACTATCAACATAACAAAAGTAAAAAAATTTCAGCAAACATATTAGTTAAGATACTATCAACATAACAAAATTAAAGATAAATCATTTTTGAATTGCATTATCTATCAGTACTTTGATGATATTTTAGGATCTTCTACAAATTTTATACTTTATTATAATATTTAAAAAATATATTAATTTAAGAATGTAACACATACTATGATTCAACAAATATATATTCAATATAGTGACTCAAAATTAAAAAAAATTAAATACTTACCAAAGGTTTCATTATTAGATAATTTAATGATAGGGTCTTTGTCTTTATTCGTACTCACTCTTGTCATGATTGTACTAAAACTATTATTACTGCTTGAGGTTATTGCAACACTTGGATCTTTGATTATCCTCGGTGTTACACCCAACTAGGTTGCCACGATTATGCCAGTCAAACTTACAGAAGGATGTATCTTCCATGAAGAGGGCATTGTTAACCTACTTTAAACATTGGGATGAAAAATCTAATGATTTTTTATAATAATTTCGACTTTGAAGTACCAGCCTAGAAGTTTATGGCAATTGGAGCAGCGATGATCGAGTGGGTCCGATGTGGCGACGACAAGCGGCGCAGGAGCAATAACGGTGAGGTGGCAATCGACTATTCAAGAAGATAAGCAGCATACGAGAAAACGAGAATTAGAAATGAGGCAATCAGAGCTTCCTAGTAAGCAAAGTCTCAAAGCATATTAAGCATTTACTGTGAGTGTTGAATCGGGACCTGGCAGATCAACAAAGCTACTCTAGAAGATTGCTGTGCGGCGGCAGTCGAGCGGTGCAGGAGCAATAACAGTGAGGTGGTAATCAACTATTCAAGAAGATAAGCTGCATACGAGAAAACTAGAATTAGAAATGAGGCAATCGGAGCTTCCTAGTAGGCAAAGTCTCAAAGCATATTAAGCATTAACTGTGACTGTTGAATCGGGACCTGGCAGATCAACAAAGCTACTCTAGCAGATTGTTGTGCGACGGCAATCGAGTGGTACAGGAGCAACAAGCGGTCAAGCAGATCCAGTGCGACAACGATGAATGGTGCAAGAGCAATGATGATCGAGCGAGTCCGGTGCGACAGCAACGAGCATATGTCGAGAGCGACGACAATGATTAAGAGTGCGATCGAGAGTGCAGGTTGAGCAACGGAATGTAGGTCGAGCGTCAATCGAGCGAGTGCAAAGAAAGAAGAAAAGAAAACGAATGATTAAATAAAAATATATATATTTAATAATTAAAAAATAAAATTATATTTTTATCCTCCTCATCACGTTCTTTTTGCACATGATAGCACGTGCTTTTTTTCCGTAAATAAAATTAATATCATAAGAATGATTAAATATTTTATCTTCGTAAGTTTAGTAATCCTAATATTATTTTTTAAATTATAACGATCGAGATGCTAATGATAAAATCATAGGGAACACTGACAAATGCTCGTTGGATTTACACACAATTAAGAAGAAAACACACTTGGATTCTACTATAAAACAGCAAAGATGTTAGAAACAGTACTTGCCTCACCTCGATAGGCAAAAGATCCTTGTCCATGGCGTGGCGTCCAAGCAATGACATGCAGAAAAAGCAGATCAACTGAGTTCAGCTGGAAACGAGCCTTCCTCCAAGTCAAACAAGATGAACTCCAGGAAATCATTTCTTCAATCTATCAAGATTCTTTGATAAGATCCTTAGACCATCAACATATTGTTAGTGCTTGACAGCTTGTTTGTAGAAATCCTGTAGGAAATGTATTAGCTTATCTGAATTTTGTTTTCCCGCTTACAGTTTCAGCCTTTCAATTCTTTTGATCTAAAATATTTCGTCATAAACATATTACATCATCTGGATCTGTGGCGCAATGGTAGCGCGTCTGACTCCAGATCAGAAGGTTGCGTGTTCGATTCACGTCAGGTTCAATCTCTATTCAAAACTGATTATTTTTGTTGCATATTTATTTTCATTGGTCGGATTTGGACCATAAAAATTAAACCCGGCCCGAAATGCCAATCCGACGAGATATGTAACCAGTGTGTAAAAACATATGCATCGGCTTTTTGCTATGTACCTCATCCAATCAAAATAAATATAATCGTTGCCTGTTTACGAGCCGAAAGGCCCATTTGAGAGTCCATTGTGCCCAACTCAATCCTCGAGAACGACCAACATGGATTGAATAGAAGTGTCATTCAATTGCTTTATATACATATATATATATATCGTCTCAACATGACTCAAGTTGCATGGATCCTCGAATAAAGTTGCATTCAACCAAAATTATTGACGTTGATTCGTACCGAGCATGCTTGCAGCAGGACCATCCACTGTGAAAGATCATGACCTAACTATCTGTAGATTAAAAATTATTTTCTTCAGTGGTTCAAAAAGTTTGTATTGTTAACAGACCGTACAAATTCAAATGACTGTAATTTTGATAAGTAAGAAAAAAATCATCGATATTTTTTCTATAAAAGAAGTAACTTGAGACATATTAACTATATAATAGTACATTAACAACCCATATGTCTTAAGAGAGACTACAAAGAAACCAAAATTATCTGACAAAAACGAAGTAATTTTTATACTAATTGCTTTTATTCTCTTTAGGTTTCCTGGGAAGAAGAAAAAAGGATGAAATATTGACCAAAGTTCATGGCAAATGACATATTCTTCTTGGATTAACAACAACACACTGCCTTGTTTGGACATAGTGCCGGTGACGGTAGTAGATTCATATCTGCCTTACTTAGTTCTTCCATCTATGAGTTTATTGGAAGCTCAATTAAGAAAGCAATTTACCATTTTTGTACTTTATTTTAATCCAGTGAGAAGTTACGAGACATGGGAAGTGTATATATATATATATAGAATTAGAGAGGATGTGAAAGGTGGGCAGCTCCATTGCCACCCCAAACTAGCTGTGAGATGGTCCCAAATGATTTAGGACTCTGTGTTCTCGTGGTTTTGGACTGATGATGATGTTGTGGTGTGTGCCCAAAAGCGACTGCGTTGGGTGCATGTTAGATTAGGTGTTTGTCAGAGGCACACGAGCGAGAGAGAGAGGAGTTCTTTTGGATGCCCCACTGTTTTGCAATTGGTCCACCCGATGATTCTGATCGAAAAAGATGTATGCGCTCATCATCATAACCCGTGGACCGGGGGGGCCACATCGCCATCGAGTGCAATTGCACCTTCTCGTTCAAGTGGTGGCTTGCACAAGTAGTGCTCACGCTATATAAGAAGACAGACCATGTGGTAGTAGTATTTGGATGACCCAACCTTACGCCTTTATCTTGCGAGGCTTCCAAATTTTAAATTGTTCAACAAATTTCTACCATCTTATTTCGTTTGTTCGTCCTCGATTAAATATTGTAAAAAAAAAAAAAGAAAGAAAAAAGCCCTACGAGTCATGTGAGACTCCTCATACTTTGTTAGCGGGTGCAAAAGATAAAAGAAAAAAACAACCAACCAAACAAATAGAGGAGGTAGATTTGTGACTGATGTTATAAGACGTTTCTTTATCAGGTAGTTTAATATGTGAAATGCATCTGATCGATGATTTGAATAATCTAAATAGCTTATTATGGAATGTAAAAAAGAAAACACTAGGAATCTCTTTTCAGAGAGAAACCACCACTGTGTTCCTTTGCCCAAAACCAAAAGCAACAGAGTCACTTGCATTAGCCCGTAAACCACGACTCTTGGCGCCAGTAAAGCAACCCAACCCAACCGAGCAAAATCCGTGGTGCATAATACAATCCATAAATCGCGCGCTCTGTCTTGGTCAAAATTTTCGATGGTGGTACATTATACATAATACAATATATATAAAACATGAGTCAAAATTATCCCGAGAGTTGTTATATTATAATATACATATTAGCTTAACCTTACAATTTAATTAATATTTACTTATAAGATTCTGATAGATATATTATTATTAACATCAACCTATATATTTTAAGTCCAATGTTTAGGTTTAACAAAATTAAATAGTCAGGTAAACCCATTATCCAAGTTAAGATAATTACTATCAGGGTGAGATATTGTGAAGGGTCTGAATGAAAAATGACTATAGTTATTCTCAAGGATGTCCGAATCAATTTCAACAGATATAAAATATCATCTCTGAATTGGATAATACTAACACCCAGCTTTACTATCCAAACAACATATAAATTAGGTTCTCAATATCCCCTCAAACTCATGTGATTTAAATAAATAAAAATTAAGAAAATTTAAACGAAGTTATTGGTTTTCCATAAAGCAATGTCAACAATAGCATTTGCTGGAGCTTTTCAAATCATCCATAGTGCAATAACAATTACAGGTCCAACTTATATAACTGCAAAAGGTAGGAGATGATCTTCCTTATAGAACCTTAATCCATTATACGAATGATCGAAAAACTCAAAGCATAGATATAAATGATCATTAAAAAAACTCAAAATTAACTTTAAATTTATTATATAATCAATAGATTTCTTATGCAAATTACAAAAATAAAAGTGAGGCCTCGATACCTAAGCTAGATAATTGATTCCGTGGAGGGATGTAGCAATGTAGTAAACTTTTAATAAAATAACTTGATTCTAGGTAGGATTAGGAGCTGGCATAAACAACGTTAGCCATCCCATACATGGGCAAAAATATATTATAGGGAAAAAAAAGTTAATTTAGCATAAATAAATTTATAACTTTCAGGTCTTAAACAAACTATCATCATAGGGGGGAGAGAGATATTAATCATAGAATTCTTAACCAAAAGAGAATAATCAAACAAAGAGTTCAAATTTTAAGAATCCCAAGAACCAATTGAAATCATATTAAAAAAAACCATACTAAACAACAAATTAAGTTTATGCTGAGACCTCAGATATCCAAGAATCATTCAACACATTAATACAGAAATCGTAACCAATAAATCTAGCAAAATCAAAACGTAGGGGTTCCGAAGCATGCAAAACAATCCTCCAACTTTAACTATGTTATCCACCTGATGACAAGTTCTAAGGACGAATCTTCTCATACTTGTCTTAACCACCTTGGATGAGTGTGGTATCATCATCTCTAAGCTTTTGGTAAATTTGTTCAGCTTGAATGGAGAACTTGGTAGTGGACAATCATGAATCTGGTATCACGACTATTTAAAGTGAGATGTTTATTAGATTAATTAATATAATTAAGCATATCATTAAACATCTAATAAACAAATATGAAAAACATAAAGTAATAGAATTAAGCACATAATTAACAAGAATGACATTACCGGCTTAGGATAAAAAATTAAAACGTCCAAGAGTTTATCTTCCCTTAAAGATTTTTAGTAATCTGGTCATGAGTACTATTAAAATATCATGTGAAGAAATAAAGGCTCCGAGATTTTTAAAAGAAAATTTTCCTTTTTTAATACTCAAAATGCCATAAAGATGCCTTCTTAGCATTTTTGTTAGTGTCTTTGGGGAAATAGATCTTGGATTTATATAGATTGATGGATCTTAAGGTTGATGAGATGTTAAATATTGATGGTAATGTATGATTTACAATTGACATAAAAGAAAAGTAATAGATCTTTAGGAGGTGACGTAACTTGAATAATCTATTAAATTGAAAAGGATAATTAGCTTATCTTCACTAGCTTTGTTCAAAAGGAAAGTGACGATTTGAATGATTAAGATGAAAAGGCAAGAAGATACAAATGGTCTTCATGCTAGATTCCAAACTTTGACAAAAATGGAAACAAGAAATATTCATGGAATAAGATGTGATATAAAAAGAAACTGAATTTACAAAAGTATATGTCGCGTTAACATATTCTAAAGGTATGATGATAACTGATAAAACCCCATATGGAGTCCTATAGATTTTGATCTTTGAGGGAGATCAATTCTTGGAATGCTATAGGGGTTTCTCCCTCCTAAATTCGGCACAAGACTGAAATAAAATTGATAATTACTTCCTTCAAGAGGGGGAGGGGCAGCTACATCTTTAAATAGGGATCAAAACGTTAGCCTGAAAGGATGCTTACCTAAGTAGAATTATCCCTTTACCCCTCCTATAGTTAACCTGCCTTAATAGGAACAAGAGGTGGCTAAGTGGCTCTATAGCCGACCTAAGTAGGGGGAAACCCTACCCGACTAACCTAGTAAGGGATGTGGCAGCTACTAAGTCCTAAGGGCTAATGTAGATCCTAGTCATATTCCTTTATAAGATAGGAGTGACTTTATTATAATCTAACAAGATCTTTATTGACTAGTACTAAGATGATTAGGACTCAACGATGCTGGAGTCCTATCAAGTCCGTCCTCTTCAAATTAGCCTTGTCCTCAAGGTTGAGGATCCATAAACTCTAGAAATTAGATCTTAAACTCCTCATGTGACTCCCATGCTATCATTAACTAAACTTTGCCCTCTCATCAGCTGGGGTATTAGTTGGAAGGATTTGGGCTGAGTCGTCTTCTTTAAATTTCTATTTGAGATGAGATACCTAGCGAATCAACTGTAATCTTGATTTGGTGCACGAATTTAATCTCTAGGTTAGGGCCTCAATGTGATCCTTAATTTGCAAGGCCTAAAGAAATAGGGAGACCACTTCATTAAGGCTCGAGTTTCCTGCTAATCAGGCTGGAGGTGTAGAAAAACTTGATCTTCAATTTTTCATCCATTCTGAAATTTGTCGGGAGGTCGTTTCTTTCTTGCATATGCTGCCATATGGTTAGTCTTTAGTGATAGCCAATCTTTCTTTTGGAATAGTGACTGCCCTCTAGTATGGTTCAGGATGATGAGAGCCTAATCTGGCATGAGCATGGATTGTACTTCTTTTAGTTTTACTCCTCTTTCGTGCCATGGACCTGCATCCAACCATATTTTAAATTTGGTAGTAATTAGTATCTTATGTAAAAACCTCGTATGGAGTGTGGGGGAAGCCTCGGTGTAAATTAGGAGTCGACGATCTAGCATAAGAAAGCCCCAATTCTAACTCCTGACACATCGGCCTTAATGACAAAAGTGTGGTCTAAATCGGGCAGCGCTAGGACCAACGTCATCGTCATGGCTGCCTTGAGTCATTTGAAGGCTATGAATGCTTTATCCAACCACAAAAAGGAGTTTTTTTTCAGTAAGGACATAAGCGAGGCACTGATCTTGTCATAATCTTTCACAAAATTTTGGTAGTAGCCCGTGAGTCCAAGGAAATCATGTAGTGATTGTACGTTTATAGGTCTCGGCCATCCTTGCATTGCCTCAATCTTTGTTTGGTCCACTGCTACTCTATCCTATGATATATTGTGCCCAAGATACTCCACTTTACACTATAAGAAGTCGTACTTTAACTATTTAACATAAAAGAGTATTCTCTCGAAGAATTATTAAAACAGTTCGTAAGTGCTGAAAACGTATATCAAGCATAGGGCTATAAATGATAATATCATCAAAGAATACTAATATGAACTTGTGTGGAAAAACTTGAAAGATGCTATTCATCAGGCGTTGAAAAGTAGAAGGAGCATTCGTAAGTCCGGAAGGCATTACCAGAAACTCATAGTGGTCGTTATGCATGTGGAATGTAGTTTTCAGAATATTTTTAGTGTATACCCGAATCTGATGGTATCCGGATCGGAGATCCAATTTAGTGAAGACTCAGACTCCTTTTAATCCGTCCAAGAGTTCATCTACATATGAGATATGATATTTATCCTTGACGGTGATGGCGTTTAGAGCCGGGTAGTCATCAGACATCCACCATATACTATCTTTCTTGTGCACTAGCAATACCGGTGAGGAGTAAGGACTGCAACTCGGTCGAATCACCCCGGTGTCAAGCATATCTTTAACAATATTCTTGATCTTATCCTTCTGCAAGTAAGGATAATAGTACTATCGTAAATTTGTTAGAGGTTTACCTGGCAAAATAGGAATGTGGTGGTTATGCGGCCAGTTAGGGGGCAGCCCATGCGGCTCCAAGAAAACATCTGTGAATTCATTCAAGCAAAGGGCAAGCTTAGGATCTGAGTTTTGTATGTTCTCCCCCATAGATGGCTGCTGAATATGCATCAAGAATCCACTATGTGCTTTATGTAAAACTTTCTCCATTCGTTGCGACGAAATGATGGAAATTTGACTCCCGCGCTTGCCTCATAAAGTGACCTATCTCTCTTTGCAATAAAATTTCATGATTAATTTAAAAAAATTTCAGGAGATATCATCTAGTGTTGTGAGCCATTCGATCCTGAGTACGGCTTCATAATCATCATTGGGTAAGAGGAAGAAATCAGCTACCACTTCTTGGTCTTGGAGGAGTAGTTTCACCCGCAGCCATCGTTGGTCGCAATTAAAGATTCGGCTATCGGTGACCTTTACGTCGAACTTGTTGCAACCTTCAATTTAAAGCACCAAATATGCAGCAACCTTACAGTTGAGGAAGTTATTGGTGCTGCTCGTGTTGATGAGAACGGTGATTGCTTGCCATTTTAGAAGTCCTCCAACTTTCATCATCTACGGGTTGGAGTAGTCGGTCAATGTATGCACTACATAGTCAACCGGTTATGACTCTTCCTTTATGGCTTCTTCTTTAGGTTCAAGGGCTTCTTTAGATGTTTCATTATCCTCATCCTCCACTGGTTCAATCACGAGGAGCTGACCCTTTTTGCAGTGATGTTCGCGGCTCCATGGTTCGTCGTAATGCCAATATAACCCCTTGGCTGATCATTCGCGAAGCTTGTCTCTTGTTAACTTTTTTGGTGCAGGGGCTTGTATAACAATACAGGGGGCAGTAGACCTCGGCATGGCTGATTAGGGAGTGACCTTTGTCCTTTGTACCTAGTGGTTTAATTATTCTTCTTGGATACGTGCGAAGAAATCATCGCCATAAGAGTGTATGGTTGTCGTGCCATTATTTCTCCTCGGATCTTCGACTTTAGGCCCTTGATAAAAGTACCTAAAAGTTGTTTCTCAGACCAATTCTCAATTTGGATAAACAAATGCTCAAACCTTGTTTAGTATTCTTGTATTGTAAAGGTTTAACGAATCTTTGCTAATTATCCATCGATGTTATCGAAATCGATTGGTCCGAAGAAGTTTAGTAGTTCTTCCTTGAATCGCTGCTAAGAGAGTCCTCTATGGGTGTGCTCAAACTAATTAAACCACTGAATAACATCTTCCTCGAGGTGGATGGCAGCAATCTCCACCAGTGTGGCATTGGTGGTTCAGTAGAACCGAAAATAGCGCTTCGCGTGCGAGATCCACCTGATTGAGTCTCCTTCTTCCCATTTAGGGAAGTCAGCCTTCATGCATAGATTATTGAAATCAGAGGTGATGTGGCCATGTTCTTGAGAATCATCTCTCCAATCTAAAGTGTCTCTATGTTGTGATTTCCTCAGGCTCGACGGTCGGCCAATGCTGAATTTGGCGAAAAGGGATCGTATCTTCTCTTCTATATAGTTTTTAAAGGCTTCAAGATTTGTATTAATAGCCTCCTCTGATGCTATAGTATATACCTCTAGATCTGTAATGTTGAGATCTTTTTTTTGTTGTCCGATTAGTAGCATGGGAATTTTGGAGAAGAGGGAGGCTGGTTGGAAGGTGAATCAGTTTGGATGGAAGTAGACTATGGTTTAGAGCAGATTTGGGGGGCTGTTTGGTATCAGTTTAGGGTAGGGTTTTGAAGAGTTTTTAGTGAGGATGGTAGGGTTTGAGATGAGAAAAAGAGAGTCCAAAATCTCACAAAAAATAGCACTCAAATCTAATAGAATTTAGTGAAAAAAAGTGCTGCGATGTGCTATCTTGCTAAACTGGTTGTACGTCAGAGAAAAAATGACTTCTCGACATAAATTCCAGAGAAAAGTTTAAGAAAATTATATAAAAATCCTTGATCAGATGTTGTTAATACTAGTAAAAAATTTGATGAAACTTTGGTAGCATAACAGTAGGGAAATAGGGCAAAAGACAAAAGGAAGATTCCTAATATTACACAAGAAAACTAGTTCTAAAAGGAGTTTTTTCAAGAAATCAAATCCAGATGAAAGCCAACTTAACCTTGAGAATTGTGTAAAAATTTTAGCTAGAAAGGAGAAGGAATAAGCCAGTTTCAAGAGGTAAAAATATGGCTAAAAATTTCTGCAGTGTTTCACCTTTGTAAAAACGATAACGTTTGCGACAAACGAAATTTGCAATGGATAAAATTTAGAAAAAATCTTCAATGTATAAAGTAAATAATCTTGCAGTATTGAAGAGGTATGGATGATAAAAAGATATCAGATTTTTAGATCAAATGTAGGGGCCAGTGGTAGACTAATTTGATCAATGACTAGGGTGGAAGGTGGAGGCGTATGTCACAACAATTGTGGGAATTGCTTGGGAAGGTGGTGACGGTCGAGATGGCTACAGGGGCAGCAAGATCGTTGCTCTAATACCAGATGATAGAACCCCATAAGGAGCCCTATAGATTTTGATATTTGAGGGGGATCAACCCTTGGAATGCTATAGGGGTTCCTCCCTCCTAGATACGACATAATGCTGAAATAAAATTGATAATTACTTCCTTCAAGAGGAGGGGTGGCTACATCTTTAAATAGGGATCAAAACCCTAACCTAAGGGGGTACTTACCTAAGTAGAATTATCCCTTTGCCCCTCCTATAGCTAACCTGTCTTAATAGGAATAAGAGGTAGCTAAGTGGCTCTATAGCCAACCTAAGCAGGGGGAAACCCTAGCCGACCAACCCAGTAAAGGGTGTGACGGCTACTAAGCCCTAAGGGGTAATCTAGACCCTAACCATACTCCTTTGTAAGATAGAAGTGGCTTTATTATAATTTAATAGGGTTTTTATTGGCTAGCACTAAGATGATTAGAACTCAACTCTGTTGGAGTCCTATCAATAACACCCAAAGCCACTTTATATATAAAAAAAGATATCAATCTTAATAAAGACATAAAGATTACAACCCTTGAAATCATAAAGAGAGTAAGAAATTTATTAGTCAACTAAAATATTATAATGGATACAACACCTTCGAATAAAAGCAACTTGTTTCCTAGAGATAAGATTACATAGGAGAGGATTCATATGGTAGCTAACACTTTAGCAAGGATATAATCACTAAATTAAGTAAGAAAATTAATCTAAAATCTTTAACAATAATGGGGACTTACACTTAGGCAAAGATAAGATAATTGTAGGTCCCCTCAAAAGATAGTTCTTGTTACTATATGTATGTTGTGGTCAAGGTATCAGCAAGACTTGGCTTAATCCGAGTACATAAGACTGTTAATGTTTCCATTGAGTCAGCTAGAGAGGACTGACGGGAGATCTGGTCATGGGATCTAGGGCTGACCTTCCAAGATGTGGCTAATGATCGTTCTCACCTCCTGGTCGATCGCATCCTACATGAAGGTCAGAGTCGTGCGTAAAAATCCTCGACTCGACCCTTCTGATGCTTAAGTTAGTCGGAGCCGAAGCTTACAAAAAATATAAAACTGTAATATGGATGCTTACATATACCATTGTTATAGTCCTTGCCATTTATATGTCTTGCTAAAAAAATTACTGGTCGAAAAAAACTACTATAATAATCTTTCGGCGTTGATATAATTTTTTAACCAAATACTATATTCTTGTCAATATCTTGCTACCGTATTCTTCTCTATATTTTGCATCACCTTGGATTTCATCGTCATCTATCCCTTACAGTAATACATTGCATCTTCCTTATATTGTTGTGAAAAATTACTCATTGCAAAAACTTTTCGTCATGAAGTTATCATCTTTATTATGAAAGTTGTGCTGCAAATTTGAGCCGCATAATTGTTATTAATGTTGGGAAACCTCAACGGGTAAATCACATGTGCAATGGAAATCAAAACGAAAAATTGGTTTCCTACGTAGATCAAATCATCGTGCAAAAGATTGAGGTCAGGAGAAAAATATAAAAACTGATAAAACCGCGATATGTGAGAGATTGATTTTACCTAGGGAGATTGTATATCCCTGTATTCTAGATTCGGATGGAGAAGATGAAGGAGGTCAAGCATCCTCCTCTCTAGTGGTATCCACACGATGGATCTCTATAGCGAAACTTATCGTATCTAATCTTGTAACTCTTGCACAGAGGGAGGGAGGAGAATAGGAGGTGGTAGCTAAAGTTGTAGCCTATCAACCATGAGTCTCCCCTCCTATTTATAGAGAGCCACCAAAAACCCTAGGGCTCCTGCCTTAGTGGGTATTGAATCTCCATCCAATTATCTAACAACCTTGCATTATTGGATCTCTATCCAATAATCTCCTTAGGCCTCTAATTGGGCCTTAATCAAGGAGCCCATCAGCATAGAGTCTAATCTAATGAGAATAGGGGCTAATTGGATCTCTATCCAATCCACTATTCGCTGAAGCATCCACCATATGTGTGTGACCCTCTAGGCCTGATACCGAGCTGGCCGTGAGTCAGTCCCATCAAAACTCTTTCTAATATAGTGAATTATTATCACCATAATAATTCACTCGACTCATCGACTATGGACGTACTAGGCCACTACGCCATAGTCCCCAGATGGTACGGGGGGGATCAAATCTATTTATCCATAATTATCATGTATTTATGACAGATTCTGTATGTCAGACCACATACAGAATCCGTTATAGTCTCGCTCTAATCAGATTCTCTCAAAGAACTCTTTCTCTCAATCTAAATGATCTTGGCTAGGGATTTATCTAAGTACATATGAGATATTTCTCTCATAATATTAAAAGTGGATAATCCTCTATTGACACTCAATTGCCTTCATAAGGTTGGCTACCAATTCTGATAATCAGATATACCAGATCTGGAACTTTCCAAACCTATAAGTCTAACGTCAAAGAAAGGAGTACTTATACAAGACATCCTTGGTATCTTAAGTCAAAGGACCAGATATACAATTGGGACTATAGAATCATTGTTTGACATTAGGTATCATCAACCATATAGCATTCCATAAGTGGATTAATCAGTGAACTCATTCTCTAATTAGCACCTGTACTATATCCTTAGCGTCTCCACACAAGTGGCTATGAGACTAGTTGCCTCTATTATATAGATGGGTATATAATACACCGGTTTGTCTCATTATCTCGATGTCCCTCTCGAGTAACCTATGACCGGGATTATTTAGGATCTGTGTTTAAAGTGAATCGATCTCATTATCGTGATCTAATCATGATCCGATGCTAATTGCATAGAACCAATGACATCATAATATATATGCAACAGATAATATGATATGAGAATATGCTAATATTAATCATAAGTAAAAAGATCACACATCGTGTCACACATGCCATTACTCACGTGATTGGCTTACAGGGCACCTGTAACTAGAAATCTCTCACTTGACAAAAAGTTAATCACCTATGTGTCTGATCCCCATCAGACCCCTATGATGCTTAAATATAATTTGAGCCAACAGCTTTGTCAGTAGATCTGCAATGTTATCTTTGGATGGAACTCTTTCTATTGCTATATCTTTTCAGGTCATAATCGCTCTAATCAGATGGAACCTCCTTAGAACAATTCTGATGAGACTTGAGTTCCTTTATTAGAGTTATTGCCCTGTCGCTGTCATAATATATATGGGAGTCAACTCCACACTGCTTGGTATGACTCCCAAATCCTTGATGAACTTCTTTATCCACACCCCTTCCTTTGCTGCTTCTACTGCAGTAATATATTTCGCCTCTATGGTCAAGTCAGTAGTAGTATCTTACTTGGAACTCTTTCAGCTTACTGCTACTCCATTCATGGTGAATACATACCATGAATTTGACTTGCTATTATTAATATCGGACTAAAACTCGAATTCATGTAGCCCTCAACGTGGAGGCTACCTCCTCCATATACTGGTAAAAGATCCTTAGTCCTTCTTAAGTACTTAAGGATACACTTTATTGCTTTCTAGTGTTTTAAATCTGGATCTGCCTGATACCTACTCGTGACACTCAGAGCATGTGCTATATCAGGCCTTGTATATAGCATCACATATATAATAGACACTATCGCTGATGCATAAGGTATCTTATCCATATCTGCCCTTTCTTCGGGAGTCTTTAAGGACATACTCTTTATATTCCATGTCTGATCGGTATGAGACCTCTCTTGGAATTCTCTATGCCAAACCTTTTGACATTGGAGTCTATGTACCTAGACTAGGACAAGCCAATCATACTTTTGGATCTATTTCTATAGATTCGGGTCCTCAACATATAGGATGCTTTCCCTAAGTCTTTCATGAAGAAGTTTATTGATAGCCAAGCCTTTACTGTGGAGAGCAGTCCTATGTCATTCCCAATGATTATGATGTCATCCACATATAGCACTAAGAAGGTGATAGCACTTCCACTTACCTTCTTATATACACAAGGCTCATCTTCATTCTTAACGAAGTCATACGATCTGATCACCTCATCAAATCTTATGTTCCAACTTCGGGAAGCTTGCTTCAATCTATAAATGGATCTAAGTAACCTGCACACTTTATCTGGACTCTCTTTGGATACAAATCCTTCTAGGTATATCATATATACCTCCTCCTCAAGGTTGCCATTGAGGAATGCTATTTTGACATCCATCTGCAAGATCTCATAGTCATAGTGTGCTGCAATGACCAAAATAATTCTAATGGACTTAAGCATGCTACAGGTGAAAAAGTTTCATCATAGTCAACTCCTTGTCTATGATGATATTCTTTATATACCAGTCTTGCTTTATAGGTCTCTACCTTTCCATCTACTCTGATCTTCTTCTTGAAGATCCATTTATAGTCGATGGGTACAATACTCTTAGGTGCATCCACAAGGTTGCAAACCTTATTAGAGTACATGGAATCCATCTCAGAATTCATGGCTTCTTACCACTTCATAGAGTCTATACTCATAATAGCCTCCTCATAAGTCTGAGGATCAACATCCTAAGAGTCATCTCCATTGATATGTCCCACATATCTTTCAGGAGGGTGAGATACTCTACTAGACCTACGTAAAATTGGAATTTGTATATTAGGTACCTGAATAGACTCGGGCTCTGGAATGGTGCTTGAGCTAGGTTCTCCAACTTCGCTCAATTCTATCTCACTCCCACTGTTTCCACCAAGAATGTGTTCCTTCTCAAGAAATACAACTCTCTTGGCAACAAAGACCTTTTGGTCCTCGAGATGATAGAAATAATACCCACAAGTTTCCTTTGGGTATCCTACTAATGTGCACCATTCTGTCCTTGATTCTAACTTATCGAGGTTGTGTCTTCTAACGTGGGCAGGACAGTCTCAAATCTTAATAATCTTAAGATTAGGCTTCTTTCCTTTTTATATCTCATATAGTGTAGACACTATCGACTTTGATGCAGCTCTGTTCAGAAGGTAAGCCGCAGTCTCTAGGGCATAACCCCAGAATGAGACGGGTATGTTAGCGAAACTCATCATGGACCACACCATGTCTAATAGTATATGATTCCTCTTTTGTGATACACCATTGAGCTGAGGTGTATAAGGAGGTATCCATTGAGATAGAATCCCATTGTCCTTGAGGAAATGAGTGAACTCCATACTCAAGAACTCTCCTCCTCGATCTGATTGAAGAGTCTTAATACTCTTTCCAATTTGGTTCTCTATCTCATTCTTATATTCCCTGAATTTCTCAAAGGCCTCAGATTTATACTTTATTAAGTACACGTATCCATACCTAGAGAAGTCATCAGTGAATATAATGAAGTATGAGTAACCACCTATAGCGTGAGTCGACATGGGACCACATACATCACTATATATGAGTTCTAATAATTCGGTGGTTCTCTCTCTAGTTCCACTAAAGGAAAGTTGGTCATCTTCTCATGAAGGCAAGGTTCACAAGTTGCATATATCTCATAGTTAAATGGATCTAGGTATCCATCTTTTAGTAACTTTTGAATCCTTCCCTTATGTATATGGCCTAGCCTACAATGTCATAGATATGCATTATTCATCTCATCTCTTTTCCTCTTAGACATATTTATATTCATGATATGTGGAGAAGTGTCTAACACATATAAGTCGTTTATAAGGATCCCTCTAGTGATGATCTCATCATCCATAATTATTGAACAACTATTATTCTCAAAAACTAATTTATATCCACCAATTGTCAAATAAGAGATAAAAATAATATTTTTGATAATAGAGGGAATAAAATAGTATGCATCTAATGCAATAATAGCTCCACTAGGTAAATATAGGGTGACATCTCCAATATCAACTGCAGCAACTCTTGCTCCATTGCCCATCTTGAGGTTCATCTCACCTCTAGCCATTCTCCTAGGTCTTACCAGAAACTATAACAAATTACAAATATGATAAACACTCTCGGTATCCAGTTACCTATGTGTTATCATGAAAATCTGACAAGTGGAGACTAATCATAAGTATACCTGAAGCTTCTCTAAGCTTCTGTCTTGCCTTCTATGCAAGGTAGTCCTTACAGTTCCTCTTCTAATGCTCGTCTTGGCCACAATAGAAGCACCATCCTTTGTCCTTTCTCGGGTATTTCTTAGCAACATTTGTCTTACCTGGTCTTTCTTTGCCCTTGCCCTTCTTAAGAGTCTTGCTAGCCTTCATTTTCCTTTTGGTCTCACTAATTTAGAGAATTGACTTCTCTTTCTTGATGGCACTCTCAGCTTCCTTCAACATATTGGGGAGCTCAGATAGAGTCACCTCAAGCTTGTTCATATTAAAAATAATGAACTATGAAAAGAAATATGGTAGGGATTGAAGTATAAGATCAACACAGGTTATCCTCTAGGACTATTTATATACTTCACAAAGCCAACGATCTCATTCTCACTTGTTCTTTCCTCCGGCGTGGGCACAATCATATTAAGTACATATATGATTTTCTCCTCCATAATAATAATTCTCAAATTATGAAGCTTTTGGACCAATGAGGTGATTGGCATTAAGTATACCACGTAGAGGGTTTGCAAGCGATAAACAAGATATAGTATAAATTAAATAACATACAGATTTTATAGAAAAATACTAATTAAGATATTGACTTCTATCTTAATATACTCCTATTATTTTCCTAGTGAATCACACAACACCCTCGACACGTGAGACGAAAGTCTCCGGCAGACTCCTAGATGGGACAATCTCCGGCAGACTCCTAGTGGGGACTTGTGATTGTTGATCTCGTCATCATCGATTTCATCGGATCGTCGCATCACCATGTGTCGTGATCTCTTGCCACGACATCGTGGGTCTCGCTGTCACCTCCACGCTCCTATTGCGCCTCTCTATGTAATTACAAATAATTACAAGCATGCAAGCCCAACAATAAATGAGAAAAACACAAGCTCGCAGGCCCTAATAATAATAATAATCATAATTACACACATCACAATACTTGGCTCATGATTATTTATCTATATCATACATCACATGTACATCACATAGGATTACTAGATATATATAATAATTAATTAAATTATTTAATTAATTTTTTTTGGAAATCAGGATATGTTTAAAATTTTTAGAATTATCAATGGTATTTTCATAATTCTAGATGAGAGGACAATTCTCAGAATTTTTAAAATTATTGAGGGTATTTTTGAAATTCTGAACACGAGGATAGTCCTCAAAATTTTTAAAATTTAAAGGGGCAAGATCGTCCTTTTCTTAGAAGGATGCCCTAACTACTCTTGCCCCATCTGCGCCGCTGCCACCACTGCTGCCCTTGCGCAGGCGACGACTACCCTTGCCTGTCGATAGCCACCACAGGCGGCCACCTGGTCGTCGTCGCCCTCTGGCGACCCCGGGCACCTGCGACCCCCTGCGGGCATCACACTACAAGCGGGTGTGCCCGCAGGTGACTACCGCCCCTATGGGCTGGCCACAACCGGTCGTGCTTGCAAACACCACCCTTGGGGGCTGTTGCCCCCGTGAGCTGGCCTCCCTTGTGGGTTGCCCTGACACCGACCTCCCTTGGTGGCCCTAGTAGTGACCACCCCTTAGGGGCCTTGGCCGCGGCCTGGCCGTGGATGGCCGACCCTGCATGGGGGTTGGCCACCCCTCCCCCTTGCTGCCTTCGCTATGAAAACACAACAAGAACATGTATAATGATTCTACGTAATTTAATCTCATCACATGTAGTTTAAAATCAATCTTTCGTACAAAAACCTTTGCTCTGATACCACTGTTGGGAAACCTCAACGGGTGCATCACATGCGCAGCGGAAATCAAAACAAAAAATTGGTTTCCCATGCAGATCAAATCGTCATGCAAAAGATTGGGGTCACGAGAAAAATGTAAAAACTGATAAAACTACGATGTGTGAGAGATTGATTTTAGCTAAAGAGATCGTATATCCCCATATTCCAAAGCCAGATAGAGAAGATGAAGGAGGTCAAGTGTCATTCTCTTTAGCGGTATTCACACGATGGATCTCTACAACAAAACTCATCTTATCTGATCTCGCAACTCTTGCATAGAGGGAAGGAGGAGAATTGGAGGTAGTGGCTAAAGCTGCAGCCTATCAACCATTAGTCTCCCCTCCTATTTATAGAGAGCCACCAAAAACCTTAGGGCTCCTACTTTAGTGGGTATTGGATCTTCATCTAATTATCCACTAACATTGTATTATTGGATATCTATCTAATAATCTTTTTAGGCCTCTAATTGGGCCTTAATCAAGGATACCATCAGCATAGAGTCTCATTTAATAAGAATAGGGGCTAATTGGATCTCCATCTAATCCTTTATTCACAGAAGCATCCACCATATATGCGTGACCCTCTAGGCTTGATACCGAACTAACCATGAGTCACTCCCATCAGAACTCCTTCTAATATAGTGAATTAATATCCCCATAATAATTCACTTGACTCATCGACTATGGACGTACTAGGCCATTACGCCATAGTCCATAAATGGTACAGGGGGGATCAAATCCATCGGACCTGTCTGTCCACAATTACCATGTATCTATAATCCCTCATCCAACTAATATCTCAGAGACCGTATATTAGATATGGTACTGTCAAGCCATATACAGAATCTGTCAGAGTCTCACTCTAATCTGATTCTCTCGGAGAACTCTTTCTCTCTCAATCCGAATAACCCTGGCCAAGGATTTGTCTGAGCAAGCATATATGAGATATTCCTCTCGTGATATTAAGAGTGCATGATCCTCTATTGATACATAATTGTCTTCATAAGGTTGGCTACCAATCTCGATAACCAATGGTACCAGATCTAGAACTTTGTAAAACTGTAAGTCTGGCATCAAAGAAAGGAGTATTCATACAAGACATCCTTGGTGTCTCAAGTCAAAGGACCAGATATACAACTGGGACTATGGAATCAGTATCTAACATTATGTATCATCAACTATACAGCATTCCACAAGCAGATAAATCAATAAACTCATTCTCCAATGAGCACCTGTATTATATCCCTAGTGTCTCCAAACAAGTGGCTTTGAGACCAGTTACCTCCATCATATGGACGGGTATATAGTATACCAGTTTGTCCCGATGTCCCTCTCGAGTAACCTATAACCGGGATTATTTAAGATTTATGTTTAAAGGTGAATCGATCTTATTATCGTGATCTCATCATGATCTGATTCTCATTGCACAAAACCAAGGACATCATAATATATATGCAATATATAATATAATGTGAGAATATGCCAATATTAATCATAAGCAAAAAGATCACAGTGTGTCATATTTGCCATCACTCACATGATTGGCTTGCAGGGCACCTGTAACCAGCAATTGAATCTCTGATCTTTCTATAGACAACTTGCTATTATATTTATCTTTGTATTTTACGTTGGCTTGGCTTTCCTTATCCATGGATTGTCCCCAAAATATTCTTTCAGTTTTTGATGAATTGTTGAAAACTTTTCGTCAAACTACTATTCTTCAACATATAATTTTGTTGTTGTATCTGTCGTATCTAATCTTGCTGCCATATTTGCTATCATCTATATTGCTGATATCCTTACCGATCTTATGCTACCATATTCCTCAAAATACTACTACAATATTACTGAAATTTTCATCATAAAATTGTTGTCTTTCGATGAAAAATTCTACTACCATACTTTTCTAAGTGTTTCTTGCTGCATACACTTCTAATCTCTACCGAATTTGTTGCTGCCACCCACATTAACCCTAAGATGTAGCTATCATATCCCACTTTTAATCTCTATAGTTGGCCTAAACAGTAGCACAAACTACAGCCCAAACAGCAGCCTACTATAGCCTTGTTCCTATGTAGTTCTTACCGCAACCACACCAAACCGGTTGATACCCCCAATAGCAACCCTAAACCTTCCTTCCCAGCCTCAAACCACTACCATCGAAATCTTTTCCAGCCTCCATAACACCCTTAAATTGCAGCACCAACAACAACCTAAACCGCAAGGTATCAGCCCTAAATCACAACCTTGATCCATCACCCTTTTGGCCACTAATCCCTACCAAACCGGTTGCTACCATCAACAGTAACCTTGAGCCACCCCTCTAACCCTAAACCTCTATCATCCTCTACAATGGCACCAAACAACAGCATCAATAGTAACCCTACCTTCGGTACTATTTGCTGCATCCACACATGATCCCTACTAAATTCATTGTTGTCATCAACAACAATCCAAGTCATCCCTCTAACCTTAACCCTCGGCCATCATACCCACTATACGACCCCTACAACAGCTCCAAACCACAACTCCAACAATAATAAAAAAATAGTAACCTATTAGTCATAAACCCTAGCCATCTATCCTTGATCTACCACCTCTTTCGACTACCAATCCACCCAACTAGTTCATACCATTGACCCAATAGCAAGATAAGGATCTTAACACCATATATGTATGATCTTCTACTATGGCATCGATAAAATTTGATCGGTGCCAAGTTGGAGGCCTTCGAGATACTTATGGAGGACAGACTATGTGCTCTTTTTGCAGAATTAAGATTAGGACGATCACTGAGCCTGACAAGATCGTAGTAAGGTAGGAGTCTAGATCGAAAGGAGAACCCTCTGGAGAAAAAAAAAAAAAACAAGTGATAGACTCATCTTTTAGGAAACCTCAATAGGAGCATCATATGCGTAGCAAAAGATTAAAAAAAAAAAGTTTCCCACGCAGATCAAATCATCGTGCAAAAGATTGGGTCGCGAGAAAACTGTAAAAACTAAAAAAACTGCATTGTGTGAGAGATTGTTTTACCTAGGGAGATCGTATATCCCTGTTTTCTATATCTAGATAGATAGGATGAAGAAGGTCAAGCGTTATCCTCTATAGCGGTATCCACATGATGGATTTCTACAGCGAAACTCCTCATATTAGATCTCGCAACTCTTGCATAGAGGGAGTGAGGAGAATTGGATGGGGATGACCAAATTTATAGTCTATCAACCATGAGCCTCCCCTGCTATCTATAGAGAGCTACTAAAAACCCTAGGGTTCCTATCTTAGTGGGTATTAGATCTATATTCAATTACCCACTAACCTTGCATTATTGAATCTCTATCTAATAATCTCCTTTGACCTCTAATTGGGCTTCATGTAAGGAACTTATCAGTGCAGGATCTCATCTAATGAGAATAAAGACTAATTGGATCTCCATTCAATCATTTATTCGCTTAAGCATCCACAATATGTGTGACCCTATAGGCCCAATACCGAGTTAGACGTGAGTCGCTCCCATCAAAACTCCTGCTGATATAGTGAATTATTATCTCAATAATTCACTTGACTCATCGACTATGGACGTACTAGGTTACTATGCTATTATCCTCAAACGGTACAAGGGGATCGAATCTATCAGACCTGTCTATCCATAATTATCGTATATCTATAATCCCTCATGCAACTAACATCCCAAAGACCATATATTGGACATGGTACTGTTAGGCCACATACGAAATCCATTTGAGACTCGCTTTAATCATATTCTCCTAGAGAACTCTTTCTCTCTCAATTCGAAGGACCATGGCCAGGGATTTGTCTGAGCAAGTACATATGAGATATTCCTCTCGTGATACCGAGAGTGGATGATCATTTAATGATACTGAATTACTTTCATAAGGTTGGCTACCAATCTTAATAATCGGTTGTACTAGATCTGGAACTGAGTAAGTCCGACATCAAAGAAAGAAGTACTCAAATAAGACATCCTTGGTGCCTCAAGTCTAAGGACCAAATATACAATTGGTACTATAGAATCACTGTTTAACATTAGGTATCATTAACTATACAATATTTCATAAGCGGATAAATTAGTGAACTCATCTTTAATGAGCACCAGTATTATATCCTTAGTATCTCCACACAAGTGGCCATGAGATCAGCCACCTCCATTATATGGATGGGTATATAGTACACTAGTCTATCTTATTATCTTGATGTCCCTCTCAAGTAACCTATTACTATGATTATTTAAGATCCGTGCTTAAAGGTGAACCGATCTCATTATCATGATCTCATCATGATTCGATTCCCATTACACAAAACAAAGAACATCACAATATATATGCAACAAATAATATAATATGAGAATATATTAATAATAATCATATGTAAAAAGATCATGCAACGTATCACACGTGCCATCACTCACGTAATTGGCTTGTGGGGCACTTGTAACCAACAATCTCCCACTTGACCTAAAGTCAATCACCCATGTGTCTGATCACCATCAGACCTCTTTGACGCTCAAATATAATATGAGCTAACGACTTTGTTAGTGGATCTATAATGTTATCTTCAGTTGAAACTCTTTCCATTGCTATATCTTTACGGGCTGTGATCTCTTTAATTAGATGGAATCTTCTTAGAACGTGCTTAAACTTTTGTGAGACCTAGGTTCCTTTGCTTGAGTGATTGTCTCATTATTATCACATTATATGGGAATCAGTACCACACTACTTAGTACGACTCTCAAATCCCTGATGAACTTCTTCATCCACACCCCTTCTTTTGCTGCTTCTATTGAAGCAATGCATTCTGCCTCTTTGGTTGAGTCAGCAGTAGTATATTGCTTGGAATTCTTCTAGCTTATTGCTCCTCCATTCAGGATGAAAATATAGCTTGAGTTCGACTTGCAATCGTCAATGTTAGATTGGAAACTCAAGTTCGTGTAGCCCTTAACCTGGAGGTTACCTCCTCTATATACCAGTAAAAGATCATTAGTCCTTCTTAAGTACTTAAAGATATACTTTATTGCCTTCCAGTGTTCCAAACTTGGATCTGCTTGATACTTGCTCATGACACTTAAAACATGTGCTATATAAGGCCTAGCACATAGCATAAGATACATGATAGACCCTATTATTGAGACATAGGATATTCTATCAATATTTACCCTTTCTTTAGGAGTCTTTTGAGATATACTCCTAGAAAGTGATATTCCATATCTCATCAGTATGAGACCTCTCTTGGAATCCTCCATGCCAAATCTTTTGACAATAGAGTTTATGTACCTAGATTGGGATAAACCAAACATCCTCTTGAATTTATCTTTATAGATCCTGAGTCCTTCCTGGAGACGTTTTTGGATAGCCAAGCCTTTACTACAGAGAGCATTCCTACATCATTCCCAATGATTAGGATGTCATCTATATACAACACCAAGAAGGTGATAGCGCTCCCACTTACTTTCCCGTACACACAAGGCTCATATTCATTCTTAATGAAGTTATAAGATCTGATCGTCTCATCAAATCTTATGTTTCAACTTCAGGAAGTTTGCTTCAATCCATAAATGGATCTGAGCAACCTGCACACTTTATTTGGACTCTCTCTAGATACGAATCCCTTTGGCTATATCATATATACCTCCTCCTCGAGGTTACCATTAAGGAATGCTATTTTCATATCCATCTGCCAGATCTCATAGTCATAGTATGCTGCAATGGCCAAAAGAATTCTAATAGATTTAAGTATGGCTACAGGTAAAAATGTTTCATCATAGTCATTCCCTTGCCTTTGATGATATCCTTTAGCTACCAGCCTTGCCTTATAGGTCTCCATCTTTTTATCCACTATGATATTCTTCTTGAAGATCCATTTGTAGCTGATGGATGCGATACCCTTAGGTGCATCCACAAGATTCTAAAACTTGTTAGAGTATATGAAATCCATCTCAGAATTCATAGCTTCTTGCCACTTTCTGGAGTCTATACTCATAATAGCCTCCTCATAGGTCTAAGGATCAACATCTTGAGAGTCCTTCCCACTGATATATCCTACATATCTTTTAGGAGGGTGAGATACTCTGTTAGACCTATGCAAAGTTGGAACTTGTGTACTAGGTACTTGAACAGACTTAGACTCTGGAATAGTGCTTGAGCTAGGTTCTCCAACCTCACTCAACTCTATCCCACTCCCACTATTTCCACCAAGAATAAATTCCTTCTCAAGAAACACAATCCTCTTGACAATAAAGACCTTATGGTCATTAGGATGATAGAAATAGTACCAACAAGTTTCTTTAGAGTATCCCACAAACTTACATCATTCTTTCCTTGATTCCAACGGGATTATGTCTTTTAACATGGGTAGGACAGTCCCAAATCTTAACCTTCTTAAGGTTAAGCTTCTTTCCTTTCGACATATCCTCAGAATGCGAAACTCATTATAGACCGCATTATGTCCCACAGCATGTAACTCCTCCTTTCTAATACACCATTGAACTGAGGTGTATAAAAAGGTATCCACTAGGATATAATCTCATAGTCCCTAAGGAAATGGGTGAACTCTATACTTAAGTACTCTCCTCCTCGATCTAATCGAAGAGTCTCAATACCTTTTCCAATTTGGTTTTCTATTTTATTTTTATATTCTCTAAATTTCTCAAAGGCCTCAGACTTGTACTTCATCAAATACATATGTCTATACCTAGAGAAATAGTAAGTGAACATAATGAAGTATGAGTAACCGCCTATAATTTAAGTCGATATGAGACTGCATATATCACTTTGTATGAGTTCTAGTAGCTTAGTGGCTCTCTCTCCAGTTCCACTAAAAGGAGAGTTGGTCATCTTTTTATGAAGGCAAGGTTTGTAAGTTGCATATAACTCGTAGTCGAATGGATCTAAGTATCTATCTTTAAGTAACCTTTGAATCCTTCCCTCATAGATATGACAAAACCTACAATGCCATATGTATGTATTGTTTACCTTATCTCGTTTCCTCTTAAACATATTTACATTCATGATGTGTGAAGAAGTATCTAATACATATAAACCATTTATCAAGGTCCCTCTAGTGATGATCTCATCATCTAGGATTATTGAATAATTATTATTCTTAAAAACTAATTTATATCTATTAATTTTAAACAAGAAATAGAAATAATACTTTGGACAATAGAGGGAACAAAATAGCATGCATCCAATGCAATGATAGCTCCATCAAGCAGATGTAGGCTGACCTCCCCAGTGAAAAACCTGGTCACAATTACTCACTTTCCTTGAGTTCTCTTCTTTGTACCTTTGTTCAACCTTAGCCTGATGCAGTGCTCTTGCAGCACCATTCAAACTTTGGGCTGAGGTCCAAAAGCTTAATTAAGAGGCAGGCCCAGTGGCACTAGCAACTACTGAGGCCCAAGTTAGCGAGGTGATCCAACGGTTGGAGGAGCTTAAGTCCCATCCCGAGGAGTCCCAATGCTGAGATGTCACCAGAACTAAGTCTTGGGAAGCCAAGTAGACCCTAACGATGGTCTAATCGATATTATGGAAGGTCGAGAGCTCTTTGTTCAAGGAGCAACATGTCACCGCCGAAAGAGCCCGATAATGATTACCTAGTAAAAGGAGTCACCCGACTTTAAACTGGGCTAGTAGAAAATGGGTCGATTGTCCTATGAATATGGGTATTGGGTTGCCCTGGTTTATTTTCGGGCAAGGTACCTTGTGTTGGAGATCAAAGAGGACCCTTATGCAATTCTTTCAAAGGAGCACATGTTAATGGAGGAGGTTCCCTTCAAAGACAACGATCCTCTAGCAGCCTAAGGGGTGTTGAAACTCAAATTTTGATAATAAAATCAATTGATGGGTTTTATGATCTCACCTGTATATTAGGGATTAGTGATGCAGGATTAAGTACGATGGTGAAAAGATAATACAATCTAATGTTAGATCGAAGTCAAGTTTAGGGTCGGGGTTTGGACGATGCAGTGGGAACTCACCGAAGGTAATTGAAGTCTTGTCAGGAGCTCGTCGAAGGTAACCGGGAGCTTGCCGTGAGTGTGCCCAAAGATGATCGAGTGACTTGTTGGGAGTTCATCGAAGGATGCTGGGAAGTTTGTCGAGAGTTCATAAATCGATTGATGTGCTAGACAATAAGAACGATTGTAATTGTGTCTTAGTATATTATAGTTAACATCATATGTTTTGAGTCCTAATTGGGTTAGATTTGAAGAAATCTAAATTAACTCAATGAGATACAACCAGGTCCACTTTAGGTTAAGATTTAAGCTTAGGTTGAGCTCATTTTATTAACCTAGAAAAGGATCAATGGGAGCTACACCTTAGGTATAGAACACTGTGGGAAAGTGCTATTCTCGGACTGCTCGATGGTAGTACCACTAGTGGGAGGTGGTAGTATCATCGATGCCCCTATTTTTGGGGCACTTTTTGCAGCCTATGCCTACAGTAGTACCGTATGTACCCAATTTTTTTAGAAAAATATTAAATTTTGGCTCTATTTTTTTAAGCCAATTGAGGTCTATAAATATCTCAAATATTCTTACATTAGAGAGTCAAAAAGTATAAGAAAAGGTCATAATCTTAGTTAAAATTCTATAAAATTTGAGGGCTTCCTTTGAGTTTTTCAAAGTGTAAAGTAAGACTAAGGGAAGAGAGAAAAGTTATAAAAGTTACTCTCCTAAACCTATAAAAAAATAAAAAGTGTAAGGTATTTTGATCTTCACCCATAGAAGAAAATCATTAGTAGACACCGGCAGGCCTCAATGAAGGAAGACTCGAAAAGTGGATGTAGGTTAAGCTTTTGTCCGAACCACTATAAATTTGTGAGCCTTGTTCTTTTTATGCTTATTTTCTTATTTTAGTAGTCCATAACTAAATCTAGATTCTTCTTTCAAATTTAGTTTAAATCCACTTACTTGCGTTCAACAAATTCTAAGAAATGCTTCTGATTTCTTCTTTACTTCAAGCAAATTTTTTGAAATGAGCCCTTTTTGCACTTGTACTAATTCATAGCCCTCCCCCTTACCCTGCCACTACCACTTCTCAAACCCCCTCTTAGTGCCAACTTGATCCTTACAACTAATATCAAAGTCGATTATACTTAATTGGATTAACATCCAAGTTAGTAAATGGCTTTGATTGACATTACAATAGGACACCATATCACACCTCCTCCCATGTTCAATAGGATGGATTACACATTTTGGAAAACTATAATGCATATCTTTTTTATTTCATTGGATTTTGATTTATGGAACATAGTCAAAAATAGATTTCAGAAGTCATCCAATCCTATAAATGATTGGAATGATCATGAAAGATAAATATTTTTTTTAAATGCTAAAGGTATGAATGCTATGTTTTGTGCTTTAAATAAAAATAAATTTAATCAAGTTTTTGCTTATGATTTAGCTTTTAATATATGACACACATTACAAATCACATACGAAAGCACAAGTAAAATAAAGGAATAAAAAATAAATAAAATGACTTGTAAAGATGAATATGAAAATAACACTCCAAAAAATAGAAAGGAATTAAAACTAAGAACAAAAAAAGAATACTTTCCAAAGAACAAGAAGGACATTGAATTGAGAAAACAATAATACACCTTCCAAAAAATAAGAAGAAAATTGAACTGAGAATAAAATATGACTCTTCGAGTGAAACCTCAAGTGATGAGGACTACGACTTCAAACTCATGACAAAAGAACTAAAAAGATTCATGAAAAATAACAAAAAAAATATAAAAATAAACTTAAAAAAGGCATAACTTCTTGCTATAAATGTAAGAAGCCGTGACACTCCAAAGATCAAGAGGACAACTAATAAGAAGTGACAAACTATGCTCTCATGGCTATCCATGATGAAGTAATTGATTCTTCTAAGTTCTCCTTTACTTTTGATGAATTACTAAATATATTTTATGAACTATTTGATGAATTTAAGAAGCTTAGCAAAAGTTATAAAATTACTTAAGAAGGAACATACATTACTTACTAGTAAAATTGAAAGCATGCATGAAGCATCAATATTATGCATTTCTTGCTCTAGATGTGAGTCATTAGAGGCAATTAAAAAGGAAAATATTATACTATAATAAGCTTTATAAAATTTTGAAATACATAATAAATCTCTAAACATGATCCTCACTAATAAGGGTCATGTTTATAGAAAGGAAGGTATTGGCTTTGTGAGTAATACTCATCAAAAGCCAATTATCTTTATTAGAAGACCCACATTACATTCTTCACTTGAAAATAAATGTAATTTTTGTGGTAGACGTGGATACTTTACCTATAAATGCCCATTTAGAAAGTATAGTCCACATAAGTTGATTTGGGTTCTTAAAAGAACTATAAACAACCAAATGTCTTTCGTTAAATTGGGTAGGGCTTTTCATAAGGACCCAAAGTCAAATGGATACCTTAACCAAAACCTCCTTTATTATAGGTTGTCTCCAAACAAAGGCTATGAGCATAAAATAGTATTTTGATAAGGATGCTCAAGCCACATGACTTGAGATCTAATACTCCTTTCTAGCTCACTAGTCTAAACAATAATAATAAAAGAATTATTAGAATTAAAATTATTAATAATAAATCTTTTGATGATTCATAGTTATACAATTAATCTTGATTGTTTTTTGATGATGAAAGGATTTTATATAGAAAACTAACATGTTAAAAGTGAATTAGAACTAAATAATCTTAGCTATTTTTAATGAAAAATTATCTATGTTGAAATTTTCTAGAAAAGGGATTTTGATGATGATTGAATGTTAGATTGGTTCTATGGGATTGATAGGTTAAAAATTATTGGCTTGGATGTTGGTTGATTTAAATGTAAATGCTATTGTTGAATGATTCAAATGTTATGTAGGCGTTGACTAAGTTTTATTTATTGGCTTGCAAATATTACTATCGAATGATTAATTTAAATGTTATATTGACCGGTTGACTTGAAATAGCTTGTACATTGTATAGATTGTTATTGAATGATTGATTTGAAAATTATATAGAAGGTATGATTGAATGTTTATTGTATGTTAGATTGATCTTGAATTGGAGTTTCAATAATAATAAAAAAAGATAGTGCACCAGCGGTAGCACCATTGGATTGGTGGTAGCACTGCCAGAACACATTGCCTATATGTC
The DNA here is from genome assembly GCA_021527575.1 of Ensete glaucum. NCBI lineage: Eukaryota > Viridiplantae > Streptophyta > Magnoliopsida > Zingiberales > Musaceae > Ensete > Ensete glaucum. The sequence goes on along the minus strand of CM038555.1, from coordinate 17,707,603 downwards.
ACGGGCTTAGCTGATTTTGCCTAAGCCGTGCGGCACCCATGCGTGTCCGTCCGCAAAGGTCAGCCCTCCCCGAGATCTCCTAAAATCCCACAGACTTACAAAAAGAGAAAACGGGCCAGAAGAAGCAACTCCCACGGGATCCACAAACAACTGCTCAAGAAAAACACTTTATAAAGCCAAAATACAAATTACACCCATGGACATTAAAAGCTCAGAGAGGTTGCGCACAAAGGATAATGGTCCACTACAGACCGATGTCCCCACAAGTGCTTATAAGACACACTTATATTTACAAGCCAAACTTGGCCATAAAGCAAATCAAACTAGGGCTTCCAAGCCTACTGCAAGCCCGCTTCTTGTTGTACAAGATATGTACATAAACCGAAGGACACGGACTAACACAAGCATTTCATCGAACACCTTATTTACATTGTTGTCCGTGACATTCTCCCCCACTTATTCCTTCGACGTCCTCGTCGAAGCCATTGTAGACGCTGCATCTCCTCGCATTCTGAATCTTTAATCTTCTTCTTTGGCAACACGCCTTTGGCTCCTAGCCGCCTCCACCGTTGTTGAGTAGTCGAACTCAATCCGCCATGCCGCTTCAACTCACCAATGATGAATCGGTGTGGGGTTGGCTGAGTTGTCTTGATCCTTGTTGGTTCTCGCGGATCCCTCGATGAAGGAAAAGACACGCCTTATGATGTGCCGATGTCGCGATACTCATATTGCTTGAACTGGGTAGATGCTTGTTGGAGCTTTAACGAGCATCGCCTCACGACTTTGAAGTTTTTAAGGTCCTTTCTCCATAATATTTGCCCATTGAACCTTCTTCCGTTAGTTGTCACTTCCAAGTATGTTCGCATCACTCCCTCTTAGTCAATTGGGAAATGAAGTGGAAAAAACTACTCTCAATAGTACTGATCACCAACGGTGAGGATTTGACAACCATTGTCTTCCATAAGCTTTCTTTGAAGGGTCCGAACTTGTGCGAGCTCCCCTTGGATAAGTAAGAGAACGGGATACTCGACTTTACCCATTCTCTTCATAGTTGAGAAGGTAAGGTGGCTTCTCTCACCTCCTCGAGTTAAGAGAACTGGGGTACTCGGTTTCGCCCATTCTCTCGAGTTGAGAAGGCAAAGGTTACTCAATTTCGCCTGGCAAAGGTTACTTGATTTCGCCTGCCTCCTCGAGTTTGTACTTCATGCATTAAGCTGGGTACTAACATTCGCCTGCTCTTTGCTCACACTTCTGAAGCACTTGAAGTGGTTGCACTCCTTGTTGGGTTAGCTACGGTGATTCACCTTCCACGCCATTGAACTTCGGAATGCAAGAAGTTTTGCGAAAAGTGTAAAAGTTTACTTGGCTTCGCTCACTTCCTCGAGTTAAGAGAATTTCGGTTTGCCCATTCTCTCGAGTTGAGAAGGCAAAGGTTACTCAATTCGCCTAGCAAAGGTTACTTGATTTCTCCCGCCTCCTCGAGTTTGTACTTCATGCATTGAGTGGGTACTAACATTCGCCTGCTCTTTGCTCACACTTCTGAAGCACTTGAAGTGGTTGCACTCCTTGCGTTGGGTTAGCTACTGTGATTCGCCTTCCCACTGCTATTGAACTTCTGGAATGCAAGAAGTTTTGCCCGAAAAGAGCAAAAAGTTTACTCCAACTTGGAGTCCCCCAACTTGGAGTAAGTCTTTGATAGATCTGGTCGCCTTTGGGGTTGTACCGTCTTCTCTATCACCTTTGCCGCCTACTCCTCTTGAGTTGAAAGGTACAGTACCATATACTGCCTACTTCGTTCCTTGGTCGAGCACTCCTGCATCAACCCGAAGTCCCTTAATTTCGGCTATCTAGATGAGAAGCACATCGACATCGGTCTTATGAAGTTTCTTGGCCTCTGCCCTTCTGCCTCGTCTTGGTACTTGGAGTTTGCCTCTGCACTCTCCACCTCCTTGGCCCCTTTTACGACCAATGCTGTCCCTTCATGAGAGCAAGGGATCGATGACTTCACGGAAGTCCCGCATCTGTACCATGGCGCTGCCAAGCCCATAGCACTACTATCCGTTACCTTGCATCTTCATCCCTTCCTCCGCGATTGGTAGATCTGCCTCTGTGGCACTGTGGAGCTCCTCCGAGTCCACCTCCTCTCTAACCGACGCTTTTCTTTTGGGTAGCTGAGCCCCATTGGACTCGTCGTCGCTTCCTCGCCCTTTCGACCACCTGCTTCGACACCACTGTGTCCTCCTAGCAGTTCTCCTTGGTCGATGGAGAGACAGACTGCAACTCTCATGCATGGCCTCCGCCATCTTGTTGCAGGCTTCTTCTGTTCTCCTTAGCTTCCAACGCGTTACTCGGCCTTGTCCTCGACTTCGGGCTCCCTTAAGCGAATGTGAGCAGCGATCCAACTCTCCAAGCTCCAGCTTAATCAAGTCCCTCCATGGGACTCACGGTACTTGCAATCGACTACTCCCTCGGTGGTACCCCATATCTTGACGACCAAGGCTTTCATCGATGCAAGCTTGATGCATACACACGGAAGACCCGCCTCTGCATCGTGACATTCACTCCTTGAATCCACAGCCCTTCTTGCCGTTGCATTGTTCACCGAAGTGGAGCTCCCAGCAGCTCCTGATCATTCACATGATCATGTCCCCCTCCATGGGACTCACTGGTACATGCACTTGGACTTCTTCCTCGGTGGTATACAGCTCCCATATGCTGACGACCAAGGCTTTCATCCAATGCAAGCTTTGATGCACACACGAAGACCCGCCTTTGCGGTACTATGGTATTCACTCCTTGAATCCATAGCCCTTCTTCTTGTTGTGTCATACACCAAAGTGGAGCTCCCAGTAACTCCTGATCATACCTCCGCATGATTTTGTCCCTCACGGGACAAGATTGCCTGTATTGCATTGCCACGAACTATTCCACCACGATCCGCTGCACCATGTCGCCTCCTGGTGACATCTCCATTGCATCTGATTCTCGTGTGATGAACTCGGACTACGACTTCTCCACGTGTGGCCTCTGCCAACACATCGTAGGGCCTCTGCCATCTCGACTTTTAGTTCGCTCCTTGGCAATTCCCTTCGTCCCCTCACTCTGGGTTACTCACGAAGCATAGCTCTAGGGGACGTCGCCTAGTAGCTCTCAAGTCCCCGACTTCGCTAGAGTGGGTGCGCCATTGTTTGGATCTTGGGCCTCTATCCCTACCACAATCTTGCTATGCACCTCTTGTTCGACAACGAACGGCAACAACGTGGCATATTCTTCAAGAGTACCTCTGCGTCCTCTTGCCCGTACTAAGGTCTCATGATCCTAACTTTGCCTCCGCAAGTTGAATCACCTTAGTTACTCCATCAAATGCATCTCGAGGTAGCTTGCATGTGCCTTGAAGCTCCCTTCATCTTTGGCACTGTGCAAAATAAGTCTGTCCCATCAGAATGAAGAACCCATGGAACGACATGATCCCACTCTTGCCTCTACAAGAGTTCATGCCCTTGACCTCTGTCAAAGGAAAGCTCCGTGCCTCCGCTCCATGTTCCATCTTCTATGTCGACTCCCTTCATACGACTTGGATACTTCACCGAGTTCCACCCAAGTCGCTCTGCTCCTCGATTTGCACTGAGTTGATAGTGGCCCTCACGTCCACCATTCCACGGGTCAGCCCTCTGTTGAGTTCGATTTCTGCCTCGACTCTAAGTGTGCCTTCATATGATGTTGCCTTGGATTGCTCCCTCACTTGATCTCGAAATGCATCCACCAATGCATTACCTCCTTCGAGATCATGCGACAACTCTTCGTCGCTCACTCGGTCCGTTGAGCTTTATGAAGATATAACCCTGAGAAACTCTTCCTCAATATGTGCAGTCTGTTGCACATGATTCTCCCACTAGAGAACTAGGACTTATCCCTCCTGGATATCTGTCCTGCTGGAGCAACTTTTCTCTTTACATACTTCCCACTGGAAGTTTCGGAGACCATCATCCCCTTTGGACTACTCCGTCTTGCTGAACTCAAGCTTTGTTCTGCCCCCACAAATGTACTTGCTAGATTGCGACCCTTCTCCAATACAGTCCCCACTGCACCCTTCAAGGTCTAGCAATATGCTGAATTTGTTGCACATTTCAGCCACCTACGGACATATCCTTTCCATGTTGAAGAGAAAGTTCTGATGCTCCATGGCGCCGAGTTCTAATCGCGCCTTGGGATGGCCACGAACACTCTGTCATCCGTGTACAAGCCCTTGCATGAGTTTCGAATCCTTCGAGTTAGCAATTCCCCTCACCTCTGTGAGCTTTGCACAACTCTTTCGGTCGTTACACAACACCTCCCACCTTGCACGGTCTCATCTTTCACCAAGCGCCCTGCTTTGCCTTAAGCACCGTCAAGTTTGGTTGCCAACGTCGAGCTATAGCTCAAACTCAACCATCCCAATCTTTGTGTGCTACGCATTCTTCTTCGCTTGTTTGTCCTCGTGGTGCCTCTCGCGCAAAGGGGTTGGCTATTCCTCTGAATGCCAAACCTGGATGCTCGCTCCTCTGAGCGACTCCTTTCCCTACATCTCAATGTCCATTTCCCCCAAACGGTTGCGCGCGTTGGCTGTCCTCTACACAGCCCAGCTAGGTCCCCCACGTTTGTATCGCAAGTGTTTCTGCGTGTGCTTGTCCCGCTTTGATACCACATTGTCACGGGCTTAGCTGATTTTGCCTAAGCTGCAACACCCATGCGTGTCCGTCAAAGGTCAGCCCTCCCGAGATCTCCTAAAATCCCACAGACTTACAAAAAGAGAAAACGGGCCAGAAGAAGCAACTCTCATGGGATCCACAAGCAACTGCTCAAGAAAAACACTTTATAAAGCCAAAATATAAATTACACCCATGGACATTAAAAGCTCAGAGAGGTTGCGCACAAAGGATAATGGTCCACTACAGACCGATGTCCCCACAAGTGCTTATAAGACACACTTGTATTTACAAGCCAAACTTGGCCATAAAGCAAATCAAACTAGGGCTTCCAAGCCTACTGCAAGCCCGCTTCTTGTTGTACAAGATATGTACATAAACCGAAGGATACGGACTAACACAAGCATTTCATCGAACACCTTGTTTACATTGTTGTCTGTGACATATAGGTGGTAGCACTGCCCAGCTAGTGGTACCATTGCCCGAAACCCTACCTATAAAAGGATCTTTTAAGGTCGGCGGAAGAACCACTCTATGGACCTCCGACACCCCTCTAAACCCTTCTTCATCTCTCATTCACCTTGCTCCTCTAGAAACCCAAGAAAAATCCCTTTCCTCTATAAATCTACGGATCAATATCAATCTCCTTGGAGATCATAACAAAGGTAATCTTTAAACTTTTCTCTCAATTTATTCCTTGATCTCACTTCTTAATATATGTAGTTCTAATAGCACCTAGAATATCCTCAAGGGACAAAGGGAAGAGGAAATTAGATGAAATATTTGATTCTACACTCTTTGACTCCTATGAACATGCTTTAAAGTTCTCAACCCTTGAGTCTATAAGTCTTCATAAGGGAAAATATGTAGATCTAGAAGATTTAAGAGATTTGGAACTAATCCAATGGTTTGCTAACTTAGATGTCATTTAATCATTCAAATTAGTGAGCCTATTTATCCTAGACTTGTTAGATTATTTTACAATAACTTGCATATAGATGATCAAGATAAGGTATCCACTTATCTTTTGGGGCATCACATATCTATTACGAATTGCTTAATTTACAATCTCATAGGAATTCCTTAAAAAAGAAGAGATTGCTATTTTAGAGTACAATGGGACATTGAATTAATTGGGGCTACATACTCTACGGCTTAATGTACTATTTTTAGAAATCCTAATCTATCCATTGTTCCAAAAAGTTTGAGCACATGTTACCCTTCAACACAATATTACTTTATAACATCATGATTAGTATTCTACTTCCCAAACAACACCATCATGATGAAGTTAGTCAAATGGAATTCGTTATAATGTATTAGATTATGTTAGGACATGATAACTATTTTAGATATTTGTTAAGGTAAAACATAATTAAGTTGTCAACGAAGGATATGATGCTTCCATATCGTAGCTTGATTACTAGACTAATGCATGCACATGATATAGTCATTCCATTAAAAGAAAAAACTATAAGCTATATAGATTCAATGTCATCAATAGAAATCTATTAAAAAGATTTGGATGCATAGTAAGAAATGATGTTTGCACTAGATTACCTAGGAGAACTGATCCTCCCCCACCTGAGCTAGAACTAGAAACACCTATATATAGGGGAAGTCAATCCTCTCCTCCTAGTCCCTTCGAGGCAACACCTTCAATGCAGCCAACACCCTCCTCATTTAACGATTCCATAGTAACTCGACTAGATCAAATTGAACTTCGTCAAGACTAAATATTAACTGAGATGCAACAACTTCATACAAAGTTCAATATTTTGTTTAGGCATATTGGATTACCACCACCTGAATAGCCTATATGTTTCTCATTATTTGTTGATAACTATGAGGGAGAAGTCGGTGATCCTTAACGTGTTGTACTCCTTATCTTGCACTCTTTGATGTACTCTTTGACGTTAGTACTTCCTAATATCATGATGCACTTCTTGATGATATTATGATGTATGCAATACTCTATGATTGTATAAGAAGAGAGTTAGATGATTTGCTATTTTTTTGGATTTCTTAAGCCTTTTCTTGAAATTTACATGAGATGATTTTATATGGAATGAGAAGCTCTTATATTTTTAGATTTCTCAGCTTTTTAAACTCTTTTTTAATATTTTAATTCTTGGATTCATGTATATGTATCCCTCCTCTTAATATTTGAATTTTTTTGGAGAGAAAGCAATTTGATGAGAAATAGATTAAACTTTATTCTTCTTCTTAGTTTCCTAAGGGGGAGTAATGGACAAACTTCCTCTCTTTATATGCTAAATGTTATATTAAATATTTAAAAATTATTCAAATATAATTGAGCATCCCTCTTTTTGTTGATGACAAAGGGGGAGAAATGAAATGCCAAATTGATGACATAAGAGAAGATGAATGTTGTAATGTTGTATGATTAATGTCAAATGATATAATTGAAATCTTTAAAATAAATGTTGTAATATTTGATCTTTGAAATAGATGTTGTAATTTTAGAAATCTTTATGTGATACCAAGAAGATGAATGCTTTGAAAATATTATCATGTATAATATTATGTATGGTTAAATTATGAAATTTTTAATATTATCAAAATGTTATAATTGAATTCAAAAGTGATGAGTTCTTCTAAATTCAACTTTGCTCTATTTATCCTATAGCATATACATAGGGGGATTTAAGATTAACTCCTATCATTAATTGATTGTAATCATAAAAAAGGGGGAGATATTGAATCTCAAATTTTGATGACAAAATCAAATGATGGATTTTATGATCTAACCTGTTTGTTAGAGATGAGTGATGCGGGATTAGCTATGATGGTGAAAAGATAATATAATCTAATGTTGGGTTGAAGTCAAGTTCGGGCATGGTTTGGATGATGCAATGGAACTTGCTAGGAGATCATTGGAAGCTAACCGAAGGTGATCAGTGACTTGCCAGGAGTTCACCGAAGGTAATCGAGTGATAGGACTCCAACAGGGTTAATTCCTAATCACCTTAGAAGTAATCAATAAGAACCATGTAATATTATAATAAAACCTGACCTAGTAACTTATATCCTAGAAAGAAGTGTGGCTAGGGTTTATTTTGGAGGTTTAGGGCTTACTAGTCATCGCTCACTTTACTGGGTTGGTCAATTAGGGTTTTTATGTTGGGAAACCTCAATGGGTGCATCACATGTACAACGAAAATCAAAACAAAAATCAGTTTCTCACGCAGATCAAATCGTCATACAAAAGATTGGAGTCGCGAGAAAAAAAATCACAAAAATAAAAAAACTACAATGTGTGAGAGATTGATTTTACCTAGGGAGATCGTATATCCCGGAGAGGATGAAGGAAGTCAGGTGTCTTCTTCTCTAACGATATCCACACAATGGATCTACGCAACAAAACTCCTCCGATCTTGACTCACAACTCTTGCTCAGAGGGAGGGAGGAGAATATAAGGGGGAGACCAAAGCTGTAGCCTATTAACCATGAGTCTCCCTTCCTATTTATAGAGAGCCACCAAAAAAATCCTAGGTCTCATGCCTTAGTGGGTATTGGATCTCCATCCAATTACCCACTAAACTTACATTATTGGATCTCTATCTAATAATCTCTTTAGGCCTCTAATTGGGTCTCAATCAAGGAGCCCATCAGCATAGGGTCTCATCTAATGAGAATAAGGGCTAATTGGATCTCCATTCAATCCTCTATTCGCTAAAGCATCCACCATATGTGTGTGACTCTCTAGGCCTGATACCGAGCTGGTCGTGAGTCACTACCATCAGAACTCCTTCTAATATAGTGAATTATTATCTCTATAATAATTCACTCAACTCATCGACTATAAACGTACTAGGCCACTATGTCATAGTCCCCATACGGTATAGGGGATCAAATCCATCGGACCTATCTGTCTATAATTACCGTATATCTATAATCCCTCATCCAACTAATATCCCAAAGATCGTATATTGGACATGGTACTGTCAAGTCACATACGGAATCAGTTTGTCTTACTTTAATTAGATTCTATAGGAGAACTCTTTCTCTCTCAATCCAAATAACCCTGGTTAGGAATTTGTTTGAGTAAGCATATATGATATATCCCTCTTATGATACCAAGAGTGGATGATCCTCTATTGACACTCAATAGCATTCGTAAGGTTGGGTACCAATCCCGATAACCAGTTACACCAGATCTGAAAGTTTCGAAACCTCTAAGTTGGCATCAAAGAAAAAGAATACTCATACAAGGCATCCTTGGTGTCTCAAGTCTAAGGACCATATATACAACTGAGATTATAGAATCGCTGTTTAACATTAGGTATCATCAACCATATAATATTCCATAAATGGATCAATTAGTGAACTCATTCTCCAATGAGTACCTGTACTATATCCTTAGTGTCTCTATACAAGTGGCTATAAGACCAGCCACCTCCATCATATGAATGGGTATATCCGGTTATCTCGATGTCCCTCTCGAGTAACCTATGACTGGGATTATTCAGGATCTGTGTTTAAAGGTGAATTGATCTCATTATTATGATCTCATCATAATCTGATTCCCATTACAAAGAACCAAGGACATCATAATATATATATGTAATAAATAATATAACATGAGAATATACCAATATTAATCATAAACAAAAAGATAATGAAGTGTGTCACACGTGCCATCACTAAGGCACCTGTAACTAGCAATCTCCCACTTGACCTAAAGCCAATCACCTATATGTCTGATCCCTATCAAACTCCTATGACGTTCAAATATAATCTGAGCCAATGGCTTCATTAGTAGATCTACAATGTTATCTTCAGATGGAACTCTTTCCATTGCTATACCTTTACGGGCTATAATCTCTCTAATCAAAGGAAACTTCCTTAGAGCATGCTTAGAACTTTGATGAGACCTGGGTTCTTTCGCTTGAGCGATCACCTCGTTATTGTCACAATATATGGGAATTAACTCAACACTATATGGTACTTCTCCCAAATCTCTGATGAACTTCTTCATCCATACCCCTTCCTTTGTTATTTTTGCTGCAGCAATGTATTCCACCTCTGTGGTCGAGTCAGTAGTAGTATCTTGCTTGGAACTCTTCCAACTTATTGTTCCTCCATTCAGGGTGAAAACATACCTTGAGTTTGACTTGCTATCATCAATGTCAGACTAGAAACTCGAGTCCATGTAGCTCTCAACCTAGAAGATACCTCCTCTATATACCAGTAAAAGATCCTTAGTCCTTCTTAAGTACTTAAGGATACACTTTACTGCTTTTCAATGTTCTAAACTTGAATCTGCCTGACACCTGCTCATGGCACTCAGAGCATGTGCTATATCAGGCCTGGTACATAGCATAGCATACATGATAGACCCTATAGTCGAGGTATACGGTATCTTATCTATGTATGTCCTTTCTTCAGGAGTCTTTGAGGATATACTCCTAAAAAGTGATATTCTATGTCTCATTGGTATGAGACTTTTCTTGAAATTCTCTATGCCAAACCTTTTGATAATAGAGTCTATGTACCTAGATTGGGACAAGCCAAGCATCCTTTTAGATCTATCTCTATAAATCTGGATCCCCAAAATATAGGATGCTTCCCCTAAATCTTTCATAGAGAAGTTTCTGGATAGCCAAGTCTTTACTATGGAGAGCATTCCTATATCATTCCCAATGATTATGATATTATCCACATACAATACCAAGAAGGTGATAGCACTCCCGCTTACCTTCCTGTACATATAAGGTTCATCTTTGTTCTTAACGAAGTCATAAGATCTGATCGTCTCATCAAATCTTATGTTTCAACTTCCGAAAGCTTGCTTTAGTCCATAAATGGACTTAAGCAACTTGTATACCTTATCTGGACTCTCTCTAGATACGAATCCCTCTAGCTATGTTATATACATCTCCTCATCGAGGGTGCCATTGAGGAATGTCATTTTGACATCCATCTGCCAGATCTCATAGTCAAAGTATGCTGTAATGGCCAAAAGAATTCTAATGGACTTCAGTATGGCTACAAGTGAAAATGTTTCATCATAGTCAACTCCTTGTCTTTGACGATATCCTTTAGCTACTAGCCTTGCCTTATAGGTCTCTACCTTTTTATCTACTCTGATCTTCTTTTTGAAGATCCACTTGCAATCGATAGGGATGACACTCTCAGGTGCATCCACAAGGTTCCAAACCTTGTTAGAGTATATGAAATCCATCTCAGAATTCATGGCTTCTTACCACTTTCCGGAGTCTATACTCATAATAGTCTCATCATAAGTCTCAGGATCAATATCTTGAGAGTCCTCTCCACTGAATGTCCCACATATCTTTCAGGAGGGTGAGATACTCTGCTAGACCTACGCCATATTGGAATTTGTGTGTTAGGTACCTGAATAAACTTGGGCTTTGGAATAGTGCTTGAGCTATGTTCAACAACTTCGCTTAATTTTATCTCACTCCCACTATTTCCACTAAGAACGTATTCCTTCTCAAGGAACACAACTCTCTTAGCAACAAAGACCTTTCGTTCCTCGAGATGATGAAAATAATACCCCAAAGTCTCCTTAGGGTATTCTATGAACGTGCACCATTCCGTCCTTGATTTCAACTTGTTAAGGTTGTGTCTTATAACATAGGTAGGACAGCCCCATATCTTAACTACCTTAAGATTAGACTTTTTTCCTTTCTATATCTCATATGGTGTAGACACTACCGACTATGATGGAACTCTGTTCATAAGGTAAGCTGCAGTCTATAGGGTGTATCCCTAGAATGAGACAGGTAGGTTAGTGAAACTCATTATGGACTGCATCATATCTAACAATGTGTGATTCCTCCTTTCTAATACACCATTGAGGTGTATACGGAGGTGTCCACTAGGATAAATCCAAATGTCCTTGAGGAAATAGGTGAACTCCGTAATTAAGTACTTTCCTACTCGATCTGATCAAAGAGTCTTAATACTCTTTCCAATTTGGTTCTATACTGCATTCTTATATTTTCTGAATTTCTCAAAGGCCTCGAACTTGTACTTTATTAAGTATACATGTCCATACTTATAGAAATCATCAATGAATATAATAAAGTATGAGTAACCACCTATAGTCTGAGTCGACATGGGACCACATACATCACTATATATGAGTTCTAATAACTCAGTGGCTCTCTCTCTAGTTCCACCAAAAGGGGAGTTGGTTATCTTCCCATAAAGACAAGATTCACAAGTTGCATATGACTCATAGTCAAATGGATCTAAGTATCTATCTTTTAGTAACTTTTGAATCATTCCCTCATATATATAAACTAGCCTACAATGCCATAGGTATACATTATTCACCTTATCTATTTTTCTCTTAGACATATTTATATTTATGATGTGTGGAGAAGTGTCTAACACATATAAGCCATTTATAAGGGTCCCTCTAGTAATGATCTCATCATCGATAATTATTGAACAACTATTATTCACAACAACTAATTTATATCTACTAATTGTTAAACAAGAGTTGGAAATAATGTTCTTAATAATGGAAGGGACAAAATAGTATGCATCTAATGCAATAATAACTCCACCAGGTAGATGTAGGGTGATCTCCCTAACAACAATTACAGCAACTCTTGCTCCATTACCCATCTTGAGGTCCATATCGCCTTTGGCCAATCTCCTAGGTCTTGTCAGAACCTATAATGAATTGTAGATATGATAAGTACTCCTGGTATCCAATACTCATGTGTTATCATGAAAATCTGACAAGTGGAGACTGATCATGAATATACTTGAAGCTTCTCCAAGCTTCTGTTTCACCTTATCTGCAAGGTAGTCCTTGTAGTTCCTCTTCCAATACCCGTCTTGGTAATAGTAGAAGCACTGTCCTTTGTCCTTTGCCGGGTCTTTCTTGGCAACCTTTGCCCTTGCCCTTCTTAAGGGCCTTGCTGGCCTTCATTTTCTTTTTGGTCTCACTAATATAGAGAACTGGCTTCTCTCAACATATTGAGGAGCTCAGGGAGAGTCACCTTAACTTGCTCATGTTAAAATTCATGATAAAGTGAGAAAAGGTATCTGATAGGGACTGAAGAATAAGATCAATACACAGGTTATCCTCTAGGGCTATTCCTAGACTTATGAGTTGCTCGATCCACTCTATCATCTTTAGGACATATTCTCAATCGATGTCCCTTTTGTTATCCTGGCTTAGAAGAGTTTCTTAGATATCTCATATCTTTGAGTTCTTCTCTATTTCTCAAACAGCTAGTGGAGATGAAGAAGGATAGAATCTGCATCCAAGTTCTCATGTTGCCTTTGTAACTCAAGAGTCATGAAGGCCAATATGTAACATTTTGCTAATGTGGAATCATCTATATTTTTCACATGGCGAGTGATCTCATCCTTGCTTGCCCCTTCTTCCAGCGTGAACACAAATGTATCAAGGATGTATACGATTTTCTCCGTAGTGAGAACAATTCTTAAATTACGGAGTCAATCCGTGTAGTTTGGACCAGTGAGGTGATTGGCATCAAGTATGTCACGCAGGGGGTTTGCGAGCGACATATTTTTGACAGAATAAGATATAACAAAAATAAATAACATATAAATTTTACATAAAATACTAATTAAGATATAGACTTTTATCTTAATGTACTCTCATTATTTTCCTAGTGAATCATGCGACACCCTTAACACGTGAGACAAAAGTCTCCGGCAGACTCCTAGTGGGGATTGAGATCTAATTGACATCTCAGTGCAACCTTAAGGGACTCGACCAATTATACTAAGCCCAAAAGGTAGGCAACTCTTGCCAATCACAACTCCTTGTGATTCTCATCATATTCGGCCTTCGAATCATCATGGTCTCGATTGCTCGACCAACCATGAAGTTCAGTTAAGTCATCACCATTGTTACAAGATGAGTTTGATTCGATGGATATGCTATCGACTGCTCGACTAAGTCATACCATGTCTTTAGGTCACCAGTGACATCTATATATCATAGGCAAGAACTCGATCATGTAGATAAATGAGCCTCGAGTGACTCGATCAACTCAACCTATGTTATGATTTAATTTCTTCCTATAATAATGGAAGGCTATGTGGGTCAATCATATGGCTTCATGCTCACAAACTTAATATTATCATAGGAGGCATTTTCGTTTTGTATTGATCTCCTAATATGTCATGTCACACACATATATATTTAATATATATCTACACCGTATGCAAATATATATATACATATATCTAGTAGGTGTATAACACATCACATATGCAAGCCACACCAGATGATCATGAGCCGTCACCTAATATGATTAAGCTCGAGTCAATGGGCCTAATCATTCACAATAGGATCTATGTGTGCATCAGTCCATCTCCATGCCCTGTGATTCTTGATCTTGTTATCATCGGTTCCGTCGGATTGTCACATCACTGCGTGATCTCCCGCTACGACATCGTGGGTCCTGTTGTCACCTCCACGCTCCCGCTGTGCCTCTCCATGTAATTACAAATAATCATAGGCACGCAGGCTCGACACTAAATGAGAAAAATAGAGTCTCGTAGGCTCAAATAATAATAATAATAATAATCATAATTACACATATCACAACATATGGCTCATAATCATCCATCCGCATCATACATCACATGTACATCACATCATATATAGGATTACTAGATATATAATAATTAATTAAAATACTTAATTAATTATTTTTTTAAAAATTAGGACATGCTTAGAATTTATAAAATGATCAAGGGTATTTTCATAATTCTGGATAAGACGATAGTCCTTAAAATTTCTAAAATTATTAAGGGCATTTAACGAATTCTGTAAAATGGGACAGAGTTAGAATTTCTCAAATTTTGAGGGGCATAACCATCTTTTTCAAAAAGATACCCTAGCCCTCCCCTTCTGCCGTTATCCTACTGCCACCGCCACATGTGGTGGTGTTGTGCGTTGCCTCTACGCGGTGCACGCCGCCTCGAGCGGTAGCCCTGTGGTGGCCCCGCCTTGGCCACACCGTCCGTCGCCCACAGGCTTGCAAGCAGGTCATCACCGCTCTTGTGGGAGTCGCACTTTAGGCAGTTGCCCCTGTGGGTGGCTACCCCTACAGGGGGCCTTGCCCATATTTGACCAACCCCTTACGGGTGGCCAGGCAGTGGCCAACCACCCTTGTAGAGGGCATGGTCATGGCTGACCACCCTCTTTCCTCACTGTCTTTGTAATGAAAACACAGCAATAACGCGTAGAACGATTCTACACGATTCAATTTCATCACACACAGTTTAAAGCTAATCTTTTGCATGAAACCTTGGCTCTGATACCACTATTGGGAAACCTCAGTGGGTGCATCACATGCATAACATAAATCAAAATAAAAATTAGTTTCCCATGCAGATTAAATCGTCATGTAAAAGATTAGGATTGCGAGAAAAAAAACTACAAAACCCGAAAAACCACGATGTATGAGAGATTGATTTTACCTAGGGAGATCGTACATCCTTGTATTCTAGATCCAGATGGAGAGGATGAAGGAAGTCAAATTTCTTCCTCTCTAGCAGTATCCACATGATGAATCTCTGCAGCAAAACTCCTCCAATCTTAACTCGCAACTCTTGCACAAAGGGAGGGAGGAGAATAGGAGGGGGAGGCCAAAGTTGTAGTCTATCAACCTTAAGTCTCCATACCTATATATAGAGAGCCAAAAAAAAAAATCTTAAGGCTCCTACCTTAGTGGGTATTGGATCTCCATCCAATTATCCACTAACCTTGCATTATTGGATCTTAATCCAATAATCTCCTTAGGCCTCTAATTGGGCCTCAATCAAGGAGCCCATCAGCATAGGGTCTCATCTAATGAGAATAGGGGCTAATTAGATCTTCATCCAATCCTCTATTCGCTAAAGCATCGATCATATGTGTGTGACCCTCTAGGCCCGATACCGAACTGGCTGTGAGTCACTCCCATTAGAACTCATTCTGATATAGAGAATTATTATCTCCATAATAATTCACTCGACTCATCGACTATGGAGGTACTAGGCCATTATACTATAGTCCCAAGACGGTATAGGAGGATCAAATCAATCAAACCCGTTTGTCCATAGTTACCATGTATCTATAATCCCTTATCCAACTAATATCCCAAAGACCATATATTAGATATGGTACTATCAAGTCAGATATGGAATCTAATCCATCAGACCCGTATGTGATCCGACTAATATCCCAGAGGGATCAAATCCATCAGACCCATCTATCCATAGTTACCGTCTATCTATAATCCCTCATTTAACTAGTATCCTAAAGACCATATATTGGACATGGTACTATCAAGTTATATATGAAATCAATTTATCTTACTCTAATCAGATTCTACCAGAGAACTCTTTCTCTCAATCCGAATAACCCTAGCTAGGGATTTGTTTGAGCAAGCATATATGAGATAATCCTCTCGTGATGCCAAGAGTGGATGATCCTCTATTGACACTCAATTGCCTTCGTAAGATTAGCTACTAATCCCGATAACCAATTATACCAGATCTGAAACTTTCCAAACCTGTAAGTCTGGCGTCAAAGAAAATGAGTACTCATACAAGGCATCCTTCATGTCTCAAGTCTAAGGACCAGATATACAACTGGGACTATGGAATCATTGTCTGACATTAGGTATCATCAACTATATAGTATTCCATAAGCAGATCAATCAGTAAACTCATTCTCCAATGAGCACTTGTACTATATCCTTAGTGTTTCCACACAAGTGGCTATGAGACCAGCTGCCTCCATCATATGGACAGGTATATAGTACATCGATCTATGGAATCATTGTCTGACATTAGGTATCATCAACTATATAGTATTCCATAAGCAGATCAATCAGTCAACTCATTCTCCAATGAGCACTTGTACTATATCCTTAGTGTTTCCACACAAGTGGCTATGAGACCAACTGCCTCCATCATATGGACAGGTATATAGTACATCGATCTATCCGGTTATTTTGATGTCCCTCTCTAGTAACCTCTGATCAGGATTATTTATGATCTATGTTTAAAACTGAATCAATCTCATTATCATGACCTTATCATGATCTGATTCCCATTGCATGGAACCAAGGACATCATAATATATATATATATGCAATATATAATATAATGTGAGAATATGCTAGTATTAATCATAAGCAAAAAGATCATGTAGTGTGTCACACGTGCCATCACTCACGTGATTGGCTTGTAGGGCACCTATAACTAGCATCTAGCAGGTGTAGGAGGCCTTAGCGCCATCATAGCCGCCACCTCCTCTTGGGTTAGGGTTTAGAGCCCTATATAAGTATATATCCTCCTCTTTCAATCAAGCAAGATCAATTCTATTTCAGCCTTGTTGCCCAACCCTAGGAGGGAGAAACTCCTATAGTATTCGAAGGGTTGATCCCCTTCAAAAACTAAATCCTATAGAGCTCCTTCTAGAGTTTTATTATATGGAATCAGAGCCGCGTTCCTGCTACCCCTGCTACCATCTCTGCCACCTCCACCCATCCAAGCAATTCCTATAATTGCTGCAAGATATGCCTCTATCTTCTACCCCAAGCCATAGATCAAATCAATCCGTTATTGCCCCTTGTGTTGAATTGGAGATCTGATAAAATTCCACCACCCATGCCTATTCACTATTGCAAATCCTTTACCTTATACATTAAAGAAACTTTTCCATATTTTCTTCACTACAAAATTCTACCATCACAAACGTGATTATCGTTACGAAGGGGAAATGCTGCAAAAATTTTTAGCCACATTGTTGCTTCTTGAAACTGGCTATTACTCATCTATTTTAGACAAAATTTTTACATAATTTCATGGAATCTTAGCCTTCATCTAAGATTGATCTCTGAAAAAAATCCTTTTTGAAACCGGTCTTATTGTGCTGCAATTCCTCGTCGCGTATTATTGAAATTTTACGATGAAGAATCAGCCTTCCATATTTTCATCAATTTTCCTACTATTATGCTGTCAAAATTTTATCGATCTTATTTGCTGATATTACCCACATCTGAACCAAGCTTTTGCTATCAAAATTCTACATATTTTCCTTAGATTCTCTTCTAGAATTTACGTCAAGAACTCGTTATTTGTCCGACGTAAATTCTGTTCGCTAGGACAACATATATGCAGCATCTTCTTTATTGAATTCCATCAAATTTCATTGCTATCTTTTTCAGTTTCTTGGACTCTCTGCTTCTAATCTTTAATCCCTTCCATCATAGCCCAAATTTCTTAGTTTTTCGCTAGAATTCTCAATGAGAAATTGTTGTTTCTTTGATGATAATTCTGCTTCTGCAAGACAGCATACGCTATAGCGAACTTCATTGAATTCTATCAAACCTTCACTGCCATCTCTTCCAGATCTGAATCCATCTTTTCCTAACCTTCACTCTCTACCATCACGGTCCCAAATATCTCAGTCCTTCATTGGACATTTCATCGAGAAATTGCTGTTTCATCAATGACAATTCTGCTTCTGTGAGGACATCATCTATCGTAGCCAGCCTTCACCGACTTCTCCCAAACCTCTATTGCCATCTATCCTAGATCTAAAATTCCCTTCCCTAACCTTCATCTACTTCCATCTTAGCCCTAAAACCCCACCAAATCATAGCAAAAACTCTATAAAATCGTAGCCCCAAATTGCACCCAAAACAGCCACAAAATAAGCCCTAAAAACTGTAGTCTTCAACCTTTGGTCCACTAACATTTCAGCCACCCAATCTTCATTATCCCTTTCATTGTAACATACATCTTTCACTACATAATGCTACTAGTAGTAATCTCTCACTGTCATCTTCCTTGATCATAGCCAGCAGCTATCCCTTGCGGCACAAATGCTACTATTAGTGATCCTTCACTACCATCCGTCTTCATCACAACCGCAACAATCTTTCACTGCCAACTACCTTAATCGCAGCCAGCGTCAAAGTGAACATGACCAGTAGTAGTCTCTTACTTCATATTGTTGCCCTGTCTTCCCCCTATTGCAATCGTATTTTTGCTGCAACCAACTCCACGTGCAGTCATGAAGTTGCACCGTAACGCAACTGACATCGTTGCTGCCCGCTTCTTCCTCCACCATCACTGTTGCCTCCCGATTCAGATCCCTCTGTTGCCATCTTCCAACATATATTAGCCACCTAAAAATCGCAGCCTCGATGACCTTATAGCATCACCGCAGACTCACAACCAATGTTGCTATTGTTGTCTTCTTCCTCCACCATTGCTTCTACCCTTGGCTGCCATCCTCTATCAACATAGCAGCTACCTGGAGACTTCAGCACCGTAGCCCCAAAATTTTTGCAGCATCATCATAGTAACACTTTCTCATCCTTTTGCTACTATTATTGCCTTTAACCTAAAGATTGCAACTGCACTCTTTAATCGGTTATTTGATAGGTGGAGATCCCTATGTCATGGCACCGATGGGCCTATTCGAAGCCAAATTGGAGGTTTTTGAGACACGTATAGATGCTAGACTACATGCTCTCTTTGAGGAGTTTAGATTTGCCTGATCGTCGAGCCCAAGAAGATCATAACATGGAGCAAATTCATATTGCAAAAAGAACCCACTAGAGATAAGAAGCGAAGTTAAGACATGGTAGACCTACACCTCGATGACATTGATCTCCTTTGCACAACGTCAAGAAGGACACCTTAATCAAGATGCTTAGAGCATGAGAACCACATCCCAACCAACATCATATAAACCTTTAGCACTAATCGATTATAAGAACCTTGACGAAGAACTAGTGATGATCCATCAAACTTTTACCATCCAATCAAACTTATGATTAGTCTAAAAAATAGATATTGAGGACTTTCATTGAGGGCTTAAAGCCAGAGATTTGAGAAGAAGTTAAAGCGCGACGACCCTATACACTTAAGGCAGCCATCTCCTTCGTGCGACATCAAGAGGAGTGATTGAACTATGAAGCCCAGAGGACTAGGGTCGCTCCCCGACTAGCAGCACCAAAGCTTTCACCTCCTCCTACTGTCAGCTAACCCCCTCAGCCGAAGAATTAGCAAGAGAAGACTCTCATAACGGATCAAAAAAGGGCCTATACAGTGTTGTGATAAACTATGGAGCCTTGAACAAGATTGTAAAATGGAGAGACCTTTGATGATTGTGGCCACTGAAGAACCCAAACTTGAAGATATAGCTCTCGAGCCCAAGGAGACTGATACACCATAACCAGCCATCTGCACGGTCCCTCCTACATTAGTTGGTGACACAAACCTATAAAAATTGAAGAGTACACACAACTTCATGAGTAGTAAGATTGCTGCCCGTTTGATGCTTCAAAAAGTCAAGGTAGTTAAGGCCAAATTTTGAAGTGCAACCAAAAGTGCCCACATGTAAAACTGATTCAATAGGAGCAAGACATAGTTGCTAATTTTTTTCTACTCCCTCTTGATGTTTTTGATATAGTACTTGGTATTGATTGGTTATCCACAATTAGAGATGTTTTCTAAAAATTTTTGAAGCTAACCATAAAATTTTTCAGTAAAAGAAAATAAGTGTTTCTATAAGGGAGCCAAGCGACTATGACTATAACACAACACTTGGGGATAGTACCAAAAGAAAAATCTAGTGTTTTTCAATTCAAATCCAAGAGTTTTAGAAGAAGTCAAAGGATATTGAAGACAAGAACCCTCTCCCATAGCTTCCTAAAATTTTGGGAGTCTTCACCTAACCGAGCCTACTAGCTCCAATCAAGTTGCCCGACTCTCCTATGCTAAACTGCCTAAAATTACCATCAGCTGATGCTCAACCAGAATGCTGCCCACAAAAGATTGAAGCTAAGAGAGTTACCCAAGAGATGATAGAGATACAGATTGTTCGGTCATATTTATTTTCCACTACGACACATCCCTACATCATTTTTTTCCAAGGACAAGTTACTTCTGATGTATTATTACATCCCGCCGAACTTACCATGGTTGCTGATGCAACTCTTTCAGATCTTAGGTGACCCCACGACTTTCCCCAGGATCGGACCATGATGCTCAAAAACTTCCTTGATAATAATCTTCGATCTATGACCCAAAACCATGAGAAAATTGAGCCCCTCTAGTAGCGAAATCATAGTAAGAGAAGGATCATTTGTAGGACTCAACGAAGCATCCCTCTCACTATTAAGAAAGATACACCACCTTGGTCAAGTGGAACTATAGCCCTCATGACCATGATGTCATCCACACCAAATCATGATCAGATGTTTATTATTGGAGCAGGCTGATAGAACCCCTAAAGGAGCTCTATAGATTTTGATCTTTGAGGGAGATCAACCCTTGGAACGCTATAGGGGTTCCTCCCTCTTAGAACTCGGCACAAGGCTGAATAAAAGATGATCTTTTATTTAATAAAAGAGAGGGGGTGACTACATCATTATATAGGGTTCTAAACCCTAGCCAATGGGGGTGCTTACCTAAGTGAAATTATCTCTTTGCCCCTCCTATAGCCAACCTGGTAAAGGAGGCGGTGGCCATAAGGCCCCAATCTAAACCCTAGCCACATTTCTTTATAGGATAAAAGTAGCTAGGTGGGGTTTTATTACAATCCCACAGGGTTTTTATGGAGTACTTCTAGGTTGATTAGGACTCAACCCTACTGAAGTCCTATCAAGCCCATGCTATTTAAATCAACCTTGTCTTCAAGGCTAATGGTTCATAAACTTTGGGAACCAGGTCTTCAACTCCTCATAAGACTCCTACATTGCATCTTCGGATGGTAAATTATTCCACTTCATGAGTACTTCAGTTGAAGAGTGTCGATGATGTATCACGATCCTTCGATCAAGTATAGCTTCGGGGTAAGCTTGAATCTCGCCATCGTTTATAGTGCTCAGCAACTGAGTCAGAGCCAACTCACGTTCTCCCAATTTCGGCTTTAGCAAGGATACATGGAAGACGAGATGGATCTTAGCGTTAATCTATATGCCATGGCCCTAATATGCTCCAAAATCTGATGTGGTCTATAGAATCATGGAGATAGCTTCATTGATGCTCTAGTATTGATTGACAGTTACTTGTATGGTTATAGGCAAAGGTAGACCCAATCTCCTATTGAAAATTCTCGCTCGCTCCAGTGAGTGTCTGCTTGTTGCTTCATGCAGGCTTGGGCGACAGTTAGGTTATCTTTCAGTAGTTGCAGAAGCTTGTCTTGTCAATTAAGTTTTAGTTGACCTGATCCACTTTGGTCACACCAATTATATATTTAGGTATTACAGGGATCAGTCAGCCATATAATGTCTCAATGGGGGCACATTTAGTTGATGAATTATAAGTTGTGTTGTACCACCATTCGACCCAAGGAAGCCATCTTGTCCACTCTTTGGGCCAGTCATTGGTGAAGCACCGTAAGTAAGTCTCGAGGCATCTGTTTACCACTTTTGTTTGGCTATCCGTCTATGGATGATAGGCTGTACTCGTCTTCAGTTGGGTACCTTGTAGTTGGAATAGCTTAGTCCAAAATTTACTTATAAATATCCTATTACGGTCACTCATAATTGACCTTAGCATCTCATGCAGTTGTATAATATTTTTCATAAAAAGTTGAGCAATACTGACAACAGTGTAAGGATATCTCACAGCACAGAAATGAGCATATTTGGTTAAACGATCTACCATCACAAAGATCGTTCTTTTACCTTGAGATGGTGGCAGCCCTTCGATGAAGTCTATGGAGATGTCAGTCCATGCTGAGTCCGGTATAGGTAGTGGTTGTAGTTTTCCCCGACTTACCATCGTTTCACCTTTTTGCTGCTAGCATACATCACATTTAGATGCATAATCATAAATCGATCTTTTCATGCCTCTCCAAAAGAAGTTTTGCTTCACCCTCTTATATGTTCTAAAAAATTTGGAGTACCCTGCTGAAGGTGAAGAGTGCATCTTATGCAAAATAATTTTGATGCAAAGGGAAGAAAGAACAATCATAATTCAGTCATTATAGTGCAGATCCTTCGAATCCTAAGTGTAGTGACCCATGGAACCCAGATTCTTCTCCAATTTTTTAATGATGCCTCGAGTTTCTGGGTCGCTCTTTGATTCCTCCCTAATATATTTAAGAAAATCAGTAGAGGGAAGGGAGATGGTTGAAATTTCGGCTTGTCCCGGTAGCCCAGATAGAGCATCTATAACAATATTATCTTTCTCCTTTCGATAAATAATTTCATAATCAAAGCCAAGAAGTTTAGTTACCCATCATTATTGCTCCAGGGAAGATATTTTCTACTATAAAAAATACTTGAGGCTTTGGTGGTCGGTCTTAATCTGGAAGCATCGGTCGATCAAGTAGGGGTCCACTTCGTGATGGTGTGTACGATGGCAAGTATTTCTTTATCATACACAGATATTTTAAGATGGGAGAGAGATAAAGCCTTACTATTGTAAATAAGAGGTCAGTCATCTTACATTAGAATAGCCCCAATTCCACTCCCAACGTGTCGGCCTCAATCATGAAGGTATGATTGAAATCGGGCAGCACTAGGACCAGCGTCGTCGTCATGGCTGCCTTGAGTTGTTCATGTTGAATCTCAGATTTTGATGATGAGATAAATTGATGAGTGTTTATCTAACATGTGTGTTAGAGGATGATTTGCAAGTCTAACTATGACAGGAGCAATGAAGTTACAACCAGATGATGGGCCAAGATCAAGCTTGGGCATCGGGTCGGGTTCGGACGATGCAGTGGGATCTCGCCCGTACCCTGGTGTTCGAGCGGCTGACCAGTCGGTGGGTAAACCGCCTATACCCAGTTTTTTCAGGTATATTTGATTTTTGGCTATAATTACTGAAGTCACTTGGGGTCTATAAATACCTCAAGTATTCTTGCATTTACAACAACTCTTTTTGGGCAATTAAACTATATGAAAAAGAAATTGAGTGTGATTTATAGGAAAAAGAAAAGGGAAGAGAGAGAGCTTAGAGTTAGAAATTTTTTTGAAGTCTCCCTCGTAAGCAGAGTGTAAGGGTTTGGCCTTCATCCAAAGAAGATCGGTAGTGGATGCCAATGTGCCTCAAGAAGGAGGACTCGGGAGTGGACGTAGGCCGTTGGCACTGAACTACTATAAAAATTGTGAGTTCATATTTTGCTTTCCTTAATAATGCTTCTGGTCTTGATTATTCTTTGAAAGCAAACATTTCACTTACGATGTTTCTTATCTTTCATATTTCCTTACTCTTTCTTAAGTAATTAGTAAGCAAATAACTTAGCAATCTTCTTATCATTCAGTTGCTTTATTTGAACAACAAGCTTTGGATCTTCCTATTGTGCTTAAATCGAAATGTTTTTGTTTAAAACAAAAAATTTACACTTACACTAATTCACGCCCGCGCCCCCCCGCCCCCCCTCTCCCTCTTAGTGCTAATTGATCCTAATAATTGGTATCAGAGCAAGGTACTTACTCTTTGGATTAACACTCACTTGAGTAAATGATTTATTATGGTATGAATGAGGGAGATTCCATCTCACGTCCTCTCATATTCAATGGAATGGGTTACGCGTATTAGAAGACAACGATGCATATTTTTCTTATCTCTTTGGACCTTAATCTATGGAGTATTGTTGAGAATGGATTTGAAAAATCTTCTAAGCCAATGAATGAACTAAATGATTTGGAAAGGAAAAATTTTTCTTTAAATGCTAAGGCTCTGAATTCTTTGTTTTGTGCTCTTGATAATAATGAGTTTAACACATTTTCGTTTGTGAATCGACTTTTGATATTTGACACAATCTAGAAATCACACACGAGGGGACTAGTAAAGTCCAAGATAAATATTTTAGTTCATAACTATGAGTTATTTCAAATGAAATCAAGTGAGTTTATTGGAAACATGTACACCCGTTTTACGGATATCGTCAATGGCCTAAAAGGACTTGAAAAATATTTTTTGAATTTGAATTAGTTAGTAAGATTTTGAGATCTTTACCTAAAAATTGGGATCCTAAAGTAATCGCTATTCAAGAGGCTAAATACTTAAATAACTTGCCTCTCGAAGAATTGATTGACTCTCTTATGACATATGAACTAAATTGTAAAGCTCATGATGAGCTTTATGAACCCCTTACAAAGAATAGGAAGGATGTAGCACTTCGGATAACAAATGACTCATCGAGTAAAACCTTGAGTGATAAGGATCATGATATTGCTTTGTTATTAAGAAAATTTAAAAAAATTATAAAAAATAAGAACTATAAAAACAAAAAAGAACCAAAGAAGGACAATGCCATTTATTATGAATGTTAAAACCTGGGACATTTCAAGAATGAATGTCCTCATTTGAAGAAGAAGTCAACACTTAAAAAAAAAATCACTTTCGGCTACTTGGGATGAATCGAGCTCTTCAGATGAAGAAGACAGCTGCAAACAAGAAGTGGTTAATTATGCCTTAATGGCGATCGAAGATGAGGTTAGTGTGCCTTTAAATATATTTTTAAAATTATTAAATATATTTCATGATTTATTTAATGAGTTTAGAAAACTTAGTAAGTCTTTTAAATTGCTTGAAGTTGATCACGATTTGTTAGTTAAAAGACTTGATGAAATGCAAGATTCCTTAGTTTCACATAAACCATGTTCTAAATGTGATTTGCTAGATAATGTTAAAGAAGAGAATATCATGCTTAAAACCATACTAGAAAAATTTGAAATAGGGAACAAATCCCTAAATATGATCATTGTAAATAAGGGTCATATTAATAGAAAAAATGGCATAGGCTTTGTTGGTAATGTCCAATGAAAGTCAACTATGTTTATAAGAGGACCTACATTAAACATGTCACTAAGAATCATGTGTAATTTTTATGGTAAATTAGGACATAAGACAAATAAATGCCTATTTAGAAAATGTAGTCCACATCAACTAGTATGAGTTCCAAAGAAAACCTTATAAATTAAAAATCAATTAGAAAAGAAATAAAGAGTTCTTTATGGAGGACCCAATGTAAAATGGGTGCCTAAATCAAATATATCCTTCTTTTAGGTTTGTCTCCAAACTAAAACTATGAGCACCAAATGGTATATTGATAGTAGATGCTCAAGGCATGTGACCGGAGATCCATCTTATTTTTCTAAGCTCACTAGCTTAAGTGAAAGAGTTATTATATTTGGAGACAACAACAAGGGTAAAATCATTGGAAAAGGAACAATTGGTAACACATCAAACCTCTTGATTGAAGATGTGTTGTTAGATGATGGCTTGAAACATAACTTGCTTAGCATTAATCAATTATGTGATAAAGGATATGTGATTAAATTTAAACCTAATGCTTGCATAATTGAATTGTCACACAAAAAGAAATTCTTGATTGCCTTAAGAAATAACAATGTATACACCATAGATATTGAAAAAATTTTATGATGAAACTTATTTTTAGGCTTTGAATAATGGTGTTTGGATTTGGCATAAAAGATTAAGTCATGCTAGCATGAAACTTTTAAACCAAATCTCTACAAAGGAACTAGTAAGAGGTTTACATAATCTTAAGTTTATCAAAGATAAAGTATGTGACACTTGTCAATTAGGAAAAATAAGTAAAGAATAACTTTAAGTTGAAAAATTAAATTAGCACCTCTAGACCACTTCAATTGATCCATATGGATCTATTTAGACTAATTGATATTACAAGTTTAGGTGGTAGCAAATATGCATTTGTTTTAGTGGATGACTTTAGTAGATATACTTGGACCTATTTCTTAGCACATAAAAGTGATACATTTAAATATTTTAAAAAAATTTGTAAAGTTATTCAAAATAAAAAAGGATGCATGATTTCTTCAATACGAAGTGATCTTGGTAGAGAATTTTAAAATAATAATTTTTAAAATTTTGTGATTCAAATGGATATATCCATAACTTTTTTACTCCATGAAATTCACGACAAAATGGAGTAGTAGAAAGAAAAAATAGGAGCTTACAAGAAATGACTAGAACAATGTTGAATGAATATAGTCTTCTCAAATATTTTTGGATCGAAGCCATTAATACGACATGCTATGTTTTAAATAGGGTTCTAATAAGATGATTACTCACTAAAACTCCTTATGAATTATGGAATGGTAAAAAGCCTAATATTTATTATTTTAAGATATTTGGTTGTAAATGTTTGATTTTGAATGAAAAGGATGCTTTAGGTAAATTTGATGTAAAAGCCGATGAAGGCATTTTTCTAGGTTATTTTTCTATTTCAAAAGCTTATCATGTTTTTAATAGAAGAACATTAGTAATAGAAGAATCCATTCATGTTTTTTTCAATAAGCTTTCTAAATTTAGGAAGATTGATTTTGATACTTTGAATTTAAAAGATAATATCCTAAAAGTAACTTGGATTTATCTACTTTCAATACCTTACCCAAGGAATGAAATTATGTGAATGATCATTCTAAGGAGCTTATAATCGGATAAACATTAAAAGGAATTCAAACTCGGTCTTCTTTTAAAAAATTTTATGCAAATATCGTATTTCTTTCTCAAATCGAGCCAAAGTGTATTAATGAGGCTCTAAGAGATGATTCTTGGATTAAAGCAATACATGAAGAGCTTAATCAATTTGAGAGAAATGAGGTATGAGAGCTTGTTCCTATAGCTAATGACCATTTAGTGATTGATACTAAATATGTATTTAGAAACAAGCAAGATGAAAATGGTATCGTGGTTAGAAATAAGGCTAGATTAGTAGTCAAAGGTTTTAACCAAGAAGAAGGAATCTATTATGATGAAACCTTCACTCTTGTGGCTAGACTTGAAGCCATAAGGATGCTCCTTACCATTGCTTCTTTTAAAAATTTTAAATTATTTCTAATGGATATTAAAAGTGCTTTTCTAAATGGTTTTATTTCCGAAGAAGTGTATGTTAAACAGTCCCCCAGCTTTGAAAATAATCTTCTTTCTAATCAGATTTTTAAACTTATAAAAGCTCTCTATGGATTAACATAAGCCCCCGGGTTTGGTATAAAAGACTTAGTTCTTTTCTCATTTTAAATAAATTTTCAAAAGGCAAGATATCAATCTAACCCAAAACTCTCTCATTTGAAAGTAGTTAAATGAATTTTTAGATACTTGATAGGAACATCTAAACTAGGATTATGGTATCCTAAATCAAAGAACTTTGACTTGATTACCTATTCTGATGCTAATTTTGGCGGATGTAGAATAGATAGAAAAAGCAATATCGCAACATGTCAATTTTTGGGGCATTCACTTATTTCTTGGACTTCCAAGAAATAAAATTTAGTAGCTTTATCTACTATAGAAGCAGGATACATTGCAGCTAGTACATGTTGTGCCCAAGTCATTTAGATGAAAAACACACTAGAAGACTATGGAATAAAATTAAAAAATATTCCTATAAAGTATGATAATACAAGTGCCATATGTCTAATAAAAAATCCTATTCAACATTTAAGAACCGAATATATTGATATTAGACATCATTTTATAATAGATCATGTAAATTGTCAAGATATCTCCTTGGAATTTATTGACACTAAGCATTAATTAACGAATATTTTTATAAAACCCGTAAATGAAGAACAATTTGATTTTCTTAGAAGAAAACTTGGAATGCTAAATCATGAAAATATATGAATTGCTTGATTTCATGAGAATGAGCTATTTTTGTGATAATATTTTATTATTCCCATAAGATGTTTATCTTATTATTCATAAAAAGGAGAAAAAAATGCATGATGATGATTTTGTTATTTTACGGATTTATTTGCTACATTTGCTTGAAATTCACATGAAATTATTTTAAAATGTATGAGTAGCTCTTAAACTCTTGAATCTTCTTGGATTTCTTAGATTTTTTAGCTTATCTTTGAAATTTTCTTTTCAAAATTCAACTTTACAAAATTAAAAGCTCTTGTTAATAATATTTTTATAACTCCTCCCTTGTTTTTTTTCCTTCTTTTTCATAAGAGGAAGAAAGTTCTTTATGAATCATATTGTATTTTAAAAAAGTAGAGCAAAAACTCATAAGCCTAAAATCCTTAGTCCCACTTCTCACCCTTTTGTTGATGACAAAGGGGGAGAAATGGATATTGATGACTTATATAATTGAATGGATGTTGGTAACTTATGTAATTAAATGAATGTTTATGACTTATATAATAACTTAAGAAAAAAATTAAATATTTAAAATTCATGATAATCCTTCATGCGTTGATGACATGCGTTGAAATTCATGATAATCCTTGATGCGTTGATGGCATGATACTTTAAAAGTAAATTATTATTGATATGTCTTATTCCTTAAAATATGATTTGCTTGAAATATTGATTGCCTTAATTCACTTAAATTTAAGAGTGAGTGATTCTCTTTAATTGAAGTCATTTTATCATAGCATGAATTTAGGGGGAGTTAGGATTAACTCCAATCATCAATTGATAGTCATCATAAAAAAGGGGGAGATTATTGAATCTCAAATTTTAATGATGAGATCAATTGATGAGTGTTTATTTAACATGTGTGTTAGAGGAAGATTTGTAGGTCTAACTATGACAGGAGCAATGAAGTTACAACCAGATGATGGGCCAAGATCAACCTTGGGCATCAGGCCTGGTTCGGACGATGTAGTGGGATCTCGCCGAAGTTTGCTAGGAGATTCGTCGAAGGGATCGAGAAGCTCGCTGGGAACATGCCGGGAGATCACCGAAAAAAGATCAGAAGACTTGTCGCAAGAATGCCAGAGGTTGTCGGATTGGCAGGAGTTAGGTCTTATTTAGCTTGTTGGTCATTAAGTGTTGTAATCATTGAGTCATAGTTAGAAATTGAGTCCAATTTGGATGAAATCCAAATCAACTCAATAAGGTAATCGGGTCCACCATTGGGGTTTGATTGAGTTCAGGTTGAGCTAATTGGTTGACTAGAGGGTTGGTCAACATCAGGTTCAAGCTAAAATTTGAAAAGTGGAGGGAACCATTTTTCCGAAAATTTTGACGGGTAAACCACTAGTGAGCGGTGGGTGTACCATTTTTTTGGTGATTGAATCGCCCGTACCCAGGAATCTAGGTGCTTTGGGTGGTTGACCCGCTTAGGGCCGGGGGTAAATCGCCCATACCTTGGTGTTCGAGCGGCTGAGCCGCCTAGGTCGACGGGTAAACCGTCCATACCTGGTTTTTTTGGGTATGTTTAACTTTTGGCTCCAATTTCTGAAGCCACTTGGGGTCTATATATACCCCAAGTATTCTTGCATTCACAATAACTCTTTTTGGGCAATTAAACTCTGTGAAAAACAAATTAGGTCTGATTTGTAAGAAAAAGAAAAGGGAAGGAAGAGCTTAGAGTTAGAAATTTTCTCAAATTCTCCCTTGTAAGCAAAGTGTAAGGGTTTGGTCTTCACCCAAAGAATATCGGTAGTGGACATCTGTGTGTATCAAGAAGAAGGACTCGAGAGTGGACGTAGGCCGTTGGCGCCGAACCACTATAAAAATTGTGAGTTCATCTTTTGCTTTCCTTATTAATGCTTCCAATATTGTTTACTCATTGAAAGCAAAAATTTCACTTATAATGTTTCTTATCTTTCGGATTTCCTTGCTCTTTCTTAATTAATTAGTAAGTAAGTAACTTAGCAATCTTCTTATCATTCACTTGCTTTATTTGAACAACAAGCTTTGGATCTTCTTATCATGCTTAAATCGAAATATTTTTGTTTAAAAATAAAAATTTACACTTGCACTAATTCACACCCTGCACCCCCCACCCCCCCTTTTAGTGCCAATTTATCCTAACAGTTCAAAGGCTATGGAAGCTTTATTCGATCATAAGAAGGAGTCTTTATTTAGTAAAGATGTGAGTGGGGCACTGATCTTGCCATAATCTTTTATGAATTTTTGATAGTAGCCTGTGAGTCCAAGGAAGCCGCGCATCGATTTTATATTCATAGGTTTCAGCTATCCTTGGATTGCTTTGATCTTTGTCGAGTCTACTGCCACTCCATCCTCCGATATAATGTGTCATAGATACTCCACTTTATGCTATATAAAACTACACTTTGATTGTTTAACATAGAGGGTATTCTCCCAAAGGATTGTTAGAACAATTCGCAAGTGCTGAAAATGCATATCAAGTGTAGGGCTATAAATGAGGATATCATCAAAAAATACCAACACAAACTTGTATAGAAACCTTTGGAAAATGTCATTCATCAAGCTTTGAAAAGTAGAAGGAGCATTCATAAATCCGAAGGATATTACCAAAAACTTGTAGTGGCCGTTGTGTGTTCGGAATATAGTTTTTAGAACATCTACAATGCATACTCGAATCTAATGGTATCCGGAATGGAGATTCAATTTAGTGAAGACTCGGGCTCCTTTTATTTCATCCAAGAGCTCATCTACTACTGGTATAGGGTATTTGTCTTTGACGGTGATAGCGTTCAAAGATCGATAATTAACGCACATCTATCACGTACCATCCTTCTTGCGCACTAGCAACACCGACGAGGAGTAAGGGCTACAACTTGGTTAAATCACTCTGATGTCAAAGATCTCCTTAATGATATTCTTAATCTCATCCTTCTGTAAGTGAGGATAGCAGTACGATCTCAAATTTGCTGGAGGTTTACCCAGCAATATAGGGATGCGATGGTCATGCGGCCGGTTAGGGGAAGCCCACGTGACTCTGTGAAAATATCCGCGAATTCATCCAGCAAGAGGGCAAGCTTAGGATCTAAATTTTATATGTTCTCCTCCTTTGATGGCTATTGGATATGTATAAAAAATCTATCATATGTCTTATGTAGTACTTTCTCCATCCGCTACATTGAAACAATGGAGACATGGCTCCCTCGCTTGCCTCACAATATGACCTATCTCCCTTTACAATAAAACTTCATGATTAGCTTAGAAAAATTTCAGGAGATGTCATCTAATGTTGTGAGCCATTTAATCCCAAGCACGACTTCGTAGTCATCGATGAGTAGGAGGAAGAAATCGGCTACCACTTCTTGGTCTTGTAGAAGCAATTTTACCCGTAGGCACCATTGGTCGCAATTGAGGATTCGACCGTCGGCGACCTTTACGTCAAACTTATTGCAACATTCGATTTGAAGCACCATACATGCAGAAACCTTGCTGTTGAGAAAGTTATTGGTGTTGCCTTATCTATAAGAATGATGATGGGTTACTGTTTAAGGAGTCCTCCAACTTTCATCGTCTGGGGGTTGAAGTAACCGGCCAGCATATGCACTGCATAGTCAGCTGGTTGGGGCTCTTCCTCTATGGTTTCATCTTCGAGTTTGAGATCTTCTTTAGATGGTAGATGTCCTCATCCTCTATTGGTTCGATGATGAGGAGCCGCCCCTTTTATAGTGATGTTCTCAGCTCCACGGTTCATCACAATGCCAACAAAACCCCTTGGCTGATGAGTCATGAAGCTCATCTCTTGTTAATTTTTTTAGTGCGGGGGCTCAAATGATAG
This sequence comes from Ensete glaucum, assembly GCA_021527575.1. Classification (NCBI taxonomy): domain Eukaryota; kingdom Viridiplantae; phylum Streptophyta; class Magnoliopsida; order Zingiberales; family Musaceae; genus Ensete; species Ensete glaucum. The sequence goes on along the minus strand of CM038555.1, from coordinate 17,675,455 downwards.
TGGAGGGGCATGAAGGCTTCGGCATAGCTAGTTAGGGAGTGACCCTTGTCCTTCATACTTCGTGATTCAATCGTTCTTCTTGGATTCTTGTGAAGGAAATCATCGCCATAAGAGTATACGGTTGTCGCGCCTTTACTTCTCGAATCTCCAGCTTTAGGCCCTTAATAAAAAGTTCCTAAAAGTTTCTTTTCAGACCAATCCATAATTTGGTTAGATAAATATTCAAACCTTGTTTGGTATTCTTATATTATAGAGATTTGTCGAATCTTCACCAATTATTCGTCACTGTTGTCGAAATCGATTGGTCCGAAGTGATTTAGTAGTCCTTCCTTGAGTCATTACCAACCAAGAGAGACCTTCATGAGTGTGCTTAAACCAATTGAACTACTTAATAACATCTCCCTTAAGGTGGATGGCAGCAATCTCCACCCGTATAGCATCAACAGTTTGATAGAATTGAAAATAGCGATCCACATACGAGATCCATCTGATCGGGTCTCCTTCTTCCCATCTAGGGAATTCAATCTTCATGTGTGGATAATTAGGGATGATGTGTCCATGCTCTTGATTATCGTCTTGCTGATATGAAGTTTCTCCTTGTTGTGATTTCCTCGGGCTTGATGGTCGGTCCATGTTGAATTCGACGAAAATGGATAAGATTTTCTCCTCAATGCAGCTTTCAAAGGCTTCGAACTTGGCATTGATGGCCTTCTTTAATGCCATGGTGTAGGCCTCTAGATCTATAATATTAAGGTCCTTTTTCTATTGTTAGGTTAGTGGCATGAGAATTTTTGGAGAAGAGGTGGCCAATTGGATGGGTGGATGGGGTAGATGGAAGTAGGCTACGGTTAAGACTGATTTGGGAGGCTATTTGGGATCAGTTTAGGGTGCAGTTTGGAAGGGTTCTTGGTGAGGATGGTAGGGTTTAAGGATGAGAGAAAGAGAGTCTAAAAACCCGCAAAAGACAACACTCAAATCTAATGGAATTCGATGAAGAAAGAGCTATATATGTGCTGTCTTGCCGAACAGAATTTGCATCAGAGAAACACAAAATTCTTGACATAATTTCTAGAGGAAAACCAAAGTAAATATGTAGAAATTTGTCACAAATCCTCAGTTCAGATGTGGGTAATTGATAAGACTCCAACAGGGTTGAGTCCTAATCTCCCTAGAAGTAGTCAATAAAACCCTACTAGATTGTAATAAGGTCACTCCTATCTTATAAAGGAGTATGGCTAGGGGTTAGATTAGCCCTTAGGGCTTAGAAGTCACTGCCCCCCTTACTGAGCAAGTCGGCCAGGGTTTCCCCCTGCTTAGGTCAGCTATAGAGCCAACCTAGCCGCCCCTTGTTCCTATTAAGGTAGGATGTCTATAGGAGGGGCAAAAATATAATTTTACCTAGATAAGTGCCCCCTTGGGCTAGGACTTTAATCCCTATTTAAGATGTAGCTGCCCCCTTCTTTGAAAGCAAGCAATTATCATCAAGGGTTGATCCCCCTCAAGGATCAAAATCTATAGGGCTCCTTCTAGGGTTTTATCATCTAGTATCAGAGCCACGTTTCTGCTGCCCTGTAGCCATCTCAGCCGCCTCCACCTTCCCAAGAAATTCCCACAATTGCTATGACATGGGCCTCCACCTTCCACCCCAGCAGCAGAACAAATCAATCTACCGCTACCCCCTGCGTGTGATATGGAAATATGGTAATTTTCTATCATTCACGCCTCTTCAATACTGCAAGATTTCTTACTTTACATGTTAAAGATTTTTTTCAAATTTTATCTGCTACAAAATTCGTTTATTGCAAACGTTATCATCGTTGCAAAGATGAAATGCTGTAGAAATTTTTAGCCGATTATTACTTATTGAAACTAAACTTTTAATCATCCTTTTTGGTTGAAACTTTTATATAATTTTATAGATCATCTTAGCTTTCATCTAAGACTGATCTCATGAAAAAACTTATTTTGAATCTGGACTTATAGTGCTGCGATTCTTTGTTGCATAGTACTGAAATTTTATAATGTAGAATCTGTCTTCCGTATATTGGCCTCTTGAAACCAAACTTTTGTTTATCCTTTTTGGCCGAAATTTTCACACAATTCTCAAGATCAAGTTGACTTTCATATGGATTTGATTTCACAAAAAAAATCCTTCTGAAACTGGTTTTCTTGTGTAATCTTTGATCATCACGTAGTTTTAGAATTTTACAATGAAGGAATCTGCCTTTTGTCTTTTGCCCTATTTTCCTACTGTTATGCTGTCAAAATTTCGTCAAACATTTTACTAGTATTAACAACATCTGAACCAAGGGTTTTTGTATAATTTTCTTAAACTTTCCCCTGGAATTTACATTGAGAAATTAACGTTTCTCTGACGTAAAAATTGGTTCAGCAGGACAGCACATCGCAGCACTTCTTTCCATCAAATTCTATCATATTCAAGTGTTATTTTTTGTAGGATTTCAGACTCTCCTTTCATTATCAGCAAACCCTACCATCCTCACCAAAAACCCTTCTAAATATTATCCTAAACTAAATCAAAATAGCCCCCAAATCAGCCACCCAAATTAGCCTACTTCCGTATCGACCCACCTATATTTTTAGAAAACCTTCCTTACCGAGACACTAACCTTCATCCACTATATTTTTAGAAAACCTTCCTTACCGACTCTTGCTGCCATCTATCTCAGATCTAAAATCTATTTTCCTAACCTTCATCCACTACTATCATAGCTCTAAAACTACATTAATTCGTAGCCTCAACCCCATAAAATCGTAGACCCAAATTTGCCCTAAACCGTAGCCTACTTTTACACAAACCAATCCACCTTCCAACCGACCACCCCTTTCTCCAAAATTCTCATGCTACTAACCTGACAAAAGAAAAAAGATCTCAATATTATAGATCTTGAGATGTATACTATGGCATCAGAGGAGGCTATCGATGCAAAGCTTGAAGCCTTTGAAAATCGCATGGAAGAGAAGATGCTATCCCTTTACGCCGAATTCAGCATTGGCCGATCGTCGAGCCTGATCAAATCACAACATGGAGAAACTTCATATCAGCAAGATGATCCTCAAGAACATGGCCACATCACCTCTGATCTCAATAGTCCATGCATGAAGATTGACTTCCCTAGATGGGAAGAAGGAGACCCGATCGGGTGGATCTCGCGTGCGGAGCGCTATTTTCGGTTCTACCGAACCGCCGACGCCACACGAGTGGAGATTATTTCCATCCACCTTGAGGGAGATTCTATTCAGTGGTTTAATTAGTTTAAGCACACCTATGGAGGACTCTCTTGACAGCGATTCAAGGAAGGACTACTAAACTATTTCGGACCAACCGATTTCAACAACATCGACAGACAATTGGTAAAGATTCGTCAAACCTCTACAATACAAGAATACCAAACAAGGTTTGAGTATTTATCTAACCAAACTAAGAATTAGTTTGAGAAACAACTTTTAGGTACTTTTATCGAGGGTCTAAAGCCAGAGATTCGAGGAGAAGAAAAGGTGCAACAACCGTACACTCTTAGGGCGGCGATTTCCTTCATACGTATCCAGGAAGAACAATTAAACCATGAGGTACGAAGGACAAGAGTTGCTCCCCGACCAGCTATGCCAAGGCCTACTACCCCCTCTACTGCCATCCACGCCCCCGCACTAAAAAAGTTGACAAGAGACGAGCTTCGTGGACGATCGGTCAAGGGGCAACGAACCATCGAGCCGTGAACATCACTGCAAAAAGGGCCGACTCCTTATGATTGAACCAACTGAGGATGAAGATAATAAAAAATCTGAAGAAGCCCTTGAACCTAAAGAAGAAGCTATGGAGGAAGAGTCCCAACCACCTGACTACGCAGTGCACACATTGGCCGGCTATTCCAACCGGCAAATGATGAAAGTTGGAGGACTTCTAAAATAGCAACCCATCACGGTTCTCATCTACACGGGCAACACCAATAACTTCCTCAATAGTAAGGTTGCAACATGTTTGGTGCTTTAAATTAAATGTGGTAACAAGTTTGATGTAAAGGTTGCCGACGGTCGAATCTTTAATTGTGACCAACGATGCCCGCGGGTGAAACTACTCCTCCAAGACCAAATAGTGGTAGTTGATTTCTTCCTCCTACCCATTGATGATTATGAAGTCATACTCAAGATCAAATGGCTCACAATACTAGGTGATATCTCCTGAAATTTTTCTAAATTAATTATGAAATTTTATTGCAAAAGGAAATAGGTCACATTATGAGGCAAGCGCGGGATTCAAATTTCCATCATTTCGTCGCAACAAATGGAGAAAGTTTTGCACAAAGCACATGGAAGATTTTTGATCCTAAGTTTGCCCTCTTGCTGGATGAATTTGCGGATGTTTTCACGAAGTCGCGCGGGCTGCCCCCTAACTGGCAACATGACCACTGTATTCCTATTCTGTCGGGCAAACCTCTAGTAAATTTGCATCCATATCACTACCCTCACTTGCAGAAGGATGAGATCGAGAACATCGTCAAAGAGATGCTGGACACTGGGATAATTCGATCGAGTTGCAGCCCTTGTTCTTTATCGGTGTTGCTAGTGCGTAAGAAGGACGGTACATGGCGGATATGCATTGATTATCGGGCCTTAAACGCTATCACCGTCAACGACAAATATCCTATATCCATCGTAGATGAGCTCTTGGATGAATTAAAAGGAGCCCGAGTCTTTACTAAACTGGATCTCCATTTCGATTATCACCAGATTCGGGTATGCATTGAAGACATTCTAAAAACTACATTCCGCATGCATAACGGCCACTACGAGTTTCTAGTAATACCTTTCAGACTTATGAATGCTCCTTCTACTTTCTAAAGCTTGATGAATGACATTTTCTGGAGTTTTCTACGTAAGTTTATATTAGTGTTCTTTGATTATATCCTCATTTATAGCCCTACGCTTGATATACATTTTCAGCACTTATGAACTGTTCTAACAATTCTTTGAGAGAATACTCTTTATGTGAAATAGTCAAAGTGCAGCTTCTTACAGTATAAAGTGGAGTATCTTGGGCATATTATATTAAAGGACGGAGTGGCGGTAGACCCGATGATGATCGAGGTAATGCAAGGATGGTCGAGACCTACAAACGTACAATCGTTATGCGGTTTCGTTGGACTCATGTGCTACTACCAAAATTTTGTGAAAGATTATGTCAAGATCAATACCCCACTCATGTTCTTACCGAAGAAAGACTTAGTTGGATAAAGCCTCCACAGCCTTCGAATGACTCAAGGCAGCTATGACGATGATGTCGGTCCTAGCCCTGCTTGATTTCGACCACACTTTGGTTATTGAGGCTGATGCGTCAGGAGTTGGAATTTGAGCTATTATTATATAAGATAATCGACTCCTAATTTACACCAAGGCTTCCTCTACACTTTATATGAGGTTTTTGCAGGAGATACTAATTACTACCAAATTTAAAATATGGTTGGATACAGGTCCATGGCACGAAAGAGGAATTAAACTAGAAGAATTACAATCTATGCTCATGCTAGATTGGGCTCTCATTATCCTCAACCATACCAGAGGGTAGTCACCATTCCAGAAGAAAGATTGACTATCACTAAAGACTAACCATGTGATAACCTATGCAAGGAAAAAACTTCCCCCTGACAAACGTCGAAGCAGAAGAAAATTTCCTAAGAAAGATCAAGTCCCCCTACATCTCCAGCTCCACCAGCATGAAATTCAAGTATCAAGAAATTGGTCTCCCTATTTATTTAGGCCTTGCAAAATTGGGGATCATATTGGGGCCCCAACCTGGAGATCAGATCCATGCACCATATCAAAATTACAGTTGATCCTCCAAGTATCTCACCTCAAATGAAAATTTAAAGACGACGACTTAGCTCAAGTTCTTCCAACTAACACCCAAGCTGATGAGGAGCTGAAGACCTGGTTCCCTGAGTTCATAGAACTTAAGCCTTAAGGAAAAGACTAATTTTAAGAGAGTGGGTTTGATAGGACTCCAGCAGGGTTCAATCATAATCTCCCTAGAAGTAGTCAATAAAACCTACTGGATTGTAATAAAGTCACTCCTATCTTATAAAGGAGTATAGCTAGAGTTTAGATTAGCCCTTAGGGCTTAAAAGTCACCGCCCCCCTTACTGGGCAAGTTGGCCAGGGTTTCCCCCTGCTTACGTCAGCTATAGAGTCAACCTAGTCGCCCCTTGTTCCTATTAAAGTAGGATGGCTATAGGAGGGGTAAAAGGATAATTTCACCTAGATAAGTGCCCCCTTGGGCTAGGACTTTGATCCTTATTTAAGATATAGTCGGCCCCCTCTTTGAAAGCAAGCAATTATCATCTTCAATTCAGCCTTTGTGCCGAGTCTAGGAGGGAGGAACCCCTATAGCGTTCCAAGGGTTGATCCCCTCAAGGATCAAAATCTATAGGGCTCCTTCTCGGGTCTTATCAGTAATATCAATAAATAAGTTTGACAAAATTTCTACAGCGTAATAGTAAGAAAGTGGATGAAAAGACGGAAGGTAGATTCTTCATCGTAAAATTCCAACAATGCACGACAAGGAATTGCAACACTATAAGTCTATTTTTAGAAGGAATTTTTTTCAGAGATCAATCTTAGATGAAATCTTAGATGAAATCTAGGATGATGTATGAATTTGTGTAAAACTTTTAGTCAAAAAGGATGAGCAAAAGTTTGATTTCAAGAAGCAACTATCGGTTGAAATTTTTCTGCAGTGTTTCTCCTTCGTAACAATGATAACGTTTACGACGGTAGAATTTTGTAGCAAGAAAATTATGGAAAAAACTTTTCCAACATGTAAGGTAAATGAATAGTAGTAGGAAATAGGCGTGGGTGATGAAAATATGCCAGATCTTTAATTTCAAATGTAGGGGATAGTAGCAGATTGATTTGATATGTGGCTTGGGGATGATGGTGGAGGCGTGTGTTGCAACAATTATGGGAATTGCTTAGGTGGGTGGAGGTGGCAGAGATAGCAGTAAGGGCAGTAGGAATGTTGCTCTGATACTAGATGATAGAACCCCTAAAGGAGCTCTATAGATTTTGATCTTTGAGGGGGATCAACCCTGGGAATGCTATAGGGGTTCCTCCCTCCTAGAACTCGGCACAAGGCTGAATAAAAGGTGATCTTTTGCTTCATAAAAGAGAGGCACGACTATATCATTATATAGGGTTCTAAACTCTAGCCCATGGGGGTGCTTACCTAAGTAAAATTACCCCTTTGCCTCTCTTATAGCCAACCTAACTGAAGTAAACGCTAGCCAACTAGCCCAGCAAAGGGGGCGACGACCACGAAGCCCTAAGGTCCCAATCTAAACCCTAGTCATACTTTTTTATAGGATAGAAGTGGCTAGGTGAGGTTTCATTATAATCTCATAGGGATTTTATTGACTACTTCTATGTTGATTAGGACTCAACTCACTAGAGTCCTATCACAGACACATCTAGAGTTGGGATCGCTGTCACCCTTATGCAAAATGGTCCATGGCACAAAAGAGGAGTAAGCCTAGAAGAGTTATAATCCATGCTCACGCTAGATTGGGCTTTCATTATCCTAAACCATATCAGAGGGCAATCACAATCCAGAAGAAAGATTGGCTATTACTAAAGACTAACTATAAGGCGGCACATACAAAGAAGAAACAGCCTCTCGACAAACTTCAGAATAGACGAAAAATTGAAGATCGAGTTTTCCTACACCTCCAGCCCAATCAGTAGGAAACTCAAGCCTTAAGGAAGTAGTCTCCGTATTTCTTTGGGCCCTACAAAATTGGGGATCACATTGAGGCCCTAATCTAAAAATTAGATCTACGCACCAGATCAAGATTATAGTTAATCCTCTAGGTATCCCACCTCAAATGAAAATTTAAAGAAGATGACTCAGCCCAAATTCTTCCAACTGATATCTAAGCTAATGAGGAGACCAAAGTTTAGCCAATGATCATATGGGATCACATGATGATGACACATCACGGTCCCGTCACTACTACTGAGGCCGGATCACAAGAGCAGGAAACGCCTACTATAGATGTCACATTGGAGTCTTATGAGGAGCTAAAGACCCGGTTCCTAGAGTTTATGGATCCTCAGCATTGAGGACAAAGTTGATTCAAATAGGACAGGCTTGATAGGACTCCAGCAGGGTTGAGTTCTAATCACCCTAGAAGTAATCAATAAGAATCCTATGAGATTGTAATAAAACCCTACCTAGTCACTTCTATCCTATAAAGAAGTGTGACTAGAGTTTATTTTGGGGACTTAGGGCTTACTGGTCATCGTCTCCTTTACTGGGCTGGTCAGCCAGGGTTCCTAGCAAATGTAGGAGGCCTTGGCCCCATCATAGCCACTGCCCATCCCTATTAAGACAGGGTGGTTATAGGAGGGGTAAGGGGGTAATTTTACTTAGGTAGCACCCCTTATTGGGTTAGGGTTTAGAGCCCTATATAAGCATATAGCCTCCTCCTCTTTCAATCAAGCAAAATCAATTCTATTTCAGCCTTGTTGTTGACCCTACGAGGGAGAAACTCCTATAGTGTTCTAATGGTTGATCTCTATCAAAGATCAAATCCTATAGAGCTCCTTCTAGGGTTCTATCATCGAGAGCTTGCCGGAAGCTCATTGAGAGCTCTCCGAAGGTAATTAGGAGTGCCCTATTTGAGTTAGATTTAGAGAAATCTAAATTAACTTAATAAGAGGCAATCGGGTCTACTTTGGGTTAAGATTTGAGCTCAGGTTAAGCTCATTTCATTAACCTAGAAAGGGGTTACTAGGAGGTACACCTAAAGTATAGAACATTATGGGAAAGTACTATTCTTAGACAACCCAACAATAGTACCACCGATGGGTGGTGATAGTACCATCCAGGTGGCGGTGATGGTACCGCCCAAGCAATGGTAGTACCATTGTCGCCCCAATTTTTCAGGCACTTTTGATAGTAATACCGCTAGTGTTGGTGTAGTACCGTTTGGATCCTATTTTTCTTTAAAAAAATTAAATTTTGGCTCTTTTTTTAAAAAAACCAATTGAGGTCTATAAATACCTCAATTATTCTTGCATTAAGAGCAAGAAAGTGCAAGGAAAGTGATCATAATCTTGGTTTAAATTCTGTAAAATTTGAGAGCTTCCTTTGAGTGCTTCAAAGTGTAAAGTTAGTCTAAGGGAAGAGAGAAAAAATTGTAAAGGTTCCTCTCCTGAACCTATAAAAAGGAGTAAAGTGTAAGGGGTTTTGATCTTCACCTATGGAAGAAGATTGTTAGTAGAACCGGCAGGCCTCGATGAAGGACTCGGAAAGTGGAGGTAAGTCAAGCTTTTGCCAAAACCACTATATATTTGTGAGCCTTCCTTTACTTATTATTTTTATACTTATTTTCTTATTTTAGTAGTCCTTAACTAAATCTAGATTCTTCTTTTGAATGTGGTTTAAATTGGTGCTTACTTGCTTTTAGCGAATTCCAAGAAATGTTTTTTATTTCATCTTTACTTCAAGTAAATTTTTTGAAACGAGTCCTTTTTGCACTTGCACTAATTCACACACCCCCCTCCCCCCCCCTCTTAGTACCAACTTGATCCTAACAAGGGGCCCCTCAAAAGTTGTCATCAATTACTAGGCTGGTCGACTAGGGTTTGTAATAAAACCCTAGAAGTAGTCAATAAAAACCCTATGGAATTGTAATAAAATCTCACCTAGCCACTACTATCTTATAATGAAGTATCGCTAGGGTTTAGATTGGGACCTTAGGGCTTAGTGGCCACTGCCTCCTTTACTTGGACTGGTCATCTAGGGTTTCCCATAGCTAGGTCAACTATAGGAGGGCAAAAGAATAATTTTACTTAGATAAGCACCCCATGGGCTAGGGTTTAGAACCCTATATAATGATGTAACTGTTCTCTCTCTTTAATAAAGTAAGAATTATCTTTTATTTAGCCTTGTGCTGAGTTCTAGGAGGGAGGAACCCCTGTAGTGTTCCAAGGATTGATCCCCCTCAAAAATCAAAATCTATAGAGCTCCTTCTACGGTTTTACCATCTGGTATCAGAGCAGCATTCTTGTTGCTCTTACTACCATCTCTGTTGCCCCCACCTTCCTAAGCAATTTCCACAATTGCTATAACACACACCTCCACCTTCTACCCAAGCCATAGATCAAATCAATATATTGCTATCCCCTACGTTTGAAATTGGAGACATGATATATTTTCATCACCCATGCCTATTTGCTACTGCTATTCCTTTATCTTACATGTTGAAGAGGTTTTCTCATACTCTCATTGTTGTAAATTTCAATCGTCGCAAACATTATCGTTATTACAAAGGTGAAATGCTACAGAAATTTTTAGCCATCTATTTACCTCTTGAAACTAGTTTTATGCTCCCCTATTTTGGCCAAAATTTTTATATAATTTCATAGATCATCTTAGCCCTCATCTAAGATCAATCTCTAAAAAGAATTCTCTCTGAAACTGATTCTATTGTACTCTAATCCTTCATCACATATTGTTGGAATTTTTACGATGAAGAATCTATCCTCTATCTTTTCCACCATTTCCCTACCGTTACTCTACCAAAATTTTGTTAAACTTTTTATTAATATTAACCACATCTAAAACAAGGAGTTCTACATAATTTCCTTAAGTTTTCCTATGAGATTTATATCTAGAATGCATCATTTCTCTGATATAAAATCTGTTTAGCAGGACAACACATCGGAGCACCTTTCTTTGTCGAATTCCATCGGAATTGAGTGTTGTCTTTTGTAAGTTTTTGCACTCTCTTTCTCTTATATATAAATGCTACCATCCTCACCAAATCACACTCTAAATTAATCCCAAATAGCCACCCAAATTAGCGCTAAACCATAGCCTATTTCCATCAAACTGATCCACCTACCTAACCGACCACCTCTTCCTCAAAACCTCTCATGCCCCTAACATGACAACAAAAATAGGACCTCAACATTATAGATCTAGAGGCCTATATCATGACATTGGAGGAGGCCATTAACGATAAGTTTAAAGCCTTTGAAAGCTGCATGGAGGAGAAGATGTGATCCCTTTTCGCTGAATTCAGCATGGGCCGACCACCTAGCCCGGAGAAATCGCAACAAGGAGAAACTTCAGATCGATGAGACGATCCTCAAGAGCATGATCATATCATCCCTGATCCAAGCAATTCATGCATGAAGGTTGACTTCCCTATATGGGAAGAAGGAGACCCGAACGGATGGATCGCACACGCGGAATGCTAATTTTGGTTTTATAGAATCGCCGATGCTACAAGGGTCGAGATTGCTGCCATCCACCTTGAGAGAAACACTATTCACCATAGAAGTAGTCAAATAAAACTCTATGCAATTGTAATAAATCCCTACCTAACCACTTCTATCCTATAAAGAAGTGTGGTTAGGGTTTAGATTAAGGCCTTAGGGCTTAGTGGCTACCACCTCCCTTACTGGACTGATCGGTCAGGGTTTCCCCCTATAGGGTCGGCTATAGAGCCAACCTAGCTGCCACCTGTTCCCTTTAAGGCAAGTAGGCTATAGAAGGGGCAAAAGGATAATTTTACTTATGCAAGCATCCCATAGGCTAGGGTTTAGAACCCTATATAATGATGTAGCCACCCCCTCTCTTGAATCAAGCAATTATCAATTTTATTTTAGTCTTGTGCCGAGTCTAGGAAGGAGGAACCCCTATAGCGTTCCAAGGGTTGATCCCTCTTAAGGATCAAAATTGATAGAGCTTATTCCGGGGTTCTATCATCTAGTATCAGAGTGGCATTCCTGCTACCCTATAGCCATCTAAGCGACCTCCACCTTCCCAAGTAATTCTCATAATTACTTTTGACGTCGCCTCCATCCACCGTCACCCACCAAGTTACAGATCCATCTATCTGATGCCGCCCCATGCATAATTTGGAAATCTAGTATATTTTTATCATCCATACCTCTTTAATACTATAAGATTCCTTACTTTATACATTAAAGATTTTTTTTAATTTTATCCACTGTAAATTTCATTCGTCATAAACATTATCATTGTTGCGAAGGTGAAACACTATGTAAATTTTTAGCCACATTTTCACCTCTTGAAATCGATTTATTTCTTTTTCTTTCTGGCTGAAATTTTTACACAATTCTAAAAATCAACTTGGCATTCATCTGGGATTAATTTCTAAAAAAACTCCTTTTAGAATCGATTTTCTTGTGTAATCTTTCACCATTACGTAGTGTTGGAATTTTTATGATGAAGAATTTGCCCTCCACTTATTGGCATCTTGAAACTGAACTTTTGTTAATCTGTTTTGGTCGAAATTTTTACACAAATTCATAGATCATCTTAGCTTTCATCAAAAAATTCCTTTGTCATACAGTGCTGAAATTTTTCGACAAGAATTCTATGATCTTGTTTGCAACAATTTTTCTACCATTATATTGCCAAAATTTTCTTGATCCATATTACTACTACTATCACCATCTGATCAAGATTTTGATATTAAAATTCTCCATAAATTTTTCATATTTTTGTTGGAATTAATGTCAAGAAACTACTACTTCTTCGACGGGAATTGTGTTCAGCAGTATAGCGTATACCGTAGCGATCTTTCATCGAAGTTTTATCAGATCTCACTGCCATCTTTTTCAGATTTGAGACTCCTTCTCTCATCTTCAATTCCTACTATTACTCCCCAAAAAATCTTAACAAAACTATAGCAAATAGCCATCCCAATCAGCCCTGACCACAGCCTATTTCCTTATCGATCCACATACTTTTTCAACCAACTTTCCTTACTGATACACCGACCTTTACTGTCATCTATCTTAGATCTAAAATCTATTTTCCTAACTTTTATCTACTACTATAACAGCTCAAAAATCACACCAATTTGTAGCCTAGACTCTACAAAACCGCAACCCCAAATTGCACCAAAACAGCCATAAACCGCACCCAAAAACTACAGCCTTCGGTCCACTAACCTTTCAGCCGCCGAATCTCCCTTATCCCTTCAACCGTAACATGTATCTTTCACTGCCCAACACTGCCAACAGTGACCTCTTGCTACTATCCTCCTTGATCGTAGCCAACAGCGATCCTTATGGTAAAAAGCTACCAGTAGCAATCTTTAGCTGTAATCTATTTACAATGTAGCCCGCAACAATCATTCGCTGCCAATTATCTTGATTGAGGCCAACAATAAATTGAACACAATAATAGCCATCTCTTGCTCCATACTGCTACTGCCTTCCTCTACAATAGCCATGTACATTGCTGTCCCGTCTTCCTCCTATTGCAGTCGCACCCTTGTTACAACTGACACCACCTATAGCCACAAAGTCGCACCACAGCCATAGCCGACGTTACTGCTGTGCTCTTCTTCCTCCATTGTTGTTGTTTCCTTCCGACTCAGATCTCTTGGCTGTTATCTTCTGACATATATCAGCCACCTAAAAAATTACAGCCTCAATGACATTATAACATCAACGTTGTAGAATCATCGAAGGACCACAACCGACATTGTTGCTGCCATCTTCTTCCTCCACTATCACTGCTACCCTTGGCTACCATCCTCCACTTGGAGACTTCACCCCTGTAGTCCTAACATTACTACCATTCACTACCTTCAACCTGAAAATTGTAGCTACACTCTTCAGTTGGTTTGTTTGACAAGTTGGAGATCCTCACGTCATGATATCGCTGGGCTTATTTGAAGCCAAATTGGAAGCTTCGGAGATGCGTATAGATGCTAAATTATGTGCTCTCTTTGAGGAGTTTAGATTGGGCCAATCACCAAGCCCAAGAAAATCATAACATTTAGCAAATTCTGATTGCAAAAAGAAACCATCAGAGATAAGAAGCGAGGATAAGACACAGCAGTCCTACACCTCGACGACATCGATTTTCTTTGTACAACTTCAAGAAGGACACCTTAATCAATATGCTCAAAGCATGAGAGCCACATCCCAACTAAAATGATATAAACTTTCAGCACCAATCAATTACAATAACCTTGATGAAGAACTAGCGATGGTCTATCAAACCTCCAACATCCAAGAGTACTAAACCAAGTTTTGAAGATTATCTAATCAAACTTATGATTGGTCTGAAAAATAAATATTGAATATTTTTATTGAGGGCTTAAAACCAGATATTCGGGAAGAAGTTAAAATGCAACAACCGTACACACTTAAGGCAACCATCTCCTTCGCACGACTACATAAAGACAGGTTGAACCAAGATGCCTGGAGGACCAAAGCCATCGCACAACTAACAACATAGAGACTTTTGGCCCCATCTACTACTAATCGGACACCTCAGCTAAAAAGTTTAATAAGAGAAGAGCTTCATGACAGATCGACAAAGGGCCTATGTTGGCATTGTAATAAACTGTGGAGCCAAGATCACCATTGTAAAAAAGAGAGACCTCTATTGATTGAGCCTACTGAAGAACCTAAACTCAAAGATGTGGCTCTTTAGTTCGAGGAAAATGATATGAAGGAAAAACCACAATCGGTCACCTACACCTTTCATGCTCCACCATAGATATTGGACGTTGATGGCTTCATCAAGCATCAGCCCATCACCATCATCACCGACACCAGGAGCTCCAACGACCTTATAAATAACAAAAGAAAATAAGTGACCTTATGTGGGATAGCAGAGAACAAAGAAAAGACGATCTCGACATAGTGCTTAGAGAAGCTCGCTGAAATCTCAAGCACCTCCTCTGAACTGAGCTGACTCCTTCCTACCAGACTGCACGACCCCCGAATGTTGGTTTTACAAGGGGAACCACTAGCATATATTCGGCCATATTGCTGTCTATATCTTCAGAGGATCGAATCTAAAAAGATCATCCAGGAGACACGGGAAACACGGATCATTCGATCATAACCTTCTCTTGCAATGACACTTTATTTCCAAAAACTTTACCTTGTCTGCAGGGATAAGCTTTTCCTGAAGTACCATATTCAGCTGAACTAGCTATGGTTTCTGATGCAGTGCTCCCTCATCTCGGGCTCCTTCCACGACTCACTGAGGAGCGGACCATAATGCTAAAAGTCTTTCCTGATGATGACCTCAGATCTACGGCCCATGATCACAAGAAGAAACAGGAGAAAGGCATCCACATGACCCCCACACCCATGATGCCATCTATATCGATGCTAGCATTATCTGAACGTGACAATGTGTTCGTACTTGGAGCAGACACATCCCAACGTTGGGATCAGCGTCACCCTTATGCAAGATGGTCCATAGCATGAGAGAGGAGTAAGCCCAAAAGAATTACAATCTATGCTCATGCAAAGAAGAAATGGCCTCTCAACAAATTTTAGAATGGACGAAAAATTGAAGATCGAGTTTTCTTACACCTCCAGTCTGATCAGTAGGAAACTCGAGCCTTAAGGAAGTGGTCTCTCTATTTCTTTAAGCCTTGCAAAATTAGGGATCACATTGGGGCCATAACCTGGAGATCAGATCTGTATACCAAATCAAGATTATAATTGATTCACCGGGTATCCCACCTTACATGGAAATTTAAATAAGATGACTTAGCCTAAATCCTTCCAACTAACACCTCAGTCGATGAGGAGGCCAAAGTTCAGTTGATGATAGCATTGGAATCATATGAGGAGCTGAAGACTTGATTCCTTGAGTTCATGGAACCTTAGCCTTGAGGACAAGGCTGATTTTAATAGGGTGGGTTTGATAGGACTCCAACAGGGTTGAGTCCTAATCACCATAGAAGTAATCAAATAAAACCCTGTGAGATTATAATAAAACTATACCTAGCTAGTTCTATCTTATAAAAAAGTATGGTTAGGGTTTAGATTAGGGACTTAGGGCTTAGTTGTCGTCATCTCCCTTATTAGACTGGTCGGCCAGGGTTTCCCCCTATAGGGTCGGCTATAGAGCCAACCTAGCCGCCACTTGGTCCCTCTAAGGTAGGTAGGCTATAAAAGGGGTAAAAAGATAATTTTAGTTAAACAAACACCCTATAGGCTAGGGTTTAGAACCCTCTATAATGATATAGCCGCCCCCTCTCTTGAATCAAGTAATTATCAATTTATTTCAGCCTTGTGCTGAGTCTAGGAGAGAGGAACCCCTACAGCGTTTCAAAGGTTGATCCCCCTCAAGGATCAAACTTTATAGAGCTCCTTCTAGGGTTCTATCAGTCTCTCTTGGTAGTGATTTAACTATGGACTTCTAAATCACTTCGGACCAACCGATTTCGACAACATCGATGGGCAATTAACAATGATTTGGCAAACTAATACACAAATACCAAATAATGTTTGGATGTTTATCTAACCAAACTATGGATTGGTCTAAAAAGTAACTTTTAGGAACTTCTATTGAGGGCCTAAAGCTGGAGATTCGAGGAGAAGTAAAGGCACGACAACCATACACTCTTATGGCGATGATTTTCTTCGCAAGAATCCAAGAAGAACAATTAAACCAAGAAGTATGAAGGACAAGGGTCACTCCTTGAATAACCATGTCGAAGCCTTCAGCCCCCTCTACTTCCATTCGAGCCCTGCACGAAAAAAATTAACAAAAGACGAGCTTCGTGAACGATCGGCCAAGGGGTTATGTTAGTACTATGATGAATTGTGGAGCTGAGAACATTGCTGCAGAAAGGGCCGACTCCTCATGATTGAACTAGTAGAGGATAAGGCTAGTGACCCATCTGAAGAAAGCCTCGAACCCAAAGATGAAGCCATGGAGGAAGAGCCCCAACCAGCCGACTATGTAGTGCGCTCTCTAGTTGGCTACTCCAGCCCGTAGACAATGAAAGTTAGAGGACTCCTTAAATAGCAACCCATCACCGTTCTTATATATATGGGTAGCACTAATAACTTCCTCAACATCAAGGTTGCTGCACATATTGGGCTTCAAATCAAAGGTTGCTGCACATATTGGGCTTCAAATCAAAGGTTGCATCAAGTTCGACGTAAAGGTCACCGACGATCGAACCCTCAATTGCGACCAACGGTGCCCACGGGTAAAATTGCTCCTACAAGACCAAGAAGTAGTACCCGATTTCTTTCTTTTACCCATCGATGATTACGAAACTATGCTTGGGATTGAATGGCTCATAACATTAGGTGACATCTCTTGAAATTTCTCTAAATTAATCATGAAGTTTTATTGTAGAGGGAGACAAGCCACATTGTAAGGCAAGTGCGAGAGCCATATTTCCATCATTTTGATGTAGCGAGAGAAGGTGCCACACAAAACAAATGGTGGATTTTCAATGCATATCTAGCAACCATCAAGGGAGAAAAAAGTATAAAATTCAGATCCTAAGCTTGCCCTATTGCTGGATAACTTCGTAGATGTTTTTATGGAGCCGCGTGGGCTGCCCCCTAACCAGCCGTATGATCATCACATCCCTCACTTGTAGAAGGATGAGATTGAAAATATCATTAAGGATATGCTTGACACTAGAGTGATTTGACCAAGCTGCAGCCCTTACTCCTCGTCGGTATTGCTTGATAATACATGGCAGATATGTGTTGATTACTGAGCTTTAAACGCCATCACATTCAAAGACAAATACCCTATACCAGTAGTAGATGAGCTCTTGGATTAACTAAAAGGAGCCCGAGTATTCACTAAATTGGATCTTTGTTCCAGATACCATCAGACTCGGGTATACACTAAAGATGTTCCGAAAACTACATTTTGCATACATAACAGCCACTACGAGTTTTTAGTAATGCCCTTTGGACTTGTGAATACTCCTTCTCATTTTTAAAGCTTGATGAACAACATTTTCTGGAGGTTTTTATGCAAGTTCATGTTGGTATTTTTTTATGATATTTTTATTTATAGCCCTACACTTGATATGCATTTTCAGTACTTGCGAATTATTCTAACAATCTTTCGGGAGAATATTTTTTATGTTGAACAATCAAAGTGTCGCTTTTTATAGTGTAAAGTGGAGTATCTAGGGCACATTATATCAGAGGATGGAGTGGTGGTAGACCTGATAAAGATCGAAGCAATGCAAGGATGGCCAAAACCTATGAATATAAAATTGCTGCACGGCTTCCTTAGACTCAAGGGCTACTACCAAAAATTCGTGAAAAATTATGACAAGATTAGTGCCCCACTCATATCCCTACTAAATAAAGACTCCTTCTTATGATTGGATAAAGCTTCCACAGCCTTTGAATGACTCAAGGTAGCCATGACGATAATGCATATCCGAACACTGTCCGATTTCAACCGCACCTTCGGGATTGAGGCTGATGCATCCAGAGTCAAAATTGGGGCTATTTTAATGCAAGATGGCCGATCTTTTGCTTATACTAGCAAGGCTTTATCTCTGTCCTATCTTAAAATATTTATGTATGATAAAGAAATGCTTGCCATTATACACGCCGTCACAAAGTGAAGACCCTACTTGATTGGCCGACGCTTCCAAATTAAGACCACCATCGAAGCCTCAAATATTTTTTTAGAGTAGAAAATATCTTCCCTAGAGCAGCAATAATGGATAACTAAAATCTTGGCTTTGATTATGAAATTACTTATCAAAAGGGGAAAGAGAATGTTATTACAGATGCTCTATCTCGGTTACCAGGATAAGCTAAAATTTCAACCATCTTCTTTCCCTCCACCAACTTCCTCAAAGACATTAGAGAGGAGTGGAAGAGCGACCCAAAAACCCAAGGCATCATAGAGAAATTACAGAAGAATCCTGGTCCTATGAGCCACTACACTTGGGATTTGAAGGACCTATGCTACAAAGACCGAATTGTGATTGTTCCTTCTTCCCCTTGTATCAAAATTATTTTGCATGAATTGCACTCTTCACCTTCAGTAGGGCACTCTAGATATTTTAGAACATATAAGAGGGTGAAGCAAAACTTCTTTTGGAGAGGCATGAAAAGATCGATTTATCATTATATATCTAAATGTGATATATGCCAACAACAAAGAGGTGAAACGGTGGCAAGTTCGAGAAAACTACAATTATTACCTATACCGGACTCAGCATGGACTGACATCTCCATGGACTTCATCGAAGGGCCACCACCATCTCAAGGTAAAAGCACGAACTTTATAATGGTAGATTGTCTAACCAAATATGCATATTTTTGTGCTATGAGACATCCTTATACTGCTGCCAGTATTGCTCAACTTTTCATGAAAAATATTGTAAAACTACATGGGATGCTTATTGAAAAATCTCAGCGGGAGCATCACATGCGCAGCGGAAATCAAAACAAAAATCAATTTTTCATGCAAATCAAATTGTGGTGCAAAAGATTGGGTCATGAGAAAGCTACAAAAATTGATAAAACCATGTCATGTGATAGATTGATTACCTAGGGAGATCTGATAGGACTCCAATAGGGTTAAGTCCTAATCACTTAGAAGTAATCAATAAGAACCATGTAACATTGTAATAAAACCCCACCTAATCACTTATATCCTATAAAGAAATGTGGCTAGGTTTATTTTGGGGCCTTAGGGCTTAGTGGCCACTGCCCTCTTTACTAGGCTAGTCGGCTAGGGTTTCCCCCTACTTAGGTCGGCTATAGAGTCAACCTAGCCGCCACCTGTTCCCTCTAAGGCAGGTAGGCTATAGAAGAGGCAAAAGGGTAATTTTAGTTAGGCAATTACCCCATGGGCTAGGGTTTAAAACCCTATATAATGATGTAGTTTCCCCCTCTCTTTTATTAAGTAATTATTAATTTTATTTCAGTCTTGTGCCGAGTCTAGGAGGGAGGAACCCTTATAGCATTCTAAGGGTTGATCCCCCTCAAGGATCAAAATCTATAGAGATCATTCTGAGGTTCTATCATCTGGCATTAGAGTAGCAATCTTGCTACCCCTGTAGCTATCTTAGCTGCCTCTACCTTCCCAAGCAATTCCCACAATTGCTGCGACATGCGCCTCCACCTTCCACCCCAACCATAGATCAAATCAATCTACCGCTGCCCCCTGCATTTGATATAGAAATCTGGTATGTTTTTATCATCCATACCTCTTCAATACTACAAGATTTCTTACTTTACATATTGAAGATTTTTCTCAAATTTTATCCACTACAAATTTCGTTCGTCATAAATGTTATCATTGTTGCAAAGGTGAAATGCTATAGAAATTTTTAACTAATTGTTACTTCTTGAAACTAAACTTTTAATCATACTTTTTTGATAAAACTTTTATATAATTTTATAGATCATCTTAGCTTTTATCTAAGACTGATCTCGTGAAAAAACTCCTTCTGGATCTAGAATTATAGCATTGCGATTCTTTATTGCATAGTACTGAAATTTTACAATGCAGAATCTATCTTCCGTTTATTGGCCTCTTGAAACTAAACTTTTGTTCATTCTTTTTGGCCAAAATTTTTGTACAATTCCAAAGATCAACTTAGCTTTTATCTGAGATAGATTTCTAGAAAAAAATTCCTTTGAGAACCGGTTTTCTTGTGTAATCTTTCACCATCATGTAATTCTAGAATTTTTACGATAAACCTTTCATCTTTTGCCCTATTTCCCTATTGTTATGCTGCTAAAATTTTGCCAAACTTTTTATTGGTGTTACCAACATCTGAACCAAGGATTTATGTATAATTTCATTAAACTTTCCTTTGGAAATTATGTCAAGAAGTCATCGTTTCTCTAACGTAAAATCTGTTCAGTAGGACTGCACATCAAATTCTATCGGATTTGAGTGCTATTTTTTGTGAGATTTTAGACTCTCTTTTCCTCATCACCAAACCCTACCATCCTTACTAAAAACTCTTCAAAACTCTACCCTAAATCAAAACCAAATAGCCACCCAAATCAGCCCTAACTGCAGCCTACTTCCTTATCAATCCACTTACCTTTTCAACCAACTTTCCTTACTGATACACCTACCTTTTCTGCCATCTATCTCAGATCTAAAATCTATTTCCCTAACTTTCATCTACTACTATCACAACCCTAAAACCATACCAATTTATGGCCTAAACTCCACAAAACTGTAGCTCCAAATTGCACCCAAAATAACCACAAACCGCACCTAAAAATCAAAGCCTTCGGTCCACCAATCTTTCAACTGCCCAATCTCCCTTATCCCTTCAACCGTAGCATGCAGCTTTTATTGCCCAATGCTACCAATAGCGACCTCTTACTGCCATCCTCCTTGATCATAGCCAGCAGTGATCCTTGCGGTAAAAAGCTACTAACAGCGATCTTTCGTTGTAATTTGTTTACATCGCAGCCCGTAACAATCGTTCACTGCCAACTATCTTGATCGCGGCCAACAACAAATTAAATACAACAGCAGCCATCTCTCACTCCATACCATTGCTACCCTCCTCCGCAATAGTGGTGTACATTGCTGCCCTATCTTCCTTCTATTGCAGCTGCACCCTTGCTGCAACCAACGCCACTTGCAGCCACGAAGTCGCAGTGCAGTCATAACCGATGTTGCTGCTACCCTCTTCTTCCTCCACCATCACTACTACCCTTGGCTGCCATCTTCCACTTGAAGACTTCACCCCCGTAGTCCTGACATTGCTGCCATTCACTGCCTTCAACCTGAAAATTGCAGCTACACTTTTCAGTTGGTTTATTTAACAGGTTGGAGATCCTTACATCATGACATCACTGGACTTATTCGAAGACAAATTGGAGGCTTTCGAGACACGTATGGATACTAAATTATGTGCTCTCTTCGAGGAGTTTAGATTGGGTTGATCACCAAGCCCAAAAGATCACAACATGGAGCAAATTCTGATTGCAAGAAGAACCCATCAGAGGTAAGAAGCGAGGATAAGACATAGGAGCCCTACACCTTGATGACGTCGATCTCCTTTGTACAACTTCAAAAAGGATACCTCAAACAAGATGCTCAGAGTATGAGAGCCACATCTCAATCAAAAGCATATAAACCTTCAACAACAATCAATTACAAGAACCTTGACAGAGAACTAATGAAGATCCGTCAAACCTCTGCTATTTAAGAGTACCAAATCAGGTTTGAAAGGTTAACTAATCAAACTCGTGATTGGTCTGAAAAATAGATATTGAGGACTTTCATTGAGGGCTTAAAGCCGAAGATTCAAGAAGAAGTTAAAGCACGATAACCGTACATACTTAAGGTAGTTATCTCCTTCGCACGACTATACGAAGATAGGCTGAACCAAGATGCTCGGAGGACCAAAGTCGTCGCACGACCAGTAGCATAGAGACTCTCAGCCCCATCTACCACTAGTCGGTCACCTCAACCGAAAAAGTTAACAAGAGAAGAGTTTTATGACAGATCGACAAAGGGCCTATGTTGGCATTGTAATAAACTATAGAGCTGAGACCAACATTATAAAGAAAGAGAGACCTCTATTGGTTGAGCCCACTGAAGAATCCAAACTCAAAGATATGGCTTGTGAGATTGTAATAAAACCCCACCTAATCACTTTTATCCTATAAAGAAATATGGCTAGGGTTTATTTTGGGGCTTTAGGGTTTAGTGGTCGTCGCCCCCTTTACTAGGCTAGTCAGCTAGGGTTTTCCCCTGCTTAGGTCGGCTCCAGAGCCAACCTAACCACCACATGTTCCCTCTAAGGCAAGTAGGCTATAGAAGGGGTAAAAGGATAATTTTAGTTAGGTAAGCATCCCATGGGCTAGGGTTTGTAACCCTACATAATGATATAGATATCCCCTCTCTTATATTAAGTAATTATCCATTTTATTTAAGCCTTGTGTCGAGTCTAGGAGGGAGGAACCCTTATAGCGTTGCAAGGGTTGATCCCCCTCAAGGATCAAAATCTATAGAGCTCCTTCTACAATTCTATCAAGATCGTATATCCCTGTATTTCTATATTTATATGGAGAGGATGAAGGAGGTTAAGCATCTTCCTCTCTAGCGGTATCTACATGATGGATCTCTACAGCAAAACTCCTCCAATCTGATCTCACAACTCTTGCACAGAGGGAGAGAGGAGAATATGAGGGGGAGGCCAAAGCTACAGGCTATCAACCATGAGTCTCCCCTCCTATTTGAGTATTGGATCTTCATTCAATTACCCACTAACCTTGCATTATTGGATATCTATCCAATAATCTCCTTAGGTCTCTAATTGGGCCTCAAGCAAATAGCCCATCAGCATAGGGTCTCATCTAATGAGAATAGGGGCTAATTGGATCTCTATCTAATTCTCTATCACTGAAGCATACATCATATGTGTGTAACCCTCTAGGCCCAATACCGAGCTGGCCATGAATCGCTCCCATCAAAATTCCTTATGACAGTGAGACTATAGACGTACTAGGCCACTACACTATAGGGCCCAGATGGTATTGGGGGATCAAATCAATCAAACATATCTGTCCTCAGTTACTATGTATCTATAATCCCTCATTTAACTAATATCCTAGAGACTATATATTGGACATGGTACTATCAGGTCACATACGAAATCTGCTTGAGTCCCACTCTAATCGGATTCTCCCGAAGAACATCTTCTCTCTCAATCTGAATGACCCTGGCCAGATATTCGTCTGAGCAAGGATATATGAGATATTCCTATCATGATAACGAGAGTGGATGAACCTCTATTGACACTTAATTGCCTTCGTAAGGTTGGCTACTAATCATAATAGCCAGTTATACCAGATCTGAAACTTTCCAAACACATAAGTCTGGCGTCAAAGAAAGGAGTACTCATACAAGACATCCTTGGTGTCTCAAGTCTAAGGACTAGATACACAGCTAGGACTATAGAATCGCTGTCAGACATTAGGTATCATTAACCATATAATATTCTATAAGTGGATCAATCAGTGAACTCATTCTCCAATGAGCACCTATATTATATCCTTAGTGTCTCCATATAAATGGCTATGAGACCAGCTACCTCCATTATATGGACGGGTATATAGTATACTGATCTATCTGGTTATTTCGATATCCCTCTTAAGTAACATATGACTGGGATTATTTAGGATCTATGTTTAAAGTGAATCAATCTCATTATCATGATATCATCATGATATGATTCCCATTATAGAGAACCAAGAGCATTATAATATATATATATATGCAATAGATAATATAATGTGAGAATATACTAGTAATAATTTGAAGCAAAAAGATCGCGCAGTCTGTCACACATGCCATCACTCATGTGATTGGCTTGCAGGGCACCTGTAACTAGTAATCTCCCACTTTACCTAAAGCCAATCACCTATTTGTCTGATCCTCATCTAACCCCTGTGATGCTCGAATATAATCTGAACTAGCAACTTTGACAGTGGATCTGCAATGTTATCTTCGGATAGAACTCTTTCTATTGCTATATCTTTCAGGGTCATGATTGCTCTAATTAGATGAAACCTCCTCAGAATAATTCTGATGAGACCTGGGTTCCCTTGCTAGAGCTATTACCCTATCGCTATCGTAATATATGGGAATCAACTCCACGTTGCTTGGTATGACTCCCAAATCCCTGATAACTTCTTCATCAACACCCCTTCTTTTATTACTTCTGCTATAGCAATGTATTTTGCCTCTGTGGTCAAGTCAGCAGTAGTATCTTGCTTAGAACTCTTCCAACTTACTGCTCCTCCATTCAAGGCGAAAACATACCCTAAGTTTGACTTGCTATCATGAATATTAGACTGAAAACTCAAGTCCGTGTAGCCCTCAACTTATAGGCTACCTCCTCCATATACCAGTAAAAGATCTTTAGCCCTTCTCAAGTACTTAAGGATATACTTTACTACCTTCTAGTGTTATAAACCTGGATCTACCTGATATCTGCTCGTGACACTTAGAGCATGCACTATATCAGGCCTGGTATATAGCATAACATGCATTATAGACCCTATAGCTGAGGCATAGGGTATCCTATCTATGTTTGTCCTTTCTTCATGAGTCTTTAGGGACATACTCCTAGAAAGTGATATTCCATGTCTCATCGGTATGAGTCCTCTCTTGGAATTCTCCATGTCAAACCTTTTGACAATGGAGTCTATGTACCTAGACTAGGATAAGCCAAGCATCCTCTGGGATCTATCTCTATAGATCCGAATCCCCAAAATATAGGATGCTTCCCCTAAGTTTTTCATGGAGAAATTTTTATATAGCCAAGCCTTTATTGTGGAGAGCATTCCTACATCATTCCCAATGATTATGTTGTCATCTATATATGGCACCAAGAAGGTGATAGCACTCTCACTTATTTTCCTACACACACAAGGCTTATCTTTATTCTTAACAAAGTCATAAGATATGATGGCCTCATCAAATCTTATGTTCCAACTTCGGGAAGTTTGCTTCAATTCATAAATTGATCTAAGCAACCTGCACATCTAATATAGACTCTCTCTGGATATGAATCCCTCTAGCTGTATCATATACACCTCCTCCTCAAGGTTACTATTGAGGAATATTATTTTCACATCTATCTGCCATATCTTATAGTCATAGTGTGCTGCAATAGTCAAAAGAATTCTGATGGATTTAAGCATGGCTACATATGAAAAAGTTTCGTCATAGTCAACTCATTATCTTTGACGATATCCTTTAGCTTCTAGCCTTATCTTATAGGTCTCCATCTTTCCATCCACTCTGATCTTCTTCTTAAAGATCCACTTGCACCTGATGGGTACAATACCCTCAGATGCATCTACAAGGTTCCAAACCTTATTAGAGTACATGAAATCCATCTCAGAATTTATGACTTCTTGCCACTTTCCAGAGTTTATACTTATAATAGCCTCCTCGTAGGTTTGAGAATCAACATCATGAGAGTCCTCTCTACTGATATGTCCTACATATCTTATAGGAGGGTGAGATACTCTGCTATACCTGCACAAAGTTGGAACTTGTGTGTTAGGTACCTGAACAGACTCAAACTCTATAATGGTGCTTGAGCTAGATTCTCCAACATCGCTCAATTCAATCTCACTCTCACTATTTCCACCAAGAATGAGTTCCTTATCAAGAAACATAGCTCTCTTGGCAACAAAGACCTTTTGATCCTTGGGATGATAGAAACAATACCCATAAGTTTTCTTATGGTATCCCACGAACTTACACCATTCTGTCCTTGATTCCAACTTATTAGGATTGTGTCTTTTAACATGGGTAGGACAGCCCTAAATCTTAACTATCTTAAGATTGGGCTTCTTTCCTTTCTATATCTTATATGGTGTAAATACTACCGACTTTGATGGAACTCTGTTTAGAAGGTAAGTTGCGATCTCTAGGACATATCCCTAGAATGAGATAGGTCAGTCAAAGAAAGTCATCATAGACCACACCATGTCTAATAGTGTGTGATTCATCTTTTCTAATACACCATTAAGCTGAGGTGTATAGAGAGGTGTCCATTGGGATAAAATCTCATTATCCCTATGGAAATAGGTGAACTCTGTACTCAAGTACTCTCCTCCTCGATCTAATCGAAGAGTCTTAATACTCTTTCTAATATGGTTCTCTACTTTACTCTTATATTCCCTGAATTTCTGAAAGGCCTTGGATTTATACTTCATCAAATACATGTGTCCATATCTAGAGAAATCATCAATGAATGTAATGAAGTATGAGTAACCACCTACAGCCTGAGTCGACATGGGACCACAAATATCACTATATATGAACTTCAATAACCTAGTGGCTCTCTCTCTCTCTCTAGTTCCACTAAAAGAAGAGTTGGTCATCTTTCCACGAAGGTAAGGTTCGCAAGTTACATATGACTCATAATCAAATTGATCTAAGTATCCATCTTTCAATAATTTTTGAGTCCTTCCCTCATGTATATGACCTAGCCACAATGCCTTGGGTATACATTGTTCGCCTCATCTCTTTTCCTTTTAGATATATTTATATTCATGATGCGTGGAGAAGTGTCTAACACATATAAGCCATTTATCAGGGTCCCTCTAGTGATGATCTCATTATCCATAATTATTGAATAACTATTATTCTCAACAACTAATTTATATCCACTAATTATCAAACAAAAGATGAAAATAATATTTTTAATAAAATAGAGGGAATAAAATAGCATATATCTAATGCAATAATAGCTTTACCGGGCAAATGTAGGGTGACCTCCCCAACAGCAACTGTAGCAACTTTTGCTCTATTACCTATCTTGAGGTTCGTCTTGCCTTTGACCAATCTCCTAGCTTTTGCTAGAACTTGCAACGAATTATAGATATGATAAGCACTCTTGGTATCCAATACCCATGTGTTATCATGAAAATCTAACGAGTGAAGACTGACCATGAATATACCTGAAGCTTCTCCAAGCTTCTATTTCGTCTTCTCTACAAGGTAGTCCTTACAGTTCCTCTTCCAATGCCCGTCTTGGCCGTAGTGGAAACACTATCCTTTTTCCTTTGTCAGATCTTTCTTAGCCACCTTTGTTTTACCTAGTCTTCCTTTGTCCTTGCCCTTCTTAAGGGTCTTACTGGCCTTCCTTTTCCTATTAGTCTCACCAATATAGAGAATTGACTTTTCTTTCTTGATGGTACTCTCAGCTTCCCTCAACATATTGAGGAGCTCAGGTAGAGTCACCTCAAACTTGTTCATATTAAAGTTAATAATTAATTATGAAAAGGAATCTTGTAGGGACTGAAATATAATATCAACGCACAGGTTATACTTTAAGACTATCTTTATACTTCACAAAGTAAGTGATCTCATCCTCGCTTGTCCTTTCTTCTAGCCTAGGCACAATCATGTTAAGGACATATTATTTTTTTCTTTCGTAAGTACAATTCTCAAATTGCACAGTTTTTGGACCAATGAGGTAGTTGGCATCAAGTATGCAACATAGGGGTTTTGCAAGCAACAAACAAGTGATAGAAACCTAGAAGGAGCTCTATAGATTTTGATCCTTGAGGGAGGATTAACCGTTGGAACGCTGTAGGGGTTCCTCCCTCCTAGATTCGGCACAAGGCTAAAAAAAAATCGATAATTGCTTGATAAAAAGATGTGGAGGCTACATACTTATATAGGGCTCCAAACCCAAGCCCTATAGGGTGCTTGCTAACTAAAATTATCCTTTTACCCCTTTTATAGCCTAACTGCCTTAGAGGAAACAGGTGGTGGCTAGGTTGGCTCTATAGCCGACCTAAGTAGGGGGAAACCCTAACCGACCAGCCCAGTAAAGGGGGCGACGGCTATAAACCCTAAGGGCTAATTTAAACCCTAGCCATACTTGTTTATAAGATAGGAGTGGCTTTATTACAATCTTATAGGATTCTTATTGATCACTTCTAGGGTGATTAGGACTCAACCCTGTTAGAGTCTTATCAAACCCACCCTCTTAAAATCAGCCTTATCCTCAAGGCTGAGGGTTCATAAACTCTAGGAACTGGGTCTTCAGCTCTTCATCAACTTGGGTATCAGTTTGAAGAATTTGGGCTGAGTCATCGTCTTAAATTTCAATTTGAGGTGGGAGGCCTAGAGGATCAACTGTAATTTTGATCTGGTGCACGGATCTGATCTTCATGTTAGGGCCCCAATGTGATCCCTAATTTTGCAAGGTCTAAAGAAATAAGGAGACCACTTTCTTGAGGCTTGAATTTCATGTTGGTGGAGCTAAAGATGAAAGGGGACTTGATCTTTCTCAGAAAACTTTATTCTGCTCCGGCATTTGTCAGGGGGGAGTTTCTTCCTTACATGGGCTGTCACGTGGTTGCTTTGTAATAATAGTCATGCCTTTTTTTGGAGTGAGGGTTGTCTTCTGATAAAATCTCTAGTGGTGTGAGCCTGATCTATGGCCCAAGACCATGAGAAAATTGAGCCCCTCCAGTGGCGAAATCAGAAAAGGGGAAGGATCATTCGTAGGACTCAAGGAAGCATGAACATCATCCCTCTCATTATAAAGAAAGATGCACCACCTTGACCGAGTGAAACTATAGCCCTCACGACTACGATGTCATCTATACCAAATCGTGTCCAGATGTTTATTATTGGAGCAGACATATCTAGAGTGGGGGTCAGCACCATTCTCATGCAAGATAGTCAATACCACAAAGAAGTGAAAATAGGCCCCAAAAAATTACCACTCCTACCCACCTCAGACTCAGATCAGGCTCACATCACTATAGATTTTATCAAAGGATAGCCCTCACTCCAAAAGAAGGCACAACTACTATAATAGAGTAACCATGTGGCAGCCCAGGCAAAGAAGAAACTTTCCTCTGATAAACGTCAGAGCAGAAGAAAGTTTCTTGAGAAAGATCAAGTCCCCCTTTATCTCCAGCTCCACCAACATGAAATTCAAGCCTCAAGAAAGTGGTCTCCCTATTTCTTTGGGCCTTGCAAAATTGGAGATCATATTGGGGCCCTAACCTGGAGATTAGATCCGTGCACCATATCAAAATTACAGTTGATCCTTCAAGTATCCCACCTCAAATGAAATTTAAATTCGATGACTCAGCTTAAGTTCTTTCAACTGACACCCAAGCTGATGAGAAGCTGAAGACTCGGTTCCCTGAGTTTATGGAACTTCAACCTTGAGGACAATGCTGATTTTAAGAGGGTTGTTTTGATAGGACTCTAGTATGGTTGAGTCATAATCTCCCTAGAAGTAGTCAATAAAATCTAACTAGATTGTAATAAAGCCACTCCTATCTTATAAAGGAGTATGGCTAGAGTTTAGATTAGCTCTTAGGGCTTAGTGGTCGTCGCCCCCCGGTAGGCTATGTTTTCCCCTACTTAGGTCAGCTATAGAGCCAACCTAGCCGCCACCTGTTCCCTCTAAGGCAGATAGGCTATAGAAGGGGCAAAAGGATACTTTTAGTTAGGTAAGCACCCCTTAGGGCTAGGGTTTGGAGCCCTATATAAGTATGTAGGCTCCACATCTTTTTATTAAGCAATCTACAATTTTAATTCAGCCTTGTGTCGAGTCTAGGAGGGAGGAACCCCTACAGCATTCCAAGGGTTGATCCCCCTTAAGGATCAAATCTATAGAGCTCTTTCTAGGGTTCTATCAATGAATAAAAACTGATTTCTTGCTTATTCAAAAGAGGTGGAGGCTACATGCTTATATAAGATTCCAAACCCTAACCCTAGGGAGGTTCCTCTCCAAAGCCAAATCCCTTTATTACCCCTCCACTATAGCCGACTTGCCTAATAAAGGGGGTGACAGCTAGATGGCTACAATCTCCTCTTATGCTCCCTTCTAAACCCTAGCTGACGCCCAATAAGGTGGGTGTCGGCTAGGAAGCCCTAAGGCTCTAAGACTCCTTCCCCCAAAACCCTAGCCGACTTCTCAATCAAAGGGGTTTAATGGCTAGATTAGGGAATATTACATGACTCAAGACAACTTATTGAACTTAGGACCCATCTAAGCTAGGGTCCTAATAGACCCGCTCTCTTCAAATCAACCTTGTCCTCAAGGCTGAGATTTCATGTCTTTGGGTCCTGAACTGCAATCCTCATGAGGCTCCCTTATGGCCCCTGTAGTAGGCATTTCTTACTCCAGCATCAGTAGTAGTGATGGGACTATGATGTGTTAGGATCCTATAATCTCATGCGATCATCAATTGAATTTTGGTCTCCTCATTTGCTTGGGTATCAGTTGGAAGGATTTGAGATAAGTCATCTATTTTTAAACTTCTATTGAAGGTGGGATATCTGGAGGATCAACCGTATTTTTGATCTGGTGCACAAATATGATCTCCAGGTTAGGGCCCCGATGTGATCCCCAATTTTGTAAGGTCTAAAGTAGTAGGAGGACCACTTTCTTAAGGATTGAATTTTCTACTGGTAGGGCTAGAAGTATAGGGAAGCTCGATCTTTAAGTTTGTCGGGAGGTCATTTCTTCTTTGCATAGGTTGCCATGTGATTAGTCTTTATTAGTAGTCAATCCTTCTTCTGGTATGGTGACTGCCTTCTGGTATAATTTAAGATGATGAGAGCCCATTCTAGCATGAGCAAGAATTATAATTTTTTTGGGCTTACTTCTCTTTCGTGTCATGGACCTATATCGAGCCAAACTTTAAGTTTAGTAGCAATTAGTATCCCCTTTAGAAACCTTGTGTAAAGTGTGAGGAAAGCCTCAGTGTAAATTAGGAGTCAGTCATCTTGTGTAAGGGCGACACCGATACTAACTCTTGATGTGTATACTCCAATTATGAACATTTGGCCACGATTTGGTGTGGATGACCTCATGGTCATGAGGGCTATAGTTCCACTTGACCTAATTGGGGCATATTTCTTAACAGTGAGAGGGACAATGTTCATGTTTTGTTGAGTCCTGTAAACTATCCTTCTCTTACTCTGATTCTGCTACTAGAGGGACTCAATTTTCTTACGGTCCTGGGCCATGGACTGGAGGTTATCATCAAGGAAGACTATGAGCATCAAGGTCCAATCTTGGGGGAAGTCATGAAATTTGCCCAAGATCTGGGAGTTCCGCATCAGCAACCATGATGGGTTCGACGAGATGTAACACTTTAGAAAAAAAACTTATCCCTAGAGATAAAGATGTAGGGATGTGTCGTAGTGGGAAAAACCACAATCGAATAATCCATATCTCTATCATCTCTTGGGCGACTCTCTTAGCTTCGATCTTCTGAGATTGTGGGTAGTAATCTTGTCGAGCATCAACTAGTGTTAATTTTAGCCAATTCAGCAT
The DNA here is from genome assembly GCA_021527575.1 of Ensete glaucum. NCBI lineage: Eukaryota > Viridiplantae > Streptophyta > Magnoliopsida > Zingiberales > Musaceae > Ensete > Ensete glaucum. The sequence goes on along the minus strand of CM038555.1, from coordinate 17,643,815 downwards.
AGGGGGTCAAGCAGCTTGATAGGAGTAGTCGACTTGGTTTGGTGGAGACGCCCAAAAATTTTAGCAAGCTGTAGGAGGATAGTTCTTGTCTTCAACTTCCTTTGGCTTAATCTCCTGAAACTCTTGAGTTCAAATTGAGAAGCCACTGGATTCTTCTTTTGGTTCCTTCTCAAAGCACTATGTTGTGACCGTAGTCGTTTTGCTCCCTTGTTTCCCATGTAGGATCACTTGTTTCCCTTTGCTGAAAAATTTCATGGTTAGCTTTGAAAAGTTTTAAAAAACATCTCCAATCAAGGCCGAACACCACTTCAAAATCATTAAGAGGGAGGAGCAAAAAATCACCAACTATGTCTTGATCCTATAGAATCAGTTTTAACTGCGGGCACTTTTGGTGGCACTTCAGGATTTAGCCATTAGCTACCTTGATGTTGAACCCACTACAATCTTCTTTTTGGAGCATTAAATGGGTAACAACCTTGTTGTTCATGAAGTTGTTCGTGCTTCCGGTGTCGATGAGGATGATGACTGGCTACTACTCAAGAAACCCTTCGATCTTCATTTTCTGTGGGTTTGTGTAGCCGGCTAAGGCATGGATCGTGCAGGTGGCCAATTGTAGTGTATCCTTGGACACAAGAGTCGTATCTTGGAGTTTAGGTTCTTCAATGGGCCCAATCATCAAAGGTCTCTCCTTTTTACAATAGTATTCTATGCTTCACAGTTTATCGCAATGTCTACATAGGCCCTTTACCGATTTATCACGAAGTTCTTCTCTTGTTAATTCCTATAGCTGAGGGGCTTGGCTGACAGTAGGAGGGATTAAAAGCTTTAGTATTGCTGGTCGAGGAGTGACCCTAGGCCTCCGGGCTTCAAGGTTCAATCGCACCTCATGATATCGCATGAAAGAGATGGCTATCATAAATGTGTATGGCTATCATGCTGTGACTTCTTCCCAAATCTTCGGCTTCAAGCCCTCAATAAAAGTTCCCAATAGCTGTTTTTTAAACCAATCATGAGTTTGATTAGATAACCTTTCAAACCTGGTTTAGTACTCTTGGATGATGGAGGTTTGATGGATCTTTGCTAATTCTTCGTCAACGTTCTTGTAATCAGTTGGTGCTGAAGGTTTATACACTATTGGTTGGGATGTAGTTCTCATATTTTGAGCATCTTGATTGAGGTGCCTTTCTTGAGATCGATGTCATCGAGATATAGGGCTGTCGTGCCTTAACTTCACTTCCTATCTCTAGTGGGATCTCTTTGTAATCTGAACTCGCACTATGTTGTGATCTTCTTGGGTTTGGTGATCAGCCCGATCAAAACTTCTCAAAGAGAGTATATAGTTTAGCCTCCATACGTATCTCAAAAGCCTCCAATTTGGCTTTGAATATATTGGGATCAATTGGCACTAAGACGGGGTGGTAAATTAGTACAAGTGTAAATTATCTTTTTACTGAAAACTTTATGCTTGAAGCAAGATAGAAAAATCGAAAGCTTTTCATTCAAGTAAAGCAAGTGAATGATTCAAGATAAAATGCTAAGTTTCTTAAAAGTACTTGACTTGAAACCTTACTTTTAAGGAGTGAATAAAATCAGAAGCGTCAATAAAAAAGTAGTGAGTAAGATAAGGAAAGAGACCTCATAATTTTATAATGGTTTGGCACCAACTAACTTACGTTCACTCCCAAGTCTCCCTCCTTGAGGCATACCAGCGTCCACTACCGATTTTCTTTGGGTGAAGACCAAACCCTTATAATCTTATAAAGGAGACACGATTATAACTCTTTGATCACTCCCTTACCCTTTTTCCTTTTCTTGTAATTCACACAAGTTTTTACATAATTTATCCCCCAAAAGTATTATATAGAATGCAAGAAAACTTGGGATATTTATAGGCCCAAATAGCTTTAGAATTTGGAGCCAAAATTCAAACATACCCGAAAAATTTGAGTACGAGCGGTTCACCCATTAGCGCCATCTGTTAAATCATCGAAAGCACCTTGATTCTAGGGTATGGGCAGTTCAGTCGCTGATCTGGTGGTTTACCTATCGTCAGCCACTGAAAAACCTGGGCAACGATGGTACAACTGCCCCTCACTGGTGGTTTACCCGTTGGAATCTTCGGAAAAGTAGTTCTCGCCACTTTTCGAATTCCGACTTGAACCTGATGTTGACCAATTCTTTGGTCAACTAATTGAACTCAAACTAAGCTTAATTAAACCCCTATAGTAGACATGATTATCTCTTTGAGTGATTAAGATTCCTTCCAAATCACACTCATTTAAGACTAGATCTTAACCTATAACTTCAAAGATTACAATTAAATAGAACCACCAAGCTTATAACCTTACTCCCGTAATCTGACAACCTCTGGCATTCCCTATAGTGAGTCTCACGGTTTTCCTCCGGCAATCTCCTGGCATGTTCCTAGCGATCTTCCATATACGTTCAGCAAAGTCCTAGCGAACTCTCGACGAGCTCTCACTGCATCATCCAAACCTTGGCCTGATGCCTAAGCTTGATCCTTAGTCCATGTCTGATCTGTAACTCATTTTCACCATTGTGGTTAAACCTGCATGATGCTAACTATAACTTAATTAATTATAATCAACATGACCATAAATCCACTTCAAGACCTTCTCAACTCCCGATAAGCCTTTCGACTACCCCAATAATCTTCCGACGAGTTTAGATCTTTTTTTGGTGAACTCCCTTGTGTCATCCTAGCAAGCTCCTGATACCCTCGATGAGCTTCCGACGCACTCCAAGCGAGTCCCCAACCCCATCCTCCTCACTCTGGCCCTATTATTGAACTTGACTCTGGCCAAACCTCTGATTATAATAATCTCTCTATCATAGTTAATCCTATATCAATCAACTCTGACAACCTTATTAGATCAAACACTCATCAATTTTTCATCATCAAAATTCGAGATTCAACAATCTCCCCCTTTTTAATGATGACAATCAATTGATGATAGGAGTTAATTATAACTCCCCCTAAATCCATGTCTCAATAAAGAAAGCTTAAATTCAAGAGAACCACACCTTCTTGAATTCAAGTATCACGCAACAAATCATATTCCAAGCAAATTTCAACAAGAAATTGCATCAAGTCATCAAATCATGAATTTCAAAAAGAATTATGTATTCATATCCAAGATATCTAAGTATATCATCAATGTCATGTATCATCAATGTCCATTTCTCCCCCTTTGTCATCAATAAAAAGGTGAAATATATAGCTAATAATTTTAAAGCACATGATAATATTAATCCCCCTTAGTAAAATATAATATATATTATTAAATTTTCATCCCCTTCATGATTAATAAGGAGAAAAACAAGGAAGGAGTTATGACAACATCATTAAAAAGAGCTCTTAATAAATTTCAAAAAGAATATTAAGATGAGCTCAAAAGTCTAAGAGATTTAAATACTACTTATGTATTTCAAATGTAGCAAAAATCATCTCTCGATACTAAAAATTATCTCTTGTAAATTTCAAATGTAGCAATTCATCATCTTCATGTAATTGTTCTCCCCTTTTTTGTAAACAATAAAAATATGGAGAAAGTTTTCAAAAATATTATCATAAAAAGCTTAATCTCATGAAATCTAGATTAGCAATTCATATATTTTCATGATTTAGTATTCTTAACTCTTAACCTCAATATTGTATATATAAAATTTTAAAATAAAATTTCAAATATAAGCTCAACAAATCATTCTCATGTAAATTTCAATAAAATGTAGCAAGTAAATCTGAAAAATAACAAATCATTATCTTTATGTATATTTTTTCAACCATCATTGTACGCATGATCATCATACATGATTTCACATCATCATACATTCTCCCCCTTTGTCATCAATAAAAAAGGAGAAGTATAATGAGCAAGTTTTTAAGATATGAAAGCGTAGCAATTTAGAAAATTTTTCATCACTTTAGAATATGCAAGCTATTGAGTTCTTTCTTCTTTTTCGAGAAGCGCAAGCTAGTAAATTTTTGCTTCCTTTATAATGTTTAAGCAAAAAATTTTATATCATTGCAAGCTAATAAGTTAGCAAGTGTTACTTTTCTTAGCATGTTTTTTTAGAATGTGATGTTAAGCAAAATTTTTGCTTCTCTTGAGATTTGAAAGATAGCACTTCTTGCTTCTCTTTTGAGATGAGCAAGCTAGCAAGTTTTGCTCCTCCTTTGTCATTGTCAAAAAAAGGGGATGGTTATAATATTGAAAACTTTTCCATTATATTATTTTTTAAATTATCACATAAAATGTATCAAGACAAATTAGCTTGGTGATAAGATATACAATTCATGAAGATAAATTATAAATATCAAGAGATAAATTATAGGAGAAATAAATAAAATATCTTGATTCATGCATAAGAAATTTCAATTTGTCAAGATCATGATTTAAATAAAAATCTCATTTTAAATAATATAAGAACACATAATAGGAGATTTTGATTCTGATAGGACCCCAGTAGAGTTGGGTCCTACTCACCTTAATAGAGTCAATAAAACTATGAAATTATAATAAAAAACCCCACCAAGTCACCTCTATCTGATAAAGAAGTGTGGCTACGGTTTAATTTGGGGTCTTAAGGCTTAGTAGCCATCACCCCCTTTACTGGGCTGGTTGGCTAGGGTTTCCATGTGCTAGAGTCGGGCTATATAGCCAATTGAGCCGTCACCTACCCTATTAAGGCATGTCGGCTATAGGAGGGGCAAGGGAGTAAATTCACTTAGGAAGCACCCCCTAGGACTAGGGTTTTGAGCCCTATATAAGTTGTAGCCTCCACCTCTTTTCCATCAAGCAAGATCAATCTATAATTTAGCCATATGACCGACTACTAGGAGGGAGGAACCCCTATAACATTTCAAGGGTTGATCCCCCTCAAAGATCAAAATCTATAAAGCTCCTTCTGGGGTTCTATCATTTAGTATTAGAGCAGCGTTCTTGCTACCCCTACTACCATCTCTGCCACCTCCACCCTTCCAAACAATTCTCACAATTGCTACAACACACATCTCCACCTTCCACCCACGCCGCAAATCAAATCAATCTGTTGTTGCCTCCTGCGTTTTAAATTGGAGATCTGGTATATTTTCATCACCCATGCCCCTTTGATACTGTTATTCCTTTACCTTATACATTGGAAAAGTTTTTCCATATTTTCCTTGCTAGAAAATTCCACCGTCGTAAACGTGATCATCATTGTGAAGGGGAAACATTACAAAAAATTTCAGCCAATTGTTGCCTCTTGAAACCAAATTATTGCTCATCCTTTCTGGCTAAAACTTTTACATAAATTCATAGATTATCTTATCTTTCATCTAAGATTGATCTCTTAAAAAAACTCTTTCTAAAACCAAACTTACAGTGCTGTAATTCCTCGTCGCACATTGTTAGAATTTTACGATAAAGAATCTGCTTTCCTTCTTTTCACCTATTTTCCTTCTGTTACCCTACCGAAATTTTATCAAATCTTTTGCTGATATTAGCCACATCTGAACCAAGGTTTGGTTGTTAAAATTTTGCATATTTTCCACATATTCTCTTCTGTAATTTATGTCAAGGACTCACTGCTTCTTCGATGCAAATTCTATTTGGGAAAATACCACATACTCAACGATCTTTCATCGAATCCTATCAAATTTTCACTACCATTTCTCTAGATTTTAAACTCTCTTTTCCTCATCTTTAACCTCTACCACAACAAACCCAAATTTCATAATTTTTCATTGGGATTTTCATTAAGAAACTATTGTTTCTTCGATGATAATTCTGCTTCTGTAAGATAGCATACTCTGCAGCGAACTTCATCGAATCCTATCAAAGCTTTGCTGCCATCTATCCCAGATCTAAAATCCATTTTCTTAACCTTCATCCACTACTATCACAGCCCTAAAACTATACCAAATTGTAGCCAAAACTCCATAAAACTACAACCCCAAACCGCACCCAAAACAGCCATAAAACCAGCCCCAAAGACTATAGCCTTCGGTCCACCAACCTTTCAGCTGCCCAACCTCTCTATCCCTTCAACTGTAGCATGCATCTCTCACTACACGATGCTACTAATAGCGACTTTTCACTGCCATCCTCCTTAATCGCAGCCAGCAATGATCCTTTGCGGTAAAAAAGATACTAGTAGCGATCTTTCGTTGCAATCTGTCTACATCGCAGCCTGTAGCAATCTTTCACTACCAACTGCCTTAATCGTGGCTAGCATTGAAGTGAACATGACCAGTAGTAGTATCTCACTCCATACCGTCGATGTCCTCCTCTGCAACAACCATGCACTCCACTGCCCCGTCTTCCCCCTATTGCAGCCGCATCCTTACTGCAACCAACTCCACCTGTAGCCATGAAATCACACCACAACCGCAGTCGATGTAGCTACTGCTCTCTTCTTCCTCCATCATTATTGTTGCCTTCTGACTTATATCTCTTGGCTACCATCTTCCAATAGATATTAGCCATCTGAAAAATTACAACCTCGATGACCATGCAGCATCACCGTAGAATCGTAGTCGACGTTACTATTGTTGTCTTTGTCCTCCACTGTTGCTACTACACTTGGCTACCATCTATCAACACAGCAACCACTTGGAGACTTCACCACCGCAGCCCGAACAATTTTGCAGCAACATCATAGCATCACTTTCTCATCCTTTTGCTGTCATTGCTACCTTTAACCTGGAGATTACAGCTATACTCTTCAACTAGTTTATTTGACAAGTTGGAGATCCTTATGTCATGACATCGGTGGGCCTATTCGAAGCCAAATTAGAGGCTTTTAAGATGCGTATAGATACTAGATTACGCGCTCTCTTTGAGGAGTTTAGGTTGGGCTGATCGCTAAGCCCAAGAAGATCATAACATGGAGCAAATTCTGATTGTAAATAGAACCCACCAGAGATAAGAAGCGAAGTTAAGACATGGCAGCCCTACACCTCGATGACATTGATCTCCTTTGCATAACTTCAAGAAGGACACCTCAATTAAGATGCTCAGAGCATGAGAGCCACATCCCAACCAAAAGTATATAAACCTTCAACACCAATCAATTACAAGAACCTTGATAAAGAACTAGTGATGATCCATTAACCCTCCACCATACAAGAGTACCAAAATATGTTTGAAAGGTTATCTAATCAAACTTATGATTGGTCTAAAAAGAAGATATTGAAACTTTTATTAAGGGCTTGAAGTTAGAGATTCAAAAAGAAGTTAAAGTGTGATAGCTATACACACTTAAGGTAGCCATTTCCTTCGCACAACATCAAGAGGAGCAATTAAACTATAAAGCCTAGAGGACTAGGGTCACTCTTCGACCAATGGTACCAAAGCTTTCACCTCCTCCTACTGTCAGCCGACCCCCTTAGCCAAAGAAATTAACAAGGGAAGACCTTCATGACGGATTGATAAAGGGCCTATGTGGGTATTGTGATAAACTGTGGAGCCTAGAACACTAATGTAAAAAAGAGACACCACTGATGATTGCGCCCACTGAAGAACCCAAACTTGAAGATACGGCTCCCGAGCCAAAGGAGAAGTATACACCACAACCAGTCACCCATATGGTGCTGGTTACAAGTGTCTTGCAAGCCAATCACGTGAGTGATGACACGTGTGACACGCTGTGTGATTTTTTTGCTTATGATTAATATTGACATATTCTCACATTATATTATCTGTAGCATATATACTGTGATGTCCTTGGTTCTATGCAATGGGAATCGAATTGTGATGAGATCATGATAATTAGATCGATTCACCTTTAAATACAGATCCTAGATAATTCCGATCATAGGTTACTCGAGAGGGACATCGAGATAACCGGACAGACCGGTGTACTATATACCCGTCCATATGATGGAGGTAGCTGGTCTTATAGCCACTTGTGTGAAGACACTAAGGATATAGTACAGGTACTAATTGGAGAATGAGTTCACTGATTGATCCGCTTATATAATATTGTATAGTTAATGATACCTAATGTCAAACAACGATTCCATAGTCCCAATTATGTATCTAGTCTTTAGACTTGACACACCAAGGATGCCTTGTATGAGTACTCCTTTCTTTGATGTCAGACTTACAGGTTTGAAAAGTTTTAGATCTGGTACAGCTGGTTATCGGGATTAGTAGCCAATCTTATGAAGGCAATTAAGTGTCAGTAGACGATCATCCACTCTCGGTATCATAAGAGGAATATCCCTTATGTGCTTGCTCAGACAAATCCATGGCCAGGGTCATTCGGATTGAGAGAGAAAAAGTTTTCTGGGAGAATCCGATTAGAGTGAGACTATAACGAATTCCATATGTGACCTGACAGTACCATGTCCAATATACAGTCTCTAGGATATTAGTTGGATGAGGGATTATTGGTACACAGTAACTATGGACACACAGGTCTGATGAATTTGATCCCCTTGTACCGTCTGGGGACTATGGCGTAGTGGCCTAGTACATTCATAGTCGATGAGTCGAGTGAATTATTATGGGGATAATAATTCACTATATCAGAAAGAGTTCTGATGGGAGTAACTCACGGCCACCACCTCATGGTTAATAGGCTGCAGCTTTAGCCACCACCTCTTATTCTCCTCTCTCTCCATCTGTGCAAGAGTTGTGAGATTAGATTGGAGGAGTTTCACTACAAAGATCCATCGTATGGATACTGTTAGAGAGGAGGATGCTTGATCTCCTTCATCTTCTCCATCCGGATCTAGAATACAGCGATATATGATCTCCCTAGGTAAAATCAATCTCTCACACATCGTGGTTTTATTGGTTCTTGTGTTTTTCTCGTGACCCTAATATTTTACACGATGATTTGATCTGTGTGGGAAATCAGCTTTTGTTTTGATTTCGATAGGCATGTGATTTACCTGCTGAGGTTTCCCAATAGATAGGAACCTGAAGTTTTCTATCATAGATAGATTTATTGCTATAGGGGATCATGACTTCCTCTTCCTACCATCATGGTCCTCTCGCTGCCATCCCTATCCCTACACACCCCTAGCCCTCGGTCATAGCCTCCTCTGCCACAATCGCCTAACATTGCTGCCACCCCACCTCCACAGGAGATGACATTGCCAGCATCTCCTACCAAAGCTTGCTGCCCTCTTCTTCCTCTGCCAATCGACAGTGATAGGACTCCAACAAGGTTGAGTCCTAATCTCCCCAGAAGTAGTCAATAAAACCCTACTAGATTGTAATAAAGTTACTCATATCTTATAAAGGAGTATGGCTATGGTTTATATTAGACTTTAGGGCTTAGTGGCCGTCGCCCCCTTACTGGGTTAGTTGGCCAGAGTTTTCCCCTGCTTAGGTCGGCTATAGTGCCAACCTATTCGCCCTCTGTTCCTATTAAGACAGGTTGGCTATAGGAGGGGTAAAGGGATAATTTTACTTAGACAAGCATCCCCTTAGGCTAGGGTTTTGATCCCTATATAATAATGTAGCCACCACCTCTCTTGAATCAAGCAATTATCAATTTTATTTCAGCCTTGTGCCAAATCTAGGATGGAGGAACCCCTATAGCGTTCCAAGGGTTGATCCCCCTCAAGGATCAAAATCTATAAGCTCCATCTGGGGTTCTATCATCTGGTATCATAGTAGCAATCTTGCTACCCCTATAGCCATCTCAGCCACCTCCACCTTCCCAAGCAATTCCCATAATTGCGACGACAGGTGCCTCCACCTTCCACCCCAGTAGTAAATCAAATCAGTATGCCACTGCCCCTTGCATTTGATCTAGAATTCTGATATATTTTTATCATCCATGCCTCTTTAATACTATAAGATTCCTTACTTTACACATTAAAGATTTTTCTCAAATTTTATCCACTGCAAATTTTGTTCGTCATAAACATTATCATTGTTGCAAAAGCGAAATGCTACAGAAATTTTTAATCGATTATTGCTTCTTGAAACTAAACTTTTAATCATCCTTTTTGGGTGAAACTTTTATACAATTTCATAAATCATCTTAGCTTTCATTTAAGACTAATCTTGTGAAAAAAACTCCATCTAGATCTGGACTTATAGCACTGTGATTCTTCATTGCACAGTACTAAAATTTTACAATGCAGAATCTATATTCCGTATATTGGCCTCTTGAAACTGAACTTTTGTTTATCCTTTTTGGCTGAAATTTTTATACAATTCTCAAGATCAAGTTGGCTTTTATCTGGATTTGATTTTACAAAAAAACTCCTTCTAGAACTAGTTTTCTTTGTGTAATCTTTGGCCATCATATAGTTCTAGAATTTTACGATAAAGGAATCTGTCTTTCGTCTTTTGCCCTATGTCCCTACTGTTATGCTGCCAAAAGTTTATCAAACTTTTTACTTATATTAACAACATTTGAACTAAGGGTTTTTGAATAATTTTCTTGAACTTTCTTTTGGAATTTATGTTGAGAAATCATCGTTTCTTCGACGTACATCTGGTTCAGCAGGACGACACATCGTAGTACTTCTTTTCACCGAATTCTATCAGATTTGAGTGTTGTTTTTATAGGATTTTAGACTCTCTTTCCCTCATCTCCAACCCTACCATACTCACTAAATATCCTTCCAAATAGTACCCTAAATCGAATCTAAACAGCCCCCAAATTAGCCACCCAATCAGCCTACTTCCTTATCAATCCACTTACCTTTTTAGCCAACTTTCCTTAGCGAGACACCTACCTTTGCTACCATCTATCCCAGATCTAAAATCTATTTTTCTAACCTTCATCTACTGCTATCATAGCTTTAAAATCACACCTAAACTTCATAAAACAGTAGCCCCAAATCTACCCTAAACTGGAGTCTACTTCCATCCAAACCTATTCACCTTCCAACCGGCCACCCCGTTCTCCAAAATTCCCATGCCACTAACCCGACAATAGAAAAAAAATCTCTCAATATTATAGATCTAGAGGCATATACTATGACATCAGAGGAGGCTATCAATGCAAATCTTGAAGCCTTTGGAAACCGCATGGAAGAGAAGATGAGATCCCTTTCCACCGAATTCAGCATTGGTCGACTGTCGAACACGAGAAAATCACAACACGGAGAAACTTTAGATTGGCGAGACGATCCTCAAGAACATGGCCACATCACCTCTGATCTCAATAATCCATGCATGAAGGTTGACTTACCTAGATGGGAAGAAGGAGACCCAATCGGGTGGATCTGGCACGCGAAGCACTATTTTTGGATCTACCGAACCGCCGACGCCACACGGGCGGAGATTGCTGCCATCCAACTCAAGGGAGATGCTATTTAGTGGTTTAATTTGTTTAAGCACACCCATAGAGGACTCTCTTGGCAGTGATTCAAGGAAGGACTAGTAGACCGCTTCAGACCAACCGATTTCAACAACATCGACGGACAATTGGCAAAGATTCGTCAAACCTCTACAATACAAGAATACCATATAAGGTCTGATCATTTATCTAACCAAATTGAGAATTAGTCTAAGAAATAATTTTTTGATACTTTTATCAAGGGCCTAAAGCCAGAGATCCGAGGAGAAGTAAAGGCGCGGCAACTATACACTCTTATGGTGGCGATTTACTTCACACGTGTCCAAGAAGAACAATTGAACCATGAGGTACAAAGGATAAGGGTCACTCCCCGACTAGCCATGCCGAGGCCTACTGCCCCCTCTACTGCCATCCAAGCCCCTACAGTAAAAAAGTTGACAAGAGATGAGCTTTGAGAACGATCGGCCAAGGAGTTGTGTTGGCATTACGATGAACCGTGGAGCCGTGAACATCACTGCAAAAAAGGTCGGCTCCTCATGATTGAACCAGCGGATGATGAGGACAATGAAACATCTGAAGAAGCCCTTGAACCTAAAGAAGAAGCCATGGAGGAAGAGTCCCAACCGGCCAACTACGTAGTGCATGCACATTGGCTGACTATTCCAACCCACAGATGATGAAAGTTAGAGGACTTCTAAAATATCAACTCATCACCATTCTCATCAACATGGGCAGCACCAATAACTTTCTTAATAATAAGGTTGCTACATGTTTGGTGCTTCAAATCGAAGGTTGTAATAAGTTTAACGTAAAGGTCGCCGACGGTCGAATCTTTAATTGCGAATAATGGTGCCCGTGTGTGAAACTACTCCTCCAAGATCAAGAAGTGGTAGCTGATTTCTTTCTCCTATCCATCGATGATTATGAAGCCGTACTCGGGATCGAATGGCTCATAACACTAGGTGATATATTCTAAAATTTTTCTAAATTAATCATGAAATTTTATTGCAAAGGTAGACAGGTCACGTTACGATGCAAGCGCAGGAGCCAAATTTCCACTGTTTCATCACAACAAATGGAGAAAGTTTTGCATAAAGCACATGATGGATTCTTGATGCATATTTAGCAGCCATCTATGGGGGAGAATGTACAAAACTCAGATCCTAAGCTTGCCCTTTGCCTAAATGAATTCGCGAATGTTTTCTTGGAGCCCGCGGGCTGCCCCCTAACCAGCCACATGACCACTGCATTCCTATTTTGCTAGGCAAACCTCTAGCAAATTTATGACCGTACCACTATTCTTACTTACAAAAGGATGAGATCGAGAATATTGTTAAAGAGATGCTTGACACTGGGGTGATTCGACCAAGTTGCAGCCCTTACTCCTCTCCGGTGTTGCTAGTGCGTAAGAAAGATGGTACGTGGCGGATGTGCGTTGACTACCAGGCTCTAAATACCATCACCATCAAGGATAAATATCCTATCTCATTCATAGATGAACTTTTGGATGAACTAAAAGGAGCCCAAGTCCTCACTAAATTGGATCTCTAATCCGGATACCATCAGATTCGGGTATGCATTAAAGATATTCTGAAAACTGCATTCCGCACATATAACGGCCACTACAAGTTTCTCGTAATGCCTTTCGGACTTATGAATACTCCTTCTAATTTTCAAATCATGATGAATAACATCTTCCAAAGTTCTCTACGTAAGTTTGTATTGATATTCTTTGATGATATTCTCATTTATAGCCCTATACTTGATATATATTTTCAGTACTTATGAACTGTTCTAACGACTCTTCGGGAGAATACTCCTTATGTTAAACAGTCAAAGTGCAGCTTCTTAAGCATAAATTGGAGTATCTTGGGCACATTATATTAGAGGATAGAGTGACGATGGACCCGACAAAGATCGAGGCAATGCAAGGATGGTTGAGACCTACAAATGTGCAATCATTATGTGGTTTCCTTCGACTCACGGGCTACTACCAAAATTTTATGAAAGATTATGATAAGATCAGTACCCCGCTCATGTCCTTACTAAAGAAAGACTCTTTCTTGTGGTCGGATAAAGCCTCTATAACCTTCGAATGACTCAAGGCAGCCATGATAATGATATCAGTCCTAGCACTGCCCGATTTTGATCGCACTTTATTCATTGAGGCCGATGCATCAGGAGTTAGAATTTGGGTTATTCTTATGCAAGATGATTGATTCCTAATTGACACTAAGGCTTCCCTCACACTTCATACAAGGTTTTTATAGGAGATACTAATTACTATCAAATTTAAAATATGGTTGAATACAAGTCCATGGCACGAAAGAGGAGTTAAACTAAAAGAATTGCAATCCATGCTCATGCCAGATTGGCCTCTCATCATCCTGAACCATACCAGAGGGCAGTCACCATTCCAGAAGAAAGATTGGCTATCACTAAAGACTAACCATGTGGCAGCCCATGCAAGGAAGAAACTTCCCCCCGATAAACGCCAGAGCAGAAGAAAGTTTCCTGAGCAAGATCAAGTCCCCCTTCATCTCCAACTCCACCAGCATGAAATTCAAGCCTCAAGAAAGTGGTCTCCCTATTTCTTTGGGCCTTGCAAAATTGAGGATCATATTGGGGCCCCAACCTTGAGATCAGATATGTGCACCATATCAAAATTACAGTTGATCCTCCAAGTATCCCACCTCAAATGAAAATTTAAAGACGATGACTCAGCTCAAGTTCTTCCAACTAACACCCAAGCTGATGAGGAACTGAAGACCCAGTTCCCTGAGTTAATGGAACTTTAACCTTGAGGACAAGACTGATTTTAAGAGGGCGGGTTGATAGGACTCCAACATGGTTGAGTCCTAATCTCCCTAGAAGTAGTCAATAAAACCCTACTAGATTGTAATAAAGTCATTCCTATCTTATAAAGGAGTATGGCTAGGGTTTAGATTAGCTCTTAGGGCTTAATGGTTGTCGCCCCCTTACTAGGTTGGTTGGCCAGAGTTTCCCCCTGCTTAGGTCGACTATAGAGCCAACCTAGTCGCCCCCTATTCCTATTAAGGTAGGTTAGCTATAGGAGGGGCAAAGGGATAATTTTACTTAGGCAAGTACCCCCCTTAGGCTAGGGTTTTCATCCCTATATAATGATGTAGCTAGCCCCCTCTCTTGAATCAAGCAATTATTAATTTTATTTCAGCCTTATGCCAAATCTAGGAGAGATGAACCCCTACAACGTTCCAAGGGTTGATCCCCCTCAAGGATCAAAATCTACAGAGCTCCATCTGGGATTTTATCAGATAGTCATCGTCGTTGGTCACCGACGCCATCACCTATAGCCACGCAGCTACCAACCGCCACTGTCTCTTCCCTACCTCACAATCGGGCCTCCTTGCTGCTTCCTACAAACCAGTGACCACCATTCATTGTCCCGACCAAGATTACCAATGTTGTCTTACTATAACCAGGTGACCGCATCCCCATGACTGCAGCAAGCAACAGCATTGTCCCCAACCATTGTCCTCTTCTTCCTCTACCAGTAGTGGCCTTTGCTCCACCTCACCTACCACCTGTTACTCCCGATCGCGCCACCATCACTTCTTCTTCACTTTCGGCATTGACAACAACCACCGCATCTATCTTCCTACTTCGTCGGCCGCACCAACACTACCCCTTTCCTCTATCCATGGCAACCTCACTAGCTGATGTACATCCCAAGCTATAGTGATTAGTGATCAACGTCGCCTTCCAACAAATAGCAGCAATGATTTCTTCCCACGCCAATGCTGCTACCTTCTAGCCCAGGATGCTCCTGAACCCGCATCACTCTCACCTCATGTAGCAACAAAAATAAGACAACAACCTTCCTTCCTTGCAGTGACTGAAATAGGGTAACTTCCAGCCTTCAGTCGATCTTCCTCCTTTGCTGGCTACACTAGCGCCACCCCTTTGTCCTTA
Source organism: Ensete glaucum (assembly GCA_021527575.1). Taxonomy (NCBI): domain Eukaryota; kingdom Viridiplantae; phylum Streptophyta; class Magnoliopsida; order Zingiberales; family Musaceae; genus Ensete; species Ensete glaucum. The sequence goes on along the minus strand of CM038555.1, from coordinate 17,628,587 downwards.
TCCACCACAGCCTCAACAGCAACGATCCCTTGTTGCAGGTGCCCACTTCCTTTGCAACCACACCGAATACGATGTTACTGATGTCATTGACCCAACAACAGAATAAAAATTAATGATTATAGGCCTACACTCTTATGCAATGGTGATCAATAACTCATTGGAAGCAAGATTTGAAGCTTTTGAAGCCTGTATAAAGAATATACTATAATAACTCTTTAACAAATTCAAAAGAAGTCTATCGAAGAACCCCAATAAAGCTCAGCATGGTGAAAGTTCCTATCTTAAGAGGATTCGATTTGAAAAATATGATTAAGAGCAGGACACAGGATACTCACGCATGAGGGTGAAGTTTCCCAAATGGGAAGATGAAGACCCAATTAGCCAGATCTCACGAGCTAAAAAATTCTATCACTTCCACTAGACTCCAGAAAAATCCAAGGTGGAGATATCTTCTATTCAACTCGATGGAGATGAGATCCAGTATTATGATTTATATGAGACCTATCACAGAGTCCCTTCATGGGGACCATTCAAGAGAAATGTTAGGACTCTAGTTAATAAGGTCCTAATTTAAATTCATTGAGAGGGCACACATATAAATCCAATCTAGTCAACCTCTATTAATAGATTAAGAGGTTGGCTAAGTTACGATATTTGTACGAGGCATTGGGCACATGTAACCCTTGTTAGCTACCCCTTACTTTGGTTAAGGTAGGGTTGAGTTAGAGTTAGATTGGGAGTCCTAACCGTCACCTACCCCTAGTTAAGCCATCTAGTAGTTGCTTCTTAGAGTTAGAGTATGAGTTGCTTCTTGGAGTTGAAGTAGGAGTTGCTTCTTAGAATTGGAGGAGTTGTTATGAGTAGGAGTCTTGAGTAGAAATCTTATTAGGAATTAGAGTTTAGAAGCCCTATAAATAGCCTTGTATTCTTTCCTCTTTTTATTATTAATAGATCAATTATTTTTCAGCCTATGTGCTAAAAACCAAGGAGGGATGAACCCTTATAGAGTTCTAAGGAAGTTGATCCCTTACAGAGATCACCCCAAGCTTAGAATCTACAAAGGTTCTAACACTTGGTATCAGAGCAGTGTTCTTGGTATCAAAGCAGCATTCTTGATATCTCGCTGCCCTTCCACAGCCATCCATCATCCTTCCATAGCCATCCAAAGTAATTTCCATAATTGCTTGAAAATCGTCAAGAATTCCATTGTCATCTCTACTACTGCAGATTATCCTTTAATCTCCCCATGAATTGCAATAGGTTCTCGTTTCCTACCTTACTGCTACTGTAATTTAGTTATCCTTATTAAAAAAAACCAATAATTCATTCCTATTTTATTGCACTAACTTTTTGTTGCAAAATTTCCATCTCTACGATGGAAGTTGCACTACAGAATTCCAACCGCATAGCACTACTTATTTGATCTTACTACTGTGTTTCTTCTATCTAAATCTTTATAAAATTTTATGATGGCTTTAGCACTTCCTAACAACAGATTTTTTTTTTTTCAATAAAAAATCTACTACTGCACCTTTGTCTTTCTTCTCTTTAACCTACCGAAACCTAACCATCTTGCTGCCACCAAGCAAGACATCTTTAGGGCATCCATAGCCTTAAGACGCAACTATCATAACCTATTTTCATAACCCTAACAGCATTCAAAATTATAGTGTAAAATAGTAAACCCTTGTAGCCATAATCTTCTACCACCGATCTTTTGTCTGACCCTTCCACCACCCCATGTCATTGACCTATTAATAGAGAAAAAGACAAAGACATCTCTAATCTATAGGCATATGTTATGGCTTCTCAAGATCCAATTGATGCTAAATTTGAGGTATTGGAATCTCGGCTTGAATCGCACTTAAAGGACAAACTGCGCGCTTTGTTCATGGAATTCAAAATTGGACACCCACCGAGTCCAACTAAAATCTAGCAATGAGAGAGTTTAGAGAGGCCTCTCAAGAAGGAGGGACAACCATCGGACATGCTTTAGCCATGCATGAGGGTGGACTTCCCATGATGGGAAGAAGCAGACCCGACGAGGTAGATTTCGCTCGCCAAAGGTTACTTCCACTACTACCGAATATTGGATGATGCTATGGTGGAAATCGCTATCATCCACCTTGAAGGATATGCTATACAGTGGTACAATTGGCTTAAATACAACAATGGGGTTCCAACATGGATTCAATTTAAGAACGCACTATTGAACTACTTTGGACCATTGTAGTACGAAAATATCGACGGCCAACTCACAAAGATCTGACAAACCTCCATGATCCAAGAGTACTAAATTAGGTTTAAGAAGTTATCCTATCTTGCTCATGATTGGATTGACCGACAATTGTTAGGAACATTCATTGAGGGACTCAAGCCGAAGATTAAAGGAGAGGTTAAGATGCGGTAGCCCCGTACCGTAACAGTCGCGATTTCGTTTGCCTGAATACAAGAGGAATGCTCAACCAAGATGCTTAGAGGATGAGGACCACTCCTAGCCCCATAGCATATAAACCTCCTTCTATTCTCAGCCATCCTTCATTACCAAAAAAATTGATAAGAGAAGAAATATGCGATAGATCGGTAAAGGGTCTTTGTTGGCATTGCGATGAACCGTGGAGTCGCGACCATATCTGTAAAAATGGGCACCTCCTACTGATTGAACTCATTGAAGATATAGAGGAGGAGGTCCAAGCATGAGGAAGAGGTCACGGATGAATAACAATAGCTGGTTGATATTACAAAGCATGCTCTTGCCGACTACACGAACTCGCAGACGATGAAAGTATGAGGACTACTAAAGCAACAATCGATCATCATTCTTATTGACACTGGGAGCACTAATAATTTTATGAACTACAAGGTTATTTTTGAATGGCCTTACCTATTGAGGATTGCAATAGATTTGATGTTAAGGTCGCCAATAGACGAATTTTGAAGTGTGATCGCAGGTGCCCGTGGGTGAAATTATTACTGCAGGACCAAGAGATAGTTGCATATTTCTTCCTCCTCCCTCTTGACAATTATAAGGCCATGCTTAGCATCGAATGGCTGGTGACATTAGGTGATGTTTCCTAAAAATTTTTTGAAATTTTAATTATGAAATTTTATAGCAATGGAAAACAAATGGTGCTGCGCAACAAATGGGGGAGCGATGTAACAATGATTTGCACATGGTGAATGGAGAAATTTTTACACAAGACATGCAGTAGCTTCTTGATACAACTTAAGTAGCAATATATGAAGGAGCCTACCAAATTTGAAGACTCAAAATTACTTCGCTTGCTTGCTGAATTTTTAGATATATTTGACGAACCGTGCAGCCTACTTACTACCCACCGGCATGATCATCATATCCCGATTCTTTCAGGCAAACCTCCAACAAATACTTTGCTATATCAATATCCTCATCTCTAGAAAGATGAAATAGAAATGATTGTAAAGGAGATGCTTGAAATAAGAGTCATTCAGCCAAGGTGCAGACCCTACTTTTCATCGGTGTTCCTCATACGAAAGAAGGATGAAACATGGCAAATGTGCATTGACCACAAGAGCCTAAAATATTTTTTAGAGTAGAAGATATCCTCCCCCAAATAGCAAAAATAGGTAACAATGCTTCTTGAGTATAATTATGAAATAACTTACAAAAAGGGGAAAGATAATGTTGTTGTAGATGCACTTTTATGGCTACCCGAGCAAGTTGAATTTTCAACTGTCTCCCTTCCAACTAGTGACTTTCTCAAGGATATTAGAAAGGAGTGGAAAGATGATCTAGAGATCAGTAAGGTCATAAAAAAAATTAGAGGAAAATTGAAGCCCTGTGGCTCATTACGGTTGAGATTCAAAAGAATTACGTTATAAGGGACACATTGTGCTTGTACCGAAATCAACTTGCATAAAGACTATCCTTTAAGAGATGCATTCAACTCCAGCGATAGAGCACTCTGGGTTCCTTAGAGCTTCTAAGAGAATTAAGTAAAAATTTTATTGGGTAGGGATAAAAAATATTATTGCTGAATTTGTAGCACAATGTGATGTATGTCAGCAAAATAAAGGCAAAATAGTGGCAAGCCCCAAAAAGTTACAACCTCTACCCATCCTGGACTCAATATAGACCGATATATCTATGGACTTCATCAAAGGGCTACCCTCTTCACAAGAAAATGATACAATTCTTATTGTGGTTGATTGTTTTACAAAGTATGCTCACTTTTGCACTGTTCGTAATCCCTATACTATTTCTAGCATCGTTCGGATCTTTATGGAGAATATTATAAGATTACATGGGATGCCAAGATTTATTGTAAGTTATCGTGATATGGTTTTCACTAGCAAATTTTGGATAAAATTATTCTAGTTGCAGGGCACTAAGTTGAAGATGAGTGTAACATATCACCCACAAACTAACGACCAAACTGAAGTGGTGAACAGGTTCTCGGAGACCTACCTCGGATGCTTTACTAGTGATCGGCCAAAAGAGTGGGCAAAGTGGCTTCCCTAGGCCGAGTTGTTATGGACTTAGCTAAATTTGCCTAAGCTGTATGGCACCCTTGTGACAAACTTGTAGACTTAGTTGGAATTGCTTAAGTCATGAAGCAACCTTAGCCCAATGTTTCAGACTTAGTTGGGATTGTTTGAGTCAAAATGCTAAAGCATATTTGCCCGTAAAGGGTCAGCCCAATTACAACCTCATGCGGGTCCCGAAGGACCTGCAAAAAGAGAAGTTGATTAGTTTTGAAGACGAGCGATGGACAAGTCCCGACGTCTTGTAAAGATGGTAGCTTTTACGAGCAATTCATCAAACACCTTAAGTGCAACAAAAAAAAAAGAGAAAGAGAGCAAAACAGGACTTTAGAGGGCTGTAAGAATGGTTGCAAGTCTGTAAATGACGGTTCCCAAGGGTGTTAGACATAAAACACTTCAATTTCTTTTGAGTGCTCCGGCCTGACTACTATCCCAAAGCCTCATCCAGCCCTATGCCACCTAGGGGGTTTCAAAGGGCTGAGATAGCTAACATTTTACTCTGCTCAGCTCGATCATCGTAGCATACGAAAACAACCCAAAATTGGGCAGTTTTTGCCTGTTTTGGCTTCGCGCAGTGAGCAATCGTTCTACAACCTAATAGACTATTTCTACTCACAATTTCTAGGCGAAATTATATAAAACTAAGGCAAAACAAGCTGCCCAACATCTGTACAAGCAACAAAAAGTGACATACAGTTCACGGAATGAAGAGTTACGATTGAGCGATGACCATTCGTGACATACTCTCCCACTTAACTTGTCGACGCCCTTGTCGATGCTTATTGATAGGCTTTAATGTAGGCTTCTTCATGTCATAGGGTGTCTTTTGGCTCCCAACTGGCTTCTGTTTGGGAAAGCTTTTGCCACTTCACCAAGTACTCAGTTTGCTCTGCTTTGTTGGATAGCTTAGTCTTGCGATCCGTTAGAATAGTCCTAACTCGCTTTTCGTAGGAGGCTCTGATTGGGGGTAGTCAAGTTGAAATATTTCGTGAGGCATCTTACGGATCTGAATAGTTGGCTTTCAAGTTGCTTGCATGGAAGACATTATGAATTTTAAACCATGGTGGCAGTTGCAACATGTAGGAGATGTTGTATACTCGATTGATGATTAGGAAAGACCCTTCATACTTGCGTATCAATCCTTTGTGCACTTTATGCCTAAAGAACTAGAGTGATGCTGATTGGAGCTTTACCAATACTAAGTCACCAACTTTAAATTCCTAGGGTTGCCTTCTCAAATCTGCCCACTTCTTCATCTTTTTGGTCGCCTTCTCCAAGTAGGCCCGAGCAATATTTACATTTTGATGTCATTCTTTTGCAAAGTGATATGCTGATGAACTACTTTCCATATATCCAATGGCCAATGTGTGAGGAGTCAATGGCTGTTGTCCTGTGATAATCTCGAAGGGGCTCTTGTTAGACGCAAAGCTCCATTACAAGTTGTAGGAGAATTAGGCTATATCCAACAGTTTCACCCAATCTCGTTGATTAGTACTCACATAGTGCTAGAGATACTGTTCTAACAGTGAGTTAATTTTTTTTATTTGACTATCCGTCTGGGGGTGGAGGCTTGTGGAGAAATATAAGTTCGACCCCAACAGCTTAAATAGCTCGGTCCAGAATTGTCTCAAGAACCAAGAATCTCGATCACCAATGATATTGTGTGAAACTCCCCAATACTTCACCATATTCTTCATCATCAACTTGGCCACATCTTCTACTGAACAATATAGGGGTGCAGTAATAAATGTTACATACTTTGAAAACTGATCGACAACTACAAGTATCGATCCAAGTGCCCCTACTATGAGCAAGCTTGATATGAAGTCTAAGGAAATGCTTTCCCATGGTCTTTCTGGTACCGGCAGCGGCTCCAAAAGTCCTATTGGCTTTCGTTGCTCTACTTTATCTTGTTGGCATGTGAGGAATGTACGAACATAATCCTCCACATATGTCCCCATCTTTAGCCAATAGAATATCCTCTCCACGAGAGCCATTGTCCAATGAATACCCAAATGTCCTACCCAAAGGGAATCGTGACACTCTCTCAAGAGTTCACGCCTCAAGTTATCTGCTCGCGGAACATAAACTCTATTCCCTTTAGTGTAGAGGAGTCCCTCCTAGACCCAAAATCATTGCGCCTTGCCCTCTTTGATGAGTTACATCAGGATTACTGCTTGAGGATCACTGTATAGTTCATTCCTAATCTTGGAAAGAAAGTTGGAGTGCATCTGACTTGCTTGGCCTCCACCTTCCAATTATATAACATTCACCAATTCCATTTTTCGGCTCAATGCATCAGCTATAACATTTGTCTTTCCAGGCTTGTACTCCATTACCATATCGAACTCTGCCAAGAAGTCCTGCCATCGTGCCTATTTCGGGGAGAGTTTCTTTTGAGTTTGGAAGTAACTCAATGTGACATTATCCGTTCTTAGCATGAATGGTGCTCCTAAAAGATAGTGTCGCTAGACTCGTAGATAGTGGACTACTACTGTCATCTCTTTCTCATGCATTGGATATCGTCACTCGATCTCATTAAGCTTGTGACTCTCATAGACCACTAGATGACCTTCTTGTATAAGTACTCCCCCAATAGTGAAGTCAGAAGCATCTGTATGGACTTCAAAAGGCTTCTTGTAGTCTGGTAATCTGAGTATTGGTTCCTTCAACACAGTAGTCTTTAGATCTTGGAAAGCTATCTCATACTTGTCTGACTATTTCCAAGATTGCTCCTGCTTTAGCAACTCCATTAGTGGAGCTGTGTGCTTCAAATATCCAGAAATGAAGCGTCGATAATAGTTGACAAAATCAAGGAAGGATCTCAACTCAGGTACCTTCTTTGGTTTTCATCATTCTGCCATAGCTTGTACCTTTGACTCATCCATCCGAATGGAACCACTGTCGATTCGATGCCCCAAGAACAGAATTTCTGTCTACGCAAAATAGCATTTCTCCCTCTTCACAAATAAGGTGTTCTCCCTAAGAACTATGAAGATTATCCAAAGTTGCTCAATGTGCTCCTCAAGCGTTTGGCTATAGACGACGATATCATCTAGGTAGATGACCATAAACTTATCCAAATACTCTTTAAAAAGCTAGTTCATCAGGGTATAGAATGTGGCTGGAGCATTGGCTAAACTGAAAGGCATCACCAGAAACTTAAATGCTCCATACTTTGTTACACAGGTAGTCTTCGCCTCATCATCTTTCGCAATGCGTACTTGCCAATATCCCGACCGAAGGTCGAGTTTGGAGAAATACTTGGCCTTGCCCAATTGATCGAACAATTCCGTGATGAGCGGAATAGGATATTTATTCTTCACTGTCACTTTGTTCAGGGCTCGATAGTTGACACATAATCAGAGGCTCCCATCTTGTTTCTTCTGAAAGAGAACTAGAGCTCTGAATGGTGCCTTTGAACTGTGGATGAGACCACCGCTTAGCAGTTCATCTAACTACTTCCTCAGTCCTGCTAACTTTGGAGGGGTCATACGGTAGGGTGGTCTCGCTGGAGGCTTAACTCCCGGTTCCAATTCAATGTTATAATTCCACGCCTCTGCTTGGTTGTAGAGTCTTTGGCAACTCGGGTGGCATGACGTTTATGAACTCCTTTATAACGTTTGCCACCACAACAGGTTCGTGAATGGTCTCCCCGTCAAGTGGCTCCAGCTTCACAATAGCCATGAAAGTTAATTCGCCTTTTCGCACCCCCTTCTTCAATTGGAGTGTCGATATTTGCTGTGGGTCCTTGGTTCTCCCTCGTGAAACTGGAACTACACAAGGGTCGTTGCCTCCTATTAGACATAACGAGTTTAAGAATAACATCAGCACTAACTTCGCCATGTGCATGAACTCCATTCTAAGAATCACTTGAAAGTCGTCCAATGGCACCACCATCATGTTTGTGCACCCGCTCCACGTTCCAATTTTGACAGGGACCCCCTTTGCCAATCTGAAGATCTGCTTGGCCTCCAAGTTCATTGCCTTCATGCGACTTGGGTTCTTCTCCAAGACAAGTCCAAGTCGCTTGGCTTCATGATCGGCAATAAAGTTGTGGGTAGCTCTGGTATATACCATTACAAGAGTTATTCGGCCATTAAGCTTGATATCCACATACATCAGTTCACTACTTGTTGTCTTCTGTATCTTTGTCTTTGTTCTCTCCCCCACTTGACCCTGTAATGCATTCAACAAATGCATCGCTCCTATTCGGGGTCCTTGCGACTCCTTGTCGTCACTACTGGATTCCGAACTGCTTGAACTAAGGTGCCCTTGTCCAACTTGTGGGGGTGTATTGATACCGTTAAAGTGTTGAGTGCCTGCTTCCCACCATTAAAAGTCTCTCCTTATTGCTCCTTTTTCTGGTTCGCGCACCAGATTGTGCCTCCTCCGCTTATGGAGAGTACCCAACTTCACGCTCGTCATGTTCACTGTCGTGCTCCTCATAAGTGGCTCCATCTTGCTCAATTCACCATGGTTTTTTGCCATGACGAGATTGCAAATCCTCTTCGCTTGCTTGTTTAAATTGCTTGCTTGCTCTGATACCATAATGTTACGGACTTAGCTAAATTTGCCTAAGCCGTGTGGCACCCTTGCGACAAACTTGTAAACTTAGCTAGAATTGCCTAAGTTATGAAGCAACCTTGGCCAAATATTTTGAACTTAGCTGGGATTGCCTAAGTCATGAAACGCCGAAGCGTATTTGCCTGTAAAGGGTTAGCCCAATTACAATCTCGTGCGAGTCCCGAAGGACCTACAAAAAGAGAAGTTGTTTAGTTTTAAAGACGAGTGACGGACAAGTCCCGACGTCTCGCAAAGAGGGCAGCTCTTACAAGCAATTCATCGAACACCTTGAGTGCAGCAGAAAAAGAGAGAAAGAGAGCGAAACAAGACTTTAGAGGGTTGTAAGAATGGTTGCAAGTCTGCAAACGATAGTTCTCAAGGGTGTCAGACGTAAAACACTTCAATTTCTTTTGAGTGCTCATGTCCGACTACTATCCCGAAGCCCCACCCAGCCCTGTGCCACCCGGGGGGTTCCATATAGCTGAGATGGCTGATGTTTTACTCCGCTCAACGTGATCATTATAGCATGCAAAAATGACCCAAAACTGGGCAGTTTTGGGGTAGTTTTGGCCTGTTCTGGCTTCGCGCAATGAGTGATCATTCTATAGCCTGACAGACTATTTCTGCTTGTAATTCCTAGGCAAAATCACACAAAATAAGGCAAAATAGGTTGCCCAATATCTGTACAAGTAGCAAAAAGCGATGCACGGTTCATGGAACGAAGAGTTGCGGTTGAGCGACGATCGTTCATGACAGAGTGGTGGTATAATACAACTATCATTCATCAATAAAATATACTCCTTATGAGGCTATGTATGGTCGACCTCTCCCTATAATTCCAAAATATATATCAGGTACATCTAAAGTAGAACAAGTAGATAGGGAGATCAGGGATAGGGATAAAATACTGAAGTTGTTAAAAGATAATCTCACAAGGCAAGGATGAAGCAACAATATGATCATCCCAAAAGTGAGAGAATTTTCAGTGGGAGAGTGGGTTTTTCTTCGGCTCCAACCATATAAACAAACATCGATCCAGACCAAAGCGTCCATGAAGCTTTCACCTCAGTTCTATGGACCCTACAAGATTCTTTAGTGCATTGGAGCAGTGGTATACAAATTGGACTTACCCGCCAGCTCCTGAATCCACCTAGTCTTTCATGTGTCATGCTCGAAGGTCAAGTTAGGACAAAATGAGACAGCCCAAAGTCACCTACCAAATATGACTGCCCAAGGAGAATTCCAGACCCAACCAAGTGCCATTATTGATTGACGAATCATGACTCGATGACTACGACCCACTATTGAGGTGCTAGTATACTAGGCAAATCTACCAGCAGAGGATGTCACCTAGGAGGACTATGACAAATTGAAGATTAAATTCCCAAAGCTTATAGAGCATCAGCATTGAGGGCAAGGCTAATTTGAAGATGGCGGGTCTGTTAGGATTGTAGCTAATAAGGTCCTAATTTAAATTCATTAAGAGAGCACACATGTAAATCCAATTTAGCCGACCCCTATTAATAGATGAAGAAGCCGGCTAGGTTAAGATATTTGGATGAGGCATTAGGCACATATAACCCTAGTTAGTCATCCCTTACTTTGGTTAAAGGGGGTTGGTTAAGGTAGGGTTGAGTTAGAGTTAGATTGGGAGTCCTAACCACTGGCCACCCTTAGTTGGACTGGCTTGTAGTTGATTCTTAGAGTTAGAGTAGGAGTTGCTTCCTAGAGTTAGAGTAGGAGTTGTTAGGAGTAGGAGCCTTGAGTAGGAATCCAATTAAGAGTTAGGATTTAGAAGCCCTATAATTAATCTAATATTATCCCCTCTTTTCATCAAATCAATTATTTTTCAGCTTATATGTAGAAAACCAAGGAGAGAGGAACCCCTATAGAGTTCCAAGGAAGCCGATCCCCTATAGAGATCACCTCAAGCTTAGAATATGCAAGGATTCTAACAAGAGAGCTCCTAATTTGTTTTGGACTATTGGAGTATGAGAAACTCGTTATAATCCACCAGACTTCCACCGTGCAAGAATATCAGAGTAAATTTGAATGATTGTCAAATCAAGTCACAGATTGGTCTAAAATACAATTGATAAGAATGTTTATTGAAGGACTTAAACCCGAGATTCGGTACGAAGTTAAAGCTCGCCAACCCCCACACCATGATAGTTGTCATATCATTCACCCATGTGCATGAAGAAAAAATCAATATGAACATTCATAGAAATAGGAGCTTCAACAGTAAGCTAGCCACCCCATCTATTTCCAACCAAAATCCAGACATCTAAAACCTGACCTAAGAAGAATTTAAGAAAAGATCGACAAAGGATTTGTACTCATATTATGATGAAGATTAATGCAAATAAGGGCTGCCTCTAACGATTGAGCCAATTAAGGAGGAATAAAAAATTGACAATGTGGAGTCCGATTATGAAGGCTGTGACAAACTCAAGATTGTTGATGGACAAATCTTAACTTGTGGTGACAAGTATTCAAAGGTAAAGCTGATTATATAGGGCAAATAACTACTTGTGGATTTTTTTTTAATGCCCTAGAAATATCTTGAAATGGTGATCTTCAAAAGAAGACGTGATACTATCACTAGCCATCAAATGAAAATGGTTCTTTAGAAGACTATAATGACTATTGTACTAGAATATCGACCTATTGCTTACACCAAGTGGAAACCCTACTTAATTGATCAAAAAGTTATGGACTGAAGTGCTCTCGAGATTTGATACTGCTTAGCCTTGAGGACAAAGTTTCTTTGAAGAGGACGAGTGTGATAGGACTCTAATAGGGTCGGGTCCTCATCTATTTTATGATTAAATCATGTTGGTCAGTCCAATCGAATCAGTTAAGTTTGGTTTAATCGATTAGGAGTTTATTTAATTTTTTATTATTTAATTAGGAGTCCAAGTCTAGAGGGACTCTAGGTGGAATAGTCCAAGTCCAGAGGGACTATCAGTAGAACTCTATAAATAGGGCTGTAACTATTTTTTTTATCAATCAACGAAGAAAATATATTTTAACTAATAGGCCAAAATCCTAACGATCCCCTATAAAGATCAAGGAGGGCTAATTTCCTATAAAAATTAAGGAGGATCAATCCCCTATAAAGATCAGTTATTACCAATAGAAATCTTCACAGTTTTATCAAACAATTAATGATGTTATTTGGAAGCAAATAACGGAGCCATACTTATTTTGATATTTGGGCAAACTTTTATGATGAAAATTATCATTTGTCCTTTTATAAGAAATTCCAATACATACTATTTTGATACTATATTTTGGCATAGAAAATATATGATTATTTTGAAGTTTTTGGTCACTAAATTTTGACAAAGAAAATGTATAATATGGGGAGGCATAAAAAATAAGAATATGAATGTGATGTTGTCACGAATTCTTCAAAATAAGAATATATATATATATATATATATATATATATATATATATATATATATATATATATCATTTTAAATTTATTTCATTTTTTTAATCAAGATGCCGGAAATATTTATTTGAGTTCCTTTTTTTTATGTTATATATGGTTGCAAAGACAATTATATACTTTTGGACGCAGGCGAAATTAACAGCTTTGGCCACAGTTATTTCTTTATCTATTTCTTTTGTTAGCTAGTTTCCCGAGTGGGCGCGAAACGGGTGGGAATCGCCTGTCCTCCCGTCCCGTTACTGTTTCTCTGCAAGACGGCCCCGCCGTGGCCATCACCCAGTTGCTTCAGTCCGCTGTCTTCACTAATTAACAAATCGTTCTAAGGGTAGTTTTTCGCTTGGTCACTTTTTGTGGGTCCAGGATTTGGACGAATCGTAGTTCTGAATTCTGTTTCGTGTTGGAATTAACGTACATCTGATCCAAATTTGGATCCCCGTATCTCGGTTGACGTCCAAATGCAACGCGTTTCCTTCCTCGGCCGTTACCAATCTCCGGACCGCGGCCTCAAGCTGGATGGATGTGCTTTCAATCCGCTGTCTCCATTAGGTCACAAATCGTCATAACCCGAGGTTACCGTTTTTGTTACCTCTTGTTGGTCCCAACTTCAAACAAATCGTCGTGCTGAAAGCTGTTTGGTTAGCTTGTGGGCCTCATCCGGAATCGCGTTCCTCAGTCGGCCCGTTACCAGTCTCTCCTCAAGACCGCTTGTCCGAAGGTGGCTGCTATCCAGTTGCTTAAATTTGCTGTCACCAATAATCACAGAGCTTTATAATGGACGTTTCATTTGGTTACTTATTATGGGACCCCAGACGAACTGAATCATTGTGCTGAAAAATATGTTTTGTGTTGGGATAAACATACAGCTAATCCAAACTTGGACCCCCCGGTAGCTCGTAGGCTTCGTGGAGCTCGCGAAGCGTCGCTCTTTTAATATTTAAACCAATAAAATAGAAAAAAAAAACCATAAGTAAGCCGTATCCAGGGATCCTCTCCGAGTTGGAAGAAACGAGACGAGAAGGGAAGGCGAACACCAAAAGGAAATCGAAGAGGGTTCGAGGACAATATTGCGTCGGTGGCTTCCTCCCGATCTCCGACCCTGTCGTTTCGCAGCATTCAGCCTCGGCGATTCTTTTGATGCTCTTCTCGGGAGAAATGGCGCCGGTTCTGGGCTCCGCCTGAGGGGCCTCGACTTCTGGAGCTCGTTTGGGCCTAGAGCGGTGGTGTGAGTAGGAGTAGGGGCCTCGCTGCGGTGGCGGGGCCGCAGCTGGTGGCCCAATGGTTGCTCTTGCTGGTCTTGAGTCTGTCCAGTCCGCTTGCAAGGGTCATCGCCAATGTCGAAGGTATGCGGAGATTTAGTACCGATTCTTTCTGTTCTCTTGTTGTGTCGAGTGAAGTGCTGGATGTTGGAGCTGGTCTTGGATGATGAAGGGGATCAAGATCTGATAGATCTCTTGGAGTATGAGGTTTTATAATGACGAGTTCAAGCTTAGTGTTGGATGTGGTCGTAACCTAATGCTTTTTCTCGGGTTTTACGTTGTATGATTTCTTCATGATGTTTTTCTTTTGCTTTTAAGTTGGTATGGGATATTTTTGATGGAGAAGTTCTCGGTGCTTGATGCTTGTCTCATGTAGCATGGTCTGCTTGGTTAGAGGAAGGGAGCAATCCTCTAGGGGGTGAAATCTTCAAAGACGAGTGCTTTTCTTTTCTTAGAATTCATTTGCTGAAGTCAAAGAGTATCATTTTTTTCTGGAACATCGACCATTATTTAATCGCTCGAGTATTTAAACGTTTGCTAATTAATCTAGTAGGATAACCACGGAGGCTGTTAAGAGAAAGATTGTGTGAATTTAATGATGTTCTCACTTTTAATTTGGTCATCCATTTGAACTAGTTCTTTTATGTATTAATGATTTTTTGCGAGACATCATCTTTTGTCTAAACAATTAATTTTTATTCTTTAGTAACTAATCTTTTACCATATACAATTCTTTATGTGTTTGTGATGGGCATAAGTAAACAAAGATTCTTTTGAACTAAAACTACCGTCCAGTTTTTGTTGGAAATTCTCAACCTTTTATCTTAATTTTTGGGCATAGGCTCATATTTCTAGTTCTGCCACCGGGAAAATAAGTATTCAGATTTTGAGCATGTAGATACATCATCTTTTGGAGAAGTGCCTATCAATAGATGAGTACATAATTTTTGAAGAAGTAAACATAAGGGAATAGAAGAGTCAGAACTATATTGGTGGTTCATTACCCAATGTAATATGATGAGGAGATGTTAGGTCAAGGTTAGCAAAGCACAAAGCTTGCAGTTGTCATTTAGCTTGTAGATTGTTTTCCTTTAGTGAACTAGTGACTGCAACAGCAGGAGGAAGGCTGCAAGGTAAGCAGACAATGCAGAAAAAGGAGAAGGTGGTAAAGCAGACTCCACAAAGAAGAAAGCACCTATAACCAAGGTTTGCAATACCATATCATACCTCTCAGTACGGTCAGTACGTATTGGTTTGATAGAGGACTCGGTACAGCTCGGTACCTTAACATACCATGTGTTAGTATATGCAGTATAACTCAGTACAACTTGGTACGTTATCATACCGATAGCCGATCAATACACCGGTATGGTACAGTATTCAGAACCTTGCCTACAACAATATAATCGTGTCTAACTTCAAACTACATTGACTGTATGTCTAGCTCTTTTCTGCAGATGACCCTCATTAATCATTTCTCAAAGGGAGTACTAAATTATAAGATGAACTATTACCAGCTATACCAACAATTTTCTTCTTTGAAACATTTAATTATAAAAAGAGAGGTCATGAATCTTAACGATGATAACATAGAAGTAGTAACCTAAAAGCATCACTGATTAATGTTTATTGTATGGTGCTTTACTTTTCTCATAAATTGTCTTATGATCTACCAAACTCTTCTTGAGGACTTAGCCTATAACAGTTTGTTTAGTGTATCTCATGTCCTTAATGAATTAACTAGCATCTCAAGTTCTTCCTGAATGAACATGGTGTTAGTATGCTTGCCTTTTATGTTGTATGATATGCATCCCAGTTTACAAATTAAACAAGAAATCTTTTGCTGAGGATAGTAGCATGGCATAATTTTGTTGAGCAAGTACCAATGCCAAGTCTAAACTGAACATGCACGATGACCATCATCACTTAAAAACCTAACATAGCATTCAAGTTTCTCTGACCTGTGCATGAAGAAGAAATAAGGAACAATAGTCTGATACCGAACATATTTCTTTGTTGGTAATGTGTCAATTTCATGCAATATTTACATCTTTTTCAGCTTTGTATCTCTATCACATAGATCTGTTTAATATCTGTATCTTTTTCAGATAAACACAGTTATATATGTAGTATATATTTAACAAGTGTTCTTAACTTCGTATTTGTTGATTAAAGATAAGACACAGATTTTCCAAATATGTAATCCATTTTCATGGCTAGTGTGTTTGTGATTCTGTAGTTTCTATTAGTTCTATTTTTTAAGTTATATATTTTATCGTTCTATGTGCCCTTCTCCTCTCTGGTAGTTTCCTTAGTGTATGAACTGCTTACAATTGTTCAAGCGTTACTTATGGCTTCACTTATATATTTCAATAGGTGATGCATTGCATACTCTAAAGACCTATTTAAATGATCCTAATGGCATGCTGCAGAGCTGGGATCCAACTTTGGTCAATCCATGCACATGGTTCCATGTCACATGCAACAATGACAATAGTGTTATTAGAGTGTAAGTCAACATATAGCTTTGAGCTAAATATGTAAAAAACTTTAAAGAACATGTTGAACTAATCATTTTGGTTTATCTCAGTGATCTGGGAAATGCAAACTTATCTGGAAACTTGGTCCCACAGATTGGTCTTTTAAAAAATTTGCAATATCTGTAAGTCATGCCAAGATCTTATTGTTGGTCTTACTAAATACTTGATTGTAGACTACATCTATAATATAAGAAGTTGAGTGTAATGAACAACATCCATCATTTTCTAGTGCACAACAAGTTAAGTTAAAGAGACGATGCACATGAAATTGAATCTCACCATTTTCAACCAAAAAAGTAAAATTTGTTTAACAAAGGGGGTAAATGATCCAGAACTACAAATCTAATTCAACTGTAACATGCAAAGTTATTACTTCTGGGTTGGTTATGAATGTTTTCCATGTATATCCTAATAAATCAGGCCTTGAAAGCAACGATGGTTCCTTTTAAATAAAATGATTAACATTGCTTCTCATTGATCCATCCTTAAGAAATCTTCTTTTCATTTATTTCATGATCAGTCAAGTTCTACTCCAGGCTAGGTTCTGGCATATATCAGATGCATTATCTTCTGTCACTTTTATCATTGATGCAATTTGCTTATTTTGGAGAGAAAAATTATTACCCATTGCTTTTAATGTGCTAAAAAGATCAAGATCATTTGGCACAACTTTCTAAAATGATTTCTGCATTTGTTAAATCTATATTGTGTGCCCCATTGCTGAGACAAATGAAATTTGTTGTGATTAATTTCAATTAGGCATTCCTCACTAGAAAAGAGTGTCCAAATTGATTCTTTTGCTGTCCTAATGGACCAATGTAGTATGAAATGTTTAGTTGGAACTAAAATTATATGTGATGCATTTTCAATGAGCCAGATATTTTCTCAGAACCTAATTATTTCAATTATTCTTTTGAACAATATATTGTTTTACATTTGACTATAAGAAGTAAATGTTTACTCATTGAGGCATCATGTTTACGGCTACAAATCCTGGATGAGCACAGCTTAATCTTTATGACTACAACTATCTTTTGGGGTCCCTTTTGTTGTTTTGTTGTATTGATGAAGAAAAAATCCTTTTTCATCAAAAACAGGGAAATTTACAGTAACAACATTAGTGGGACAATTCCTGGTGAGCTTGGAAATTTGACAAATTTGGTGAGCTTCGATCTTTATCTAAACAATTTCACTGGTGAAATACCTGATTCATTGGGGGAGCTAATTAAACTGCGGTTTCTGTATGGTTTCTCCTTCCCTTCATTTTTTATGTAGATTTTATATATATGTTTTGGATTTTACATGCTTAGCATAGTGAACATTTATATGGTGGTAATTTATTTACTTATGCAATTGCCAATTTCTTAATGACTCAAATATCATAGTTACACAATGTTCAACCTCTTCACAAGCATTTTTGCTTCTCTTCATTTATTTTTTTGTTTGAGCAAATAAAGCTGACTAAGATTAAACATGCACTAGTTCTTTGAATTAAGTGATCATTCTATGAAGCCCCTAGACCCAAAATAAATAGATGCCATCTAAATATTAGCCAAAATAGTTGATATTTATATGCTATTGTTGCTGCTGCTGCTTTTGTTGCATTGGGGAAATATTTGTCGGCAATGCTATTTACCTAATTCAATGCACATTCTTCTAAGAAATATCGATTCAAACTTACGAAGTCTACGGTTTCTTTAATCTACCTAATTTATTGTTTTTTGTTTGTGTGATAACATTGGTAAGGCAAACTTCACTCCAAAAGTCTCTTTAGGCATAGTCTTGCTCAGGAGGACTATATAAACTCTTCCATACTATCGGTACAAATTCTGGTTGTCTAAGCTAGAGTGATGATTCGGATCAAACTGAGATTTGTTCCAAGTTCATCTCAGTTCTAGAAGGCAGTTCTTCGGGGCACTGACCCTGCAAGACTTGGTCGAGGGGCTCCCAACAAATGCCCCTTCGATATCAAGTTAGTTCTCAAGCATAGAATGGTCGGACTAGTCAGACGGGTCAGATTAGTTAGTTGGGGCTGAAAAGAGCGTGTTGAGTACGTACCTGGGGTCCCTTTTATAAGTGATTCAAGAGCAGATACATCTAGGATTATCAACGGCAAGAGGGGAATGTTCAACGTTGTAAGCGGGGGTATGGCATGACGGCCGGTGCTCCTGAAGCCTGTGTCATTTGTTTTTGCCAATCATAGGGTTTGGACATTCGATCATGTACGGTTCGTGATGGCCACGTGTCTTTAGATCCGATCACCACGTTTGGGTCATGTTCGATCAATGTGGTCATTATATGGTCTATCTATTAGCCATGTGTTATCATGTGATAGCTTAAGTGTCCACTAGGTCATCTCTTACCCATTAACACCTATTACTAGCCCCCTCAACTATTAGTTGTTAGGTTGCAGAGTCATTGAACCTCTGAGCACATCGAGTGATGAATCTAATTTCTCACTTGAATGGGCCATTCCCTTTAGGGGTGTCCGACAAGGCGTTGTAGCAACATGCACTAGGCTCCAGACCGCACATGGTTGGGGTGTATGTTAAGCTTGAAAGTCATGTGTTGTTGACATGAACATTTGGTTCGTAGGCTATGCATTATCGAAATACACATTTGGCTCGTAGGCGGTTTTCCATCCAAATGCACGTTTGTCTATAGGTTGTATCAGCAAAATGCATATTAGGATTATAGGTTGTGTATCATCAAAATGCACATTTGGCTTGTAGGTTGTGCGTCGTCAAAATGCTCGTTTGGCTTATAGACCGTGTCATCGAAATGCACAATTAGCCTGTAGACTATGCATCATCAAAATGCAACTTTGGCCTGTAGGTTCTGCATTGTCGATTTGTTTGGTCAGTGAGAAAGCCACACGTTTAGTTGTTTGGTTAGTTGGTAAAGAAGTTCAGCGTTTAGACGTTCGGTCGGTGAGCCTAAGAGCTCAGAGCTCGTAGTTTAGTTGGTCAACCTAAGGGCCTAGCCTTCGGACATTCGGTTGGACGGGCCATCGTGGGATAGGTGCCTTGCACGAGGAACTTTCTCTTTTCGCAAGATCATGACATGTGGACTCGCATGTGTTGTCCACATCTCGATCTTCAGTAGGTGCATTGATTCGGTCACCTGACAAATTCGATCGAATTTAGTTGTTGTCACTTCAACTATCACATGGTTCACGTGGCGCCCGCAGGAACATCTATATAGAGACTGCGTGTGCTTTCGGGGATTCTAAAGAGCTTTGGCCAATGGCAAGCTGCTATATGTCTCGTTAGCCAAAGCATTGGCCAGTAAGGCAGTCAAGCAAAAGGTCGCTAACACCTTCAAACCTTCTCGGAGCCTTCGGATCTTTAGACCTCCGGACCTTCTTTTGTCTTTGAACTACTCTTGCTCCAACTCAGATCCGAATGTCTTCCTTGTTATCTCCAACGACCGATTGTGAGTCAGATGGTTCTCCGGTCTCGTCACCACCATTGACATCGGCTTCCACTACTTCACCTCCAATGAAGGGGTCAAAGTCATTGTGATGAGGGAGGCTACATCAGAGGTGAGTCCCTCGAGTGGTTAGACCTCGTAGATCATGTCAAGGTTGTATGACTTCAACTCTTGGATCTTGGAGGCTGACTTGATACACGTCAGGGAAGCTTTCAACATTCCTACTGAGTTTGAGCTGATAGCTCCTCGACTTGGTGACTGACCATACGAGTTATGTCATTTCTTTTGTACTTCTCTTGATGCCTTAGAGGTAGGGATTAGATACCCCCTCCATCCCTTTTTTTTTTGTTGAAATCTTGAATTTATGGAAATTTTCTCTCACCCAAGTGGCATCGAAGTCTTGGCACTACTTGGTCGCCTTTGTCGGGGAGAGTTGAAGGCTCGATATCTCCCCATCATCGACCTTTCTACAAGCTTGTTTCACTGTGAGTCTAAGCGATTCAGCTTACTTTTTGCCCATCCTATTTGTTGAGTCCTTGAGGTGCTTTCTTCCAATAGGAGTTTGGAAGAAGAGATACTTTTTTGTTTCTTCACAAAGGGGTGTCCTGTCGACTTGATGTGGTCCACTAAGAAATTTCAAAACTTGATTATGAAGTTGAATGGTCTTGAGTGGGAGCAATTCCACCAATTGTTCGTTGCTTTGTTTGAGTCCATGGCTATCGTATAGATGAGCGAGGCTTAGCTTAGGGAAGTTTGAATCAGTCCCTCCCTCGAGGTCAGTGTTTGACTCTTTCTCTCTACCTTTTGTTTTTGTGCATAAGACTAATTGGTCTTCCATTTGCAGAGTTAGACCTCCACGGTAATGTCTTCTAAGCTACCGAAGTGTTCAAAGACTCCCGCCGACACTGGAGGAAGCGGATGGCCAAATAGGCCACCCTCAACCTAGAGGGCCTTTTGTTTTTATAGAATATTTTTTGTGTTTTATAAAAATAACAAAAATTAAAATTATAAATTTTTAATGGCTTCCGATATTAGATTTTTCAATTGTTCTTTGGTTGATACATCGGTTGTCGAATAAGCAGTCATTGTCTTTGTGGATGATTTCTTATTTTTGTTTCTCCGCCTTTGTTCAATCAATGATTTCAAAAGGTGCTCAAGTTCTCACCTAAGCGCTTGGGTGAGGCGAGGCGAGGCCCGAGCATCTCGTTTAATGTCCAAGCGACGCGTTTTAAAGAGACGCCGCCTAGGTATTGGGTGCTTCGGGCCGGCGCTCGATTTAACCAAGCGATCTAACCAACATTTTAGGTTTGGTTCGATCGTATTTGCATTAGTTGGTCCTCCTCGCGACTTCCCCCAACCCCAACCCTGCGATTCCGCCGCCGTCATTTCCTCTCTACTGCCGCTACCATTATCGTTGCCTCTCTCCGCTGTCTGTCGCTACTCTCTACTGTTGTTGTCGTTGCCGCTTTCCGCTATCATTGCCACTGCTGCCGCCACTGTCGTTGCTCGTCATTGGTCTTAGTCAATAGCCTTCTGCTCTCAATTAGTAGCCTCGGTCTCTACTCTTCTCACATTGACTCAATATACTGTTAACAATATATTAACAATATATCGTTACTAGTATATTAATATTATACTATTAACTGTATATTAACAGTATACTATTAACACTATTTTTTATTTATTATATTAGTAATATATTATTTTGATTTTAATATTGCTAATCTTTATTTATTTGAAATGATTATTAGGGTTTCAGGATAAATTATTTAACTAATCATATTTATTGATTATATTATATATTTTTTATATTTTAGTGCCTCGCTTCTATCGGGCGAGCGCCTAGTGCCTCGGGCGTTTTGGGACCTTGACGCCAAACGCTTTTTAAAACACTGAGTCTAATTGTGCCCTCTCATATATAAGTCTCATCCAATTGATAACGTTATACTCGAATAGGTCTCATTCAAGATGTGCCCTCTCATGTTGAAGGCTTGCTCCACAACTATTGTTGAAACCGAAGTTACTAGTGTTTGCTTTGCAATTGTCACCAAAATTGGTAAGATTGATGTATATCACTCCCACCATTCAAGAATTGGAAACTCTATGCTCATAATAATGTCTCTAAGCAAACTCTTGATGATCCTCTTGATTTTTTCTTTGTAAGAATAATTTCTCCCTTAGTGATTTTGATACTCCCGCTAACTAGATCCATAGATGGAGAAGTTTTGAAGGTAGTTTATTGTCTACTATGGTCCACTATAGTAGTCATATAAGTTAATGATGAATTTTTCCTTTTTCTCTAATTTTTCACCAATATCAACTTCTAATCCTAAAGTTTCATAAAAAAAATTAAATAATAACTCAAACCATCTATTCTAATATGAGGATCAAAAATAGAAATATGATAGTCATATTGTAATTATGACCATCAATAGAGAAATGATATCATTGCTATGATGGTCATATTTGTCCATTTTATTTTTATTTTTATCATAAAAAAATTTAAAATATATGAGTAGTAGAATAATAAACACCAGCTAAGGTATAAGTAGTATCATTAAAAGTTTTCAAAATTTCTAAATCTTTTTCACAAACATTCTAGTGTTGTGGATATAAATTGACTTGTCTAACATTATTTGCCATAAAAGTCTAGTATCATTAAAAGTTTTCAAAATTTCTAATTTTTTTTCACAAACATTCCAGTGTTGTGGATATAAATTGACTTGTCTAACATTATTTGCCATAAAAGTACATAATAATTCTTTATATTCAAAATTTTTATTAAGCAACTTATATGTATGTTTCTATTGAGTTTCTCATCAGGTAGGAAAGTCCCTAGGAAATCATTTTGATCTTTTACCATTTAATTTACAAAATCTACCCCACTCTTTCATTACTTATGAATGACCCTAAAAGAATGAAATAATTTTAGTTAATTGAAGAAAGAAAAATTTCAAAGGACCTAAGACCTTTTACACAAATTTAAAACATAACGAGAACATCTAATATGAAAAAAAAAAAACACCACCAAAAGCAAGTTGACATGTTTCTTGTAATTTCAAAATAGAAGCAGTTTTTGCGGATGTATTATCAAAACCAATTGAAATTTTTTTTAAAACCAAATAGTTTTCTTCTAAAATAGTCTTTTTCATTCTATAGATGTTATTGACAGGATGTCATTCATAAGAAAAAACTGTGAAGACAATAATTCTTTTTTATATTTCCAATCATTGTCAATCTAATTATATGCGATAGGCATTAATTTAAAACATACCGAGAACATCTAAGATGAAAAAGAAAACCCACCAAAAGCAAGTTGACATGCTTCTTGTGATTTCGAAATAGAAGTAGTATTTGTGGATGTATTATCAAAACCAATTGAAAAAATTTTAACAACCAAAGAGCAAGGTTTGCAATTTCGACTTGTCTGTGTATCGGTACATACCGTCCGTCAGTTCTTAACGCAGATCGCCATCTTGCATCTGCTAAAATTGACAGTTGGCAGTCGATTTAGATCGTCGGCAGTCGATTGAGGGAGAAATCGATCATCGACTGTCGATTGAGAGAGAAATCGACCTTCAGCGGTCGATTGAGGGAGAAAAAGGGAAGGAAAAGAAGAAGAGGAAAAGAAGAAAAAAAAAGATAAGAAGAAATAATACCTAGCGCCTGCGCCGCCGCCGTGGGTTACGGTGCTATTGTTGCGCGGGTTTGCACTTTTTCTCCGCGAGGAGAGCGTCTCCTGACGGGAGAAAGATCGAGGTCGCTTCTCCGCGAGGAGGCAACGTCTCCTGCGGGAGAAAGATCGGCGTCGCCTTTACCTTTTTATATATTTTAAAATATCAATATGATATTATATAATATTATATTATAAAAAATTATATTATATTTTAATATACCAGTACTGTGTGTACCGCCCGATTCTAATACCGAGATAAACTTGGTACACTGGTATGGACCGGTAAGTCAAACCTTGCCAAGGAGTATTCCTCTAAAATAGTTTTTATCATTCTATGGATGTTATCGACAGGATGTCATTCATAAAAAGAACGCTAAAGGCAGTAATTCTTTTTATATGGTCCAATCGTTATCAATTCAATGATATGCGATACTGATGTAGGAGTGCATGCGCCAGTAATCACTACAAATATCAACACAAATAGAAACACGACTATCAAAAGCTTGAAATAGCTTTTGTAAATCTCTTTTTCTTTTTTTATAAAGATTATGCACAGAACGGGTAAGAGTAGAATGAAAAACACAATGGGTAGTGAGATTTAAAGTGTTTTGACAATAATCAATAAAATCAATTTTTTTCATCAAAACTAAAAGATAAATGTTCGACGAAAATAAATTTACCTAATTCTTCACAAATTTTTCCAACAGAAAAATGAAAAGTGGGATTAATGGGGTACTTGAAAATTATCTTTTTCCTTTTTCCATACTGGTTATCGTTGGGTGTTTCTTCTCAAGACACTTATGAAGGGTAGGATTTAAAGTGTTTTGAAAATAATCAATAAAATTGAATTTTTCACCAAAACTAAAAGACAAATGTTGGACGGCAATAAATCTAGCTAAATTTTCATGATTTTCTTAATAAAAAAATGAAAAGTATAATTAGTAGGGCATTGGGAAATTTGTGTTTAGCTTTTTTTCATATCGACTTGTGTTGGGTGTTTCTTCTCAAGATGCTTGAGAAAGGTATCCTCTTCCTTATAAAATTTGAAAATTTGACCATAGTAGTTGCAAATGACATGGAAGAACTCGTCAGTATTTTAAACTTTTCTGAAATGAAGCTTGAAGATGTTCGACTTTATTGCTTTGGTTGTCGTATCGAATTCCTCCGACTCAACGATGATGTGCTGGCTTTCTTGGGTTGCTATGATCGGACTTTTAAAATTCTCGATAAAGTGGTGGTTTTCACTTGCCATCATAATTAGGGAGAGAACTTAAGAGAGTGATTAGAGAGCATAAGAGAACTAAGAGAGTATTATAAATGATTAATTAAATGTGTGAAGAAGAATGAGGGGTTTGAGGGGTATTTATAGGTTCTTTGGAGGTCTTTCTCCCCTAAAATGCCCCCATATTTAATTATTATTTAGTTGCTAAGAAGAAATGACCAAAATGACCTTGAAAATAATCATTTATATCACTGTTGAGAGGGTCAAACTGGTTATTTGCTCCTCTAGCCCTGAAATGGTCGATCATTGGACCATTGGGGCTCAAACGGTCGACCCAACAGTCGGTCAAGCCCATTTGACCGGCCCTTTTTAATTTTTTTTTTTTTAAATCATGGAACTGTCGGTTTGAACCAGAATTAGAACCATTTGTTCTGATTCAGGAACTGAACTGACGGTTCTGCTTTCCCAAAACCAGGAACCGAAACCGAACCACCTAGAGCCAGTTTCAGTTTGGAACTGGCCAACCATCGAGCTAGTTCGGTTTCGGTTCTAGCTTGGTTGGGTCCGGCAGTTTTGTTCTCGTACAAACCGAACCATGGTCAGGGATACTGATATGGTTACAACTAAAACAAGGTGACAGAATAATTTTAGTAGAGGAGTCTGTTGGATGTTGAGTTTAGGACACGTTGAAGATATCAAGATAAGGTATCTGCCAATCTGCCAACTGGCATTCCACCTTGCTGCTATGAAAGGCCTTTGTAGGTTGAGAGCTGGTTGTGTGCAAGCATTGAAATTTGAGCAACCCATAACTATTAATTAAGCTGAAGCGATATGAATGAAAAAATTGCTTGCTGCTTGATGCTTTTGGAAATTTATCCAATATAATGGTGGTGACTGAATTTATTTTTTTCTTTTTTGTTTTATTTTGTCTGAAGACTTCTTTGTTCCTTGTTTATCATAACCATTTTAGTTTTGAAAATTCTGTCAAAGGATAGCCGGCTTAACAACAATACTCTGTCTGGTCTAATTCCAACATCTTTGACCAGTATCACAACGCTTCAAGTTCTGTAAGTTGGTTATTACCGTGTGTGCAAAATATTACTTTTTAGTTGCTAATATTTGACAATTTGTACTTCTCATTGACATAGAGATTTGTCAAATAACAATCTATCAGGAGAAGTTCCTTCTATTGGCTCCTTCCAATTGTTCACTCCCATCAGGTGCTTTCTGGTTTTGATACAGCTTGGTTAATGTTAGCTGCAACTGCTGTTCTATTAATGCTGATTTTTTGTCCTTGTCTATGCAGTTTTGCTAACAACCCTTACTTATGTGGTCCCGGTACAACAAAATCTTGTCCTGGTTCCCCTCCTTTGCCTCCACCACCTCCATTTGTTCCACCAATTGCACCCACTCTTCGAGGTAATTATCCCTATGCTTTATGATCACTGGAGTTCATTTAAATGTCATCATGATAAGGCTCGTATTCTTGGTTGTTCCTAATGAAATTGCAAGAAACTATTTCATACATAAAGTGCTTATGCCTTATGGATGTCATTTCAATAGGAAGTAATGCCTCTAGCACTGGAGCAATTGCTGGGGGAGTTGCTGCGGGTGCTGCTTTGCTATTTGCAGCACCTGCTATTGGATTTGCCTGGTGGCGTCGGCGTAAGCCACAAGAACATTTCTTTGATGTTCCTGGTTAGTTTTCAGTCAGTAAATCTACATGTTGTATGCATTTTTATAATATATAGATGCTAATACATTTTGTACAGCCGAAGAGGATCCAGAAGTTCACTTAGGTCAGCTTAAAAGATTTTCGCTGCGAGAATTACAAGTTGCAACTGATAATTTCAGCAACAAGAACATTTTGGGCAGAGGTGGATTTGGAAAGGTATATAAAGGAAGACTTGCATATGGTTCACTTGTAGCAGTAAAGAGACTAAAAGAAGAACGTACACCTGGTGGAGAGCTTCAGTTTCAAACAGAAGTTGAGATGATTAGCATGGCTGTACATCGAAACTTACTCAGGCTTCGTGGGTTTTGTATGACCCCAACAGAACGATTGCTTGTATATCCTTACATGGCCAATGGAAGTGTTGCATCACGCTTAAGAGGTATTTACCATTTTAATTGCTTGAGTTGGAATGTTTACATGCTTCAAGTAAGCTTAGTTGGTTACCTGAGTATAGATTGCTTTAAGAACACATTTTGTACTTGTTTGTAGAGCGTCCACCATCTGAACCACCATTGGATTGGCCAACTCGGCAAAGGATTGCACTAGGTTCTGCTAGGGGATTGTGCTACTTGCATGATCATTGTGATCCTAAAATTATTCATCGTGATGTTAAAGCTGCAAATATCTTGTTGGATGAGGAGTTTGAAGCAGTTGTTGGGGACTTTGGCTTGGCCAAGCTAATGGACTACAAGGATACCCATGTAACGACGGCTGTCCGTGGAACGATAGGCCATATTGCTCCAGAGTACTTGTCAACAGGAAAGTCCTCTGAGAAGACTGATGTTTTTGGATATGGAATCATGCTTTTAGAACTAATTACAGGTCAAAGAGCTTTTGATCTTGCACGGCTCGCAAACGATGATGATGTCATGTTGCTTGACTGGGTAAGTACAATACATGGTTCCCATCATATGCGAAGCTTTACATTAGAGTTTAGGAAACTGGCATAAAATGTTTGTGTAGTATGTATTCAGATTCAACCAGGTTCATGACTTTTTCTCAGTATGTTATGCATTTGGCACTTAGGTGGTGAGATTCTAGTGTGTATTCAGATTCGACCAGGTTCATGACTTTGTTAAAACTGGTCCAGGTTCACCAGGCATTTCTTAAGTTCTAATAAGTCAAGTGTTGAGAGTGTGTTTGCATAAAGCTCTAGTCCCAAATCAATGAGTTCTACACGGAAGTTATTTAATACATAAATATTAAAGGGCAACTGGATTATTGTTTTTCTTTATAATTTTATAATTTAGTTTTCTGATTTATAGTACATCAGGTAGGATTTTTATCTGGTCTTCCTGCAATAGAATGAGTTGAGTCATCAGACATTTGTGGCTTTCAGGTAAAAGGACTTCTGAAAGAGAAAAAGCTGGAGATGTTGATTGATCCAGATCTGCAGAACAACTATGTTGACTCTGAAGTAGAATCACTTATCCAAGTTGCACTGCTTTGCACTCAGGGCTCTCCAATGGAACGGCCGAAGATGTCAGAGGTGGTGAGAATGCTTGAAGGCGACGGTCTTGCTGAGAGGTGGGACGAATGGCAAAAGGTGGAAGTGGTTCGGCATGAAGCCGAGTTTGTTCCACTCAATCATGCCTCTGACTGGATTTTGGACTCCACTGTCAACCTCCGTGCAGTTGAGTTATCCGGACCGAGGTGAGTTTGAGATGAACTGAGAGACAAAAAATCATCTGAAGTCTATTCTTTCAGCATTTTCATGTCTCCCATAATCTCATCTAATATCCCAAGTTGAATCACGTTTGTGTATTAGTTAGTCTATGGGGCCATTGTAACATTTGCGGTTCTCTCTTAATGTGCATTTTTTTTTTTTTGTGACACCCATTATTGCAATATCTACAATTGCATCATTTTGTAAAAGATTTCATATTTTCTAAGGATTTGTAAGAACATAAGTTTTTTTCTTTTAGCTGAATGGAAAGCTCTGCTACAGGTTGTTCATTCATATTAAAATTGAAGCCCTAAAATCTTGTATCAAGATTGTTCATTCAATTTCCATCATACTAAAATTGCTGAGGAACAATTCACTTGAATCATACATATTTTACCACAACTTGGTTTGTGCAAACTTATCTGAACCTAACATACCTTTGGTTTCTGATTGTGCATTTAACATATATTCTTGTTCAATGACAAATTTCATTTCTCATGTCATCACTTGATCGTTTCATCTTTTGATGTACAGATATTGTGCATATATTTTTCTTAATGTTGTCATCCCAGCACTTGTTTAATACAGAAAACTTCTTATAACTATGAATGCTTAAAAAAAGGGTCTCGAAGTAGCTTTAAGATGATTGAAATTGGACATCTGTTCTCTCCAGAGTCAGTTGATTATGGTCATATAATTTTCATCACGACTGATATCAAGTTATATTTGACGAACATTGTTTTATCTTCCTATGACATGTTCAAAATTTTAATTTTTATACGTCGCCAATCATTAGTCACAAAATTTTAACTATTTATCAAGGTTTGATTACTGTAGATATGCAATAAAATCAAAGAGCATAACGGTTGGAATTGGTAGATAGGTCAGGGTTTCAACCATCGACTAGCATATAACCTACTACCCTCGCGCATTAACTCACTTCGTAAGATTTCTACCTCTTCAGGTAGTATAAAAGGTGCCCAAGCAAATAAGCAAGGGTCCTTCTTCAACATTAGGCATACTACACATAACAATCCACCTAGCTGACTTGACCATTGGAGGGGTCGAGTCGGGGCGGTATCTCACCCCCCAACCGTAGCTTTGGTGCAAGCATCGACAACTGGAGAGCCAATTGAGGAGCGAAAGGAGGCACTCGCAAAGAGAAAAACTTTGCTTATGGAGACCAACCAAACAAGGTTCCCGACCAAAGATGAGCAACTCCCCTTGAAATGTCACAACAGACCTCGAGCGGCTGTAGCTCAACTAAGGACCAAAAGTCGACTCCAGCACGAGGCGATTCTTCGGGTTCCCGATCTACCAACCGACGTCTCGAAGAGCTAGCACATCCCTCGGGAGCCAACGAAAAATCCCTGAGCGTCCATATGAACGCAGGTAGTACCAAGCCGAGGTGACACCTCAGCCTTGGTACATAAAATGTATAATATTCTTTTGGCGCTATAAGGAGGGCCCCATATTGCTTGAGCGCCTAGCATCACATGCAGACTCAGGAGAATACCCGAGCCAGGTCGGCTGCATGCATATCCTAATCTGGGTTCGAGGGGCCCTACCCTCGTCCTCTTCCCTGCAAGTGGGAATGTTGACCAGAAGGTCTTACGCCAAACCCATCACTCTCTAGAGGCCCTGCCCAGACTAGGTCCAACCACCTCAGGGCAATAGATACGACCCCCTCAACCAGAGCAAACCAAATAAAGTCGAGGTAACTCACCGACCCCCAAGTCATTATAGCCAGTTAGCCAAGGAGCAACTCCAACGTCACTTAACGCCTCTCGATGTCCCATCAACCATGATCCAAGTTTCATAAGGGAATGTCACCCCATCTAGAAGAGCCAAGTCTCTAGCAGAAATGCAACACACTCATCATCAAACATCGACATGCAAAAGTTGAAGAGAAGGATCCACTTTTATTGGCCAGGAAAGTCTAGATCGGAGTGCTTACAAAAATCAAGCATATTACAAAGGCTTTGCATGTGATAAAAAAGAAACTGTCAACTTTATTGAAGAGGGAGCCCTATTCAAGTTGTTGCCCAATGCTGAAGTATGGAGGCACCCCTCTTAGCCAGATTCAGAGTTTGTCAACCTCCGACAATAGATGGTTTACACCCACACGTGTTGAGGCTACTTCCGAAAGAGCGAGGAGTGAACCCCCGCCCTTGGCCACTCACTCCTCTCCGATCGAAGGGATGTTCTTTGCCTCCCTGTCCTACGCTAGGGCCCCCTCCATATCAAGCTTTAAAACCCGAACCTCCTTCATCCGGACTGTTGCACTAGAGTGAGCACCTACAGTCACAAAGGCTGTTGAAGAACTTCTTAGGGCCCCATGACCGGGGGTCGAAATGGAAGGTAAAACAAGATGCTACGGATAAAAACTACTAATCAGGGCTCACCCAAGAAGAAAAAGCCACCTAGACAGACGGGATTACCGTGACCAAGATGGCAGAGGGCCCCACCTCGAGCCTTAAGATAAAACAAGATGCTGTGAATAAGATCCCTTAGTTACGAGCTAGCAAGCAAAGAAGAGGGGCAGCTAACTAGCCTTACCGTGACCAAGGTCTCAGCATAGCGCCCCACCTGCCACCTTGAGGGTGTCAAGTAGACCTCTTCGGTAGGGCAAAGGATCAAAACGCTGCATGAAGAGCACGTAAGGAAATCGAGATGAGGGGATAAGAGCATGAAGATACCAGCAAAACAGTATGCCCTTCGGGGTTTATAAAGATCGACTCAAAACGCAGGTCCTAGTGTCCTTAGTACGACATCCTATGGAAACTCTTTGATTACCGGAGACAGGTACGAAGTGATGCTTAAGACATCTAAAAAAGATCCGTAATTAATAGGCGAAAGGCAGTAAAAAGAAATCGCTCAAGGAGAAAGTAAACCACCCAAATGATCAATTACAACATGATAGCTCGTCGCCTCGTTATTGCGAAACATTATAAATTACCTCGAGCCCCCAATGATTCCCCCCATCGATGTCTGATCTGAGTAGGCCTTCCCCTTCACAGGGCTTTTAACCCCTTATTTTATTACTAATATCGCTCGGGTGTGATCCCGACAAATCTCAAGGGCTTTCAGCCCCTGATTACTAACATCGTTTGGGCATCATCCCGACTAATCTCATGGGCTTTCAACCCTTGATTACCAACATCGCTCAAGCGTCATCCTGACCGATCTCAAGGGCTTTTAACCCCTGATTACTAACATTGCTCAAGCGTCATCCCAACCGATCTTAAGGGCTTCCAACACCTGATTACTAACATCACTCGGGCGTCATCTCGACCAATCTTAAGGGCTTTTAGTCCCCTGATTACCAACATTGCTCGGGCATCATCCCGATCGATCTTAAGGGCTTTCAGCCCCTGATTACTAATATCTCTCAAGCATCATCTTGATCGATCTTAAGGGCTTTCAACCCCTGATTACCAACATCGCTTGGGCATCATCCTGATCTATCTTAAGGGCTTTGAGCCCCTTCACAAGGCTTTCAACCCCTGATTACTAACATTGCTTCGGCATCATCCCGATCGATCTCAAGGGCTTTCAACCCCTTCATAGGGCTTTCGACCCTTAATTAGTAACATCGCTCGGGAGTCATCCCAACCGATCTCAAGGGCTTTCAGCCCTTCATTACCAATATCGCTCGGGCATGATCCCGACCAATCTCAAGGGCTTTCAACCCCCTCATAAGGCTCTCAGCCCCAAACAAATGTTCAAGAGCTTCTGAGCTCCCATAGGGCTCTAAGTCCCGAATAAACATTCAAGAGCTTCTAAGCTCTCAAAGAGCTTTCAAACTCGAACATAGGGCTCTTAGTCCCGAACAAATTTTCAAGGGCTTCTAAGCTCTCGAAGGGCTTTCAATCTCGAACACAAGGATTTCAATCCTGAACAAATTTCAAGAGCTTCCGAGCTCCCACAAGGCTCTCAGTCTCGAATGAACTTTCAAGAGCTTCCGAGCTCTCGAAGGACTTTTAATTCTGATCACAGGGCTCTTAGTCCCGAATAGATTTTCAAGAGCTTCCGAGCTCATATAGGGTTCTCAGTCTCAAATATATTCTGAAGAAAGCCCTGAACACTCGGCTCTCAGTCCTGAAGAAATTTTTAAGAGCTTCTGAGCTCTCACAGGGCTCTAAGTCCCAAATAGATTCTCAAGGACTTCCGAGCGCTTTCAGTCTCGAACACAAGGCTCTCAGTCCTAAATAAATTTTCAAGAACTTCCGAGCTCCCCTTGAGATCTCAAAGGGCTTTCAGTCCCGAACACAGGGCTCTTAGTCCCGAACATAGGACTTTCAGTCCCAAACAAATTTTTAAGAGCTTCCGAGCTCCCACGGGGCTCTTAGTCCCGAATAGATTCTCAAGGGCTTCTGAGCTCTCAAAGGCTTTTAGTCATAAACATAGAGCTTTCAGTCCCAAATAGATTTTCAAGAGCTTTCGAGCTCCCACAAGGCTCATAGTTTAAAATAGATTTTCAAGGGCTTTTAGTTTCGAACACAAGGCTCTTAGTCTCGAATAAATTTTCAAAAGCTTCCGAGCTTCCACAGGGCTCTCAGTCCCGAACAGATTTTCAAGAGCTTCCGAGCTCTATAGGGTTCTTAGTCCCGAACAAATTCTCAAGGGCTACCGAGCTCTCAAAGGGCTTTCACTCCCGAACACAGGGCTCTTAGTCTTGAACAGATTTTCAAGATCTTCCGTGCTCCCATAAGGCTCTCAGTCCCGAACAGATTCTCAAGAGCTTCCGAGCTCTCAAATGGCTTTGAATCCCGAACATATGGTTCTTAATCTCAAACAGATTTTTAAGAGCTTCTAAGCTCCCACAGGGCTCTTAGTCTCAAACATATTCTCAAGGGCTTTCGAGCTTTCAAAGGGTTTTCAATCCCGAACACAGAGCTCTCAATCTCAAACAAATTTTCAAGAGCTTTCGAGCTCTCACAAGGCTCTCAGTCCCGAACAAATTCTCAAGAGCTGTCAAAGGGCTTTTAATCCTTAATATAGGGCTCTCAGTCCTGAACAAATTTTTAAGAGCTTCCGAGCTCCTATAGGGTTCTTACTCCTAAATAGATTCTCAAGAGCTTCCGAGCTTCCATAGGGCTCTCAGTCCCGAACAGATTCTCAAGAGGTTCCGAGCTCCTATAGAGCTCTCAGTCCCAAACAAATTTTCAAGAGCTTCAGAGCTCATACAGGACTCTTAGTCCCGAACAAACTTTCAAGAGCTTCTACAGGGCTCTTAGTCCCGAATATATTCTCAAGAGCTTTCAAGCTCCCACAGGGCTCTCGGTTCCAAACATATTTTCAAAAGCTTCTAAACTCCCAAAAAGCTCGTAGTCCTGAATAAATTTTCAAGAGCTTTCATGCTCTCATAGGACTTTCAGTCCTGAACAAAGGACTTATAGTCTAAAACAGCCCCCAAAGGGCTCTTAGTCATAATAAAGGAACGAAGAGCTCCTAAGCTTCCAGCCCCCAATCGGTCTCCAACTCTGGATGACTCTCAAAGGAATTTCGATCCCGAATAACCTCCGAGGGGCCATCTATATTGGACCAACAAAAGTCCTCGTTTCCAAATGCGACCCCCACCCGGTTATTCATACAAACTACATGTCTTGACCAACTTTACCTGCTTCAGATCCTAGCAGGTCCCATCGATTTTGACCCAAAAGTCAACACTCCCAAAACAAAGCCTATGAAGCAAACAAAACCTCAACCACGAGCCGTGCACCCGGTTCTCCAATACGCGATTCCCTTTCGGGGGGGGGGGGGGGAGAGAATGATAGGGCATATTTTGGCCCATCCAATATATACTTCCACGTCATATTCTAAAAGTCAAGTAAACACAATCGACTCAGCTCAGGTCAAGGTCTCAGGAATAAGCGTTGCCCCGGACCACCGCTCGATGGGCTAGGCTCAAGGCACATCCCCTGTCTCCACCATAAAATTTCCTTCTGTACGTTCCCTACACAATAGGAGGACCTGTTTCAACTCATACGATGGCTAATAAAAGGATCGTTCCTATTGTAGATACGCAATAAAAGCAACCAACACAACAGTCTAAATTGGTAAACAGGTCGGGGGTTCATCCACCGTCCAACATACAACAGTGACCTACCACCCACGTGCATTAACCTACTTCATACGACTTCTACCTCCCTAGGTAGTATAAAATGTTACTAGGCAAATAAACAAGGGACCTTCTTTAATACTAGACATACTACACATAACAATCCATCTAACTGACTTGACCATCATAGGAGCCGAGTCGGGTGATACCTCACCCCATCGAGGCATTGACGTTGGCGTTGATGATCAAAGAGCTAACTAAGGAGCAGAAGGATGCACTGGTAAATAGGGAAGCTTTGCACACGGGGGCCAATAAAAAAAAGTTCCCAACCAAAGATGAGCAACTCCCCTCGAAATGTCGCAATGGACCCCGAGTAGCTACAGCTCAACCAAAGATCAGAAGTTGACTACAACACGAGACAATCGCTCGAGTTCTCAATATACCAACCAACGTCCCAAGGAATTTACACATCTCTCAGGCGCCAATAGAAAATTCCCGAACATTCATGTGTACTGGTCAGTACCAAACCGAGGCAACACCTATTGTAAAATATAACATTCTTTTGTACATAATAGAAAGATATAGGAAGCTTATTTCATCTCTTTTAATATGTCCCATAATCTCTCTCTCGCTCGCTCTCGCTCTCGCTCTCAATTCAACGGACGCCATCATATATGCCCCCAATCGCATTGGTACTCTTCCCCGTGGGTTCCTCTCCTCTTCTTCTCCGCTTCCGCCGCCTCCTCTTCCCTTCCACCACCTACTCTTCTCTTCCGCCTTCCTTCACTTCACCCTCTTATTATTACTCCTATTGCGGTATATACTAACAAAATGCAGGTCCACGGTTAAGATGACTTTAAAAGTTATGCTAGTGCCGTCATATTACATTCAATAATTGAATCTTCACCCATACGAGAGACTGAGACCAATCAGAACAATTTGTACTTGACAAACACTAGGTTGGCTCATGCTAATTTCGATCATTTCTATGTAGATATGCTGATTTCAGATTATACCGATAAAACAATGATATATATCATAGGGTACGGTCAGACAAAAATATTCAACAGACTTCATTACCTGCTTTCCATGTACAACAAATTTTCCCATATGATGAACAATTCATCATACGGCTTCATCATCATCATCTGTATCAAGCTCGAGACCTTCTGCTGCTAAAAGCTGACTAATGACCCTTTTCTTGTCTTCCTCTGCCTTTTTCCGCATTAAATCTCTCTTCTTCAGAACAAGTGTATGTCTTCTCAGGGTATTGGTGAAGTACTCCATGGATGCTTTCTTCTCCTTTGCCAAAATCTTCCTCTCTTCTTCAGGATCAATCTGAAATATGGTGACATTTACTAACTGCTAGTAAGCCTAAGAGGAAGAAAGTAATGCTGCTGAATAAGCACCCAAAGGAGAGCAGTCAAAGAGTAAAACCCTGTACCACAGGAGTGCCAGCCAAATGAAGGATCTTTAGTGATGCAAAAAAAAAAAAAAAAAGGGAGGTTTCTGGTTAAGTATCATATGATATAGGTAACACTGAAACATCTAAATTGCATTTAAACAAAAATTCAAAAATAATGAAATAGTGTTTTCAACAAAATGAAGGATGACATGAGACCAATTGCCTCAGTAATCATGGTTTTTACACTTAAAAATCCTTATTTATACTACTTGGAGTTAATATGACAGCTAATATGACAGCCTGCTGACTAACAATGAAGTAGGCAAAAGCTATGACAAAGTAACAAAATGGAGTGTCATTCATGAGTAAAAGCACCAGAAACACACGATTGAAAGTAAGCCAAACAAACAATTAAACACCTTTTTTAAAAAATGGAGGAATTCATTAGTCCTTATGTCAAAAAAAATTAAATGTCTTAAAATTTAATGGTATGAAAAAGACTTTGTAATTGTTATGAATGTTAACAGTTTCTTTGGATCAACCAACACCACAAGAATGCACACAGTAATGAATTAATGAGGTGTCAGTTAACTATTTGCTGGCACTCAAGCAGTCCCAAGATAAATTCATGTATAATGTAATGTACTTATAAACCTTTGAACGAGAAAGACGACGTGCTCGGAGATTCATCTCACGTTGCTGCTGTTCAGCCCAAGCAGCAATTGCCATATCACCACGCTGATCAAATGCTTTTTGCTTTTTCATCAACCATTCCATCCATGCCTGGGAAGCCTGATAGGTGCAAACACAAAGAATGTTGGAATTTATACAAAGAAAACCATTTACTTTCAAAATAAAAGAGGCTGACAGTAATGCACCAGTATATGACAAATATTTCACATTTTTGTATAGCATTAATTATGAAGAATGTCCATACAATTAAATTTATGGTGAAATTTTCCAATAACACAAAAAGAGTTGAATCAAAATATTGGCAATGAGAAATATCTTAAACCTATATCATATATCAGGGTACAGGAAATGAGGCCAAGGGGCACTCTCGCCTACCTCGCTTTCCTTTCTGCACATTGGAGGTTGTGTCATATCTCTATCTCTCTCTCTCAGTTATCATCATAATAGTAAACTACTTTGTTAACAAGAGTTGAAGGCCATCTGAGCCAACTGTGAGGCTGAGATATATGGCCTTCCGCTTTTACA
This sequence comes from Ensete glaucum, assembly GCA_021527575.1. Taxonomy (NCBI): domain Eukaryota; kingdom Viridiplantae; phylum Streptophyta; class Magnoliopsida; order Zingiberales; family Musaceae; genus Ensete; species Ensete glaucum. The sequence goes on along the minus strand of CM038555.1, from coordinate 17,591,820 downwards.
AGACAAAAAATCTATACGGATTAAATCATGGGCCTTTTCTCTAGGGAGGCACTTTTTGTAGACAGGCATATTTGGATTGCTTTTACAAGTTTAAATCAGTAAAACTTTTTAATGTATTATCTATAAACTCTTTAATAAGGTTAACTACAAATGCTAATTCTGTATGCACAGTTATCTTTTATAGCCTAACTGAGCTGTTTTATTATGGTATGTGCAATGTTATTCTTTTTCTTTCTAGTTGTGTTGAGAAGGTATTAATATAAGAGCGTTCCCTACAGCTCCACTGTTGGATCTTCAAATTAATTTACATTTTTATATTTAGCCCCTGATAAATATAGTTTTTAGATCATATACAGTGTAGGAATGTCATAAAACAGAAGCAAACGAAACTGCTTTAACTGACTAACTTGGAAGCTTTACTATTGTTATTTTTAGCATATCTTTTGGACCTTTGCTCGAGGGCATAGAAAAGCTCCCTAAGTTACAAACTTAGGTACCACATATTTCTCTCTATTTAGGTTTACTTTGACAAATTCATGCATCACTTTCCATGACATTTATCAGGATATAACTAAGAACCCACAACCCTGTGACACAAACTTTATATTAATCAAGGTTCGACTTTTTGAATCATACAGTGGTATGAGTGGTAGGTACCGGTCCGCCCACTACTGGGCGGTACTGCTGACTAGGGCTGTTTCTGCCCGTTACCATCCGAAATCGGCCGGTAACGGTTGATTTCGACCATCGCCGACCGATTTTGGGCGGCATTAGCGAGGGAGAAAAAAGAAGAGGGAGAAGAAGAGGGAAAAGAAAAGGGAGAACCTGGAGATCCGGCGCCGCTCTCCCGATCTCAGATTTATCGCCCATGGGCTTCTAGGCGCTTCGCGGGGAGAATCTTCGGTGATCACGGGGAGAAGAAAACGACGCGTGACGCGCGGTCTTCTCGCTGGGGCATCACAGAGAGATTTCTTCTCCCCATGCGGGAAAAAGGAACAAGGCGACGTTTTTTCTTTTATTTTTTAACTTTATTATGTATATATATATGTGTGTGTGTGTGTGTGTATATGTGTGTGTGTGTATATATATACGTACCGAGCAATATGCCTAGGTGTACCTCTCGATACCAACGTACCGTACCGAGCTGACCTTAGTACGCCGGTATGGTACTGTTTGGCGGATTAACATATACAATGTCTATAATATATACTTTCTTCTGAAACACTAATTATAGCCTATCCTATCACTTAAATAGTAGCATTTTATTAACTTTAGAGCATCAGTTGATGTTCCATCAACTTTAGGATACTGATTAAGAATTCTCCTACAATTGATAAGGTATTAAGAAAATATCAATTGGTTTCAGAAACTAAATTATTAATTTTTTTGCATTCATTGATGTTAAAAAGTAAGTTATTAATTAATTGTAAATGATACATTATGAATGTCAAAAATAAATCCTTGGTCAATTTTATAATAAAAATTACAAAATTATATTATTTAATTTTTATTTAGATTTGATTCAAAACTTATACTATGAACTTCTTAATTATTTTCCTTTTTTAAATACACAAGTTTATTTTCTCAAGTCTTTGAATAAGCCAATTAACATACCACTTTTTTGCACCGTGAAGGTATTCTAAATTCCCAAAAGTATCTCTATAACATTTCTATTGTAAGAGGAATGAGATAAATAAAAAGTCAGTTTGACACATCTTGGTCGCAAAAACAATAATCACAAAGAAATTTTGGCAAGATTGAGGTAGCAAAAACAACCTCAATCTCTCATTACAAGACATGGAATGGTTAATAAAAAAGTAGTCAATACAATGGGCATAATAATTAGATTAAGAATGTAAAACCAAAATACAAAATTATAATATGTACCTTCATAGGATTGACACGGTGATCTCTGTCATATTGTCGCCTCTCCTCATCATCCATTAGAAGCTCATAAGCAGCTTGAATTTTGATAAATCGAGATTCAGCTGTTTCTCCTTCCTCGAGAGTTCCTCGACCATCATAAACTTTAGAAGACGAGAACAAAAGTATCAGCTGGGTACTTAGAGCAATTGCTGATTATTATTTATAATATAGCCTATTAGAAGTGCAAATAGAAAGAAAAAGAACAGAAGAAACTAATACCTCAAGTTTTTTTTTTTTTTGGTAAGTACTAATACCTCAAGTTTCATGCTGATAAAAAAAAGAATAGACTGAGACAATTGGACAAACTCGAACAATGATTCTGGAGTTCAATACACAATGAAAGAGACAATAAAGAAGACTGTCTAATTATATGATACGAGATCTAGTGTCATGAAAATTCAAAAACCAAAAAGTTATATATTATATCACTAAACAGAACAATACATCTAACAAAGATCATACACAGGCATGCCACAATGAGTACACAGGATTAAGACACCTTTTAATGAGACAAAAAAATTAGTCTTTTTAACTTGAGAAATGAAGTATCACAAAAATTAATAAAAAAATTCTATAGTACTAGACTATAAGAGAGACAAATAAAGTAATGACAACAGACAAAATCTATATGCATGATAGAGCATTTAAAATGCCTGCACGTAGAAGGACAATTAGCAAATCAAAATACTTATGTTAAGAAAGAGTATCTAAGTATTTATTTATTTAGTTGTATAGGTAGCTTAACTTTCAGATAAAGATTCTAGTTCACTCACATGGCAATCACTGAACAATCATTTTACTGTAAAATATTTGTAAATTATGTCATATATCTGGTGAGCTATATTACAAACACAAAAATGAACTATCAAGTATGAACTTACTGGAAAAATAATCAAATAAGACACAGAAGAAGGTAAGACAAAACGCTCATATAGGGAACTCCAAAAAGTAGCTCTTCTGGATAAGGGGAAATCATATCATTCCAGTTTCAGTAAAAACTTTTAACATTCAATAGCAGGAAATACTTGGTCAAAGTGATAAAAAAAAAAGTAGCCAAATTTACAAGCAATTTGACAGCATAACAACTGCATCAAAAACAAAAAAAAAAAATCAGTAGAAAATTCTTTCAACTAAATGATGAAGGTGAAAGAGAAACCATCTGGGTGGTAAAACTTGGCCAATCTTCTATAAGCAGCTTTAATCTTCTCATCATCAGCATCCCTTTCCAGCTCTGCAAGTTTAATATCGTTAACGATCAAGAACACACAAAAAAAATGCATATAAACATAAACAAAGCATGATAGAGAACCTGATCGCCCTTAAACTTGAAGAGAAGGAAAATATCACACATAACATCGTGATTTTCTCATTCATCCGAAATAAATGGATCTTGAAGTATAGTAAAATCAGATCTTGGATACTATATCTAAGTGACTTCCAAGGGCCGGACCACAGAAATGATCTTTGAGGAAATTACCAAGGGTTTCATAAGGCGACTTCTGGGAGTTCCAATTCGAGACCCTAGTGAGCGTTCTCCTCGAATTAGAGCGTGACGCCGGCCCCATCCTCGGGGAGTCATCGAGGACAAAAGGAGACGATGTATACGATGGGGGCAAGATTGGGAGATTAGGATTCCTGGCGGAGAGCGAGAACCTTAGGCGACCGTGGCCTCTGCAGCAGTAGATAGAAGAGATGACCACGTATGGGCGGGAAATCACTCTCAGACTGCTCATCCTGAGAGCAGTAGGAGGAAAGGAGGAAGGGGAAATTGGATATCAGGGTTAGGGTTTCGATTCGGGGGAAGAAATAGATGGCCGGGAGAGGAGTTCCTTCCGCGGCTCGGAGGTTGGGAGATTCGTGACGGAAATGTCTCCCCGAGGAAGGGAACGAGAGGACCGAATCATTTGGTGTCTACATAGTACGTGGCGCTTCCTTGATCGATTTAAATGCTGTATGGTGCTTCAGCTCTTGCTGCTTCCGCCTTAACGGGTCGTGAGAGTGGAGTATTGTTATTAACCGTTTTCGATCTGATGTGGGGCCAGGCCAGCTGACGAAAACCACGATATGAAGACAGATTCAGACCGCTTGATGAGTTCAAGTTGGTCCGTAGCAGCAGCAGAAGCGGGACATGCTTCATATTTTTGGTAGACGTTTGCACGTTCCATGACGCCCCCACTTGTCTACCGATTAAGATGGGGCGGCCATCACTTCTTTGAATCACCGAGACTGTAACTGAAAGGGTATTTGTGTACCAAGAAAAAACGGACGGTTCAGATAAATCCAACCTCCCATATAATAAATAATACCAAACACGTCCGAGTCAACTCAGGAATCGAATATCGACAACGTACAGAAAGAAAGTCCGAGTCGCTCTGCTTCCCAGATAGCTCGGCCTCGAGGTCAAGAAGAATTAGCAGCAGCGGCCCCCGACCACGACGGCCTCGCCCTATTCGGCGGCGGAGACAGAGACTGCGGCGACGACGGCTCTTCCGCAGTCATCTCCACCCCCGATCCGATCCACCGCCTCCTCGAGCCATACACTGAGTGAGGATCAGCTCATCTACTTCTTCCTCCGTTGGGCCGCCACTCGTCGGACCCTCCTGCAGGCCTTCGATCCCTATGGCCCTGTCGAGGACCGCAACGTGGTCGTCGATCGACAAGGCCACGGCCGCGCCAAGGGCTACGGCTTCGTCCTCTTCCGCACACGCGCCGGCGCCGTGAAGGCCCTCGAGCAACCCTAGAATAGAAGAAGATCAAGAGCCGCGTTGCCTACAGTCAACTGGCGTCCGTCGCTCCCGTCGTAGCTTCCAGCGACGCGCACACCGCCGTGCGGAAGGTGTACGTCGGCAACGTCCACGCCGACGCCGCCCCTGAGAAGCTCAAGGCGTTCTTCTTCTAGTCGCAATCATCCTTCTCCTTTTCCAGGTTCGAGGACCACCACCTGCACCGCCAGATGGACAGTGAGCACGGGCAGGAGCGAAAGTAGCCGGCTTTGGCCCCCCAATCCAGCACCAGCGGCAGCTCTTGTTGGGGCAACACCGCAGCCTGTGCTGGCGGCCATGGCGGCCATACAGAACCAAGCTCTGTACAGCCAGAACCCGGCAGCTTACAGCTCTCTGCTTGGGCACTACCCGCTGTTGGCAGCTGCTGCACTTAATCTGGCAGCGGCAGCTTCAGCTTCAGCTCTGAACCCTACTTTGACTGGATAAAATTGGTTGCCTCGCAGGTCAGACAAATACGAGCAAGTGAGGTGGGAAGTCGAGCTCCTTCACTGCAGGGGGCTTGTGGGTCTCAGCCATCAGGCGGCTGCCACTCGAGCTGGCGTCATCCATGGGCCTAGCGGGTCCCACTGGGGACCATCCTCCACAAATGAGGTATACTATATGTTTTGATGATTTTAAAGATTTTAATTACTTATGTTCTCTTTTATGTTCTTTTAATTTTTTTTTTTTGGACCGCTTGGGTAATTATGATGATTTTATTGAATTTGCATTCGAATTGATTTTGTTCTCGATGCCTATGTTTCATGTGAGTATCTTTTTAAATAAAAAGAAAATTATATCGTCGATCTATCATTTGGTATAATTGTTGAAATAAAATTTTCGTCCTAGTGATAAGAGGAGTGGTTAGTTGATCGAGCTCGATTTTGCAGGGTTGTGTGCAGCCGTATTCGATATCTTGGGAATATAAGTCATGTCTAAAATATTATTACAATGATTTTTTATACTCTAGAGGGATTCTTCTATAGAGTTTAATAGTTGGATGAGACGCAAGTTGTCATAATCGATGATAATATTCTTGAGACTAAGATTTACTATAGTACAAAGGCCAGCCCATATAGCCCAATATTAAGCGTGTAGTGAATGAGCTTGAAGCATGGTACAGAGACTCTCGTTGAATTATAAATTAAATAATCAATTCTTACAGGAGAAGTGGTAGTAAATGAACCACCACATTCCATGATAAAATCATGGGCTTATTTTTTAGATGAGGGTAGTGAAGTCCTTAGGTTGCCTAGGTAATTTGCTATCAACACAATTAAGGACTTGGACTTTTGCACAAGATAATGTCGAGAGAGAGCCTACGATTATTCTTCCAAATCATCCAAAGGGAAGTTAAAATCAAGGACTATAATTTTGATCCATATCAGTGTATCAAGTTTTGCTGTAAGTATCAAGATATACCAATAGTATATCTAAAATCATAAACAAAATAAAAATATAAAAATAAAAATATTAAAAATCTTAGTTTAGAAATAAATAGTATAATTTTAGTAAAAATAATATAAATTAGGAAAGAATAGTGTCACGTATCTTTTTTTAGGATATGAGGAGTAACTTTGTGGTATGTTCTAAATAATCCTTCCATTAATATTAAATTATCTATAAATAAAAACTCATTAGACCACTTGTACAGTATAAGTCATGTCTAAAATATTATCACAATGGTTTTTATACTCTAGAGGGATTATTCTATAGAGTTGAAGAGTTGGATAAGACGCAAGGTATCCTAATCGATGAGAATATTCTAGAGACCATGATTTACTATAGTACAAGATGATGTCGGGAGAGAGGCTACAATTATTCTTTCAAAGCATCCAATGAGAGGTTAAAATCAAGGATTATAATTTCGGTCCATATCAGTATATCGAGCTTTGCTGTAAGTATCAAGGTATACCAATAGTATATCTAAAATCATAAAAAATATAAAAATATAAAAATAAAAAGACTAGAAATTTTAGTTTAGAAATAAATAGTATAATTTTAATAAAAATAATATAATTATTAGGAAAGAATAGTGTCACTTATCTTTTTTAAGATATGAGGAGGAATATGAATGACTGGGTAGGAATATGAATGGAGAATATAAGTTTTACTAAGTCTATTGAGAAAAGAGAATTGAGGGTTTATAGGTTCTAAGCATAATTATGAATAAAATTAGAGACGAGTGAAACTTACAGCGGTGCAGGTGGTATACCTCAAGAGTTAAAAAAGATTATAAATATTAAGGTATACTATCTAAAATACTGTAAAAAGATTATAAATATATCTTTTTTAACTCTTCTTCTAGAATACTGTAAATATTAAGGTATACCAACAATATATCTAAAATCATAAAAAATATAAAAATATAAAATTAAAAAGATTATAAATTTTAGTTTAAAAATAAATAGTATAATTTTAGTAAAAATAATATAAATTAGGAAAGAATAGTGTCACATATCCTTTTTAGAATATGAGGAATATGAATGGCTGGGTAGGAATATGAATGGAGAATATAAGTTTTAATAAGTCTATTGAGAAAAGAGAATTGAGGGTTTATAGGTTCTAAGCATAATTATGAATAAAATTAGAGACTAGTGAAACTAGAAGATAGATTAATGTTTAGGAAGGTTGGTCATTGGCTGAGTGGAATATTAGATATCCAAGGATCTTACAGAGGTTAATATATTGACCAAAGACAATAAGACAAAGGAGGCCTTCTCTTACAGAGTAGAGAGTAAAGAGAGAGACAAAGATTTTCGACAGGTAGATGAATTAGAAGATTCTCTTTTCCAAGACTGAGAGTTACCATATTTTATGGTAAGAACATAGCATACCAGTGATTGATTTTTATTAAGAATAGGAATAATTTGATGGGCACAAATAGAAAATTTGAGTAAATGGAGATCACGAAGGCCAAGACCTCCAACATTTTTGGGAGATGAGATATTATTCCAACTCAACCAATCTTAGTCTTCTAATAGAGTTTTGATCACCCCAAAATAAATTATTAGAGAGATCGAGTTATTTGGTCTATAATTTTATCCGAGGATCGTCCTAGAGGTTGATATATTGACCAAAGCCAATAAGACAATGGAGGTCTTCTTGCAGAGCAAAGAGAGATAAAAAGATTTCTGACAGCTAGATGAATTAGAAGTTTGGGTGAGAGTTACCATATTTTGTGGTAAGAATAGAGCATAGCAGTGATTAATCTTTATTAAGAACAGGAATAATTGGACGGGCATGAATAGAGAGTTTGAGTAAATGGAGATCACGAACACCAATACCTCCATTTTTTGGGAGAGTGATGGTATTCTAACTCACCAATCTTAGTCTTTTAGTAGAGTTTTTATCATCCTAAAAGAAACTATTAGAGAGATTGAGTTATTTGGTCTATAATTTTATTAGAAATTCTAGTGGTAACTAACGAAAAAATAGGAACGGAGTTTATAATTGAATTAATGGGAATAGTTTTGCTTGTTTGAGAAAAAAATTATATTTTTTATATATACTAGTTTATTAAAAAAAACCTTGGGGAGTTGGCTATATTAGATATGTTGGAATTAAACATTATAAAGAGGTTTATTGCATCAAGAGACATGTTTATTATATTAAGTAGGATTTGTAATTTCATCTTATACTGTCTGGTACGGGTGGTACATACTGGTCCACCAGGTTACCGGTACGCGGACCGCACGCTACCAGGCGGTACCATCAAAAATCAATCATCGACGATCGATTTCGACTATCAATGGCCGATTGAGGGAGAAATCGACCATCGACGGTCGATTTAGGAAGAAAAAGGGAAGAAGAAGAAGAGGAAAAGAAAAAAAGAAGAGGAGAAGAAAGAATACCGCGCCATCCTCGCCTGTGTCGCCGCCACCATGAGTCGCCGCACCGCGGTGGCACGTTTTCTCTGCGAGGAGATGGAACATCTCCCGCGGGAGAAAGATCGGCGACATTGTCCCCTTTTATAATATTTTAATATATTTAATATTATATAATATAATATTATATTATAAAAATATTATATTATATTTAATATACTAGATGGTATGCACTATGCATTAACTAAGATAGGTACATCGTACCAACAATATGATGACACCGCATGCAAAGTCAAAAGGAACAGAAACCGAAAATCAAATTATAGAAAAAGAACAAACTCAGAACATAACTTGCGTAAAATGGATAAAAAGTTCATCACTAAGTTTAAAGTCACAAGAGGATACATAAAATTTACCACCTCAAGAAAATTAAACAATGATACATAACTAAATCAAACAACTCACCACTCAAGGACGCATCCAAGAGATACAGAGTTTTAGAGAGACTCCAATGAGCTTCTGTAAATACAAATCAGGTACTAAAAGTTATTTCTAGCCCTAGAATATCAAAATAAGTACTAGCGCATGAAACATCCCTTCATGCATAGGGAACTATGACATTAAGTGCTTCACATCTGCCAACTAACCCCTTTAATACATTCCTTGGTCATGAAAAAAATTATCTTGAAATAGCTTTAACTTTGTCCAAGGAATATGCTCATGAGCTATCATTTTTGTGCGGATTGTTTGAAACTCTGAAATATTATAGTGGACTGTGAGAAATACCATAGGATCAGCAAGATGCATAAGTGTTGATTATAGCAAATTAGACACTCTCTTCTAATATAATGTCTTAAAACTCCTTCAGGATTGGTTTCATATTTGTCAATGGCTCCTTGTGATATTCATTCTCTTCTACGACTACTAGAGCCAAAATATGACTACCCCTTTCTAGTTCACCCTTGCATTCACCATAGGACATAAAAGCACTAACTTCCTTCTTTTATGCATTAATTTCATAAGACTATAATGGAGCTAAAATAATCTTCTTTTCATTCACCTTAAAAGAATAAGTATGTTTATAACCATCATACAATACCCTCCTATCATAATGCCAAGGTCTGCCCAACGATAAATGACAATCATCCACAAGAGCAACATCACATCATACTTCATCTTTATAATACTTGCTAATAGAAAATGGAACTAAACATTTTTTAGTTACCTTGATGTCATTTTTTTTTTGCAGCCAGCATAATTAGTAAGGATACGGATGAGAGATTATATCCAACTTTAGTTTTTGCACCATCTTGAAAAATATCACATTCTCAAAGCTACCACTGTCAATGATCACCAAGCACACCTTGCTATTAGTGGTACATTTAATATGGAACATATTCTTTTTCACCCAACTTTCATCCTCAGCCACATAAGATAATTGTTAATACAATAGATAAACCACGATCACCATAAGTAACATCTTCCTCATCATCATCAGATTTTTATTTATCATTGGCTTCATTTCACTCTTTGGACAATATGAAGCAATATGCCCAAAACTATGACACTTGAAGCATTTTCGACCATTAGGTGCAGAAGAATTAGGTGGTAGTTTACTGCGGACTGATCCTTCACTCCTGTCTTGCCCCTTCAATACTATTTTTATATTGGTGAGTAGGCTTAAAATTTTCTCCTCTCGTATTGCCATCTTTCATCTCATATCGAGAACCCTTTTCAAACCTTTGTTGTTTCTCCACTCTTAAAGCTAGCTTACTCACATCATTCAAAGACCAATACGGTTAGAGTTGAACCATTTTGGCAATCTCATATTTTAGACCTCCTAGGTATCTTGCAATGGTCTGCTCTTCTAGTTTCACAAGCTCTTATTTTAACATAAGATTGTTGAATTCCATTGTGTACTCCTCCATAAGATTTTTTTTGCTTAAGATTATGTATTTTCAAAAAGATTTCTTACTTATAGTTGTCATGTAAGTATTTTCTTTTCAGCTCCCTTTTCATTTTCTCTTATATCACAATCTTGCTCTTCTCATCACATTCTCTTTACTTCTTCAAATTTTCCCACCAAAAAGATGCATTCATTCTGAGTTTGAATGCCATAAGCTTAACCTTCTTTTGTTCTGCCATTCATCTTGGTCCCTATTTCTTGCATAAAATCTTCAAAACTCCCTTGGGTAAGAAGGTGTATCATCATCAGAACCATACATTTGCCCAATATTTTCATGCTGATTATTTTTGTTCCGAAGTTCTTCAATAATTTTATTTTTTTCTTATAGACTATGTAATAAACTTTGTAGCTACAATTTCAAGGATTCAATGTCATATTCATTGTTACTACCTTCAGACACTACTTTTCCATTCTGGTATGTCATGATCTCTAGCCTTTAGCTCTGATACCAAACTGATACCGGGAAAGGAGAAATATGAATGAAATTCAGAAAAGAAAGGGAAACTGATAGTCGAATTGTAGAAAAAGAATAAACTCAGAACAAAACTTACGTAAAATAGATAAAAAATTCACCACCAAGTTTAAAGTCACAAGAGAATACATAAAATTCATCACCTTAAGGAAATTAAACAAGAATATAGAATTAAATCAAAAGACTCACCACTCAAGGACGCATCCAAGAGATACAGAGTTTTAGAAAGACTCCAAGGAGCTTCTACAAATACAAAATCAAGTACCAAAAGTTCTTTATAGCCCTAGAATATCAAAATAAATATTAGTGCATGAAACATCCCTTCATACATAGGGAACTATGACATTAAGTGCTTCACATCTGCCAACTAACCTATTTAATGTATTTCTTAATCAGAAAGAAAGACATCTTAAAATAGATTTAACTTTGTCCAATGAATATGCTCATGAGCTGTCATTTTTTAGTGGCTGGGTTAAAAACTCTAAAATATTATAGTGGACTGTGGGGAATACCATAGGATCAACAAGATGCATAAGTATTGATTATAGCAAATTAGACACTCATGTGTCACACATTAAATGTCTATAGAAGGATAAACCAAATTAACTATTAGTTATTGAAAGAGTCTCTTGGAAAAGAGTGATTCATATTATATATAATTAATGTAATGTATTTATGGGGACTATATAAACTTTATATATTGGGTCATGAAATATATAGTTTTTGAAGTATAAAGAGTTTAGAGTGAAACATAGAATATGTTATCTTGTCCTACTTTTCTTTTGTGTGATAGCCCTATTATATCTTATTCCGATCAAGTTCAACATTTTTGGTATTAGAGCTTAGAGCCAACCCCTAAGCATAATCCAACTTTAGATTCCTAAATTAACAAAAAAAATATGATATATGGTGCATCCAAATGAAGGTACTTCTAGGCTCCTAAGATGTATGAGAGTTTATATAAGATGAATTTGTTGAATAAGTCAAGCAAAAGGAGAAGCAATGAATGCAGAAGCAAGAAAATAACTAAAAGATAAAAGGAAGAAGAAGAAAAAAACTTAGTTCACAATCTATAAGGGTTTGATAATATAATGTTTGGGATTATCTCTCCAGCAAATACTTCAAAAGAGACTTAAAAATACTTCAAAAAGCATTCGGTGATGTGGATAAAGTAAAAAAGCTTTGTCTATAAGTTTTACGAGCTGAATTAAAAAAATTATAGCAAAGTATTCCTGGATCTATTTTTGATTATTTTTCAATAGTCATTTCTATTGTACATCAAATGAGATAAAATGGAAACAAATAAGTGATCAAAGAGTAATAAAAAAATTAAGATCTCTAGATCCAAAGTTTGATTTTATTACTGTAGCGATTGAAAAGTCTAAAGATTTGGAACAAATGTTTTTAGAACAACAACTAATAGTTCTTTTTAAGTTCATAAATAAAGGTTTACAAATAGAGAAGAAGAAAAATCTATAGAGCAAGCATTATAAACTAAGCTTGCTCTTGAAAACAAAGGTGAATTAAAATCTCAAAGAGGAAGAGGTCGTGGGTAAAGAATAAGAGGTGACAAAAATTAGACCAATCAAGAATATCAAAATAGTGAAGGTGATGGAGAAAATTCTAACCAAAGAGGTTGAGGTTATGGTCAAGGATGTAGTTGAGACCATGGACGTGATAGAAATTCTAAAAGGTCTGTACAAAGCTATATTTACAAAAGGTATAGACATTACTCCTTTAAATATTATTATAATCCTAACAATTAACGTGATAAAATAAATTTTATTAAAATTAAAAAAATAAAAATCAGGTTTTACTAATGACTTATGACAATTTGAAATAAGATAAATTTATGACATTGTATCAAGATAAAGGAGCTTGAAATCATATATGTGACATCAAAGAATTATCTTTGAAAATAGATACTAGTTATTATGATAACATTACATTTAGTGATTTGTCTCAAAGGCCAGTAAGAGACAAAGGTAAGAGTTTCTTAGACTTAATAATGTTAAAAAATTTTATATTTTTGTTGTTTATTATGTTTCTGATATAAAAATAATATTTTGAGCTTGGGGCAATTACTTGAAAAATGTTATGATATTGAAATGAAATCTTTCAATTCATGATAAATATAAAACATTAATCTTACATATAAAAATAGCAAAGAACAAAATGTTTCATCTACATTTATGTAATTTTGATCGGTTAAATTATTTTAGAACTGGTATTAAGGATATTTCAATATTATAATATCTTAAATATGCTCACTTAAATTTTGAAGTTTTAAAACTTCTAGAGAAGTATAATATGATGACAAAAATGCTAAGAATTGATCATCTATAAAAGTTATGTAAAGTATGTGCTATGGGCAAGCTAGAAAGAAAGCCTTTTAAATTAAAATGAACAAAAAGATTACGACATTAACTTAATATGGTGCACTCAGATGTTTGTGGCCCCATTAGTCTAGTATCACTTGGAGCAAGTAGGTATTTTCTTACTTTACTAATGTCTTAGCAGATCAAATCCTCAAAAATTATAATCCCCAAGATCTCTTCTAAATCAGATCCCTAAGAATCTTGTTCAGATGATAACATATCTCTCTCAAAATAAGTATAAATAAGTGTCAAATGTACTTTTAAAGATCATTAATCTTTACAATTCAACATGGTATCAGAGTGATTGCCTTATAGCAATCTTCCTCCTCCTCCTCTACTACGATAGATAGTAGCCACCACTGTTGATCGCCCTCCTCTACTGCGATAGACAACAACCATTGTTGTTGATCGCCCCAGCAATCTTCCTCTTCCTATGTTGCAATAGACAGCAACCGTTGCTGCTGATTGCCTAGTAATCTTCCCTTCCTCCATTCCTGCCACAGCAGCCGCACGCCCTTTGCCGCTTTTAGCCGACCTTTTTCATCGCTACCTTTCTCTCCTCCTCAATTGCTGCCGCCAGCCACTCTTCTCCACCGACAGCGACATCAGCCATAGCCACACCGCCTACTAACCACTAGCTAGATCCAATGCCCTCTCCCCTGCCGCACCAACGCGCTGCCTCCTCTGCCTCTCCTTCAGCCCTACTATTGTTGTCTTCTTCCTCTCAAGCCCATCGCTGACGCCCCTGCTGCTCCTCTACTCGCTGCCCTTGTCGCAGCCTTTGTCGTTACTGCAGCAACTACTGCCCCTCTCCATAGGCCACCTCTGTCGCACCTGCTACTGCCGCTGGCTAGCCCTTCTTCCTCCATTGCTGTCGACCCTCTCTCTGTGAACCACCAACAGCGATGTCACCATCTTACTACTCCACACCCGCTGGGTGCTCCTCACGATGTTGCTGCCTCCTACCCTCGCTATCGATCACCCCAACATAGTTGTCTAGCCATCTCTTCTTCTGCTTCTCCTTTGACTCAACATCTTTGATGTCTTTCTCGTCAACCGCTACTTCACCAACTCTCTTTCCTGTAGAGAATGCTAGTGCCTTTTCTCATGAGGGCCTTATCTCCATCAATATTGCTTCTCTCATTCCCTTCAAATTATCCAAAGGCAGCAACTATGCACCTTAGCATGCACAGTTTGTTAATCTCTTATTTGGTTATAGATTATTTGGTTATGCTGATGGCTCTTTCAGTTGCCCACCAGTGATGATTCACATTCCAGATGACTTGAGTCTTATGCAGAACTCAGCTCATACACTTTAGTTACGCTAATATCGTCTTATTCTCCAAGCCATTCAAGCCTTTGTTGCTAGATTCGTGACCCTGCTCATCTCCTCCTGTGCTACTACTGAAGAAGCTTGGAACAAACTATAGACTACCTTAGTAAATCGCTCGCGCACTCATATGCTCGGGCTCCTCTCCAGACTTATGAAATTAAAATAAGAGGAAAGTATTGTTGCTGACTATCTACAACACATAAAAATTATTATCGATGACCTAGCTTTGATAGGTCATTTTCTTAGTGATGAGGAAGTGCTTATCCACACCGTTAATGGACTGAGCGATGAGTTTAAGGAATTGACAGTGGCACTTCGAGCTCGTGACTCCCTAACCTCATTTGAAGAACTCTACAATAAGTTGACCGACTATAAGGCATACCTGAAGTGTGATGATAGATTTGCAGGACCTCCCATCACAGCTCAGTTCCACCACAAATCCAAGAAAAACAATAAATATAGCAAAAATGCTCAAAAAGGTGTACCATATTTCCTCCTGATCCAGTGAGCAATAGTCAATCCTTGCCTCCTCCTCCATACTTCAACAAAAATCAAGGTGGCCCCTTCCAACCCCGCCGCCCTGCTTATGTGCCTCAACAAGTCGTATGTCAGTTGTGTGACAAAATAGGTCATACCGCAAAAGTCTGCTGGTCTCGACCTCGACTGCCTACTTTATCAAGGTGGTCTCAAGCAAATGTTATGACTACTCCAACTAATAGTCAATCAAATTAGATCATGGACTCCGGTGCCTCTCACCATATCACTTCTGATCTCCAGAATCTGTCAATCCACAACAACTATGAAGGACCTGAATATATTATCATCAGTGATGGTAAAGGCATTCCTATTACTCACAGTGGTTCTACTATACTTAAAACCACTACTTTACACTTGATGATGTTCTATATGCACCGGACATCAGACACAATCTTATTTTCGTCTCTCCATGTTGCAAACAAAATTATACCTCTATTGGATTCTTCCCTGACTATTTTCTTATTAAGGACCTAAGCACGGGGGCATCCTTGGTCCAAGGCCTAAATAAAGATAATATTTACAAATGGCCGTCAGCCTTGCATCTCTCAGCCTACTGCTAACTCTACATTACTGCTTCGACTGATATATGGCATCGATGTCTTGGTCATCTCTCGTCTTTCATTCAACAAAAGTTACTTTCCCACTATTCTCTTTTTACTTCTAAATCACATGACTCTATTACTCACTGTGATGCTTATCATCAACTACCTTTTGGTCAATTTACTATATAATATTTTAAACTATTTGAAGTTATTTATACCGATATTTGGGGCCTTGCCTTAACAGTTTCTTTCCATAATTTTTGATTTTATGTTATCTTTGTAGATTATTTTACCAAGTACATATGGTTATATCCTCTCCGTCATAAGTCTGAAGTTTCTATAGTCTTCACTAACTTTCAGAAATTAGTTGAGAACTAGTTTCAGACTACAATCAAAAGTGTTTACTCTGATGGCGGAGGTGAATATCAAACCCTTACACCCTATTTGTCTGCTTATGACATTCAACATCTCAAGTCACCTCCATATACTGCTCAATTGGTTGGTTATGTTGAATGCAAACATAGACACATTATTGAAACTAGTTTAACACTCCTCAATCAAGCCGTCATACCACCCACCTTTTGGTCAGTAGCTTTTCAAACTACAGTCTACTTTATTAATCATATGCCAACTCCTATCTTGTACTATCAATCACCATTTGAAAAGTTATTTCATAAATGTCCTATCTTGCAAACACTTAAAGTATTTGGTTATCTGTGTTATCCGTGGTTACATCCTTATGCCTCAAATAAGATGCAACCTAGATCTCAGCCTTGTATTTTCATTGGGTACTCACTTAAGCACAATACTTTTTAATGTTTTGATCCTCATACTAATGAAGTTTTTGTTTCCCAACATGTCAACTTTCTAGAGTCTACCTTTCCTTTTCATAATCACAAACCTCCTATCGTAACCATAGATTCCTGTAATACAGCTTCATCTTCCGAACCCTCTGATCTATCTCCTCTGGATCTACAATCTCCTGTTACTCCTATCGTGCAACTTCTACCTCCCTTTTCTTCACAAGTTCCCTCCATTCCTGAACCATTGCCCCTAACACCACAGTCTTCACCTCCATAAGGAACTTCTGCAATCACTCAACCTGACTCAACCTGTGATGATCCACCATCCTTACCACCTAATCCTATTACTGCCCCCAGGTATCCCATGCACACCCACTCCAAGAGTGGTATTTCTAGACCACGACATGTCCTTAACTTATATGTTAGCACTAAATTTTTACCCGAGTCCATTGAAACCAACCTCATCCAGTCAAGCCCAAAAATCTCAACATTGGTGTAAAGCTATGTGTGAGGAATATAATACTCTCCTTCTACCTAGACACTTACTCCTCCCAATTCCACACAAAACATCATTGGGTGTAAATGGATGTTTCGAATTAAGTGGAATCTTAATGGTTTAATTGCTCGGTATAAAGCATGTTTGGTGGTTAAGAGATTTTATCAAAGACATGGTGTTGACTTCACCGAGACATTTAGTCCTATGGTTAAGCCTACCACAATTTAACTTATCCTGAGTCTGGCGATCTCCAAAGGATGGTGTCTCCGCTAGTTAGATGTTAACAATGCCTTTCTACAGAGGACTCTCAATGAATATGTCTTTATAGAGCAACTACTTGACTTTGTAAATCCTCAGTATCCACGACATGTTTGCAGACTCCACAAAATCATTTATGGCCTCCGTCAAGCTCCACGAGCTTGGTATACTGAACTTGGCATATTCTAGTCCTCTATGGGTTTCATCAACTCTAAATCTGATGTCTCATTTTTTCTACGTCAACAACATGGAGGCACAATCTACCTTTTAGTCTACGTAGATAACATTCTTATCACAGGTGACAATCCTATGATGGTCCAAATGTTTATCAAGCAGTTGGCAAATAGATTCTCTCTAAAAGATCTTGATAATTTGAGCTACTTTTTTAGTGTCAAAGGTACATTTACATCTTCTGAAATTTTTCTCTCACAGAGAAAGTATATTCAAGATCTGTTATCCAAAACAAACATATAGGACACTAAAATAGTTACTACTCCCTTATCTACAAGCGACTCACTAAAGTTATGTGATGGTAGTCCTATTACAGGTTCTACTCAGTATCGGTAGGTAGTTGGCTCCTTACAATATATATCTCTTACCCATTCAGATATCTCTTTTGCAGTCAATAAGTTATCATAATTCATGCATCAGCCGTCTACCTGGCATTGGACTGCATCCAAGCATATTTTGTGATATCTCAAAAGGACCATCGATCATGGAATCTTCCTTCATAAAAACTCTCTCATTCATCTTCATGCTTTTACTGATATTGATTGGGCAGGCAATGTTAATGATCGAACTTTAACATCGGGGTATCTTATTTTCCTTGGTACTAATCCTATTAGTTGGAGTTCCAAGAAGCAAAAGACAGTTGCTCGATCTACAATTGAAGCTGAATACCGTGCCATTGCCACTACTACTGCTGAACTCAATTGGATTACGAATCTTCTCAAAGAGCTTCATATAGCCTCTGCTCTTAGCCTACCATTTATTGTGATAATATTGGTGCTACCTACCTCTATGTCAATCTGGCCTTTCACTCTCGTATGAAGTATGTTGCTATCGACTTTCATTTTGTGTGAGATCAAGTTGTCTGCCAGCAACTCTAGGTTTCCCATGTGCATACGGTTGATCAACTAGCAGACTCACTTACAAAGTCTCTTGCTCACAAAAACTTTTCCTTACATCGGTCCAAGATCAGCGTCCTTGATAGGAGCTCGATCTTGTAAGGGCATATTAGTAAATCAAATCCTCAAAAATCATGATCCCCAAGATTTCTCCCAAATCAGATCCCTAAGGATCCTGTTCAGATGATCCGATCCCAAATATCTCTCTCAAATCAGATCCCTAAGGATTATCTTTAGATGATAATATATCTCTATCAAAATATGTATAAATAAGTGTCAAATATACCTTCAAAGTGTTGGGAAACCTCAATGGGTACATCACATGCGTAGTAAAAATCAAAACAAAAATCGGTTTCCCACGCAGATCAAATCGTTGTGCAAAAGATTGGGGTCGCGAGAAAAATTATAAAAACCAAAAAAATCATGATGTGTGAGAGATTGATTTTACTTAGGGAGATCGTATATCCATGTATTCCAGATCTGGATGGAGAAGATGAAGCAGGCAAAGCGTCCTCCTCTCTAGCGGTATCCACACGATGGATCTCTGCAGCGAAACTCCTCCAATCTAATCTTGCAACCCTTGCTGAGAGGGAGGGAGGATAATAAGATATGGTGGCTAAAGCTACAGCCTATCAACCATGAGTCTACCCTCCTATTTATAGAGAGCCACCAAAAACCCTAGGATCTCCATCCAATAATCCACTAACCTTGCACTATTAGATCTCTATTTAATAATCTCCTTAGGCCTCTAATTGGGCCTTAAGCAAGAAGTCTATCAGCATAGGGTCTTATCTAATGAAAATAGGGACTAATTGGATCTTCATCGAATCCTCTATTCGCTGAAGCATCCATCATATGTGTGTGACCCTCTAGATCCGATACCGAGCTAGCCGTGAGTCACTCTCATCAGAAATCCTTTTGATATAGTGAATTATTATCCTCATAATAATTTACTCGACTAAGTGACTATGGACGTACTAGGCCACTACGCGATAGTCCCCAGACGGTACAGGGGGATCGAATCCGTCGGATCTGTCTGTCCACAATTACTATGTATCTATAATCCCTCATCCAAATAATATCCCAGAGATCGTATATTGGACATGGTACTGTTAAGTCACATACGGAATCAGTTTGTCTTACTCTATTCAGATTCTACCGAAGAACTCCTTTTCTCTCAATCCGAATGACCCTGGCTAGGGATTTGTCTGAGCAAGCACATATGGGATATTCCTCTCATGATACTGAGAGTAGATGATACTCTATTGATACTCATTTGTCATCGTAATGTTGGCTACAAATCCGGATAACCAGTTATACCAGATTTGGAACTTTCCAAACCTATAAGTCTGGCGTCAAAGAAAGGAGTACTTATACAAGGCATCCTTTGTGTCTCAAGTCTAAGGACCAGATACACAACTAGAACTATGGAATCACTGTCTGATATTAGCTATCATTAATCATATAGTATTCCATAAGCGGATCAATCAGTGAACTCATTCTCCAATGAGCACCTGTACTATATCCTTAGTGTCTCCACACAAGTGGCTATGAGACCAGCCGCCTCCATTATATGGACGGGTATATAGTACACCAGTCTATCTGGTTATCTCGATGTCCCTTTTGAGTAATCTTTGACCAGGATTATTTAGGATTTGTATTTAAAGGTGAATCGATCTCATTATTGTGATCTTATCATGATGTGATTCCCATTGCACAGAACCAAGGACATCACAATATATATGTAACAAATAATATAATGTGAGAATATGCCAATATTAATCATAAGTAAAAAAGATTACACAGTGTGTCACACGTGCCATCACTTACGTGATTGGCTTGCAGGGCACCTGTAACCAGCAATCTCCCACTTGACCAAAAGCCAATCACCTATGTGTCTGATCCTCATCAGACCCTTGTGACGCTCAGATATAATCTGAGCCAACGACTTCGTCAATGAATCTCTAATGTTATCTTCGGATGGAACTCTTTCCATTGCTATATCTTTTCAGGTCATGGTCACTCTAATCAGATAAAACCTCCTCAGAACAATTCTGATGAGACCTGGATTCCCTTGCTAGAGTTATCGCCCTGTCGCTGTCACAATATATGGGAGTCAGCTCCATGCTGCTTGGTATGACTCTCAAATCCTTGATGAACTTCTTCATCCACACCTCTTCGTCTTGCTGCTTCTATTACAGCAATGTATTCCACCTCTGTGGTCGAGTCAGCAGTAGTATCTTGCTTGGAAATCTTTCAGCTTACTACTCCTCCATTGAGGGTGAAAACATACCCTGCATTTGACTTACTATCACCAATGTCAGACTGAAAATTTGAGTCTATGTAGCTCTCAACCTAAAGGCTACCTCCTAAATATACCAATAAAAGATCCTTAGTCCTTCTCAAATACTTAAGGATACACTTTACTGCCTTCCAGTGTTCTAAATTTGGATATGCTTGATACCTACTTGTGACATTCAGAGCATGTGCTATATCAGGTCTAGTACATAGCATCACATACATGATAGACCCTATCGCTGAGGCATAAGGTATTTTATCTATATCTGCCCTTTCTTCAGGAGTAGTTAGGGACATACTCCTAGAAAGTGATATTTCATGTCTCATCGGTATGAGACCTCTCTTGAAATTTTCCATGCCAAACCTTTTGACAATGAAGTCTATGTACCTAGACTGGGACAAGACAAGCATCCTTTTGGATCTATCTCTATAGATTCAGATCCCCAAAATATAGGATACTTCCCCTAAGTCTTTCATG
This sequence comes from Ensete glaucum, assembly GCA_021527575.1. NCBI lineage: Eukaryota > Viridiplantae > Streptophyta > Magnoliopsida > Zingiberales > Musaceae > Ensete > Ensete glaucum. Next base: position 17,570,617 of record CM038555.1, on the reverse strand, counting down.
GAGAAGTTTCTAGATAGCCAAGCCTTTATTGTGAAGAGCATTTCTACATCATTCCCAATGATTAGGATGTCATCCACATATAGCACCAAGAAGGTGATAGCGCTTCCACGTACCTTCCTATACACATAAGGCTCATCTTCGTTCTTAATAAAGTCATAAGATCTGATCACCTCATCAAATCTTATATTCCAACTTCGGGAAGCTTGCTTCAATTCATAAATGGATCTAAGCAACCTGCACACTTTATCTGGACTCTCTTTGGATACAAATCCCTTTGGTTGTATTATATACACCTCTTACTCGAGATTATCATTGAGGAATACCATTTTGACATCCATCTGCTAGATCTCATAGTCATAGTATACTGCAATGGCCAAAATCATTCTAATGGACTTAAGCATGGCTACAGGTGAAAAGGTTTCATTATAGTTAACTCCTTGTTTTTGACGATATCCTTTAGCTACCAACCTTACTTTATAGGTCTCTACCTTTTCATCTACTCCGATCTTCTTCTTGAAGATCTATTTATAGCCGATGGGTGCAATACCCTCGTAGTCTATACTCATAATAGCCTCCTCGTAGGTTTGAGGATCAATATCCTAAGAGTCATCTCCACTGATATATCTCATATATCTCTCAGAAGGGCGAGATACTCTATTAGACCTACGTAAAGTTGAAACTTGTATGTTAGGTACCTGAACATACTCGGGCTCTGGAATGGTGCTTGAGTTAGGTTCTCCAACCTCGCTCAATTCTATCTCACTCCTACTGTTTCCACCAAGAATATGTTCCTTCTCAAGGAACAAAGCTCTCTTGGCAACAAAGACCTTTCGGTCCTCGGGATGATAGAAATAATACCCACAAGTTTCCTTTGGGTATCCCACAAATGTGCACCATTCTATTCTTGATTCTAACTTATCGGAGTTGTGTCTTCTAAAGAAATCATCAGTGAATGTAATGAAGTATGAGAAACCACCTATAGTCTAAGTCGATATGGGACCACATACATCACTATGTATGAGTTCCAATAACTCGATGGCTCTCTCTCCAGTTCCACTAAAAGAAGAGTTGATCATCTTTCCATGAAAGCAAGGTTCGTAAGTTGCATATGTCTCATAGTCAAATGGATATAAGTATCCATCTTTCATCAACTTTTGAATCCTTCCCTCATGTATATGACCTAGCCTACAATGTCATAGGTATGTATTATTCACCTCATCTCTTTTACTCTTAGACATATTTATATTCATGATATATGGTGAAGTGTCTAACACATATAACCCATTTATAAAAGTCCCTCTAGTGATGATCTCATCATCTATAATTATTGAATAACTATTGTTCTCAAAAACTAATTTATATCAATTAATTGTCAAACAAGAGATAGAAATAATATTTTTGATAATAGAGGGAACAAAATATCATGCATCTAATGTAATAATAGCTCTACCAGGCAGATGTAGGGTGACCTCTCCAACAGCAACTGCAGCAACTCATGCTCTATTATCTATCTTGAGGTCTATCTCGCCTCTAGCCAATCTCCTAGGTCTTGCCAGAACCTGCAATGAATTACAGATATGATAAACACTCCTGGTATCTAATACCCATGTGTTATTATGAAAATCTGACAAGTGGAGATTGATCATGAATATACCTTAAGCTTCTCCAAGCTTCTGTCTCGCCTTCTCTGCAAGGTAGTCCTTACAGTTCCTCTTCCAATGTCTATTTTGGCCACAGTAGAAGCATTGTCCTTTGTCTTTTCCCAGGTATTTCTTGACAACCTTTACCTTACCTGGTCTTTCTTTGCCCTTGGCCTTCCTTTTCTTTTTGGTCTCACTAATATAGAGAACTGACTTCTCATTCTTGATGGCACTCTTAGCTTCCCTCAACATATTAAGGAGCTCAGGGAGAGTCACCTCAAACTTGCTCATGTTAAAATTCATGATGAAGTGAGAAAAGGAATCTAGTAGGGACTGAAGTATAAGATCAACGCACAGGTTATCCTCTAGGACTATTCCTAGACCTGTGAGTTTCTCAATCCACTCTATCATCTTTAGGGTATGGTTCTCAACCGATGTCCCTTCTGTCATTCTGGCTTGGAAGAGTTTCTTAGATATCTCATATCGTTGAGTTCTTTCCTATTTCTCAAATAGCTGGCGGAGATAAAGAAGTATAGAATCTGCATCTATGCTCTCATATTGCCTTTATAACTTATGAGTCATGGAGGCCAACATATAACATTTTGCCAACGTAGAATCATCTATATATTTCACATAGCGAGTGAACTCATCCTCGCTTACCCTTTCTTCCGACGTGGGCAGAATTGTATCAAGGACATATATGATTTTCTCCGTCGTGAGAATAATTATCAAATTATGGAGCTAATCTGTATAGTTTGGACCAGTGAGGTGGTTGGCATCAAGTATGCCACATAAGGGGTTTGTGAGCGACATGTTTCTGACAAAACAAGATATAGCAAAAATAAATAACATGCAGATTTTATAAAAAATACTAATTAAGATATGGACTTCTATCTTAATGTACTCCTATTATTTTCTTAGCGAATCATGCGACACCCTCGACACGTGAGACAGAAGTCTCCGGCAGATTCCTAGTGGGGATCAGGATCCAATTGGCATCTTAGTGCAATCTTGAGGGACTCGACCAATTATACTAAGCCCAAAAGGTAGGCAACTCTTGCCAATCATAACTCCTTGTGATTCCTGTCATGTTCGGCCTCCGAATCATCACGGTCTCGAGGGACTCGACCAACTATGATATTTAGTTAAGTCATCACCATCGTTACAAGATGAGTCTGATTTGATAATATGCCTTCGAGAGACTCGACCAAGCATACTATGTCCTCAGGTCATCGATGACATCTCTCTGTCATAGGTAAGAACTCGATCACGTAGATAGGTGAGCCTCGAGGGACTCGACTAACTTAACCTAGTCGTGATTCAATTTCTTCCTGTAACGATGGAAGGCCACGTGGGTCAATCTTATTGCCTCACGCTTACCGACTTAATATTATCGTAGGAGGGGTTTTTGTTTCATATCGGTCTCCTAATATGTCGTGTCATACACATACATATTTAATATATATCTACATCGCATGCAAATATATATATACATATATCTAGTAGGTGTATAAACACATCACATATGCAAGCCACACCAGATGATCATGAGCCGTCACCTAATATTATTAAGCCTGAGCCAATGGGCCTAATCACTCATAATAGGATCTGTGTGTGCATTGGCGCATCTCAATGCCCTGTGATTGTTGATCTCGTCATCATCGGTTCTGTCAGATCGTCGCATCACCATGCTTCGTAATCTCCCACTACGGCATCATGGGTCTCGCTGTCACCTTCATGTTCCTGCTGCGCCTCTCCATGTAACTACAAATAATCACAGACATGTAGGCCTAACAATAATTGAGAAAAATGCAGGCTCGCAGGCCCCAATAATAATAATAATCATAATTACACACATCACAACATATAGCTCATAATCATCCATCCATATCATACATCATATGTACATCATATCATATGTATGATTACTAGATATATATAATAATTAATTAAACTATTTAATTAATTATTTTTTGGAAATTAGGATATGCTCGAAATTTTCAGAATTATCAACGGTATTTTTGTAATACTGGATGAGAGTACAGTCCTCGAAATTTTCAGAATCATTGAGGGTATTTTCGAAATTCTGTATATGAGGACAGTCTTCGAAATTTTTGAAATTCAAAAGGGCAGGATCGTCCTTTTCTTAACATGATGCCCTAGCCCTCTCTTTGCTCCCTTCTGTCTGCTGCCCTTTCGAGCGTGGGTCAGATCGCCCTTCGGAGGCGCACCCCTTGCGGCCGCATCGGTCGTGCCGCGGCGTTGTCCCTGACGAGCGCCACTGCGACTCTATATCGCCCTGCGGGGGCTTTGGCACCGCCGCCTGCGGTGGTCGGGCCATGCCCTGCTGCCCCTCCTCCTTATTGCCTTCACTGCGAAAATGCAACAAGAACGCGTAGAATGATATCTACACAATTCAATCTCATCACACGTAATTTAAAACCAATCTTTCGTATGAAACATTGGCTCTGATACCACTATTGGGAAACCTCAGCGGGTGCATCACATGCGCAGCGGAAATCAAAATAAAAACCGGTTTCCCATGCAGATTAAATTATCTTGCAAAAGATTAGGGTCACGAGAAAAATCATAAAAACTAAAAAAACCACGATGTGTGAGAGATCGATTTTACCCAGGGAGATCTTATATCCCTGTATTCCAGATCCGGATGGAGAAGATGAAGGAGGTCAAGCATCCTCCTCTCTAGCGGTATCAACATGATGGATCTCTGCAGCGGAACTCCTCCAATCTGATCTTGTAACTCTTGCTCAGAGGGAGGGAAGAGAATAGGAGGTGGTGGCTAAGCTGCAGCTTATCAACCATAAGTCTCCCCTCCTATTTATAGAGAGCCACCAAAAACCCTAGGGCTCCTGCCTTAGTGGGTGTTGGATCTCTATCCAATAACTCACTAACCTTGCGCATATGGGATATTTATGTCATGATACCGAGAGTGGATGATCCTCTATTGATACTCAATTGCCTTCATAAGATTGGCTAGCAATCCCGATAATCAACTGTACGAGATCTGGAACTTTTCAAACCTATAAGTCTGGCGTCAAAGAAAGGAGTACTTATACAAGGCATCCTTTGTGTCTCAAGTCTAAGGACCAGATACACAACTAGAACTATGGAATCACTGTCTGATATTAGGTATCATTAATCATATAGTATTCCATAAGCGGATCAATCAGTGAACTCATTATCCAATGAGCACCTGTACTATATCCTTAGTGTCTCCACACAAGTGGCTATGAGACCAGCCGCCTCCATTATATGGACGGGTATATAGTACACCAATCTATCTGGTTATCTCGATGCCCCTTTTGAGTAATCTTTAACCAAGATTATTTAGGATCTGTATTTAAAGGTGAATCGATCTCATTATCGTGATCTTATCATGATGTGATTCTCATTGCACAGAACCAAGGACATCACAATATATATGTAACAAATAATATAATGTGAGAATATACCAATATTAATCATAAGTAAAAAGATTACACAGTGTGTCACACGTGCCATCACTTACGTGATTGTCTTGCAGGGCACCTGTAACCAGCAATCTCCCACTTGACCAAAAGTCAATCACCTATGTGTCTGATCCTCATCAGACCCTTGTGACGCTCAGATATAATCTGAGCCAACGACTTCGTCAGTGAATCTCTAATGTTATCTTCGGATGGAACTCTTTCCATTGCTATATCTTTTCAGGTCATGGTCACTCTAATCAGATAAAACCTCCTCAGAACAATTCTGATGAGACCTGGATTCCCTTGCTAGAGTTATCGCCCTGTCGCTGTCACAATATATGGGAGTCAGCTCCATGCTGCTTGGTATGACTCCCAAATCCTTGATGAACTTCTTCATCCACACCTCTTCGTCTTGCTGCTTCTATTACAGCAATGTATTCCACCTCTGTGGTCGAGTCAGCAGTAGTATCTTGCTTGGAAATCTTTCAGCTTACTACTCCTCCATTGAGGGTGAAAACATACCCTGCATTTGACTTACTATCACCAATGTCAGACTGAAAATTTGAGTCTATGTAGCTCTCAACCTAGAGGCTACCTCCTAAATATACCAGTAAAAGATCCTTAGTCCTTCTCAAATACTTAAGGATACACTTTACTGCCTTCCAATATTCTAAATTTGGATATGCTTGATACCTACTTGTGACATTCAGAGCATGTGCTATATCAGGTCTAGTACATAGCATCACATACATGATAGACCCTATCGTTGAGGCATAAGGTATCTTATCTATATCTGTCCTTTCTTTAGGAGTATTTGGGGACATACTCCTAGAAAGTGATATTTCATGTCTCATCGGTATGAGACCTCTCTTGAAATTTTCCATGCCAAACCTTTTGACAATAAAGTCTATGTACCTAAACTGGGACAAGACAAGCATCCTTTTGGATCTATCTCTATAGATTCAGATCCCCAAAATATAGGATACTTCCCCTAAGTCTTTCATAGAGAAGTTTCTAGATAGCCAAGCCTTTATTGTGAAGAGCATTTCTACATCATTCCCAATGATTAGGATGTCATCCACATATAGCACCAAGAAGGTGATAGCGCTTCCACTTACCTTCCTGTACACATAAGGCTCATCTTCGTTCTTAATAAAGTTATAAGATCTGATCACCTCATCAAATCTTATATTCCAACTTCGGAAAGCTTGCTTCAATTCACAAATGGATCTAAGCAACTTGCACACTTTATCTGGACTCTCTTTGGATACAAATCCCTTTGGTTGTATTATATACACCTCTTACTCGAGATTATCATTGAGGAATACCGTTTTGACATCCATCTGCTAGATCTCATAGTCATAGTATACTGCAATGTCCAAAATCATTCTAATGGACTTAAGCATGGCTACAGGTGAAAAGGTTTCATTATAGTTAACTCCTTGTTTTTGACGATATCCTTTAGCTGCCAACCTTACTTTATAGGTCTCTACCTTTTCATCTACTCCGATCTTCTTCTTGAAGATCTATTTATAGCTGGAACTATGGAATCGTTATCTGACATTAGGTATCATTAACTATACAGCATTCCATAAGCGGATTAATCAGTTAACTCGTTCTCCAATGAGCACTTGTATTATATTCTTAGTGTCTCCACACAAGTGACTATGAGATCAGCCGCCTCCATCATATGGACGGGTATATAGTATATCGATCTGTTCGGTTATTTCGATGTGCCTCTCGAGTAACCTATGACCAGAATTATTTAGGATCTATATTTAAAGGTGAATCGATCTCATTATCATGATCTCATCACGATCCGCAAAGAACCAAAGACATCACAATATATATGTAACAAATAATATAATGTGATAATATGTCAGTATTAATCATAAGCAAAAAGATTACATAGCATATCACATGTGCCATCACTCACGTGATTGGCTTGCAGGGCACCTGTAACCAGCACAAAGATCATCAATCTTTACAATTCAACATGATGATCATAGTGGAAAACTTGGGTTTACATGTTAAAGGAAAAGAAAGAAATTTTAGGCAAATTCAAAGGGTTTAGGAATTTGGTTGAAAAAGAAAGTGATTGTAAGATTAAATATTTAAGAATAGAGGTGGTAAATATATATCAATTTAATTTATAAGTTTTATATAAATAATAAAATTTATATTAATTCATCATGTCATGCACACCTCAACAAAATAGTATCTCAAAGAAAAAAAAGGACTATCCTTAATATGATCCAATGCATGTTAAAGAAAGCAGAATTCGTAAAAAATTTTGGAGAGATGTTGATTCTGTAGTTTAATTATTTAATAGGTTTCTGACAAGGTGAATTGATAGTATTACACCAAAAAAGTATGGAGCTTAAATAAACTAAGAGACGATCATTTGAGAATTTTCAGAAATATTACATTTACCAAGATACTGAAAGAAAAGAGAATAAAACTTAACATATAATTAAAAGTTACATCTTATTAGGTTATGCTGGGAATTTAAGTGGTTACAAACTCTATAATCCTATTACAAAGTTGATAATAAGATTAAGAACTTAACAAAGAAGAGTCTTAATATAATTAAAGGAAGATGTGTAACCTCGAGAGAGAGTTGATAGTGGTGTGCTGCAGTTAAAAAAATAATTTTTACTAAAAGATCATGTTTTAAAGATTGGCAAGATTATAAAAAAAAGATTTAAAGATATAAAGAATCCAGAAAATAGACTAAAAAATAATTAGTATGGTAAGATATAAAGCTTATAATAATTTTTATAATAAATTAGGTACTAAAGATGGTGAAAAATAAAGTATAAGGATTTAGATAATATTAAATGTATTAATGATAAAGAACAAATAATACTTGTTAATGATAATGAGATTAAGGAAAGAAGAAAAATTATTTTATAAATTATTTAATGAATATTCTATATCAAACTTAGATTTAATGATAGATACTTATGATAAATTTAATAATTATAGATTTATTCACAAAATTAGAGTTAATAAATGAAATACATTTTAAAGAAGATGAAAATACTAAGAGTGTGGGGTTTGATGGTATCTCTATTGAGGTTTGAAAATTTAGAAGACAAAAGAGTAGCTTGGTTAACTAGCTTATTTAATAAGATCATGATATTTGAAAATATTTTTAGTGCCAATTTGTAAAAATAAGGGTGACAAACAAAATTGTTCAAATTATAAAGGAATTACAATTATGAGTCATACTATACTATGAAACTTTGGAAAAAATTATTGAAATTAGGCTAATGTTTGAAATAAATATCTCTAAAAATTAATTTGATTTTATACTTGAAAGTTTAATTATAGAAGCTATTTATTTATTAAGATAATCAATGAAAAATATAGGGAGAAAAAGAATTTACATATGGTTTTTATTGATTTAGTGAAAGTCTATGATAGGGTTCTTAGAGATTTATTATGGTGGATTTTAAAAAATAAGGTGTATCCACTAATTATATTGATGTTCTTAAGGATATATATGATAATGTAGCTACTAGTATTATAATAATATGGAGTATATCTAGTAAGTCTTCTATCAGCATTGGATTTCATCAAGGATCTACATTATCTCTATGAGGTTCATACCTTTCTGCATTGATAATGGATTAATTTACTAGTCATTTACATGTTAAATATCCCTGATATATGTTATTTACTTACAATATTATCTTACTTAATAAGAGCCTAGGTGAAAGTACTTATAAACCTGAGTTATGGTGGCAAGCCTTATAGTTAAATTAGATAGATAAGAGGTTTATTTAAGTAAAAGTTTTAGGTATATTGGATAATTATTCAACAAAATACAGAAATTGATAAATATATTATTAATAGAATAAAGACAAGGTTAAAATAGTGAGGTATGTTAGAAGTTTTATACGATCATTAGATATCTTTAAGATTAAAATAAAATTTTCATAAGAAAATTATGAGACTAACAATGCTTTATGGATTTAAGTATCGGACAGTCAAGAAAAATATATACAAAAAATTTATGTTGTCGAGAATGTTTAGATGGATGTGTGAAGTTGCTAAGAAAAATAAAAAAATATTTTTATTTATGAACAACTAGGTATCTCTTTAATAGAGGATAAGATGAGAAAAAAATGTTTAAGATGATTTACGCATATGCTAAAAAGATGAGATGTCAAAAGAGGTGAAATAATTAATGTTGGTGATATGAGAAATCAGAAGAGGTAAACTGATTAATGTTGGTGATATGTGAAGAGATAGAAAAAGATCAAAAAATTTTTAATAAAAATTATAAATAAAGATTTAAGCTGTAAAAGATCCATGTAGTTGATATCAAATCACGTTGATGTTGTTGTTGTTGATGATGATTGGCGGTGTTCTTTAGAAATGCTCCAAATCACGTTGTTCTGTATAAATTGAACAACTTGCGTGAAACTTTTAGAGAGTTCTCTTTTCGTTTTTTTTCTTTTTTCTTGGCTAGCTTTCACATATTTGATTTTACCTTTAAGCCTTTTGCTAGCTGTTTTTGAAACTTGAAAAAACTTATTGTTGTTCATTTTGTTTAGTTTGTTTTTTTCCTTTAGAGGTTTAATCTTGTTAAGATGACAATCTTTTTAGATTCTTTTATTTCCTTATTACTTCTTTATGTTTTGTTTGATCTTACTATCAATATACTTGTTGTTTATGACTAATGTCATCGTCTATGATTTAATTTGGCTCCCCTTTTTGTTAATTATTATTAAAAAAGTCATTTTTCGTTTTAGATATCTGTTTCTATGCATTAAAGTTTGATATTCTTTGTTATATTAGTATTTGTGGGATTAACATAAAAAAAATATTAGATTTTTTTTGTTAACGAAGGTTAAGCAGTAAGGTACGGTTCGAGCACAAAATCTTAGGATGATCTTATCAGTCTTTACTAGCAAGGTTAGTCAAACACTTTGAAAATTTTATTTGATGATGCATTGAATTGAATTATTAAACTTTGGTTGGTATATAATCATCATACCAATGTTTTAAATATAAAAAAAATACTTAATAATTATATTATTAAATATGATAAAAAATGTGATCGAATCATAATTAAAGAATTGATAAATTTATAAATATTAAAAATATTATATTGATGTTATACACCAGAATTATTTATCAAAAGTTAGAGAGTCGATGGAATGGATTAACTTGCAAAAAGGATTCTGTGAGCGACTCTGGTAAGAGTTGCGACTGCAAGCAAAGCAACGATACTAGACTTAAAAAAGTTGTGTACAAACGAAGAATACACCACCCCAAATCCTTGATGGGATGTCGCTGCCATCCATATAAACTTCGATTAGGGGACATTTGGTTGCTTGCAATTGGTAAATCCTGTGCAAGTAATAGTTGTAGGTAAAGGGAATGAGTGGCTGCATACGACACGACACTGCTGGTAATGCTGTGTAAGTAATAGTTGTAGGTAAAGGGAATGGATGGATGGATGGATGGATGCTGCATTATGTAACTGCCACTCGGAGGTTGGGAGTGTCTCTTTGGCTAAGGAAAGAGTTCGAGAGGACAATAATATGACTGTGGAGGAGGGGGTATCCAAATGCAATTTGCAATTTCGCTCAGCTCTACATTTATAAGTCCGCTTGTGAGATGACTTGTTTGCAACCAATCCAATGTTAAAAGAAGCCTACTCGCAAGCAAGCAATCCGTTCCTAGGTTTGCCAAATGCCCCCCCCTTAATTTAAAAGTGATCCTCCCATAAAAGATAGTATCACATGAAGTGACAGGAGATGTCATGTGCACACTACTAATTCTATTTTGTGAAGCATGAATGAGATACATAGATATCTTCTTCTTCTTCTTTTTTGTTTTTTTTTTTTGTTTTCAAACATAGTGATTACTTATCAAGATCAGATTGGGTTCTCAGAGCCTTGTGTCAATTATAATGACTCATCTTTTTGCTATATAAGCAAGCATATCATTCATTTTCTTTAGACAGCCCCTCTCACAATCCGGAGTTTCTTTTGCAACTTTATAGTTGGAAAAAGACTTATGCAGGGTAGAGATAGCCATGACAAGTCATCCCTTATCCTATACCTCTCTCTACACTTGTTACCAGCCTTATCGTATCAGATTGCTCCAATCGAGTTGCTGTTCTTTGGGGACAGCATTTATTTGTTTGAAAATTCAACAGCATTTCTGGTGTAACATAATTTTCTTAGGAATTGGATATTATTCTGCTAAAATTATCAAAAAAAAAAAAAACCTGCACCTCTGTGTTTTGGTGTTTTTGTTTTATTGAAAACCCTGGCTGCATCAATTTTTATGTTGCTCCTTTATCCAATAAGCAATATATATGAATGCTTGCTGCTTGCTGCTTGATTTTTAATTTCTATGAATTGTTACACCCTCTGATTTGTAAGGCGGTAGTGTTACCGTCTATTTGGAATTATTTCTCCAATTGGTTCCGAAAGACCCCTTTTTTTGTATTGAGTGAGTGAGTGAGCTCTACCCTCTTTTTTTTTTTTTTGTGATCTTACTATTGGATTAGACAAACATCATGTGTTTCACAACTTCTGAAAGCGAGGGAAAAAAAAAAAAAAATCTGAATCAGAGAACAAAGTTTCCTGCGGATTATGGTTTAATCTGTCCTACTTGAATCCCAGCTGATGTTGGCTCTTTTCTTTGTGAAGAATATATATAACCAGATCGCATCTACACCGTCACTCGAGCTTTTAAATGTAAAATAAGAACCTGACTATGAATTATAATTTTGTTCTTCTTTATTTTCTTTTGTATTTAATTAGCATTTGTATGATATTTATTCCTCATTTGTGTTTTTATAATGTATCAATCACGAGGCGTTTTAATGTATCAATCATGATCTTTATATTAATAATCCAACCATAAAGAATTGCGTGATTTTCTCGGAAAAGATTCATCCTTTTTGTTTTATTTTCCTCTTTATTTTTTTTATTTAAAAGATACCCAAGATACCTCTTCCTGACTTTTTCTCATCAAGTTTTTTCCCCATTTTTTTCAGCATGGTTTGAATTGTTACAGTATTTTTATTTAGTTTGTTTATAGTATTTTTTTAATAATATCTATAATATTCTTATTTAGATACTGAAAATATTATAAAATTATTGAAAAATAGGAACTAAAAACACTATAAAATAATTGAAAAAAAAATACTATAAGCCATATCATCTTATCTTTTTATTTGTCGTTGCTCACAGTTCATCGTGATAAGATATTTTTAGACTTGTACTTGGTTTGGCTGAGGTTATTTAGATCATTTATAATATCTTTAAATATGTTTTAATAATCTTTTATTATAAAAGAATACTATTTACATCTCCCTTTATTACGTATAACTACTTTTTTAATTTTTTTAATATATATATAAATTTTCTTTATTGTAAATAGATATAAATATAAATTAGAGTAATCGCTTCAATATATATATATATATATATATATACGCGCGACAAAAATGGGTTCCAACGAAAAGGGCCCACAAGAAATGTTGGAAGGACACGAGAAGGTTCCATGAGGGAAAGAGACAAAACATGAATAATTGAGCCGTTCAACCATGTCGGTCTTATCCACAAGGGGGGCACCGACCACACACGCAACCCAGCGTTGGTATAAGCCGTCTTGGTTGGTGAGCGAGTGTTTCGAGTACGGAAGCAGTGGGCGATGGCGGAAATAGCTCTGCTGGTGGCGGAGGAGTTGGACAAGAGGCGGACCTGGAAGGCGGGAGACCATGGTGGGGCGAGGCAAGAAAAGAGGTACCGCTCCTCCGCCATGTCGCCTTCCACTGTGTCGGCTCTGGGAAGGAGGGCTCAGGACGAGGCTACGACGGCGGCCTTCTTAAGGATCGGCCCTAAGGAGGTGGCGCTCGCGAGGATGTGCCTGCAGCCGAAGAGCGCATCGTTTGAACTGCCTGCTGCTGCTGCTGCTGCTGCTCCTCCTCCTCCTCCTCCTGATGGGCTCTTCTCTGCTTGACTTGTCTCTCCGTCGTTTTGAACTCACCTTCCTCTCTCTCGCAGGTTTAGATAGTCTAACTTGGACAGCTTCTTCTTCTTCTCTTTCTCTCTCTCTTTAGGTAGCTGTATCTCTTTGTCAGAGAACGACGATCAGATGTCTATTGTATTTTCTATCGCTCTAATCAAGTCTTCAGCTTTGGTTCCTCATACTTATTGTTGCTCTTTCTTCTTGGTTGGTGTTTTTTTTTTTTTTTTTTTGGGGAAAGTAAATTCATTATAACATATACACATACACATGTCAAAAAAAAAAAAAAATCTATCACAGCTTTTTTAACCTTTTAGTCGTTAAGAAATTGCTGATGTTTGGTACTTGTTATATGGCATCTGGTTGATGTCATGACCAAAACTAATGTCCATGTTCAACGATATCTGCTTTCAAGATCATGGACGCTACTGAAGTTTTAGATCACCTTCTTCCTCGAGACACATACTCCACTGGTCCAGTTCTTTGAAAAAAAACTTAATACTGAAGAATTGTTGTCAAAAGATACAACAGTCTGTTTAGGTCAGAAGATGAGTGAATTAATTTTCAACAGAAGATCTTCTCGTGAGAGCAACTTAATAGTTCTTATGATCTCATTATTTTTATCAAGATTGTGAAATTTATATGCAGGTTTGGTTGAGATTTGGCCTTCGCTCTAAGTCGGGAATGAGAGAGATCATATCTATCTTAAAGATTTGCCCCCACCAAACCAAAGAAAAGAAAAGAAAAGAAAAACTATATCCTATAAGCCCTACTCAAGAATCAGAAAGTAATAGTAGTGGTGACTGGAAATAATAATATCAATCAAAGAACCAATAGGTGATGAACGATCCTAATAAAAATTTTCAACCCTAATCAATCCAAGGAAACTCATGTAAATAATGAAACTATCTTCTTCTACTCCAAAATTCATCTTTAGAAGAGTAAATAATGTGCCAAGGAAAACACACACATATATGTCATAAGAAGCGCTTGATGCATGATTCAATTCTACCCATGATAAAAGAGTTAGAAAAGCAAGCGACTGAGAATAGAATTCAACATTGTGTTGATGAATACGCTCAACCCAGAAATCATGTCTCCAAAAATGTGTAAAAGGATTATATATTTTCTTGCCTGAAACAAAACAAGGAACCCACTGTCTGTGTGTGTCTGTGTTGCCAAACAAAGTTCACTCTACTTTCTTCTCGAGTGTCATAGTTGCAAACATGAAACCAAGCTGGTCCCTTAGATTCATTTAAAGTAATCCAGATTCGTTTTTTGCTCGTCTTTACCTGAAAGCCATCGGAACAAGCAGCATCCTTGAACTTTATCAAAACCTCTCCCACACGTACTATATGTATGCAAAGCAACCACATAAGAGTGCACATGCAGCCAAATTCCTTTTTATTTTTTGTATTTTTTTTTAATAATATACAGTACAATTGAAATATGCAGTTCAATTATTGGTCAACGATAATGTAATATAGTTGGAGCAAAACCCTAATTTGATCCTAATTAATTAAATCAAGGCCAAGCTCAATCTCGACTTTAATTTTAATCCTATTAGGATTAGGATTAGAGCAATTCATAGCCAATTAGGGCAGCATCCAATAAAAGACTCCTGTGCTTTATAAGGAATTGAGAAGGTCTAATCAAATTAGGAATTTAAATGTTTTTAAATCATATAATAACTTGTAGCCCTCTTGAAATGAGAAAGAGAGGAATGACTCGTCTTCCAGTGGTCGTGTTACTGTAGAGTTCTTTTCCAATTACTGTCGGTCTTAATAGCTTCTTCCATAGAAGCCTTCGGTAGCAGTAAGAAGAAGAAGAACAAGACAACAAAAAAAAAAAAAAAACAAACGCAAACGCAACCAAGAAGCAGCCCCAGCTGGCCAGACCTTTCTAGCTTGCATCGAGAGAAGAAAAGTTGAAAAAAATGGTTTCTACCCTCGAGTCATATTCCCTTCTTTCTCGAGTTTCAATAACCCAAGTCCTTTATCCAATCTTCGTTTGTGAGAAGACCCAAACCTTTAATGCTCGTTGTCCAAACCTTTGGAGGTGATTCCAATGACAAAAGATGTGGAGGGGTCCAAAATTAACAACGATCTTCAATTTGCCAGTGTTGTCCAAAGATAATTCGTGTCTTTACACATCTAAAGTTTTTTATGGAATTTTTATTTCATTACTTAGACTTTATAGTTGGCACTTTAATTTTAGAATTAATAAAGGTTTTCTTTTAGTTTTACGTTTGATTTCTAGTAATATCTCTCTTTTTCGTCAAAACTTCTATCCGAGAGGTGATATAAGATCAACATACCATCAAATCCGAACCTCATACGTATTATGTGGTATCACAAACCCTCACCTATGGATAGTGTGTTGAATCTTAAATTTTAATAATAAAATCAATTGATAGATTTATGAACTATTATACTCTCAAGATAAGTAACGTAATAAATACTTTGATCATGGATATGAACCATCACAAGACAAATTATCGAAGTAGGAGAATTAGACGTTGGGTCAGAGGAGTATCATGTCACAGATTTGATATCGGGTCAAAGGATTAGTCGACATATTGAAGGATGGACTTTTGTCATGAGTTCGGGTATCGGGCCAAAAAGCTCGAGTATTGTACCAAAAATCGGATGTTATAGGAAGTCAACATGTCGATAAATATGACAATACGTCGAAGGAAAAGACGATGTGTTGGAGGTTCAAACAAAGTATCGGATGATCAGATGACATGTTGGAATGCTAGACAACATGTTGATTACTTCATAATTATGCTAGATATGTGATTAAGTGGTTAAGTCTTGATCATGGTCATTTCGAGTCAAATTTGAGTTGGTATTGGGTCGAAACCATGTAAACTTGATTTAGAGCCCAATGGGCCTGAACCAGGTCAAATTGGACTTGTTGGAAGGTCAATTTAGTGATATGGAGTAGGCCTAGGCAGTGGTAACGCCTAGATAGTTAGAAAGCATTATTTTATGCTTTTCCGGGTTTTTCAATAATGGTATCACCAGATCCTATATTCCCGAGCTCTGTTCAGTGGTAGTATCGCCCGACACTAGTGATGGTACCGTTAGTACCACAAAAACATAGAGATTTAAAATTTTAGCTCCAATTCTAAAGTCATTAGGGGTCTATAAATATCTCACTCATATTTGCTTGATGCAAGAGTGAACAAGCGTGAATAAAAAAGAATTCTTGAGATTAAAAGTGTTGTAAATTCTTGAAAGTGTTTAAGTCTCATTCTCCTCCATTTTAGTGATTATTCTAAGAAGGCATGAGGTCTTGTGTAAAAGAGTTTATGTAAAGGTTCTCTCTTAAGCTTGGTAAGAAGAGAAAAATTGTAACAAGAGTAGTTGATCTTCGCCTGTTGGAAAGAAGATTGAGAGTGAAAGTCAATGTCTTCGAGAGAAGAGGAATCGAGATTGGTTTGTATTTCCTTTCTTACTTTGCCTATTATTACTGACTGATTTACGTCACTCATTATCCTCACTTGTACTTTTAGTTAAGCATATTTTTTATTCATATTTTTATTCGAACTTTCACGAATTGGAGTCTTTATTACAAAATCACTAATTCACTCCCCACCCCCTCTTAGTGCCATTACGATTCTAATAATTGGTATTAGAGCCAAGTTCTCTCAGTTGAGTTAGCACCCAAGTGAATTTTAATGACTTTTCTGATAATCATAAGGGTAACTCTATCACTCGTCCTCCTATATTTAATGGGACAGACTATTTATTGGAAAACATGAATGAGATTTTTTTTAATTTCTATAGACTTTGATTTATAAAATATCGTTAAATATGGTTTCCAAAAATCTTTTAATCCGATGAATGGATGAAATAATTTTGAAAGAAAAAGTTTTTCATAAACGCCAAAGCTTTGAATGCTTTATTTTATGTTTTAGATAAAAATAAGTTTAATTGTGTTTCTACTTGTGACATTACCTGTGACATTTGATACACACTTAAAGTTCTTCATGAAGGCAGAGTAAAAAAATAAAAAATTATTTTTTATACATAGTTATGAACTGTTAGCAAAACCATTCGTGACATGTATACCTATTTTATGAATATTATCAATGGTTTAAAAACTCTTGGTAAATGTTATACTAGCCTTAAATTGGTAAAGAAAATTTTAAAATCTCTTCCAAAATGTTGAGATCCAAAAGTAATGGTTATCCAAGAAGCAAAGAACTTAAAATATTTTTTCTATTAAAGAATTTATGAGATCTTTAATGACCTATAAAATAACTTATAAAGCACATGGCGAATAAGAAGAAAATCTTCCAAAGAACATAAATGATATTGCACTGAGAACCAAAGAAGAGTCATCTAGCAAAAGCTCAATTGATGATAATGATGATATATAACTCCTTACAAGAAGACTTAAAAAGTTTATGAAAATGAACAAAATTTATAAGAATAAAATTGAATCTAAAAAGAATATTATAATATGTTATGAATACAAGAAGTCAAGACAATCCAAAAATGAGTGTTCATAATTAAAGAAGAAGTTGTTAACCCAAAAGAATAAGAAAGCATTTAGGACAACTTGAGATGAATCTAGTGTATAAAAGGATGAAGAGCAAATCAATAAAGATGAAGTGACAAACTATGCATTAATGGCCTTCAACGATGAGGTATGCTCTTCGAAAACATTCCTATCTTATCGTGCATTATTTGATGCATTTCATGATTTATATGGTTAACTCAAAAAAATTAGTAAAAAATATATGTCACTAAAAATGGATCATACATTACTTACTAGTAAATTTAAAATTTTATATTAAGCATCAACATCTTGTACTCCTTACTCTAAATGTGCAAAAAAATATATTATTACAACAAACTTTATAATAATTTAAAATTAGAAATAAATTATTAAACATAATTCTTGCTAGCCAAAGTTGTGTATATATAAAAAGGAAGTAATCTACTTCGTAAATAGTAACACTCAACAAAAAATCAATAAGATTTGTAAAAGGATCTACACCACATATTCCCCCTAAAGATAAATGTAATTTTTGTGAATGATTTGGTCATTACGCTTATACTTGCTCTTTCAAAAAATATAACTCTCATAAATTAGTTTGGATTCATAAAGAAATAATAAATGATTTGATGCCAAAAGTCAATAAAGGTAGATCTAACCACGAAAGACCCAAATTTAAATGGGTACCTAGAGATAACCCATCTTTCTTGTAAGTATATCTTCATTAAGAGTTACGAGCAAAAGATTATATCTTGATAGTGGATGCTTAAGGCACATGACCAGAGATCCAATATAATTTTCAAAGTTCACTAGTCAGAATAGAGGATATATCACTTTCAGAGACAATAACAAAGGAAAGATTATCGGCATTTGAAAAATTAGTAACAAATCAAATATTTTGATTAAAGATGCTCCTCTAGTAGATAGTTTCAAATATAACTCATTAAGCAATAGTCAATTGAGTTACAAGGGATATATTTCGAGTCTAATGCTTGTATCATAAATCTATCACATAAGAATAAATCTATGATTGCCTTAAGGAGCAATAATGCTTATACCATTGATCTTGATGATGAAACTTGCTTTTCGATTTTAAACGATGCATAACTTTGACATAAGAGATTATTTTATATAAAGAATTTTAGTTATTTTTATTTTATAGGAATCTATCCACGTTGTTTTCAATAAATTTTTTAAAGATAAAAAAATAATTTTGATGATGATTTTTTATTTTTATTTGAATGAGAATTCTCCTCTCTAAATTAACTTGGATACATCTACCTTCAAAGATACTTACCCAAGAAATAGATGTATGTAGATTCTCATTCAAAGGAGCTAATTATTAGAGATATATCAAATGATGTTTTAACTCACTCTTAATTAAAAAAATATTTATTCAAATTTATGAATCAAGACCTCTTTGTTCTCGTATAATCATTTTTTCTATTTACTAAAGAAGAGATTATCCAAAAAATAATGATCTTTCACTTAACTTCTCGATATCCATGATTTAAGATTTATTTTATACTTATTCTCCTATGATTATTTATTTTTACTAATGACTAAGAAGGAAATTTATTTAAACAAATCATGATCTTAACTTCTCAATATTTATAAAGAGATTTATTTTATATAAATCAAGATCTTTTACTATTTATTCTCCTATAATTTTTTTATTTCTTTTACTAAAGAGGAGACTTATCTTATTAGATCATTATCTTGATTTCTTGATATTTATGATGTGAGATTTTTGACATATAACTTCTTTCTATTAATATCTTTCATGACATAATGATGTAAACAAAGAGAAGTAACACCATGTTAAAATAATATCCTTCTCTTCTTTTTGATAATGACAAAGATAGAGAGAAAAGTAGTGGCCTACTTATTTATTTTTTCTTTTTTTGTTGATGACAAATGGGGAGAAATAATGGTAATTTTTTTTGATGATGCAGCACTCATATACATGTTGTATTTGATGACAATAACTTATGATATTTATTTGAGGTGTATAACTATTTTAAACTATGAACATGATGTGAAATTATGCATATGATTCTGGTAATAACCACTATTGAAAGTCTCTATGATTTATGATTAAAATTATTTTAACTTGAATTCAAACAGTTAAAAGGTTATATTTTTTTTAAAAAAAGTCAAGTTCATTTTGATATATAGATAAAGAGAGTTTAGTTAAAACTTCTTCAACAATTGGTTGTCAGAAAGGGGGAGATTATTCAATCTTAGATTTTGATGATGAAATCAATTAATAAATTTATGAACTAATATACTTTCAAGATAAGTGACGTAGGAAAGACTTCGATCACGGACACAAATCATCATCGGACAAATTGTCGAAGTAGGAGAATCAAACATTAGGTCAGAGGAGTATTATGTCAGAGATTGGACATCGGGTCAAAGGATTGGTCGACGAGCCGAAGGATGGACTTCGTGCCATGAGTTCGAGCATCGGGCCGGAAGGATAAAATATTATGCTAAAAGATCGGATATTATGGGAAGTCAATATACCGATAGATCAGGCGATATACCGAAGGAAAAGATAATGTGCTGGAGGTTCAGATAAAGTGTTGGATGATCAAATGAGATGTTAGAATGCTAGATAATTTGTTGATTGCTTTGTAATTATATTATATATGTGATCAAATGGTTAAGTCTTGATCATTGCCATTTTGAGTCAAATTGAATTAGTATTGGGCTAAAACCATGCCAACATGATATGGAGTCTAATGGGCCTAAACTAGGGTCGAATTGAGCTTATTGGAATGCTAATTTGGTGACCTAGAGTAGGCTCAAGTGGTGGTACCGCCAAGCCCAAGTGGTGGTACTGCCCTAATAGTCGAAAAGCATTGTTTTATGCTTTTCCAAGTCTTCCGGTGGTAGTACCACCTGTGGCTAATAGTGGTACCACCAAAGCCTAGATTCTCGGATTCTGTTCGATGGTAATACTATCTAGTGTCGGTAATGATACCGTCAGTACCCTAAAAACTTGGGGATTTAAAATTTTGACTCTAATTCTAAAGCCATTGGGGATCTACTTTACTCATGCTTGCTTGATGCAAGAGTAAACTTGGGCGAATAAGAAAGAATTCATAAGGTTAAAAGAGTTATGAACTCTCAAAATTGTTTAAGTCTCTTCCTCCTTGAGTTTAGTAGTTATTCTTCGGTGTATGAGGTTTTGTGTAAAAAAGTTTATATAAATATTCTCTCTTGAGCCTATTAGAAGGAGAAGGGTTGTAACAAGGATAGCTGATCTTTGTCCATCAAAATGAAGATCGGTAGTGAAAGCCGATGATCTGGAGAGAAGAAAAATCAAGAGTGAATGTAAGTCGGCACAATATAACCACTATAAATTAGTTTATATTTTCTTTATTATTCTTTATTCATATTTTTGTTTAAACTTTTATGAATCAAAAACTTTATTACGAAAATACTAACACAAAGAGTTGGGTAAAGAATTATAAGAGTTAAAGTTCATGTTATGCTCACCTAGAGGAAGAATCACTAATGAAATGGTGGTTAACAACCTTAGTCAACCTTTCTTAGCAATATTAACCGAGCAAATGGAGATCATGATGAGTTGGACGTAAGCTCAAGTCAGCCCAATAATGAAGGACAATCGAGTAAAAATTATTGTAGCAAAAGAGAGAGCATCATCTTCATCCGAGATGTGCAGCAATGGAGAAAATGCTACTAAGCGTAACATTGTTATAAAAACTTGACCTTTTTGAGTCGAGGCTTGCATCGGCATGCCCTCGTCTGATGACTTGATTAACAATGAGGTATTAAACATATGGATACATAAGCTTGATACTTATTTTGATTTATATGATTATAGCAGTACACTTGTATGACTAAAGTTTACATACTCACATGGAAAGCTTATCCTTGAACCAACAATGATAATGGTATATCATAGACATAATTCAAAAGACTCATACAAGAAGAATTCTACCCTATAAGTTTTAAAAAAGATGAAGAAAGTTGTACTTCTTACACCAAGGATGATATATAAGAATATACTATTGAATTTGATAATGAAATATACCTTTGAACTTCATACACAAATTTATATAGAGTTGTGACTCTTTAAAATATATGATATTTAAATCACTAACAACATAGTCATAGAGAACAAGAGAAAGAATCACATCCATAGTGAGAAACCTATGGAGAAGGCGAAAGAGAGTCACTTGAAGGCCCAAGAGAATTCTGAGGATGGTATAACTTATTCTCCCTCGAAACAAAGATCTTTCTATGTGGACATTGATTATAGCGAAAACTATTAAAAGGTTTATCTAGAACTCTTTCTAAAGAAATGATTAAAAAATGATCAAAGTTGGCAAACCACGACAATGACCATAAGCAACAACTCTATTGAACTTTTACCAATTCCTTATGTGCATTCGAGACTATTGCTAATGGCTAAACTGAAGGTTATAGATTTGAATTCAACCCTCGGTCCAAAGTTTAAGAAGAGTTCTTTATCATAAAATTCAAGTGAAGCAAGAAATCATTGAAGTGTTTTTGGATATTAAACGCCAAAAAAATCTTAGTTTAGCAAGCTTAGTTAAGAAGCTTGGCCTAAAGACGATACCATATCCACATCTATATCCTCATACATGGTTCCATAATAATGTAAAGATGAAGATTAACCAATAATGTAAAATATGTTTTGCCATCAGAAAAGAATTTATTGATAAGATGACATGTGAGGTGGTTCAACTTGATATATGCCAAGTCATCGTTAGGAGACCCTACTTATGAGATCAAAATATTATTTGTTTTTATCAATTCTAGAAATATCAACTTTAAAAGGATGGAAGAAAGTTTCTCATCACTCAAGATTCAATTAGAACTACGAAAGATTTGACATCCACCGAGCAAGCAAAGAGAATGGTGAATGCTTACCGAAAGCTTATGGCTTTTACTTTGACATTCAAAATACTAATTATTTTTTTTAATATGAGAAAAGAAAAGGAAAAACCAAAAGGGACAACAACAATCTCAAAATCCCGAGATGAAAAAAAGCACTCGAGTCGATGATAATCAACAACAAGAAGAACCCATCAAAATGGCATGTATAGATCGATATAGATTGCAAGACCAATCATGATAACACCGACTATCACATCTCAAAGTCTAAGATGTTATGATCTCAATTAAAACGAGCAAGTGGAAAACTAATATATAGTGTAACTATAAAAATAACAATCACAATACTTAAAAGATTAATTTTATAAAAAAAAGATTATTACATCATGAGAATATCACTTAACTATTTTTATATATCTGAGTCATATGTTTAATTCAAATAATTACTTTCAGCAGATGTTTAGCATGATGATGAGTATCAAAAGATATATTTTCTTCAGTGAATTAATTATTAGCTATGATGAGACTATCACTTAACTATTTTATAACGACTACTCAGTTAAGTGCACACGTCTCCCTCTCATAAGAGGTGGTGGGTACGCAAAGAGTTTAAACAAACTCATTAATTTCATATGAGCAAAACAAAAAGGTATAAAAATAAGGGACAACTCAAATTCGTTGATACACTTTGTAGTATACATATATAATATGTTATATATTTTTTTAAAAAATATAATAACTAGACTAAACTCGAGAGAATTAAATCCCGCCAAACCCCCCCCCCCCCCTCCTCGTCTTATGAATAATATTTTTGGTGGATTTAAATGTCATTTCACATTTAAATCATTTTTTCTATAATTCTTCCAACAAGACTTAGTAATGGGTATCACCCATACAATCTCACTATCTCTGCCTTCACTAGTCCGAAGGTTTTATCATCCATAAAATCTATAATGAGATATGAGCATTTACAATGGAATTAACTAAAATTAACTCAAAAATATATAAATACGTATAACGGTACCAGTCGTCTTTCCTCAACCTTTATATAAAACTTCGCACGCTTTGATTTATGATTAGAATAGTAATCAATGATTAAAACAATCGTAAATGGACAATAGTTTAATAACTATCGTAGGATGTCATGATATAAGCATTAAAACTGTGAATCATATTTAGAAGTAATATATATATATATATATATATATATAATGATACATCCTATCCAAATAATAAAAGTACAAGTTTACCTTGATTAAAAAATAATAATTAAAATATTACTTCCAAAAAAAAAAAAGCAAACATATTATAGTGGACGAGCCACCTACCATAGTCCAGTCTAAAAAACTGCACATCCATAATCGACCACCTTAAAGTTAAATCTTGATATGTTGTTCAAATCATCATCATCATCTCTGATATGTATTTAGGAATGGATGGAGTGAGTACCTCACAACTTCTCGTTGGTAGCTGAATCAATCTGCATGACCTGATTCAACAATAAACTTCATTTAGATCTCCAAATTTGAAGCCTTTGGACCAAACAACAAAAGGTCTTATGCGACAAGTAAACGAGTGAAGTCTCAACTCAAGTTTCGGATAAAAGGAAAACCAAATAGTATTACGAGAGGCGATAGACTTTGTTCTAAATCTCACATAGCCGCCGCACGCGATACAACTCGATGAAAACTCAAAAGCTTCACTTGTTGATTTCAAATAACCAAATTAAATTCTTTTTTTTACCACCAAATAGTGTCGAGGTCACCCTAAACATGTGGATCCAATCCGACGACGATGCTAAAGGTTCCCAAAGTATTGGAGGAAGGTGATGGAGAAGTCTATGCCACCGATGGTCCAGTTAAAGGGAAAAGGATAATAATAAATAAGTAATAAGAGAATGAAACTTGCACGTATCATCGATCTTAACCCCCCCCCCCCCCCCCATCCACAAATATAATTTGATTTTTGATTCGAATCAACTCATGATCAATTCACTCCATCCAAAAAAAAACTCAAACGCGAAATATCTTAATACAAGGCATGATCTTATAGTTTTCCAACGAAATGATGGTCGTCTTGCTTTGGGAGGAGAAGGTGAACGACAAATGCCTTTAGAAAGTCACGAAGAAAATGATAATGATGATCCCAAAACTTGCCTAGGGTGTTTTTTTTATACAAGAGAAGAACCGAAGAGATCTTAAATAAGATCTCTTAAATTTTGTTAATCCCCAAAATGTAAAGTCAAATAAGTCAAATTAATCTTGAGTTTGGTAAATTCAAAGTAATGGTAATCTTTATTATCATAATAATTAAATTACCATATGGATAAGTTTAAACCTTAAATAAATACTGATCAAACAAATCCCTAAAACAAAAAAAAACAAAAAATTGATTGACATAATTAAATCAAATAAGGCTGCGGTTTATCATGAGGTAAATGGTTATATCATTTATGCTTAAAAAGGCTATATGTACTTTATTAAGTTTATTGTTTAGAAATCAATCTAATCAAGCCAATGAGATTCATCTACCATATTGATAGACCAAAATAAAACATCTAATCTATGGATGAAGAGAGAGAGAGAGAGAGAGAGAGAGAGAGAGAGAGAGAACCTCATTCAATGGGATATGGAGCCAATTTTCAATTTGACACAATTGGAGTTCTACTTGGGCTTCAATTGGATCCTATCAACTCAATTTAAATTAAGCCTAATCTCAAGTTTAAAGATCATATTCAAGTTTAACTCAATTTAAATCCGACTAGGATTAGGTAGCCCCTAGCCAACCCATGCATCATCCAACAAAAGAGATGTCATAATAATAATTAGATCGAGATTTTGGGCACTCTTAATCATGTAAAGCCAAGGAGAGCTCGGAGTTCCCATGAAGCAATCCAAGTCGTAACCTCTCTGGTGTTCCCAATCGGCCCTAAGGGTAAGGAAAGTGAGAGGAGAGAAAGATAGGAAGGAGTCTGCAAGTTCAATAGCTCTTCTTCCTGCTTACGATCACTTTAATATAGAGATCTTTTACGAGTTACTGTCAGCCTTAATACCTTCCAAATAGACATTTGGTAATAATAAGAAGAAAAAAAAAAAGCACCCAAAGATAGCCAAGAAGAAACTTTAGCCAACCCTACCCCTTCCAGCATGCGTCGAGAACCAAAAGAAGAGTTCAGAAAAGTCAAACCATAGTCCTACTTGGAGTTTCAATAGCCAAAGTTCTTTGTAGAAACTTCATCTAGTTGTTACAAGAAGATCCAAAGCCTTATCATCCAAATCTCAAAAAGATATTCCAACAGCAAGAGAGAGAAAGAGAGAGGAGAACAACCAGATGCTATCCAAAAATAACTTGTATTTCTACACATCCATAAGTCTTTTATCGTACTTATTTATTCTGTTGCTTAGCCTTGACAATTAGCAATAAATGTTTGTTTTCTTTTGGTTTTACACTCCATTTCTAATGATATATCTCTTCTTCCTTAAAAGATTTTATCTTAGATATAATATCAAATCAACTTGAACCCTATCGAAGGAAGGTGTGAAGTTCAAACCTCAAAAAATACTTTCTTTCCATTGTTCCTGAGATGATAAAGAAGTAAAGTTGATTTAGCTCATTTTTCCTACAAAGAGAAACTCAGGTAACCCAAATGGTTTGTGGTAGAATACTAACTAACTTAGAATGAAAATCTTAATTAAATTTATTAATTTATCATTTATTTATACATATAAAGATGAAGATTTTTTTCAATTAATCTATGAGATTTTCTCGTTCAGTTGGAGAAATAATATCTAAATCTTATCTGTTATCATATCTAAATCCTATGTGCTATCATATCTAAATCATATATGCTATTATACCCCCGTAAGATTAAGCTCCTATCAAGGATGTCGATTTCGGACCAATGTAATGAAAATAGTTTGTGGGAGAAGAACTAGATGATGCCGAAGAGATCGGCATCAATCTGATGGTGGTTCTTGTCCAACATGACGGCAACGGGTTTTGGCAAGGAAGAGGAGCCCTCAGCAGATGTCACGTGCAATAGAGTGGCTGGGTGTCGATGAGATCGACTTTGTGTACGCGCCGACCCTAGTGACCACGCCGAGAAAGCAAGAGTTTAGTGGAACTCGGGCACGTCGATGAAAAGATATCGTTGGACAATGAGGTAGAGAACTGATAGGGTTGGGGTCGTTGTGGACAAGGGAAGAGGGCACTGACAAGAAGAGGAGGTTTGGCGGTTGCAGCAAAAGAAGCAGAGGTTGCTCTGTTTCTATTGCATTGTGGAAGAAGACGTTTGCGATGCCAAAGGGTCACAAGCAGTTGAAGGTAGAGACCATCACGGCGCAGCAGAGATAGTGTTAGGTGAGTAGCTGTCGTTGGACAGCGAAGGCAAAGCAGAAGTTGTGCCACATACCTCATAAGCGGTAGAGACTTCTTCTCTTCACCGAGAGAAGAGGGAGAGAGAGAACACATCTAAATCTATGACATTTCTTCGTTCGAAAAAAATCATATCTAAATCCTATCTGCTATCATATCTAAATCCTATCTACTATTATATCTAAATCCTATATGCTATCAGTCTACAAGAGGAAAAGGAGACAACTTCTTATGATACTTCATTCTGAGCTTTCTCATCTGCCCTAACTCTTGAATTGTGTGTGCCATCTTCTCTCTTTTCGCTTGCTGAGCCCAAAAAAAATAACCATCACTTCAAGGAAAGGAAGCATAAGGATACTATTAATAGATGGTAAATCTCGTTAATCAGTTGAGGAAAATCCTCCTTCCCAAACATATATAAATTGATGATGAATCAATAAATCAAGTGTATATTTCAGTTTCTCTTTCTATTTTTATCATGGTATCAGAGCACCTCTCTTATAAGAGAGATTACTTTTTTTTTAATATCTAATAACATCCTTTTCTCACCATGAGCCTTCTAGAACCAGCTTAAGGCCTCCTCCTCCCTTTGTAAAGCCCTCCTAGAGCCCCCCATTCTCTACACCTTCTCCGAGCCAGCAAAATCCGGTTGGCGTTGCAACCTCTACGACCCGACCCAACTGTCCTATCCGCCCACCTCGCCGACCTTGCTAGGTCACACCACTTGGACCTGCAATCAGGCATCTGCTGTGGCCCTCGTCCACCCCTAACTGCAACCAACGTCTCCCATTATCGCCGGCTACTTCCTTGTTTTCTCCTTCTCCTTCGGTAGCTCCTAGCGCTGCTCCTGTCCCTTGCCGCTACCATCTCCTACACCCTCATCTACTGCTATTACCGTTGCTCCCATAGTGGAAGCCACCATTTCCTGCTCCTTGCGACAAGATCGCCCAGCCCACCTCTTCGTGTCTACGATTGCCTAGCCAACGACAGTGATCAACCATCGGGGTAGCTATCGCAGCCTCTATTTTTATCATCAACCGTTACTTCCTCGTGCTTTCGCAATTTGTCTTCTATGTTGAAGACTCCTTTTCCACACTTCCAGTCGCCTCCCAACAACTGAAGGCTAGTCACTGCTTGGTCTTGAAACAAGTAGAGAGCATAAGAGGCGACGCTCCCAGATTTGCCAAAGCCTTCGACCTCTGCTAGAGGAGGAGATTTCCTACATTCTCCAATTCCACAGCTTCATAGATCTATGATCCCTCTACGGCTCTATCAATCCTGCCCTATTCCTACTCACGCAAGAGAAGGTCATCATCGATATCCTCTGGCCTGCAACCGCCATTATGACTAGTGTCTTTCTCCTGTTCTGTTGCAACAGTGATATTTTTTGGGTTTTTTTCACAACCATCTACTCCACCTTGGGCCAATCGATCTCTCCAAGATCTGTATCGATGTCAGGTTATTGTGTGACGTCCTGATTGATCGATGGGGCACAAGAGTTCATGATTAGACTTCTTACAGCAGTGACCTTTTCTTGGCAACTCCTGCTGTAACTACAGGCATCGTCCCTTCTCTTCCTCCCTCTCCTCTGCCTGGTGCCACATCTTCAGTCTTCTGCTATCGTTCGCCCTGATCGCAGACACTCCTCCGTTAGTCTCTTGTCACACCATCGGTGCCAAGCCCCTCATCGACAACAATCGCTCCTCAACCTGCTGCCAAGAAGAGGAGAGTCAAACGAGAGTGGCAGAGATAATGTTCTTCACTGTTGGGTGACCCTGCCAGCTCACCTACTATAAATGACTAGGTGACTCAGTCCTTCCACTCTTGCAACAATCGACGGAAGCATCTCTACACCAATATAGATTTGCAATTCTCTTCCTTCTAGATCTGTGCATCATCACTACTTCTTGCATAACAACCAAAGCCTCTTCTTTGTTCTTCAAGTGACCTGTAGATATTCTATTCCACATTAGATAGAAAATGCCAAACGTGCACGTTGGCAATGCGATCGGTTGAGGAAGTCATGTGGTGTGTTGCAAATCATCGGCAACAGCTTCCGAATGCCTTTCTTCCTTCTTCCTCCTCTATGATCTAGGAGACTGCATATGAGTGTCGTAGGCTTGAGGAAGATTGATTTTTAGCATCCAACCTTTGTCTCTTCTGCCGTTAGATCTTGCCCACCCCCCTAGCGCCAGCGACGCTTGCTTCCGCTGGAGCTCATCCTGCACAACAGCAACAACATCATCAAAATCTCCAACATTTGCCTACAATACCCCATCCTCAAAGTGTAGGGGTAGGTCTTTGCCCTTTCACCACTTCCCCTCCTTCTCTGAACTCTTTGACAAGGCAGACCTTCTACCGGTGGCCACTCCATCTACTACACGCTCGAGGTCATCAACTGTGACATTTGGAATATGCACCTTGCTACCAGGTGACGCTCTCAAATATGTCAGAAGAGGAGATTTCTTTTTCTTCTTTCTTTAGGCGACCTGCACTTAGTTGGAGTAGATCGCATCTATCATCCACTCTCTTCTGTAGTCCATTACAACAGCCATCCCTTCTTCCTTCTCCGCTCCTCTCTTGTCGCTGCTGCTGCTGTTGCTGTTGATCTCATCTACCTTCAACAGTAGTAGTCGTGTCCTCAATTCGTCTGCTTCCTCCTCTATTACAAGTCTCCAACAGAGGTTTGAAGGAATCAGGTGGTTGTAGTGTCTTAACACTTATTAGACCACTTTCTTGCACTCTCTTCTCGTCGGCTATCCAGTCCTACATCATCTGCCATCATGTCGCTATCGTCGGTTGCTTCCCTACTAACCCTTCAACAATTGCCAACTCCCTCTAATCGGTACATCACTATGTTTTCGTTATCTACCTCTGATGTGCCTATAACACTCCCTGCAGGAAACTATGGCATCTCTGCTAATCTAAGTCTTATCTTCATTAATGCTACAACTCTCATCACTTTCAAGTTATTCAAAAGCGACAATTATGTGTCTCGATGTGCCTATTTTTCCAATATTTTACTCGGGGATGATTGGCTTGGCTATGTCGATGATTCTCTCCATTGTCCATCTATGATGATCAACCTACTTGGTGCGTCTAGTTTGGTACTAAATCCAAAGTATAAGCACTGGTTCTACTAGGATCATCTCATCCTTTAAGCCATAAAAGCTTCAATCTCTGTATCTCTCACCCCAATTATCTCCTCATGTGACATTGTTGTTAAAGCATGGAGTAAGTTAAAAATAGCCTTGGCAAGTCGTTCCTGTACATGTAAGCTTAATCTGCTATCCAAGCTCATGAACACAAAATAAGAGGGTACTACTATTGTTGATTATCTTCAACATATAAAAATTATCATCGATGATTTAGCTTCGATAAGCCATTACCTCGGTGATTAAGAAGTTATTGTTCACACTCTTATTGGTCTTAGGGCTGAGTATAAAGAACTGGCAGTAGCAATACGAGCACGTGACTTGTCGCTATTGTTTGAAGAGCTCTATGATAAGTTGACTGAGTATGAAACATATTTGAAGTGCGAAGATACAGTTCTAAGACCACCTATCACTGCTCAAGTATAAATCTAAAAAGAAGAACAATCAATATTCTAAACCTGTTAGCAAGGGTTTTGGCTAGGTGTTGCCTACACTAGTGGATACCAAACACAATTCTCCTCTTTTGTCTCACTACAATCAAGATGGTCACTACAATTACCATCAACCCTGGCATCTTGCTCCCACGCCTCAACAAAGAATAGTTTGTTAGTTGTGTGATAAAGTTAGTCACTCCGCCAAACTCTGTCGATCTCGCCCTCAACCGTTTGCTTCCTCAAATTTTCCCCAAGCATATCTCACAACTACTTTAACTATTAGTCCACAAAGTTAGATTGTGGACTCTCGCACCTCTCATCACATCACCTCAAATCTCCAGAACTTGTATATTCCCAATAATTATAGTGGTAATAAAGACATTATCATCGGTGATGGTAAGCGACTCCTCATTACTCATACTAGTTCCACGATGCTTAATTGGCATATCCTTAGCTTTACACTTGATAATGTGTTATATGCTCCTCATATCAAACAAAATATTATTTTTATCTCTCAATTTTATAAATATAACAATACCTCCATTGAGTTCTTTCTTGACTCCTTTCTTGTCAAGGATCTAACCACGGGGGCATCATTTGTTCAGGGCCAGAGTAAAGACAACAACTACCAGTGACCATCGGTCGCCCAACCAACTACCTACTCCTCTGTTGCTACTCTAATGGATATGTGGCATCGTCGTCTTGGTCATCCTTCTTTCTTAATTTAATAAAAGTTATTCTCTCATTATTCTCTTTCTACTCTTAAAGCTACATGCATTTTTAATCATTGTGATGCTTGTCTTAGTAATAAAAGTCATAGACTTTCGTTTGAAGTTTCTTTTATCTCTTGCACAAAACTGTTTGAAATTCTTGATACTAATGTTTGGGGTTCTACTCTAATCACTTCCTTTGACAAATATAGATTTTATATCATCTTTGTAGACTATTTTACTAAGTATAATTGGTTCTATCCTCTCCATCACAAGTCTGAAGTTTTAATATTTTTTATTAACTTCAGAAAGATGGTGGAGAACACTTTTCAGTCTATAATTAAAAGGGTTTATTCTGACGATCGAGATAAATATCAAGCACTCACATCGTGTATCTTAGCCTATGGTATTCAGTATCTCAGATCTCTCTCGTATATTGCCCAACTAGTTGGCTTGGCCGAACGTAAACATCGACATATAGTTGAAATTGGTCTTGCACTTCTCCATCACGCCTCCATGCTATCTATATTTTGGTCTGCAACCTTTAAGACTATAGTGTACCTCATTAATCACATTCTTACTCTAGTCCTCCATCAT
Organism: Ensete glaucum; assembly: GCA_021527575.1. Taxonomy (NCBI): domain Eukaryota; kingdom Viridiplantae; phylum Streptophyta; class Magnoliopsida; order Zingiberales; family Musaceae; genus Ensete; species Ensete glaucum. The sequence goes on along the minus strand of CM038555.1, from coordinate 17,538,831 downwards.
CAGTCATCATTATAAAATTATTTCATAAAACCCTAAATCTTTAAAAACTTAGGGTTTTTAGCTGTGTCTGTTATTCATGACTACATCCTTATGCATCCCTTAAGCTAACCCCAAGGTCTCAGCCTTGTATTTTCATTAGATACTCTCTTGAACATAATGCTTACCGGTGCTATGATCCTCAGACTCACAATCTTTGTGTCCTATCATGTTGTCTTTGTGGAGTCCTTTCAATTTCACCATTCCAAGTCTTCTACTGTGCAAGCTACTTTAACAAATATATACCAGTGGAGTCTGTCGTCATTTTCGTCCAACGAGTCTCCACCAGAAACACCCACTCCAGATCTGTACTCTGTTATTCCCCCAATTCAATAACTTCTCACCCCCTCTATTAATTCTCTTCCTTCTTCACAGCCTAAACCCCTTGGACATCCAATGACAACATGTTCTAAAAGTGTTTTCAAATCACATCAGGTCCTTGACCTACATACCATTGTAACTTCCTCTCTTGACACTAGTGAACCCACCATGGTCACTTAAGCCCAAAACTTTTTCCACTGGTGTAAAGCCATATGTGAGAATAATATGATGCCCTCCTTTATAACTCTACCTGGACACTCATACCATTTCATCCCATACAAAATGTCATCGGATGTAAGTGGATCTTTCGAATTAAGCGAAACTCAGATAGGTCCATTACTAGATTTAAAGTACGTCTGTTAAGATCAATTGACACTAAGAGAGAGGGGATGAATTAGTGCAAGAGTAAATTAATATTTTAAATAAAAAATTTTTCACTTGAAGCAAGATAAAAAATTTGAAGCTTCTCATTTAAGTTAAGCAAGTGAATCTTATAGAAAATTGCTAAGCTTATTGCTTAAAAATGACTTAAAAGAACAAGCAAACTTGAATAAGGAGATACGTAATGTCATAAGTGAAGTGCTTGATTTCAAAGCCTTGCTTTCAAAATATAAATAAAAATCGGAAGCATGGTGTTTTGTACAATTATAAGTAGTAAATAAAAAAAGTAAGAACATTTATAATTATAGTGGTTCAGCACTAACTGGCCTATGTCCACTTCCTTGTCCTCCTCCTCAGGCACATCAGTATCTATTATTGATCTCCTTTGGGTGAAGATCAAACCCCTTACAACACTTACAAGGGATCCAATATTACAACTCATGGATCACTCCCTTACCCCTTTTCTTTTTTTTATAATTCTCATAAATTTTTCTTCGAATAGAATCCCCAAAAATTATTGTATAGAATGCCAAAAAATTTGGGGTATTTATAGGCCCAAATAGCTTTAAAATTTTAGAGCCAAAATTCAAACATACCCGAAAAATCTAGGTACGGGCAGTTCATCCGCCGACCTGGGCGGCTCAACCAGCGATTTACCTGCCTTTCCTGGGTGGTTCAACTACCCTGTTTCCAGGGTACAGGCAGTTTACCTATCGGCCCTAGGCAGTTCAATCGTTGTTTGTCACTCGAAAACCTGGGTGGCGATGGTTTACCCACCGGAATCTCTAGAAAAGTGGTTCCCTCTGCTTTTTAAATTCTGACTTGAACATAATGTTGACTAATCCTCTAGTCAATCAATTGAGCTTAACCTGAGCTCAATCAAACCCCAATAGTAGATCTGATTGCCTCTTTAAGTTAATTTTCAAATCACACTCAAATCAGACTCACTCTTAACCTATAACTTAAGTATTACAATAAAACATGACCACCAAGCTTAATGTCCTCACTCCCACATTTCGACAACCTCCAGAATCTCTAGCGGAAAGTCTCATGGTCTTCCTTTGGTGATCTCCCGATGTGTTCCTAGCGAGCTTCCCGATCCCTTCGACGAATCTCCTAGCGAACTCCCGACGAGCTCCCTTCGCATTGTCCAATTTTTGGCTCGATACCTAATCTTGATCCTAGGTCCATGTCTGATCTGTAAAACCTTTTATTCATCGTGATTAACCTACATGACACTAACTACAACTTAATTAATTACAATCCCACAAGTGCACTTCAAGACCTTCCCAACTCCCGGTAAGCCTTTCGGCTACCCCCGATAATCTTCCGATAAGTCTCGATCTTCTTCCGGTGAACTCTCTTGTGCCATCCTGGCAAGCTCCTGATACCCTCGATGAGCTCCCGATGCACTCCAGGCGAGTTCCCAACTACATCATCTGAACCTCGGCCTAATGCTTAGACTTGACTTTGGTCAAACTTCTGGTTATAATCTTCTTTTCGTCATAGTTAATCCTGCATCAATCAACTCTAACAACATATGTTAGATCAATAACCCATCAATTGATTTCATCATTAAAATTTGAGATTCAATAATCTCTTCTTTTTTTATAATGGCAATCAATTGATGAGTGGAGTTAATCCTAATTTCCCCTAAATCTATGCCACTTAAATTTAAGAGAATCACACACTCTTAAATTTTAAGTATTTTTAAGCAATCAATATTCCAAGCAAATTTCAACATAAATTTGCATCAAGTCATTGAATTATGAACTTTCAAAAGTAATTATGCATCCATATCCAAGATATCCAAGTATATAATTAATATCATGTGTCATCAATATATATTTCTCAATATCATGTGTCATTAATATATATTTTTTCTCCTTTGTCATCAATAAAAAAATGAAATATAGGGCTAAAGATTTTAAGGCACATTAGTTTTTGCTCCCCCTTTTTAAATATGATATGAGTCATAAAGAATTTTCTTCTTCTTATGAAAAAGAATAAAAGAAAATAAGAGAAGAGTTGTAAAATATTATTAAATATAGCACTTAATTTTGTAGAGTCAAATTTCAAAAATAAGCTCAAAACTTTAAGATATTCAATGAAATTCAAAAATTTAAGAGCTACTCATGCATTTAAAATCATCTCACGTAATTTCAAGCAAACGTAACAAATAAATCCGAACAATAATATATCATTATCTTCATGTAGATTTTTAAAATTATTATTACATGCATGATTATCATACATGATTTTACATCATCATACCTTCTCCCCTTTTATCATCAACAAAAAGAGAAGTTTAATTAGCATATCTTTGATATATGAAAGCTTAGCAATTTAATAGATTTTTCATTACTTTAGAATATGCAAGCTAGTGAGTTCTTTCTTCTCTTTTGAAAAGTGTAAGCTAGCAAATTTTTGCTTCATTTACAATGTTCAAGCTAACAATTTTACATCATGCAAGCTAACAAGTTAGCAAGTGTTATTTCTCTTAGCATGTTTTTTTTTTTCTGAGATTGAGGATAAACAAAAAAATTTTCATTACATCATTTTTTAAATCATCACATGAAATATATCAAGAAAAAATTAACATGGTGATGAGATATACAATTCATGAAGATAAATTATGAATATCAAGAGACAAAACATATAAAAAACAAATAAAATCTTTTGATTCATACATAATAAATCTCAAGTTGTCAAGATTTTGATTCATAAAAGATTTTAAGTTATAATTCCGAGGAATCAAAATTATGATATAGGTAAGGAACTCATTCAATTTCAAAATCATCAAAACCACTTTCAAAAGATTTAAAATAAAATTAATAGACTTATTGGTCTCTTAAAATGTTAGTTATTTCATTTCTCCCTTTTGTGTGAACAAGAAGTTAGAATCAAGGTAGAGAAATGAAATATATTATATCACAAAAATACTCAATTTTATAGATGTAAATTTTATAGATGTGAATTTTGAAATCCAAGAAAAAATCAAGAACTACACATACAATTTAGTTCATCTTACTCAAATTTCAAGCAAGGTAGCAAATCAATCAAATTATGCATTTTAAGGATTATCTCATATAAATTTTGATAACAAGCATCAAGAATTCTAAAATAAAACATAATAGTATATTAAGCTCAAATTGTAAATCAATTATTTTGAATAATTTTCTTCTAAGCAATTATTCCTCGTTCAATGTTATTATATCCAATTTTCTCCTAATCATATTGATAATTTTATTTTCTCTTTTTGGTCATTGTCACGAAATATGATGGTATAGTTTCTTTACATCCATGTTCAAATTCCTCCCAAAAATATAAGGGGTATCATGTCATTAAAAATAAAAATTCAAATCCAAGAGATATAATTTAATAAGTTTGCCTCACCTTTTGTTTGTGAATATAAGTAATCAAGACATCTTATATATTTTCAAGTAAAATAATCAAATTATGCATATTTCATTTAATTTTCAACTTATCATATTCATGAGTTATAAAATAAATCATATCAAGAATGATATTAATATCAAAAGACACTCATGAATACCAAAAGATATAATTTAATTTAATAAATCTCCTCGTAGATAATAAAAATTTTTAGGAGATTAATTTTGTAAGCAAAATCTTAACTAATTAAAATTGTCAAGTTCCAAGTATAATTTTACAAAATGAGATATGGAAATATAGGATCTCAACTTATTTATGTGATTTCAAATCATCAAGTTCATTGTTTATATTCATGTTGTAGTTCCAAATAGATAAACTTATGATTTATTTATAAACTTATTCAGAAGAACTTGATTTATATAAAGATTTCAGGTTATAAATTTTTAACTTATCAAGGTCATGATAAAATCATCAAAAATATCAATAACGTTGGATAGATTCATTAATCTCTTTTTAAAACAAAATCATTTGAAAACGTATCTAAAATCATTGTAAAAAATTACTTTTTAAAAAATTCAATAAATTCATCATAGATTGTTTTTAAAAAGCTAAAGTTCTCTAATCTATTTTTATAGTTTAAGAGATTTAACAATAGTAGTATTTTTTATCTCTTGTTGAAGGATTAATAGGATAAAAACTCTTTCAAAATAATTATCCTTCTTTTAAAATTCATTTCAAGAATGCAATGTCATTTAAAGTCAAAAATAAAATTTTATCAAGATTATTGTAATAAATATTTTTAAACAAAAACTTTGATTTATTTTAATTCCAATGATTCTTAGACTTAGTGTAGTGAGTTACCATACTCATTTCATTCTCATTAAATATATTTTTAATTTATAAAAATACTAGACAATGAAGCATGATTTTTCTCTTCCTTTTCTATATTTTTCTATACTAAAATTTTATCATTCAACACAATCATTCAATCATAGCATTTCAATCAGTATAACATTTAAATCAATCATTTCATAGACTTTATCAATATTTGAATCATTTAACAATAGTCTTTATATTTAAACCAATATCCAAGCTAATAATTGTGAATCTTTTATTCAATTATCATCAAAATCTCATTTATGTAAATTTTAATATATTTTTCAATAAATAAGGTTCTTTAGTTCTAGTTCATTCTCTAGCTATGCATCATCAAGATTAATTGTATAATGATGAATCATCAAAAGATTCATTATTATTAATTTTAATTTCAATAATTTTCTTGATACTACTTAGACGGGTGAGCTTTGAAAGGATATTAGATCTTAAGTCATGTGCCTTGAGCATCTATTTTCAAAACATTACTTAGTGCTCCTAGTCTTGTTAAGAGGTAACTTTATATTATGGGAGGTTTTGATTTAGACACTCATTTAAGTTTGAGTTCTTCATGATATATTCTTCTTATTTTCTTTAATGGCTTAAGGTTGTTTATGGTTCCTTTAGAAACTCAAATTAATTTATGCAGACTATAATTTTTGAATGGATATTTGTAGGTTTTATGTCTTAATTTTTCACAAGAATTATATTTGATTTTTGGTAGCACATTTAAGGTAGGTCCTTTTACAAAGATGATTGAATTTTGTTGAACATTACTAACAAAGCCTATGTCATTTCTTTTATTAATATGACCCTTATTTACAAGGATCATATTTAAGGATTTATTTTAAATTTTAAATTTTTCTAATGTTAACTTAAGCATGATATTTTCTTCTTTAATGTTGTCTAGCATCAACTTTACCAACTAACAAATTATGTTTATTTTTAAGCAACTTAAAAAATTTGTTAAGTTTTCTAGACTCATCAAATAAATCATGGAATATGTTTAATAATTTCAATGAATCATTAACCTCATCATCAATGGTCATAAGAGCGAGGTTCTCCACTTCTTGGTTGTGCATTTCATCTTTGGAGCTCATCGACTTCTTGCATTCATAACAAGAGATTTTATCTATCTTTAGATTATTTTTAAGGTTCATATTTATTAATTTATCTAGTTTATTTGTCAAGAGTTCAAAGTCTTCATCATTCGAGATTTCACTCAAAGAGTTATATGTTCTCAGTTCAAATTACTTCCTGTTCTTTGGAAGGTATTCTTCAAGTTTATTTTTATAAGATATTTTATTTATTAATTCATTTGATTTAGTTGTACTTTTATATGTGATTCATATATGCCATATATCGAAAGTGGAATCAAAATGAGAAACCCAATTAAACTCATTATTGTTAAGAGCATAAATTAAGGCATTATAGCATTTGCATTTAAAGAAAAATTCTTCATCTTCAAATTATTTAGCTCATTCATTGGCTTGGAATATTTTTTAAATCTATTTTCAATAATATTTCATAAATCAAGGTCCAAAAAGATAAGAAAGATGTGTATCCTTGTCTTCCAATATGTATAATCCGCCCTATTGAATATAGGAGGACATGAAATGAAATATCTCTCATTCATGTCAAAACAAGTCATTTATTCAAGTGGGTGTTAATCTAATGAGTATCTATCTTGCTCTGATATACTAATTATTAGAATTAATCCGCCCTATTGAATATAGGAGGACATGAAATGAAATATGTCTCATTCATGCCAAAACAAGTCATTTACTCAAGTGGGTGTTAATCTAATGAGTATCTATCTTGCTCTGATATACTAATTATTAGAATCAATTAGTACTAATAGGGGAGGGTTGAATTAGTGTAAGAGTAAATTAATGTTTTAAATAAAAAAATTCTCGCTTGAAGCAAAACATAAAATCTGAAACTTTTTATTTAAGTTAAGTTAAGTAAATTTTATAGAGAAGTACTAAGCTTCTTGCTTAAAGATGACCTAAAAGAATAAGCAAATCCGAATAAGGAGATAGGCAATGTCGTAAGTGAAGTGCTTGATTTCAAAGTCTTGCTTTCAAAACGTAAATAAAAATCGAAAGGGTCTATTAGTGTTTTGTTGAAATCAATTAAGAACCTGACAATTATAAGCAATAAATCAAAAAGTAAGAGCACTTACAATTATAGTGGTTCGGCACTAACTAGCCTATGTCCACTTCCGAGTCCTCATCATTGAAGTACACCAGATTCCACTATTAATCTCCTTTGGGTGAAGATCAAACCCTTACAACACTTACAAGGGAGACAAGATTATAACTCTTGGATCACTTCCTTATTCCTTTTCTTTTTATTATAATTCTCATAAATTTTTCTAAGAATATAATCCCCTAAAAATTATTGTATAGAATGTAAGAAAACTTGAGGTATTTAGACCCAAATAGTTTTAGAATTTTGGAGCCAAAATTCAAACATACCCGAAAAATCTGGGTACGGACGGTTCACCCACCGACCTAAGTAGCTCGGCCGCCCAAAATCCTGGTAAGGGCAGTATACCCACCTGTCCTGGGTGGTTCATCCACCTTGTTTCTAGGGTATCGGTAGTTTACCTGCCGACCTTGGGCGGTTCAGCCATCATTAACCACCCAAAAACACAGGCAGTGATGATTTACCCATCACTTACCAGGGTTTACCCGTCGCTTGGCGGTTTACCCATCGAAATCTTTAGAAAATTGGTTCCCTCCACTTTTCGAATTTCGGTTTGATGTTGACTAATCCTCTGGTCAACCAATTGAGCTCAATCAAACCCCAACTTTGGACCCAGTTATCTTTTTAAGTTGATTTCCAAATCATACTCAAATCGAATTCACTCTTAACCTATGAGTTAAAGATTACAATCAAACATGACCACCAAGCTTAATGACATCACTCTCACATTCCGACAATCTCTAGAATCTCCAATTGCGAGTCTCACGGTCTTCCTCCGGTGATCTCCCGGTGTGTTCCTAGTGAGCTTCCCAATCCCTTTGGTGAATCTCCTAGCGAACTCTTGGCGAGCTCCCTCTGCATTGTCCAGTCCTTGGCTTGATGCCTAAGCTTAATCCTGGGTCCATGTATGATCTATAACACCTTTTCTCCATCATGGTTAACCTGCATCATACTAACTATAAATTAATTAATTACAGCCAACCATAGCCACAAGTCCACTTTAAGACCTTCCCAACTCCCGGCAAGCCTTTCAGCTACCCCCAACAATCTTTCAGTGAGTCTCGATCTTCTTCCGGTGAACTCTCTTGCACCATCCTAGCAAGCACCTGATACCTTCGGCGAGCTCCCGATGCACTCTAGACGAGTTCTCAACCGCATCGTCTGAACCCCAGCCCGATGATTGGACTTGACTCTGGCTAAACTTCTGATTGTAATATTCTCTCTATCATAGTTAATCCTGCATCAATCAACTCTGACAACACATATTATATCAATAACCCATCAATTGATTTTATCATTAAAATTCGAGATTCAACAGTGCCTAGTGGCCAAAGGGTTTTATCAACTTCATAGTGTTGACTTTACAGAGACATTCAGTACTATTGTTAAACCCACAATAATCCAACTTATTGTTAATGGGAAACCTCAACGGGTGCATCACATGCGCAGCAGAAATAAAACTAAAAATTAGTTTTCCACGCAGATCAAATCTTCGTGTAAAATATTGGGGTCATGAGAAAAAATACAAAAACCAATAAAAATCGCGATGTGTGAGAGATTGATTTTACCTAAGGATCGTATATCCCTATATTTCAAGATCCGGATGAAGAGAATGAAAGAGGTCAAGCATCCTCCTCTCTAGCAGTATTCACACGATAGATCTCTGCAGTGAAACTCCTCCAATCTGATCTCGCAACTCTTGTACAAAGGGAGGGAGAAGAATAGGAGGTAGTGGCTAAAGCTGCAACCTATCAACCATGAGTCTCCCCTCCTATTTATAGAGAGCCACCAAAAAAATATATGTCTCCTTCCTTAGTGGGTATTGGATCTTCATCCAATTAATTACTCACTAATCTTATATTATTGGATCTCTATCCAATAATCCCTTAGGCCTCTAATTGGGCCTTAATCAAGGAGCTCATTAACATGGGATCTTATCTAATGAGAATATGGGCTAATTGGATCTCTATCCAATCCTCTATTCGCTAAAGCATCTACATATGTGTGTGACCCTTTAGGCCCGATACCAAGCTGGTCGTGAGCCACTCCCATCAGAACTCTTTCTTATATAGTGAATTATTATCCCCATAATAATTTACTCGACTCATCGACTATGGACGTACTAAGCCACTATGTCATAGTCCTCATACGGTACAGGGGAATCGAATCCATCGGACATGTCTGTCCATAGTTACCGTGTATCTATAATCCCTTATCTAACTAATATCCCAGAGACCGTATATTGGATATAGTATTATCAGGTCACATACGGAATCCATTATAGTCTCACTCTAATCGGATTCTCCCAGAGAACTCTTTCTCTCTCAATCCGAATGACCCTGGCTAGGGATTTGTCTAAGCTTATGAGATATTCCTCTCATGATACCGAGAGTAGATGATCCTCTATTAACACGCAATCATCTTCGTAAGGTTGGCTACCAATCCCGATAACTAGCTGTACCAGATCTGAAACTTTCCAAACTTGTAAGTCTGGCGTCAAACAAAGGAGTACTCATACAAGACATCATTGGTGTCTCAAGTCTAAGGACCAGATACACAACTGAGACTATGGAATCGTTGTCTGACATTAGGTATCATTAACTATACAATATTCTATAAGCGGATCAATCAGTGAACTCATTCACCAATGAGCACATGTACTATATCCTTAGGTCTCCATACAAGTGGCTATGAGACCAGCCGCCTCCATCATATGGATGGGTATATAGTACACCAGTCTATCCGGTTATCTCGATGTTCCTCTCGAGTAACCTATGATCGGGATTATTTAGGATCTGTATTTAAAGGTAAATCGATCTCACTATCGTGATCTCATTATGATCTGATTCCCATTGCACAGAACTAAGGACATCACAGTATATATGCTACAGATAATATAATGTTAGAATATACTAATATTAATCATAAGCAAAAAGATCGCACATTATGTTACACGTGCCATCACTCATGTGATTGGCTTGCAGGGCACCTGTAACTAGCAATTTTGAGTTTGGCCATCTCACAAAGCTGACATCTACGATAACTCGATGTTAACAATATCTTTTTACAAGAGACCTTAACTGGAAACGTCTTCATGAAACAACCTCTGGATTTTCTTCATCCTCAATATCTGAAGTATGTCTATAAGCTCCGCAAAGCTATTTATAGACTTCGTCAAGCTCCAAGAGCTTGGTATACAGAACTTGGGTCATTTTTGATGTTAGTTGGCTTCATCAACTTCAAGTATGATACCTCCTTATTTCTGCGTCAACAAACTAGAAGTATCATATATCTTCTAGTCTATGTGGATGATATTATTATGATGAGTAATAATTCTATGGAGATTATAATATTCCTCAAACAATTGGTCGACCGATGTTCTCTCAAAGATCTCGGTACCTTGAGTTACTTTTTGGGTGTGGAATTAATATATACATCTTTGGGACTCTTTCTCTCACAACGATAGTATATTCAGGACTTATTATCAAAGATGAATATATATGATGTGAAAACTATTTCAACTCTTCTCTCTACTAGTGAATGACTCAAGTTAAATGATGAAAGTACCACGACGGATTCTACTCAATAGTAACAGTTCCTTGGCTCTTTACAATTCTTAGCTCTCACTCGCCCAAATATCTCATTTGCGGTTAACAAGTTATCATAATTCATGTATCAACCGTCTACCATGCATTGGTCAGCGATGAAATAGGTCTTGAACTATCTTAATGGGACTCTCAACTATGGTATATTTCTCCGTAAACACTCTCCACTTCAACTCCATGCTTTTGTTAATACTGATTGGGCTAAGAATTTTGATGATAGAACATCCACGTCATGGTATATTGTCTTCCTTAGAGCTAATTCAATCAGTTGGAGTTCTAAGAAACAAAAGACAGTTGCACAGTCAACAACTGAAGTTGAATATCGTTCCATTGCTACTGCTTCTGCAGAACTCAATTGGATCATGAATTTACTTAAGGAACTTTACATATGCTCTACTACCACTCCCACAATATATTGTAACAATGTCGGGGCTACCTACTTATGTGTCAAACCAGTATTTCACTCCCATATGAAATATATAGCCATTGATTTTGACTTCGTATGTGATCAAGTTGTCAATCATCAATTACGTGTTTCCCACGTTCACACAGCGGATCAACTGGCGGACTCCCTCACGAAGCCACTCGTCCATAAATTATTTTCATTGCATCTATCCAAGATCGCCATCCTGAACAGAAACTCGATCTTACGGGGGCATGTTAACAGATAAGATTTTATATAAGATCTCCCTAATTGAACGAGTAGATCTCTCAAGGGGAAATCCTTCTTTTCAAATATGTATTAAATGATGATGAATCAATAACTAAAATATATTTATATTTATATTCCTATTTTTATCCGACACCTGATTCGCTAAGTGGGAGATCCAACAATGGTGGAACGTCATATACGAGGATTTGCTCCACTAATCCTGATTGTTTGAGCTCATCGTTCAAGCTTCAGCCCATAATAACGTTGGCCTGAAGTTTATGAAAGATTACAACTACTAGGAACTCAACAACGTAATCTATCTTTATGTGTCAAGAACACAACTGTTATCAGTAGTTTCTGCACCCATACAAGTGTGTTGTACGTGTGTGTGTGAGTGAAGAAAGAGGACCTAAAAGTGTGATTGATTGGTTGGTTTCCTATGTTAAGGAAGCACATGGTCGACAGTCTTTCCAACTCTTATTTCCGTCTCTCTCTCCCTTCTCCAAACCCATCCAAAAGGGAAGCAAAGATAAAAGAAGACAAATGGCAAGACAAAAAAGAGTTATTTCCGTCGCTCTCTCCCTTCTCCAAACCCATCCAAAAGGGAAGCAAAGATAAAAGAAGACAAATGGCAAGACAAAAAAGAGTTATTTCCGTCTCTCTCTCCCTTCTCCAAACCCATCCAAAAGGGAAGCAAAGATAAAAGAAGACAAATGGCAAGACAAAAAAGAGGGAGGTAAGGCACTGAAAGTGTGATGCCATTCTGATGTTTCAGTCTTTCCTAACTCGATCCATGCTTGCATCACTGAACTCTCATCCTGGGTGTGTGTGAGAGAGAGACCATATCACACACCAAAAGAATTTGGTTGGTTTTCTATGTTGAGGAGCATACATATATTTATTTGACAGCCTTACCAACTCTATTTCTGTATCTCGCATTTCTCCCTCCTTATCTTTAAGGGAAGAAAAGTTAAAATAAACAAATGGAAAGAAACAATGAGTGAAAGGAATCGAGAAGGGGTAATGCCACTCTGATGATGATGTTTCATCCTTTCTAACCTGCTCAAAATGATCACACAACTGATTCCATTCATGCACCACTGAACTCTCATCCTGGTTTTGGGTTAGAATTAGATCTCAACAATGCCAATTACCACCCAAAAACTAACATGTTTCCATCGAGAAGAACTATCCAACATTAATAGCAACGGGGACCAGCTCACAAGCAAGAATTATTGTCCTGTTCCTTTTTATGAAAGCTCAAATTCGTAGCCTCACACCTCTTTTCTGGCTCACACCTCTCTTAAATTACGTTCCACATAAAACAGTGTCAAAGAGGCAACTAAGCAGACACGAAAAGAGCAAAGCTAGGAAGAAAGAGAGAGAGACAGAAAGGTGATCCGAGCTGAATTGTCCCAACTCTCCATCTTCATTGTCAGCATCATCCGATCAAGGCGCCATCTTAAAAGTTGTTAGGACGATTTTTCTAAAAAAATATTAATATTTTATATATTTTCTAATCGATATCTCTTATTTTATTCTTTCCCAAATAGTTTTATTAATTTTAAAAATATAAATTATGCCTCCATTTTTATTTTTCAGCTATCATAATGTTTAGATTTTTTGGTCTCTTATAGCGTTTTGATCACCGCAATAAAATAATTATAAATGACCTAAATACCTTTTTAGTCTCAATTAAAATAACTATAAAACTAAACTATAATATTATAATGATCTATAAGAAATGATAATAAAAAAGTGTGTCACTTATAGATAGTATTTTTTTAATAACGTTTATGATATTTTCAGTGCATCAATAAAATATTATAAATATTATTAAAAATACTACGAATAAAATAAAAATATCGAAAGCTGATAAAAAAATAAACAAAAAAATTAAACGAAATTTTTTTGAGGATTTTTAAATAAAAAATATTTAAAAAATAAAAAACAGATTTTAAAAAATTACTCAAAATATAAATATTTTTAAAAAAAAAATCAGCCAAGTTCTTTTCTATCTATAGGAGCATATAATCGTATTATTATTATCTTTATCTCTCTTCATTTCTCCGCATCTTTCATCGAACAAGATAAAAAATTTACAGTACAAACGGAAAGAGAAAAAGAGAAAGGAAGGAGGAGACTCAACTTTTGGTCTTTTCTGACTTCTCCTCTCTTGGTTGGTGGTGAGCAAGTGGTGCAAAATCTCACCATCACATGAAAACATGAAATATATATAGTACAGGTCTTCAAAAAGAAAAGAAAAAAAAATTAAGAAAAAAAAAAAGGAGAGAGAGAGAGAGAGAGGTGAAAAGACTGGCCCCACCACCTTCCTAGGAGAAGTAAATGTTGAAAAGTTCCATTGTCACCTCAAAATCAACGTTAGGCTTCAGTTTTGAAGGAGGAGTGAGTGCATCGACGAATGATTCATACGTGTCATCCTGGTCCAAAATCAATGTCACCCCCAAATCAATCTGGTCAAAAAAAAAAAAACCCTGTGAACTGTATACGCAGTCACTCCATTTCCGAGGTTGTACCGCCACACATGATTCATTCATGTGGCCGAGAACCTCACTCAGCAATCCAACAGAGCCACATGTTTTTGCTCAATTTCTCCCCCCATACGAGCTAAATAGTACACCTAACCTTTGGGAAAAGTAACTTCGATCACGTTATATCCAATCATGCTTTAGAAATTAAGATTTTAAAGATAGTAATTATCTAAAAGTCTATAATTTTGCGTCTTCATTTTCTTCAATGCAACGCAAGAACAATGATTGTATATACATTGAGAACGGTCCAAATTACTTAAAAGCATTAATTGATATGATTGACACGATGAGAGAGAGAGAGAGAGAGAGAGACGCTCTCATCCATAGGAATCCTTTTCCTCATAGACGTACAGATACCTCACACTGGGCACGTGACCGTGGCCAGCCACCCACCCACCCACCCACCTGGTCCTCGCTCGGTACGTGTCGCCGGAGCCCGGCACGTGACATGTTGCGCCCCCGTGACCCAACGGCACGTAACGGAGCACCCCTGACGGCGTCAGTCGATTCCAGGAGCTTCCACTATCACCACCAGCCACGTGGCAAACCTCGCATCCCTCCCTGTTCACGAGGGAGCGCAGCCAATGCGGTTCGTTCTTCTATAAATAACCGTCCCCGTGACCTTCGATCTTTAGCGGAGAGAGGCCCGCGAGAGAGAGAGCTGAGGAAAAGGAAGCCGGGGGGTGGTCTCCGTTGTTTGTTGAAGATGTTCATTGAGAAGTTTAAGGTGGACAGCCCCAACGTGAGGTATGCGGAGGAGGGGATCGAGGCGGTGTACCATTACGAAACCACTGAGCTGGTGCACGAGAACCGCGAGGGGGACTACCAATGGGTCGTCAAACCCAAGACCGTCCGATACGACTTCAAGACCGACACCCGCGTGCCTAAGCTCGGGTATCTTTTACCCCCTTCGCCTGCCCGCGATTTTATTGGCTCAATGATTTGATCGGTTTCTTTGATCGTGGATCAGTGTGATGCTCGTGGGATGGGGCGGGAACAATGGATCCACCCTCACAGCCGGAGTAATCGCCAACAGAGAGTAACATTCTCTTCGTGTTTCGTTTGCTTTTTTTTTTTTTTTCTGGTTTTTGGTGATCTTTACGATGTTTCTTTGTGACTTGCCAATAAAAAAAAGAAAAATGAGATTTTTATGTCGTTGGATAGGGGGATCTCTTGGGCGACCAAGGACAAGGTGCAGCAAGCTAACTATTTTGGATCCCTGACCCAGGCATCCACCATCAGGGTTGGGTCCTTCAATGGGGAGGAGATCTATGCCCCCTTCAAGAGCCTGCTTCCTATGGTAAAATTTATTTATCTATTTGTTCCTCAAGTTCCTTTTTTTTTTTTTCGCTCTTTCTCTCTCTCTTATTTGTATGATAAACGAAAAGCTTCTTTTGTTCTTGATTGTGCCATTTTATTTTACTCGAACGCTAGTTTATGCGGTGATGTGATCCATGCATGTGGATTTGATTTTTCTTTCCTTCTTTTCTATTATCTGGAAGTGTTATGTAACAAGGTTTTCTCTTTTGTTGAGTTTATTAGGTTGATCCGGATAATATAGTGTTTGGGGGATGGGATATCAGCGACATGAACCTGGCAGATGCCATGGCCAGGGCCAAGGTCCTGGACCTAGACCTTCAGAAGCAGCTGAGGCCCTACATGGAGTCCATGGTCCCCTTGCCCGGGATCTTCGGCCCCGACTTCGTCGCCGCAAACCAGGGTGCCCGGGCCAACAATGTGATCAAAGGAACCAAGAAGGAGCAGGTCCAACAAATTATCAAGGATATAAGGTGCTCACGGACCTTAATATTCCAAGCTCATTTTCCAACAATTAGTTCATGTCATGTCCTTAGCTTTGGTTAAAAAGGTTAGAAACAAAGGTGTCGGAATCCAGAATCTAGATATTCATTATTTGATGTGTTTCCTAGGGAGTTCAAGGAGAAGACAAAGGTGGATAAGGTGGTTGTGCTATGGACTGCTAACACAGAGCGATACAGCAATGTGGTTGTGGGGCTTAATGACACCGTGGAGAATCTCATGACTTCCCTGGAGAAGAATGATGCCGAGATATCTCCATCAACGTTGTATGGGATAGCTTGTGTTCTGGAAAATGTGCCTTACATCAACGGAAGCCCTCAGAACACTTTCGTGCCTGGTGTGGTGCCTTAAGCTTGAATTGTTTCTTTCAGCAGGTTGGTTGGGCTATGAGAATGCATCACCACGCATTTCAATTTTATACTTGGTGTGCAGGGCTCATTGATCTGGCTATTCAAAGGAACAGTCTTATAGGAGGAGATGACTTCAAGAGTGGGCAGACCAAGATGAAGTCTGTCTTGGTTGATTTTCTGGTGGGAGCAGGAATTAAGGTATCTGATCTTGGACCTCTATGTCTACATCACTGTGATGCTAATTCCCAATGTTTTATCCACTCGAATTCCAGCTATAAAGCTTATATTTACAAGGAAACTTCTTAATTGTGCCGAATCTTTATCTTGAGCTAATTCAACATGTGTAATGTGTCTTTGTTTCTTCCTGCCAGCCGACCTCTATTGTTAGCTACAATCATCTGGGAAACAATGATGGGATGAATCTCTCGGCACCACAAACCTTCAGGTCCAAGGAGATCTCAAAGAGTAATGTTGTCGATGACATGGTCTCAAGTAATGGCATCCTCTATGAGATTGGGGAGCACCCTGACCACGTTATTGTCATCAAGGTTGGCAGAAATTGTGACCTACAATATCCTTTAGGTTGGATGCTAAGATTTATATTACCAGTATTCCTCACTTGCTTTTATTGTAGTATGTACCATATGTCGGGGACAGTAAGAGGGCAATGGATGAATACACATCAGAGATATTCATGGGCGGGAGGAGTACCATCGTTCTTCACAACACTTGCGAGGACTCCTTGTTGGCTGCACCCATCATATTGGACTTAGTGTTGCTGGCTGAGCTGAGCACTAGAATCCAACTTAAAGCTGAGGGACAGGTACTTGTGGCACCGCCTGTCCAGTTGTGTATTCATGTAGTAAACACGTGCTTATGTTTTGGTTTGGTCATGTAGGACAAATTCCACTCTTTGCACCCGGTGTCCGCAATTCTGAGTTACCTCACCAAGGCTCCACTTGTAAGTGAATACTCTGCAGTTCCAGTATATATTTTCTTTAGATCCTGAAGAAAGAATTATAGAATCCACATGATTCGTGCGACTTTGTGCTGTTGCATGATTGTCCAAAGATCACATAATAGGAGGGAATATAGTATTCGTGCACAGAATTCTAAAGTTAAAAGGCCAACCTCGGTAAAAAGCCAAACATTAATTTTTAGCTCCTGGAGGAAGTCTTATTTAAGACAATGATGATCCAAATATATAATGGAATAGAATATGTTTATGGGCAGGTCAGTGCATGTTTAGTAGTACTGATGTCTGTATGAAGTCAAACTATTGATAGGCTTTAAACAGCGTCAAACAAAGTTTGTTTTGCAGATTGGCGATAGGACTAGCTACACAACAAGTTGTGTATGCATCTTAGTCGCAACAAGCTATAAAGTTTATTGTTAATGCTAATATAATGAAGCTGCTGAGCTTTGCCGCGTCACTACCACCTGAACATGTGATGTTTACTTGTTGCAAGAAGTATTTTCTTTTTTTTTACCAAAGAATTCATAGCAGGCTTTTATATAAAAGCAAGATTAAACTGTAGTCAGCAAGAGTTTTTTAGATGTCAACAAACTGTGTCGGAGGAACCTCTGATGATACCAAGGAGTTATTTTTCACTTTAAAGAGTGCATAGTGTGATGTGTCATTCATTCAGCTCCTTCACGCATGTTCCTTCAACTCTTTCATAATCTAACCGACTTCAAAAGATGTGTTTTTATGGTTCTCTCGACTATGGTGATATCAAATATGTTTCTCTGGACTAAATTTATTTTTATGGTTGAAACAGGTTCCTCCAGGCACACCAGTGGTGAATGCCCTCTGCAAGCAGAGGGCCATGCTGGAGAACATACTCAGGGCCTGTATTGGCCTCGCCCCAGAGAACAACATGAACCTTGAATACAAGTGAGATGAGCAAAGAGAGAAGGATGGTGGAACGTTCAGAGATGGGTTTCTTTATCTTGTGTTCTTTTGTTCGTGTTGGCCCTCTTCACCCGTTCCACCGGTGGTGCAAGCGTTTCTCGTGAATGATGATAAAGCCTAGCAACGGAGGTGGTAGTCTCCATGTATTTCCAGTGTTGAGTGTGCTGATGAGATCCTAGTTGTAGCTGAGTAATTTCTCCCTTTCTCCCGAATGATACAAGCCTAGCGCAAGGGAGGGAGGTCTAGTCTCTTAATGCTGGCCGTGTTGTAGCTGAGTAATTTCTCCCTTTCTCCATGTATTTCCAGTCTCGAGTGTGCTGATGAGGTCCTAATGCTGGCCGTGTTGGTTGTTCTCTCCTAGGAGGAGGAGGAGGAGGAGGGACTGTTCTGGTGTATCGTGTTGTTGAGGAAATTCCAGTAGCCAGTTCAATTTTATTCTATATATTTGGCTTTGACTTTTGTGGGATGATTTATGATGTTTATTGATTTGATGGAAGGTCATCTGATATTTTAATTTGATTTTACTCATTTAATTTATTCTACACAATATATCTTGAGTAGTTTTTATATTTTATAGATCATCTATCTTATAAATCACCCAAGTAGTCGAACGTTAGGATTATATAAATATCAATTATATAAACTTGTAAATCAATTACTCAAAATTAGTTGATGGATAAAATTTCTGATGGATGTATTGATTGATGCTTATAGATTATAAGAACTTTTGGGATCGTCCAGAGCTTTATCTATCATTCCTATAATGAACATAAATATGATAGTTGATATATTCTGTTAAAATTTATTTTATTATCCAAAGATAATAAAATAGCTCACTTGAATATATTCGATTATCGAAGGAAGACATAAAGAAGCGTCATGTTGTAATACCATAGTTTTGCCTAAAGCAAACTTTTTGCTATGCATTTACGGCTTATATGTGAGACTAAATCTGATTAATTTGCAACCATGATTTAATGGAAGGTAAATTTTCTAGATTGATTTACGTACATATGACTAATACGTTGGGCATGGAGAAATAAATAATAATTAAAAATAAAAATATTATGATGTAATTAAAAGAAAATAATTTCAATCAAGGAAACTAAAATAGTATTAAACAATAATAAGACTCGGAACATTTACAAGATTTTTTCAAGTGCACACTCTATCTTACTTAGTAATTATATTTATAACCCCCATTGGTAACTATCTCACTCCATCATATAACTCATAAGTATACGCACTACCCCCGTAACTCACATATTATAAGCCACTACTTACAACATCAATATAACAACCTAAAACATGACAACAACTTAGATATGAATTAATTCTCAATATTTCATTTCAATATTTATAGATATGAAATAAACATGCTTATGAACTGAAAGTGACTTGGTGAGATTATCTACAACTTATTCATCTGTGCCATAATACTTCATTGTTATGGTTCCATTTGCTACAAGATCCCAGATGAAATGATAATATATCTCTATATATTTTATTTTTTCATGAAATATTAGATTCTTCGTCATTACAATTATGAGTTTATTATCATAAAATATTTCAGTTACCTCTTTTTGTTTTTTGTCGAAGATATTCAAGAATTCATCTAAACCATATTGCTCGACAAGATATTGATGTTATAACTACATATTCTACTTTCGATTTTGATAATATAGTTGTTGCTTGTATCTTTAAAGTCCAAGATATAACTCATGATCTGAGGCTAAAAATACTGCATAAAGTACTATTTCTACCATCCAAAGCTCTTGCCCAATTACTATCAGCGAAACTAAATAATTTACATTTAAATTTATGAGACTACTAAATGTCATAATCTATAGTTCTAATAATATAACATAATTCTTTTAATAGGATATTTACTTAGGCTACGTATAAACCTAGATATGGTAGGACTCTAGCTAATAAGGTCCTAATTTAAATTCATTCAGAGAGCATATATGTAAATCTAATCTAGCCGACTCCTATTAATAGATAAAGAGGCCGACCAGATTAGGATACTTGGATGAGGCATTGGGCACATGTAACCCTAGTTAACTGCCCCTTTGGTTAAATGGGATTGGTTAAGGTAGGGTTGAGTTAGAGTTAGATTGGGAGTCCTAACCGTCGGCCACCCCTAGTTGGGTCGGCTAGTAGTTGCTTCTTAGAGTAGGAGTAGGAGTTGCTCCTTAAAGTTCGAATAGGAGTTGTTAGAAGTAGGAGTCTTGAAGTAGGAGTCCTATTAACAATTAGGGTCTAGAAGGCCTATAAGTACTCTTATAATCAGTCAATTTTCTTCATGAATAGATGAATCCTTTCAGCAGCCTTTGAGTAGCAACTTGGAGGGTGGAACCCCTATAGAGTTCCAAGTGTTAGGAAACCTCAGTGGGTGCATCACATGCGCATCGAAAATCAAAACAAAAATTGGTTTCCCACGTAGATCAAATCGTCGTGCAAAATATTGGGGTCGCGAGAAAAATATAAAAACTGACAAAATCGCGATATGTGAGAGATTGATTTTACATAGGGAGATCATATATCCCTGTATTCAAGATCCGAATATAGAAGATGAAGGAGGTCAAGCGTCCTCCTCTCTAGTAGTATCCACACAATGGATCTCTGTAGTTAAACTCCTTCAATTTGATCTCATAACTCTTATACAAAGGGAGTGAGGAGAATAGGAGTTTGTGGCTAAAGTTGTAGCATATAAACCATGAGTCTCCCCTCCTATTTATAGAGAGCCACCAAGAACCCTAGGGCTCCTACCTTAGTGGGTATTGGATCTCTATCCAATTATCCACTAACCTTTCATTATTGGATCTCTATCCAATAATCTCCTTAGGCCTCTAATTGAGCCTTAATTAAGGAGCCCATCAGCATAAAATCTCATCTAATGAGAATAGGGGTTAATTGGATCTTCATTCAATCCTCTATTCGCTGAAGTATCTACCATATGTGTGTGACACTCTAGGCCTGATACCGAGCTTGTCGTGAGTCACTCCCATTAAAACTCCTTCTGATATAGTGAATTATTATCCCCATAATAATTCACTCGACTCATCAACTATGGGCGTACTATGCTACTACCCCATAGTCCCTAGACGGTATAGGGGGATCAAATCTATCGGATCTGTTTGTCCACAATTACCGTATATCTATAATCCCTCATCCAACTAATATCCCAAAGACCGTATATTGGACATGGTACTGTCAGGTCACATACGAAATCCGTCATAGTCTCACTCTAATCGGATTCTCCCGGATAACTCTTTCTCTCTCAGTCCGGATGACCCTAGCCAGGGATTTGTCTGAGCAAGCCTATATCGGATATTCCTCTCATGATACCGAGAGTGGATGATCCTCTATTGATACTCAATTACTTTCTTAAGGTTGGCTACCAATCTCGATAACCAGTTGTACCATATCTGAAACTTTCCAAACTTGTAAGTCTAGCGTCAAATAAAGGAGTATTTATATAAGGCATTCTTAGTGTCTTAAGTCTAAGGACCAGATACACAACTAGGACTATAGAATCGTTGTCTGACATTAGGTATCATTAACCATACAGCATTCAATAAGTGGATCAATCAGTGAACTCATTCTCTAATGAGCACCTGTACTATATCCTTAGTGTCTTTACACAAGTGGCTATGAGACCAGCCACCTCTATCATATAGACGGGTATATAAAACATCGATCTGTCTGGTTATCTCAATGTTCCTCTTGAGTAACCTATGATCGAGATTATTTAGGATCTGTGTTTAAAGGTGAATTAATCTTATTATCGTGGTCTCATCACGATCCGACTCTCATTACACAAAACTAAGGACATCACAATATATATGTAACAAATAATTTAAAAATATGTCAATATTAATCATAAGCAAAAAGATCACACAACATATCACACGTGCCATTACTCATGTGATTGACTTGCAGGGTATCTATAACCAGCAATCTTCCACTTGACCAAAAGTCAAGCACCTATGTGTCTGATCCCCATTAGACCTCTGTGATGCTCAAATACAATTTGAGCCAACGGCTTTATCAATGGATATACAATGTTATCTTCGGATGGAACTATTTCCATTACTATGTCTTTTCGGGTCATGATCGCTCTAATCATATAAAACCTCTTCAGAACAATTCTGATAAGACCTACGTTCCCTTGTTAGAGTTATCGCCATGTCGCTGTCATAATATATGGGAGTCAGCTCTACGCTGCTTGGTATAACTCCCAAATACTTGATGAAGTTCTTCATCCATACCCCTTCCTTTGTTGCTTCTATTGCAGCAATGTATTCCGCCTCTGTGGTCGAGTCAGCAGTAGTATCTTGCTTAGAACTCTTCCATCTTACTGCTCCTCCATTCATGGTAAAAATATATCCTGAATTTGACTTGCTATCATCAATATCAGACTGAAAACTCGAGTCTGTGTAGCCCTCAACCTAGAGGTTACCTCCTCCATATTCCAGTAAAAGATCCTTAGTCCTTCTCAAGTACTTAAGGATACACTTTGTTGTCTTCTAGTATCCTAAACCTAGATCTGCCTGATATCTGCTCATGACACTCAGAGCATGTGCTATATCAGGCCTGGTATATAACATCGCATATATGATAGACCCTATCATTAAGGAATAAGGTATCTTATTCATCTCTGCCCTTTCTTCAGGAGTCTTTGGGGACATACTCTTAGAAAGTGATATTCCATGTCTCATTGGTATGAGACCTCTCTTGGAATTCTCTATGCCAAACCTTTTGACAATGGAGTCTATGTACCTAGAATGGGACAAGCTAAGCATCCTTTTAGATCTATCTCTATAGATCTAGATCCCCAAAATATAGGATGCTTCCCCTAAGTTTTTCATAAATAAGTTTCTGGATAGTCAAGCCTTTACTGTGGAGAGCATTCCTATATCATTCCCAATGATTAGGATGTCATCTACATATAGCACCAAGAAGGTGATAGCGCTTCCACTTACCTTCCTATACACACAAGGCACATCTTTATTCTTAACGAAGTCATAAGATCTGATCACCTCATCAAATCTTATGTTCCAACTTCAGGAAGCTTACTTCAATCCATAAATGGATCTAAGCAACCTGCACACTTTATCTGAACTCTCTTTGGATATGAATACCTCTGACTGTATCATATACACCTCATCCTCGAGGTTGCTATTGAGGAATATTGTTTTGACATCTATTTGCCACATCTCGTAGTCATAGTGTGCTGCAATGGCCAAAATATTTCTAATGGACTTAAGCATGGCTACAAGTGAAAAGGTTTTGTCATAGTCAACTCCTTGTCTTTGACGATATCCTTTAGCTACCAGCCTTGGTTTATAGGTCTCTACATTTCCATCCACTCTGAACTTCTTCTTGAAGATTCATTTGCAGTCGATGTGTACAATACCCTCAGGTGCATCCATAAGGTTCCAAACCTTGTTAGAGGACATGGAATCCATCTTAGAATTCATAGCTTCTTTTCACTTCCTGGAGTCTATACTCATAATAGTCTCCTCGTAGGTCTGAGGATCAACATCTTGAGAGTTATCTCCACTAATGTATCCCACATATCTTTTAAAAGGGTGAGATACTCTACTAGACCTACATAAAGTTAGAATTTATGTCTTATGTACCTGAACAGACTCGGGCTCTGGAATAGTGCTTGAGCTAGTTCTCCAACCTCACTCAATTCTATATCACTCCCACTGTTTCCACCAAAAATGTGTTTCTTCTTAAGGAACATAACTCTCTTAATAACAAAAACCTTTCGATCTTCAGGATGATAGAAATAATACCCCAAAGTCTCCTTAGGGTATCTCATAAATGTGCACCGTTTCGTCCTTAATTCCAACTTGTCAGGGTTTTATCTTCTAACGTGGGTAGGATAGCCCCAAATCTTAACCACCTTAAGATCAGACTTCTTTTCTTTCCATATCTTATATGCTGTAGACACTACCGACTTTGACGGAACTCTATTCAGAAGGTAAACTGCGGTCTCTAGGGTGTACCCCCAGAATAAGATGGGTAGGTCAGCGAAACTCATCATGTACTGCATCATGTCTAACAGTATGTGATTCCTCCTTTCTGATATATCATTGAGCTGAGGTGTATAAGGAGGTGTCCACTGGGATATAATCACATTATCCTTGAGGAAATGGGTGAACTCCGTACTCAAGTACTCTCCTCCTCAATCCGATCAAAGATTCATAATACTCTTTCCAATTTGGTTCTCTACCTTATTCTTATATTCCCTGAATTTCTCAAAAGTCTCATATTTGTACTTCATTAAGTACATGTGTCCATACCTAGAGAAATCACCACCGAATGTAATAAAGTATGAGTAACCACATATAGCCTGAGTTGACATGGGACCATATACATCACTATGTATGAGTTCCAATAACCCGATAGCTCTCTCTCCAGTTCCACTAAAAGGAGAGTTGATCATCTTCCCATGAAGACAAGGTTCACGAGTTGCATATAACTCATAGTCAAATGGATCTAAGTATCCATCTTTCAGCAACTTTTGAATCATTCTCTCATGTATATGACCTAGCCTATAATATCATAGGTTTGTATTATTCACCTCATATCTTTTCCTCTTAGACATATTTATATTTATGATGTGTGAAGAAGTGTCTAACACATATAAGCCATTTACAAGGGTCCCTCTAGTGATGATCTCATCATCCATAATTATTGAATAATTATTATTCTCAAAAACTAATTTATATTCACTTATTATCAAACAAGAGATGTATATAATACTTTTGATAATAGAGAGAACAAAATAGCATGTATCCACCAGGTAGATGTAGGGTGACCTCCCCAATAGCAACTACAGTAATTCTTGCTCCATTGCCTATCTTGAGGTCCATCTTGCCTCTGGCCAGTCTCTTAGGTCTTGCCAGAACTTGCAACGAATTGCAGGTGTGATAAACACTCCTGGTATCCAATACCCATGTGTTATCATGAAAATCTGGCAAGTGAAGATTGATCATGAATATACCTGAAGCTTCTCTAAGCTTCTGTTTTGCCTTATCTACAAGGTAGTCCTTATAATTCATCTCCCAATGCCTGTCTTGGCCGTAGTGGAAGCATTGTCCTTTGTCTTTTGCTGGGTCTCTCTTGGCAATCTTTGCCTGACTTAGTCTTTCTTTGCCCTTGCCCTTCTTAAAGGTCTTGCTGGCCTTTCTTTTCTTTTTTGTCTCATCAATGTAAAGAACTGGCTTCTCATTCTTGATGACATTCTCAGCTTCCCTTAACATATTGAGGAGCTCAGGGAGAGTCACTCAAACTTTCTCATGTTAAAATTCATGATGAAGTGAGAAAAGAAATCTGGTGGAGACTAATGTATAAAATCAATGTACAGGTTATCCTCTAAGACTATTCCTAGACCTGTGAGTTTCTCGATCCACTCTATCATTTTTAGGACATGGTTCTCAACCGATGTCCCTTCTGTTATCTTGGCTTAGAAGAGTCTCTTAGATATCTCATATTTTTTAATTCTTCCCTATTTCTCAAACAGCTGGCGGAGATGAAGAAGGATAGAATATGCATTCATGCTCTTATGTTGCCTTTGTAACTCAGGAGTCATGGAGGCCAACACATAACATTTTGCTAACGTGGAATCATCTATGTACTTCACATAGTGAGCGATCTTATCCTCGCTTGCCCCTTTTTTCAGCGTGGGCACAATTGTATCAAGGACGTATGTAATTTTCTCTACCGTGAGAATAATTCTCAAATTACGGAGCCAATATGTATAGTTTGGACCAATGAGGCGGTTAGCATCAAGTATGTCACATAGGGGGTTTATGAGCAACATGTTTATGACAAAACAAGATATAGCAAAAAATAAATAACATACAGATTTTATATAAAATACTAATTAAGATATGGACTTCTATCTTAATGTACTCATACTATTTTCTTAATGAATCACACGACACTCTCGACACATGAGAGGAAGTCTCTGGCAGACTCCTAGTGGGAATCAGGATCCAATTGACGTCTTAGTGCAACCTCAAGAGACTTGACCAATTACACTAAGCCCAAAAGGTAGGCAACTCTTATCAATCACAACTCCTTATGATTCTTATCATATTTGGTCTCTGAATCATCATAGTCTCGAGGGACTCAACCAACTATAACATTTAGTTAAGTTATCACCATCGTTACAAGATGAGTTTGATTCAATGATATGCCCTCGAGGGACTCGACCAAGCATACCATGTCCTCAGGTCGCCGATGACATCTTTATGTCGTAGGTAAGATCTTGATCACGTAGATAAGCGAGCTTCGAGGAACTCGACCAACTCAACTTACGTCGTGATTCAATTTCTTCCTATAACGATGGAATTCTACGTGGGTCAATCTTATTGCCTCACGCTTACTGACTTAATATTATCTTCGGAGGGGTTTTTGTATCGGTCTCCTAATATGTCGTGTCACACACATACATATTTAATATATATCTACATCGCATACAAATATATATATATATATATACATATATATAGTAGGTGTATAACACATCACATATGCAAGCCACACCAGATGATCATGAGCTGTCACTTAATATAATTAAGCCCGAGCCAATGGGCCTAATCACTCACAATAGGATCTATGTGTGCATTGGCGCATTTCCATGCCCTGTGATTGTTGATCTCGTCATTATCGGTTCTATCAGATAGTCGTATCATCATGCATCGTGATCTCCCGTTACGACATCGTGGGTCCTACTATAACCTCCACGCTCCCCCTGCGCCTTTCCATGTAATTACAAATAATCACAAGCACGCATGCCCAACAATAAACGAGAAAAACAGAGGCACGTAGGGCCCAATAATAATAATAATAATAATCACAATTACACACATCACAACACATGACTTATAATCATCCATCTACATTATACATCACATGTACATCACATCATATATAGGATTACTAGATAAATAAAATAATTAATTAAACTATTTAATTATTTATTTTTTAAAAAATCAGGAGATGCTCAAAATTGTTAAAATTATTAAGGGCATTTTCATAATTCTGGATCAGAGGACAGTCCTTGAAATTTTTAGAATTGTTGAGGATATTTTGAGAATTCTGTACACGAGGACAATCCTTAGAATTTTTCTAATTCATAGGGGTATGATTATCTTTTTCTCAAAAGGATGTCCTAGCCCTCTTCCCTTACCCTCACTGCCGCCGTCGTTGCCGCCACTACCTGCGGCAGGTGCCTGCATGGGCTGCCTCAGGAGCGACCACCCTTGTAGGCGGTAAAATTAGTCGTGGCTACCCTTGTAGCCCGGGCACCACCCCTTGCGGCCACGTGCGCCTACACCCAGCATCACCCGCAAGTGCCACCATGCCGGGCCACGCTGGCGGTGCCCCTGCAAGAGGCTTTGGCCATGGCCAACCACCCCTTTCCTCACTAGGTTTGCTACAAAAATGCAGCAAGGACGTGTAGAATGATTCTACGCGATTCAATCTCATCACATGCAGTTTAAAACCAATCTTTCGCACAAAAACCTGGCTCTAATACCATTGTTAGGAAACCTCAGTAGATGCATCACATGCACAGTGAAAATCAAAACAAAAACTGATTTCCTACGTAGATCAATTGAGATTGCGAGAAAAATATAAAAACTAATAAAACCGCGATGTGTGAGAGATTAATTTTACTTAGGGAGATCATATATCCTTGTATTTCAGATCCGGATGAAGAAGATGAAGGAGGTTAAGCGTCCTCCTCTCTAGCGGTATCCACATGATATATCTCTGTGGCAAAACTCCTTCAATCTAATCTCGCAACTCTTGCGTAGAGGGAGGGAGGAGAATAGGAGGTGGTGGCTAAAGCTGTAGCCTATCAACCATGAGTCTCCCCTCCTATTTATAGAGAGTCACCAAAAACCCTAGGGCTCCTGCCTTAATGGGTATTGGATCTCCATCTAATTATCCACTAACCTTACATTGTTGGATCTCTATCCAATAATTTTCTTAGGCCTTTAATTGGGCCTTAATCAAGGAGCCCATCAGCATAGAATCTCATCTAATGAGAATAGGGGCTAATTAGATCTTCATCCAATCCTCTATTCGCTGAAGCATTCACCATATATGT
The DNA here is from genome assembly GCA_021527575.1 of Ensete glaucum. Taxonomy (NCBI): domain Eukaryota; kingdom Viridiplantae; phylum Streptophyta; class Magnoliopsida; order Zingiberales; family Musaceae; genus Ensete; species Ensete glaucum. The sequence goes on along the minus strand of CM038555.1, from coordinate 17,510,580 downwards.
ATGACCCTCTAGGCCCGATACTGAGCTGGCCATGAGTCACTCACATTGAAACTCCTTCTGATATAGTGAATTATTATCCCCATAATAATTCACTCGACTCATCGACTATGGACGTACTATGTCACTACGCTATAGTCCCTAGACGGTACAGGGGGATCAAATCCATTAGGTCACATACGTAATCCGTCATAGTTTTGCTCTAATCGGATTCTCCCAGAGAACTCTTTCTCTCTCAATCTGAATGACTCTGGCCAAAGATTTGTTTGAGCAAGCATATGAGATATTCCTCTCATGATACTGAGAGTGGATGATCCTCTATTGACACTTAATTGCCTTCGTAAGGTTGGTTACCAATCCCGATAACCAGTTGTACCAGATCTGAAACTTTCCAAACCTGTAAATCTGGCGTTAAAGAAAGGAGTACTCATACAAGGCATCCTTGTGTCTCAAGTCTAAGGACCAGATACATAACGAAGACTATGGAATCGTTGTCTGATATTAGGTATCATTAACCATACAACATTCAATAAACAGATCAATTAGTGAACTCATTCTCCAATGAGCACTTGTACTATATCCTTAGTGTCTCCACACAAGTGGCTATGAGATCAGCCGCCTCCATCATATGGACGGGTATATAGTATATCAATCTATCCGGTTATCTCAATGTCCCTCTTGAGTAACCTATGACTGGGATTATTTAGGATCTGTGTTTAAAGGTGAATCGATCTCATTATCATGATCTTATTATGATCTGACTCTCATTGCACAGTACTAAGGACATCACAATATATATGTAACAGATAATGTAAGAATATATCAATATTAATCATAAGCAAAAAGATCACACAGCGTATCACACGTCCATCACTCATGTGATTGGCTTGCAGGGCACTTGTAACCAGCACCAAGGAGGCTGATCCTCTACAGAGATTGCCCTAAGCTTAGAATCCTCAAGGGTTCTAACACTTGGTATCAGAGCAACGTTCTTGGCATCTCGTTGCCCTTCCATAGCCATCCATCATCCCTCTACAATCGCCCAAGCAATTCTCACAATTGCTTAAAGATCGTCATCGAATTCCGTCGTCATCTCCACTATCGCAGATCATCCTTTGATCTCCCCATGAATTGCAATAGGTTCTGGTTTCCTACCTTACAGTTATTACAATTTAGTTATCCTTATTAAAAAAACCAAAAATAATGTTCCTATTTTGCTGTACAAACTTTTCATCGTAAAGTTTTCATCTCTACGACGAAAGTTACACTACATAATTTTCAGTCATATAACACTGCTTATTTGATCTTGCTGTTGTGTTTCTTCTATCTAAATCTTTACGAAATTTTTATGATGACTTTGGCACTTCCTAATAGCGGATTTCCTTTTAGTTTCATAAAAAAAATTTCTATATAAACCGCTGATCTTTTACCTCCAAATTGTTGCACTTTAGACGTAAAAATCTGTTGTAGTACCTTCCCGTGATCTTTGATTTTGGCGAACCTTTTGTTGTCATTTTATTCCATGAAATTTTTGAAGGCATTAACTCCTCTCCCTTACTAGTAGATTCCCCTTGAGTTTTACTTGAATCTTTGTTGTGAATTGATGGGAAAAATTGCATCTCTACTGATGAAATTTTTTCGACGAAAATTATGCTCCTACACCTTTGTCTTTCTTCTTCTTTTTAATCTACTAAAACATAACCATCTTACTACCACCAACTAAGACATCTTAATAATAATAATTATTATTATAATTATATAAAATATAATATTATTATATATTATAAATAGTTGAAAACTAATAAAAAATTAAGTAGAAATTTTTGACAAAAGAATTTTTAAGAAATATTTGAAATATTTAAATATTTTTAATTTAAAAGTATTATTAAACAAAATACAAAAAGAGAGGTACCCGTTGAGAAATACTTAAAATATGAATATTGTTTTAGAAAAAAAAATATCGTATCAATTTCTCTAAAGACATGTATCTCTTCCCCTCTATATATCGCGTGCCCCTTCTGCTCCCCTGTTCTCTTCTCCACCTTATCAAGAAGAAAGCATAAGCCCCCCCCGCCCCCCATCTATGGCGGCTTCTTCCTTCCTTCTCCCTTCCCTCTCCTTCGGAATCCGCAGCATCTCGTCCTCCAAGCCCCAAACCCAAACCCTTGCTCTCTCCTGCGTTTCCTTCTCCTCGATCAAAAATGTCTCTTTTCCTTCTTATAATCCCTTTCCTCCGCTAAGAAAGGCGCCAGTTTTAGATTCTGGGTTCGTTCCCAAGGTGGCGGTGTCCTCGGATTTGGAACAAGATGAGGACGTCGAATTCTCGCCGGACTTGAAGCTCTTCGTCGGGAACCTCCCGTTTAACGTTGACAGCTCCCAGCTCGCTGGTCTCTTTCAACGCGCCGGGAATGTCGAGATGGTGGAGGTAAAGCCTTTGTTTAAGTGACTTTAGGTGAAATGTGTTGGGCTTGGCTTGGCTTATCTTCGATGAACGCAAGCCTCAGTCATGGGCATATCTCATCTGGCAGAAGCTGCAAGTGCCTGAACTCTTCTTCCTGCTGCTTTAATTGTCCGGTTGTTATGAGTGGTTTGGTAGTATTTCTAAATTCTAACATGTTTTTGTTCATTTTAACCCTTCTTTCTAACATGCAGATAGCTGACCAAATAGTTGGTTTACTTTATGCACTAGTTGAGCATTAGGTTATTGTAAAAGTTGACATTTTGGTTGGTTTACTTTGCAGGTTATATATGACAAGCAAACTGGAAAAAGCAGAGGATTTGGATTTGTGACAATGTCAACCGTGGAGGAGGTTGAAGCAGCTATTCAGCGGTTTAATGGTTACGTGAGTGAATCTATCAGTCTAAATTTACAAATTACCTAAACACTTGTAAATGAAGATCAACGATAAGATGGTTAATATAGCAAAAGGTATCCATCCCCTGCAGTTGGTGGATGGCATCTGATTTGCTCCTTTTTTTAAGTAATGGTTTTAGTGATGGAGGAGCAGTTCAAGGCATATACTCTTCAAATTTGTGACACGTATAATACTTCATACCTAACCATATATTGCTGTTCCACTTTTCTGAAGGGCTAGGCTAATCTTCAGTGAAAACATTAACAACCCCCTACATTACTTCTCGGTCCAAGTTATGTGATACATGTCATGTTTTTGTTTCATAAACCTTTCCCTTTCTGTTTGTTACCATAACATGAGTATGAAAACCTTATTTGAACTAACATTAAGTGATTCTTAATGTTCTAACTGATCATCAAATCCCACAAACCGAAAAACAAAACTTGGAAATCTAAACTTAGGCTAAATTTAAATTAAACAAGAGTTGGTTAAGACCTAAACCGGTGCTAATCTAGAGATCAGGATTCCACTAATTGCTGTTACTTCACTGAATTTTTTTTTACCTGCCGTTAAGTTTGTATCTGAGACTGCATTTCCTCTTCAACCTTATTTCCCCTTTTCGGTTCTTTAAGGGCTGGCTAATCTTCAGTAGAGTAAAAGAGTGCATTTAGTTTACTATTCAATCTGAGTCATATAATGGATTACGATGTTTCTTCACTAGCTAGCATGTGTTACTCGTACTCTTTGCCTTATCTACCAAAGTGAGTTTCTCGCTTTTCTCTTCTTAATTGGTTATTGGGTCTTTTGCAATTCATTTTCACTCGTTTTGAATTATGACTAATCAACCTGCAAAGAAAGATGTTCATGCATGTCTTCTTTCTCTGCATCTTTTTTATGCTGTTCATTTAAAGGTTTGTACTCCATATATGCATTGGTTCAATTAGTTTTTTCGCTTTGTGCCTGCTACAAAAAATTGGCAGAGTAAGTGGAGGATTTATTGTAATTTTAGTTCTGTGATCCGACAGACACTAGAAGGGAGGCCGATGAGGGTGAACTCAGGACCACCTCCACGAAAAGATGAGCTTCCATCTAGAGGATTTCGGGCTGGTGGTAACCTTGACGTGGCAAACAGGGTCTACGTAGGTAATCTCTCATGGGGCGTTGATAATCTGGCTCTTGAGACCCTTTTCAGTGAGCAAGGGAAGGTTTTAGAGGCCAGAGTCGTTTATGATAGGGAGAGCGGTAGATCGCGGGGCTTCGGCTTTGTCACTTACACCTCGGCTGAGGAGGTTGAGAATGCCATATCGTCACTAAATGGCACCGTATGTCTCTTTACCTTTATCTTCATATTTCTCTACTTGGACATTTTGTTCTTTGTTTTGTACACAGCTGTTGGCAAGGGAACATTATTTCTTATCATTATCATTCTTAGTACCTGTTTGCACACCTGCATATCCCCAGTATCACAGATCTGGCTGGGGAGGAGGATTCACATTCTGAAAGTTTCATGGTAGTAGACGATGGACCAATTGGATTGACTGCTTATCGTTTTTTCTGTGCAGGACTTGGATGGAAGATCGATACGGGTTACAGTGGCAGAATCGAGGGATAGACGCCAGTTTTGACCTTTTGAGTTTCTTTGAAGTTGCAGTTAAAACGCTGCTTCATGTTATCAAGATCTTCCTTGTGGCTTCCACTTTGGGAACATTGCCCTGTTAATTCCATTTGGATGTTTTGGCTATGAGATGGGTCTGGTATCAGGTTTGTATGTTTGTGGTGATGGAACTTATCCAGGCAGCCTATGGTTGGTCCCATGAAACTATGTTAATTGGCATCCCTATTTGATGTGGATCATCTTATCTTTGAGATTGACTAGATGAATTATGTGTGTTTCACGAACAACCCACAGATTTGTTTGGGTGTGGGTGAAGAGTTACTCTTAAATTTGCTTGGGTTGAGATGGCAAGCTTGGTTTGTCTGTTTTGAGTTTGAATCTCCGGAATACTTTCTAATAGATTGAGTTTACAGGCAACAACTGCGTGCCACAGAAATTGTTTTGCCAGGATATTTAGCATATACCGAATCGAGGTCTTCAGTTCACTCAAGTAATCCATGTCTATGAAAATTGAAAAAAAAAAAATGGTTTGCCAGGATATTTAGCATATACCGAATCAAAGTCTTCAGTTCACTCAAGTAATCCATGTCTATGAAAATTGAAAAAAAAAAAATTGTTTTGCCAGGATATTTAGCATATACCGAATCAAAGTCTTCAGTTCACTCATGTAATCCATGTCAATGAAAATTGAAAAAAAAAAAATTATTTTACCAGGATATTTAGCATATACCCAATCAAAGGCTTCAGTTCACTCGAGCAATCCATGTGTAAACTCAATGAAAATTGAAAGCTTTCAAAGCTTATAAGACAAAACATCAGCCTCAATTCTGACAATAATCGTGCACATAATATGAAAAAGACTTTGGCATTACATGCGGCAAAATATTAAGTTGGCTCCACGGATGCTGTAAACACCTGGTGATTTAGAGGTATACACAGGATTTTTCTTGATGTTGTTTCGTTCATGTGCATCTCACTGGAAATAATGCTTCCTCAATGAGTCAATTCCCATATGTTTTTTAGAGAATTGAATCCAATAAGATGGGTGACCAAAACTCAACATCAATTTTATGAAGCAAAGACTTCTTTATAGGTTGGAGGGGCTAGAGATTAGCTAATAGCTGCTGAACAATATATATGACTTGGCTATGTACTTCACATGATCAATAATTTATCTCAATCAAGAACGGATGAACATCAAAATACTGAATACCAGTCATTCAATTTTGTTGAGTTACCAAAGTGTGCTTCATATTTCATCATCCAAGTGTGAACCACAAACTGCTTAAACCAAATGCAACTACAAGGGATAATATAAAGAAAAAAGAATGAACATATGTAGCAGTCAAGCTCCTCACCAATTTACCTCGGAATTCATCATCGAGTATGAAGCAGAAATCAAATTAACCAGGTAGAATTGAAGGAGCCCGAAAAAATAACAACACAAGTCGTTTCATTCATTTCACTATAATGCAATAACCTTATCATCGATTTCTCTATGCATTGTGTGGCATGCAACCTGTCCATTATTCTTGTACTGCTAATGAATGCTTAGTGTTTCCTGTGAGCTTCCTATAAACGGTCACGACTCCATTATCTGTACATGATAACTAAGTATACCTATTAATTTACTTGTCCGAACTTTCTATGTAGAATAAGATAAACCATAAGACATTTCACTTATGATTTTAGCGTCGTATATCAGGTGATTGTCTAGCAAACATAAGAAAGGCACCTTTAACAAAAGGCATTTTTCAAAGTTCCATAATATTCCTTTATTGCTTATTGCTCTTCAGATCGCTCACATGGAAAAGACAACTCCTAAGCAAAATGACAAGATGCAAAAAGCAAGTAAAAATTCAATCTAGGTACCGACGGAACTAAATTACTGATGCTAGCCACCATTCCATCCATCACGCTGACCACCACCGCCACCCCTGCCATTGCCAAACTCTCTTTGTCGTTCTTGCATCTCTGCAGCCTTTTCTGCTTTCATCTTCTGCACAATCTCAAGTATTTTGGGATTAAAGAAACGGTCTCGGACAAATTTCTTCTCCTCTGCTTGTATTTCTTTAATGGCACTCGGGTAGGGATTTGGAGGTGGCTTCTTCCCTTGCAACCGTGCAATTTGCTTCAGCTCAGAGTACGCCTTCTTCTTCGCCTTCTTCTCAGCTCGATATTCCATCTAAAGAAAAATCATGGAACAAATTACTTAAAAACACTAAGTAAATATTCAGTATTTCAAATATCACACGTCTCCAAAATTTAAGTGCCATAGTAGACATTCAATGAATAAACACTCTATGTATGAGTCTGTGGACTGGTTAGAAAACAAGAAATCTTTTGTTACATTGTACTCTGATCCTATGAACATAAATTACTGAAAGTCTGAAACAAACCAATACAATATTTAAGAGGATGAATGTACATCAGCTACAGCCATGGCTTCCTCTTCACTAACACCTTGTCCCTTGAGCTGCAAAACACGCCAAGCAAAAACTCGTGCTGGAGGAGGATCAAAACCACTTATCCTGTTGAAATAAGAGCAACTCATTATGATCTGTACTTCATTGCATTTGTTTATAGCACTATTTGGAAGGAAAATCGATATCGCAAAATCTGTCTAAAGTAACTCAATTCTACACAAACAGAATTACCTAAAAATTAATGCCAAGTTGCCAACCTTTTGAACTCAAATAAGAGAGCAGACCATGAGAGGGATTACCCATAATTAAGAATTTGGTCATTGGCTATAACAGTAAATCTAATTGTACCGATGATACCACTGCCAGTACAAATTCATCAATAGAGCACACTATAACTACAAATTGAAACACTAAAACCCAAGGCTCCTACGATCAAATTACATACATATTAATTAAAATCACTGGAGCACAAAAGGACAAGCAATCTTAGCACAAGAGATTGAAGCGGCAGAGAGAGCGCAGTATTACTTGACAGCATCATGGTAGAGAGAATCCGGATGCTTCTTGAAGAATCTCTTGACATATACATCCTCCGGCATTTCAATCTTCCTGATCTTCCCATCCGTCCGTGGGAATGTCACCGGCGGTGCCCTGTGAAACCAATTGTTACAATCAACCTGCCTTCAGCAAGCTAAAATTTTGCTTCCAGAATACGGTTGATGAAACCAGAGACAGAAAAAGCATCAGAAAGGGTGTATCAGATAATCCAATCCAACAAAGTTCGTCTATCTGGTTGATGAGAGAATGGGAGGACAGAGGGGCGTACTCTTCCATGGGTTTAAGCCAGACCGGGGTCGGCTTAGCGAGACCCTTCACCAACTTCCTTGTCCTGGATAGCAGGTCTCCGCGCATGTACGTCATTTTTCCCTTTCTCAGGTCTATCTAATCTGCCTGCTGAACAGGGAAAGCAAAGATCAGATTTTTTTGTTTTTCTGCTAGGATGCCCCAGGGAGAGGGTGGCAACCAAATGTAGCTTCTTAGACACATATATATACATGCAAGAACCATCACCACAAACGAAGGACGAAAAACTTCAGACAGACATAAAAGACACAAACATCCACAAATCAAATAACACCGTCGAAAAGAAACTTGAAGACGGAGATAGCATCAATACAGATCTCTCATTTTGCTCCAACGAGAAGCAGCAGCGGGAAAGGGAGAGAAACTGAGATCAACCACCTGAGGGTTGACAAATCAAATAACACCGTCTCAAAGAAACTTGAATACGGAAATAGCATCGATACAGATCCCTCATTTTGATCCGACGAGAAGCAGCGTGAAAGAGAGAGAAGTTGAGATCAATCACCTGAGGGTCCACAAATCAAATAACACCGTCACATATAAACCTGAAGACGGAAATTAGCATCGACACAGATCTCTCATTTTGCTCCAACGAGAAGCAGCGTGAAAGAGAGAGCAATCACCCCAAAGGTCTGTTTAGGGTACGAAGAACGGGGGAGGAGAGTCCAACGAGCATTAGTCATATATTTAGGCATCAGCATTCATTTCAACTCTCAAGCTCCACGTGTCACCCCTCATGCGTCACATAGGATCCGATTTTAACGGACGGTACTGATGCGATCTGGGGGCAAGTGATGGTTAGATGCCGAATTTGAGGACAACAATCCTGTGTACTTCTTGGAGAGGTTCCCAACCTCTCTCCGATAAAACCCAGTTGAACCACGACAGACCGGTTCGGGCCATCGGTTCTCGCTCGGTGCTGGTTAACGTAGCGGAGACCTGACACAGACGACAATGGCGGCGGCGGCAGCGTTGTTTCGTCGGGCGTCTTCCCATCTCGCTCGTCTCCCTCGCCCTCTCTTTCCCTCTGTCTCCCTCGAGAGCCCCTTCGCTCACGGCTCCTCTGCGGGGTCCCCCTCGCTCCCCGGCTTCTCCTTTGACGCCTCCATGGAGCTCATGGCCGTTCCCAAAAAAAAGGTGCGCCCTCACCCTATCTCCTTCTGGTGATTGGATTCGCCGATTGCCGAATATCTGTTGTTGACTAATGTGGTTGATTGCTGGAAACATTTGTTTTCTTTCTCTGGAAGTTTGGAGTTTTATAGATTTTAGTCTCGGAAAGTAGGCTCCTTGTTCTGCTAACTTAATACTTCAGTTGCTAACGGTTCATTTCTCGTTTGGCCTTTCTTTTAGTTCTATTTTATTTCTGTTAAAGGTGTTGCTGTGATTTAACATCGAGATGAAATGGAGTCGGATTGTTGTTCGACCTACCAAGTAAATGCCCACAAGCTATTTGATGATTTGATTTGAACATCATGAGACGATTGTTCTTCATACATAATCATGCATCGACTTACATGCAATCGATGCGTGCAGATCAGTGGACCGTACGCGATTATGCTCAGGATAGATGGCATTTGCTTTCTGTCCAGCAAAATCGAACTTAATTGTTGCTTTCTCTTTTGGTAGTCTTTTGCTGTGTTGTGACACTTATCCTAAATGCAATGCTTTCTCCTTGCCTTTTGGTGGATTGCAGGTTTCAAAAAAAATTTGATTTGTTCTTGTTGTAATTGTATTGCTTCTAAATTTTGGTTTTTCAGTTTTCTGACATGATTGTACAAATTTTGGCATCTTCTACTTTGAAAGCAACATATTGAAGTGTCATTTTACTGGAGTTTGTCAGACTGCTTTTTTTTCCTGTCTTTATTCATGACGATCTTGCCTCTGAAGATACAGAAGTTTTCTAGTGTGCCAAATTGTGTACCATGTCTCCTATGTGCAAGTGATCCAACTTTATGTGTCAGAAAAATATCAGCATATGCATCGAACATCATGTGTTCATGAGAACGTCCAATGATATTACATCATAATGTTTGCAATGCAGGTTTCTCGGCATAAGAGAGGACTGAGGAATGGACCCAAGGCTCTGAAACCTGTTCCAGTGATTGTTCGTTGCAAGTAAGATTTTATGCTCTATGTCCTGGATCTAGTTTGACAAATATCTTCATCAATTATAGTTGTAGTTTGCAAACTGATAGACCTTCCTGGAGTACCACTTGCCAACAAATGATGCATTTTCAGTTGCACAGAGTTCCAATATTGGTTCCGTGGTTTAATTGCTAGAGTTCATAAGGATTATCAAACTAACTTTGACCAGCATACCAAACTTTCAACTTCTCTATCTGTTCTGCTAGTTTTTACTTTTTAAAACTCTGAACATATAGGATGTCCATCAAGAAGCAGTTCATATTTTCACAATATCATCGATATTTTTTCAGCAACTCGGAGAGTTGGGTACAGATGGCATCTGTAAAGTTTCAATACTAAACACATTTCATATTTGGAAAGTTTGATAAAGATCACCAAGTTTCAGTAGGTAAGATGTGACTGATTATGTAGGTAACATGTTTTATATGGTTCTAACTAATATTCCTATACTAAAACTATACTTACAGAAGTTAAAGCATACAGCTAAAATTGTGTTAGTTTATGCATTATCTTCAACTGTGCTGTTTAGCAAAGGCTATTTTAACGAATCCATTTTTAATGTATTGTAAAATGAGCAACATGATATCGGTAAAGTTGGAAAATCATTTTTATATTTATTGAGCATGTTAAATCAATCCTAGTGCACAACTATTATCTACAGAATAAATAAAGGACGAAATTGAACAAAACTTCTTTTAAAACTGTCTCACAAATTTCGGTAAATCTTAATTCTTTTTTGGAGTCAGCTCCAAGGATCGAGAATTATTGTGTGAGAGGAGTAGGGAGAGTGCATGTGTAATTGCTCATGACATCTAGTGACAACACCATACCAGTGAGGTATTATTACATTGTACTTCAGTATATACTGCATGTCAACCATTCAGTTAGATTTATGACTTTTTTTAGAATGCAAGGCAAAGCTTGTTAGAGTCATTTGGTCAATAAAATAATAGTTTATTTTAGTAAATAAGATCCCATAGATTGTTTCCACTTCTGCTCGATGCTAAGTAATACCAAGGGTTGTAGCTGAAAGATGAGGGCATGGTTGACAGGTTAGATAGCAGACATCTTATATATTGCACAGTGGCCATACACAGCCCCAGGATCAGTATATTTTATTTTCCTGAAATATGACTTGTAACCGTTACTATAAAAGAATGCCATCGTATGTGACAAATTGATGCATGTTCTGCAAGTTGACATTTAATGGTCTACTATTCCTTGAAAAGAAACGTGTAGTTTCTGTCAAAAATTGAATAGTTCAAGCAGTTTGAGCATGACTATAACAGTTTCTGTTTAGGTAGAATTAGAATTTCGTTTTTAGATGTTTAACAGATCCAAATGCCATTTAGCCTCTGCTAGATGTCTTAGTTCTAGTTTGTATTAGCTTTACAATTTCATTAGCATGGAGATACCGCATACTAGCCATTTCCTGATCTTTTGCTTGTGTTGCTTGCTCATGCAGCCAAGATTGATGTAAATCAAACGGGATGATTGTTTCCTGATCCTCTCAGGTTTTGTTTACTTAAAAAAAAGTGTACTTTCATCTTAAATCAGGATGATTGTTTCTAGGTTTTGATACTATAATAATGCTAGAGGTATGAGTCTTTTAGACCTGTGTATTATAGACAGGTGTAGTGAATTATGAACCAATATTTGTACATGTTGCCTGACAAAGCTGGTAACATATGCTGCATAATGATTGCCCGAGTATGTTTAGGATCAGAACTAAATTTGAAAGTTATTGCTACTTATAGGATCCCTTTCCAGGAGATTGTTCCAAGAAATATAAATGGATCATTGGGCAAGAGTTTCATCTGTAAAAACACACCATGTTACAGTCTGTGCAATCTCTTAAACTAATTGTTTCAAAAAGCAAAAGAATAATCTGACTTGCAAATTTTGGAAAAGAAAATTTGCCTTGAATCAACATCTTTGCTGGATAATGTTTCATGTTGGTTGAAATATATCTGTTTAGAGCTCTAAATAGTCACTAGTTTTTTGCCCCCTGTTGAATACCTGTTTTTGAATGAGATCAAATTGTCAATTTATATACCTTGCAGGAGTTGTGGTCGAGTTAAGTTGCCGCACTTCTATTGTTGCAGTGGAGACAGGGGAAACAGTGGTCTTTCAAGCTGATGAAAGAATTCATGATATGTGATAGAGCATCAAGCTTGCAAAAGGAAAATCTTCTTTGCTTTAATTTATCTACTGCAAGTATTATTTTCTTAGCTACGGTATTCAGCTTGGTCCTATCTAGGGTCTAAGTCTGTGAAACAAATTGGAAAAACATCTTTTCATGCTTGTTTCCAAGGTAAAGATTGCAATATCATCGATGTACTTGTTACAAACTTCGACTCTTTATGTTTGATTTAAGTTCTTGCTGTTTTTTGTATGATACATGTGTTCCTCTCGTGGATAAAAGGACTGTGACTCTTTTGTTATTTCATGATGAGTAAATGCAGTAGCTTATTTGTGCAAACATATCGAAGCAATAAATCATTTATATGAATATTCTTTATGATTCGTGCTCGACCAAGGTGACTTAAGCTATCTTGAGGTCCATCCACATGGCATTTTCTGGTCGAGTTCCAGAGATCTAACACGAGGCGAACTTCGCCTTCACCTCGAGCGAGGAAGGCGACTACTTAGCGTGCTTGTGGGTACCCAACCACAATCCGCCCGCCACCATGGCGGTGGAGTTCGAGTGGCAGACTGGTGACATCGCCAAGGATTGGACCAACATTGCCAAGAAAGGTCAGATCGATTGTAAGCCAATTGCCTTGTCTTTTGATTCTCTTAGCATGCCTGGTTAGAGTTTAGATGTTTACTGTAGGCCAGTTCTTTTGCATTCCAAAGGGAAATGTTTTTATTGTTTAAGTAACACAGGTTTCCGCTTGAAGAGACCTCCCTTGTAAATCACCTACTTCTGATCTGTGACCTATCTAGCTCACTGTAAAAAAAATTTCCGAATATATTGATGTTTCTGTGTGATTTCATATCATATGGATGAGTGAACAAAATAAAATTTCCTAATATATTGATGTTTCTGTGTGATTTCATGTCATATGGATGAGTGAACATTGAGTGACTGAGAAGTTTGGTGGCTTTGTCTAATGGCTTTGTCCAATTTAAGTTTTTTTTTTATGGTTTTTGATTATTAATTTTTTTGATTCATTTATCTCGAGGTTTTACTCGACAAGTCATTTATTGTTCTCAATTCTAGTTTTATATTTTTCATGTTCTTTGGAATGTCTTATTCTTGTATTCTCAAAGTAATTTTCTTTTTATTCTTAGAAGGTATTTTTAAATTTATTTTTTAAGTCTTTTTATTTAATAATTTATTTAGTTTAATCATATTTTTATGTATCATTTTTAATTTATGTCAAATGTTAAAAACTGAATCACATGTAGAAACCTGAATAATCAAACTCATTTTTATTTAAAGTAGAAAATATTTCGTATGATTTCAATCATTTATTTGATCGGATGATTTTTTAAAATTACTTTTGATAATACACTCTAAATCAAAATCTATCGAAATTAAAAAAAATATGCATTCTAATTTTTCAAGAGTTAGTCCATCTTGCTTAAAGAAATCTTGAGCAATAATAGATAAATTCAAAAAGGAAAGTTAAGGAAGGTTCATAGTTTATAGTGGTTCGGTCAAAACTTAGCTTACGTCCACTTTTCGAAGTCCTCCTCTTTGAGGTACGTCGTTGTTCATTAATGACATTCTTCAAGTAAAAATCAAACCCTTACACTTCTCACTCTCTCCTTTTCACAGGTTTAAGACACCCCTAATACATTCCCAACAAGCTCCCGACGAACTCCCTGTAAACTCCCGATCACTTTCGGTGAACTCCCACAAGCCCTTGATCGCCCTCGGCGAGCTCCTCGCGAACTCTCGACAAACTCTTGATCCTTTCGATGAGCTTCTGACGAACTCATTCAGTGAGCTTCCAGTGAGCTTCCGACGAGTTCCCACTATATCGTCTGAATCCCAGCCCGATCCTCGAACTTAACTATGACCCAACATCTGATTGTATTATCTTATCATAGTTAATCATGCATCATTCATCTCTAACATATAGGTTAGATAATATAACTCATCAATTAATTTCATCATCAAAATCCAAGATTCAACGTTATCTTGAGATCGATCCCACTTATAATATCTCACTCGTCAACCTCTATTGAAAGTAGTTAACATCTCACATTTCATATTTATAAATTTATCTCTTTTTTTTTCAAATAGCATGAGAAAAAATTTTCAACTTATTTCAGGATTATTCTATCTTTTTCACACGGTAACAATGTAAATAATAATAATATTTTATATATTTTTCATTAGTATTTATATATTTTTTAATTGATCTAATATTTCTTTGGACATGTTTAAATGTTCTTCCATGTCTTGATCCTTCGTCATCCACAACTTGTATAACTTCCAATTTAAATAAAATTTACTAGTCAAGTTTTATCTAAATAAAAATTTTCTTACTTATCCCGATAATAACGATTGAGTCATAATCAATATTATATGTATTATTATTAGATTTTATCTCATCTCGATCTTCATCACTTATCTTTTTTGTAGTTTAATTTGCATGCTCATCCTTTCGATATTCTTGCTAGGTTTTATTAAATTAAAAAAATATTTCATCTCCACCATTTCTTTCATCAAACTTCTTCATAATCAATCCAGTCCAGAAGACATCATTATTAAACCTCTAATTATCATATCTTTGGAGCTATTTTATTGAGAAGGAAGGAAAAACTTTAAAACCAAAAGAAACTTATAAAGATCAATAATCGAAGAATTTATCATAAACTTGACACAAAGAATAATATGGTTTGACACTCCTCTCTTGTGTGCACAGAGAAATCCAAGATCTTCACTATCTGACAATAATTAGATGTAATAAATATCTCTTTGAAGTCAAACCAAATCAAAAGTTAGAAATCCTTAAATTTCCATCCACGTAAATTCAGAAGAACTCTTCTCTTAATCATCTCTAAATCTATTAAAAAAAACTCTCTCTAAATCCACTAGGAAAACTGGAGCACAAGGTATATCCCCCTCTATATGTCTCTCTCGTCAAAATATTAAGCTACACTAATTATACGAAAAATTAAAATCTAATTAGAATTTCTCGAAGTAGTTGGAATCTAATTGTGACTTGTAAAAAAATACCTCTCGGCGGCCCTAACAAAAAAGCATAAAGTTTAACACCTAAAATATTATTATGATATAAAAAAATTAGTATAATGGTATAAATTTGGATATAAATTGTTGTTGTTGTTGTTGTTGTTGTTTCCTTGGTCTCTGACATCACATCAGGTGTACAAATAAATTGAGAATATAACAAAACCTAAGTTAAGTTAAGAGGCTCGTAATTTATTGAAAAAAGAGGGAATTAATCTTTAAGAGATTTTAGTCTCCAAAAAAAATTCTCTAATGATCCACACCTAACCTTCCAACAACCTATAGTCAGTCACCTTTGTTTCTGTTGCATTAATGCTTGTGTCTGTAGGTCATCAATTCTTAAACAAACCTAAAAGAGAACACCTCTTGTGTCTTTATTATTGATTTCAATTGCATGGCCTCTGGCCGAAGAAACACAAGTACAGAATAATTGGACGGTCCCGATCCTCGTCCATCTGCCCATGCGCACATCTGAGCCGTTCAAATCTGTTGATCTGACGCATCAGTGTGGACTCCACCCACCCGTCGCGTTGCCGCACCTGACGACGATGGACGGATGAGACGGGATGATGAGAGGAATGGACGGTCGAGATGGGCTCCGAGCCGAACGCTGTGGTTTTTGGTGACGGTGGGGAAGGGTAGGTTTGACGGTCGAGTGGAATTTGAACAGCCGTTGGGGAGATCGCGAGCGAGTGAAGGAATGGCGGGAAGCGACGCCACCGCGCCACCCGACGGTCAACCGCTCGACCGGCATAAAGCCGCTCCCTCCTCTGCTGCCTCCCCCTCTCCACCCTTCCCTCCTCCGGCGACACTGCGCCCAGAGCTGCAGCATCTCCTCTCCTCTCCTCGGGTCGGTAAGTGTTGTCCAACCAACCCGGCTGCTCTTTGTCATCTTGGTGTGATTACTCGAAGGAATTCCCTTCGTGTTGTGTTCGATTTCAAATCCGATAAGAGAAACCTGCATCTGAATTCGATATCTGATAGTTTTGGTATTAGGTAATCGGGAATGGCGTTCCGGACAAATTTGTCTCGATGATAGATTAGTGTATGGAGTTGAAGTTTTTCTTTGTGCTATGAGCAATCGCGATATGCTGTTTATGGGTACATCTGAGAGAGATTGTCATGTATGATTATAAAGGGTTGGGACAAATCTGTTTCTAGTAAAGATCGATTAATGAAGTGGAACAAATCTTTTCCTTTTTTTTCCCTCAATTGGCAACTGATAGGTAAACAATTATCCAAACATATTCCATAAGCAAATGAAAGAGTGGAGGACAAAGTAAAACATGAAAACAACAGATCAATAATTGCGAGAAACCACATGGAGAGCAGGATCGGATTGACATGAACTTGAGTTGTCACTTTCATGGCATGAAATAGAGAAACGACCCATGTAGCTTTCTTGAAAAGCTCATCCGCAAAGGCCACAGTATTCCTTGCAATACTGGTCTTGAAGATCATCTGACATGGGTGAATTCAAGAGTCCTCTTTGGCTGTTTTCCAGGAAGGCACAATAAATTCTGATCTCTGTAGTGAGTGCAAAGGTCTCAATTAGGTAAGAAGGTCGAAGTCTACTTAATCCTCAATTTTCATCGAGTTATGGACTCTTGATACAATTGGATAGGAGACCAGAATGTGATTTATACTTCCAGGTTTCTCTCTGCAAAGAAAGCAAGAGCCATCTGTTTTTCATCATTCCCAAACTAGCGGTTCAAAATAATTGACCTAGCTCTGATGATCTACATGTCTGAAGACTTCTTGTTAAGAACCTGAGTCCAAGTTCCTGATTTCTCTAAGGTCTTCTCATGTCAATTTTCGCATTACTCTTATACAATATATCTTTTCTAAGGCCATTAAGGAAACACATTTCTCATTATTTTTTAGTAGGCCATTGCCGTTCATACAATAATTTATTCCATCCTTGATCATCGACCCTCCTCTGTTTTGTCTGACAAAGAAGTCTAAAAAACTTTCGGATGGCCCTACGTTCATCTGTCAATGACTGACATTCTTATGCTTTAAAGGATTGGATTATAAAATTGTTTATAATCAAGAAGAATTAATTTGTTTAAGTTGCTGTGTATTACTTCTGATTATCTTATTAAGTGCAGAATTCTGCAGAAATTGTCTGATACAAATTTGTGTATTGAATTGGTACCAACCGAAGATATCTAGCTGGGGGCCTTAACATTTCAAACATGGAAGATCTGGATAAGCCATTGCTTGATCCAGAGAACTTTACTCGAGATTCAATAGATTTGGTAAGGATGTAGAAAGTCCTTTTTGAGGAATCATCTGAAAATTGTTACTCTATCAGATTAACTGAAGATAATACAGGAACGCATGCCCTTGGAGGAAGTTTTTGAACAGCTAAGAACCTCTCAAGGTGGACTTTCATCAGCAGATGCTGAGCTGCGCTTACAACTTTTTGGCCTAAATAAGCTAGAGGAGAAGCCTGTGAGTTCTATGTTGTCATTTTTTATGAATTCTACATTCTTCCAAGTGAGTAAAGGTGAACTGTAACCTGATGTCTTCCTTTAGAATCTTGGCCTACATTAATAACAACGTTTTGCATTTGAAATTAGGGTCATGATAATCCAAACTATTGCTGATATTCAATGTTGGTTTAAATTTAGGAAAACAAGTTTTTGAAGTTCCTTAGTTTCATGTGGAACCCCTTGTCATGGGTTATGGAAGCGGCAGCAGTGATGGCGATTGCACTTGCTAATGGTGGAGTGAGTTGTCTTAGATTATTTTGTTCTTTTCCTAGAACTTGGTTGTGGATAAGTTTAACCTTCTAACTGTGTTTATTCTCATGTGTATATGTGTATATTGTATTTCTCAATGCTGCTCCTTGACTCAATTTCCAAGTTTTTTATCTGGTTATTAGGGCCAGGGTCCTGATTGGCAAGACTTTGTTGGAATTATCTGCCTACTGATTCTCAATTCAACAATTAGTTTTATTGAGGAAAACAATGCTGGAAATGCAGCAGCAGCACTTATGGCTCGGCTTGCTCCTAAGTGCAAGGTATATTCTGGCTGTTTTACTAAACTAGTTTTTGCATATATACTACTATAGCCACTCATATAAACTCATAAATGATGTCCAGTAATTGACGGAGGATAAACAGATTCAGTAGCTTAGGAAAAAAAGAAAATAAGATAAAGCATATATTATGTCAACAAAATCATGGAGATAAACAAATTATGTAGGTTAGAAACATCAGAAAACAAGGTAACCAAATTTTATGTCCACAGAATAAAGCCCACAACTATTATGGCACTGAGAACTCAATAATACAATAGTATTTATTCTGGCTGGCCTTTTAGCGGAAGTTTCTTAACTTTGCTGATTGAATGCCCTTAATTGATCTGTTTTTCTCTCATTAATGTATTTAGTGTTCAAGCTATTGGTTGCATTTTTTTTTTTTTTGTTGATCTTGTCATTTCATGGAGTATGAGTGTCTCTATAATTGTTTTTCATACTTTTAGCTCTTTTCCTTCTGTATTAGGAAATCCCTTTGATCATGGTAATATATTTGTTACTTTTTTAAGTGACATTGTTGACCGAGAATGCATGTCCCTAGGTACTCCGAGATGATCAATGGCAAGAGAAGGATGCAGCTATTCTAGTACCAGGGGATATCATCAGCATTAAGCTTGGTGACATTATCCCAGCAGATGCTCGTTTGCTTGAGGGTGACCCTCTTAAAGTTGACCAGGCAAATCGTTTAATTTTTTTCCTTCCATAGCAGCCTTTACATTTCTGAAGAACTGATGATTAATTTGATATCTGATGGAATTATTGTGTAACAATTTGCATAGTAAGAAATATGAGGATGGTGAATAAGACATCCATTGTGTATCTTGATTTTAGTTCTTCCATGCTGCAATAACCCATGATATCATATGCTAAACTAGTATTATATCATTCACAAACTTTACAAGATATTTTTCTGAGACTTTATTATGATGATGCAGTCAGCTCTGACTGGTGAATCTCTACCTGTCACAAAGATGACGGGTGACGTAGTATTCTCTGGTTCAATTTGTAAGCAAGGAGAGATTCAGGCTGTAGTAATTGCAACTGGAATTCACTCTTTCTTTGGGAAAGCTGCTCTTTTGGTAGACTCTACAGAAGTAGTTGGACATTTTCAGAAGGTAAGCACCACCAAAACTATGGAAATAATATTTTGTTATTCTTCAGAATCTGTCAGTTCACTGATATGTTATACTAGATGACGTTGAAGAGGATATGTGAAATGAAGTTTTGCAAACCATCATGTAGTCCAATATACCTACTTGTTAAATATGATAATTGCAACTTTCTTAATCAGACTATTAGCATATTTTCCCTTTTGGCACAAAATAAACTGGAATGTGTAAGTTATGGAATGAAAACACCTAGAGATGACTAACCATAATTTCAAACCTTGAAACTATGTAAAATTCAATACCTTAACCCTTGCAGCGCATGCAATTGGCATACTCACTAGTAAATTTTTTTTTCTTATGACTATATAAGCTGACCAGTTGACTTATTCAGGTTCTTACTTCAATTGGGAATTTCTGTATATGCTCGATAGCCGTTGGAATGATTCTTGAGATCATAGTCATGTTTCCAATCCAACATCGTTCATACAGAGATGGAATCAACAATCTTCTCGTTCTTTTAATAGGAGGCATACCCATAGCTATGCCGACAGTGTTATCTGTAACCCTTGCAATTGGTTCTCATCGCCTCTCTCAACAGGTATATCCTTGAAGTTTAACTGTAATATCCGGAAGTTATCTTACATCTGTATACAGGGTGCAATTACTAAAAGGATGACAGCCATCGAAGAATTGGCTGGAATGGATGTTCTTTGCAGCGATAAAACTGGCACACTCACCTTGAATCGACTCACAGTTGACCGGAATCTTATTGAGGTATCAAAAGTCTTTTTGTTTGCTCACAAGTTATACATGATGTTTCAAAAAAGATTTGATTATAATGATCACACATTTCTGCCTCAACTATCAGGTATCAATTGAACATATGACATAGCATAAAGAAATGTAGCTTTATTAAGGGCTTGTTTTTTATATCTTTGCCATGTATCAGAATGCGAAAGTATCATCCTGTAGGTTTTCAGTGAGGGCATGGACAAAGACATAATTGTTTTGCTTGCAGCAAGAGCTTCAAGGCTTGAAAACCAGGATGCCATTGATACTGCTATCATTAGTATGCTTGCTGATCCTAAAGAGGTAAAACAGAAATTTTGATATGAGTTTCGTAGTTCTTTGTATAACATTTTGCCTTTGTTTTTTGTATATGAACTCAAAAGTCATAAATGATTTTTACTACAGGCACGTGCAAACATCACTGAAGTGCATTTTTTCCCCTTCAACCCAGTGGACAAACGGACAGCAATTACATACATTGATTCAGATGGAAACTGGTATCGAGCTAGCAAAGGTGCTCCAGAGCAGGTGCTGGCATTAAGATTATAAAGAATTTAGAACACACATAATCCATTAATTCATTAAGGCCAGTTTCATGTTGAAGCAACATCTTTGGATCTGACAGGGTTGTAAATGAATATCCAATTGGCTATAAAGATACGGTTCTAGTGTCATTCAAAACATGTTTTATATCTATCTCTGCTTAAAATCTGAGATTTTTTTGGTCTTTACTTCAGATTCTAGATCTATGCCATAATAAAGGCAAAATTTCCGGAAAAGTTCATGCAATCATTGAAAAATTTGCTGAAAGGGGACTACGCTCTCTTGGAGTTGCTTATCAGGTAAGGCCTGGAGACCTGATAAAATAATTAAGTTATACACACTTGTCAGGATGAACTTGAAATTTGCATTAAGTTGAATATATTTCAATTTTTTTACAAATTAGATTATACAAGGTGGCTGTAAATTACAGATTCAATATTTGTATCTGTTTCAAGCTGCTCCATGTGGTAGTTGCAGTTTGCAAGTTAAGCCATCAACTTGATGCATGTTAAAAAAAATTTTCAGGCCATTCCTGAGAAAACAAAAGAGAGTTCAGGTGGTCCATGGGTTTTTTGTGGCTTATTGCCATTGTTTGATCCACCTAGACATGACAGTGCTGAGACCATTCGGAGGGCACTGAACCTGGGTGTCTGCGTGAAGATGATCACTGGTACGTGTAGGACTTGAAGAAATTGTTATGGTTGCCTCGTTTGAATTGTTCTATTTTGTTAAATAATTATCTTTCTCAATCTTATAATTCAAGTCAAACATAGATTGGCCCATGTTTTGTTGCTCTTACAATGCAGTCCTGGCATGTTAAATAGGCATGCTGTTTAACATGCCAATCTGCTAATTAAAGAAACTGGACATGCAGATAGATCTAAGTAGTTCAAAGCAAGTGCAGGTTCAAGGAGTTGACAAAGTTTTAAAAAGTGGTAGTAGGAACCAGGAAGTAGATGTGTATAACTGTCACCATTGAATCATAAACTAAAGCTCATATTACTGTAACCATTACTCATACGACAACATGGAACAGTTGTATTGCCTTTAGGAATAACAATTAAAGGAGGGTAAATATCTTTTTATTAGAACTAAATTTTATGGATTTAGTCCACCTCACTTTGTTGTTTCTTTCATTTGCTAGCAGCAACAATCCCTCTATGATCCAAAGGCTTCCTCTGGATTAGAGCTTCAGTCATGTAATTACGTTTTACAGAGCATTGACAACTTTGAGTATCAATCTGGAATGAAAAATAACAGTTTTCTATTAACAGGATGGAGATCAATTTATTTCCCAAGACCGTATAACACTTATCTATCTGATCATGGGAGATATGACTTAAGATATTGATGTGTTCTTTTTCCTCATAACCATAGATCCTTGTACATAAAGCTAAGAGAACTGGTGTCATGGTAGGGTCATATATGAGTCTTAGCAAGCTCCGGTAAAAAAGAAAATACCAGAATCCTTGTCCACATAAGATGGAATTATGTGAAAGGATCTTCAGCAGCCAGCAAGGTGACCACCCAACAAAGGCTGCCCCTAATTTTAATTATCAGCAAATTAAGAATCATAAATATGGCTGATAGCAGTTGAAGAAAACTTACTCTTATTTATATGGTGACCGATCTGATGATTATCAAGCCTACTGAATCTTGACAAATTGGCATTCCTGAAACCTTCAATTTCTTTTACTTATTGCTTAACAACAATTTTTACTCCTGTAGGTGACCAGTTATCCATTGCTAAAGAAACTGGAAGACGCCTTGGAATGGGGACGAACATGTACCCTTCTTCATCATTGTTCGGTCATGAGAAAGATGAAAATGAACCTCTTCCAGTTGACGAACTTATTGAAAAAGCAGACGGATTTGCTGGCGTCTTTCCTGGTAGTTTGAATTGCTTAATGCATCTTCTGAGCATTCTGTCATAGCTGCAAGTTTTGGCATAAACGTTCCTGGCATTAACCATGTGATTCAGGAGTATGTTTGGCACTTCTAATATGAACTTTCAGAAAGGAGTGAACATGTTGCTTTTTGTCAACTTTCAGAGCATAAGTATGAGATTGTTAAAATTCTCCAAGAAAAGAAGCATGTGTGTGGGATGACAGGAGATGGTGTCAATGATGCTCCTGCACTGAAGAAAGCGGACATTGGAATAGCAGTATCAGATGCCACTGATGCTGCTAGGAGTGCTGCTGATATTGTTCTTACGGAACCTGGCTTGAGTGTCATTGTCAGTGCAGTCTTGACCAGCCGGGCCATATTTCAGAGAATGAAGAACTATACAGTTGAGTATTAAAGGGAAAATAATCTCTTTGTTTTTTTCTTCTTTTTCTTATAGGTTAATTTATTGGTAACCATTATCTAAAATTGATGCAGATTTATGCTGTGTCCATTACTATACGAATAGTGGTAAGTAAACCCAAATGATCAAGGTTTTTCTCTCACATCAATATTGATGTACAGATCATCCTAATCCTGTATGTTTGGTTCTTCTGCAGCTTGGGTTCATGCTTCTTGCTTTGATTTGGGAATATGATTTCCCTCCTTTTATGGTTTTGATAATAGCCATTCTGAATGATGGTAAGAGTTATGTGCAGGATTTGGAGCATACTAATTCATGAAACTCTTCTCTACTAGGAAGCCATCTTAAATGGAAGTGTTGGTTTCGTGGAAGCTTCATAACCTGTCATGTGAATCAGTATTTTTCTTCGAATTCAAATGATAGATTGCAATGTTAACCATGCCAACCTGTCCATATGATGATACACATACTCCCAACACAATCTATGTTCTGCATGAATATAGCAGTGCCAAGTTTGTGCTCATGGGCACATCCTCTGTGCTATGAAGAAACCTTATCCGAAACATTTTATACGGTAGCATCTTGCTAAGGATATTTTTCTATTTTTTTTAGTGCAAAACCTATTTCTTGATCATTGAAACCATACCAAGACAGACAAGCAATATCCAGGAAGAACATGCAAACAGTTTCAATATCCAAAATATATATATCATGCTGAAAGCAACAACAACGTCCGAGATACAATCAGTGATTATAAAAAAATTTTAGACATATAGTATGATTGCTGCTTATGTTGTTTCATTTCTACATTACATTTTATGAAAATATTTAAGTGAGTAGCATCATGATACGCTTTTCTTTCAAGGGACCATCATGACAATATCCAAAGATCGAGTGAAGCCATCACCACACCCTGATAGTTGGAAACTCAATGAGATTTTCGCTACAGGTGTTGTCATAGGGACTTACCTTGCATTAGTTACAGTTCTTTTTTATTGGGCTATCATCAAGACTAACTTCTTTGAGGTACTGCAGTTTATGTTGTTGTTATTAATTTACCTTTTATTCATGTTCTGATGGTTCATTTTAACGTGAACTCTTTCTCTCTGTTTTGTTTAATTGCAGACTCATTTTAAAGTTAGAACTCTCAGCAGCAGCATTGAAGAGGTCTCGTCTGCTGTATATCTGCAAGTTAGCATCATCAGCCAAGCTCTTATATTCGTCACACGTAGTCAGAGTTGGTCATTTTTAGAGAGACCGGGTACTCTCCTAATGTGTGCATTTGTTATAGCTCAGCTGGTAAGTTCTTTAAAAATTTGTTATTAAGTTGTCCGTGTTCTTTGCCAAAAGAAGACCGTAAACTTGGTTCTCACATCTAGAATACATAAAGCAGCTTAGGGTCAGATGAAATGCATGCAAACTTTGATTTGTTCAATGATATCTATGAATGTGTGCATTTGTTATAGCTCCACTGGTAAGTACTTACGAAAATTTGTTATTAAGTTGTCCGTGTTCTTTGCCAAAAGAAGACCATAAACTTGGTTCTCACTTCAAGAATACATAAAGCAGCTTAGGGTCAGATGAAATGCATGCCAACATTGATTTGTATATGAATTGTTCTGTTGTTCTTTCATGTCTAACTTTTCCAAGCCCTTCCTTCTCAAAGCTATGTCAGGTGTTAAAATGCACCTCTAGGATACTTTCACTGCTCAACTTGATGAACTGAATGATACGACTGGCTCTTACGGCTAAGTCGTGCACAACCGATAAGCTTTACAAATTGGTGCAGGTTGCCACCCTGATTGCAGTTTATGCACATATCAGCTTTGCATCGATTCGTGGCATAGGCTGGGGCTGGGCTGGTGTGATTTGGATTTACAGTTTAATTTTCTACATTCCTCTTGATATAATCAAGTTCACCGTTAGATATGCTCTCAGTGGAGAGGCATGGAATCTGCTATTTGACAGAAAGGTCAGTACATTGGCAACCTCTCTACTCCTCTCCCTAATTCTTATTCCTTGTGTTAGTGAAGCTCAGATGTGAAAGTTTCATCACTAATTACGCCAGTTAAAAATGTATCTAGACACTCTTTATGCTGCTACTGTATTTTGAATATTCTTTATGTTGCTTAGAGGTTTCAAGTTGGATATTGTCATCACGAGCTAATCAGTGTTCTCACTCTTATCACAGACTGCTTTTACTTGCAGAAAAGACTATGGAAAGGAAGATAGAAAAGCTCAGTGGGTAATCTCCCAGCAGTCCTTGCAGGGGCTCATATCTTCGGATATTATTGCCAACGGAAGACGGTCTTCTTTGATTGCTGAACAAGCGAAGAGACGTGCTGAGATAGCCAGGTAATTGAATTAACAACAAAATACTTATGCATAGGTAAAATCATACTAATAAACATGATATGATTCAGATAATAGATCGATCAATAAACTAACAGTTTCTGTCTTAATAAATGGCGGCCATTTGGAAGTTAAAAGTAATTCTTGAGATCTTTATGCTTGGTCTCTTTCTCTTCCTTTACAATCATCTTTATTTGAAATAAACTAAAAATATTCACTCCGATCCAAGTCATCCTAAAATTCTGTCTTTACCATTCCATAGAAGGTTATATGACAAGTACACTCTATAAGCATTGCATCGTCCTCCAATCCTTAACTCGGAATCCACTTCAAGAAAATTAGATAACACAGTTTTACGTCAGTAGTTATTATTTCTCCTCATTCAATATGCAAGAGATCCTGGCCATCGATCAAAGCTGACCTGAATGGCTATAGCCCAAATTGAGACACTTTTCAGTATTGTACTAATTATCAGATCGACTTTGGTGATACTTTGCGTTGGCAACAAAATTTAGGCAGCATGTGAAGGGTTCCTTCTTTACTCGATGATCCTTGCCTCGACACTTTGTTTCTTAAACATTGTGTTTCGAGTTCTATTTTTTTTTTTTTTTTTTTCATGGTTTCATTCTAACAAAGAGATGTTCTGTTTGGCAGATTGGGAGAAATACACACGCTGAGAGGACACGTAGAATCTGTAGTGAGACTGAAGAAGTTAGACATCAATGTTATTCAAACTGCTCACACAGTATGATACCAGCGATGACCTTTTCACTACAACTGCGGAATAGATTCATGAGATTCGATCGGCTCCGGTTGAACAACTTTTGCTCTTTTACTTTTCACCAGATTCTGATAAGCCAATAATATGAACATGATAGGTGATTGAAGTTTATGATAGTCATTAAAATGATGGATTCGGACAATGTTCCTTCATGCAATGGAAGTGCCAGTTTTTTTCTCCTCAGACCAAGAAGTCATGGTCAGATGTAATTGAGTTGTCAGCCAAATAACGGACACTCTGTGATTCAAACTTCAGTAACATTGAGAAGAAGAGTAAACAAAAGTCTCCTGTTCTGTTTACTATATATATATATATATATATATATATATAGACTGATTGATGAAATTGTCCTTTTTGTTCTGTAAAATTAGCTGCTGACTAATTTGTTCAAGTAGATATTGCAGTGTGTATTTTCATGCGAGCATTTGCTGATAAAAATCACGTTGAAAGAGAACATAATTCCGAATGTTCCTCTCTCAAGCAAGATAAGATCAATCCTTGTTCAGAAATTAAATTTTACTCCTCTTTTATGTGATTTGTTTGTAAGTTTTAGCCAATAATGAAACTAATCATACTTAGAGAAAAAGGTGGATGAGCTTGCAAGTTCCACTAATATGTCGAAGAAGCAATCTCCTTTAGTGAAGCGTAAATGTCGGCCAGAATGGACCATTAGAAAGTTGAACATCGAACTAAAAGCTGACAAAAGAAATCACTGAGGATCTGCTCATATTAATAAAAACCCAATCAAGATTTTAATGACTTGTTTCTCACTATTTCCTTTATTAATTATACAATCATCTTAATTGTCAATTAATATGATTTTTATTTTTTTTGTTTTGTTGCGTTGAAGAAGCTCACAACCTCCATAATCAGAAGTAATCTTTCTTGCTAGGGTTATTGAAAATAGCTTTATATCCTAAAAATAGCTAAAACTCTAACCTTTTATTTCCCTAAGCCCGAGCCCAAGCAACAATTTGTTGTTAGTTTCTATAATGAACCAGCTCAGAAAATAACCTGATTAATTTAAATTTGACTGGATAAGAGATCAGTTCCATTGATAACATTTATGATGACAACAGCAACAATGACTTGCTAAAAAAGAACCAAAACAACAATAGTAATAGTAGTAGTGGTAGTAGTAATGATGATGATGATGATGATGATGATGATGATGATGATGATGATAATAATAATAATAATAATAATAATAATAATAATAATAATAATAATATAGTTTTAATCACCCGACCTGTTTGAGATCAAGCAAACTCAAGCCGATCACCAACCATCGGTTTATAAGGATTAGGGCCAATTGGAGCTCAAATATGGGCCGACTCGGGCGTATTAATTTACAACGAAACCGTGTTTAGGGGTTGACGTTGGAGGCCCGTTCCGATAAATACAAATTAAAGCTCGTCGCTTCTTTCAAAACCCTAGTAATCGAACCCCAGAGCGCTGAAGAAATCCTGGTCGTTCGCCCATGGCGGAAGCCACCGATGGCCGAAGCGACACGAAGAAGAAGAAGAAGAAGCGGAACAAGCGAGTGAGCGTGGAGATGGAGGCTCTGTCTGAGGCCGCCGATCGCGTCGGCCCGGTCGTCGGCTACTTCCCCTCCGGATACGATCCCCGGGGGGAGGGCGCCGATCCCAGTATCAAGATCTTCAGGAACAAGAAGAGGCCCAACCGCCTCGAGCTCGTCGTGACTCCCAGTGGCACCGGCGTCGAGTTCGTTGGCAAGAGCTACGCCGGCGAGGCCGCGGCAGCACAGATCTGTAGCTACGCGCTCGGGGTCCTCGACAAGGAGTCGCAGACCCTCAAGATTGTGCCCATCGCCTCTAACAAGGTTTCTTATCTGAAAAAAAGATCATTCTTTTCTGTTGTAGTTCATCTTAGTCACTAGATTAATGTTAGACGTTCGAACTACGGGTTTGGGTTCGAAAAGAAATCTTTTCCCAGAATTTGTTCGTGATGTGGTTTTAGTTACTTTTTTGCATTAGTGGGTCCTTAAAATTGGAGATTTTTGTAGATTATTGACATCGTTTAAATTTTTGTAGTAGACTTCTAGATTACCAGAGTTTAAGAAAACCATTGACTTGTTTTTCTTCAAAAATATTCAGATATCGGATATGCTGATCATGTTTTAGTTGAATGGCTTAAAATAATTTTTTGTGCAAGTAATCTACGTTGTTTAAGACCCTTAAATTAATTAGTGGTACTGATCGGTATATTTAGTAGAATCTTTATATTTTGTTGAAACAGACATTTGCTGTTTCTGGTTTCTAGCACATCTGATTTTTATTTTGTGCTTGCAATCTTGAAGGATCCTATGGTAGGCTGATTGGATCTTTCATTGCTATGTTTCTCAGTGATGCACCTAATATCTTTTTATCGAGTTCTGTATACTATGATGTGCGTATTTTGTTCAACGTATTGAAAGATGCATCTCGTTGTTACTTTTTCCCCCACCATACTTTATGTAAATTTGACATCTTGATGTCTCATTACTTAAAAATATCAGAGGATCCATAGTTGATATCTGTATGTTTGAGTATGTCTAACATGGAACTCCACAACAAAGGGAAGGTTCACGAATTACACAAAATAAGCATTTTATTGTTCATGCATCTGTGTCATGACTGCCGGAATTATTCGGGTTATGAGTTTATGATTTAAGTGATTAATGCAGATCTTCAGATTGGAGCCACGGTTGAAGATGAATCCTTCTGCTGATACAGAAGTTTCAGACGGTTTAGCTGAAGAGAGTATTGCCACAAGCAAAACAGAACTGAAAATCGTGGATCTTACTAGTCTTTATGGAACAAAGAAGGATAGGGACAAGGTAATGGCTTTTACCTTGGTACTTATTACCTAATATGCCATTTCATGTTTTGTGGATTCTTTAATATTTCAATTCCAGTGATTTAAAACCTCAATGTGCTTATTTAGGTATATTCCTTTTTTATCTACTTGGGTTATCTTGGTATAACTGTAGTATGTAAGTTTGGTCCCTAGAGTCTTGAGTTCAATTATATTTCACAGATGCCTAAGTCCGTACAAAGCAAGGAATATGCATCAGCCACTATTTACTGGTGCAAACATGAACTACTTGCAAACTGCTCAATTTCGAGTGGTCCATATGGTATAGGGCTTACTGTTGTTCATATGGTGGTAAGCCCTTTTTTAACCCTAAAAAGCCTTGTGCTGTTTGTCACCCATTAGTGGTACTCCTATCGTACTCTAATACATTTTGGTCCTCCTATTGCCCCCATTCTCCTCCTTTTCTTGCTTTGTCACCCACTCCTCTTATTCTTCAGCTTCTCCTCTTCTTTTCCTTCTCTTTTTCTCTTCCTTCCCCTTCTAGTAATGTGGTACTTAATGACATGTCTCAATTTGTCGGTTTCCTGTCGGGTCCATATCAGTCTAGCTGATGACCCGTATGAATCACAATTGTTGGTATAGAGTATTTGTTGTGAGACAAATATGTCTTTGTGCTGGTCTTTTGCACAATCATGGCACTTTCTGATCAACAAATAGCTAACAATGTCAGAAGGAAAAGAATTAGGCTTTATTAGTGGAAGGTACCTTGTGCAGGTCTAGCATCTTTCAAGTGATGGGAGGCACATCATCTTGACTATGTTAGCTATCTTGTCATTTTTTTTCAATGAGAAATGAGTCTCAATTGAAATCTACTTTGCTTTTCTAATATAATTTGTTACAGAAAACTCCATGGTAGCTGCTCAAAGTTTAATTGATTCGAGATTTGGAACTCCCTGACATAATTAGTTGTTGATCTTTTCATTTTTTTTTGTGGTTCATTTCGAAAGTTTTAGGATTCCATTTTTAGCTTGCTTCCAGGCTTAATAATTCACTTATATACTACATTTGATCTACATGGTGCTGAAGAAGCACCTTATCTTGCCCTCGTGTTTTGGTGCTCTATGATCTACCTCCTTTGAGAAAAGCTGTGTTTAGTTCTTGCATTTTAACAGAATGTAATATAAACTTTCTAAAATTTGAGGTGCAGGTATGATAAAGCTATTTCTTTAATAGCTGATCATGGAATGACTTCACTAGTAGCGAAAGCATTGTTTTATATTTTAACCAAATACCATATGCAGGATAACAAATGGAGGTCACTGGTCCAGCAACGAAATGATTCTTCAGCTCGTGACCATCTGGAGAACATTAATCTCAATGCTGATGGGGAAAGTCAGGTTCTTGAAGATACTTTAGAAACAACCTCTCGGAACATTCCACCGTATGATGCTTCTGCTGATACACCAGAGAAAGCATACCGTTTGGATGAGATTATTCCCAAAGGTGAAAGGGTTCACCTCCTGGATATTTTGGACGATTTACACTCTGGAACAGATATCCCTTCAAAAAGTTATCCAAGTTTTGTTTTTAATCGTATGCACAAACTAAGGGAGATTCAGGTGCATTATCTTGTTTCTTTGACCTTATTACTGAATATTATGCTTAATCATTTATTTCTTATTTTGATGTTGTCATATAACTTAGTGTGCTTTATTCCTTTACAATGATTGAGTGGATTCCGCTAGCTTCTTGTGTCTTATTTGGTTATATCATGCAAGGTTTTCCATATCGATCTGTATCGCTTGTACCGGTACGCAGATCGCTTGCTACCGAGCGGTACCACCAAAATCGACCGTCGGCGGTCGATTTCGAGAGAAAAAGGGAAGAAGAAGAAGAGGAAAAGAAGAAAGAAGAAGAAGAGGAGAAGAAGAATACCTGGCGCCGTCCTTGCCTGTGGGTCGCTTGTGGGCGATTTTTCTCTTGCGTGGGGAGAAAGATCGAGGTGACGTCGCCCCTTTTTTATCTTTTTTTAAAATATATTTTAATATTTTTAATATTATATAACATAATATAATATTGTATAATATTTTAATATATCGGGCGGTATTCATTGTGCGTATTGCTCGGTACTAGTATCGTACCAGTATCGACAAAATGTCGGTACACCAGTACGGACCGGTAAGTAAAACCTTGATATTATGCCTTTTATTATTGCATATGATCTCATTTAAGTTGCTCCATTTATTGTTTCAGGCCTATAGACAATTCTTATAAAATAATTAAGTAATTACATGACCTATATGAGCCAATACATAAATAAATTTAAAATAGAAGTTGCAGAACTTTCGAAAGCAAGGTTCGTAATTTCATATCATACTGACATATTGAGCTTTACTCGATATGTTACGGTACGGGCATATCGAGTGGTACAACTATATATATATATTACATAAAAATATATAATTAATATATATATATAATATAAAAAATAAAAAGGAGGCGTATTGTCACGGACTTAGCTGGTTTTTGCCTAAGTCATGCAACACTCTTGCGCCATCTGCAAAGGTTAGCCTCCCCAAAACCCCTTAATGTCCCTTAGGACCTACAAAAGAGAAAACGAGTAAGAGAAAACATTTCTCATAGGACTTTACAAGCTCTGAACGGTTGTACACAAAGGATCAAGGTCCATTACAGACCAAAGTCCTCACAAGTGCCTACATGACATAACTCGGATTTACAAGCCGAAACCGGCTGCAAAGGCTAACAAAACTGAGGCTGCCAAGCCTATTGCAAGCTCGCTACTTGCTGTACAAAGTATGTACAAAAACCGAAAGACACGGACAAGCATGAGCATTACATCAAACATCTTGTTTATATTTTTGTCCATGACACTCTCCCCTACTTATTCCTTCGACGTCCTCGTCAAAGCCGTTGTAGACGCTGCATCTCCTCACCTTTTGCTGGATCTTAAATCTTCTGCTTTGGCTGCAATACGCCTCTTGGCTCCCCAACTGCTCGTCATCGTTGTTGTTGAGTAGTCGAACTTTGATCCGCCATGCTGCTTCAACTCGCCAATGACTGATTCTGGTGTGGGGTCGATTGAGTTGTTCGTGGATTCTTGTTGGAGCTTTAACGAGCATCGCCTCGTAGATTTTGAAGTTTTTGAGGTCTTTCCTCCACAAAATTACCCATCAATTCTTCTTCAACATAGTTATCACTAAGGCTTGACTTACCAGTCTATTCCGGTACCGGTCGGTATGCACAATGCGTACCACCCAGTATTAAAATATAATATAATATTTTTTATAATATAATATTAAATATATAAAAATAAAGAAAAGGCGGCGTCGTCGAGGCATCGCCCGATCTTTCTTCCCGCGGAGACACTTCGCCTCCTCGTGGAGAAAGAGCGATCATGCGTAACCCGCGGCGATGACGACGCATGGGCCTCGGCGAGGTATTCTTTCTTCTCCTCTTTTTTTTTTCTTCTTTTCCTCTTCTTCTTCCCTTTTTCTTCCTCAATCGATCATCGACGGTCGATTTCTCTCTCAATCGACTGTTGACGGTCGATTTCTTCTTCAATCAGTCGCCCGACGGTTGAAATCAATCGTCGATGGTCGATTTTGGCGGAACCGCCGATGGCGTCCGCGTATCAAGAATCGACAGATGGTATGTCCGTCAGATTCTAAGAAGGTCGAAATTGCAAACCTTGGTTGTCACTTCCAAGTAGGTTTGCATCACTTCCGCTTTCGATTGATATTCTGTTGGGAAGTAAAGCGGATAATCTACTATCATTAGCACTGATCATCATTGGTGAGGATTTGATAATTTATCTTCCATTATATTTCTTTGAAGGGTCATGAAACTTGTGTAGAGCTCCTCTGCTTAGATAAATAAGAGAACAGGGGTACTCAGTTTCACTCATTCCCTTTGAGTTGAGAAGGCAAGATTACTTGATTTCGTCTGCTTCTTCGAGATAAGAGAATTAGGGTACTTAGTTTTGCTCATTCTCTTGAGTTGAGAAGGCAAAGGTTACTTGATTTCGCTCGCCTCTCGATGTTGTACTTCATGCATTGAGCTCGTTATTAGCTTTCGCTCATTCTTTGCTCACACTTCCGAAGCACCCGAAATGTTTGCACTCCTTGTGTTGACTTAGCTATTGTAATTCACCTTCCTACTGCCATCGAACTTTCGGAATGCAAGGTTTGCAATTTCGACTTATACCGTCCGGTATATCGGATGGTACATACTGGTCCGCCAGGTTATCAGTATGCGGATCGTCCATTATCGGGCGATTCCGTCAAAAATCGACCGCTAGTGGTCGATTTCGACCATCGGTGACCGATTGAAGAAGAAATCGATCGTCGGCGGTCGATTGAGAGAGAAATCGATCGTCGGCAGTCGATTGAGAGAGAAATCGATCGTCGGCAGTCAATTGAGGAAGAAAAAGGGAAGAAGAAGAGGAAAGAAGAAAAAAAGAAGAGGAGAAGAAATAATACCTCGCCGAGCGCCGT
Source organism: Ensete glaucum (assembly GCA_021527575.1). Lineage (NCBI taxonomy): Eukaryota > Viridiplantae > Streptophyta > Magnoliopsida > Zingiberales > Musaceae > Ensete > Ensete glaucum. The sequence continues at coordinate 17,477,210 of CM038555.1, read as the reverse complement.
CACCATCCGCGGGTCGCCCATGCCCACGACCGTTTTTTCTCCCGCGCGAGGAGACGGAGCGTCTCCCCGCACTGGGAGAAAAATCGAGGCGACGTCACCCATTTTCTTTTTTTTAATATTTTAATAATTTAATATATAATATAATATTATTAGAAAAATATTATATTATATTTTAATATCGGGCGGTATGCACTGTATATGTCTCGGTACTAGTATCGTACTCGTACCGACAATATGCACAGTGCATCGATACGGATCGATAAGTTAAACCTTGCCGGAATGCAAGAAGTTTTGGTCGAAAAGAGCAAAATTTTACCCTAACTTGGAGTCCCCCAATTTGGAGTAAGTTTTTTGATAGTTCTGGTTGCCTCTGGGATTGTACCATCTTCTCCATCATCTTTGTCGTCTACTCCTCTGAGTAAAAAAGCACCACGTACGACCAACGCTCTCCCTCCATGAGAGTAAGGGATCGATGACTCCATGGAAATCCCCCTTCTGCGGTACCATGGCACTTTGCCAAGCTTATGGCCCTACTATCCGTAGCTTTGCACTTGCGTCCCTTTCTTTGCGATCAGTAGATCCGCCTATGCGGCACTGTGGCACTCCTCCGTGTCCACCTCCTTTCTAATCGACTCTTTGCTTTTGGGTAGCTGAGCCCCTACGGACTCGTCATTGCTTCCTCGCCCCTTTCAACCACCCGCTTTAACACCCTTGTGTTCTCTAAGCAATTTCCTTTGGTCGATGGGAAGACAAACTGCAACTCTCATGCATGGCCTTCACCATCTTGTTGCAGGGTGCGGTTCGACCACCTGCTGTAACACCTTTGTATTCTCAAGGCACTTTCCCTTGGTCGATGGAAAGACAAACTGCAGCTACCATGTATAGCCTCTGCCATCTTGTTGCAGGGCTTGCGTCGATTCTGTTCTCCTTAGCTTCCTTGGTAGCAATGTTCGCTTACTTGGCCTTGTCCTCTAACTTGTCGGGCTCCCTTAAGCGAATATAAGCACTGAAGTAGTCTAACTCTCCAGTCGCTCCGATCATACCTCTGTATGATCAAGTCCCCTCCATGGGACTCACTGGTACTTGCAATCTAACTTCTCCTTCGGTGGTACATAACCTCTATATACTGATGACCAAGGCTTTCATCCGATATAAGATTCGATGCACATACACGGAAGACCTGCCTCTGCGGTGCCATGACATTCACTCCTTGAATCCATAGTACTTGCCATTGTGTTGTTCACCGAAGTGGAGCTTCCAGTAGCTCCTGATCAGACCTCCGCATGATTATGTCCCTCGCGAGACTTATCTTGTAAGTGTTATATTGCCATGGACCATTCCATCATGATTCGTTGCACATGTCGCCTCTTGGTGACATCTCCATTGCATTCGGATTCTTGTGTGATAAACTCATACTATGATTTTTCCACGTGTGGTCTTTGCCAGCACATCGTAGGGCCTCCACCACCTCCGATTGTGTTCGTTCTTTTGGTAATTCACTTTCGCCCACCCATTCTTGGGTCACATCCGGACGAAGCATCGCTCTATAACAGTCTGATGCCTAGTAGCTCTCGAAGTCCCCCGACTTCGCTAAAATTAGTGCATCATTGTCTGGATCCTGGGCCTTTATCCCCCACAAGCACAATCTCTGTTGTGCACCACTTTCTTCATGACAACTCTAATGGCAGCACTGTGGCATATTCTTTAAGAGTGCCTGCCTCTATGTTCTCTTGCCCTGTGCTAAGGCTTTCTGATCTCAACTTTGCCTTCGCAAGTTGAATCACCTTAGTTCCTCTGTCAAATGCTTCTCTGAGATAAGGTGCATGTGCCTCGAAGCTCCCTTTGTCTTTGACACCATAAAAAATGAGTCCGCCCCATCAGAACGAAGAACTCATGGAATGATATAATCTCACTCTTGCCTTTACAAGATTTCATGTCCTTGACCTCTGTCCAAAGAAAGCTCTGTGCTTCCGCTCTATGTTTCCATCTTCTATGTCGACCTCCTTCATACGGCTTAGACGCTTCACCAAGTTCCACCTAAGTTGCTCCGCCTCTCGATTTGCATTGAGTTGATGGTGGCTCTCATGCTCATCATTCCACGAGTCTGCCCTCCGTTAAGTTCAATTTCCACATCGACTCTAAGTGTGACTTCGTATGATGTTGCCATTGTCGCTCCCCCACTTGATCTCGAAATGCATCCACCAATGCATTACCTCATTCGAGATCATGCAACGACTTCTCACTGCTCGCTCGATCTGTTGAGCTTAGTAGAGATATTGTCTTGAGATACTCTTCCTTGATATGTGCAGTCCGCTGCACATGATTCTCCCTCCAGAGAACCAGGACCTATCCCTCTTCGATATTTGTCATGTTGGAGCAACTTTCTTCTTTGTATTCTTCCCTCTGGAAGTTTCAGAGATCACCATTCCCTTGGACTACTACGTCTTACTGAACAATCTGTGCATTATTCTGCTCTCACAAATGCGCTTGTTAGATTGCGACTCTTCTCCAGTAAAGCTCCCGCTGCACCCTTCAAGGCCTAGCAACGTGCTGAACTTGTTGCACACTTCAGTCTCCTATAAACGTATCCATTCCATGCCGAAGAGAAAGTTTCAGTGCTCCATGGCGTCGAGTCCCGGTCAACTTGGGATGTCCACGAATACTTTATCGTCCACATACAAGCCCTTGCATGAGTACCAAATTCTTCGAGTTAGCAATTCCCCTCACCTCTGTGAGTTTTGCATAACTCTTTCGGTCGTTGAGCAACGCATCCTACTTTGCACGGTCTTATCTTTTACCAAGCGCCTCGCTTGCCTTGAGCACCGTCAAGTTTGGTTGCCAATGTTGAGCCATAGCTCTAACTTAGCCATCCCAACCATTGTGCACTACACATTCTCTCTAGCTTGCTTGTCCTCGTGGTGTATCTCGCGCAAAGGGTTGGCCATTCTTCTGAATGTCAATCAAGGATGCTCACTCCTCTGAGCGACTTCTTTTCCTACATCCCATGTCCGTTTCTCCCAAACGATCGCTCGCGTTGGTTGCCCTCCACGCAGCCCAGCTAGGTCCCCCACGTTTGTATGACAAGTGTTTTTGCATGTGCTTGTCTCGCTCTGATATCATAATGTCACGAACTTAGCTGGTTTTGCCTAAGTCATGCGGCTCTCTTATGTGTCTATCCGCAAAGGTCAGCCTCCCTGAAACCCCTTAGGGTCCCTTAGGACCTACAAAAGAGAAAACGAGTAAGAGGAAGCATTTTCCACGGGATCCACAAGCAACCACTTTAGAAAACACTATATATAGCCAAGACAAATTACACTCATGGATTTTACAAGCTCTGAACGGTTAGACACAAAGGATCGAGGTCCATTACAGACCGAAGTCTCCACAAGTGCCTATATGACACAACTCAGATTTACAAGCCACAAAGGCTAACAAAACTAAGGTTGTCAAGCCTACTGCAAGCCTGCTACTTGCTATATATGTACAAAAACCGAAGGACATTAACAAGCATGAGCATTACATCGAACACCTTGTCTATATTTTTGTTTGCGATAGTACATTGCCTTAACGATGTCGCCTCCTCTTCTCCTTGTCGCCTCAGACGAGGAGAAGAACGTGATCTTCTCCTCATTTGTGTTGTTCGGCGAAGATGTCGAAGGTCGTTTTCGACCTTCGACAAAGAATGCGGCGAATGCCACAGGCGTCTTCGGCCTTCGGCGAAGAAGAAGTTGAGTCGTCGCCTTGTCGTTACCTCCTGGATCGGGAACGTCGAGAGAGGGCGGCGTTGGATCGGGACGCGTTGAGGTTCTCCCGATTCTCCCTCCTCTCCCTTTTCTTTGAGCGCTTTCTCTTTCTTCTTCCTTCTTCCTCGACGCTTCTTCTTCCGTCGCCCTAACCAGACTACAGCTAGGTTGATACCGTCGGTAGCGATAGTGATGGTCGAAATCGACTGTTTCCAACCTGTTTCATGGGGCGGAAACAACCTCGTATCGTCCAATACGGGCCTAGATCAACGGTATTGCCCGATAGCAGGCGGTCTGCATACCGGTCTGCTGGCGGATTGGTACGTAGGTACAATTCGGTTTTGTAAACCTTGTTTGAAAGTATGTTTTTACTTTTCCAACTTGATTCTCATGCAGTAATTTAAACAACTCATGGAGTATAATGTCAAGCAGTGTCATAATGAAGTCATGTGACAGGCTACTTGGTTCTTCTTTAATAAGCCTAGTTCATCAAGGTAAAAAAATTGATGTACTTGATTTTTTGCAGTTTAGTTTGAGATGCCAAACCCATAATACAAACTGGCAAAAAAATTTTTGATAGATTTTACAAAAGTGTTATACAACAATATGACCCATTGTTCACTTTGAAAAGGGAAGCCTACCTAACCAACAGCTCCCTATTGTTGAGGGAGGCATATTTTTTTTTTTGTTATAAGGTGAAATCCTTGTGAACATAAAGCTAGGGAGCACATGAGAAATACCTGCAAATTTTTTCTTCCTTTCATGTTCATCGCATATGTATCCATGCTTCTAGTAGATGGTACATTCTACTAAAAGGAGTTAGAGACTCATCAAAGGAGGTGTTTACTTGCATAAGCACTATTGTTTTGCTGTGAACCATGAAAATCAGGATTTCCTAAATTTGGGTATTTTTACAAGATAAAATTGAAGTCCTCCAGTGTGCAACTTGAGCATATACTCATGCAGAAGGCATCTACTTTATAATTACTTGCTGTGTCCAGATTTTTCTCTCAGTGAAGTCGAGAGCATATGTGCAACATGTCTTTTCTAGTCATTCAGCATTCTTGGTGCTTAAAATGTATTGTTGCTTATTGAATGTAGACTTCAGTTAAAACTTTAGAATCATGTTATCAAGTTTCTAGGGAGGAAATGGTCATATGAAGTAAGCAAGTAATTGTAATCAATGGCATCACCAATCTGCCAAATATACACACTTCACAAAGAGAAGAAAGTTCAATTAAATGAAATGTGACTGTTTCTCGATCAACTTATTTTGTTATTGTACCACAAACAATCTTTTTTTCTAGAAAAGCTAATGTTTCATCTTGTGACATTTACAGGATGAGAAAGAGAGAGAGAAACTGGCTTGCATATTCTCATACATCTCTCATCTTCAAAATTTTTGGGAACGAGCACGCCCTTCTCGGCATTTTAAGTTCGCCTCTCACGACAAATCCACCGATCACTGCAAGATTCCTCGCGTTGTTTATCAGAAGCTGCTGAGGATGTTTTTGGATCGGGAATCAAATGTGCTATCAACAGAGAAGAATGAACTTCTTATTGGGCACATCCTGGTGCTCACACTTTTTGCTGATTGCTTCCAAACAGACCCATCTGACATTGCAAGAGACTTGAAGATGACTGTCCAGACTCTAAAACCATACTATCAACAACTAGGATGTAAAATCTTTCGGGAGTCCCCTTCTGCACCCATGTTTATGATTCTCAATGCTCCACTGCAGTTCCCAGAGATAAGGAGGACCCGGAGAAGGAAGTAGCCATCCAAATTACCACCGGTACCATGATGGAGGATGAGCATTTTCATGTATCTTTTACAAGGGACAGGTTTTGCTATCTATATGTAGTAAGAGAAGGATGCTCGCAGAGTCTTTTTGCTGCTATCAACAGTGCCTAGTCTTTTTCTTTTGGTTTCCTTGCTGCTCAATTGAATGTGTTCTGAGATGCAAGGGCTCGTCTCTGTGCTCAATTGATACGTTATCTTAAAAGGCTTGTGAGAAGGCTATTATTAAATTGGCGGCTTTGCATATATTTGATTGGTTATAAGACCGACGACTGCCTCGAGACCACAACCTTCATTTTTGTGGCTACACATTCTCTTTCATTGTGGGAGATCTTTTTTGCATTGCTGAATGCTAACGTTGACACACCACACTGGACAATGATTTGTATGACTCGTTATATGACATTTCTGTGATTCTTCATAATATAATTAAAGTTTCCATGTTCATCCAAGTCTCTGAGCTCAAACCCATTTCAGGTATTTTTGTTCAAAATCCAGCTATATGCCCTACAAGTTAAAAGTTCATTTCCGCGAGCCCTCGTATGGTTAAATATTCATTCACATTACATGAGCAAATAAGTTAGCATTTAGTGTTTTTTTTTTTTTTGTCTCTTTACAGTTTATTAAAATAAGTATCATATTGAGTTATCTCAAATGACAAGTACACATTATGATTGCTGTTTTCTAATGATATAACATTACCCTTTTTTAAGCAATGAGTAAGCTTTTATTTTTAGCTAGCTGGCATCTTCATATAGAATTAACTATACCAATATAATGGTGAATTTGAACTAATTGAATGTTTGTATGTTTGTAGCTAGCTAACACCGTTATGTTAACATTAACCTTACCAATATATTGGTGAATTTGAACTAATCAATGTTGGTTTATTTTTTAACATGAACAACGATGCCGCTAATGCCAGTTGAATTAATGCTCTGATACCTAATTATTCTCTTTAGTAACTTAGTGTTAAAATGATTTGGTTGGAATTAGTGCAGACCTGTTTTCTACTGAAAAAAAGAATATCCGAGGATTTAATTGGAAATTTTGCTGTGTGGCGCCGTCTCTCACAAATGTGCCACCGTCCAAATGCCTATTTATTTAGGCGATCGAGTAATCCTGAAACATATCAAGGGTGACGTGGTCCCTCACGTATCACCCGGACAGTTCTTAGGGGTGTGATTCAGCACGTCTGGGCAGCATGTTCCACGCTTGCGCTGCAAGTCAAAGTTGTACATCTCGCGATATATGGCGGCGATCGGCCAAGAGATGAACTGTCGACCGTCCACTGCCCATCGGACGGACGATACTTCACGAGAGGCTTCCTTTTGTCTGCTGTTCCCTTATATTTTGGACTGTGCCGTGCGGCTGGAGGAGCTGCCGCCGATTTATAACGCAGGACAAGCCGAACGGAGGGGAGCGGGAGCGGGAGCGGGAGGAGAGCAGAGTGCCATGGCTCCCGAGCCCGAGGACGAGATCAACGAGAAGAATCCTCGCCCTCTTGACGAGGACGACATCGCCCTCCTCAAGACCTACGTGAGCCCCTTCCTCTCGTCCTCCTCCCCCTCCCTCTCTCTTCGTTCTGCAATCTAATCTTCGATCCTTCCTTCTCCCCTCTCTCTCCGGGTCCAAGATCGTTTTTTTTTTTGTCGGTTTCGTTTTCGAGAAGCTCTGCTGTCAGGTGGTGCGAGTTAGGGCTCCTCCTCTTCTGTCCCTTTTTGATCTGTCATATAATCTTCGATTCCTTGTCCTCCTGTTTCTTATATTCGGTTTTGGTGTGAGTTAGGGGCTCCTCCTTTGCCATTCTTCTTTGAGATTTCCTATCTTCGTCTCTACTTTTCTCTCTTCCAGTCCTTAAATCTCTTCCATCCGTCTTTAGGCCGTCATGTAATCTTCAATTCCCCTGCTCTCGACTCTTCTTGTATATCTTCGAGAACAAAGATCGATTTTTTCGTTGGATTTTTATTCCTCAGGAAGTTCTAGGGTATCCCGTTCCATCTTACTTGGATCTGTCATGTAACAACCTTCAACTTCCCCTTCTATTGTCTCTTCTGTTCCTCTTTCCGAGTCTAAGATTAATATCTTGGATCTTCTTTCTTGTTTTGTTTTTTGCTGCCCGCTCTTGATTTTTAGTTATTTTGTTATTCTGAAATGTGGGCTGTATTGTGTTTGCTTAACCATTACGATGCTTTTCTCTTTCCCATCTCGCCCAGATTTTCCATTTGACTTCGCGTCATGTCACCTTCAGCTGTAGGGAATTTTTTCCGGAATCTGCATTCGTTATCATTTCATGGTTTCCTTCTTCCACGTCAGCTTCTTCAAGCTTCTTGCTTTATCAATTTGCATGCTAGGTTCAAGCTGCTGTTTTGTTTACCTTGGCTTGTGGGATACCCTTGTTTTGGATGGTTGGCCTTAGTTCTCCAGTTCCTGATATGTCTGATATTTTTGATGGCAGGGTCTGGGGCCTTACTCTACAAGCATTAAGAAGGTCGAGAAAGAAATCAAGGAATTGGCTAAGAAAGTTAATGATTTATGCGGTATGTTTGTAAATTGAAGGTTTTGGCTTAATTATAGATTTGCACTTCTATTCCGCACACCTTACTCTACAAGCATTAATGATTTATGTGGTATGTTTATATAAGAAAAAAATCACCGGAGTGTGGACTTTGTTGACAAAGCCTTTTCAGTTTCCTGTAATCACTAATTATCACTATTATATGCTTTTTTGAGCGGTTATGTTATAAAGTGCTTGATTTAGACTGGAAATGGAGTGAACTAGGAGCTTTATAGTTATGCTACAGTCTTAAAATTGTTGGTTGAATGATAGAAAGGTAGAATGCTTAAGTAGAAACATGACGTGTCAAGGTCAAATGCAAAAGCGAAGCTACACAGAAACATGTCATATTAAGGTAAATTCATTTGTAAGCATGTCACAAATTGATTTTATAGCCAATGGTTATCAAATCTCAGATTACTTAAAATTATTGATTATGAGTCTCACAAGAGAACGAAGACATGCTAAAACTGAGTAATTCTAGTTTCATTGAGTGAGCAGGTTAGTAAATGTTGATAATTTCACAATTTAACAATGAAGCAAGTTCTGATGCATGGTTGAACTTGTAAAGTAATGAGCAATTGAATGGGTATTTGACTCCATTGTGCATGATGGGCATAACCATGATTCGTCTTATTGGTCCTTACCAGTGTACTGACCAGTTGTTGGTATGGTGTGTATTGATTCATACTGACATGTCGACACATGGTATGGCACTGACATATTGATATGTAACACCTATACCAATATGTACCACCCATATTGGGCGGCATGCTATGGTACAGTGAACCTTGGGCATAACTAAGTTATAATAAACCTATGAATCATAATGTAAATTGTTAAGACCCCCAAGTAGTTGTCCCATTAAATGAATATGTTATAAAGAATCAGTTAAGATGGTATTTGTTTTGTTTGGAAGAATCTTTAGTGTTTGGTGAATCAAGATATTAGATTCTCAAATTAGTAACTAGAGAGTCCAAGATATGTAAGATCTAAGCTATTTGAGAATAGAGTATTAAATTTTCTGCACCATATAGGAACTATCAGTAGAAAGGATAAAATTTGGACCAATATAATGGAAATTGTTCCTGTAAATTGTTCCTGTGGTTAATATGCTTTGCACATTAGCTGGTCGAGGCATTATATAATGGTCTTCAATATGACCTTTGTTTTTTGAATGGTGGTTTCTCGTCAAATATATCTGCACAAGCTTCGCCTTAGTATGACTTTTTTTGTACATTTGGTTTTTTTTAAGGCTTCTCTTGCTTTTTAGCTTTTTATTAACTCCTGCAAATTTGTTTGGTTTCAACTTTTGAACATATACAAGAACTTAATTTCATCTTGGTGTAGGACATGATGTGAAAGGTTTACCACCGAGAGAGAGAGAGAGAGAGAGAGAGAGAGAGAGAGAATACCTGGACTTTGATTCATTTTGTACCTAGAGTGATAAATGTCAAGACAATGGAAGCACACAATATTGTTCAAGACTCATTGTGGCTTTAGTAGCGCACCTGGGGATTAAAGTCCCAAAGTTGCACATAATGGTGTGAGAAAAGAAAAATAAAAAAGTGTTTTTTTTGGGTCAAAACTCATTACCCAATATATAAACATCCAAATTCACATTGATATATAATCTTCTCTTTGCACGAAAAAGAATTTATTGGTATTATCGTCCTTCTTTGCATCAATTAAACCTAAATATTTTTTGTAGATGTTTGATATTTTCCCCTTCAAGACAACCTAAATAGGTAATGCAGAGACACAAAAAAGTTATGTGACAACTTATTACATGCCAATCTAGGCTTGTATCAAGTATGCCAACCCAATCCAGTTGATTTCAAGGTTTAATCATAAAGACACCATCAAAAACAACCATAATTTGTTGGAATCAGTTGATTCCATGTAGAATCAGATACTTTAGGTTGATTTCTGCAATCTGTTACTAAACCGTGGAGGTTGGCTGCTGGAGGAATCACCACCTCTCTTTTATTAAACATACCAGCTGTTGATGTGATCACTGCTTTCTCTTTCCCACTATATTTCTTCAAAAATTTTTTTTGCCATTTTATTGATTTTATTTGCTTATATATATGCCATATGTTGTTATTATAATTTTTATACTTATGTTCTTAATATTTTCTGTACAATTCTTTTAAAAAGAAATTTGTTCAATTTTTGACCACAACTATCTTATTTAAGAAACCACAATCCCAATTCTTAGCGGATCATGCACAAAACCTTGGATTCTGTCATAGCCACAAGTAGAACCTAATGGTAATTTATTTTCCTATCACAATAGTCTTTGTTTTGAAACTCATTCAACTATTCTGTTTGCTTTTGTGTCGTAGATCTCAATATTTTTGTTATTGTTGTCAATTCATTTTAGCCTTTTAAGGCCATTAGATTGGTACTAGTTGTAGCACATTTTGTTTTATATTAATTAAATCCATCACCACCTACCGAAGTGGAACTATTGTGGCATTGTTGTTCCCTATACTTAAGGAATAATGATTCAGTCATACTGGGAGAAGGTTGATGCTGATAATTTTTTAGCTACATGGGCTAGTCTATCATGATACTAGTGACACAGTGAATTTACAATTGGCACATAACTGCTGGTTTGTTCTCTTAGCACACAATCTAGAGAGAAACAGATATACACACAAGGAGGCAATTGTTACTCTTGATGGAAGTTCAATTTTTGTGGTGAACATTCTTATATACAAACTATCTATCGATGACATTTTAAAATTACAATCATTACTTAACTACCATCCTTTTAGGATACCATTGACGTCAAGCGAATCAACCTAATTCATCTTTCACAACTTTTTTAAATGAACACAGAGATCTTTTTGGATTCTTTTGACAAGCAGGTAATGTTGAAATTGCCACAAGGCCAGGTGGTTTTCATATTCTCAGTTTGAGACATATTGATCCACTATTATACTCCTTTATAATTGAACCGCGTTTATGACAAAAAAAGTTCACATTATATTTGACTCTCTTTTGTTTGATGATGCTTTCAAGTGTTAGAGAAATGGGATAGTCTAAATTTTTCATTAGCTAAACTATATTTGAACAATCAAATTTGTCTAACTCAACCATACTGCTTGTTAATTTTATTGTGTTTTTCTTTAATTGAAAAAGCACAAATCAGTCAGTGTTACAACAAACGAGAAATACAAAAGGCTTGCAAACTCTCAGAAAAGAATCAGCATACACTTCATAGAAACTACAATAATCTTGCTGCATCCTGTGAATAAGAATCCAACAAATGATAGTGTGTGTATCAGTTGGTAACACCATAATAACTAGTAGAAAAGCCTTAGGTGGATCTCCTCTGGATGTATTGAGGCCAGGTTTTTTGTGCATACTTTAGCACTCTTTTAATCTTTCCACTTCTGTTCACCTCATGTAGACAAACATTGACTGTTAGAAGTGTTGCCTGCTCAAATTACTAATAATCTGGTACTACTATGTTACATTCTGTTCGTGTCCTACCTAATTGTTTTGTTTTGAATTGTGTCATACTGAATTATAAGTTATATTATGGAGGCTCATCTGCAATGGGTTCTTATTTTAATTCTAGTCTTGATGAAATAGCAAAGCTTGTTTGAGTTTATAATAATTAATTACATTTTCTTATAAATAATAGGAATTAAGGAGTCCGATACTGGTTTAGCTGCACCAAGCCAATGGGATTTGGTCTCTGACAAACAAATGATGCAGGAGGAGCAACCACTGCAGGTGGTTATATTTCTGTGGATATTATGTTTTTTTCTTTTTGTTTATTTTGTGTTTAGGTGAGCTATTCATTTCTTTTGAAGGTTGCAAGGTGTACAAAGATTATCAACCCAAACACGGAAGATGCCAAATATGTGATAAATGTCAAGCAAATAGCTAAGGTAAAATTTGACACTTGTAGGATTCAGATATCTGAGTTAATGTTGACAGTTAATATATATGTGGGGATGTCTTTGTCATATGCAGTTTGTGGTAGGGCTGGGAGATAAAGTCTCACCCACTGACATTGAAGAAGGGATGCGTGTAGGGTAAGAAATATCTTTTCCTATGGATTTTGTGAAGCTATTGATGTTGTTATTGTTTTTAGCTGGCAGAACTATAAGTCAATAAAAATGATGATATAAGTGATTAGTGTGCAGTTGATGTAAGAAGTTACAAATCATCTAGGTAAATGGATGTCAGAGAGGTGTCGTCGTAGCTTTATGTTAGATTGAGTATGTAGTTAATTGAATCTGTAGGAGAATTTTTTGGAAGGTTCACAGGCATAATGAATCTTTAGGCCTGTACCAGGGTAGTACAGCAATTAGCTACCTTCTAGAACTGTTATAAACTCTGATTTCATGTTGTTTAGCACCTGGTGCTAAAGCGTACTGGCAACTTTTGATGGATAAACAAAGAACACTGGATCTTTTTGTAATGGGGAAGAATGTTGAGAGTAACTCTGTAGCGGTACTGGTGTTGTTTTGAGAGCACTAATTAATTAAGAACAATAACCTATCTTTCTTTGGATTAAGGATGAAAGATGAACATCATCTTTGCCACATGGGCAGCTTCAGGTAGTACAGCATCCTTTTGTCAGTTGATGTACAAAACCAATGTAAACCATGGTTATTGGATTTTGATGTAAACTCCAGTTGTGTTCCACTTTTAACGCTCTCAATTTTTCTGGTGGAATGATCAGAGATATCGAGCTATAAAATTCAAATAAAGATGTTATTGGAGAGTTAGCTTTTAATATCATAAAGTTTATCATGCACCTTACTAGGAGATTTTGGTTGTTTCCATATTTTCAGAAGTGCACACATTTAGATCACAATTATTAGAAATGTGGCCTCTGAATTTTAATTTATTTTTTTACTTTGAATCACATCTAAGATCTTATGTAAGCAAACAAAACGTTTGTTTTGCATGAGTGTAGACAATTCTTGTACAATGGTGCTGGGTTTCTGCCATTCTGTGGTATGGTTCCAGAATTACCCATGCTAGAAAATGGAAACATTCTTTTGTGGAAAATTGTTGCTAGTTTGCCAAGGGGATTCAGATCATGGTATAAAAGTGTCTTTCTGTGTAATAGTATTTGCATGGTCAATTTGGTAAGGTGACAAATATAGCTTCTCAATTCGTCCATCATCTTTTGTCATTTTGCAAAGTAGAAAGGACTGGCTTTCTGATATCGTTCTAGGGTAAGATTCAACTATTTAATGTCATACTGCATGCATTCTCATTCATCTTTTATTCTCAGTGTTCCTTTGTTGCCGCTGGTAAGAATACATTTAGGCTTCTCAATCCTTTATGGATATCACATTTATTCTCTTTCTGATTGCAGAGTTGACAGGAACAAGTACCAGATTCAAATTCCCTTGCCACCAAAGATTGATCCAAGTGTTACAATGATGACAGTTGAGGAGAAGCCTGATGTTACATATAATGATGTTGGTGGATGCAAGGAGCAAATTGAGAAGATGCGAGAGGTGTGCATGAGCTGTTTGTTGACCTTTTTTAGGGTTAGCTTATTTATTGATGTAGTTGTAGCATATGAGATGCATTTACTAGGAGGAAAATCTCATATATAATTTCATTTGTAATTTGTGTGTTTAAGCCCGATTGACCTGACTAGGCCTATTGGTTGTCAGCTTGCACACCAGTATCTTGATATTCTTTGTTCATCTGACTTTTCTGTAGGTTGTGGAACTTCCTATGCTTCATCCAGAGAAGTTTGTCAAATTAGGTATTGATCCTCCAAAAGGTGTTCTCTGTTATGGTCCCCCGGGAACTGGCAAAACTCTATTAGCTAGGGCAGTAGCCAACAGAACAGATGCTTGCTTTATTCGTGTCATTGGGAGTGAGCTTGTTCAAAAATATGTTGGAGAAGGGGCTCGGATGGTTCGTGAGCTTTTTCAGGTTGTCAAATCTTCCTGAGTAAACTGCCTTCTCTTTTTTCCATCCTTGAGAGCTCACACTCTTTTGTGCTCTATTTGTTGGTCTTCTATAGACTTGTTTGTTAAATTGTTCTCTTATTATAGATGGCACGCTCAAAGAAAGCATGCATTGTCTTCTTTGATGAAGTTGATGCTATTGGTGGAGCTCGGTTTGATGATGGGGTTGGTGGTGACAATGAAGTTCAGCGCACAATGCTTGAAATTGTTAATCAGCTTGATGGTTTTGATGCCAGAGGAAACATTAAAGTTCTAATGGCTACCAACAGGTATACTATTTAATTTGGATTTGCCTTTTTATATCACTTCGAAATGGCATCTAGGCCACAGCTTAAGTTATGAGCATTTTTGGTGTCTGCATTTTTATCTCTGCAATAGATTAACATAGGGATAATTTCTGTAGTACCCTGCAATAAATTCAGAATATCATTTTTATCTCTTTAAAATCTCTAATACCAGTCAGATATGCTACTTTTAATCTCAAGTTATTCTTGTCATTGGCTTTATTATTATGGCCAGCCTTAACCTGGCCAGAATATCATGTTTATAGCTAAGTCACTTATGTTTATGGTAAAGCATTTAAACATGTCCATTTTATGTTGCCTTTGATGTATGCCCACAAGGCAAGTTGGAAGTCTAAACCATTGTTACATCAAGTCATTCACATCAATGAACTGCAACTTTTTCAAATTTTGCATTGGGTTTCTTTAGATGGGGAGCAAAGTCCCTTTGCAGGGTGACCGTCAGATACAAACAGTCTAGAGAGAGAATTTAACCTTTGTGACATCATTGTTATTTTAATAACATTTGCAGGGCAATGCTTGATATTTGCAACTTTGAAGGGACCACTAGGATATTATACTACACTGCATGGGTACACCACAATTTTCTCCATGAATATGATATTCATTATTCCATCATTTATTTCAAATTGATATCTGAGCTAGCGAGCATGTTTATTCTTTCTGACAGCGTCTGGCATCTGATGGATATTATGAGTTCTTCATCTCTGATGTATATGCTATGGTTTTTGGAGGCATCTGATGGCAACATATTTTGGTGTTGAACTCCTTGGTTTTTCAACAGTGAAATTGTTTTTTATTTTTAAATTGTTAATGTCCTCATTTCCATCCGGTTGATAAATTTGTCTATTTGCACTACATTAGTGGTTGTTAATGCTTTAACAATTGACTTGGTAATTGTCTTTACGTTCTCAAAAACCTGTGAGCAACAAATCTTGCACCTGATATTGCTAGAAGTACAAGCTTAAGTGGAGTCTAATTGTTTTAGCATGTTTGCTATGAAACAATGCAGGCCCGATACCTTAGACCCTGCACTGCTGCGTCCTGGACGGTTGGACCGTAAGGTTGAGTTTGGTCTACCTGATCTGGAGGGCCGAACACAGATATTCAAGATCCACACCAGGACAATGAACTGTGAGAGGGACATCCGGTTTGAGCTTCTTGCCCGCCTCTGCCCCAATTCGACTGGTGAGGAAATGCCCAATTTTCTAGTAATAAAAAAATTATTTTGATAGATTTGTTTTATGAAAGCTTAGGTGGATGTTTATGGTAGCCATTTTGGATCATTCTCTGATGAAATTACGTGCTCTAATCGGAGTCTTTTTGATACTGATGATGTCTGTTGTCATTTTGGTTCTATTTGAAGGGGCTGATATAAGGAGTGTTTGCACGGAAGCCGGGATGTACGCAATCAGAGCGCGGAGGAAGACTGTTACAGAGAAGGACTTCCTCGATGCAGTGAACAAAGTCATCAAGGGTTACCAGAAGTTCAGTGCAACACCCAAGTACATGGTCTACAACTAAACATCGACTTCCTCCAAGTGATCTAAGACAAACTGTTCGTCCACACCATGAGAGAGATACGTGCAAGATGTCGTATAATTACTTTAATTTTTATTATTTCATCTAATGAAGGATTAGCTGGTGCCTGTTTTGTTTGCAAACCATTTGTTGTGGACTTTCGGCTACTTTTGATGTTGAATGTCGTGTTCTTATGTTCCATGAGCATGTATACGTATTGAAGCCTGGGTTTTCAATATCGGTATCATATCTCTTCCTTGTCAAGTGCAGCTATACATGTCACTCTTAAAAACTCTCGGATATTGAAAGAATTGCTCCGTTAAAATGTTTGGTTTTAGGGTAGCAATCTTTGTCCTTGCGATCCATCTGAATTATATATTCAATATCGTTTTGGGATATCATTGAGGAAACCGATCAGGAAAGCATCTGCATTTTGCTCGACTCCCTGGAGGGAGGTAAGTTTTTGCCCTTTTCATCAAAATTGAGAGAAAAAAAAAGAAGAGAAACATAAAACACAGTACAAGGATGAAGTTTTGATTCAATATTCCTTGCCACCGGTGGAATCAAACCATCAGACTCATGTCTTTGCCTCAGTCCAGTAGGAAGGTGATGTGCCTGCAGCAACATCGGGACGACTAACATGTAATGTAAGAGGAGATGGAATCATATGGTTCATCAGCTCGCCCTCGTCTCCTGCATCTCCCCACCTACCTACCATTCTCTTGCCCATGTTGGCCCTCTGAACCAGGCGGACTAAGGCTTGCACGACCTCCGACATGGGCGGCCGGAACTCGGGCTCAGGCTGTCGACAGCAACAAAGTTGGGACTCATTATTGATTTGATTCCTAGATTTCTAGTGGGGAACAAACGAGTAACACTTAATTCCTAGATTTCTTGCAGTTTGGATTCACAACGGCAGATGCATGAGATTTTGCATGGACAGGAGACCGAGAAAAAAAAAATCATGAAGGATGAAGGGTTTAACCTGGACACAGAGGGCTATAACATCAGCAAACCGAGACAGAGATTTTGCAGGGTATAGCCCCTTGAGGACCGGATCAACCATCCTATCCAGTGCGTCGATGTCATGGAGCTGGGGAGTTGCCCACTGTACCAGTGACTGCTCAGGTCTCGGTCTTGAGCTGCGAAAAGTTTGTGACGAATCAGACCACCAACATAAACAATGAAACCACACATCTGGTTTCTGCGCTGCGCTGCGCACATGGGTAGCATATCGCCAAAGCATCCAAAGAGAATGCATTTATCATCATATGGCAGGAATTTAGATATAGTAATGTTAATTGAGGCTTATATCATAAGAAACTTAGTGCTTAGATTCCGTTTCTGAATCAACTTCTATCAGATTAACAGAAGTACCTGTCAAAAGGTTTCCGCCCAGTCAAAAGTTCAAGCATAACAGTCCCAAAATTGTACACGTCACTCTTCAAAGTATACTGGCCAACCATAGAAACTTCAGGTGGATTGTATCCAGATGCCATATTCTGATCTGATGCCTGTAGAAATCATCAATACAAACTGCAGCACTTTAGGCAAATTGTTGGTTTAAAAATATTTTCCCATACAAGCATCCTTAAGTAAATGTCATTACTACTACTCACCAGTCATCATGATAATGTTCAATTAGAAGAGGTAAAATCCATTGATTTAGCTATTCAGGAATATGTAGCCCTTAATGTTTGGTTCTGTAGTAAAGTAAAATACTAAATCTCGAGTCTGGAATTCCAAAGCAATTTATCTAGGTTGAAATCTGCCTAATTCTTTGTTTTGATTTAGCATAGAACTAATGTCATTCACTATTCTATCTGTTTTGAGTTATGTTTGACTTACAAAAAGGAAAACATATCTGTCCTTGATCTCAAATAGTTGTTATAACTTTTATATGTTTCTTAAACTACTTAGCATATCCCTTAACTCCTAATTACTGATCTCATGTATCCTCAGATCCAGTAAACACACCCACCACCCTCCGCGCCAATCAAAGAGAAACAAGGTATTAAAAAGCTTCTCCCACTCGTACCCATGTCTATCCACTGCCATGGGTCCAGACCTATCAAGTAGGTGACTGATTCAAGTCCTAGTCACATCTTTTATTCAGTTTACAAGTTTAGATCACTAATTGTTATATGTAACACAGTAAGTGTCATGACCATCATCTTGCAGCTAGGCTCTGTTTTTCTTCCATCAGTTAGATATCATAAGTCCAAATAACTGACACCGTCTCATTCTTCTCATTTCACCCAAGTTAGCTATCTGATCTCAACCCCACATGCCTAATTGCTGCAATCGAGTGTCATCAAACAGAACCCTCTTTATCAACACAACTTAGGTGCACTCTCCACTGGCCCTATCAGCTAATACTTTCTCATGTTGTCCTTGTGTCATGCTCTTGTTTGTTTTTTACATATTCCCCAGCTACACTATTTCAATCCTCTGAATGTCTACTGCCTAAGGCAAACAAACTTACTGAAATACTGTGCAAACTCAAAGTAAAAGACTCACTAGCCATAAATTACTCTCTTCATTCTATGAATAAGTTTAGTTGCAGTAAATAGATTTCTCCCCTCCTTTTTTCTCTTCTTCCCCTTCACTCTCAGCCTCCTACAAACAGGATGACTTTTATTAGTTACTAGGTACAATTTTCTTCATAACGAATATGGTAAAACGTGTATCAATGGCAAATGACATAGATTTGATCAAATGAACATAGAATGTAGGAAATGGATCTCTCCGGGAAAATGTTAAAGTGAAAAGACATAATTAAGACTCTCTTGTAAAACATGCATAATTTCAAAAAAAAAAAAACTAGGAAAATATATTCCATATATATTTAAGACCAAACTTCAGCATTGTAATTCCGCTACTTAACCTTGTAAAAACCTAATTCAAAGCAGACAAGTTTATCAAGTTAAGCTTCACCTGGAATTCTGCATCAGGTACAAGGCTTTCCAACCCACAATCTGAAAGGTGTGGATTGAAATCCACATCTAGTAAGATATTGGAAGACTTAAGATTTTTGTGGATAAGAGATGGTGAGCAAACCTCATGGAGATACCTGCAAATATCATTTGAAGATTTGACAGTAATTTAAGAGGAAAAAAAAGACAAAATGATACTTCAATTAGGTGCTGAAGGAAATAAGAACCAACAAAAAGAAGCATCATAAATTGTGGGAATTATTGAGTAAAACTTTTAATAGAAATTCTCATTTTGCACCATGTTTTTTGTGAAATTATGATTCAAACCTTCCCTTGCAATCCACACTGTCTTGTCTCATATAATTATATCCTGCACCTTTGGCCAACAGGAACTGGTCACCCAAATGTTTCCTTTCGACCCTCAGAATCTGTTTTGTTGGCAATATATTAAGAAAAATCCCTACTTCCATAATTACACATATCTTGTTCTCTTTTATCAGATTTACATTTCTTATTTCCCGTCGACATTTTTTCTCCTGTCTTCAGCCTCTCACCTCGGCTTCACACTCCACTTCTTAGGAGTAGCTTGCCTTACCCACTTCCTCTCTCTCTCTCTCATCCAGCATCTATGTTTCCAGACACAACTGCTCTTATTTTCAGCATTCATTCAGGAAGGTATTTTCTGTAATACATGAGTCATAAAAGGTGTTTCTCAAACTTCTATTTTACCACTAACCAATAAACTATTTTTTCATCAATTGGTTGCTCAGGGTATTTCAACTCATGAAATATTACATAAGTTTTTGAAAGAAATGCTAATGACAAGGTATAGAATCTAATGAAGTGAGCGTGTAAATTGTAACTTTATTGAAGCATAGCCATGAAATGAAAATTTCTCAAATTTTAATAGAAAAAATCTTGGTGTTTAGACAACCTATTTTCAAGGCAATTGGGATGGTGGTTTGGTTGGGTGTGGAAGGGAAAGAAAGGCAAAATGGCATAACTTGTGAATAATATTCATGAACTAAAACATAAATAGTTCATAAAATTTATAAGTTGTGTGCCTATATTGAGAGAAATATGAGTTCATTTTTTTTAATAATATATGTTCACTAGAAAATCATTTCACATGGACTAATTGAAGATTCCATAAGTTCTAGAGAACAATAATTTGTGGAGATGATGACAATTAAAAGTTTGTTGGACTTATCACTTAAATTCAAGTACTAATCCAATAGAATGTGCCCCATCATGACTGGTCATTCATAGTTCATACTCATGTTACTTTTAATAAAATGGTTGAGGTACAAGAACATCCTACCAAAAACAACCACAAATGTAATATGAGTTACAAGATACTACTTCCAATACAAATCCCCAGGCCAATATAACATAATTCAATCCCAATTCTCAAGATAATATCACACTGACAAAGATAATATACACACATGACAAATAAAATCTGGCCGAGAAAATTCACACTTGTTATGATGATTGATTGTTATATTCAAACATAAAGTTCACTAGTTATTGAAAATCATTTCTAACAAGATATGTTGCAGTAGAAACAGCTAAGTTGTTAAATTTTATGACCAGTCCTTCATGAGATATTACTCACTGGACAAGATTAATGTGGCACGTAACCCATATTAGGTCTGAAAAAGCTACAAAGGGAAGATAGTCCAAACATGTACATGAATTGCTTATGAAGACCTAAAAGGCACATCAAAGAAAAAATAGCACTATATGCTTGTGAGTCAGAATAGTGTTGATGAGAAATGAGATAATTGATTTTATTTATGACCACATCAAGATCTATCTATACAGGAATTTTCTCAAAATAACACTTGAGTAAGCCTCAAGCAAGACTAGCAATAATTTCTTGACCAAATGGCAACTATGCTGCACTCCTCATTTTGTTTTCTGCCAATAAATTTCAGGTCAAGCAGAAAAAGGCTTAAAAACCATACTTTCACTTACTCTAGTGCTCGTGCAGTACCAAGGGCTATCGTGATACGGGCAGTCCAACTCAGTGGTTTGCTGTATTCATCTGATAGGTGAAGCAGATCATGTAATGGACCATTCTTGTAATATTCATATACCAGCAAATGTTGTCCATACTCAGAGCAATAGCCTACAAGTTCACTCAAATTTGGGTGATGCAGATTAGATATATTCGAGACCAGCTCAATGAAGTCATCTGACGACTGGCTAGGAAGGGCTGAAGAGTTTATTTTCTTCACAGCCATAACCTGCAGGATAATATGCATTTTATATTTTAGTTTCTTTGTTCCTAAGGATGGCAATTAGTACACATGGTCTCATTAGAGAGTAAAAAACATTAATCAAGAAAAATTATGAAGTATATATATTTTACAGAAATGAGGAGTTTGACTCCAAAGATTCGTTTTCAGTTTACATAGATAGAAGTTGTTCATAAACTTCATATTGAAAAAACAAAGAAAATATAGCTCTGGTAAATGAAGTACATTCAGTGCTTGTAACTAGGTAAATAAGATTTCAATAATCTGGATTATTATGCTAACAACAGCATTACTGTTGCAGCGGATGAGTTGAAATGCTTCTTTGTTGAAGCATGTGCAATGCATCTCTTCTTTCTTGTGCACAACGAATTCTATGTTGCATTCTTATTTTACAAGTAAATTAACTTAACATAGGACTGATCAGCATTGTTGGGCCTGCTATTATCAGTAATCCAGCTAAAAGTGAAGATAGTAATGGTGATTGCTTTTTAGATACACTATGCTCCCAACTTGTCATTCTAGATATTTCTGCTAGATGGTTCTGGTTGACAAATGTAGTTTACATGCTTTGAGGTTGTCCCTTTAATCAAATTACAAATTTCTTCAGCCATCCAACAGAACTTGGTTCTTCTGCTGACAACTGATGCTTTTCAATAATATGATTGACCTTCAAGGATAAAACATGATTTTTCATCTCTCGAGTTTGTCTTTTTGTCCAAGAGAAATATATGCCTCACATTAAATGAAATGTGTTTATCTTTCCTATGTAAGTTTTCCAATAAGGTATGGGAGAAATTGCTAGTTTTTAATAGCTTCAATAAACAGGATTCTGATATGCAACAACTTCTCTAGCACAAACTATGAAAGGAAGAAATATATTGCAAGGTATGCAATGATTTATTACTACTGTGTATTATGGTCTGAATACAATTCTAGATTGTTTTCCAGGCGATATAGTGATGAAGATGCCATCTGAAAATTGTAAATACTGATACGAGACAATTTCGAGGGCTTTCTGCATGATAGGAATGGCCGGCTGCTTTGTGGATCCAGTTGGAAGTTGTTCTTTCTGTTTTCCAATAATTGAACTTGTTTTCTTGTTTCATACTATTGACTTCTCAAAGGTAGTTGAGAATTGTAGTGATTATAGTTGTTCGTGGTTTAAATAAGTTTGGGTTTTGTTCAAGTCCTATAACCAGGAGACATTGTGCATTGTTTATGCTGTTCTGTTTTGGCAAGGAACAAATCACTTAAGAGAAGTTAAAAAGAATGTGTGCTTCAGACTACAGATCAGAAGTTTATTGAGAAAGGATAACACAAAAATCTGGTTTGAAGCAATACCTTTCCATCACTAAATTGTGCCTTGTAAACATGACCAAAATAGCCTTCACCTACAAGATTATCTATGTTGAAGCTGTCTGTAGCAATCTGCAAATCTGCTATGGAATAAACAGTCGCTGTTATTGCTGTTATATTATCCTTCTTCACAACAGGCTTGTTTGAGAAATCATCTTCATCCAGTGATTTGTGCCTTTCTATTGGTGGAGGTTTAAGGGTTATGGGAGCTAGTGGTGAGAATGTCACTGTATCTGTAGAGGATGTCTGGATTGTCTTCATCCCTACAGAAGATCATTCACATGACAAGCAAAATAACAATATGAATATGAACCAGAAAATCTATTTACAGTACCTAAAGTGAGAAAATGAGGGGCATAAATTTTTGCAGAAAGTATATTACAAATTGGGTGGACTAATTTAAAGAGATTGACAAGTTGCATTGTTGTTGTTTCAATGGCTATGAATCCATGACAGTTGGAACTTTGTCATGAGTTATTCATTTAAGAATGAGCATCTACATCAGTTTTACAGTGTCAACTTGTCTATATAAACTCTCAATATGAATAACTCTAATAGACACTTGGAAAAAAATGGTCAAAAAAATAAAACCAAAAATGGTTTGATGTTTTTATTAAAGAAAGTAGACTTTTTCTTGATAATTTTAAACACATTGGAATTTCTTGATTAATACTTGATAGACTGAACTAGGTTAAAATTAAATCTTTAGCAACATTCAGATTGGCCTGATTTCAGCTATTTGCTGCATTGGATAGGCATCATGTGGGTGTATTAGGTGGATGGGGCTCTCATGGATCTTGGGAGGGTCAATATACACATCTTACCTATATTTATCCAAATATGAAGAGGCTATTTTCGTGCCTCGAACCCTGATCTCTCAAGTCACAAAGGAGCAACCCTAGTCTCCTTGCTATGGATAGGCATCGTGTATCTCGTTAAAATCTATATGACATGATGATACCGGGAAGGGAGAAAGAAGAATGAAATTCTGAAAAGAAAGGGAAAAACTGAAAGTCGAGTTATAAAAAAGAAACAAACTCAGAACAGAACTTGTGTAAAATGGATAAAAAGTTCACCACCAAGCTTAAGGTCACAAGAGGATACAGAAAATTCACCACTTCAAGGAAATTAAACAAGGATACAGAACTAAATCAAAAGAAACACCACTAAAGAACACATCCAAGAGATATAGAATTTTAGAGAGACTCCAAAGAGCTTCTGCAAATATAAATCAGGTACTAAACTTTTTCTCTAATCCTAAAACACTAAAATAAGTACTAGTGCATGAAACAACCCTTCATGCATAGGGAACTACGAAATTAAGTGTTTTACATCTGCTAACTAACTCCTTTAATGCATTCCTTGGTCATGAAGAAAAATATCTTGAAAGAGCTTTTACTTTATCTAAGGAATATGCTCATGAGCTTTCATATTTGAGTGAGCTGGGTTAAAGCTGTGAGGCAACATTATGGACTGTAGGGAATCATAGGATCAACAATTTCCATACGAGCTGATTTTTGCAACTTAGGCACTCTCGCGTCAATCTCCCCTAGTTGAAAAAGACTTTTTCTTAAGTCTTCATTTGTTCCGTCACCATGATAAGAACTTAAATCAGTCATTTCGAATGTTGATGTCACCACATAATTATTCTCGCCAATTTTTTTAAGTGTATTGATCGGACCTTTAGTCTTTGGTTTCAATTTTCCAAATTTGTCTAGCGGTAACCTCTCCTTTCTTAAATAAATCCAAATTAAATCACACGTATTAAACTCCATATGCTTTCTGTGTTTGTTGGTAGTTTGCATGTATATCTCATTTTGATTTTCAATAGTTGCTCCAACTTTCTTGTGCAACTTCTTTATCTGCTTAGCCCTCTCATCAATATCTCTACTAAATTGCATAGTTGCAGAATGGCTAACTAAAGCCAAAGGATTTGTGGGATTAGCCCTAGGAATAAGATCAACGTGATGCCATATGTCTCTTATAGGTGGAAGGTTATGTTGGATCTCCTTTGGTACAACATCTTGTAACTCCTCCATGATTGGTTTCATGATTGCTGGTGGCTCCTTGTGTTGTTCGTTCTCCTCTATGGCTCCCAGAGCCAAAACGTGACCATCCCTTTCTAATTCATCCTTGCATTTGCTATAGAAAATAAAAGACAAACCACGATCAGCATAAATAACCTCTTCCTCATAATCATCATATTTTGGTTCGTCACTGACTTCAATTCCTTCTCCATCACTATGTTCTTCAACAAATGTAACGATCCTCCTATTTGGACTATCTGAAGTGATATTCCTAAAACTGTATGATCCCTCACCCTTGTCTTATACCTTCACCACTACTTTGTTTTGGAGAGTAGACTTGAAATTTTCTCTTCTCATATAACAATCTTTCGCACCGTATCGAGAACCCTTTTCAAACTTTTGCCGCATCTTCACACTAAGATCTTTTTATTTAAAATCAGAGGTTTTCAGAAAGATTTCTTGCCTATAGTTGTCAGGTAAGTATTTTCTTTTCAACTCTCTTTTCATTTTCTCCCATGTCACGATCTTGCTCTTCCCATCACATTCTCTTTGCTTCTTCAGATTTTTCCACCAAAAATATGCATTCCTTCTGAGTTTTAGTACCACAAACTTTATCTTATTTTGTTCTGATAGTTCATGAAAATCGAATATTCTTTCCACCGTATTAAGTCAATCAATAAAATCATCAACATTGATTCTACCTTCAAACTCCAGAATATCCAACTTTAGGTTGAATTTGTTCTGCCACTCATCTTGGTCTCTACGCCTTGACTGAAATCTTCCCAACTCTCTTGGGTAATAAGGTGTATCATCAACATAATCAAACTTTTGAGAATCATTTGGATGTGGATTGTTTTTACTCCGAAGTTCATTAATGATTTTATTTTTTTCATGTAGACTGTGTAGCACTCTTTATAGCTGCAACCTTAAGGATTCAACATCATCTTCATTGTCACTGTCTTCACCCACTACTTTTTCATTTCGCCATGCCATGATCTCTAACCTTCAGCTCTGATACCAAACTGATACCAGGAAGGGAAAAATAGGAATGGAATTCATAAAAGAAAACGAGAAACCAAAAGTCGAGTTGTAGAAAAGAAACAAACTCAGAATAGAACTTGCATAAAATGGATAAAAAGTACACCACCAAGTTTAATGTTACAAGAGGATACAGAAAATTCACCATCTCAAGGAAATTAAATAAGGATATAGAACTAAATCAAAAGACTCATCACTCAAGGACATATCCAACAAATACAGAGTTTTAGAGAGACTCCAAAGAGTTTCTGCAAATACAAATCAGGTGCTAAACTTTTTCTCTAATCCTAAAACACCAAAATAAGTACTAGTGCATAAAACAAGCTTTCATGCATATTAAGTGTTTTACATCTGCTAACTAACCCCTTTAGTGTATTTCTTGGTCATGAAGGAAAGCATCTTAAAAATATTTTTACTTTATCCAAGGAATATGCTCATGAGCTGTCATATTTGAGTGAGCCGGGTTAAA
The DNA here is from genome assembly GCA_021527575.1 of Ensete glaucum. NCBI lineage: Eukaryota > Viridiplantae > Streptophyta > Magnoliopsida > Zingiberales > Musaceae > Ensete > Ensete glaucum. Next base: position 17,451,233 of record CM038555.1, on the reverse strand, counting down.
AGCTGTGAGGCAACATTATGGATTGTAGGAAATCATAGGATCAACAATTTCCATACGAGCTGATGTTTACAACTTAGGCACTCCCGTGTCATATGAAGCTTACAAATATGATACAAAAATTGCATCTATGTAGGACTTGTTGGGCTTGTGTATTATACTAACATGACAGATATATATTACATTCATGTACATTAGGGGGGAATGGTTGTGTTTACTCGTTCAATTGAGGATCATATGTCATGTCATCACCATAAGAATCAAAGTCATAATGAAGTTAGCATTTCAAATCATATACCTATTTTTAAAATTTTATCACTAAAATACCTAAATTAGACCTCTCATAAAAAAATAAAATTCAAGAACCAGGCTTTTTTGGTACTGAAGGCTAAACTCCTTTTGTTCAAAATAGTCCCTGTAGTGTACATCACTTTATTAGGCACTATTAGTCCTTGGTAATAAATGGTTTCTTGTGCCAAGGCAGTGGCCTTTACGGAATAGGGACTAATTGTGTCTAATGCCGTGGATACAAGGTTTAAAATGAACAAAGTTAAAGGAGGGTTTAAGTTGATAAAAGTCAGGGAAAACTGCAGTCATTACACCTCTGTATTTGAATGATACTTCTTGCCATAGAGAGAACTTGGCTGAAGCGGATTTTAGATTTTCAACATGCGTCCAGGTGAATTGACCTAATGACAGTTACCTGATGTGTATACTTATATGAGGAGCTTTTATGAAAATATAAGGGCTATCTAATTCGTTTTACCCACTAGCCTTTATTTTTTGCAGTATAGAACACAAAGGACTGCATGAAATTTGAGAAAGAAGATGTTCCAATGAATGAGAAAGGAAGCATATAGTGTCCAAATTGCGTCCTATAAAATGCTTATTCAAAAGGACAACCAACATGAAAAGGCAAACAAAACCTTTTGTTTGGTATAATAGCTAGGAGGTTGTATTCCTATGATGTATTTTCTCTGTAATTTCTGTGCCACTTATTAATAGTTTATTCTTCTTCTGAAATACTTTGCACAATGATAAATTGACCATCTATATAAACTAGTGTAGCCTCACAATAAATGAGGCCACATTTACTTGGAAAAAAAAGAAAATTAAGCACTACAAAAATGATTAATCAACAACAGAGTAGGAAGTTCCATAAACAGTTATTTTGGCAAAAAAAAACCAGAAAATCCTAACCTCCATAACTTGATAATCATCAAAAATGCTTGCCAAAAATAAAGATCTATTCAGAGTAACCTCAATTTAACAAAAACACAAATTAGATCCAGTAATATATATTGTTAAAACCTCGATCCCTTAAAAGCCTCAGTTTACTGATCATTCAGAGAAAAATTTCAGATCTTGTATGTTCAGACAAATTATCAAGTTCTAAGTAGCTTAATTCTTTGTTGAAATTACTTGATGATGTAGTCATTCAGAGGCCCAATGTAGGCCAGCGTTTGGTCCAATCACAGGTTCACAGGCCATGCCACAACAATATGCATAGGCATATTTCAACCTGTGTAATATATGATAGGATTAGAGATTAGTCTAAAGAAGTCCTTGTTTCTTAAATTTTAAGGAAATTGCTCCCTCACATCTGTGCTGCCTGTGGTAGCATGAGATCTTGCAAAATTTTCCACTTAGTTAATGCATTTATCCAAAACCAAGAAATGGATAACAGTGACTGAATGGATGGGGCTGGGACAGAAGAACACATGCTCGACTGGGAAACTGGAGCAGTATGAAGGCAGCTGTGGGTGAAGGTAGGCTAGCAGATCGCATGCCCCATTTGTTAAAATGGAAAAGTAGAATTTTCCAGATATTATGCATGCATAAACAACTAATTACCCTGTGTAATACATGATAGGATTAGAGATTAGTCTAAAGAAGTCCTTGTTTCTTAAATTTTAAGGAAATTGCTCCCTCACATTTATGCTGCCTGTGGTAGCACGAGATCTTGCAAAATTTTCCACTTAGTTAATTGCTGCATTTACCCAAAACCAAGAAATGGATAGCAGTGACTGAATGGATGGGGATGGGACAGAAGTACACATGCTCGAGTGGGAAACTGGAGCAGTATGAAAGCAGTTGTTGGGTGAAGGTAGGCTGGCAGATTGCATGCCCTCATTTGTTAAAATGGAAAAGTAGAATTTTCCAGATATTATGCACGCATAAACAACTAATTACCTTTAGCATCATCTGAAGCATGAGGGGCAAAAGGCTGATCCTTTTTTAGAACATTTTCCCTTGAAGATTTTCGTAATTTCTTCCTCATAAAAAAGAATGCAATTATGCCACATATGACCAAAATAGATATAATAATTCCTGCCATTGCCCCAGCACCAATATTAGAGTTAGTCCCACCTCCACCACCTGATGATTGGTTACTTCCATCAGATTGTTGGTCTGGGTTGCTTTTTCGGCCTGGTGGGGGATATCTATAAGGTGACAGTGGAGGTGCGGGTGATGAGCTCCATGAGTTACCATCAGTACTGCAAATTAGGATAAATATATGAGATCCATATATTGTGACTCACATGCTCATTAGGCAGTTTATGTCAGTCACAGAAGCCATTAAGTGCTCACCGAAGATTATTTATATTTTTTAAATGATCAGGAATCCATCCGGTGAAGAGGTTATTTGCCACATTTCTAAAAGCAAGAACATGTAAATCAACTAACATAAACTACAGAAACTATTTTTTATAAAACATAGTGAAATGTATACACTTACAAGTCTTGAAGGGGAAGATTCGCAAGGACATCTATCTGGCCTGTAAACTGGTTGTTCTCCAAATACCTATATAAAATTAATGAATGATGCATCTGTAATGTTTTCAGAATAAAATTTAATCAAATCTATTGTATTTAACATTTATTCAACATACAAGGTTGTCAAACTTGATAGGTTGCTAAAGCTCTGTGGAAGTTCACCAGCAAGTTGATTGAATGACAAGTCCCTGCAATATAAAGTTGTCATTCTTTAAGTGCAACAAAATCAGATATTCACTTGAATATCGTCAAGCTGACAACCTAGTGATTCACTTATCAGTATGTAAAAAAAAATTCTATCTGACAAAATGGATAAATTAGCAATAATGATTTCAAACTCTTGGTGAAATAATCATGTTACTGTGTTCAATCATTTCATAGATGAGCAAATCTATTCCATGGTTTGCAAGTCAATTTAAATGTATGACATGATAAACCATACAGAAGTTTAAATGTGTCAAACATATTGTTACAGAAAATAGCATTCTATCAAACAATAGAATGATGATTAGAATTTTTTATTGTATGAAGCGAGTGGTCGTCAAGCAGACATTAAGCAACATAATGACAAAATAGTACAGTTTACACTTACATTGTTGTGAGATTAGAAAGGCTTCCAAACATATCACTCAGGTTTCCTTGTAGTTGATTATGAGCAAGATTTCTACATCAATTGGCACTTTGATTAGAATGTTAGCATCATGGTCAACAGTACACAAACTAATGGGATTAAACTGCCACTCACAGATACTTAAGTGTCACCATCTGGAAGATTGAATAAGGAATATTTGCACCAAATTGGTTACCTCCAAAGTTTCTGCAAAGTTTATCCATGTGAAGGTCGCACAGAAGCATGCAAACAGTTAAAACTATCCCCACTTGCATCACTTACAAACTCTGGAGGTTTGGAGGAAGGTTATAAGGTATTGGGTTTCCACCTCCAAGATTATTATTGCTCATGTCACTGCATTTTAACATCAGGGGATTAGATCCAAAATATAAAATATAATATGAATGGTTTCATCCAACTCACAGCTCAGCTAGCGAAGACATGCTTGCCAAATTATAGCCAGGTGTCCCAGCGAGTTCCAACCCTGACAATTTGCTGATATAGTCCACAAGGGAGGCAAAAGACCATCAGACAAATCAACAACTCCAAACATAAATTTCATTCGAACAGACCCTCACATTGCTGTAACAGCCGAGCCTGTGCATGTAACACCCTGCCATGAATCCCCACAGGGATCACCACCACTTGGAACCCAACCTGTTAGCTGAGATGGCGAATTTAGGCTGGTAAAAAGGATGTTGAGAGAAGAAGCTGCACATGGAACATAATAACAAAAATATATATATATATATCAGCACTGAATCAAATTAAGCTTAAAGTTGATAACTTGCCATGAAGCCAGACAAGTGCATGCCAATAATTACACTCAAGAAGCCATCGCTTCATTATGAAAAAAGAGTTCAAACTGGAAAAAAAATGTCTGCAACTTATCTAAGCTTGGTAAAAAATTCACCAAGAAGAATCTGATGAAGATGCAATATAAGTCACATCCTATTTATATTTCTCTTGATAGCAGGCTCAAATATAGATCATCTAGCAAAGGGAAGATTCACTAGAAAGTATAAGTATTATGATTCACTAGAAAGTACAAGTATTATAACCCTAAACGGAAGAACAAGAAAAGAAGCAATTTATCTAGTTTAGAAATGAGTCTTTTCCCTTTTCGTCAAAGGTTCGATCTTTTCTTCAAATCCAACCAAAATGATTTTTTTTCCCAGTAGTCTCTCCAACGAAACCAAAACTTTCAATCTTTTTCACTTAGAAAACAACAATATTGACTAAAATATTCACATGCAACTAAACTCAGCTCCAATAAATCCCGGAAACCCAAGAATGTTTATAAAGATCAAGAGCATGAATTTTAGCCCGTTAAACAACAGAAGATAACGACAAAGCGACCAGAAACAACTTCCGAAATTCTCGCCCTGTTTCTCTGTACCTCAAAAAAAGATTTTTTTTTTTTTTACTGAAGAAAACTCTTTTTTTCACGAAAAAGAAAAAAAAGAAAAAAAGGACAGCTGCTGAAGAAATCTAAAACCATTCACCATCAGTCTAAAGGCAATAAAAAAAGGATCGAGAACATCTAACCAAAGTCATTTTCTCCAACAAAGAGACTTCTTTTCACCAAAGAGAAAAGAAAAAGGAAAGCTGCTGAAGAATCTCCGAAACCACTCACCATCAGTCTGGTCCGTGATGCCATCGACACCACCTGGATCCCCGGCCAAAATGCAGGCCAAAAGAACCCCAGTCACCACCACACCGTTCCCTCTCTCCTTCGCCATACACCACCTGCCTACGGGCTCAAACAATCCTATGTCGGTCTCTCCCTTCTCTCTCTTTTATAGTTTAGCACATAAGAACAATAAACAGATTCTACACCGTAAAGAAGGAAGGTAAGCTAAAAAGGCCAGAATGTATGGAAGAGTGGCCGAAAACAAGGTAGCACATTGTTTACTCGAAGTTGAATTTTGTGAGGGGAGGGGGACTATCAAGGAAGGAATGATGAAATGATTAAAAGAAGGAAAAGAGGGACTCGTCTTTTACTGTGAGCTGGGAAGAGGGTGGAAACCTTTTTGCCGCTCGTGTCGATAGAGAGAGCAAGGAGAAAGCGACGGGTCGTCACACTCATCACCGTCGGTGATCGGACTTGGGGTGAACGAGGGTGATATGTTGACGTGTACGAGGCTACCGGTGTTGTTCGACATTTAATTCAACTAGCTGATAAATATCAGGATTCTCAAATTGAATTCTGATCTGATTGCCGATAAATAACCCGATGGTCTCTGCTGATGTTTGTACTCGTGTGTTTCCACATAATATTTTTTTTTTATCTTTCGAAAAAATTAAATTCTTTTTTCAACGATTATCTTTACAATTTTTAATAAAGAATAAATATATGAAATAAATATTATATAAAATAATAATTTAATATTATTATTAAACTAAATATATATATTTATAATATTGATTCGATAGTATATTGATTTTCTTTAAAGATTTTGACATATTATCAAAAGATCCTAAGTCTTTATCTTCCTTATTTATCCTTTAAATTTTATTAAATAAAAATATTAAAATAAAAAATATTTACTCTAATTGCGTGGACTCGGAAGACTTCCTAATGACTTACTTGGTCATAACTTTATCGTTGGGATCTTATCATGCATAAATCTGATATCCTCTTTTTTTTCTTTTTTCTTTTTTTCTCTAGTAGGCTTGATGTGATCAACTTAGCAACTACGTATTGTATTTCGCAAAAAAAATGGATTAGCTCGACCTTGAATTCAAACAAATGTCTTCAATCTTATTCCCTGTAACTCAAGTAATCTAAAAAAATAATTTTATATTTATATTTAAGCTCATTCTTTTAGATATTTTTATTTACTTGATATTTTAATTTCCTCCCATCAGGCATAAGAAGGTGAGAAAAACTAAAAGTTGAGATATTAAACTGTTAATTTATCTATTATTGTATTATCAAAAACGATATGTAACATCTTCGCTCAATAAAGATCTTAAATTTTAATTTTCAAGATTTCATTGTTATAATTTAAGTTATCAAAATATCATTAATGTTGGATAGATTTAAACATATCCATTCTTTAAAATAAAATTATTTGAAAATATATCCAAAATCATCATCAAAAATCACTTTTAGAAAAATTTCAATAAAGTCATCATAGATTGTTTTCTAAAAAAAATAGCTAAAATTTTCTATTTATTTTTATAGTTAAAGAGATTCAACAATAAATGTATCATTTTATCTTTGTTGAATGATTCATGGGATAAACATTATTTCAAGAAGAATTATCCTTCTTTTGAAATTTATTTCAAGAATGCAATGACATTTAATGTCAAAAAATAAAATTTCATTATGGTCATTGCAAAAACAAAAGTTTTGATTCATTTTAAATCCAATGATTTTTGCATGTTTAAAGATTCTATCATGTTATCAAGAAGTCTTTCTTTTAAAGAAAGATGATTTAATATATAATTTTTAGGTTCAAAAACAACATACATCATCAACACAAGTTAATACAACACAAGTTAATACAGATCAATATAATAATCATCATCAAAATCTTTCTTTCATACATATTACTTTATTTAATTTAACAATACTTTCTTCTTTCTAATTGTAGCATGCTCTAGCTATACATTATCAAGATTAATTATATAATGATGAACTATTTTCAATAAATTTTTCTTGTCATTTGCCTAGGTTAGTGAGCTTCGAAAGAATATTATATTTCAAGTCATATGTCTTGAGCATCTACTTTCAAAATATTACTTAGTGCTTCTAGCCTTGTTAGGAAATAATATTATATTATGAGCGGTTTTGATTTATGTACTTGTTTAACATTGGGTTCTTCATGACATGTTCTTCCCATTTTCTCTAATGGCTTAAGGTTGTTTATGATTCCTTTATGACTATAATTTTTAAATGTACATTTCTAAGCCATATGTCATAATCTTTCACAAAAATTACACTTGATTTGTGGTGGCACATTTAATGTAGGTCCTTTTGCAAAGATGATTAGTTTTTATTGAACATTACCAACAAAGTCTATGTCATTTCTACTATTAATATGACCCTTATTGGAAAGGATCATATTTACGGATTTGTTCCTTATTTGAAATTTTTCTAGTACTATTTTATGCATATAATTTTCTTCTTTAATATTATCTAGCATATCATATTTAGAACATGATTTATTTGATGCTAAGGAATCATGTATTTCATTAAGTCTTTTAACTAACAAATCATGATTAACTTTAAGTAATTTAAAAGATTTGCTAAGTTTTCTAAACTCATTAAACAAGTCATGGTACATATTTAATAATTCTAAAAATAAAATATTTAAAGACTCACTAACATCATCGTTGATAGCCATAAGAGCAAGATTCTCCACTTCTTAGTTGTGCATTTCATCTTTGGAGCTCCTCGGCTTATTACGTACATAGCAATAGGTTTTGTTCATCTTTATATTATTTTTAAGGTTCAAGTTCGTTAATTTTTTCGGTTCATTTGTCAAAAGTTCATGTCCAAGGTTCTCATCACTCGAGATTTCACTCAAGGTACCTAGATTTCTGGGTACGGGCAGTTCAACTGCAAAGCCTGGGTGGGTCAGCCGCCCAAAAACCTAGGCGACGATGGTACAACCGTTGCTCACCAATGGTTTACCCGCTAGAATTTCTGCAAAAGTGGTTTAGTTCCCTCCATTTTTAAAATTTTGGTTTAAACCTGATGTTGACCAACCCTTTGGTCAACCAATTGAGCGCAACTTGAACTCAATAAAACCCTAATAGTAGACCCAATTGCCTTATTGAGTTGATTTGGATTCCTTCCAAATCCAATTCAATTTGGACTCAAACCCTAACTATGACTCAATAATTACAACACTTAATGACTAAACTAGATAATCAAGACCTAACTCCTATCAATCTAGCAGCCTTTGGCATTCTTGCGATGAGTCTTCCGGTCTTCTTCCAACAATCTCCCGACGTGTTCCTAACGAGCTTTTGGATCCCTTTGGCAAATCTCCTAGCAAACTTCGACGAGATCTCACTGCATCTTCTGAACCCGGCCCGATGCATAAGCTTGATCTTGGCCCATCATCTGGTTATAACTTCATTGCTCCTGTCATAGTTAGTACTATACGATACTAATTATGACTTAATTAAATATAATCATAATACTAAATATCCATTACAAGACCATCCCAACTCCCGACAAGCTTTTCGGCTACCCCCGCAAATCTTTTGGTAAGTCTCGGTCTTCTTCTAGTGAACTCCCTTGCACCATCTGCTGGTTATAGGTGTCCTGCAAGCCAATCACATGAGTGATGGCACGTGTGAGATCTTTTTGCTTATGGTTAATATTGGCATATTCTCATATTATCTGTTATATATATATATATTGTGATATCCTCGGTTCTGTGCAATGGGAGTCAGATCGTGATGAGATCATGATAATGAGATCGATTCACCTTTAAACACGGATCCTAAATAATCCTGGTCATAGGTTACTCGAGAGGGACATTAAGATAACCAGATAGATCGGTGTACTATATACCCTTTCATATGATGGAGGCGACTGGTCTAATAGTCACTTGTGTGGAGACACTGAGGATATAGTACAAGTGCTCATTGGAGAATGAGTTCACTGATTGATCCGCTTATGGAATGCTGTATAGTTAATAATACCTAATGCCAAATAGTGATTCTATAGTCTCAATTGTGTATCTGGTCCTTAGACTTGAGATACCAAGGATGTCTTGTATGAGTACTCCTTTCTTTGACGCTAGACTTATAGGTTTCGAAAGTTCCAGATTTGGTATAGTTGGTTATCGGGATTGGTAGCCACCTTATGAAGGCAATTGAGTGTCAATAGAGAATCATCCACTCTCGGTATCACGAGAGGAATATCCTATATATGCTTGCTCAAATAAATCCCTGGCCAGGGTCATTCGGATTGAGAGAGAAAGAGTTCTCCGGGAGAATCCGATTAGAGCGAGACTATGATAGATTCCGTATATGACCTGACAGTACCATATCCAATATACGGTCTCTAGGATATTAGTTGCATGAGAGATTATAGATACACGATAACTATAGACAGACAAGTCGGATGGATTTGATCCCCTCTATGCCGTTTGGAGACTATGGAGTTATGGCCTAGTACATCCATAGTTGAAGAGTCAAGTGAATTATTATAGGGATAATAATTCACTATATCAGAAGGAGTTCTGATGGGAGCGACTCACGACTAGCTCGACATCGGGCCTAGAGTCTCACACATATATGGTGGATGTTTCAGCGAATAGAGGATTGGATAGAGATCTAATTAGCCCCTATTCTCATTAGATGAGACTCTATGTTGATACGCTCCTTGATTAAGGCCCAATTAGAGGCCTAAGAAGATTATTAGATAGAGATCCAATAATACAAGTTAGTGGGTAATTGGATGGAGATCCAATACCCACTAAGGCAGGAGCCATAAAATTGTTTGGTGGCTCTCTATAAATAGGAGGGGAGACTCATGGTTGAGAGGCTACGACATTAGCCACCACCTCCTATTCTCCTCCCTCCCTCTGAGTAAGACTTGCAAGATCCGATTGGAGGAGTTTTGCTGCAGAGATCCATCGTGTGGATACCGCTAGAAAGGAGGACGCTTGACCTCCTTCTTCTTCTCCATCTGGATCTAGAATATAGGGATATACGATCTCCCTAGGTAAAATCAATCTCTTACACATCGTGGTTTTATTGGTTTTTATGTTTTTCTCGTGACCCTAATCTTTTGTACAATGATTTGATCTACGTAAGAAATCAATTTTTGTTTTGATTTCCACTGCACATGTGATGCACCTGCTGAGGTTTCCCAACAGTGGTATCAGAGCCAAGGTTTCATGCGAAAGATTGGTTTTAAACTATGTGTGATGAGATTGTATCATGTAGAATCATTCTACATGTTCTTGTTGCATTTTCATAGTGAAGACAATGAGAAGGAGGGGCGGCCAGCCCCCATGCAAGGCCGGCCACACCCGCCAGGCGCGCCAAGGCCCCACGGGCAAAGGGAGGCCAGAAGGGCATGGGCGAGCGCCGCCTGGGGGGCTACTGACCGTGGCCACCTGCAGGGTGGCAACCAAGCACGACGCCCGCAAAGGGGACCGACGCAAGGCGCTGTAAGGGGTCCGCACCGCCGCCACAGGGTGGCCGCCTGGCGTGTTGTCACGGCCGCTGCCAGAGGGGCAACGATGGCGATGTAGAAGGGGAAAGAGGGGTTAGGGCATCCTTTGGAGAAAAGGATGATCCTACCCCTATGAATTTAAAAAATTTTGAGGACTATCCTCGTGTACATAATTCGTATAATACCCTCAATATTTTTAGAATTTCGAGGACTATCCTCTTATCCAAAATTATTAAAATGCCCTTGATAATTCTAGAAATTCTGATCATATCTTGATTTCTAAAAAATAATTAATTAAATAATTTAATTAATTATTATATATATATCTAGTAATACTACATATGATGTGATGTACATGTGATGTATAATGTGGATGGATGATCATGAGCCATATGTTGTGATGTGTGTAATTGTGATTATTATTATTATTATTATTATTATTATTATTATTATCAGAGCCTGCGTGCCTCTGTTTTTCTCATTTATTATTAGGCCTGCATGCTTGTGATTATTTGTAATTACATGAAGAGGCGCATCGGGAGCATTGAGATTATAACGGGACCCACGATGCCGTTGCGGGAGATTAGGATGCATGGTGATGCGATGATCCGACGGAACAGATGATGACAAGATCAACAATCACAAGGCATGGAGATGTGCCGATACATACATAGATCCTATTGTGAGTGATTAGGCCCATTGGCTTGGGCTTAATCATATTAGATGATGGCTCATGATCATCCGGTGTGGCTTGCATGTATGATGTGTTATACACCTAATATATATATATATACATATATATGCATATGATGTAGATATATATTAAATATGTATGTGTATGACATGACATATTAGGAGACCGATAAAAAATAAAAACCCCTCCTACGATAATATTAAGTCGGTAAGCGTGAGGCAATAAGATTGACCCACGTGGCCTTCCATCGTTATAGGAAGAAATTAAATTCTGACATAGGTTGAGTTGGTCGAGTCACTCGAGGCTTACCTATCTACATGATTGAGTTCTTGCCTATGACATATATATGTCACCGGTGACCTGAGGACATGGTATGACTTGGTCAAGCAGTCGAGAGTATATTCATCGAATCAGATTCATCTTATAATGATGGTGATGACTTAACTAAACTTCATGGTTGGTCGAACAATCGAGACCATGATGATTCAGAGGTCGAACATGATGGGAATCATAAGGAGTTGTGATTGACAAAAGTTGTCTACATTTTGGGCTCAGTGTAGTTAGTCGAGTCTCTCGAGATTGCACTAAGACGCCAATTGGATCTCGATCCCCACTAGGAGTTTGCCGGAGACTTTCGTCTCACGCGTTGAGGGTGTCACATGATTCGCTAGGAAATAGTGAGAGTACATTAAGATAGAAGTCCATATCTTAATTAGTATTTTCTACAAAGCCTGCATGTTATTTATTTTTTACTATATCTTATTTTTCAGAAACATGTCTCTTACAAACCCCCTACGTGGCATACTTGATGCCAACTATCTCACTGGTCTAAACTATACAGATTGGCTCTGTAATTTGAGAATTATTCTCACGACTGAGAAAATCGCATATGTCCGTGATACAATTGTGCCCATGCCGGAAGAAGGGGCAAGCGAGGATAAGATCGTTCGCTATGTAAAGTATATAGATGATTCCACATTGGCAAAATGTTATATGTTGGCCTCCATGACTCTTGAGTTACAGAGGCAACATGAGAGCATTGATGCAGATTCTATCCTTCTTCATCTCCGTTAGCTGTTTGAGAAACAATGAAGAACTCAAAGATATGAGATATCTAAGAGACTCTTCCAAACCAGGATGACAAAATGAACATCGATTGAGAACCTTGTCCTAAAGATGATAGAGTGGATCGAGAAACTCACAGGTCTAGGAATAGTCCTAGATGATAACATGTGTGTTGATCTTATACTTCAGTCCCTACCAAATTTCTTTTCTCACTTCATCATGAATTTGAACATGAGTAAGTTTTAGGTGACTCTCTCTAAGCTTCTCAATATATTGAGGAAAGCTGAGAGTGACATCAAGAAGGAGAAGCCAGCTCTCTATATTGGTGAGACGAAAAAGAAAAGGAACACCAGCAAGACCCTTAAGAAGGGCAAGAGCAAAGAAAGATCAGGTAAGGCAAAGGTTGCCAAGAAAGACCCGATAAAGGACAAAGGATAGTACTTCCACTACCTCCAAGATGGGCATTAGAAGAGGAATTGTAAGGACTACCTTGCAGATAAGGCGAAATAGAAGCTTGGAGAAGCTTTAGGTATATTCATGATCAGTCTCCACTTATCAAATTTTCATAATAACACATGGGTATTGGATACCGGGAGTGCCTATCATATCTGTAATTCGTTGTAGGTTCTGGCAAGACCTAGGAGATTGGCTAGAGGCGAGATGGATCTCAAGATGGGTAATGGAGCAAGAGTTGCTACAGTTATTATTGGAGAGGTCACCCTACATCTGCCTAGTGGAGCTATTATTGCATTAGATGCATGCTATTTTGTCCCTTCTATTATTAAAAATATTATTTTTATCTCTTGTTTGGCAATTAGTGGATATAAATTAGTTTTTAAGAATAATAGTTATTTAATAATTATGGATGATGAGATCATCACTAGAGGGACCCTTACAAATAGCTTATATGTGTTAGACACTTCTCCACACATCATGGATATAAATATGTTTAAAAGGAAAAGAGATGAAGTGAATAATGCATATGTATGACATTGTAGGCTAGGTCATATACATGAGGGAAGGATTCAAAATTTACTGAAAGATGAATACTTAGATTCATTTAACTATGAGTCATATACAACTTGCGAACCTTGCCTTCATGGGAAAATAACCAACTCTCTTTTTAGTGGAACTAGAGAGAGAACCATTGAGTTATTGGAACTCATACATAGTAAGGTATGTGATCCCATGTCGACTCAAGCTATAGGTGGTTACTCATACTTCATTACATTCACTAATGATTTCTCTAGGTATGGACACGTGTACTTAATGAAGTACAAATCTAATGCTTTTGAGAAATTTAGGGAATATAAGAATGAGGTAGAGAACCAAATTGGAAAGAGTATTAAAACTCTTCGATCAGATCGAGGAGGAGAGTCCTTGAGTACAGAGTTCACCCATTTCCTCAAGGACAATGGGATTATATCTCAGTGGATACCTTCTTATACACCTCAGCTCAATGGTGTATTAGAAAGAAGGAATCGCATACTGTTAGACATGGTGCGGTCCGTGATGAGTTTTGCTGACCTACCCATCTCATTTTGGGGGTACGCCCTAGAGATCGCAGCTTACCTTCTGAACAGAGTTCCATCAAAGTCGGTAGTGTCTATACTATATGAGATATGGAAAGGAAAGAAGCTCGATCTTAAGGTGGTTAAGATTTGGGGTTGTCCTGCCCACGTTAGAAGACACAACCCCGACAAGTTGGAATCAAGGACAGAATGATGCACATTCATGAGATACCCAAAGGAAACTTGTGGGTATTATTTCTATCACCTCGAGGATCGAAAGGTCTTTGTTGCCAAGAGAGTCATGTTCCTTGAGAAAAAACATATTCTTGGTGGAAAGAGTGGGAGTAAGATAAAATTGAGCAAGGTTGGAGAACCTAGCTTAAGCATCATTCAGAGCCTGAGTCTGTTCAGGTACCTAACACACAAGTTTCAACTTTACGTAGGTCTAGTAGAGTATCTCACCCTCCTAAAAGATATGTGGGACATATCAGTGGAGATGACTCTCAAGATGTTGATCCTCAGACCTACGAGGAGGCTATTATGAGTATAGACTCCGGGAAGTGGCAATAAGCCATGAATTCTTAGATGGATTCCATATACTCTAATAAGATTTGGAACCTTGTAGATGCACCTGAGGGTATTATACCCATCGGTTGCAAATGAATCATCAAGAAGAAGATTGGAGTGGATGAAAAGGTAGAGACCTATAAAGTAAGGCTGGTAGCTAAAGGATATCGTCAAAGACAAGGAGTTGACTATGATAAAACCATTTTACCTGTAGTCATGCTTAAGTCTATTAGAATTATTTTGGCTATTGCAGCACACTATGACTATGAGATCTGGCAGATGGATGTCAAAATGATATTCCTCAATGGTAACCTCAAGGAGGAGGTGTATATGATACAGCCAGAGGAATTCATATTCAAAGAGAGTCCAGATAAAGTGTGCAGGTTGCTTATATCTATTAATAGATTGAAGCAAGCTTCTTGAAGTTGGAACATAAGATTTGATGAGGTGATCAGATCTTTGACTTCGTTAAGAATGAAGATGAGCCTTGTGTGTACAGGAAGGTAAGTGGAAGTGTTATCACCTTCTTGGTGCTATATATGGTGACATCCTAATCATTGGGAATGATGTAGGAATGCTCTCCACAGTAAAGACTTGGTTATCCAGAAACTTCTCCATGAAAGACTTAGGGGAAGCAGCCTATATTTTGGGGATCTAGATCTATAGAGATAGATCCAAAAGGATGTTTGGCTTGTCCCAGTCTAGGTATATAAAATCCTTTGTCAAAAGGTTTGGCATAGAGAATTCCAAAAGAGGTCTCACACCGATGAGACATAGAATATCACTTTCTAGGAGTATATCCCCAAAGACTCCTGAAAAAAGGGCAGACATGGATAAGATACCTTATGCCTCAGCGATAGGGTTTAGCATATATACAATGCTATATACCAGGCTTGATATAGCATATGCTCTGAGTGTCACGAGCAGGTATCAGGCAGATCTAGGTTTAGAACACTAGAAGGTAGTAAAGTATATCCTTAAGTACTTGAGAAACATTAAGGATCTTTTACTGATATATGAAGAAGGTAGCCTCCAAGTTGAGGGTTACACGGCTCAGATTATATTTGAGCGTCACAGGGGTCTAATGGGGATCAAACACATAGGTTCATGTGGCTGGTTTCATAGCCACTTATGTAGAGACACTAAGGATATAGTATAGGTGCTCATTGGAGAATGAGTTCACTGATTGATCCGCTTATGGAATATTATATGGTTAATAATACCTAATGTGAGACAGCGATTCCATAGTCTCAGTTGTGTATCTGGTCCTTAGACTTGA
Source organism: Ensete glaucum (assembly GCA_021527575.1). Taxonomy (NCBI): domain Eukaryota; kingdom Viridiplantae; phylum Streptophyta; class Magnoliopsida; order Zingiberales; family Musaceae; genus Ensete; species Ensete glaucum. The sequence continues at coordinate 17,435,582 of CM038555.1, read as the reverse complement.
GATACCAAGGATATCTTATATTAGTACTCCTTTCTTTGACGAGATTTACAAGTTTGGAAAGTTTTAGATCTGGTACAGTTGGTTATCGGGATTGGTAGCCAACCTTACGAAGGTAATTGAGTGTCAATAGAGAATCATTCACTCTCGGTATCACGAAGAAAGGTAATTGTGATGCACCCGCTGAGGTTTCCCGACACCATCCTAGCAAACTCCCGATACCCTCAGCATGCTCCCGACACACTCCTGGCGAGTTTCTAATCGCATCGACTCGATGCATGGACTTGACCTTAGCCAATCTTGATTATAATAATCATTCTGTCATAATTAATCATACATCAATCAATTCTAATAATCCTATTAGATTAATAACCTATCAATTGATTTCATCATCAAAATTTGAGATTCAATAATCTCTTCCTTTTTTATGATGACAATCAATTTGATGGCAAGAGTTAATCCTAACTCCCTTTAAATCGATGCCACTTAAAGTTAAGAGAATCACACGCTATTAAATTCAAGCAATCAAAATTCTATATATATTTCAACCCACATTTGCATATCCAAGATATCAAATCATGAGTAAAAAGGAATTGTGCACTCATATTCATATCTAAGATATCCATGTATTTCAATAAGATCATGTGTCATCAATGTATTCATTATATGTCATCAATATATATTTCTCCTCCTTTGTAATCAATAAAAATGTGAAATATAACTAATAATTTCAAAGCATATAATGATATTACTCCCTCTTAGTATATGTATTATAAAATTTTCTTTCCCTTTAATAACGAGAGAAATAAGGGAGGTGTTGTTAAATCAATTCATCATAGAAAATAACTCTTAATAAATTTTAAAAGTAATACTAAAATGAGCTTAAAAGTTTAAGAGATTTAAAGATTAATTATGTAATTCAAATGTAACAAAAGTCATCTCTTGATATTAAAAATTATCTATTATAAATTTTAAATGTGGCACATCTTTATGTAAATTTTTTTTAAAATAATAAGATAAAATCATGGAGAAAGTTTTCAAAAAAATGTTATCATAAAAAGGCTTCATTTCATAAAATCTATATTAGCAATTTATATATTTTTATGATTTAACATTTATATGTCTCAACCTCAATATTGTATATATAAAATTTAGAATATGAGCCCAACAAAATTTTTCTCATATAAATTACAAGAAAATATAACAAATAAATCTGAACAATAACAAATCATTATTTTTATGTAGATTTTCAAAATCATCATTGCATGATCATCATATATGATTTCACATCATTATACCTTCTCTCTCTTTGTCATTAACAAAACGAGAAGTGCAATTAGCAAGTTTTTGAGATATATATATAAAAGCTTAGCAATTTAATAAATTTTTCATTACTTTAGAACATGCAAGCTGGTGAATTGATTCTTCTCTTTTTAGAAGTGCAAGCTAGCAAATATTTGCTTCATTTGTAATATTTAAGCTAGCAATTTACATCATGCAAGCAAATAAGTTTTACTTCCCCTTGATAATTTTCTTATGAAATAATTTTCTTCCCTTTCTTTGAATAATAAATAAAAAACAAGAGAGTGGGGTGAGAGACATTGTATCACAAAAATAGGGCTCAATCTTTTAGATATAAATTTCAAAATCCAAGAATTGATATCTACACGTGTAATTTAATTTATTTAAATCAAGAGTGGCACATCAAGTGATTCATCAAAGATTTAATATCAAAGACTCGTTTCAAGAATCATAGAAGTTTATATTATATTTATTTTCCTTTGTAAACATTCATCAAGATTTATGAAACAAGAATAATCTTTTAAAACTATAATATCGCAAAAATTTGAATCCTTTTCTTATGATCATATTAACTAGAGTGATTTTGAAAGTGAGCTAAAAAATCTAAGAAATCCAAGAAGAATTAAGAGCCACTCATGTATGTAAATTGTGTGATTTTCTAACATAAATAGCAAATCATGTATTTTTGTATATCACCTTTCATTTATATTTTGATAATAAGCATAAAAAATTTCAAAAGAAAACATGATAGCTTAAATTATTAATCAGGAATTTTACATATATATTTTGATAAGAAGTGTAATTTATAAAATCCAAGAAATCCAAAGGAAAATATGATAATACATCAAGCTCAAATTATGAAATATGCATTTCGCTTGTATTTAGAAAATTCTAAATTTTCTTCTAATCACATTGCTTCTCATTCAAGGTTATCATATCCAATTTGTTTCCTATCATATTGATAATTTTATCTCCCTCTTTGTTAATATAAAAAAGAAATATGATTACATAATTTCTTCTTAATATCCATATTCAAATTATAACAAAAATTACAAGGAGATCATGTCATTAAAGATAAAATCAAAAGACATGATTGAATAATTCTCCGAACAACCTTGATAAGAAATTTTATAAGATCTAGATAATCTTGATCTAATCATCAAAATCATAGATATCATTTTTACCAAAATAAATAAATCATAGATGTTCAAAAATTTGATTTCCATTGAGGATATGACTAGTTTTAGAAATCAAGGGAATATTCATAATAAAACAAATCTCATTAAATTGTTAACTTATCATAAATTTAAGAAATATTAATTTTGGTGAGAAGATATACTAACAAGAAAGTCATAAGTAATCATCTCATGAATAATATTATTATCAAATCATAAATGCCGAGAACATGATTTATTTTGACACATTTCTTCCTAGATGTAATTTCAAAACTTTTGAAATCTTAGGAGATAAAATAAGAAGGATATTGATTCTTATAGAAATATCAAGTTATAAATATTGAGAAGTTAAGATCATGATTAGGATGAAAGTATTTTTATAATAAAGGGAATGAATCTTAGTAAACAATAAAGATTTCAAATTTTAATTTTCAAAATTTTATGGTTATGATTTAAGTTATCAAAATATCAATAATGTTAGATAGATTTAAACATATCCATTCTTTAAAATAAAATCATTTGAAAATATATCCAAAATCATCATCAAAAATCACTTTTTAAAAATTTCAATAAAGTCATCATATATTGTTTTCCAAAAGAAAATAGCTAAAGTTTTCTATTTATTTTTGTAGTTAAAGAGATTCAACAATAAATGTATCATTTTATCTTTGTTGAAGGATTTATGGGATAAACATTCTTTGAAGAAGAATTATCCTTCTTTTGAAATTTATTTCAAGAATGCAATGACATTTAATGTCAAAAATTAAAATTTCATTATGCTCATTGTAAAAACAAAAGTTTTGATTCATTTTAAATCCAATGATTTTTGCATGTTAAAAGATTCTATCATGTTATCAAGAAGTTTTTCTTTTAAATAAATATGATTCAATATATGATTTTTAGATTCAAAAATAACATACATCATCAACACAATTTAATACACATCAATACAATAATCATCATCAAAATCTTTCTTTTATACATATTACTTTTATTTAAGTTAACTATACTTTCTTCTTTCTAATTCTAGCATGCTCTAGCTATGCATTATCAAGATTAATTATATAATGATGAACTATTTTCAATAAAATTTTCTTGTTATTTACTTAGGCTAGTGAGCTTTTAAAGAGTATTAGATCACAAGGCATGTGCCTTGAGTACCTACTTTCAAAACATTACTTAGTACTTTTAGTCTTATTAGGAAACAACTTTATATTATGGGAGATTTTGATTTAGGTACTCATTTAACATTGGATCCTTCTTAACATGTTCTTCCCATTTTCTCTAATGGCTTAAGGTTGTTTATGGTTCCTTTAGGAAACCAAACTAACTTCTAATTTTTAAATAAATATTTGTAAGTTATATGTCCTAATCTTTCACAAAAATTACACTTGATTTTTGGTGGCACATTTAATGTAGGTCCTTTTGTAAAGATGGTTGGCTTTTGTTGAACATTGCCTACAAAGTCTATGTCATTTCTATTATTAATATAACCCTTAGTGGAAATGATCATATTTAGGGATTTATTCCCTATTTGAAAATTTTCTTATGTTGTTTTATGCATGTAATTTTCTTCTTTAATATTATCTAACATATCACATTTAGAATATGGTTTATGTGATGCTAAGAACTCATTAATTTTAAGCAATTTAAAAGACTTATTAAGTTTTCTGAACTCATCAAACAAGTCATGGAATATATTTAATAATTCTAAGAATAAAATATTTAAAGGCTGACTAACCTCATCGTTGATAGCTATAAAAGCAAGGTTCTCCACTTCTTAGTTGTGCATTTTATCTTTGGAGCTCCTCGGCTTCTTGCATTCATAGCAAGAGGTTTCGTCCATCTTTATATTATTTTTAAGGTTCAAGTTCATTAATTTTTCTAGTTTTTTTGTCAAAAGTTCATGTCCAAAATTCTCATCACTCGAGATTTCACTCGAGGAGTCATATGTTCTTCTCAGTTCACATTTCTTCTAGATATTATGAAGTTGTTCTTCTTATTCATTTTTAGAATTTTTTTATTTAATCATTCATTTATATTAAGTGTGCTTTCATATATTATTTCTAATGAATGTCATATATCAAAAGTTGAATTAAAATAAGAAACTCATTTAAATTTATTTTTATTAAGAGTACAAAGTAAGGCATTTATAGACTTTGTGTTTAAAGAGAAAGTCTTATTCTCCAAATCATTCCAATTATTCATTGGAAGGGAAGACTTTTCAAGTTCAATTTCAACAATAGTCGATAAATCAAGGTCTAAAAAAGGTAAGAAAACTCTCGTCCTAGTTTTCCAATAAGTGTAGTCTGTCTCATTGAACATGTGAGGACAAATAATAGAAAAGCCCTCTTGAAAGCCAATAAGAGCTATTTTTCTTGAGTGTTAAACCAAATGAGAAAAACCAAAGCTCTGATACCAATTGTTAGGATCAATTGGGAGGTTTGAATTAGTGCAAGTGTAAATATTTAGTTTAGATGAAATCTTTTTTATTAAACCAAGATAGGAAATTTGAAGCTTTTCGTTCTTAGTGAAATGAGTGAGTGATTCAAAGAAAGTTGCTAAATTAATAAAGAAACCGGAAAGATAAGCAACGTTTGAAGGAAATAACTTATCTTGAAAACTTTGCTTTTAAAGAGTTGAGTTAAATCAGAAGCATCAATACAACAAATATATAAGCAATGAAAGCAAAGAACCACTCACAATTTTTATAATGGTTTAGCGTCAAAGGCCTACGTCCACTCCCGAGTCCTCCTTCTTGAGGTATACTAGCATCCACTACTGATCTTTTTTGGGTGAAGACCAAACCCTTACACTTGAGCTTACAAGGGAGACAAGATTTACAACTCTAAGCTTTCTCTTTTACCTGTTTTCCTTTTCTTACACTTCATATAAGTTTTTTATAGAATTTTTCTCCTTAGAAGTGTTGTATGGAATGTAAAAATACTTGGAGTATTTATAGGCCCCAAATTTACTTCAAAATCGGAGCCAAAAAAAAATTGGGTACCGACGATTTACCCATTGGCCTGGGCAGCTCAACCGCTCGAACACCTAGGTACGGGCAGTTTACCCATCGACCCTGGGCAGGTCAACTGCCCAAAGTACCTAGATTCTTAGGTATGGGCGGTTCAACCACCTAACCTTGGCGGGTCAATCGTCGTCAGCCACCCGAAAACTTAGGCGACGGCGGTACACCCGCCGCTCATCTGTGGTTTACCCGCTAGAAATTTTTTATAAAAGTGGTTCTCTCCACTTTTTGAATTTTGGCTTGTACCTAATATTGACCAACCCTTTGGTCAATCAATTGAGCACAACTTGAGCTCAATAAAACCCCAATAGTGGACCTGATTGTCTTATTGAGTTGATTTGGATTTCTTCCAAATCTAACTCAATTTGGACTCAAACTCTAACTATGACTCAATGATTATAATACTTAATGACCAATCAAGATAATCAAGACCTAACTCCTGCTAATTCGGCAGCCTTCGGCATTCTTGCGGCGAGTATTCCGGTCTTCTTCCAGTGATCTTCCGGCATGTTCCCAGCGAGCTTCCCGATCTCTTCGGGGAATCTCATAGCTAACTTCAATGAGTTCCCACTGCATCATTCAAACCTAGCTCGATGCACAAGTTTGATCTTGGCCCATCATCTGGTTGTGACTCCATTGCTCTTATCATAGTTAGTACTGCATGATACTAATTACGATAATTAAATACAATCATAATTGCCAAACATCCATTACAAGGCCATCCCAACTCCCGACAAGCTTTTCGGCTACCCCCGATAATCTTTTGGCGAGTCTCGGTCTTCTTCTGGTGAACTTCTTTGCACCATCCTGACAAACTCCTAGTGCTCTCGACAAGCTCCCGATGTACTCCTAGCGAGTTCCCAACCGCATCGAACCAATGCATGGACTTGACCTTAGCAAATCTTGATTGTAGTAATCATTCTGTCATAATTAATCTTGCATCAATCAATTCTAACAATCATGTTAGATCAATAACTCATTAATTGATTTCATCATCAAAATCCGAGATTCAACACTCTCATGCCAGAGAGGAGCTGATCGGTTGAGAAGGAGAGGAGAGGAGAGGAGGAGAATAGGAGGGGGCGACCAAAGGTGCAGCCTATCATATAAAAGTTGTCGCTACCTCCTATTTATAGAGAGCCATCAAAAACCCTAGGGAATCCTACCTAAGTAGTTATTGGATCTCTATCTGCTTACCCATTAACCTTGGATTATTATATCTCTATCCAATGATCTCTTTTGGTCTCTAATTGGGCCTCATACAAAGAGCTCATCAATGTTAGGTATTATCTAATGACAATAGGGGCTAATTGAATCTTTATTCAATCCTCTATCCGCTAAAACATCCACCATATGTGTGTGACCCTCTAGGCCCAATACCGAACTGGCCATGAGTTCTCCTTGTTAGAACTCCTTCTGACTCATTAAATTATTATCTCATAATAATTCATTCGACCTATCGACTATGGACGTACTAAGTCACTACGTCATAGTCCCCAGATTGTACAGGGGATCTTATCCATTGGATATGTCTATCCTTGGTTATGATGTATCTATAGCTCATTAGTCATCTAATATCCCAAAGATCGTATACTTGGCATGGTATTGTCAGGCCACATATGAAATCTGTCTAAGTTTTGCTCTAATTGGATTCTCCCAGAGAACTCTTTCTCTCTCAATCTGACTAACATAAATAGGGATTTACCTAAGCGAGAGCATACGAGATATTTCTCTCATGATACTGAGAGTGTATGATCCTCTATTGACACTCAATAGCCTTCGTAAGGTTAGCTACCAATCTCGATAATCGGTTATACTAGATTTGTAACTTTCTAGATCTGTAAGTTCGACGTCAAAGAACATAGCACTCAAATTAGGCATCATTAGTATCTCAAGTCTAAGGACCAAATACACAAGTGGGACTACGAAATCATAGTCTAACGTCAAGTATCATTAACCATATAATATTTCATAAGTGGATCAATCAGTGAACTCATTCTCCAATGAGCACCTGTATTATATCGTTAGTGTCTCCATACAAGTGATTATGAGACCAACCACCTCTATCATATGGACGGCTATATAGTATACCGATCTGTCTAGTTATCTCGATGTCACTCTCGAGTAACTTATGATCGAGATTATTTAGGATCTGTATTTAAAGGTGAATCGATCTTATTATCATAATCTCATTGTGATTCGATTCTCATTGCACATAACCAAAGACATCATAATATATATATTCAATTAATAATATAATATGAGAATATACCAATAATAATAATGATGCAAAGAGATTATGCATCATGTCACACATGTCATCACTCATGTGATTAGCTTGTAGGGCACCTGTAACTAGTACTCTCGACCGCTTATCGATGAACTCTCGACGACCTCTGGCGAATTCCAAGCGAGCTCCTACAGCATCGTCTGAACCCTGGCCCGATGTTTGATCTTGACTTTGGCCCAATGATAGAATTTTCCTTAATTATTATCTTTTCTTAGTCGTAGTTAATTCTGCATCATTTATCTCCAACGCATATGTTAGATTATAACATATCAATTGGTTTCATCATCAAACTCTGAGATTCAATACTTACCTCCCATTTATAATGAGCCTCTTTAAATCATCCTTAGTGGGTATTGGATCTCTATCTAATTACCCTCATCTCTTAGATTATTGGATCTCTATCTAGTAATCTCAATTCACTTTAATTAGGCCTTATGTAAAGAATTCATTAATGTTGGGTCTCATTCAATAAAATAGGGCTTATCAGATAACTCATATCTAATCACCTTCTTATCACAACATCCACTATGTGACCCTTTAGGCCCAATATCATACTGGTGTGCACCTATCAAAACTCTTTCTGACTCGATGAACTGTTATCTCATAATAATTCACTCAACTTATCGACTATGGACATACTAGGCCACTATGTCATATAGTCCTTAGACGATCATGAGATTTAATTCATTTGACCTGTTTGTCCTCAATTACTATGTATTGTATAGTCCTTCTTCCATCTAATATCTCAAAGACTATATACTAGGCATGATATTATCAGGTCACATATTTAATATATTTGAGTCTCACTCAACATCCAGTATCGACCCAGGAGAGAGAGCCCTAGGTCATTGAACAATCTCTAATATCGACCTAGGGTTTGAGATTGGTAGTTCTCATCTTGGGGAGGAGGGAAAGAAGGCTATCCCTCGAGATCAATGACTGATTGTGTCATGTGGGTTCCTCTCTGGGATACTTACTAGGGTTACTCAGTGTCATGTGGGTTCCTCTCTAGGGTACTTACTAGGGTTACTCAGTTACTGACGTTCTTGCGATATCGGTCCTCGTTCTAACATAAAAAATGTGTCATAACCGAAGTGTCAGCATGGCTTGATCCGATCCAAATATGCAAGATTTCCAATATCATATCCAAGTTGAGGGGAGCCTATGAAAAATATGATCGAGAGGTTGTTTGAATGAATTTATGAGATATGACTTTAAATCTTTATTTCCTTTGATTGCTAGAAACTTGCACAAATTCTTATTATTGGGGTGGGGGAGGGGGATAACTTATTTTGTCTGAGCTGAATGTAAAAATTGATGCCACTAGATGTATTTTGATAGATTAAAAATTAATGAGTTTTATTCAAAGATGTGTTTTCGAGATCAGCTTAGTTTTGTCTGAGCTTGTGGGGAATGCAAAAATGATATTATGTTATTTGAGACATATCATGATAAGATTATAATTAAATTAATTTTTTATAACTTTAAATGATGACTTTGAGCACGCTCCCGCCAACTGCTTCCTTCTTTAAATACTGTTCTTACAAATATATATATATATATATATTATTTGAAGGAACACGTAGAAGAACTAATTATATGCTCATCAACTTGTTCAAAGTGAGACTGTCTTTGTAATTACTAAAAAGACACAACAAGCAAGCTAGCCAAATTATTTTCAAAATAAAGAACATAAAAGCCAACGTGAAATATTATTATAAGATTGGACATACTATTCAAGAATGTTATACTCTTGGTAAAACGATTGAGTCTTGCTTCGTTAGCCCAACACTAGTTGTTCTATGATGTGACTTCACTCTGCCTCTATAGTACTGCTAGACTTGTAGCAGTAATTAATAAAATTGTTGAACAATATAATGTTAGACTTGTAGCTAAGAAATTTATTCAGGAATAATTGATTATGAGAAAATATTTACCTCAGTTGCTTCATTGACTATAATTAGAACCTTTATTTCTCTCTCAACAATGTATCATTAGAAACTATTTGTCAAAAGTATATTTGTTCAATCAACATTGATGATCAATCAGCAAACATACTTACTACGTTATTACCATCATAGAGATTTACCTTTTTAGTTTTCAAACTTAAATTAGTTATTACTAAATCATCTATAAGTTTATAGGGCGTGTCAAGTTACTATTATGCAATGAAATCTCATATTCCTTGATTAGACATCTTGTATCCCTTTATTTGCATTAATTGGATACTGATTAGATCCTCATTCATCTTATAAATAAGGTTGCAATGTACACAATAATATAATACATAAAGATACAAGTTTTCTTCCCTTTGCCCTTCAATTCTTTAAGTTCCTATTAATACGTACTGTTTTGTGCAAGTGTAAGTTCATAATTGAGGCAAAAAAAAACCTTCAGCTGAAAGTTTTCTTTAAACATATAATATTTTTATCATGACCTAGGAGGTGCTCATAGTCAACTTTTATAATTCAATAATCTGCTATGGGACAGATGTACAACATCTTTAGACAATCTACAAACATTGACTACTTTTAATCTGGTCATTGTTGTATACAAGGTTTGCTTAGTAACAAACAATTGAGGTACACACTATCCTACCTTTATAGTGGAGCAACATAATACTGTAGCAAGCATTAAGGCCTCAATATCTGTGCTAAAAATGAAACAGAAAAATATCCATGACCAGAAAGAGAAAAAGAACAACTATCCTTTTAAACGCTGACACCACCAACCTAACCTTATCCCAATCACTACCCACTTCCAATCTTTAGCTGGTGGTAGTCACCTCTGCAGGAATAATAAGCATTTAAGAGTAACCAATGGCCAGAGAGATTCTTGTGGTGATTCTTCAAACATCTATCATTAATTCAATCAAACATCTATCTGCAGGATGCACACTACCTCCAAGAATACATAGGAGGTTAGATTGCTGTTCAGTTTTGCATGCTCTTAATCTGTATGCATTTTAGTGCTTTTGGCCTTCGGTAGGGTAGGCAGCCACCAGAGATCATGTGCAAGAAGACATCCCTCAAGCTAAATTAGTTTAATAGTTATGAACATTCCTTTTTTTCTTTACCAAAATACGTAGCTCCTAACCTCCTCCAATAGATATTAGGATTTACCCCAAGCTATTATCACCAATGTTTGATGTTATCATCTAAGCGAATGATACAACTAATTCTTTATTACAAAAAAATCAATTTTTATGGTATGTTGATAATCCATCATAGAAGACTTTCTTCCCGATAACACGGATACTTTCGATCTTAATCAAAATGAAACTAAAGATATGATCAATAAATAGAAGGATATATCATTCTTTAACATCCTTACTTGTGAACTATAGGGTTCCAGTCCAAATACATAAACAAGAAGCTAACTCTTAGTACAATATCATTCATTACTCTGAAATGAATTAAGAACAATTATTTATATTGACTAAAAGATAGAATATATATTTTTAAAATATTAAAAAATCTATCACATATTAATAAATCTCATTCTCATCTAATCTAATCTCATCCTTATCTAAACTAGATTTTTATTTTTATTGTATATAATCCTAACTATTTGAATTGATACTAACTACTTGAATTAATTCTAACACACCTCCTTAATTCAAATAGTTATAATTTAAAAATATCGTCAAAAAATAAAAAAATCACCAAAATTTTGTGAAAATATTGACGAGCTGATCTTCGGTATTGCAACGGTTGTCTTATGATTCTGTTTAGGTCTATAATTTGATCTTTTTCTTTTTGACATCTATCTTTGATGATATGATGAGAGCTTTGTATTTGTAGGATTGAATCATTTTTGGATGCAAAAGATTTCTATTTTTTCTTTCTTTTAGTCTTTTTCACATCATGAGAATTTTTTACCAACCCTATATATGTACTTCCATTGCTAATCTTGAAGTTTAAGATCTCATCCTTTCTCTATGAATATGCTTCATCAATTGTAATTTTTAAATTATCATAACCTGTACCATATGAGAGTTTGCATAAATCCACACAAATTTAAATGATCATAATTTTTATGTCATAATGTTGATTCATTAGTAGGAGTAGCAAAATCTGAAAATAATAAGAGAAACACTTTGTTTTTTATCATCCTTGCAGTTGCTATCAATTTTTTAATTTTCTTATCATAAATCAAGTATTTTTCATCATCAAGAATAACATAGTATCCTTTTCTTATTAGTTGTCATATTCTAATATGATTTTATTTTAAATTAAGAATAAATAGTACATCATTATTAACTTTTTTTTATCAGATTTGGTCTTCTTAATAATGGTTCCTTTTCCTTTCACCTAAATCTTATTGACATTTTAGATCTGATTGAATCAGCAAGACTCTGGAATAAACTTTTATCCCTTGTCATATAATTACTACATACACTAGCCAAAAACCAAATAGATCTAGAATATTTTTTATAAAGATACTACAAAGAAAATATTCTCATCATCTCTTTTGTCATCATTATTTTACTCATGATAGTTTGATTTATTTCTATTCTAATAATCTTTTTTAAGATGACTATATTTTTAACAATAAGAATAGAGAGGAACATTTGGATTTTTTTTTATTTTTGTACCAACAATATTTTTCAGTATATTCAATTTTTTTTACAACAAAAACATCGACAGATTTCTTTGTTACCTTCGTTTGTGTTCCTCTGACCTTCAGTTGATCGATCATGACTTATGTTATTTTGATCTCTTCCTTGAGATTTGAATTCTAAATTTTTTTGATCCTTCTTTTGATCTATCTTCATTTGGAGAACATGGCCTAAAATTTTATCTTATCTTTTGTTCATGAATTAAAAAAGAGTCCATTAATTCATTAATGGATAATGTACTTGTATCCCCAGCTTCTTCGCAGTAGAGATCATATCAAATTTTGAAGATCAATTTTGTAAAACTTTTTCTACTACAGTTTGATCTTTTAAATTTTCACCATAAGATCTTATTTGATTCATAATAGATGAAACTTTTGAAAATAAATTAGCAATCGATTCTGAATCTTTCATGACAGGAGTCTTGAATTCACGTCGAAGAATTTGAAGCCTTGAAATTTTTACATTTTCAGTGCATCCAAACACACTTTTTAGTATCTTCAAGCTTATATTGATATTAAAGCCATCATGATAATGAGAAATAGATAATCATCTATTGCTTATTGTAGCATGTAAAGTGATGTTGCATCTTTCTGTATATTTTTTTATTTGAATTTTTTGATCTTTTGTAATACTAGGATCCTGCATATCATATTGAACAAAACTATCTTATACTAAATTTCATAGTCCATATGAAATAAATAGAATTTTCATTTTAACACCTCAAAATTGATAATTATCACATTTTAAGATAGGAAGAAGCTGATTAAGAACACTTACTCTAAGGCTTGTCATCTTATTATTTGTTTTTTTTTTTGATCTACTAATCTTCCTTTTCTTTTATCGACGTACTCGTGTTGATCTTCTTCGAACTTGGCTTTGGTTTCTATAGAACTTCAGGAAGAAGGGAAAGAGAATAGCTTATATTTATATTAACTAAAAGATAAAATATAAAATTTTAAATATTAAAAAATCTATTATATATTAATAAATATCACCCTCGACTAAACTAATATCATTGTCATCTAAACTAGAATTTTAATTTTATTTTATATAATCTTAAGTACTTGAATTCAAGCTGTAGAGGTTAAAGTGGTCAACTGCTTTTAGCATCCAACCCTCAACATTATGCTTTCATACAGGAAACGTACATCCAATTGCATATGTGAGTTTACAGCATAAATGCACTTTAAAGTTATCGAGACTCGAAGATAGTTCTACAGGACAATATTGCCGGTTAAGCTATCTAACGAACTGCTAATGATCTCATTAGGGCATGAAATAATCATCTGAATGTATGATAACGACATAATTAGCACAAAGCTTCTTTTAAAAGGAAAAGAGAAAACCAAATGGCATATCATTCTATGATCCTGCGAACATTATAAATGTACTCCTTTTTACTTCTCAACCTTGATTCTGCAATCGACACAAACCCTAGAATATTGATGGAGAAATATCCCACTCAAAAGGCGATGTGGTGGATGGAGCAAAAAGGAGTTTTCTTCTTCATTTTTTTAGATTTCCTTCCTTAACATATAAATTTCCTGGAGATCGCAAAAACAACAACAAATAAAAATGATAATAATAAGAATCGCCCGAATCCCAATATGATCGGATCCAATAAAATGAAGGATCGACACGAATGTGATCCCATGTTCGACCCGAATCCCCCAACTGCATTTGGATCGTGAAGCCCGTTTGTTCGATGCGGCCCACATCCTGACGTGGTCCAAAATTAAAGCAAATGCACTGAGAAGAATATTATTTAATTAAATAAAATTATATATATATTTCTCTCTCTCTCTCTCTCTTTCTCTCTTCACCGCTGGAATTGATCAGTTTTAATTTCATCGGCGTCGTAAAGAAATTGTGGTTCGATTCATCTTCTTCCGCAACGCTAAAGAAAAAGAAGAAATAGAAGACAAGATTGGCCAGAGAAAATTAACGGCTGAGATCGCAAGTCTCAGGGAAGAGGGTCCCAGATATCCAAAGGTTAGGATCTCCTGATCATCGAAAACTCAGAATCTTGACGCGCGTATTGGCCTTTTTTTGTTAGTCCAAAGGTTAGGGTTTCTCGCTCGAAGCTCGCATCTTTCTCTCCTCTATTGTGCAACAGATTTGTGGCGGTGTTTTGCGTTAGCGGCATGGGGAGAGAGCAGCAGCAAGCGGCTTACACGGTGGAGCAGCTCGTCGCCGTGAATCCTTACAACCCGGACATCCTCACAGATCTGGAGAACTACGTCAACGAGCAGGTGGCATAATCTCGAAGTTGTTCTCTTCTATCTTCCTTTAGATTCCATTTCCATCAACCGTTTGATTCGAAACCCATGGCCGAATCGTAATCTCATTCGATTGCGATTTACTTTAGATTCTTTGACGGCTTACGATGTATAGGATATATCACTTCCATAGCCTTTAATCAGGCATGTGTTGTTGTAGAGAAGGTTAATGGTGCTTGGAAATGGGTATCTAATTTTTATTATCGCTTATCTGTTCCGGTGAAAAGGATTGATTTTGGGCCTGAGTCTGGCACAATGTTCTCTTCATGATTCCCATCTTATACTTGTTGACTATATTAGGACTTAACATCTACTAGAAATGGCTCGCTGTGAATTGACCCCTCCAATGAAACCATGAAAGACACGAATTGTTAGGAAGGCGTTCCAGCTTTCAGAGGAAGTGAATGGAAACTTGACGTTGCAATATAGTTACCCTTGTGTGTGCTAATCATGGATTTCTGATAACAAGGAGGCCGTTGCATGATGTGTCTTCAGTCATATCTGGTACTTAATATTTGTTTAAACACAATAATCTACCAAGTCAAATTCTAGGATGTTGTAAAATCTCTATTTACAGTTGTGGATTGATTTACATTGACATGGATCTTCGGAGTTTTGGTATTCGGCATAAAAAATGTTAAACTGTACTTGTTAACTCATACAATGTGTCTTATGTTTATCCAATATTTCTATTGTTGATGCTTAAAGCAATAGCAGATAATTTGTACTTGGAATATTATCATATTGATCGGCAATCTATTTTCTCTGGCATGTGTTGTCCAGAAACACTTCTGCTGAATTTCATGTCTACACTATATGCTTGAACATATAATGAAATTAAAATTGCAATGCACTTGAAGCTTTGGATGGATGTCCAACTTTCTAACTTTGACATCTGTGATGTGTATATACCATTTTTCCATGCTCTGGTATCCTGCTATGTTTAAGTTAGTTTTTTCAGTCACCTAGATTTGCAGCACTTTCAACCCATGGAGAAAGTGGAATGATATATGGATTCACATATATTAATTTTTCATTAGCATATCAACGCCTTTTTTACCCATGCAAACGTATTACTGATTTGCAAAACCATTTTTACACTCTGGTTAAGAAGAAGGATATAGGTCTTGGTGGCTTTTGATCTCTATTGAATATCTTGGTCAGAATAAGTGAATATCCTTTCTTACAGGTTTCATCTCAAACATACAGCTTGGATGCAAACCTTTGTCTTCTTCGGCTTTATCAGGTAATGATTTAATTTCTTTATTCGTAGACAGCACTGGAAATTAAATAAGTTTTTTCTGCTGACTTTCAATTTTCTTTTTTATAGTTTGAGCCAGGTCGAATGAGTGTTCCAATTGTAGTCCGGATTTTGATTAAGGTCTGTTCTTTTGATAAGTATTGAATAAAAAATTAAATTAAATTTTGGTCAAACTTGTTCTTGTCCTGTTGATTGCTTCTTAATTTTTTTTTTCCCTTCTTTTTGCAGGCTCTCATGGCTATGCCAGCCCCTGATTTTAGCCTTTGTCTCTTCTTGATTCCCGAGCAAGTGGTATTTAAACCTTTGCCCTCGATTCACTATAATAGGAACTAGTTTCTAGATCAACAAGTGGAAACTGGGAATACATGAATTTTGAAGTAACAATAATCAAGAAAATTATCCAAAAAGTTATGCAGATACTCATGTTAAAAACTGAGCCATTCCCTTAAGAACTAGTACGTATTCACAAGCGATTAACCTATGTAACTATTAGCATATGAGGGAGAGATGATAATGTTGCAGTTATAATGATCTGAAAATACTATAGGCATAAAGATCTCAATATACTGACCCTTTCTTTCAGCAGAAAAATTTGCTTTGGTTATTATGTATTATCCTTTAAGCCAAGTGACCTTGTGGAAGAAAAGGGTTCAATCCTTTTGCAAAGTAACCCACTTTGTGTGGGAAAAAAAAATGAAGCACATTGTTTTATTCCCAAGGAGGTTTTCGAGTGTCCTATTAAATCTTTGTGTTGAATGGCATAATGAACTGCAAGAAGCAACTTCTACTTCCCTTTTATTAGTGATTACTAACTCTTTTGTCTTGTTTGAACTACAATTTTGCAATTTAAATCATTGCCCAAAGACTCACCAATGAACTAATACTAGATCTTGAGATATTATATGGTACTGTTTGAGTAGCTAGTTCTTTCAGTTTACAAACTCATTTACATTTCTAATATTCTATTTTTTTATTCATTGGCAGCAAATGGAAGAGCAGATTAAGACATTGATTGTTCTCTCTCACTATCTTGAAGTATGTATTATTTTATGTTCTAACCTTCACATGTGCTCTCCAAATTGGCTGCTGCTAATTTGAATTCAATATCATAATTGCAGACTGCAAGATTTCGTCAATTTTGGGAAGAAGCAGCAAAGAACCGCAGCACACTTGAAGTTGTTCCTGGTAAAAAGAATGCTCCAACTTGTGGGCTGACACTGCAGCCATTAAGAGTACTAACTGTAGTATTCTTGACACTTAATTAATTATCTTGGTTATCAATATACATGGATTAGAATGATGGTTAGGATGGCTATATTATGTAATCATGTGTGGGACTCAGATGTCTGTGCATGTCAATGTTTCACATTTCTTAACCTCAGTGCTCATCTGCCAATTAATAGTCATCCCTACCACCGGGTGATGTGTGAACAGAAGGATTATATAGTATGCAAAGAATGATAGAGATGGCACGCAGAGAAATTGGTTAATAGAAGTAAATAAAAGGGTTAAGTGCACTTTTTGTAACAACGACCATCCACATCTGCCATAAATTCCCTTTTTATTCTGTTAACTGCACTTTTCTAACCTTACTCGCTACTTATCTTGCTAGTTGCTTAATTCCCAGCTCTTCATAATTTCACTGCTTTACTCTATAAAGTATAAACCACCAACAGCCAACAATTTCACACACTTCCTTTGAATATATATACACATATTACATATATGTTTCGAAATTGTATATAAATTAAGTATGTTGTACATGTTATGTAACTTACAACTAGTATGATTCAGGTTTTGAGCAAGCAATCCAAGCTTATGCAATTCATGTTCTCTCCTTGACTTACCAGAAAGTGCCAAGGCCTGTAATTGCAGAGGTAATGTTTTTTTTTTTCTTTCTATGAAGTTTATTCTTTGTTAAATATGTTTCAATGCAATGTATGATGTTTGAGAAATTCAATGTACATGGGGCATGTATTGTCTGTATTATATGAAAACAAAGAATCTAGTTCATCTTTAATCTTGAAGCATCAAGCTTCGTTAGCATAAGTAATGGTCACACAGAACAGATTAACATGTCACTGTTTATTTATATTTTGGGTTCTAATTCAGACAACAGTTCATGGGGTGGTTCTCGGTGTTCCTTCCTTCACCATCATAAAAATGTCCAATGAACTATTTGCCCAGGATCTATATTTATGTCAAAGGAAAAAAAATAACCGGTGTGTCCGGGTTTTGATATGAGTTGTTTAACTATGTAGACATCTTTAATTTGATTGCATCCTGTCTATTCTAGTCGCTTGAGTGCTGCTACTTCTGAGTTTCTGCCTGTTGCACACCATGCATGAGGTATCCACGTTTTCCATCTTTCTCATTGTCTGGTTCAAGAATCACTGGCTTTTACACCAGGCCATAATGCATGTACTCCATCCTGTTCTCCAATTCTCAGTTTAATGATTGGATCTGGCATCAATTAAGTGCTTTATGGTCTTCTGTTTCCAGTTGCCGGTAGCTTCTCAATGATCATGGTGTCCCAACTTTTTCTTGACCTATTATACTTACTGTGTTGGAATATGCATTTTAGAGACTGGCTAACTTACAAAGAATGTACAGTTTGAAAGCTAAAACCTTTTCTTCATTTTTCTTTAGTCGCGCTGCCATGTGTGATGCCGACAAAGTGCTGCAAATAAAATTGCTTAAGCTCATCGCCTCTATTCAAGTTTTCCTAGTCCTAAACTGTGTTTTTGTTCTTCGACAGGCCATTAACATCGAAGGTCCCTCGCTGGATAAGTTCCTAGAGTATCATGTGGCAAACAGTGGCTGGGTTCTCGAGAAGGGCCACAACCGCTCTCAGCTGATGGTCCTTCCTCGTAACGAGTTCAATCATCCAGAACTCAAGAAGAACACAGTTGACAGCATGCCGTTCGAGCATGTCACCCGCATCTTCCCCATCCTAACCTGAATCGATATTTAAGGCCACATCCTGTGATTGAATACTGGGTACCAAAATCCTGTTATCTCAATAGCTTGTCTTCCTTGATGGTTATGACTCCTGCTGGACTTCATCAAACTTCTAATGGAATCCATATGTTTCAACTTTTTCTTAGAGCTACTAAAGCTTATTTAAGGATTGTGTCAAGTGATGATACTCGAGGATTTTTGCAAGGCGCCAAAATTTTTTGAGCTCGCTGAAAATGCTTCCTATAGGTACCTTTTGGGGGGTTGCATTTGCGTTGGCAAGTCGAATACCTTGAATTCATCAGATCATCATTGTATCTTAACACTAAATGTTGCTTGGTTCAAAGATTTAACAGTGCTTCTATGAGATTCATACTCAAAACCATATTAGCTATTTATGCATGTGAGTCCAAACCCAAGTCGAGTTTATATATTAGTCAACTCGAACTATGGGTATCTATCACATCTGAATCCGTTATCTAATTATCACAATCTAAATTCCAATTCACATACTTTTTCATATCCACACTTGCCCATCCCAATCATAGAGTATGGTATCTTGCTCGCTCGAACACTAAGTACCCGATCATAAAGTACGATATCTTGTACGCTATCTTGCCTATATACATTCAAGAAAACATAGTGTAATTATTTAAAATCAATCTTCCAGAAATTGACGTAATTTCGGCATGTTTGGCCATCCGTCTCCTTTGTCATTGTCAGTTCCACTTGTGGTTTCCTTATTGTATTTTTACCTTCAATATCTCTCATCGTCCTTTGACTTTTGTGATGCTTACCTCTTCCTCTCATTTACTATCATCATGTTCTTTGTCTTCCATCATGCTCGTAGCTTTCTCTCCTTTATCTTGATCATCTATTTCATCTACGATCTCTCGCTTCTTCCATTGACTCTTTTTTTTTTTTTTTTGTCTTTTTGTCACACTGGCTTGTCCATCTTCTCAATCACCACATGCCTTTTTGCCTTCAATCAAATTAGACTTAAAAATATCTTAATATCATAAAAATAAATAGAAAAACCAATGAGATACCTATTTTCTTCTGATGGTGAAAGCTTGAAATGAGTTTGTCAAAGTTTACGGTGTCACACTCATAAATGATATTTGATTGTAAAATCGACCATAAAAGTCTCTAAAATTAATAAAAACTATATATAGAGCAACTATATCATAAGTTATGAAAGTTTAATATGAGTTAGAGAAATATTTATATCATATTTGTATTTATACATTCAACAATTCTTTTATCAGTGTCACGACAAAGTTTATCTATCTCAAATGTTCATCATCTAAAAATATATGATATAAATAAGGTTAAAATTCTTATTTACCCTTTGTACTATGCCTTAAAATCAAAATTAATCCTCGTAATTTAAAACTCATCTAAGTGATCATCCGTACTACGATTTCACATCAAAGTCACTCATCATACTTTAAAACTCGTATAAGTAACCCTCTGTATTATGCCTTAAAATCAAAGTCAACTCCCGTACTTTAAAACTCATCTAAGTGACCCTCTGTACTACGATTTCACATCAAAATGATCCCGTATATTAGAAATAAGGTTACACTATTAGATAAAATAATTTAAGGATTATTTATCAATAAAATAATTTAAAACTTAAAAAATATCTTTTTTACCTTTAATTTATTAATCGACAAAATTATAGAAATCACATATCTCAAGCAAAGAAAAAATAAAAAGGTAGAAAGACAGCGGAAAGACGAACAAACTAACGCTGAAGAAAAAAACAAGAAAGGTAGAAAGATAGCGAAAATACGAATAAACTAATGACGATAGAGATTGATGAAGAAAGACATAGATCAGAATTGTAGAAAAGAATGACGATAGAGGTTGGAGAAGAAAAAAAAGAGAGGGAAAAATGGATTAGAGCTCTGAGACTACTTAGTTATAATCCTCAAATAAAAATAATCCCCTAAATTATTTTACCTAACGACGTAACTTTATTTCTAACAGAGAGAGTCACTTTGATGCGAAATCATAGTACATACGGTCACTTAGACAAGTTTTAAAGTATAGGGATAATTTTAGTTTTGAGGCATAATATAGGGGGTCACTTAGATGAGTTTTAAAGTACGGGAAGTGACTTTAATTTTGAGGCGTAATATACTTAGATGAGTTTTAAAGTATGAGGAATGACTTTAATGTGAAATCGTAGTATGAGGGGTCACTTAGATGAGTTTTAAAGTATGAGGGATGACTTTGATTTTAAGACATAGTACGAGGGATCAATAAAAAATTTAGCCTATAAATAATAATATATATATATATATTAGTTTGGTACACATGTTAATTTCAATTTGTTACCAGAGGGAGGTGATGGAAGTTAGTAGGACAGGTGAAAGTTGTAAGACAATAATTAGAGATAGCAAGATAAAATCATAGAAGGGTTAAAGTGTATAGCATTTAAGGCTTTATATTTTTATTAAAAAATATAATATATAAATTTCTTAGGTTAAGTTTGTATTACCAGATATTAGAGTCTATTTACGTGATATGCTAACCCATAATATATATAATTTAAATTAAAAAATATATATATTTTAACCCTTATGATTTTGGTCATGGACCACTTAGACCTTTATGGTTATGCACATCTAAAATAATTCTTATATTTTCAAAAACATACCATATAAGCTCCTCCTATTAAATTTGAGTTAACAAATGTTAGAGCTTGCTTATATGGTATACTGATTCATAATAAATAATTAATATAATAATATGTATAATTTATATTAAGAAATTAAAATCACTATCAATAACATGAGGATGCAGCGACCTGTTAATGTCTAGTAGAGTGGGTGTTATACGCACGTAGCCTCTCTCGTACTGACAATGAACTTAGGAGCTTTCGATCCTACCTCAGGTGGATGTGTGCCGACCAATCCAACACTATGTATGTAATGGTTTCTTAGTCCCTCGTATTCTTAAGCGTTTTCGTTCCCACCATCTTCTATTTCGTTTTCTCCTATGCCCCACCCATCTGTTTTTAGCCCTTTTACTTTTGTATGCCATTGTGACCTTTATCGGTTCCTCTTCCTGTGTAAGATAGAGTTTTTTTTAAAATCTTAAATTACATATGTCATTATATTAATAATTTATTATGAGTCAGTATGCCACGTAAGCAAAATCTAATATTAGTTAACTCATACTTGACAGGAGATATTTATATGTTATAATTTTAAGAATATAACAATTATTTTAGACACAAACAAAATCATAAAGTTAAAATAAATTTATTTCTAAATTTAAATTATATAATCATTATACTAATAATTTATATAAATCAGCATGTCATACCTTTAAGTAAACTCTGGTTAACTTAGACTTAACGAAAAGAATTTATATAATAAATTTTCTAAAATATAAATTTTATTTTAGATATAAATTCAACCACCAAAATCAATTGTTAACCCACGAGAGAAAGGAAAAAGATGGAAAAAGGTCGAATTCAGTTTGATAAGATTCATATTCAAATCCTGGAAAATCACATAATAATCCCTAAGAGCATATTAATGTACGTGGTTAATCCCCTCGTTCGCACTGGTTGAACATTTGGGAGCAATTTAGTCATTTTACTGTGGCCGTGAACACTTAGGGTTTTGCGCCGGGCCATAAGAGGCATCGGGCCATCCCGCCTCGACTCCCCTCACCGCCGCCGTCGCCACTCGCGATATTACAAGTACAAAAGGTCAGGGCTGGAAGCAGAGAACGAGCTTGCTTTTGGTTGGTGGTAGCCATGGCGACGCGGGCGCTCTCTCTGAAGGAGCAGGACATACAGATGATGCTCGCCGCCAACGTCCACCTCGGCGCCAGGAATTGCGACTTCCAGATGGAGCGCTACGTTTACAAGCGGCGACCTGACGGTAAACCCCCCCGATTCTGCCTCCAAATCTCTCTCTCTCTCTCTCTCTTATGGATTCCAGAGCTACTGTCCACTATGATCTCCCTTATTTGATCCATGAGGGGTCGGTGGTATATTCTATTTGTTTTGATATTTTTGTTTTTTCTTATTTTTCCGTCTCCATGCGATATGTTTCGTGCTTGTGGCAAATAACTGGTGGACAATAAATTATTTTTTTTCGGGGTGGAGAGTGGAGATTTATATGCGTGATTTAGGAACAACCGTCGGTGATCGCCGTACGAACCCGTCCGTGATGGTTATTCCACATGCCTGAAAAGTAGGTGGTTCCGTTTGATCCGGGAAGAGATTTCGTCGTGGCAAAGGCGGAATGTTTGGTAGTTAGAATGTTCTGGGCCTTGTGAGAAATCCCTGAGAAGTACTTCCGAGCATGTGCATGTTACGGATATAACGTTTTGATGATATTGAAGGCCCTCTTGAGTATAACATTGGTTTTTATTCTAGAAAATCGAGTAATTAAGCAAATGCATATGAAGATGAAGAATGTGAGCGCAAGGGTTTTTATATAAAGCTGATTATCATGTTGAAGAATTGGTTATTAGAAAAATTCTAAATCAGACATGGTCCCAGTAGTTTGTAGTTTATTTAGAATAAACTGAAGGTGAAAAGGGTTTCATAATAATTTCTACCATGATAAACTATAGGTCTGATCTCAAGTATACAAGTTTTTTTTCTTGTTGTAAATTTCATATCATAGTCCTTGTTGTTGGTTGTCATTGTATAAAAGCCCTAGTGCCTTGTTGTAAATGTCATATCATAGTGCTCTGAGAATCACTTCAATAACCATTGTTTGCTTTTCCGTTATATTGGTTGGTATCATGTATGCTACCCAATTGATTATTTTCTATTGCCTATAATGTTGAAGAAAAAAAATATTAGTTAACATTATTCTATTCTGAAGATCTTGAAGAAATTAAGATTGGCATTATCAAGTAATGTCATTTACCTTGGAACATGGTATGACGGTTGTGATGGCTTCCACTCATGTAAACGATACACATCATCTCTTGTGACTGTATCCTTTCTAGAACATTTTAGTGTAGTGATTGGCACTTGTTATGTGTGCTTGTAAGCAGTATCTTCTTTATGTCAGAGAAATGAATTCATGATGCTTAATGTGCAACATATAAACCTCAACCAGCAATTCCTTATTGTTATTAGTGCTTTTTATACTATCAAAATGTGACCAGTTTTGGTGCCTTGTATAATTGTGGATTGATGGAAGTAATGACTTGCCTATTTAGGTACTAATCTAATAGACACTGATGAACTGATTCGTAAAAGGCCACTTGGATCTGAACAGGGATTGCAGTTTGACAAAAATGTTAGAATTCTTGCATCAGTTAACTGTGGTTGTGGAAGTTCAATTTCATGCTAGAAGATTATCTGAACCTTAAAATATTAGTAACTGTTAGAATTTTAACATGTACATTTTCTATTTCTGTTTGTTTTATTTCTTTGCTTTTTTGTGTTGCTTTACTGTTTTTGTAGTCAATCTAGCAATGTCACATATGGATCCGAGCACCAATGACGTACTGCATGTGCTTCTTAAAACTTCATTTAATTTATTATTCAGGTGTCCACATCATCAACCTTGGCAAAACTTGGGAGAAGCTTCAGCTAGCAGCTAGGGTTATAGTTGCCATTGAGAATCCTCAGGATATAATTGTCCAATCTGCAAGGCCATATGGCCAGAGAGCTGTTTTGAAGTTTGCACAGTTCACAGGTGCTCATCCTATCGCAGGGAGGCATACACCAGGAACATTTACGAATCAGCTTCAGACATCCTTTAGTGAACCTCGTCTTCTAATTCTTACTGATCCTAGAACTGACCACCAGGTAAAAATTGTAGATTTTTCTCTTTTGTATTTGGCCAAACAGATACATTAAAAAATGTCTGGTCCATTCATCAACAGCCTATCAAGGAATCTGCTTTGGGAAACATTCCAACAATTGCCTTCTGTGACACGGACTCTCCAATGCGATATGTTGATATTGGAATCCCAGCAAACAATAAAGGAAAGCTCAGTATTGGTTGTCTCTTTTGGCTGCTGGCAAGAATGGTTCTGCAGATGCGTGGCACTATTCCCCTTGGACGTAAATGGGAAGTAATGGTAAGGTCACATAGATGGTTTACTTCCGGCCTAATCTTATGTTCAATGCTAGGGTATTGGTTTATGGATAAACCACTTCAATAGGCTTAAAAGAAGTCACTATACAGTTTGATACATAGCAATTTCTATTTTTATATTACTAATTGTAATTTCTTCTTTTCTTTTTTGCAACTTTTGCTGATAGTTTACATGATGAACCATCTTCATGCACAACAGGGACACCTAAAAACATGAATGTTTTAAGCTCTAATGTAATTTTCTCCAACATTCTATATGTCCATCGGTAGTTCTTACAACACTTGGAAACCATCTACTTATGTTCGCTAGTTCCCGATCCAATTAAAAAAAAGAGGCTTGCCAAACTACTGAATCATTTTTGGTCTTTGTTTTCTCTGTTTTATTAGAAATATTTTTTGTCATTGATCATATTTCAAATATCCTTTTCATTTTCCCAACTAAGCCAGGGTGTTGCAGGTTGATCTGTTCTTCTATAGAGATCCTGAGGAGGCCAAGGAACAGGAGGAAGCAGAGGCCCCAGTTGCTCCTGAATTTGGTGCAGTTCCAGACTATGGTGCCATGGTACCAAACGATCAGTGGACTACTGAACAGTGGGTGCCTGATGCAGCTGTACCTGCTGCTGTTCCTCCTGTGGCTGGAGTTGAGTGGACTGCTGGTCAAGGTTAGTCTCAGTGGCCATACAGTGATATATGTACTTTTTAGTTTAGCTGGCGCTTACATATGATGATATTTACACTGCGATATCCTATTGCTTACATATATGTTTTGATGAAATCTTGATGTTAGTTTCAGTTACTCCAATTTCGGAGAGTAATGATTACCTGTTACATGGTGCTAATGTCTTTCTCCCTCGAACAAGACATTTTCGAATGATATTTCATATATACCCTCTGATTTCTTTACATGATTATGCAGATGTGCTATCTTTCATTTTGGAATATGAATTTGGAGTATCCAAATCAATGATCTAGAATATGTTTTGTTGATAAGCGAAATTAGTGGCCTGGTTTATTTTTATGTCAATCATCCGCATCCTGAACTACCAGAAAAAAGACTCTTTTAACTTATTGAATTCCCTGGTCCAATCAGTGTGTGACACATTTTTCTCTATTCTATCAACAGCACCTGTGGCCGTCGAAGGATGGGATGCCGCCGCTGCTGCTCCACCAGTGGAAGGTGTTGTTTCTCCTGGTGTTCCGTCTGGTTGGGAAGCTGCTGCACCTGCTGCTCCTGCTCCTGCTCCTGCTCCTCCCTCAGGCTGGGAGTAATTGGGAGCCCGAGTGATAAAGAGTTTCAATTCATGAGTCCGAATAGTGTCTCTCTTATCAGGCTGGGAGTAATTGGGAGCCCGTGTGCCAGAGTTTCAATTTATGAGTCCAAAGTGGTGTCTCTCTTATCAGGCTGGGAGTAATTGGGAGCCGGTGTGCTAGAGTTTCAATTCATGAGTCCAAATAGTGTCTCCCTCTTATTGGAATTTGAATTATTTTTGTCTAGGTAGTACATTTAGTACCTCATTGATGCTTTTGTTTTACCATATTTCATCATCCAGCTCTGGATTAGTTGGCTTGTGTTGTTTTGTTTCTTCACTTCTTGGTTGCCTTAAAAGACGACAACAAATTTTGATGCAGTATCTTAAATTTATCTTTTCCTTGATGAAGTTTGTGCGTGCTCAACAAGTTTGAAGCTTACGTATGTATGTCTCCATGTATCTTCAACAATGTCAGATAGCACCAGATAAGCATCGAGGATACATAGCTTTACTCATTTCCAATCGTCCTTGTCACATAAGGATATATGCCAACATGACGACTATGAGTAGAGTTCGAACAAGTTATGCCTAAATATATGGGCTCAATGTCTATTAAAGGAGGGGGGTGGGGGGGGATAAGTTGTAGAATGGAAATGACATGAAAGTAATGCCTCAGTCAGAGGCTCTGTAGTAGCTTTAAGGTCTCGTCAACGTGCTTCTCTGGTTGGAATTGATTGTTGTAAACCAGTTGAACCACCCCTTTCCTATCAACGACATAAGTCTGTCTTCCAGGCAGTGTTCCAAAGAGATCACCAGGAATTCCCCACTGTTTCCTCACCTTGTTACCTTCATCGCTCAGTAAGGTGAATGGTAATCTGTACTTTTTCGCAAATGCCTGCCCACAGTCAAATCCAAAACTAACAAGTTTCAATGGAGATATTAAACAGAATATTCCAATTCCAAGAATTTCCTGAAATTTTGATTAGGGACAAAAAAAAAAAAAGAAAAAGAAAGAGGAAATAGTGTCTTTATGAGTCTCATGTACTTCCCAAAAATCTGTAGTCACTAATTACTAACTTGCTGTTGTTGTTGTTGTTGTTGTTAATTAAACTAATGTAGTTCAGACAGAAATCATTAACCTGGCTAACCTAATTGTCCTTTTTCTTATTATTCCTTAGGGTTGCTAATTCGTCTGTCTGGGGTTAGGTTATTGTTCCATCCCCTAGCAAGAGAAATTAACTTAAAACTGCAGACTGCTAAAAGTTCATTGTTACAGCTTTGAAGTGCTAATTCTTTAGGAGGAGATACATTTTTTCATGTTTTAATTCAACAGCTGCCAACACTAATCTGCCGAATGATGGAACTAGTTAGTATTTGGTTGCCACAGAAGCATATCTATCTACCAAGTCACATATATTGATTGTTCAAGAGAAACACAGCTGCCTAATGATGGCAACTAGTTAGCATTTGGTTGTTCCACAGCAGCATATCTATCTACCAAGTCACATACATTGATTGTTCAAGAGAAACACATTGCCAAATCACATACATTTCAGAGAAAAAAAATATAAAGGAAGCAACCAATTAAGAACAAAGAATAATCTGTGTTATATTTGTTGTTCGAGAGGAGCACATCTGCAAAATCACATACATTCCAGAGAACAATAGAGGACTCAACCAAGTTAAGAGTTTACAATTTAAGAAACTACTGAACAAAGCATATAGAGTTAACAAACCATGGTTACCTTGTGAGAGGAAGGATCATCACCACTTATCCCTATAACCTCAGCTCCAGCCTTCTTAAACTTCTCATAGGAGTCTCTAAAGGCACAAGCCTACATGGTATGCTTGTACTTATCAATCACAATATAAAAAATAAACCATCCTTGATTTTAAGTTTACAACTAAAGCCCTCCAAAGACAAAACTTAAACTTGACTGGTGGAACCCAACTAAATTGAACTTGGTTACTACAGGCAACAAGAACCAAATCCCAATCTAAATCTTACCTCTTTGGTGCATCCAGGAGTCTCATCTGCAGGGTAGAAGTAGACCACAACTGGCTTGCCTTTGTACTTTGAAAGAGCCACATTTTTCCCATCCTGGTCTTTCAAACTAAAAGATGGTGGCACATCACCTTTTGACACCTACAAACATTCACAAAATCCCTGGTTTTAGCTATTAGGTATTGCTGTCAAATATCTAACCATGAACCTTCAGTTCTCAAAAACAAAGTATGTGCTGTGTGTTGAGAGAGGACATCTTTAAGCAAAACGTCATTGGTTGGCTTGAAACATCAGATTGTATTTGTTCTTTAGCACAAAGAAACAAGAACTGCAACAAACACTCTTAAGAATAATGCTTGTGTTAACAAAGGAATAAATGATTGTCAGAGGTGCAAAAGCTTGCTCTGTCTGACGTGGAATGTGTGTGTCTGTGTGTGAGAGAGAGAGAGAGAGAGAGAGAGAGAGAGAGAGAGAGAGAGAGAGATGTACCTTGGCACAAATGAGCATCCTCTGAGGGAAGGAAGGTGGTGGGAGTGATGAGGTGGTGTTGGTTGAGAGTCTGAGGCCATATATTTGGGAATGTGATGCCCTGGGGAGAGATGGGGTGGCTGAGGAGGGTGGAATCCTGGGGTTTGGAGCTCTGAAGAATGTGAGAGGCTGTTTAGGGAGAGAGGTGCAAGCCATGGGAGAGGGATCTCTCTCTCTCTCTCTATCTCTCTCTCTTCTGGTGTGGAAGAAGTGAAGGGATGATGGGTTTAAGGTTGATTCATGTGATGGAAAGATGGGGGATAGAACGCCATTGCGTGGCCACTTGCTGACCTTATCTACTATTTCTCTGTCCTACTGGCCAAACCAAATGATAACTTCTACACTTGGCTGAGCTACATCTCCTTGGAGTTCCAGCTTTGAGCTTCAAGTTAGCTGCAGTTCTATGGTCATTTTTCCAGACGTGCACGTCCATATCATCCATATTTGTATATACATCTCTACATGTACAAGGAAATATACATGCATGGATGCATACACACCACATATACATACAATATATAGAGATGTTTGTATGTACATACAGAATGAGTAAATGGAATGCATTTATGTGAAGGATAAAATAATACTAGTACATGCTTAATTGCTTTATGCAAATAAATGGTCTCAGAAGTAAGATGTACTTAATGTGTTGCTTCATCCACTAAGCCTTTTGAGTGTCCGCAGAATGCTTCGGCTGGCTATCTACCACGGATCAAAGATCCAAAGTACATTGATGTAGTATGGAATTCTCATTTGTGCAGTTGAGAGTTCTTTAATTGGCAGTAATTTGCGCAGATAAACATCTGATTCTTTTAAGATAGTAACTCTATCGGAGCTATACACACCTAACTAACTACGAAGCATCGATAATAATTGATAAAATTAAAAAAAAATCTCAGTTTTGGTGATATTCATTATTCCGTCATATCTACACATTATATTTATCAATCTGAATAGATTCTTCATCAATTTAGTGGCTCAAGAATAAAATCTCTATCTGGGTGAAGTAACACTTCTCTTTTTTCATGAACAAAGTGTTTTCATTGAAAATCTTGAAAATTGTTCAAAGATGTTTGACATACTCTTCAAGCATTTGGTTATAGACAATGATATAATCTAAGTAGATGATCACAAACATGTCTAGATACTCCTTAAATAGTTGATTCATGAGAGTGCAGAATGTGACTAGAGTATTTATTAAGCTGAAGGGCATTACCAAGAACTTGAACGTTGTATACTTCATTACACAAGTAGTCTTTGCTTCGTTACCTTCGATTATATACACTTGCCAATACTCCGATCAAAGGTTGAGTTGGAGAAATACTTCACATTGCCCAGTAGGTAGAATAAGTTCGTGATGAGCAGGATGAGATACTTATTCTTCACTATCATCTTGTTTAAGGTCCGATAATTGACAGAGGCTCACATGTTATTTGTTTTGGACAAGAATTGGAGCTCAGAATAGTACTTTAAAATTACGAATAAGACCACAGCTTAGTAGTTCATCTAGTTACTTCTTAAACTTTACCAATTCTGAAGGGCCAATGTGGTGTGGTAATCTCACTGAAGGCTTCACTCCTAGCTCTAACTCGATGCAGTAATCTATGCCTCTCTATGACAATAGAATTTTTGATAATTCGAGTAGCATAACATCTATAAACTCTAAACATTTACCACCATAGTAGGTTTATGAGTGGCCTATGTTGGAAAACCTGATAGAAGCATCACATGCATAGCATAAAATAAAAACAAAAGGTCTCCCACGTTTATCATGTCATCGTGCGATGATTGGTGTGCGAAAAAATCATAAAATAAAAAATTCTACGTGTCATGTGTTAGATGTTTTTCCTAGAGAGATCGTATATCCCTAAAAAATCAAATCTAAAGGAGAGATCGAAGGAGGTCTGATGTCCTCCTCTCTAGCCGTATCCACATGGTGGAAGAAGCGGTGATGCTTATCCCTTGTAGTGCAAAATCTTACAGCATTTGTCTATCATCTTATAGCCAATGTGAAAGAAGAACTCATTTCTTCTTCGTTGTCCTCACGCACTAAAGAGTGGTTGGCTGAGAAGAAAAAGGAGAGACGATAATAAGAGGAATTAGCCAAAGGTCTCTAGCCCATGAGCCCTATGACCCCTTCATATTTATAGAGGTTCATATCAATTTAACCTTAATAGATCTTGCCCTATTGGGTAATATACATTTATCCAATTACCCAAGCCTCTTGGACTAGTGGATTTCTACCCAATAATCTCTTATTAGCTCTTATTGAATTTTAACCATAGGATCCAATAACACAGGAGCTTATTGGATATCCAATAAAATAAGAGCTCCATGGATATCTCATATCTGAACTTCTACTCGTTGCAACATCCATCATATGTGTGTGACCTTCTAGGCCCAATACCGAGCTAGCTATAAGTTGCATCTGTTAGAACTCCTTCTTACTTAATGAATTGTTATGTCATAACAATTCACTCAATTCATCAACTATGGACATACTAGGCCACTATGCTATAGTCCCCAGATGGTACAGAGGGATATAATATATTGGACCTATTTGTCCTCAATTACCATATATCTACCTCATACATCTAATATCATAGAGATTGTATATCAGACATGGCATTGCCAGGCCTCATACGGAATCCATTAGAGTCTCGCTCTAATCATTGAAAAACTCCTTTTAATTTGAATGGCCTCGGCCAGGGATTTGCCTAAGTAAAAACATATGGGATATTCCTCTCATGATACTGAGAGTGGACGATCCTCTATTAACACTCAATTACTTCGTAAGATTGGCTCCAATCCCGATAATCGAGGGTACCAGCTCTGAATCTTCCAGACCTATAAGTCTAGCATAAAAAAAAGGAGTACTCAAACAAGACATCCTTAGTGTTTCATGTCTAAGAACCAGACATACAACTAAAACTACAAAATCATTGTTTGACATCAAGTATCATTTACAATCCAACATTCTGTATGTAGATCAATCAATGAACTCATTCTCTAAAGAGTACTTGTCTTATACTATTAGTGTCCCTATATAAGCGGCTATAAGATTAACCACCTCTATTAGATAAACAAGTATATAGTACACCGGTCTATGCAATTATCTTAATGTCCCTCTTGAGTAACCTATGACTAGGATTATTTAGAATTTATGTTTAAAAATGACGCAGTCTTATTATCATGATCTCATCACAATTTGATTCTCATTGCATAAATTTAGAGACATTACAATATATATGCTAGTTACAAGTGTCTTGCAAGCCAATCACGTGAGTGATGACATGTGTGACGCGTTGTGTGATCTTTTTGCTTATTGATTAATATTAGTATATTCTCACATTATTTTCTCTGTTGCATATATATTATGATGTCCTTGGTTCTTTGTGCAATGGGAATCAGTTCGTGATGAGATCATGATAATGAGATCGATTCACCTTTAAACATAGATACTAAATAATCCTAGTCATAGGTTACTCGAGAGAGACATCGAGATAACCAGATAGATCGGTGAACTATATACCCGTTTATATGATGGAGGCTGCTGGTCTCATAGCAACTTGTGTGGAGACACTAAGGATATAATACATGTGCTCATTAGAGAAGGAGTTCACTAATTGATCCACTTATGAAATGCTGTGTAGTTAATGATACCTAATATCAGACAGTAATTCTATAGTCCAAGTTGTATTTCTAGTCCTTAGACTTAGACACTAAGGATGCCTTGTATGAGTACTCCTTTCTTTGACATCAGACTTATAGGTTTGGAAAGTTCCAAATTTGGTACAATTGGTTATCGAGATTGGTAGTCAATCTTATGAAGGCAATTGAGTGTCAATAGAGGATCATCCACTCTCGGTATCACGAGAGGAATATCCCATATGTGCTTTCTCAGATAAATCTCTAGCCAAGGTCATTCGGATTGAGAGAGAAAGAGTTCTCCAGGAGAATTTGATTAGAGCAAGACTATGATGGATTCCGTATATGACTTGACAGTACCATGCCTAATATATGGTCTTTGGGATATTAGTTGGATGAGGGATTATAGATACATGATAACTGTGGACAGACAAGTCTGATAGATTCGAGCTTCCTATACCGTCTAGGGACTATGGCGTAGTGGCCTAGTACGTCCAGAGTCGATGAGTCGAGTAAATTATTATGGGAATAATAATTCACTATACCAAAAGGAGTTCTGATGAGAGTGACTCATGACCAGCTCGGTATCGAGCCTAGAGGGTCACACACATATGATGGATGCTTCAGCGAATAGAGGATTAGATGGAGATCTAATTAGCCCCTATTCTCATTAGATGAGACCCTAAGCTGATGGATTTCTTGATTAAAGCCCAGTTAGAGGCCTAAGGAGATTATTGGATAGAGATCCAATAATGCAAGTTTAGTGGGTTATTGGATGAAGATCCAATACTCATTAAGGCAAGAGCCATAGAGTTTTGGTGGCTCTCTATAAATGGGAGGGGAGACTCATGGTTGTAGCTTTAGCCACCACCTCCTATTCTCCTCCCTCCCTCTATGCAAGAGTTGCGAGATCAGATTAGAGGAGTATCGTTGCAAAGATCCATCGTGTGGATACTGCTAGAGAGGAGGACTTTTGACCTCCTTCATCTTCTCCATCCGGATCTGGAATACATAGATATACGATCTCCCTAGGTAAAATCAATCTCTCACATATCGCAGTTTTATTAGTTTTTCTGTTTTTCTCGCGACCCTAATTTTTTGTATGATGATTTGATCTGCGTGGGAAACCAATTTTTGTTTTGATTTTCGCTATGCACGTGATGCATCCGCTGAGGTTTTCCAATAATATATATATAACAAATAATATATAAGATGTAAAAATATCAATAATAATAATTTGCAAGAAAGATTGTGCAGTATGTCACACGTGCCATCACTCATGTGACTGGTTTATAGGACACATGTAACCAATAATCTCTCACTTGAACTAAAGCCAATCTCCTATGGGTTTGATCCTCGTTGTGATTCTTAAAGACAATATGAGATAATGGCTTCATTAGTGGATTTACAATATTATCTTCAGATGAAACTCTTTCCATTGTTGTATTTCTATAGGCCATGATCTCTTTGATCAGATAGAATCTCCTTAGAATATACTTAGACTTCTAATGAGACATGGGTTCCTTTGCTTAAGTAATTACTCCATTGTTGTCATGATATATAAGAATCGACTCCTTGTTGCTCGATACGACTCTTAAATATATGATGAACTTCTTCATATTGACCCTTATTTGCTACTTCTGTTGCAGTAATGTACTCTGCCTCAGTGGTTGAGTCAGTAGTCATTACTTAATAGGAACTCTTGTAGCTTACAACTCTTTCATTCAGGTTGAAGATATACCTTAGGTTTGACTTGCTATCATCGACATATGACTAGAAAACTTGAGTCCGTTTAGCTCTCAACTTGGAGACTACCTCCTTTGTATACCAATAAAAGGTTTTTAGTCCTTCTTAAGTACTTAAGGATGTACTTTACTACCTTCTAGTGTTCTAAACCAGGATACGCTTGATGCCTGCTCATGACACTCAAGAACATATGCTATACCAAGCTTGGTGTATAACATAGCATACATAATAGACCCTATCACAAAGGTATAGGTTATCCTATCCATGTATACTTTTTCTTCAAGAGTATTTTGGGACATACCCATAGAAAATGATATTTCATATCTCATCGATATGAGACATCTCTAGAAATTTTTCATGCCAAACTTTTTAACAATAGAGTTATTGGGAAACCAAGCAGGAGCATCATATGCATAATGAAATATCAAAACAAAAGTCAGTTTCCTATATAGATTAAATCATCATATAAATATTGGTGTGTGAAACACTACAAAATCAAAAACCACAATATGTGAGAGATTATTTATTTTGGGAGATCGTATATCCCTAAATTTTTAGATATGGGTAAAGAGGATGAAAGAGGTCAATCATCATCCTCTCTAGTGATATCTATGCAATAGATTGCTATAGCGATACTCCTCCATTTGTAGCCTCAAATCTCATGACTCTCTCATAGCTTCTCTCAATAAATATGAAAGAAGATCCTCTATCTTCTTGACTGCACTCTCACAGCAGAGAGGGGC
The DNA here is from genome assembly GCA_021527575.1 of Ensete glaucum. Classification (NCBI taxonomy): domain Eukaryota; kingdom Viridiplantae; phylum Streptophyta; class Magnoliopsida; order Zingiberales; family Musaceae; genus Ensete; species Ensete glaucum. The sequence goes on along the minus strand of CM038555.1, from coordinate 17,400,659 downwards.
TGATCAGCTGAGAAGGTGAGGGAGAGGAGGAGAATAGGAGGGGATAGCCAAAGGTGCAACTTCTCATATAAGAGCCGCCCTTGCCTTCTATTTATAGAGAGCCACAAAACCCTATGGATCTTATCTTAATGGGTATTAGATCTTCATCTAATTATCCACTAATCATAGATTATTGGATCTCTATCTAATAATCTCCTTTGGCCTCTAATTGGGCCTCATGCAAGGAGCCCATCAATGTCGGGTCTCATCTAATAAGAACAAGGGCTAATTTGATAGCTCATATCAAATTCTCTATTCGCTGAAGCATCCACCATATGTGTATGACCCTCTAGGCCCAATATTGAGCTGGCTGTGAGTCATATCTGTCAGAACTCCTTCTAACTCAATGCATTATTATCTCATAATAATTTACTCGACTCATCAATATTGGACATACTAGGTCACTGCATCATAGTCCCCATATGGTACAGGGGATCTTATCTATTGGACATGTCTGTTGTTAATTACCATGTATCTATAATCCCTCATCTATCTAATATCCATTGGACCTATTAGGCTGTTAGAACCCTTACAGATTCTAATCTTGGGTGATCTCTATAGGGGATCGGCTTCCTTAGAACTCTATAGGGATTCGTCCCTCCTTGGTTTTCTGTACAAAGGCTGAAAGATAATTGATCTATTGATGATAAAAAAGGTTGAGGCTATAAGTCTTTATATAGAGTCTTAAAACCCTAACTCATAATATAACTCATACTCCATAAAGACTTCTACCTAATGGAAGACTTTAATTCTTAGTGAATCTCTTACTCCAAGTAAACTAAGACTCCAACTCCTAATCAGCCATAGAGAGAGTCCTAACTAAATGGAACTCTCCCTCTCTAACCTTAGCTAGCCTCCCTAATAAGTGGGGGTGGTGGCTAGGAGACCCCTACTCCATGAGGACTCCTCTCTAACTCTAGAGAGAGTCCTAAGCTAAGTGACTCTACTAGAAGAGTCTAACTCTAGAAGGACCTCAACCTTAGCCGACTTCCCCTCATCAAGGTGGGCGACCAATTGAGTTAATTACATGCTTGATTTGGTTGACTCCAACCCGAATCTAACTCTAAATCCTAACCCTACTAGGATTTAGGCTGATTTATTACAATGGACTTAAATCTTTTCCTAACCAATATAATGTCAAGTCTAGGTTGGCCAATAAGGTATATTTAAGGACTTGACTCAATCGACTAGGATTCGACTCAGTTTAGGTCCTAATAGATCTACCCTCTTCAAATTAGCCTTGTCCTAAAGGCTGAGACTCCATGACTTTGGATATTGATTTGCAACTCTTCATGAGGCTTCCTTGTGGCCCCTGTATAAGGTGCACCATGCTCCTGTAGTCCAACATTAGCAGTAGTATATGGACGGTGATGTGTCGCGATCTTACAATCCCATGCAATCATCAACTAAACTTGGGCCTCCTCATTAGTCGAAATATCAGGTGGGTGGACCTGGGCTGCTCTCCAAACTTCCATTTGCTATGAGATTCCTGGAGGATCAATTGTCATTCTGAATTAGTGCGCAGATCTGTTCCACAAGTTATGGCTCCAATGTGATCTCTAATTTTATAGGGTCTAAAGAAACTAGGAGACCATTTTCATGAAGTTCAAGTCTTCATAGATTCTTGCTAGTAGGGCTGAAGATGAAGGAAGGCTCAATCTTCAATAACAAACTTCCTTCTAGCGTTTGTCAAACAACTGTTTCTTTCTTGAATGGGCTAGAGTGTGGTTGTTCTTTAATGGTAGCCAGGCTTTTCTTTGAGATGGTGGCTACCCTCTAGTATAGTCCATGGTAATGTAAGTCCGATCTAAGTTTTGAGGGAGTAGAAGCTATAATTTTTTAGGACTTATTTTCATCTCCCCTTTATGCCATTGACCTGTATCATGCCAAGCCACAAATTCAGCAATGGTTAGTATTTCCTCATTGTAGATTGATAGCTTCAGGTGATATGGAGAGAGGGCTTTGCTAATGTAGGCTAGGGGTTGGGCATCTCGCATGAGGACAACATAAATTCTAGCTCCTGATGCGTCAATCACAAATACTTTGTCAGAGTCAGATAAAGCTAGCACCGGTGAAGAGTAGGGCTGCAACTTGGCCGAACAACCCCTGTTTCAAGCATCTCATTTTCAATCCTATCTATTTTAGCTTTCTGGAGGTGAGGATAATGATATTACCAAGTGTTTGCTGTTGGTTTGCCTAGAAGAATCAACATTCGGTGGCCATGCCGTCGGGTAGGAGGTAGGATGAGTAGTTTGACGAAGACGTCTAAAAACTCAGCAAACAATTGGAGAAAGTTTAGGTCTTTAATTTTTGTTGGCTCCCTCATATGTTACTACTGGAGTTACATTAGGAAGCCGCTGTTCACTTTGTTTAAGATGTTCACCATTCGTTGCGTTGAAACCATCATCATGTTGCTCCCACGTTTCTCGCGTAAGATCTCCTATTTCTTATGGCTGAAAAATTTCATGATAAATTTAGAAAAAAATCAGGGAACATTACCTGGCATAGTCAACCATTCAATATTGAGCACGACCTTACAATCATCGAAAGGGAGGAGGAAAAAATCAATAATGATCCTTTGGCCTTATAGAAATAATTTTACTTGCGAGCACTTCAAAATTCGACTGTCAGTGACCTTAACATCAAACCTACTACAATCCTCGATATGTAGGGACATCTGAGCAGCAACCTTGCTATTCATGAAATTATTACTACTCCTAGTTTCGATGAGGATGGTGACTGGCTACTATTTAAGTAGTCCTCTCACTTTCATCATCTGCGGGTTAACGTAGTTGGCAAGAGCATGCATCGTACAATCGGTCGACTATTGTTCTTCCTTTAGGACATCCTCCTTATGCTCCTAGACCTCCTTCTCTAAATCTTCAATGGGTTTAATCAGTAGAAGGTATCCCTTTTTGCAGTGATAGTCATGGCTCCGCGGTTTGTCGCAATACCAATAAAGGCCCTTTGTCGATTTGTCATGAAGTTCGTCTCTCATCAATTTCTTTGGCAGTGAAGGATAGCTGGGAGCAGGGGGTGCTGAAGGTTTATATGTTGATGGTCTAGGAGTAGTCCTTGCCTTTCGAGCATCTTGGTTTAGTTACTCCTATTGGATTTGAGCGAAGGAGATTGCAACCATCAATGTGCGGGGCTATCGCGCTTTAACTTCTCATCTTATTTTTGGCTTAAATCCTTTAATGAATGTCCTTAATAATTATTTGTTAGACCAATCATAAGCGAGGTTAGATAATATCTCAAACCTGGTATAGTATTCTTAGATCGTGGAGGTTTGTCAGATCTTCATAAGTTATCTGTTGATGTTCTCATTCTCAGTTGGTCCAAAGCGGATTAGCAGCCCATTCTTGAATTATCTCCATGTCGGGACTCCTTGGGTATATTTAAACTAATTGTACCACTGAATTACGTCTCATTCGAGATGGATGATAGCGATGTCCAACATGAAATACTCCAATGTTCGATAATATCGAAAGTAATATCTGACGTGCGAAAGCCATCCTATCGGGTCTCCTCCTTCTCACGAGGGAAGTCCACTCTCATGCATGTCTATATCACATATGAGGCTTGTTCTTCCTTCTCTGGAGGCTTCTTTGAACTTTCACCTTGCTGTAATTTTATTGGACTTGAAGATCGACCAATTCTGAATTCTGCAACTAAGGCATGCAATCTGTCCTCCATGCGTGATTCAAGCGCCTCTACTCGAAGATCGTCCAATTCTGAATTCTATGACTAAGGCATGCAATCTGTCCTATATGCGTGATTCAAGTGTCTCTAACTTGGCATCGTTCGAGTCTTGAGATGCCATTGCGTATATCTCTGGATCTGAGATATTTCTATCCTTTTTTTATTGATGGGTCAAGGGCATAGGGTGGTGAAAGGTTTGGTGGCAGTGAAAGATAAGATGGATGGTAGAGGGTTGTGGTTGCGATAGGTCACTGTTTTGGGCTACAATTTTGGATACTGTTAGGGTTATGGAAGTAGGTTACGATGGCTACGTCTTAAGGCTAGAGGGATGCCTTAAAGACGACATGGTTGGTGGTAGGAAAATTGGTAGGGTTTTAGTGGGTTGAAAGAAGAAAAACAACAAAAGGTGTAGCAGTAAAATTTTTCGTCAAAAAAATTTAGTAGGGCAGATGTAATTTTTTTCAATAGTTCATGACAAGGATTTGAGCAAAACTCAAGGGAAATCTGCTAGTAAGGGAAAGGTAATATCAACAAAAAATTTGTGAAAGAATACAGTAGCAAGAAATTCAGCTAGATTGAGGAATATGAGAAGGTGCTACGGTAGAATTTTACGTCAAAGGTCCAACAACTTGGATGTAAAAGATCAGTAATTTATATTGATAATTTTTGTATAAAACCAAAAGGAAATCTACTATTAAGGAGTGCTAAAGTCATTGTAAAAAACTTGTAGAAGATTGGTTAGAAAAATTACGACAGCAAGATCAAAAACAGGTAGTGGTATGCGGCTAAATTATGCAGCGTAACTTTTGTCGTAAAGATGAGAACTTTATGACGAAGAGTTTATGCAGCAAGATAGGAACACACTTTTTTTTTTTGATTTTTTGGGTTAAAGATAACTAAATTGTAGCAGTAGTAAGGTAGAATACCAAAATCTGATGTAATTCTTTGGGGAGATCAAAATGTGATTTGCGGTAGTAGAGATGATGACAGAATTCAGAGACGATCTAAGCAATTGTGGGAATTGCTTGGGTGGCTGTGGAAGGATGATGGGCGGATGTGGAAGGGCAGCGAGATGTCAAGAATGCTACTCTGATACTAAGTGTTAGAACCCTTATGGATTCTAAGCATAGGGTGATCTCTATAGGAGATCAGCCTCCTTAGAACTCTATAGGGGTTCCTCTCTCCTTAGTTTTATGCACAAAGGCTAAAAGATAATTGAACTATTGATGATAAAAAAGGTTGAGACTATAAATCTTTATATAGGGTCTCAAAGCCCTAACTCTATATAGGACTCATACTCTATGAAGACTCCTCCTCAGTGGAAGACTCCAACTCCTACTTTAACTCTTAATGTCTTCCAACTCCTACTTTAACTCTTAATTAGCCCTAGAGAGAGTCCTAACTAAATGAGACTCTCCCTCTCTAACCCTAGCCAACCTCCCTAATAGGTGAGGGCCACGACTAGGAGACCCCTACTCTATGAGGACTCCTCTCTAACTCTAGAGAGTCTCTATTAGAAGAGTCCTAACTCTAGAAGGAACTCAACCCTAGCCGACTTCCCCTCATTAAGGTTGCCGACCAATTAGGTTGATTTCATACTTGACTTGGTTGACTCTAACCTGAATCCAACTCTGACTGCAGTTCAGCCGAATCTTAACCCTACTAAGATTTGGGTTGATTTATTATAATGTACTCAAATCTTCTCCTAGCCGACCTAATGTCAGGTCTAGGTTGGTCAATAAGGCCCAAATTAAGGACTCGACTCAATCAATTAGGATCCAACTTAGTTGGAAATCCTAACATAGTTCATATATGAAATTTGTCCAAGTCTCTCTCTAATCGGATTCTCCCGGAGAACTCCTCTCTTAATCCGATCAACCAGATCAGGGATTTATCTAAGTGAGAGTATATGAAATATTTCTCTCATGATATTGATAGTGGATGATCCTTTACTAATACTCAATAGCCTTCATAAGGTTGGCTACCAATCCTAATAACTAATTGTACCAGATCTAAAACTTCTAATCAAATAAGGGAGTACTCAAACAAGACATCCTTAGTATCTCAAGTCTAAGGACCAGATACAAAACTGGGACTATGGAATCATTGTCTGATGTTAGATATCATTAACCATACAACATTCTATAAACAGATCAATCAGTGAACTCATTCTCTAATAAGCATATATACTGTATCCTTAGTATCTCAACATAAGTGACTATGAGATGAACCGTCTCCATCATATGGATGGGTATATAGTATCGATTTGTCCGGTTGTCTTGATGTCCCTCTTAAGTAACCTATAACCAGGATTATTTAGGATCTATATTTAAATATGAATAGATCTCATTATCATGATCTCATCACATTCTAATTCTTATTGCACAAAACCAAGGACATCATAATATATATATTCAATAGATAATATAATATGAGAATATATTGATAATAATAATGTACAAGGATTGTATAGTGTGTCGTATGTGCCATCACTCATGTGATTGACTTGCAATGTACCTATAACCAACAATCTCTTACTTAACCTATAGCTAATCACCTATATGTCTAATCCCCATCAGACCCTTATGATACTCAAATACAATATGAGTTAACGACTTTATTAGTGGATCTGTAATGTTATCATCAGATATAACTCTTTTCATTGCTATATTTTTCCTAGCTAGTGAAATCTCCTCAGAATGTGCTTAGACTTCTGATAAGACATGAGTTCCTTTGCTTGAGTGATCACCCCATTATTGTCGCAGTATATGGGAATCAACTCTACGCTGCTTAGTACGACTCCCAAATCCTAATAAACTTCTTCATCTACACCCCTTTCTTTACCGCATCTGTTGCAGCAATATATTCCATCTTTGTGATCAAGTCAGCATTAGTATATTGCTTAAAACTCTTCCAGCTTACTGCTCCTCCATTTAGGGTGAATACATACCCTGAGTTCGACTTGCTATCATCAATGACAGACTGAAAACTTAAGTCTGTATGGCCCTCAACTTGGAGGATACCTCCTCCATATACCAATAAAAGATCCTTATTCATTTTCAAGTACTTAAGGATTCACTTTACTACCTTCCAGTGTTCCAAAGCATACACTAATATTCTATGTCACATCGATATGAGATATCTTTTAAAATTTTTTATGCCAAACCTTTTGACAATGGAGTCTATGTACTTAGACTAGGATAAGCTAAGTATCCTCTTAGATCTATCTCTATAGATCCGAATTTCCAAAATATAGGATGCTTCCTCTAAGTCCTTCATGAAGAGATTTTTAGATAGCCAAGCCTTTATTGTGGAGATCATTCCTACATCATTCCCAATAATTAGGATGTCATCCACATAAAGTACTAAGAAGGTGGTAGCACTCCCACTTACGTTTCTGTACACACAAGACTTATCTTTATTCTTAATGAAGTCAAAAGATTTGATTGCCTTATCAAATCTTATATTCCAACTTTGGAAAGTTTTCTTTAGTCCATAAATAAACTTGAGTAACCTACACACCTTATCTGGACTCTCTCTAGATGCGAATCCCTCTGGTTGTATCATATACATCTCCTCCTTGAGGTAGCCTTTGAGGAATGTAGTTTTCACATCCATCTGCTAGATTTCATAGTCATAGCACATTACAATGGCCAAAAGAATTCTGATAGATTTTAGCATGCCTTTAGGTGAGGTCTCGTCATAGTTAAATCTTTGCCTTTGATGATATCCTTTAGCCACAAGCCTTGCCTTATAGGTCTCCACATTTCTATCTACTTCGATCTTCTTCTTGAAGATCCACTTACAACCGATGAGTATGATACCCTTAGGTGGATCTATAAGGTTTCAAATCTTGTTGGAGTATATGAAATCTACCTCAGAATTCATGGCTTCTTGCAACTTCCCAGAGTCTATACTCATAATAGTCTTCTAGTAAGTCTGAGGATCAACATCTTAAGAGTCATCTCTATTAATATATCTCATAAATCTTTCAGGAGGTTAAGATACTCTGCTAGACCTATACAAAGTTGGAACTTGTGTGTTAGATTCCTGAATAGACTTCGACTATGGAATGGTGCTTAAGCTAGGTTCTGCAACCTCATTCAACTCTATCTCACTCCTATTGTTTCCACCAAGAATGTGTTCCTTCTCACAGAATACAACTCTTTTGGCAACAAAGACCTTATGATCCTCGAGATGATAGAAATAATACCCCAAAATCTTATTAGGGTATCCCACAAACGTGCACCGCTCTATCCTTGATTCCTTCTTGTCGGGTTATGTCTTTTAACATAGGCAGGACAATCCCGAATCTTAACCACCTTAAGTTTGAGCTTTTTTCTTTTCCATATCTTATATGGTGTAGACACTACCATCTTTAATGAAATTTTGTTCAGAAGGTAAGTTGTGGTCTCTAGGACGTATCCCCAAAATGAGACGGATAGATCAGTGAAACTCATCATGGACTGCACCATATCTAACAGCGTGTGATTCCTCCTTTCTGATACACCATTAAGCTGAGGTCTATAAGGTGGTGTCTACTAGGATAGAATCTTATTGTTCCTAAGGAAATGAGTGAACTATATACTCAAATACTTTTCTTCTCGATTTGATCGAAGAGTCATAATACTCTTTCTAATATGTTTTTCTACTTTATTTTTTTATTCTCTGAATTTCTTAAAGGCTTCAGACTTGTACTTCATCAAGTATACATGTCTATACCTAGAGAAATCGTGAGTAATCGCCTATAGCTTGAGTCGACACGGGACCACATACATCACTATGCACAAGTTCTAATAGCTCAATGGCTCTCTCTCCAGTTCCATTAAAAGGAGAGTTGGTCATCTTTCCACGAAGGCAAGGTTCCCGAGTTGTATATAACTCATAGTCAAATAGATCTAAGTATCTATCTTTCAGCAACCTTTGAATCATTCCCTCATGGATATGACATAGCCTATAATGCCATAGGTATGTATTGTTCACCTCATCTCTTTTCCTCTTAGATGTATTTATATTCATGATATGTAGTTAAGTGTCTAATATATATAAACCATTTATTAGGGTCCCTTTAGTGATGATCTAATCATATATAATTATTGAACAACTATTGTTCTAAAAAATTAATTTATATCCACTAATTCTTAAATAAGAAATAAAAATAATATATTTGATAATAAGGAAAAAAAATAGTATGCATCTAATGCACTGATAGCTCCATAAGGCGCAAAGTAAAGAAGTCAGTTGCAAGCGGTAAGGTAAGTTTCATTTTGTTCTGTTCGTCCAGTTATTTACTGGATTCTATATCTGGTGCAAGACAAGATAAGATATCTATTAAATGTAACAAAGAACTTCCAAATATATAGGAAATTCTGACTTATGAGTTAGAGGTCGGAAATGCAAGTTACGTTCTAGCGTAAAAAGAAGCTAGGATTTTCGATCCACTCGTTGCGCCTTAGTTTATTGGATAGGGTGGCCTCCCCAACGAGAACTACGACACCTCTTACTCCAATGCCCATTTGATGTCCATCTCGCCTCTGGCCAATCTCCTATATCTTATTAGAACCTGCAACAAATTGTAGATATGATGAGTACTTTATCATCTTCAGGATATGGTTATGAACTAATGCCCCTTTTATCATCCTGGCTTGGAAGAGACTCTTGGATATCTCATATATTTGAGTTTTTTCCTGTTCCTCAAACAGATAGCAAATATGAAGAATGATGAAATTGACATCCATGCTCTTATCTTGCTTCTGTAACTCGGGAGTCATGAAGGTCAACATATAGCATTTTGCCAAAGTAGAATCGTTTAAATACTTTATATAGCAAGCAATCTCATCCTCGCTTGCCCCTACTTCTGGCGTGGGCACTATCGTATCAAAGAACATACATGATTTTCTCTATTATGAGAATAATTCTCAAGTTGCAAAGCCAATCCATGTAGTTAGGCCAATAAGACGATTAGCATCAAGTATGCCATGTAGGGGGTTTGTGAGTGATATGTTTCTGACAAACAAGATATAGCATAAATAAATAACATCTAGATTTTGTGAAAAAAACTAATTAAGATAAGGACTTCTATCTTAATTTACTCATACTAATTTTGCTTGTGAATCACGCAACACCCTCGGCCTATGAAGTAGAAGTTTTGATAGACTTCTAGTAGGGATCGTGATCCAATCAACATCTTAGTGCAACATTGAGTGACTTGACCAATTATACTAAGCCCAAAAAGGTAGGCAACTCTTACCGATCATAACTACTTATGATTTATATCATGTTCGACCTCCGAATCATCATGGTCTCGACTACTTGATAATCATGAAGTTCAATTAAGTCATCACCATCGTTACAGACGAGTCTGATTTGATGATATGCTCTCGAGTGACTCAACCAAGCATACAATGTCCTCAGGTCACTGGTGACATCTCTATGTCTAAGTTAAGATCTCGATTACGTAGATAGGTGAGTCTCGAGTGACTCGACCAACTCAACCTATATTGTGATTCAATTTCTTCCTGTAACGATAGAAGACAACGTGAATCAATTTTATTACCTAATCCTCACTGACTAAATATTATCGTAAGAGGGCTTTTGTTTTGTATTGGTCTTCTAATATATCGTGTTACACACATACAATTAATATATATCTATAATGCATGCATATATATATATATAGTAAGTATATAACATATATCATATATGTAAGTCACATCAGATGATCATAAGCTGTCACATAATATAATTAAGACCGTGCCAATGGGCCTAATCACTCACAATAGAATCTATATATACATCGACACATCCCTATGTCATGTGATCGTTCATCTTATCATCATTGGTTCCGTCGGACCCTTGCTGCATCACTATGCATCATGATATCCCTTCATGGCATCGTGGGTCCTGCTATCACCTCGACACTCCCGTCGCACCTTTTCATGTAATTATAAAATAATCACAAGCACACAGGCCTAATAATAAATGAGAAAAATAAAGACTCGCATGCCCTAATAATAATAATAATAATAATAATAATAATAATAATAATAATAATAATAATAATAATAATAATAATAATAATAATAATAATTACATGTACATATGTCACATTACATAGCTCATGATCATCCATAGATATCATGCATCACATATACACATCACCATATAGGATTACTAGATAATAAGTAATTAATTAAACTAATTAATTAATTATTTCTAGAATTTTTGAGATACCCTACCATAGGGTTCCCAATATGGCAGGTAGAGACTCCTTGTGCGGCTAGGAAATCCTAGCCGATAGGAGTCCCATATTGTAATATACCTTATTTTGAAATATTTATAATCATATATTTTAAATTATTTATAAGGTCCTATTTATAAATATGAGGATTTGTTTAAAAATTCTTATGATTAAATAATCTTATATTAAAAGCTTATTGCTAAGGACCTAAATATAAAACTTATAAGTTTGATATAAATTATAAAAGATTCACATTAAGTTAAAAAAAAGAGGAAGACATATGTCACTAGCTAGTTTAAAGATGGTGCCACTTATGCTTGTTGTATAGGTGACACAAAAGTATCTTTCATGTATGTTTGCCACCTAGCAACTCTTAAGTTAGTGAACAATAAGCATCAATTAGAGAAGGAAAACTTACTAAAAGAAAAGGGAAGACATGATGCAACCAATGTACACTTGAGAAGGGAAGAAGAAATTGAAGTAATAGTTGTATATTTGTTTGAAGTTTTGAATCAATTCCTCACTCGTGGGATCAATTTTTTTAAGACAAGTATTCTAACCCCATCTTACATAGTTTAATTCCTTGATTTAATCTCATTTGATATAATTTTGAAAGATTTAAGGCTTAGAACATAATATCTCTCCCATTCAACTAAAATTTATGAATCTGTGAAATTTAAGAATTCTAACCTTTCAGTATTATTCTAGCTATAACTTTATGCACCAAACTCTGTTTTAGTAAAACCTATTTTATCCAAAAGTAGATTCATAGATATTTTGTTTGATACTAAAATTAAAAATTTTAGAGTTCATATGCCTATCTAAACTCTTATTTCAATTGACCCTGAAGAATATATAAAATAGATTTTGTAATTTCTAACATTTTGATACAAAATTGCTTATAACTTCATACTAGTAACTCTGATTCAAGCAAAACATATTTTATAAAAAAACTAAACACCTAAATCTTTTTTTAAATACATAGACTGAGAGATTTGGAATATAAAAACTTACCCAATATCCTATTGAATTCGATCTTATAGATTCTGCAAAACAAAGATTTTATTTACTGATCTTCGGTTACCAAATCATTTGCAACTCTTTGTTAGAAACTTTAATTTGTATAAAACTTATTTTATCTAAAAGTAAATTAAGTTATCTTTCTAATGATATATTTCTTAAGTAATTTGAAGTATAATTAGTTATCGAAATAATTTATGCAATATGCATCTCAATTCTATTAGAATTGAGCTTTTGTCGATTTTACCTATTCCTATTTCATCAGTTTGGAAATTGATTTCAGCTAAAGTCCTTTCTTTAGTTAAGCTTTATATTATTGCTTTGAATTCTTATATGCACTTATCCTTAATTCTTTACCTATCTAAATGCATTATGTGAAAAATTATGTTTATATCATATTGATTCATATTGGCATATGTGATAGGACCCTAAGGTTCTATCATGGAGGAAGAAAGTGGAAAGGGGATAATCGATCTCTTTAAGGGGAACGGGCCTCCTAGATCACTTCGAGGGGATCTGCCTCTTAGGGTTTTGTCTTTTGGCTAAAACAAATACTTCTTATTGATTGATTTTTATGAAAGAGTTTATAGCCTTATTTATAGGGCTCTGCCAAGAATCTCGCTAATATTTGACTCTTAACTAATTTGATAAACTTCTAACTGAAAATAATAACTGACTCCATCCTAACCAAAGATAAAAACTAACTCTAACCAACTCATAACTGGTTCGATTGGGCTCACCTGTCTCATAACTGACTCCGACTAGACAGACTAACATGACTCGACTCGATTTAATCATAAATGGATCGACCTGACTATGCTAGGGTCCTAACAGATCTGCCCACTTCAAATCAGCCTTACCCTCAAGGTTGAGCAGTATCAGATTTGGGAGCACTTCAATATTTACCACATATCATGACTCTTTGATCAATTAAGTAGGATCTCCACTTGGTGTAAGCAATGGTTTGGTCTTCTCATGTAGTTGCCATTGTAGTCTTTTGGAAAACCCTTTTTATCTGATGGCTAGTAGTCGTACCATGTCCTTTTTTTAGGATCACCACTTTGAAGTCTTCCTGAGGCATCAAAAAGAAATCGACAAGTAGTTGTTTTACCTTTAAGCACCTTTTATCACAAATTAGGGTTTGCCCATTAGCAATCTTATCTTTAGATTTGGCACAACCTTCGTGATCGGACTCCACATTGTCAATATTTGATTCCTCCTTAGCTGGTTCAATCATCAGAAGTTTGTCACGACCTTCAAATTCGAGATCCATTATCAATTTTTATTTCCTCCTTAATTGTCTCAACTGTCAGAAGCTACTCTTGTTTGCTTTTGTTTATGTTGACTACCTTAAAGTCCTGTCTATTGAAGCTTCTGTTTCGGCGAGTGTCCATAATGATTTTTCCTTCATATACACTGGCAAATGATACGACTGCTATTGTAGTGCGGGGATGGTAAGCTTTAACTTCGCACTGAATCTCGGGATTAAGTCCCTCAATAAATTTTCTCACCAATTGTATCTCAAATTAATCTTGGGTTTGGTTTGATAGGTGCTTAAATATGCTCTAGTACTCCTGGACTGTAGAAGTCTGACAAATTTTGGCGAGCTGTCTATTAATGTTCTTGTACTCCGACGGTCTAAAGTGACTCAAGAGCTCTCTCTTGAACTGTCCTCACGAAGGGACTCCGTGATAGGTCTTGTATAAATCATACCACTGGATCGCATCACCTTCGAGTTGTGTGGAAGCTATCTCTACTACTGATTCCTTCGGAGTCTTATGAAAATGAAAAAACTTTTCGACACGTGAGATCCAATTGATTCGGTCTCCGTCTTCCTATTTAGGAAACTCCATTATTATGCGTGTGTATCTTGTGTCCTGCCCATGGTTATACTTTTCGGATCAACTCCCTTTGAAACTTTCACCATGTTGAGTTTTGTTGGGGCTCTATGATCGGCTTCTTCTAAATTTGTGGAGGAGCTCTTGAAATCTGTATCCCATACGAGCCTCGCAGACTTTAAACCTTGCATCAAGTGCATCATTTGTAGTCATTGCATAGGATTGTAGATCAGTGATATTCAGTTCTTCTTCTTCTTTTTTTTTTTATAGCTAAGTGGCAGCAACAAGATGAAGGTGGCTGTGGTAGATACAATTGTGGTAGAGGGAAGAAGATGAGGGCTGACCGATGGTGAGGAGGAGGCAGCAGCGGGTGGCCATGGTGAGGACAACGACGACTGACAGGAGGAGGCAATGGCCAGCGAGGGATGCGGTTGCGGCTGTGGCTATAGTTTTTTGGAGGAAACGAGGGCAGCGGTCGAGGAGGAGGTTATGGTGGCTACAATGGTAGAGGAAGCAAGGTGCAGGCACTACACAGGGGGGCGGCTGTGGCTGCAAGGGAAGAAAAGGCAGCGGGGTCCGGTGAAGGCTGCGATAGTAGGAGAGCAGCGGGGCCGGCAAGGGCTATAGGGGAGGAAGGCAGCACCGTGGGGTGTGATAGAGGAGCATGTGGCTGGGACTGATGGGCATGACTAGTGCAGGCAATGAGAGGAGGCAGCGGGGGTTTGACAGTTGGCAACGACGGTGGTGGAGATACAGGGGAAAGAAGAGAGATGGAAGAGATGGCTGGCGAGGTGGGTTGTAAGCTGTAGATGGGGGCGATGACATCAATCAGTAGAGGTACGAGCACACAGCAGCAATAGGAAGTAAAGGCGACACTGCTATGAGCCGGTGCAAAAGAAGGAGTGGCCTGCAGCAGTGAGCATTGAGGCACGGGTGCACGCCGGTTAGGTGGGGCTGTGGTTGATGTTACTACTAGTGGAGAAGAGTGGCTAGCGACAGCGATTGAGGAGGAGGCAGCAACAGGTTCCAGCGAGCAATGGGGGTCGATGAGGAAGAGGAAGCGAAGGAGCAATGCCGTTGTTAGTGCGGTTAAGATGCAGCGAGAAACAGAGGGCATTAGTCGGTGACAACAGTGGAGGAGGTGCCGATTGGGAAATTGCCGCGAGCGGGGGCATCGGTGATAGGCTCGGCTGATGTTGCTGCTAGTGGAGAAGAGTGGCTTGCGGTAGCGCAGCGACCGACGGATGAGGTGGTCGAGGGAGAGGGCAACATTGATGTGCGGCTACTGCGGTAGGAGAGGAGGAGAGGAGATGGTGGCCGACGATAGTAGTAGGGGAGAAAGAAGGGGGAAGGTGCGGCTGTGGCCCCTTCTTCTTCTTCTTCTTCTTCTTCTTCTTCTTCCCTCACTCTCTTTTCTTTCTCTTTTTTTTTTGGAAGATGAGGAGAAAAGAGGGGTGGCTGCTGCTTCTTTTTTCTTCTCTCTCTCTCTCTCTCTCTCTCTCTCTCTTTGATTGCAACAAGGTGGCCAATATGACGATGATGGTGGCGACGATGATGTTGACAATGATGGTAATGGCGATAATGATGACGAGAGGAGTGACCACGGAATCACAATAGGAACATCGAGGATCACTGCTCTGATACCAGATGATAGAACCCTAGGATTCTATCATGGAAAAAGAAAGTGGAAAGGGGGATAATCGATCTCTTAGAGGGGATCAGGCCTCCTAGATCACTTCGAGGGGATCTGCCTTCTAAGGTTTTACCTTTTGGCTAAAACTAATACTTCTTATTGATTGATTTTCATGAAAGAGTTTACAGACTTATTTATAAGGCTCTGCCAAGACTTTCGCTAATCTTTGACTCTTAACTAACTTGATAAACTCCTAACTAAAAATAATAATTGACTCCATCCTAATCGAAGGTAAAAACTAACTCCAACCAACTCATAACTGACTCGATTGAGCTCAACTTTCTCATAACTGACTCTGACTAGCTAGACTAACATGACTCGACTCGATTTAATCATGAATGAATGGACCCGACTTAGCTAGGGTCCTAACAGTATGTTTCATTATTCCGCATGTGCTTCCATTATATGCCACTTTATTACTCAGAATGTCCTTTTGTACTATGGTGTTTGTAGGATAATGTGAACCTTTCACAAAAATGGTAAAGAGAGTTATACTTAGAGCTCGCGATGCTCTGTTAGCCTCATATGACTTCACCTAGACATGGGTGGATGAAGCTCTTAGACGTGGAGACTTTTATCTGATGGTCATCCAAAAATGAATAGATTGTTTGATCACACTTCACCATCTATGTTTTTGATATAATATCCAAAATATGTTTACACCCTTTATATGCTCCAAAATGCTTAGTATGCCATTGATATGTTTATGAACATTATTACGCCTTTAATATACCTTGAAATATTTCATGTATCATTAATATGCTTCGAAATATGTTTACACCTTTAATACGCTCTGAAATCTTTTATATACTTTTGATATGCTCCGAAATATTTCTTACACCATTGATATACTATGAAACATGTTTATGCCTTTGATATGTTTTGAAATATTTAAAATATCATGAATATACTCCGAAATATGTTTACGCCTTTGATATGTTCTGAGATATTTCATATATCATGAATATACTCTGAACATTGTTATACCTTTGATATGCCTTGAAATATTCATATACCATCATATGCTCTGAAATATATTTACACCTTTTATTTACCTTGAAATATTTTATATATCATTTATATACTCCTAAACATGTTTATGCCTTTGATATGCTTTGAAATATTTATATACCATCGATATGCTCCGAAATATGTTTACACCTGTGATTTGTCTTGAAATATTTCATATACTATCGATATGCTCCAAAATATTTCATATACCTTTGATATGCTTCGAAACATGTTTAAACCTGTGATATGCTCTAAAATATTCATATCCCATTGATATGCTCCGAAATATGTTCACACTTTTGATTTACCTTGAAATATTTCATATACCATTGATATGCTCTAAAACATGTTTCAACCTTTGATTTACCTTGAAATATTTTATATATCATTGATATACTCCGAAACATGTTTACACCTTTATATGCTTCACAATATTTCATATGCTATTGACATGCTCCGAAATATTTCACATTCCGTTGATATGGCCCAAGTTGTTTTATATGACATTGATATGTTCCGAGTTATTTCACGCCAATAATATGCTCTAACTACTCTTTCTCTATTGTCATGATCAAAGTATATTTCAAATAAAATGATTTATGATTTTGTATTTAGTGAGATGCCATCTATAAATTCTTATACCCTTGTCTTACTATTTGATATCAAGTTTGTTTTAAAAATTATCATTTTTTGTCTTAGATATATCAGTCGCTTGCTAAGCTTTATATGCTCACTTCATTACTATATAAAATTTTCAAGTTAACTTGTCACTCATAGAAAAAAGTTAGAATTGGGCTAAG
Source organism: Ensete glaucum (assembly GCA_021527575.1). Classification (NCBI taxonomy): domain Eukaryota; kingdom Viridiplantae; phylum Streptophyta; class Magnoliopsida; order Zingiberales; family Musaceae; genus Ensete; species Ensete glaucum. The sequence goes on along the minus strand of CM038555.1, from coordinate 17,383,316 downwards.
GCAGAGGAAAGCTAAATGATTTTGGGCGAATCTTTATTAGTTGATATGTTTTATTGTATAGTACACTTTGCATCTGATGAAATATTGATGGTAAATCTAAACTTATGTGTTTTATAAAGTTTAAAGTACCCCTCATGTTTATGATTTTGGGATGCTAAGTTTAATTTGTATAAAGATATGAACTTATGGTAATGTTGGTTTTGTAATTATATTGATTCCCACACTTATGGATTTATAAGTGTGGTTATTATTTCTGTTAAGTTGGTTTTCAGTTTGTGGATTATCGAGTGGTGTTATAGATAATCATAAACTACATAGGTTTTATGGATGGATGTGATTGATATTTGAATATGTTTTATTAGTATCCTCAAATGTTAGTTTGGATCTTTGATTTGGATTTTGTATGAATTACAATATTCTCGATTTATGATAGGTTCATGCCTCTTGAATGTGAATATTCGAGGGGCGTGACAGAGATGGTATCAGAGCATGATTTAAGGATTTGAGGGTTACTGAGATATTTAATATGTTTGATGTGAAAAACATATTAAGGCTTAGTAAATTATATGGAGATCGATGAAAAATTTCTTTGATGTCCTTTAGGAATCTAGGATGACAATGACTTGCCTTATGTGGAAGACCCTACTCAGATTATTGATAAGAAAGAAAAGATCCTAAGGAATAGGATCATTCCTCTGGTTAAAATGATATGAAAGTATCATTTTATGAACGAAATAATCTGAGAGCTAGATGAGGAAATCAAGAAAGTTTATCCTCAGATTTTCATTGATGGATGTATGATAAATTTAGAGGATTAAAATTTACTTTTAAGAGGGGGGAGAGTGTAATATTCCTCATTTTTGAAATATTTATAAATAATATATTTTAAATTATTTATAAGGACCTATTTATAAATATGAGGATTTATTTAATAATTATTATGAATAATAATTTATATTGAAAGCTTATTGCTAGGGACCTAAAATGTGAAACTTAGAAGTTTGATATAAATTATGAAAGATTCACATTAAGTTAAAAAAATAAAGAAAAGAGGAAAACAAGTATCACTAGTAAGCTTAAATATAGTGCCACTTATGCTTGTTGTATAGGTGATAGACACATAAACATCTTTCAAGCATGCTTGCCATCTAGCAACCCTTAAGTTAGCCAAAACAAAGCAGCAATTAGATAAGAAAAACTTACCAAAAAAAGGGGGAAGGCATGGTGTAAAGTTTCTCTCCTAAGCATATAAAAGGAGAAGAGTTATAACAAGGGAGTTTATCTTCGCTTGTTGGAAAGAAGATCAATAGTGAAAATTGGTGGTCTTGAAGAAGAGGAATCAAGAGTGAATATAGTGTCACATATAATATATAAATACTATGTTTAATGTAATGCTCATGTATGTTCGTGTCTTTTGGTCTTTGTTCATGCTTTGTACAACAAGTAGCAGACTCGTAGTAGACTTGACAACCCTAGTTTGGTTAGCTTTTGTGGCCTGTTTTAGCTTGTAAATGAGCGTTGTATTATGTGGACACTTATGAGGATTTCAATTAGTAATGGACCACGATCATTTGTGTGTGACCATTAGAGTTTGTGAAGTTCATGTTTGTAATTTACATTGGATATAAAGTGTTTACTGAAATTATTACTTGTGGATCCTATGTGAAATACTTTCTCTATCTCAATTTCTCTTTTGTAGATTCTAAGGGACCATAAGAGATTTTGAGGAGGCTGACCTTTATGAATGGACACACAAGGCTACTACACGACTTAGGTAAAACTAGCTAAGTTCACGATATTTGGTATCAGAGCAGGATAAACACACGTAAAAATACTTGGCATACAAATGTGGGGGACCTAGCTGTGCTGTGTGGAAGGCAGCCAACACATGCAACCATTTGGGGGAAATAGACATTGAGATATAGGGAAAAGAGTCGCTTAAAGCATCCAATATTAACATTTAGAGGAACGATGAACCCTTTGCATGAGAGGCAATATGAGGATGAGCAAGCTAGGAAGAATGTGTAGCATATAAAGGTTAAGATGGTTAAGTTTGAACTATGACTAAATGTTAGTAACCAAACTTGATAGTGCTCAAGGCAAGCGGGGCGCTTGCTAAAGGGTGAGCCCATACAAAGTGGGATGGGTTGCACAACGACTGAAAGAGTTGTGCAAAGCTCACAAAGGTGAGAATTACTAACTCGAAGGATTTGGTAATTATGCAAGGGCTTGTATACGGACGATGGAGTATCCATGGCCATCTCAAGATGACCAAAACTCGATGCCATAGAGCATTAAAACTTTCTCTTCAGCATGGGAAGGATATGTTCATAGGAGGCTGAAGTGTGCAATAAGTTTAGCATGTTGCTAGGCTTTGAAGGGTGCAGCGGGGGCTGTATTGGTGAATAGTCATAATCTAGCAAGTGCTTTTGCGGGAGCAAAATAATACATAGTTTGTTTAATAAGGCAAAGTAGTCCAAGGGGATGGTGGTCTCTGAAACTTCCAAAGGGAAGTACACAGAGGAAAGTTACTCCAACAAGATAAATATCTAGGAGGGATAAGTCTTGGTCCTCTAGAGGAATAATCATGTGTAGTGGACCATATGTTGAGGAGGAAAACTTCAACACAATAACTCCACAAGGCTCAATGAACTGATCTAGCAGCGAGGAGTTATCACATGATCTCGTATGAGGTAATGCATTGGTAGATGCATCGTGAAATTAAGTGAGGGAGCGACCTATTGTCACGGGCTTAGTTGATTTTGCCTAAGCCATGCGACACCCATGCATGCGCATCCACAAAGGTCAGCCCTCCCCGAGATCTCCTAGAGTCCCTTAGACTTACAAAAGAGAAAACGGGCCAGAAGAAGTAATTCCCACAGGATTCACACGCAACTGCTTAAACAAACACTTTATAAAGCCAAATACAAATTACACCTATAGACATTACAAACTCAGAGAGGTTGCACACAAAGGAAAATGGTCCATTACAGACCAAAGTCCTCACAAGTGCTTACAAAACACACTCATATTTACAAACCAAAATTGGCCACAAAGCAAATCAAAATAGGGCTGCTAAGCCTACTGTAAGCCCGTTACTTGCTGTACAAGGTATGCACATAAACCAAAGGACACAGACAAATATGAGCATTTCATCGAACACCTTGTTTACATTATTGTCCGTGACATTCTCCCCCATTTATTCCTTCGACGTCCTCGTCAAAGCCACTGTAGACACTGCATCTCCTCACATTATGCTAAATCTTTAATCTTCTACTTTAGCTGTAACATGCCCCTTTGGCTCCCAACCGCTCTCCACCACTATTGTTGAGTAGTTGAACTCTGATCCGCCATTCTGCTTCAACTCACCAATGACTGAATCTGGTGTGGGGTTGGCTGAGTTATGCTGATCCTTGTTGGTTCTCATGGATCTTGCTGGTGAAGGAAAAGACCTACCTTATTATGTGCCAGTATCGTAGTATACTCATGTTGCTTGAACTGAGTGGATGCTTGTTAGAGCTTTAGCGAGCATCGCCTCACAGACTTTAAGGTTTTTAAGGTCCTTCCTCTACAATGTTTGCTCATTAATCCTTCTTCCATGTTTAGTTGTCACTTCCAAGTATGTTCACATCACTCCCGCTTTCAATTAGTCAATTGAAAAATAAAGCGAACAATCTACTCTCAATAGTACTGATCACCAATTGTGAGAATTTGATAACTATTATTTTTTATAAGCTTTCTTTGAAGAGTCACTGAACTTATGCAAAGCTCCTCTGTTGGATAAGTAAGAGAACTGAGATACTTGACTTCACTCATTCTCTTAGTAGTTGAAAGGCAAGGTTACTTGGCTTCACTCACCTCCTCGAGTTAAGAGAATTGGGGTACTCAGTTTTGCCCATTCTCTTGAGTTGAGAAGGCAAATGTTACTCGATTTCGCCTGCCTCCTTGAGTTTGTACTTCATGCATTGAGCTGGTTACTAACGTTCGCCCGCTCTTTGCTCACACTTCTGAAGCACTAGAAGTGTTTGCACTCCTTGCGTTGATTAGCTACTGTTATTTGCCTTCCCATTGCCATTGAACTTCTGGAATGTAAGAAGTTTTGCCCAACAAGAGCAAAAAGTTTACCCCAACTTAGAATCCCCCAACTTGGAGTAAGTCTTTGATAGATCTGGTCGCCTCTGAGATTGTATCGTCTTCTCCATCACCTTTGTCGCCTACTCCTCTGAGTAGAAAAGATACGATACTACGTACTGCCTACTTTGTTCCTTAGCCGAGCACTCCTGTATCAACCCGAAGTCCCTCGCTTTTGGCTATCTTGATGAGAAGTCCATTGACATCGGTCTTATGAAGTTCCTTGGCCTCTACCCTTATGTCCTGTCTTGGTACTTGGAGTTTGCCTTTGCATACTCCATCTCCTTGGCCCCTTTTATGACCAATGCTCTCCTTCCATGAGAGCAAGGGATCGATGAATCCACGGAAGTCCCACCTCTATGGTACCATGGTGCTGCCAAGTCCGTAGCACTACTATCCGTTGCCTTGCATCTGTATCCCTTCCTTTGCGATCGGTAGATCTGCCTCTGCGGCACTGTGGTGCTTCTCCGAGTCCACCTTCTTTCTAACCGATGCTTTGCTTTTGGGTAGCTGAGCCCCATTGGACTCGTCGTCGCTTCCTTGCACCTTTTGACCACTTTTTTCGACACCACCGTATCCTCCTAGCAGTTCTCCTTGGTTGATGGAAAGACAAACTGCAACTCTCATGCATGTCCTCCACCATCTTGTTGTAGGGCTTGCGTAGATTATGTTCTCCTTAGCTTCCTTAATAGTAATGTTCGCTTACTTGGACTTGTCTTTTGACTTGCCGGGCTCCCTTAAGTGAATGTGAGCACTGAAGTAGTCCAACTCTCCAACTGCTTCGATTATACTTTTGTATAATCAAGTCCCCTCCATGAGACTCACTGGTACTTGCAATCTGACTTCTCCCTTAGTGGTACACGGCTCCCATATGCTGATGACTAAGGCTTTCATCTGATACAAGCTTCGATGCATACACACGAAAGACCTGCCTCTGTGGTACTGTGACATTCACTCCTTGAATCCACAGCCCTTCTTGTCGTTGCATTTTTCACCAAAGTGAAGCTCCCGGTAGCTCCTGATCATTCACATGATCACGTTCCCCTCCATGGGACTCATTGGTATTTGCACTTGGACTTCTTCCTTGGTGGTATATAACCCCCCATATGCTGATGACTAAGGCTTTCATCCAATGCAAGCTTCGATGTATACACAAAGACCCGCCTCTACGGTACCATGATATTCACTCATTGAATCCATAGCCCTTCTTCTTATTTTGTCGTACACCAAAGTGGAGTTCCTAGTAACTCCTGATCATACCTCCGCATGATCTTGTCCCTCATGGGACACGATCGCCTGTGTTGTATTACCATGAAGTATTCCACCATGATCCGCTGTACCATGTCGCCTCCTTATCACGGGCTTAGCTGATTTTGCCTAAGCCATGCGGCACCCATGCGTGTCCGTCCACAAAGGTCAGCCCTCCCCGAGATCTCCTAGAGTCCCTTAGACTTACAAAAGAGAAAACGGGCCAGAAGAAGTAATTCCCATGGGATCCACAAGCAACTGCTCAAGAAAATACTTTATAAAGCCAAATACAAATTACACCTATGGACATTACAAACTCAGAGAGCTTACACACAAAGGATAATGGTTCATTACAGATTAAAGTTCCCACAAGTGCTTATAAGACACACTTGTATTTACAAGCCAAACTTGGCCATAAAGCAAATCAAACTAGGGCTACTACGCCTACTGCAAGCTTGCTTCTTGTTGTACAAGATATGTACATAAACCGAAGGACACAGACTAACACAAGCATTTCATCGAACACCTTGTTTACATTATTGTCCGTGACATTCTCCCCCACTTATTCCTTCGACATCCTCGTCGAAGCCACTGTAGATGCTGCATCTCCTCGCATTCTGCTGAATCTTCAATCTTCTTCTTTGGCTGCAACATGCCCCTTTGGCTCCTAGTTGCTCTCCGTCACTATTGTTGAGTAGTTGAACTCTGATCCGCCATGCTACTTCAACTCACCAATGACTGAATCTGGTGTGGGGTTGGCTGAGTTGTGCTGATCCTTGTTGGTTCTTGCGGATCCCTCTGATGAAGGAAAAGACCTGCCTTATTACGCGCCAGTATCACAGTATACTCATATTGCTTGAACTGGGTAGATACTTGTTGGAGCTTTAACGAGCATTGCCTCGTAGACTTTAAAGTTTTTAAGGTCCTTCCTCCACAATGTTTGCCCATTGAACCTTCTTCCACTGTTAGTTGTCACTTCCAAGTATGTTCGCATCACTCCTGCTTTCGATTAGTCAATTGGGAAATGAAGTAAAAAATCTACTCTCAATAGTACTGATCACCAATGGTGAGGATTTGACAACTATTGTCTTCTATAAGCTTTCTTTGAAGGGTCACTGAACTTATGCATAGCTCCTTTGCTGGATAGATAAGAGAACTGGGATACTTGACTTTACCTATTCTCTTCGTAGTTGAGAAGGTAAGATTACTTGGCTTCGCTCATCTCCTTGAGTTAAGAGAATTGGGGTACTCAGTTTCGCCCACACTCTTGAGTTGAGAAGGCAAAGGTTACTCAATTTCGCCTGCCTCATTAAGTTTGTACTTCATACATTGAGCTGGTTACTAACATTCGCCCGCTCTTTGCTCACACTTCTGAAGCACTTGAAGTGTTTGCACTCCTTGCGTTGAGTTAGCTACTGTAATTCGCCTTCTCACTGCCATTGAACTTTTGGAATATAAGAAGTTTTGCTCAAAAAGAGTAAAAAGTTTACCCCAACTTGGAATAAGTCTTTGATAGATCTAGTCACCTTTGGGATTGTACCATCTTCTCCATACAAAGTAAGTCTGTCACATCGGAATGAAGAAGCCATGGAATGACATGATTCTACTCTTACCTCTACAAGAGTTCATGCCCTTGACCTGTGTCCAAGGAAAGCTCCATGCCTCCGCTCCATGTTCCATCTTCTATGTCGACTCCTTTCATGCAGCTTAGATACTTCACCGAGTTCCACCCAAGTCGCTCTGCTCCTCGAATTGCATTGAGTTGATAGTGGCCCTCACGTCCACCATTCCACGGGTCAGCCCTCTGTTGAATTTGATTTCTGCATCGACTTTAAGTTTGCCTTCATATGATGTTGCCTTGGATTGCTCCCCCACTTGATCTCAAAATGCATCCACCAATGCATTACCTCCTTTGAGATCATGCGACGACTCTTCGTCGCTCACTCGATCCGTTGAGCTTTGTGGAGATATAGCCTTGAGAAACTCTTCCTTAATATATACAGTCCGTTGCATATGATTCTCCCACTAGAGAACTAGGACTTATCCCTCCTGGATATCTGTCCTGTTGGAGCAACTTTTCTCTTTACATACTTCCCACTAGAAGTTTCGAAGACCACCATCCCCTTTGGACTACTCCGTCTTGCTGAACTTGTGCTTTGTTCTGCCCCAGAAATGCAGTTACTAGATTGTGACCCTTTGCTAATACAGTCTCCACTGTACCCTTCAAGGTCTAGCAACATGCTGAACTTGTTGTACATTTTAGCCGCTTATGGACATACCCTTTCTATGTCGAAGAGAAAGTTCTAATGCTCCATGGTGCTGAGTTCTAATCGCGCCTTGGGATGGACACGAACACTCCGTCATCTGTGTATAAGCCCTTGCATGAGTTTCGAATCCTTCGAGTTAGCAATTCTCCTCACCTCTGTGAGCTTTGAATAACTCTTTCAGTCGTTACACAATACCTCCCACCTTGCACGGTCTCATCTTTCGCCAAGCACCCTGCTTTGCCTTGAGTACCGTCAAGTTTGGTTGCCAACGTTGAGCTATAGCTCGAACTCAACCATCCCAATCTTTGCGTGCTACATATTCTTCTTCGTTTGCTTGTCCTCGTGGTGCCTCTCATGCAAAGGGGTTGGCCATTCCTTTGAATGCCAAACCTGGATGCTCGCTCTTCTAAGAGACTCCTTTCCATACATCTCAATATCCATTTCCCCCAAACAGTTGCGCGTGTTGGCTGTCCTCCACACAGCCCAGCTAGGTCCCCCATGTTTATATGGCAAGTGTTTCTACGCGTGCTTGTCTCGCTTTGATACCACATTGTCACGGGCTAAGCTGATTTTGCCTAAGCCGTACGACACCCATGCACGTCCGTCTGCAAAGGTCAGCCCTCCCCAAGATCTCATAAAGTCCCTTAGACTTACAAAAGAGAAAATGGCCCAGAAGAAGCAATTCTCACGAGATCCACAAGCAACTACTCAAGGAAACACTTTATAAAGCCAAATACAAATTACACCCATGGACATTACAAACTCAGAGAGGTTGCACACAAAGGATAATGGTCCATTACAGATCGAAGTCCCCACAAGTGCTTATAAGACACACTTGTATTTACAAGCCAAACTTAGCCATAAAGCAAATCAAACTAGGGCTGCTACGTCTACTGCATGCCTGCTTCTTGTTGTACAAGATATGTACCTAAACCGAAGGACACGAACTAACACAAGTATTTCATCGAACACCTTGTTTACATAATTGTCCGTGACATCCTGGTGACATCTCCATTGCAAACAGATTCTCGGGTGATGAATTTAGACTACGACTTCTCCATGTGTGGCCTCTGCAAACACCTCGTAAGGCCTCTGCCATCTCTAATTTTTAATTCGCTTCCTTAGCAATTCACCTTCGTCCACCCACTCTTAGGTCACACCTGGATGAAGCATAGCTCTAGGACAGTTCGTCGCCTAGTAGCTCATGAAGTCCCCCTGACTTCACTAGAATTGGTGCACTATTATTTGGATCCTGGACCTCTATCCCCTACCAGCACAATCTTTGCTGTGCACCAATTGTTCCTGACAACTCGAATGGAAACACTGTGACATATTCTTCAAGAATACTTACCTCTGCATCCTCTTGCCCCGTGCTAAGGTCTCCTGATCCTAACTTTGCCTCTGCAAGTTGAATCACCTTAGTTACTCCGTTAAATGCATCTCTGAGGTAGCTTGCATATACCTCAAAGCTCCCTTTATCTTTGGCACTATGCAAGTTAAGTCTGTCCCATCAGAATGAAGAACCCATGAAATGACATGATCCCACTCTTGCCTCAATAAGAGTTTATGCCCTTGGCCTCTGTCCAAGGAAAGTTCCGTGCCTCCACTCTATGTTTCATCTTCTATGTCGACTCCCTTCATGTAGCTTGGTATACTTTATCCAGTTCCACCCAAGTCGCTCCGCTCCTTGATTTACACTGAGTTGATAGTGGCCCTCATGTCCACCATTCCACGGGTCAGCCCTCCGTTGAGTTCGATTTTTGTATCGACTCTAAGTGTGCCTTTATATGATTCTATGTCACTTACTCGGTCCGTTGAACTTTATGAAGATATAGCCTTGAGAAACTCTTCCTCAATATGTGCAGTCTGTTGTACATGATTCTCCCTCTAGAGAACTAGGACTTACCCCTCCTGAATATCTGTCCCGCTGGAGCAACTTTCCTCTTTATATACTTCCCACTAGAAGTTTCGGAGACCACCATCCCCTTTGGACTACTCCGTCTTGCTGAACAACTTGTGCCTTGTTCTACCCCCGTAAATGCACTTGCTAGATTACGACCCTTCACCAATACAGTCTCCACTGCACCCTTTAGGGTCTAGCAATGTGCTGAACTTATTACATATTTCAGTCGCTTACGAACGTATCCTTTTTATGTCGAAGAGAAAGTTTTGATGCTCCATGGCGTCGAGTTCTGATCGCGCCTTAGGATGGCCATGAACACTCTATCGTCGGTGTACAAGCCCTTGCATGAGTACCAAATCCTTCGAGTTAGTAATTTCCCTCACCTCTGTAAGCCTTGCACAACTCTTTCAATCATTACACAACACCTCCCACTTTGCACGGTCTCATCTCTCACCAAGCGCCCCGCTTGCCTTAAGCATCATCAAATTTGGTTGCCAACGTCGAGCCGTAGCTCGAACTCAACCATCCCAATCTTTATGCGTTACGTATTCTTCTTTGTTTGCTTGTCCTCATGGTGCCTCTCGCGCAAAGGGATTGGCCATTCCTCTAAATGCCAAACCTGGATGCCCGCTCCTTTAAGCGACTCCTTTCCATATATCTCAAAGTTCATTTTTCCCCAAATGGTTGTGCGTGCTGGTTGTTCTCCACACAGCTCAACTAGGTCCCCCATATTTGTATGGCAAGTATTTCTGCATGTGCTTATCCCATTGTGATACCGCACTGTCGCGGGCTTAGCTGATTTTGCCTAAGCCGTGCGGCACCTATGCATGTGCGTCCACAAAAGTTAGCCCTCCCCGAGATCTCCTAGTGTCCCTTAGACTTACAAAAGAGAAAACGGGTCAGAAGAAGCAATTCCCACGTGATCCATAAGCAACTGCTCAAGCAAACACTTTATAAAGCCAAATATAAATTACACCCATGGACATTACAAACTCATATAGGTTGCATACAAAGAAAAATGATCCATTATAGACTGAAGTCCCCACAAGTGCTTACAAAATATGCTCATATTTACAAGCCAAAATTGTCTATAAAGCAAACCAAAATAGGGTTGCTAAGCCTACTGCAAGCCCGTTACTTGCTGTACAAGGTATGTACACAAACCGAAGGATACGAACAAACATGAGCATTTCATCGAACACCTTATTTACATTATTGTCCATGACACCATGTCAACACTAAACGGAGGCACACTTAGGCCGATATGGAAATCAGACTCAATAGAGGACTAACTAGTGGAATAATAGGTATGGTGGCCACCATCAACTCAATGCAAATCAAGGGGTAGAGCAACTTGGGTAAAATTTGGTGAAGTATCCAAACGTCATGAAGGGAGTCAATATAATGTTAGGATCAATTGGAACTAAGTGGGGTGTGAATTAGTGCAAAAGTTTAAGTGCTCGATTCGAAAACCTTGCTTACAAAAAGTAAAGAAGGAAAATCAGAAGCGTCTTTTGTATTTGGTGGGAAACGATTAAGAAATTGATTTAAGAGAAGTTGTGAGAATGATGCTTGTATCTTTCTATAAACTAATAAGAGCAATAGAAAGTAGTAAATAAGATAAGTAAAGAACACTCACAGTTTATAGTTGTTTGGCCGTAATCTAGGCCTATGTCTACTTCCCAAGTCCTCTTCGTCGAGGCCAAACTTCTTTGGATAAAGACCAAACCCTTACAGACTTTTAACTGACAAGGGAGATGTTTTACAAGAATTACAATACTTGGCTGACTCCCTTCCCCATTTTTTTTTCTTACACACTTTTAGCACATACTTTTTTTTCATAGATTTTTGCCTAATGACTTGTGTGAATACTTTGTGCTAAATGTAAGAACTTAGGGTAATTATAGACCCCAATTAGCTTCAGAAGAATGAAGCTAAAATTTCAAATGCACCCGAAAAAGTCGGGTATGGGCGGTACCACCGTCGACGCTAACGATGTCAACGTCGAAAGCAGTTCAGAAAATAGGGCGATGGTGGTACAATTGTCGACCTAGGCGGCTCAACCACTGAGTTTCCCAAAAAAGTGATTCCCTCCATTTTTCCAATCCCGTCTTGTACTTTCAGTTGACCACTTCACTAGTCAACTAATTGAGCTTGACCTGAGCTCAATCCACTCCCTAAAGTGGACTTGGTTTGCCTCACATTATGTTGATTTGGATTTTTTCCAAATCAAACTCAATTATGACTCGAACCTAACTACGATTCATTGATTACAACCATACAAGATATCAAGCTTAACAAATGACCTAACCCCCGGCGATCCGACAACCTCCGACATTCTTACGGTGAGTTTAAAAAACGGTCTTCCTCCGATGATCTCCCAGTGTATTCCCAACGAGCTTCTCGATTCCTTCGGCGAACTCCTAATGAACTCTTGGCAAGCTCCCACTACATCATCTGAACCTTGGCCCGATGCCCAAACTTGATCTTGGCCTGACATCTGGTTTGTACCTCCTTTTTTTATTGTAGTTAAACCTGCATTACTTCCTCTAATATGCATGTTAGATTAAACACTCATCAATTAATTTTATCATTAAAATATGAGATTCAACTATCTCTCACTTTTTGATGATGACAATCAATTGATGACGGGAGTTAAACCTTACTCCCCCTAAATCCATGTCATGATTCAAATAAGAGAAGCTTAAATTCAAGAGAACCATACACTCTTGAATTTAAGTATCATGATATGATATTTCAATAATTTTCAACAATGCCTTAAAGAAGCAACATCAATTTAGAGATGATATAACATTAATTCAAATATTTTTACCTTAAGTCATCAATCATCAAGAATTTTCCAAGTATACAATATACATTTGAATTCATGCATCAGTTATACATTTATTTCTCCCCCTTTGTTTCTCAATAGAAAAAGAGATATGCCCATTTAAAATTTTTCTTACATATATCATCAATTTGCTATTTTTTTCTCCTTTGTCATAATAAAAAAAAGGTGAAATAAGAAGCAAGTAATTTTATGATACATAAGATCATCATGTGTCAAAATTTTTATATTTTTATAAAATAAATTTTGCATTACCCCCTAGTAAAATAGGATAAAAACCTAATTTCCTTATGAAAATTTTTCTCCATTTTGTAAATAAGAAAGTAGAACCAAGAAAGAGGAGGGGATGCCAAAGATTCAAAAATTAAAAAAATAGTACATTCATCAAAAGTTTAATATCAAAAGCTCATATCAAGCATCATAGAAGTTTATATCACATATTTTTCTTTTATAGATATTCATTATAAATTAAAATGATATTTGAGAAAAGATATAAATATTGTCACAAAAGGAACTTTGAATCTTATTCTTGTCAATATCAAGGTAAATCTTTTTAGAAGGTGAGCTCAAAATCCGAGAAATCCAAGAAGAGCCAAGAGCTACTCATGCATTCATTTTATATAAATTTCAAACAAAATTAGCAAATTAAGAAATCCAAAAAATAGTAAATCATGCACTGGAATAGTTTAGCATTCCTAGCTCTCTTCTAATATAATCAAATTGCTCTTCATTTAATGGTATTATAAAAATATCACTAATCAATGCTTAGTATCAATAAATTCTAAAGAAATATCTTGACTATTCACATAATCCCTATTAAAGTGATGTCTAATATCAATATGCTTAGTTATTGAATGTTGAATGAGATTTTTAGTTAAACATAGGACACTTGTGTATAACAGTTTATAAGAATATTTTTCAATTAAATTCTGTAATATTCTAATATATTTTTTATCTAAATGACTTGAGCACAACAAGTATTAGCTGCAATATATTCAGCTTCAGTAATATATAAAATAATCAAATTTTATTTCTTGAAAGAACAAGAAATAAGTGCATACCCTGACAATTGACATGTCTTGATAGTACCTTTTCTATCTATTCTACAACCACCAAAATTGACATCAACATAAGCAGGTAAATCAAAGTTTTTGGATTTTGGATATCATAATCCTAAGTTAAAAATTTCTTTTGAATATCTAAATATTATTTAATTACTTTAAGGTGAGAAAATTTAGAATTGAATTGAAATATTAGACATAATCCAACACTAAACATAATATCCAGTCTAGTAGCAATTAAATATAATAAGCTACCTATCATTCATCTATAAGTTCTTTGATCAAAATTTTCTCCTTCATTATCTAAGTCCAATTTTATAGAAATACTCATGGGTGTGTTTATGGCCTTAGCTTTTTTTATACCAAATTATTTTAGCAAGTCTAAGGTATACTTAGTTTGTCTAATAAAAGATATGAACATTTAATTATTTTATTTACAATCCTAAGAAAAAGGTTAACTCACCTATTAGACTTATCTCAAATTCTTGGCTCATACTCTTAGCAAAAGATTAATACAATGATTCATTTGTTGAACAAATAATTATATCATCAACATAAATTTGAATAACAAGAAAATTATTTTTAAAATACTTAAAAAATAATATGGTATCAATTTTACCTTTTAAAAAATTATTTGAAATATGGAAAGGACTAAGTATTTCATACTAAGACTGAGAGGCTTGTTTTAATCCATAAAGAGGTTTGAAAAGTTTGAAAACATGATTCAAAAGAAGACTATTTTCAAAATCAGGGGGTTGTTCAACATACACTTTTTCAGGAATGAAACCATTAAGAAAATCACTTTTAGCATCCATTTGAAACAACTTAAAATCTTTAAAAGATGCAAAAGCAAAGAGCATCCTTATGGCTTCAAGTCTTGCCACAAGAGCAAAGGTTTCTTCATAATCAGTTCATTCTTCTTAGTTGAAACTTTTGGCTACTAATCTAGCCTTGTTTCTAACCATGATATCATTTTTATCTTGTTTGTTTCTAAAGACCCATTTAGTACCAATCACTAAGCGGTCATTAGGTCTAGGAATAAGCTCCTATACCTCATTTCTCTTAAATTGATTTAATTCTTCATGCATTACAGTAATCCAAGAGTAATATCTAAGGGCTTTATCAATGCATTTTAGTTCAACTTGAGAAAGAAATATGATGTTAGCATAAATTTTTTTAAAAGAAGAACGAGTTTGAACACTTCTTGATGTATCTCATATTATAAGCTCCTTAGGATGAACATTTGAATACTTCCATTCCTTGGATAAGTATTTAGAAGTAAATTAATCCAAGTTGCGTTTAGGAGAATTATCATTTAAATTCAAAGTGCCAAAATTAAATTCATCATCAAAATCAATTTTCTTAGGATTAAAAATTTTATTGAAAACAACATTAATAGATTATTTAATTATTAAAGTTCTTTTATTGAATACATGATAAGATTTTGAAGTAGAAGAATAACCTAGAAAATAACTTCATCCGTTTTTGCATCAAATTTTTCTAAAATATTATTTTCATTCAAAATAAAACATTTGTAACCAAATACTTTAAAATAAGAAATATTAGGTTTTTTACCATTCTATAATTAATAAGGAGTTTTAGTGAGTAATGGTCTTACAAGAATCATATTTAAAACATAGCATATCATGTTAATGATTTTGGCCCAAAAATATTTGGGTAGGCTATCTTTGTTTAACATGGTTCTAGCCATTTCTTGTAAGCTCATATTTTTTCTTTCTACTACATTTTGTTATAGATTTCTAGGAGTAGAGAATTTATGGATATACCCATTTGACTTATAAAAAATTTGAAACTCATTGTTTTGAAATTCACTACCATGATCATTATGTATTGATAAAATCATAAAACTTTTTTATTTTAAATAATTTTATAAAATTTTAAAAAAATTTAAAGGAATCACTTTTGTACGCCAAGAAACAAGTCCAAGTATATATACAATAATCATATACTAAGATAAATATATATTTGCTATATCCTAAACTTGTAGTATCAATTAGTCCAAATAAATCCATATGGATTAATTGTAGTGGCCTATAGGTTCTTATTTAATTTTTTGACTTAAAACTACTTTTTATTTACTTTCTTAATCGGCAAGTATCACATTTTTTATCCTTAACGAACTTAAGGCTTGGCAAGCCTCTTACTAAGTCTTTAGTTGAGATTTGGTTGAATAATTTTATGTTAGCATTACCTAGTCTCCTATACCAAATCCAAACATCATCATTTAAAGCCGAAATGCATGTTTCATCATAAAAAATTTTAATGTCAATAGTATACACATTATTATTTCTTAAGGCAATCCAAAGATTTGATTTTGTATGGTATTTCAATTATACAAGCATTAGATTTAAATTTAATAATATATTCTTTATTACATAATTGGCTAATACTAAGTAGATTATATTTCAAACCATCAACCAACAACAAATCTTTAATCAAAAGGTTTGATTTGTTACCTATAGTTTATTTCCCAATGATTTTTCCTTTATTGTTGTCTCCAAAAGTTACAACTCCTTCATTTAGGCTAGTGAGCTTAGAAAAGTAAGTTGGATCTCCGGTCATGTGCCTTGAGCATCCACTATCAAGGTGCTATTTGGTGCTCCTAGCCTTAGTTTGGAGACAAACTTACAAGAAAAATAGTTTTAATTTAGGTACCCATTTTATATTGGATCCTTCATGAAAAGTTTTAACTAGAGGTTTTTGATTGTTTATGGTTCCTTTAGAAACCCAAATTAATTTACGTGGACTACACTTCTTAAATAAATATTTATAAGCCATATATCATAATCTATCATAAAAATTATATTTTATTTTTGGTGGCAAGTTTAGAGTGAGTCCTTTAATAAAGGTAGTTGTCTTTTATTGGATTTTTCCCATAAAGTCTATACCTTCTTTCCTATGAGCATGACCTTTATTAGCAAGATCATGTTTGAGGATTTATTCTCTATTTTAAAATTTTCTAATGTTGATTGTAAAATAACATTTTCCTTTCTAAGTTCTTCTAAACTTTCATATTTGGTGCATGAACTATGTGATGATGATGCTACATGTATTTGTTCAAATTTACTAACTAATGTATCATGATCTTTCTTAAGCAATTTATAAGACTTGCTAATTTTTCTAAAGTCGTCATAAAGCTCATGAAACTTATTTAATAATTCAACAAAAGAAATAGTAGATGACTCACTTACCTAATCATGGATGGCCATGAGAGCATAGTTAGCAACTTCTTCTTTAGAGTGGTCTTCTTCATCCGGTGAGCTTGAATCATCCCAAGTTGCTGAAAGAGCCTTTTTCTTGTGTTGTGCTTTCTTCTTTAATTAAGGATATTCATATTTGAAATGTCCAGGCTTCTTACATTCAAAGCATATAATGTTGTCCCATTTTGGTTCATTTTTATTTTTATGATTTTTATTTATTTTCATAAATATTTTAATTTTTCTTATCGATAGTGCAATGACATTATTCTCATCACTCGAGATTTCACTCGAGGAGTTATCAACAATTCTTAGTGCTAAATCTTTTCTGTTCTTTGGAAGGGGTTCATTAAGCTCATAATGAGCCTTACAGTTCAGTTCATATGTCATAAGTGATCCAATCAATTCTTCAAGAGACAAGTTATTAAGATCTTTGGCCTCTTGTATCACACTTATTTTGGGATCTTAGCTTTTAGGAAGAGATCTTAAAATTTTACTAACAAGTTTAAAATTAGAAAAAGATTTTTCAAGTACTTTTAGACCATTGACGACATCTATGAACCGGGTGTACATATCTCTAATAGAATCACTTGATTTCATTCTAAATAATTCATAACTTGAATTAAAATATTGATATTAGATTCTTTAACTCTACTAGTGCCTTCCTGTGCGATTTTTAGTGTATGCCAAATATCATAAGTAGTTTCACAAATAGAAACTCGATTAAATTCATTTTTGTCGAGAGCACAAAATAAGACATTCATAGCCTTTGCATTCAAAGAAAAATTCTTCCTTTCCAAATCATTTCAATCGTTCATTGGTTTGGAAGATTTCTTAAAATCATTCTCTATAATATGCCATAAATCAAAATCCATAGAAATAAGAAAACTACACATCATTATTTTCCAATATGTGTAATCTGTCCCATTTAATATGGGAGGATGTGAAATGGAATGTCTCTCATTCATGCTAAACAAAGCTATTTACTTAAGTGAGTGTTAGACTAATGAGTAAGAATCTTGCTCTAATACAAACTGTTAGAATCAATTGACATTGAGAGAGGGGGCGGGGGGGTGGTGGGGGGCCCGGGTGTGGTGGTGTGGTGGGTGACGACGGGATGTTGGTGGTGGAGTGATGAATTAGTACAAAGATGGAAGTGCTCGATTCAAAAACCTTGCTTATAAAAAGTAAAGAAGGATAATCAGAAGTATCTTTTGTATTTCATTGGAAACAATTAAGAAATCGATTTAAGAGAAGTCGTGAGAATGATGCTTATATCTTCCTATAAACTAATTAAGAGCAATAGAAAGTAGTAAATAAGACAAGTAAAGAACATTCATAATTTATAGTTGTTTGACTGCAATCATGACCTACGTCCACTCTCTGAGTCATCTTCGTTGAGGTCCACCAGTGTCCACCATCGATCTTATTTGGGTGAAGACCAAACCCTTACTGACATTCAACTTATAAGAGAGACTTTTTACAAGAATTACAATACTTGGGTCACTCCCTTCCCTCTTTTCCTTTTCTTGCACATTTTAAAGCACATATTTTTTTCACAGATTTTTGCCCAATGACTTGTGTGAATATTTATACTAAATACAAGAAAACTTGAAGTATTTATACACCCTAATTGGTTTCAGAAGAATGAAGCCAAAATTTCAAACGCACCTAGAAAAGTCAAGTACGAGTGGTACCACCACTGGCGCCAACGGCGCTGCCATCAAAAGCAACCTGAAAAATAGGGTGATGCTGGTACAACCGTCAAAAATCTTGAAAAAGTTATTCCCTTCACTTTTTCAATCCCATATTATACCTTCAGTTAACCACTTCCCTAGTCAACTAATTGAGCTCGACCTAAGCTCAATCCACTCCCTAAAGTGGACTCGGTTTACTTCATATTGTGTTGATTTGGATTCCTTCTGAATTAGGCTTAATTAGGACTCGAACCTAACTACGCTCACTGATTACAATCATACAGGACCATCAAGCTTAATAAACGACCTAGCCCCCGACAATCCAGTAACCTTCAACATTCTTGCAGGTAGTCTTACGGTCTTCCTTCGATGATCTTCCGGCGTGTTCCCAGTGAGCTTCCCGATTCCTTCAGCAAACTCCTAGCGAACTCCTGGTGAGCTCCCACTACATCGTTCGAACCTTAGCCCTATGTCCAAACTTGATCCTGGCCCAACATCTAGTTGTACCTCCTTCTCTCCATCGTAGTTAAACCTGCATTACTTACTCCAACATACATATTAAATTAAACACTCATCAATTGATTTTATCATCAAAATTCAAGATTCAACACAAAAGATGGAACATGGAGGGGAGACATAGAGCTTTCCTTGGACAGAGGTCAAGGATATGAACTATTGTAGAGGCAAGAGCAAAATCATGTCGTTCTGTGGATTCTTCATTATGATGAAGTAGACTTATCCTATATGGTGACAAAGATGAAAGGAGCTTCAAGGCATATAATGCACATGAACTTATCTCAGGGAAGTATTTGATGGAGGAACTAAGACAACTCAACATGCGGAAGCGAAGTTATGATCAAATGATCTTAGCACAGGGCAAGAGGGTACTGAAGTGGGTACACTTACAGAATATACCATAGTGCTGTCATTTGAGTTGTCATTATGTTCTATGAGTTCTTCATTATGATGAAGTAGACTCATCCTATATTATGCCAAAGACAAAAGGAGCTTCAAGGCATATGAGGCACATGCAACTTATCTCAAGGAAACATTTAACGGAGGAACTAAGGCAACTTAACTTGCGGAACCGAAGTTATGATCAAATGATCTTAGCATAGGGCAAGAGGACACTGAGGCAGGTATTCTTGAAGAATATACCACAGTGCTACCATTTGAGTTGTTATTAAGAAAACATGTTAGAACCCTAGTGGATTATAAGCTTGGGGGTGATCATTATAGGGGATTGGCCTCCTTGGAACTCTATAGGGGTTCCTTCCTCCAAATTGCTGCTTAAAGACTATAGAAATACTTTTCTATTCATGATAAAAAATGGAGGATCACATGGCTATTTATAGACCTTCTAACCCCAACTTTTAATAAGACTTCTACTTCAAGACTTCTACTCCTAACCAACTCATAATGCAACCCGAAGTCCAACCTCCAACCAGCCCATCTAGGGGTGGCCTGTTGCTTTATTATTTCCTAATCCTATTCTAACTTAATCCCCTCCTCAACTAACCCCTTTTTAACTAGGATAAGGGGTGGTTAATTAGGGTAACATACATCTTACTCTCCCTTTAAATATCTTCCTCAACTAATCCTAACCTAGTCGGCCTCCTTACTTTCCTTAATATGGGTCGGCTAGATAGGATTTACATGAATACCTTTAGATTTTACATGATTACCCTCTTTAATAAAACTAAATTAGGACTCCCCTAGCTAGAGTCCTAACAGACCGATCCTCTTTAATTCAGCCTTATTCTTGAGGCTGATGCTCCATGAATTCTGAAAATTTGATTTTTAAATAGTCATAGTTTTCCCAAGTGACTTCTTTTTTTAGAAGGTTTACCCACTGTATTAGCACTTCAGTAGTAGGTCGCCGTCGTCGTGTCACGATCCTACAGTCATTAGTGGCACTCGGCTGAGTTTGGAACTCTCCTTGGACAGTCATATTAGGTAGATGTCTTTGAACTATCTCGTTTTGTCCTAATTTGAGCTTCAAGCATGACAAATGGAAGACTGGATGGATTTGGGAGTCGACGAGTAAGTCCAATCTGTATGCTACTACCCCGATATGCTCCACAATCTGGTATGGTCCATAGAATCGAGGTGAAAGCTTCATAGATGCTTCGGTCTCGATCGATGTTTGCTTGTATGGCTGGAGCCGTAGAAATGCCCAATCTCCTATGAAAAATTCTCTTTTGCCTCTATATTGATTATATTACTATTTTATCCTTGCTTGAGCTACAATGAGATTGTATTTTAATAGCTTCAGCATTTTGTCTCTGTCCTATAGTTTCCTATCTACTTGTTCTACTTTAGAGGTGCCCAATACATATTTTGGGATTACAGGAGGAGGTCGGCCATACATAGCCTCATAGGGTGTAATTTTTGTAGATGAATGATAAGTTGTGTTATACCACCACTCTTTTGGTTGATCACTAGCAAAGCATCTAAACATAGATTCACCACTTCAATTTGGTCGTTGGTTTGTGGGTAATATATTGTGCTCATCCTTAATTTAGTGCCTTGCATCTGGAATAATTCTATCCAGAATTTGCTCGTGAAGATCCTATTATGATCACTTACAATATATCTCGGCATCCCATTCAATTTTATAATATTTTCCACAAAGATTCGGACAATGCTAGAAGCAATATAGGGATTACGAACTACACAAAAGTGAGCATATTTTGTAAGACGATCAATAACATCAAGAATTGTACCTTTTCCTTGTGATGAGGGTAGCCCTTCGATGAAGTCCATTAATATATCGGTCTATATTGAGTCTGAGATAGGTAAAGGTTGCAGCTTTTCGGGGCTTATCACTGTTTCGCCTTTATGTCGTTGGCATACATCACATTGTGCCACAAATTCAGTAATAATATTTTTCATCCCTTCACAATAAAAATTCTACTTAATTCTCTTATAGGTTCTAAGGAACCTGGAATGCTTGGCTGTGGGTATGGAATGCATCTCTTGAAGGATGATCTTTATGCAACTAGAATTTGGCACAAGCACAATGCATCCCTTATAGCATAGGTCTTTTAAGTCCGACTATAATGAGTCATGGAACTTGGTTCTTCCTCCAATTTCTTTATAATCTTGCTGGTTCCTGGATCATCTTACTATTCTCTCTTAATGTCCTCAAGGAAATTGCTGGTCAGAGGTGAAACGACCAAAAATTCAACTTGCTCGGGTAGTCATGGAAGCACATCTGCAATAACATTCTCTTTTTCTTTTTCACAATCATACTTAAGAAGCTTTGTTATCCATTTTTACTGTTTGGGGAAGGATATCTTTTGCTCCATAAAATATTTTAGGCTCTTATGGTTGATGCACATTTGCCATGTTCCGTCCTTCTTTCATACGAGGAGCATCGGTGATTAGTAGGGTTTGCAACTTGGCCGAATGACTCCTGTTTCGAGCATCTCCTTTGCAATCCTTTCTATTTTATCTTTCTGAAGATGAGGATACTGATATGGCCAAGTGTTTGATGGAGGTTTGCCCGGTAGAACTAAGAGACGATGATCATGCTAGTAGCTACGAGGTAGACTACATGGTTTGTCAAATACATCTTAAAATTCAGCAAGCAAGGGAAGTAGATTTGGGTCTTCAACTTTAGTTGCCCCCCCCTTGGATTGTTGCTCTAGTTGTACCAAGAAGCCACTATATGTTTTGTGTGATACTTTCTCCATTCGTCGTGTGCAAATCGTTGATATGTTGCTCCCTTTTTTGTCGTGCAGTACCACTTATTTTCCTTGGCTGCAAAATCTTATGATTAATTTTAAAAATTTTTAGGAAACATCACCTAATGTCATTAGTCATTCGATACCAAGCATGGCCTCACAATCATTAAGAAGGAGGGGAAAAAAAAAAGCAATTATCTCTTGATCCTATAGCAACAGTTTCACCCGCGAGCACCTGCGATCACACTTCAAAATTTGTCCCTCGACGAACTTAACATCAAACCTGCTACAATTCTCAATAGGTAAGGCCATCTGGATAACAACCTTGCTATTCATAAAATTATTAGTGCTCCCAATGTCAATAAGAATGGTCATTGGTTGTTGCTTTAAAAATCCTCCCACTTTCTTCATCTACAGGTTTACGTAGCCGGTAAGAGTATGCATCGTAATATCAATCGACTATTATTCTTCATCTGTGACCTCTTCCTCATGCTCCTGGACCTCCTCCTCCATATCTTCAGTGGGTTCAATTAGTAAGAGGCACCCCTTTTTGCAGCGATAGTCGCGGCTCCATGGTTCGTCACAATGCCAACAAAGACCCTTTGCTGATCTATCGTGTAGTTATTCTTTTGTCAATGTTTTGGTAGCGAAGTATGGCTGAGAACAGAAGGAGGTTTATAAGCCATGGGCCTAAGAGTGGTCCTCATCCTTCGAGCATCTTGGTTGAGCTGTTCCTCTTGTATTCGGGCAAAAAAAATTGTAGCAGCTACAGTATGGGGCTATCGCACCTTAACCTCCCATTTTATCTCTGGTTTGAGTCCCTCGATGAAGGTACCTAGCAATTGTCAGTCAGTCCAATTATGAGCAAGGTAGGATAGCTTCTCAAACCTGGTTTGGTACTCTTGAATTGTAGAGGTTTGCCAGATTTTTGCGAGTTGCCAGTCAATAGTTTCGTACTCCGTAGGTTCGAAGCGGTTTAGCAATACGTTCTTAAATTGATTCCATGTCGGAGCCCCATGATTATATTCATGGCCAATTGTACCATCATATAGCATCTCCTTAAAGGTAGATGATAGTGATGTCCACCATGGAATCTTCCGATGTTTGGTGATGACAAAAGTAACGTTTGGTGCATGAAATCCATCCCATCAAGTCTCATTCTTCCCATCGAGGGAAGTCCACCCTTATGCATGGTTGAAGCATGTTCGAAGGTTATCCCTCCTTCTCTGGAGGTCTCACTAAATTCTCTCCTTGTTGAAATTTGGTTGGACTCAGTGATTGTCCAATTTTGAACTCCACGAACAAAGCACGCAGTTTGTCCTCCAAGTGTGATTGGAGCCGCGATTCAAGCCTAGATTCCTATGCTTTAAACTTGGTATCAATTGGATCTTGGGAAGCCATGGCGTATGCTTGTAGATCAGATATGTCCTTGTATTTTATCTATTGACAGGTCAATGGCATGGGTGGTGAAAGATTCAGACAATCGATTGGTGATAGAAGGGTTTGGCTGCAATGGTTTTCTATATTAGGCTATGGTTTTTGGGGGTGTTAGGATTATAAAAATAGGTTATGATAGCTATGTCTTAAGGCTAGAGAGATGCTCTAAAGATGTTTTAGGTGGTGGAAATAAGATAGTTGGGTTTCAGTGGATTAAGAAGAGGAAGAAAGACAAAGGTGCAATAGTAGATTTTTCATCAAAAAAATTTCGACAGTGAAGACGTAATTCTTTTTAGAAATTCTTAATAAAAATTTAAGTGAAAGTCAAGGAGAATCTACTGGTAAGGGAGAGATAATATCATCAAAAATTTTGTGGAAGGAAATGACAACAAAAGGTTCAGCAAAATCAAAGATTACAAGAAGGTGTTGCTATATAATTTTTTTTAGCGAAGGTTTGGCAAAAATATTTTGTAGTAGTTCATAATAAGGAATTAAGTAACCCAATAGGAATCCACTACCAATGGAAAGGTAATACTATTAAAAAATTTATGGAAGAAATCAGCAGCAAAAGTTTTGGCAAGATCAAGGAATACGAGAAGGTACTGCGATAGATTTTTTTTATTGAAAGATTTCAGCAGTATAGATGAGATTTTTTTCCAATAGTTTAAAATAAGGATTTGAGTAAAACTCAAGGAGAATCTGCCGATAAGCGAAAGCTAATGTTGACAAAAAATTTATGGAAGAAAACGATAGCAAAAGGTTTGGCAAAATTGAAGATCACGGGAAGGTACTGTAGCAGATTTTTACGTCTAAACTGCAGCAGCTTGGACATAAAAGATGAGCATGTTATCTTGATGATTTTTTGATAAAACTAAATGATGATCTGAGGATAGGAAGTTATAAAGCTATGATAGAAATTTCATAGAAATTTGATTAGTAAAAACACCGTAGCAAATCAAAAAGTAAGGGGTGTGCGGCTAGAATTCTATGGTATAACTTTCATCGTAAAGATGGAAACTTTGCGACGAAGTGTTTTTGCAGCAAATAGGAACAATTCTTTTTGTATTTTTTGAATAGGAATAACTAAATTGCAACAACAGTAATATAGGAAACTAGAACCTATTGCAATTTATGGGGAGATCAAAGGATAATCTGCGGTAGTGGAGATTACGATAGAATTTGATGATGATCTTCAAGTAATTGTAGGCTATGGATGGCTGTGGAAGGGCAGCGAGATGCCAAGAATGCTGCTTTGATATCAAGTGTTAGAACTCTAGCCGATTCTAAGCTTGGGGGTGATCACTATAGGGGGTCGACCTCCTTGGAACTCTATAGGGGTTCTCTCCTCCAAATTACTGCTCAAAGGCTGCAGAAAATACTCTTCTATTTATGATAAAAGGTGGATGATTACATGACTATTTATAGACCTTCTAACCCCCAACTTCTAGTATGACTCCTACTTTAAGACTTATACTCCTAACCAACTCCTAATGTAAATCTAAGTCCAACCGCCAACTAGCCCATCTAGGGGTGGCTGGTTGCTTTATTATTTCCTAATCCTATTCTAACTTAATCCCCTCTTCAACCAACTCTCTCTTTAATTAGGATAAGAGATGGTTAAAATATCTTCCTCAACTAATTATGACCTAGTCGACCTCCTTACTTTCCTTAATAGGGGTCGGCTAGATTGGATTTACATGAATGCCCTTACATTTTACATGATTATCCTCTTTAATGAAGTTAACTTAGGATTTCCTGCTTGAGTCTTAACAAAGTGATACATAGCGGAGATTGTGCTGGTGAGGAATAAAGGCTCAAGATCCAAATAATAAGCCACTAATTTTAATGAAGCCTGTGGACTTCGAGAGCTATTGATAGGAACCCTTAGGTTTCCATCATTGCTCTGATACCAATTGATAGGAATCATTAGGTTTCTATTAAAGAGGAAGAGGGAAAAAGGGGATACATGATCACTTCGAGGGGATCGAGCCTCCTTAATCTCTATAGGGGATCTACCCTCCTAGGGTTTTAGCCTTTTAGCTAAAACATATTTTCTTCATTGATTGTCCAAAACAAAATCGTTACACCCTTATTTATAGAGACTCTTAATTAACTCCTAATTGAACTTAGATTACTAAAATAGAATCATAATATGACTTTTAATTAAATAGATTCCAACTCCTACTAGAACTCCTTATCAAATAGACTCCAACTCCTACTATGACTAATAATCAAATAGACTCCAACTCCCACTAGGAGCCCTAATTGACTTGACTAGACCGACTAACATGACTCAATAAATGAGGACCCAACCCTATTAGGGTCCTATCAGACCCATCCTCTTCAAATCAACTTTGTCCTTAAGGTTGAGCAACATCAAATTTTGAGAGCACTTTAATATTCGCCACGCATCACAACCCTTTGATTAATTAAGTAGGATCTCCACTTGGTATAAGCAATAGGTTAGTCTTCTGGTGTAATAATCATTGTAGTCTTCTGAAAAACCTAGGTATGGTCGATGGCTAGTGGTAATACCACATCTTCGATTGAGGATCACTACTTCAAAGTCTTCCTGGGGCATCAAAAAGAAATCCATAAGTAGTTATTTGCCATGTATAATCAACTTTACCTTTGAACACCTTTTATCATAAGTTAGGATTTGTCCATTAAGAATCTTGACTTTGAATTTGTCACAGTCTTCAATGTGATAGGCTAATTGATTAGCAACCTTTATGTCTATAAAATTATTAGTGCTACTAGTATCGATTAAATTAGTAATAGATTGATGTTTCTAAATTCCTTCAATTTTCATGGTTTACGGGTTAGAGTAGCTAGCTAATACATGTACTATATGTGTGATAGGTCTAATATCTTCATTAGAATCCATACCGTCATGATTGGATCTCACATCGTCAGTCTCTTATTCCTTCCTAATTGGCTCAATCATTAGAAGTTTGTCACAGCCTTTATGATCAGACTCTACATTGTCAGTTTTCGTTTCCTCCTTAATTGGCTCAATCAGCAGAAGTTGCCCTTGTGTGCATCGATTTTCGTCATAATGCGAGCACAAATCCTTCGTTGATTTTTCCTTAGGTTCTTCTTGAGTCAGCTTTTGGATATGCGAGTTTTGGCTGGCAATATATGGGGTGGGGGGCTTGCTGATTACCTATCTATTGAAGCTTCTATTCGGTGAGTCTCCATATTGATTTTTTCTTCATGCATACGTGCGAATGATATGGCAGCCATTATGGTGCGAGATTGACGAGCTTTAACTTCACATCAAATCTTTGGATTAAGTCCCTCGATAAATGTTCTCACCAATTGTTTCTCAGACTAATCTGGGGTTTGGTTCGATAGACACTTAAATCTACTCTAGTATTCTTATAATATAAAAGTCTGATAGATTTTGGCGAGTTGTCTATTAACGTTCTTATACTCAAATGGTCTAAAACGAATCATGAGCTCTCTCTTAAACTATCCCCATGAAGGGACTATGTGATAGGTCATACAAATCATACCATCAGATCACATCAACATTAAGTTGATTTGAAGCTACTTCCACCTTTGATTCTTCTAGAGTTCTTTGGAAATGAAAGAACTTTTTAGCCCGTAAGATCCAACTGGTCGGATCTTCATCTTCCCATATGGGGAACTCCACCCTCATGCCTAAGTATCCTATGTCTTGTCCTTGATCATATTTTTCAGATTGGCTCTCTTTGAGGTTACAACTTTCACCATGTTGAGATTTATTGGGGCTATCTAATAGACTTCTTCTGAATTTACTAAAGAGTTCTTGCAATCTTTATTCTATTTGGGCTTCAAAGACTTTAAATCTTGCTTCCATTGAATTATTGGTAGCCATTGCATAAGACTACCCCATGTTGCTGTTGTGACATCGATTGGTGGTGGCACTATGGATGTGAAGAACCACTTCATAGATGCTGATGAGATGAAAGATGGCATTACCGACGACTATGGTCATTGGGTTAGATGCGATCTATTGGTTGCTGATCTTGGTTGGGATTGATTGCTACTGTGCCGGTGGCTAGGATGGGTGGTGGTGCGATGATGCTACAAGAATGAGGCTACAATAGATGCTTATGATAGTAAGAAATCATTGCTGCGAATCAAGATTGATTCATGATCATTGTAGGGCATGGACATAAGAAGGGGCAATCACGTCATCACTCAACCGTAATGCCTTTGCTCCTTGAACCGTTCGTCACTTTTTCTTGCTTGTACATATGTTTGGTAGCTTGTTTTGCCTTGAGTTTACGTGTTTTTACCTAAGAAATGTGAGCGAAAGTAGTGTAGAAGGTGCGAGCGATCGCTCACTACGAAAACAAAATTTTTGGGTCTTTTCATGTGCCACGATAACCTTTCTGAGCGGTGCGAAATGTTAGCCATTTCAGCACCTTGGAACCGGTGGCACCGGCTGGATGGGGTTCGGGTATATGTCGAGGCATTCATCGAATTGAACTTGTCTTGCGTCCGATACCTTGGGAACCGTCGTTTGTGGACTTGCGACCGTTCCTACAACCCTCCAAAGTCCTATTTCTCTCTTCTCTTTTCTTTGCTGCACTCAAGGTGTTCGATAAATTGCTTGTACTTTTCGTTTTGTGAGACGCCGGACGTGTCCGCCGCTCAATTAATCAACTTCTTCTTTGTAGGTCCCACGGACCTTAAGAGGTTGTAAGAGGGCTGACCCTTTGCAGAGAACGCTGGGCGCGTTCATGACTTAGGCAATCCTAGCTAAGTCCGGAATAGTGAGTAAGGTTGCTCGACTTAGGTAATTTCAGCCAAGTCTTGAGTGCCAGGGCACTTAGGCAAATTTTAGCTAAGCCCGTGAGTGGTATCGAGCAAGCAATTCATACGAACAACGAAGAAGATTCGCAATCTCGCCATGGTGAAACATCATGGTGAATCGAGCAAGATGGGGCAAGCCGGACCCTTGCTCCAAGCAGTCGCAGGTGGGCTGCAAGTGCACACTCGCTCGCAAACTATGAGAGTCACTCATGAGGAGCTCTACAGTGAACAAGACGAGTGTGAAGTTGGGTATTCTCCACGAGGGGAGGAGGCGCCATCTAGAGCGCCAACCGGGAAAAAGGGTCACAAGGAGAGAATTATAGCGGAGACCGCCTTGATGTTCTTGAAGCGGCGTGGAGGAACTCTACCAAGGCCGAGGGCTACTTAGGGTAGAGAGCTCGCTAGAAGAAGCTGAATCTCGGATCGAGAAAGTTGAATCTATGATGGATCAACCGCAGAGGACACCAAAGATTCCGTCGACACCTACATGAAGTTGTGGCGGAACTCACGACTAAGGTGATGGTGTTAACAAGGACTCTTGATGTGGGAGGGAACAACACCACAGCGCCACCACAAAACTTCAGGCACCAGAGCCAGCTACGGAGGTGCTAGAGATGCCAAAGAGCTTAAAATTTCTTGTTCGACATGGAACAGTATTTCCGTGCTACAAGGCTTGATTCTGAAGAAACCAAAGTTGCTATAGCAACAATGTATCTGAATGGGGATGCAAAACTTTGATGGCGAACCCGTTGGGAAGAGATCCAACAAGGCCGATGTCAAGTGGATACATGGGGAGACTTGAAGCGAGAGTTGAGAACTCAGTTCTTACCAGAGAACACAGAGTTTGTCGCAAGAAGGAAACTAAGACAACTCCGCTAAAGTACAACAATCTGAGACTATGTGAAACAATTTTCAGCACTGATGCTGGATATACGGGACATCTGAGAAAGACAAACTATTCAGCTTCCTCGATGGCTTGAAGCCATGGGCACAACAAGAACTACATCGAAGGAATGTCACTGATGTAGTCGGGGCAATTGCAGCCACGGAAAGGCTAACTGACTTTGTTTCTTCGGAGGATTTGAGAAAGAAGAAACAATCTTCGGGAAATCGCCCATCTAAATACTCTCGAGCGAAGGAGTCTGGGGGCGAGCAAAAGAAGAAGAATTTTCACAAGGGACCGGGCTCAAGAGGTAGAGTCCCAAAGCCTACTGGATGCTTCTTGTGTGGAGGACCGCACATGATGAGGGAGTACCCACAAAAACAGACACTCAATGCTTTGACGGCATCGATTCTACCCCGTAAGTCAGACAAGGGCAAAGCAATCGCCCTTAATGCGAGTAGTTTTGACTCCAGTAGCGACAGTGAGGCGTCGCAAGGACCCAGGATGGGAGCAATGCGTTTGTTGAATGCATTGCGGGGTCAAGTGGGGGAGAATACAAAGGTGAAGCCACCGAAGGCAGGAAGCAGCGAGTTGATGTATGTGGACATCAAGCTCAATGGCCGAACAACCCGTGCAATGGTGGACACGGGCACGACCCACAATTTTATTGCCGATCGCGAAGCTAAGCGACTGGGACTAATCTTGGAGAAGAGCCCAAGTCGTATGAAGGCGGTGAACTCGGAGGCCAAGCGGATCTCCGGATAAGCAAAGGAGGTCCCCATCAAGATCGGGACATGGAACAGGAGCATAGACTTGATGGCGGTGCCATTGGACGACTTCCAAGTGATTCTCGGAATGGAGTTTATGCACGCAACAAAGTTGGTGCCAATACCGTTCCTGAACTTCTTGTGTCTAATGGGAGGCGATGATCCCTGCATGGTTCCAGTTTCTCGAGTAGGAACCAAGGACCTACAACAAATATCGGCTTTACAATTGAAGAAAGGGGTGCGAAAAGATGAATTAACCTTTGTAACTGCTATGAAGCTAGAGACACTTGACGGGGAGGCTATTCAGGAACTTGCTATTGTGGCGAACATCCTGAAGGAGTTCTCAGATGTGATGCCAATAGAGTTGCCGAGAACTCTACCACCACGCAGAGGTGTGGATCATCAGATTGAGTTGGAGCCAGGAGTTAAGCCTCCAGTGAGACCACCATACCGCATGGCCCCTCCAGAGTTGGCAGAACTGAGGAAGCAGTTAGATGAACTACTAAGCGGTGGTCTCATCCGCAGTTCCAAAGCACCTTTTGGAGCTCTAGTCCTCTTTCAGAAGAAACAAGATGGGAGCTTCTGATTATGTATTGATTATCCAGCCCTCAAGAAGATGACAGTGAAGAACAAGTACCCTATCCCACTCATCGCGGACTTGTTCGATCAATTGGGCAAGGCAAAGTACTTCTCCAAACTCGACCTTCGGTCAGGGTATTGGCAGGTGCGCATCGCAGAAGGTGATGAGGCGAAGAATACCTGTGTGACCAGGTATGGAGCATTCGAGTTCTTGGTGATGCCTTCGCTTAACCAACGCCTCCACATTTTGCACTCTCATGAATCAGCTGTTCAAAGAATATCTGGATAAGTTTGTGGTCGTCTACTTAGACGACATCGTCGTCTATAGCCAAACACTTGAGGAGCATGTTAGACACCTCCGAACAATTTTCAAAGTTCTCAGGGAGAACACCTTATTCGTGAAGAGGGAAAAGTGCTACTTCGCCCAAACAGAGATTTTATTCTTGGGGCATCGAATTGGGAATGGGTCCATTCGAATGGACAAGGCTAAGGTGCAAGCTGTGGTGGACTGGCGAACACCAAAGAAAGTGCCAGAGTTGAGATCCTTCCTTGGGTTTGTCAACTATTATCGGCGCTTCATAGCTGGATATTCGAAGCGCGCAGCCCCACTGACGGAGTTGCTAAAAAAGGAGCAGTCCTGGAGATGGTCGGACAAATGTGAGGCGGCATTTCAAGACCTGAAGACTGCTGTGTTAGAAGAACCTGTACTCAGATTGTCGGACTATGGAAAGTCTTTTGAAGTCCATACCGATGCTTCTGACTTTGCTATTGGAGGAGTTCTTATGCAGGAGGGTCATCCAGTGGCCTACGAGAGTCGCACGCTCAACGAGACCGAGCGGCGATATCCTGTACATGAGAAGGAGATGACAACGGTGGTCCACTGTCTACGAGTGTGGCGACACTACCTTCTGGGAGCACCATTTGTGCTAAGGACCGACAATGTCGCATTGAGTTACTTTCAAACTCAAAAGAAACTCTCCCCAAAGCAAGCACGATGGCAGGACTTCTTGGCTGAGTTCGACATGGTGATGGAGTACAAACCCGGAAAAGCAAATGCCGTGGCCGATGCATTGAGTCGGAAAGTGGAGCTAGTGAATGCTATACAATTGGAGGGCGGAGGCCAAGCAAGTCAATTGCGCTCCAACTTTCTTTCCGTGATCGTGGATGGACTGCAGAGATCCTCAAGCAGTGACTCGATTCAACTCATTAAAGAGGGCAAGGCACGACGATTTTGGGTCCAGGAGGGACTCATCTACACCAAGGGGAACAGAGTTTATGTCCCACGAGCGGATAACTTGAGGCGTGAACTCTTGAAAGAGTGTCACGATTCCCTTTGGGCTGGACATCCGGGTATTCACCGAACAATGGCTCTCGTGGAGAGGGCCTTCTATTGGCCGAAGATGGGGACAGATGTGGAGGAATATGTTCGAACATGCCTTACTTGTCAACAAGACAAGATAGAGCAGCAGAAGCCAGTGGGACTTTTGGAACCGCTGCCCGTACCCGAAAGGCCATGGGAGCATTTCTTTGGACTTCATATCAAGCTTGCCCGCAGTAGGGGGACTTGGATCGATACTCGTGGTAGTTGACCGATTTTCGAAGTATGTAACATTCATTGCTACACCCCTACATTGCTCAGCGGAGGAGGCGGCTAAGTTGATAATGAAGAATGTGGTTAAGTATTGGGGAGTCCCATACAACATCATTAGTGATCGGGATTCTCGGTTCTTGGGACGATTCTGGACTGAGTTGTTCAAGTTGTTGGGGTCTAAATTATACTTCTCCACAAGCCTCCACCCTCAAACGGATGGCCAAACAGAGAGAATTAACTCGCTCTTAGAGCAATATCTTCGGCACTACGTGAGTGCCAACCAATGAGATTGGGTGAAGCTGTTGGACATAGCCCAGTTCTCCTATAACTTGCGTGAGCTCTGCATCCAACAAGAGCCCATTTGAGATTATTACGGACACGACCATCAACTCCTCATACCCTAGTTATTGGTTATACAGGAGTAGCCCATCACCTATCACTT
This sequence comes from Ensete glaucum, assembly GCA_021527575.1. Lineage (NCBI taxonomy): Eukaryota > Viridiplantae > Streptophyta > Magnoliopsida > Zingiberales > Musaceae > Ensete > Ensete glaucum. The sequence goes on along the minus strand of CM038555.1, from coordinate 17,350,749 downwards.
CACAAGGAATGGCATCGTAATGTAGATATTGCGGGCTTACTTGGAGAAGGCGGCCAAAAGATGAAGAAGTGGGCGACTTGGGAAGGCGACCACAAGAATTTAAAGTTGGTGACATGGTGTTGGTGAAGCTCCAACCAGCATCACTCCAATTCTTTAGACACAAAGTGCACAAAGGATTGGTACGCAAGTATGAAGGGCCTTTCCCAATCATCAGCAGGGTAGGCAATGTCTCATACAAGTTGCAACTGCCAGCATGGTTCAGAATTCACAATGTCTTCCATGCGAGCAACTTGAAAGCCTACCACTCAGATCCGCGAGATGATTTCCGAAATGTTTCAACTCGACTACCCCCCACCAGAGCCTCTTACGAGAAACGAGTTGAAACTATTCTAGCGGATCATAGAATAAAGCTACCCAATGGAGCGCAACAAATAGAGTACTTGGTGAAGCGGCAAAAGCTTCCTCAAACAGAAGCCAGTTGGGAGCCAAAAGATGCCCTACGACATGAAGAAGCTCGTATCAAAGCCTACCAACAAGCATCGACGAGGGCGTCGACAGTTTAAGTGGGGGAGAATGTCACGAACGGTCGTCGCTCAACCGTAATGCCTTTGCTCCTTGAACCGTTTGTCACTTTTTCTTGCTTGTACATATGTTTGGTAGCTTGTTTTGCCTTGAGTTTACGTGTTTTTACCTAAGAAATGTGAGCGAAAGTAGTGTAGAAGGCTGCAGAACGATCGCTCACTGCGCGGAGCCAAAACAACCCAAAACAGCCCTGTTTTTGGGTCTTTTTCATGTGCCACGATAACCTTTCTGAGCGGTGCGAAATGTCAGCCATTTCAGCACCTTGGAACCCCCCGGGTGGCACCGGGCTGGATGGGGTTCCGGGTATATGTCGTGCGTAGGCATTCATCAGCAATTGAACTTGTCTTGCGTCCGATACCTTGGGAACCGTCGTTTGTGGACTTGCGACCGTTCCTACAACCCTCCAAAGTCCTATTTCGCTCTCTTTCTCTTTTCTTTGCTGCACTCAAGGTGTTCGATAAATTGCTTGTCTGACTTTCCGCTTTGAGACATCGACGTGTCCGCTCGCTCAATTAATCAACTTCTTCTTTGTAGGTCCTACGGGACCTTAAGAGGTTGTAAGAGGGCTGACCCTTTGTGGACAGAGAACGCATTGGGCATTTCATGACTTAGGCAATCCCAGCTAAGTCCGGAATAGTGAGCAAGGTTGCTCTACGACTTAGGCAATTTCAGCTAAGTCTTCGGGAGTGCCGCGATGGTGCCGCACGGCTTAGGCAAATTTTAGCTAAGCCCGTGACACAACGCTGGTGCAACTAACGATGGAGGAAGATGATAGTGGTGGATAGAGGCAAGGGGGCAGCATTGGTGTGATTGGCAAAGGAGGAAGATGGCGGTGGCTGAGGACAAGGCTTCACGACTGCTACTGTCACTAAAAAGGAAACATAGGTGGTGGCACGACAGAGGGCTGAGGTTGCTACGACTGAAGGGGGATGGCATCAGTGTCAAGAGTGGATGGCAGAAGCGGGGGTTGCAGCAATGGTGGCAAGGCACTAGAGATAAAGAGGAGGCGCAGGGTGCAGTTAGAGAGGAATAGCGGTGGCGATAAGCGTAGGGAAGAAGGGACAAAGATAAGGGTAGTGGCTATTGTTGCTGTGTGCACTATTGGGAGGAGACGCCATCAACATCAGCTTTAGCAAAGGTGGATTTGAGAGGAAGATGATGATAAGGGAGGGGCAACGACGTCGTCTCCGATGGAGGCGTAGGGGAAGGATAGCGACAACAAATCGTATGACTGCAATAGAGGGTTGGAGATAGTAGTGCCAAGCAGAGGAAGAAGGGGGGTTGGAGCGGGTGATAGTAGTGGGGCCTACGGTAGGAGAGTGCGTGGTTGGAAGTGACAAGTGATAGTTGGGGTGAAGCAGGGGAGGAAGAAGTTGGCTACTGTGGTCGCTGAGGAGCAATCACTCAGCAATGAAAAATAGGCACTGCTAGTGGAAGCGAGGCTGGAAGGCATCGATTTGGCTTATCCTTATAGCTGAAGAAGAGGATGCCAACGATAGGGAAGGAGCAGCACTGGGACAGAGATGACAGTGAGAGATTGTTGTGGTAGAGGTTGGCAGAGTTATGCAGGCAGCGATGCTCACTACTACTGAAGGGGAAAAGGGAGTTGGTGGCAGCAGTAGAAGCGGTGACAATGGCTTCTGGGGTGAAATAATGAGAGATTCCTTCGCTGTACTCCTTGTATTTTTGACAAAGGTGGTCAGCGGCTATAGGATAGTGTTACCGATGACAGATGGGGCAGCAACGAAGGTGCTAGGCTCCACAAGCAAAGGGTGGCAGCAATAGATGAGGAGGTTAAATGGAGAGGCAAAGGAGGCAGTGGCATCGGCATGGGGAGCGACCAACTGCGCTTGTGGCTGCTACAACCCAAGGGAAGCGATCACCAAGGCTAGGTAGGTAGCGATTAGTGCTTTTGAGGAGCAGGGTTGGCAACACGGCTAGGCAGCAGGAAGCAGTAACAACACTAGCAGGTATGGCCGATGGTAGTCCTTCCTTGCTCAAGCAGGATGAGGCATGACTGCCAGCTTCAATCTCTTTCTTTCTTTTTTTTTTTTTTGGCTAATGATAGATAAAGCAAAGATGGTGAGAAACTGCCACAAGGTGGCAAGTGCAATGACAATGATGATGATGGCAAGGGCGGCGACGATGGTAGATGGTGACAAGGCTGCAAGATCATGGAAGAGAAATTATAGCAGAGATCAACTATGGAATCATAATAGGAACACTGAGGATCAGTACTCTTATACTAATTGATAGGAACCCAAAGGTTTCTAACAAAGATAAACAGGGGCAATGGTAGAGTGGATGAATAGCGAGATGCTAAGAATGCTGCTCTAATACCAATTGATAGGAACTCTTATGTTTCTATCAAAGAGGAAGAGGGAAAAATGTTAGAACCCTTATGGAGTCTAAGCTTGGGGTTGATCTCTATAGGGGATCGGCCCTCTTAAAACTCGATAGGGGTTCTCTCCTCTAAGGTATTCGACACAAGGCTGAAGAAAAGATTGATCTATTCATTGATAAAGAAGATGATTTACATGCTTATTTATAAGGTTCATGAAGAGACCCCCTAAATCAGGACTCCTAATAAGAGTCCTATTACTAATAAAACTCTGACTCTAACTCCTACTTTAAGTGAAACTCTACTAGAAGAGTCCTAACACTAAAAGGAACTCTATGCTAGAGAGAGTCATAACTAAATGGAACTCTCCCTCTCTAACCCTAGCCAACCTCCCTAATAGGTGGGCGCGATGGCTAAGAGACTCCCACTCCATAAGAAATCCTCCATAACCCCCTAGCCGGCCTCTTCAAACAAGGGGGTGGTGACTGATTTAGGGTTTATTACATGCCTCAAGGTTTTATTTGTTAGGATCAATTAGCACTAAGAGCAATAGAAAGCAAGTAAAGACTACTCACAAATTATAGTGGTTCGACCTCAACCTAGCCTATGTTCACTACCGAGTCCTCTTCTCCGAGATCCACCAGCATCCACTATCAATCTTCTTTGGGTGAAGATCAAACCCTTACACCTTCTTCTCTCCTTTTCATAGGTTAGGAGATGAACCTTACAAGATTACAAGGGAGACTTACAAGAATTACAATTCTTTCCCTCACTCTCTTTTCTTTTTCTTTTTCTTACAATTTTAACATAATTTTCTCACAATATTCCAGCCCCAATACTTTGTGCTAAATGCAAAAAATCTTGGGGTATTTAGAGACCCCAATTAGCTTCATAAATGGAGACAAAATTGAAACTTATTTGAAAAAAATTAGGTACAGGAAGTACCACCGCCGGCGTCAACAACACCGTTGTCGAAAATAGCCTGAAAAATAAGACGACTATAGTACAACCACTGACCTAGGTTGTATAACTACCAGCCTGGGCGGTACAACCATTGGGAATCTCAGAAAATTGATTCCCTCCACTTTTCCAATCTCGACTTGTCCCTTATGTTGAACACTTCTCAGGTCAACCAATTGAGTTTGACCGGAGCTCAATCCACTCTCAATAATGGACCTGATTTGCCTCACTTGAGTTAATTTGGATTCCTTCTAAATCTAACTTAAGTATAACCCAAACTATAATTGATGCTAACTAAAACTTAATTGCAATCAACATGGCCAACAAGTCCCATTAGACCTTTCTAACTCCCAGCAAGCTTTTCGGCTACCCTAGATAATCTTCCAGCGAGTCTTTTGGTCTTCCTCAAGTGAACTCCTTGACACCATCCTGGCAAGCTCCCGATCTCCTTCAGCAAGCTCCCGGCAAACTCCCAGCAAGCTTCTGATACCCTCGACCAACTTCCAACGAACTCTTAATAAGCCTCCGATCCTTTCAGTAAGCTCCCGACATACTCTCGGCGAGTTCCCTATTGCATCATCCTAACCCCGGCCTGATGCCCCAAATTTGACTCTGACCCAACATCTGATTGTAATTTGTCTCTATTGTAGTTAATCATATATTAATCATCTCTAATATACTTGTTAGATCAATAACCCATCAATTGATTTCATCATCAAAATCTTAGATTCAATAATCTCTCCTTTTTTTATGATGACAACCAATTGATGACAGATAAACCTTACTCCCCCTAAATCCATGCCATAATCCAAATAAGAAAAACTTAAATTCAAGAGAACCAACTACTCTTGAATTCAAATATCATAATATCTATTTATTAAATTTTGAAATAATATACCATGAATTTCAAAATCAAATCATCAATGATATAATATTAATTTTAACCAATAATGAATCATCAAAATTTTAAAGTATATAACATGAATTTCAAAATTATACATGAATCATACATTAAGTTGAAATTCTTTTCCTTAAGTTATTAATTATTTCTCCCCCTTTGTTTATCACCAAAAATAGGAGAAATATTCATTTTCATTTTTCTACGTGTGTCATCAATATGTCATTTCTCCCTCTTTGTCATCAACAAAAAAGTGAAATACTAGAGGCACATGTGTCATTGCTCCCATAGTAAAATAGGATATGGGTCATAATTTTCTTCATGAAATTTTTTTTTCCCCTTTGTCATGTATCATTTTTCATATATGTGTCATCAACGTACTATTTCTCCCTCTTTGTCTTCAACAAAAAAAGGTGAAATAATAAGCAAATATTTTCATGATACATAAACTCATCATGTGTTAAAATTTTTATATTTTTATACAATATGTATTTTTATTGAATATTTAATACTTCATTGCTCCCCCTTAGTAAAATATAATTTTCTCATGAAATTTTTCTTCCCCTTTTTATGAATAAGAAAGAAAAGGAAATGAAGGGGAGCGGGTGTCAAAGTTCCAAAAAATTTTAAAAAGGTACATTTATAAAAAATGAAAAAATGGTACAATTATAAAAAATTTAATATCAAAAGCTCATATCAAGGATCATAGAAGTTTATGTTATATATTTTTGTAAATATTCATGAAGATTCATGAAACAAGAATAAACTTTAAAACTATCTCATCACAAAAATTTGAATCTCCTTCTGATGTTTATTTTAATGAGAATCATTTTGAAAATAAGCTTAAAAATCCAAGAAATCCAAGAATAATTAAGAGCTACTCATACATTTAAATTCATTTCATGTAAATTCCAAGCAAAAATAGCAAATATCAAATCATTCATTTTGAAGATCATCTCATTTAAATTTTGATAAGAAGCACAATTGTAAAAGTCACAAATTATAAATCATGTATTTTGTAAGTAATTAGAAATTTAAATTTTAAATTTTTTTTCTAAGCAAATGTTCCTCATTAATGTTATAAGATTCATCATACTCAATCATATTGATAATTTTATCTCCTCCTTTGGTATTGAAAAAATATGATAGTATAATTTTTTTTTACATCAATATCCTAATTTACAACCATAACTACAGATAGATCATGTTATTAAGAATGAAAAATCAAAGATAAGTACTAAAAGATATTATTTAAATTAATAAATTTGCCTATCCTTTTGTTTGTGAATTTACACATAAGTAATCAAGAAATCTTACGAATTTAAAATTCTACGTAAAGTAGAAATCAAATCTTATGTATTTAAAATTTCTAATTTTCTTTTACACAATTGGCTCCTCATCCAATGTTAGAAGATTTTTTTATATCCAAATTTTCTTCTAACCAAATTAATAATTTTGACTCCTCCCCTTTTTTATTGTAAAAAAATATAATAATTTAATTTTTCTTTTGCATCCATGTACAAAATATAACAATGAGTACAAAGGAATCATGGCATTAAGGATAAAAGATCAAATTGTAATTACCAAGGATATGATTTCTTTTAATAAATCTCTCCTCTTTTTTCTTTATAAATAATGAAAATGAGTCTTAGGGATTAAATACTCTTAATTCATCCAAGATAAATCTTAAGACCCCAGTTCATTTAGATAATATTTTTTTAATAAAATAGAAGAATGATCTTGATAAAATCTCAATCATAATTGTTAAGATCATAAATTTTCTTTTTATTAAAAAGTGAAAATCGTAGAGATTTAAACGTTATTCCTATAAAGAATATGTCAAGTCAAGAAATCAAGAAAAGGTTCATGATAAAATAAATTTCTTTTAACTTTCAACATATCACAAATTTAAGAAATATTAATTTTGGTGATAAGTTATACCATTCATGAGTTATAAAATAAATCATGTCAGAAAAGATATTAATATCAAAAGACATGATTTAATTTAATAAATATCCTCTTAGAAGATAAAATGGAATCTTAAGAGATAAAAAAAGTGTCTTTATTCATAAAAATATTAAATTATAAATATCAAGATCATGAGTTAATTTCAAGGAAGAGAAAATAGAAGATCTTGATTTGTATATATGAAACTTCAAGTTGTCAAGAATATGGTTCATAAGAATATTTTCAAGTTATAGATCCGAAGAGACAAATTATGATTCATTTATATAATTTTCTTTGAACGAACTTGATTTATATAAGGATGTCAAGTTGTAATTTTTCAACTTGTCAAGATCATGATAAAATTATCAAAATATCATTGAAGTTGGATAGATTCATCAATCTCTTTTTAAAACATATCTAAAATCATCAAAAATCACTTTTCAAAAATTTTAATAAAGGCAACATAGATTGTTTTTCATGAAAATAGCTAAAGTTCTCTAATTCATTTTTATAGTTAAAGAGATGTAAATGTGGCTCTTTATTAATTGAATAAGATATATTATGTATTATTTGGATTCTGATAAAATATATTAGTCAATATTAAATAAAGTCCATATTATATTGAGATATTTTAGGGGATGCTCTTGATGGAAGGAACTCTCCTAATAACTTACCCTAGACCCTCTACTCTAGCTTATAAATAGACAGGACCTACTATAAACCCAATGCACGAGAAGGCACAGAACGACAAAAGGGATGAATAGATCAAGAGATTACGGTTATCCTCTTGATCTCCCAAAACCATCAATTAAGGTGGTCTTGTGAAAGGATAGGAAGAGAGAAGAAGGGGTCTAGATCTATTCTAGTTCCTCTTATAGATCGATATTCGGCGCTAATCAGATCCGACTGACGGTGCTCTTGAAGATCTAATTGGATCTCAATCAGATGACATCTAAATGTACACATCATAAATAGATATAGTATTATTTGATTTCAATCCTGGCATAATAGTTTTTTTTGCATAATAGTTTGCATGATTATAGTTTTTATGCCAACAATTAGTATCAGAGCCTAGGTTTTGAAGATCAAAAATATTAGATCTGTTATTTTTATTTACAATGTATTGATCTGAATATCTTATTGATCTGTTTTCCTATCTGTTAATTTTAATCGTTTGCTTACGAACGATTCTTGATGGTTGTTGTGCATCGTGAAAAAGACGCAACAATATTGTTACGTTTTTTTGGCTGGATCTACCAGCGGCAACATCGAGTGTGCAGATCAGCAGCATCGATGATGCTGCCGACGGCTAGTCGGTCGAGTGAAGATTTTATTGGTTACCCAGAAAGATCCAAGGGATATATATTTTATTGCCCTAATCATGATATGAGGATAGTAGAATCTGATAATGTAAAATTCTTAGAAAATGACGAAATCAGTGGAAGTCAAAAGTCTCGAAGGATTAATTTTGATATTGAGGAGATTCAGACTTCTCCTATATTATCCCATATTCGAGAAATTATTGTTCCTCAAATCAATAAGAGAATTGATGAGGGTGAACAACAAAATAATATTGATGAATTCTCACATGATGTTGATATCGTCGCTGATAGTCTTGTAGAACAATCACAATTGGCAGATTTGAGAAGATCTCAAAGAAAAAGAAAACATGTCATTTCTGATGATCATGTGGTAGATCTACAAGAATCAGATTTTGATATAGAAATGAAAAGAGACCCCTTATCATTTTCACAAGCCATAGAAAGTAATGATTCTGAAAAATGATATAATGCAATGAAAGACGAGTTAAAATTAATGGACCAGAATAGTGTATGAGAACTCATTGAATTACCCAATAATTGTAAAAGAGTCGATTGTAAATGGGTTTTTAAGACTAAATATGACTTGGTGGGCAATATCGAATGATATAAAGCCAGACTTGTGGCCAAAGATTTTTCTTAAAAAGAGGGCATTGACTACCATGAGACCTTCTCTCCAGTTTCTCGAAAGGACTTATTAAGAATCATCATGGCATTAGTAGCTTATTATGATCTTGAGTTACATCAGATGGATGTGAAAATAGTATTTCTGAATGGGGATCTAGATGAGGAAATCTATATGGAACAACCTGAAGGATTCATAGAAAAGGGAAAGGAAAGTTGGGCTTGCAAACTTAAGAAATCCATTTATGGCCTTAAACAAGCTTCTAGACAATGATATATAAAATTTTATGATACCATTATTTCCTTCGGATTTAAGGAAAATACTATTGATCATTGTATATATCTGAAGGTTAGTGGGAGTAAGTTTATTATATTGGTCTTATATGTGGATGATATATTGCTTACCAGTAGTAATCTTGGTTTATTGCATAAAACCAAGATATTTATCAACAAGAACCTTAAGATGGTTGATATGAATGAGGCATCCTATGTTATTGGCATTGAGATATTCAGGGACAGATCTCAAGGTTTGTTAGGATTGTCTCAGAAAGATTATCTTAATTATATCTTAAAAAGATTTAATATGCAGCTTTGTAAAGCTAATGATATACCTATTACTAGAGGTGAAAAATTCAGCCAAAACCAGTGCCCAAAGAATGACTTAGAAATGGATCAAATGAAGAATATTCCTTACGGGTACATAATTGGAAGTCTATTATATGCTCAAACCTGTACAAGGTCAGATATCAATTTTACAGTGACAATGCTAGGTAGATACCAGAGTAACCCAAGAATGAAACATTGGAAAGTTGCAAAGAAAGTAATGAGATATCTGCAAGGAACAAAAGATTATAGGCTCACATATAGGAAGTCAAATCAGCTTGAAGTAACGGGATATTCATATACTGATTTTGTAATTACCTCGATAGTAGGAAATCCACTTCAGGATTTGTGTTCATGTTGGCTGGTGGGGTAATTTCTTGAAAAAATATAAAATAATCATTTATTACATCATCTACGATGGAAACTGAATTTGTGGTATGCTTTGAGGCTACAAATCAAGCTTTATGGCTGCGGAATTTTATCTTAGGACTTGGTGTGGTCGATTCAATTGTCAAGCCGCTGAAGATATTTTGTGATAATACTACAGCAATTTTCTTCTTTAAGAATGGCAAGTACTCTAGTGGTTCTAAGCATATTGAGATAAATTACTTGGTGGTTAGAGAAAGAATCTAGAAACAATAAGTGTAAATTAAAAATTTGAGCACCACTATGATGATTGCTGATCAATTTACTAAAGCTTTATAGTGTAGAACATTTAAAGAACATATTCTTAGAATGAGGCTTGTGAGCAAGCCATAAAGGATATTGTGATGCATGTTTAAGTGGATACTATTATTGACATTTCTTTTGCATAATTAAAGTTATTTGTTTCTGCTATCCTATTTGTGTTTATGTTTATGCATATTATGGTTGAATGCAAGAAACAGGATTATCTTGACAAGATAAATTACAGAAGTCATTATAGACTATATAAGAAAAGACTAACAGTGTTGTAGTATATAGAAGGAAGTGTGACATTGATGACATACAACCGCTATAACTCACATTGATAGTTTGACTGAATATAGTATTATTATGCTTATTGGACTTATTGGCTTATTTTTAAAATCATGGCCATGTATAAAATACCTTTAAAATTTTCAAAATCCAATTATATAAAATTATTTTTAAATAAATTTTATTTTATTTTATTTTAATTTTGAATATCTTTTATATCTTATCAATTAATGGGCCAAGTGGGAGAATGTAAGATTATGTGGCCCTTTATTAATTGAATAAGATATATTATGAATTATTTAGATTCTGATAAAAGATATTAGCTAATATTAAATAAAGTCCATATTATATTGGGATATTTTAGGGGATGCCCTTGATGGAAAGAACTCTCATAATAACTTACCCTAGACCCTCTGCTCTCGCCTATAAATAGATATGATCCACTATAAACCTAATGCACGGAAAAGCATAGAACGACAAAAGGGGTGAATAGATCAAGAGATTACGATTATCCTCTTGATCTCCCAAAACCATCAATTAAGGTGGTCATGTGAAAGGATATGAAGAGAGGAGAAGGGGTCTCGATCTATTCTAGTTCCTCTTGCAGATCGATATTCGGCGCTATTCAGATCCGACTGGCAGTGCTCTTGAAGATCTAATTGGATCTCAATCAGTGGCATCTAAAGGTATGCATCGTAAACAGATCTAGTATTATTTGATTTCAATCTTGGTATAATAGTTTTTTCTACATAATAGTTTGTATGATTATAGTTTTTATGCCAACAAGAGATTCAGCAATAATAGTATCATTTTATCTCTTAGTGAAGGATTGATAGGATAATAATTTTTCAAGAAGAATTATCCTCCTTTTTAGTTGTTTCACGTGATTTGTTTCAAGAATACTTTTTATATCAATGAATTATCATTTAAGGTAGAAAACCAAATTTCATTATAAAAGAATCAGTAAGGTCATTACTATAACACATCAAAATGATAAAACATCTTCAAAGAAAAAATTCAACCTATCTCAATTTCAACTTTTAAATGAGTCTAACTCTTTACACAATACATGACAAATTCATTTCCAAATTTTTATTTATTTCATATTCAAATTCAAAAGTAATCTATCATTTAACAACACACATTCAATCTTAACATATAACTATTCAACCATTTAAATCAATTATTCAATAATGATATTTATAAGCTAACTTAGTTAAAAACATCATAATATTTAAGTCATTCAACAATGGCCTTTAAATCAACAAATATAAATATTTTTTATTAATAATAACTTAGGTTCTTTAATTCTAGTTTTACCATGCTCTAGCTATGCATAATCATTCATAATCGAAACAATTAAGATTAATTTTATAATCATGAACCATCATGAGATTTCTTATGAATAAACTTAATTCCAATAATTTTTCTTATTATTGTTGGTTAGGCTAGTTAGTTATAAAAGGAGTGTTAGATCTCAAATCATGTGGTTTAAGTATCCACTTTCAAGATAACATTTAGTGCTCCTAACCTTGTTAGGTTAGGTACCCATTTGAGTTTGGGTCGAAATGTTCTTCCCATTTTCTTTAATGGCTTGGGGTTGTTTATGGTTCCTTTAGGAACTAAAATTAATTTATGTGGACTATATTTTCTAAATAAACATTTATAAGCTTTATGTCCTAATTTACCTCCAAAGTTATATTTAATTTTTGGTAGTAAGGAGTATAATGTGGGTCTTCTAATTAGCTTTTGGTAAGTATTGCTCATAATGTCAATATCTTCCTTATGAACATGACCCTTATCAACATAGATCATGTTTAGAGACTTATTGTCTATCTTAGGCCTTTTTAGAGTTTGTTGTAGTATGTCATTTTCTTGTTTAATTACCTCCAATAGCTCACACTTAAAACATGATGTTGATGCATCATTCAAAGTTTTATGTTTAATGCATAAATTTTATGATGATGATGCTTTATACATTTCTTCAAGTTTACTAACTAATGATGCATGCTCCTTTTTAAGTAGTTTATAAGATTTGTTAATTATTTTAAATTCATCATAAAGCTTATACAAAAATTAATAACTCATTAAAAGTAAAAGAGCTTTCAAGTAGGTTACTTACCTCATCGTGATTTATCATAAGCACGAAATTCTCCATTTTTGATTGTGTACTTCATCTTTAGAGTGTCTCGGCTCTTACATTCATAGCAAGAGGTTTTGTCTAATTTATGTTATTTTTATAGTTTTTGTTCATTAATTTATTTGATTCATTTGTCAAAGGTTCAAGGTTTTTATCACTCGAGATTTTACTCAAAGAGTCATATGTTTTCTAAGTTCAAATTCCTTCCTGTTCCTTGGAAGGTGTTCTTAGGTTCTCAATGCCAAATCATTCATATTCTTTAGAAGGTATTCTTCTTATTCATTTTTATAAGATATTTTATTTAATAATTTATTTAGATTAAGTATGTTTTTATGTGTCAATTCTAATGTATACCAAATCTCAAAAGCTGAATCATAAGATGAAATCCAATCAAATTCATTCTTATTAATTGCACAAAATAAGGCATTTATAACTTTCACATTCAACGAAAAAGCTTTCTTTTCAATTTCATTCCATTCATTCATGGGCTTAGAAGATTTTTCAAAACTGTTTTCAACAATACGCCATAAATCAAAATCCATGAAAATCAAGAAAATACGCATTCTAGTTTTTCAATAAGTGTAATCCGTCCCATTGAACATAGGATAACGTGTAATAGAATGTCCCTCGTTTATGCCAAACAAAGTCATTTACTCACTTGGGTTTTTAATCTAATGAGTAGCACGTTGCTTTGATACCAATTATTGGGATCAATTGACAACAAGAAGAGGGGGGATGGGGAGGTGAATTAGTGCAAGAGTAAAAGTGCTCATTTCAAAAACCTTACTTAGAAATAGTAAAGAAAGAAAATCAGAAGTGTCATTTTATATTTCGTTGGAAATAACTAAGAACCCAATTCAAGAGAAGTCATGAGAATGATATTCATATCTTTCAATAAACTAATTAAGAGTAATAGAAAGCAAGTAAAGAACACTCATAAATTATAGTGGTTCGGTCTCAACCTGGCCTACGTCCACTCCCGAGTCCTCTTCTCCGAGGTCCACAGGCGTCCACTATCAATCTTCTTTAGGTGAAGATCAAACCCTTATACCTTCTTCTCTCCTTTTCACAGACTTAGGAGATGAACCTTATAAGCTTACAAGGGAGACTTATAAGAATTATAATTCTTTCCCTTACTCCCCTTGCCCCTTTTCTTTTTCTTACAATTTTAGCATAATTTTTCTCACAGAATTTCTAGCCCCAATACCTTGTACTAAATGTAAAAAATCTTGAGATATTTATATACCTCAATTGGCTTCAAAAATGGAGCCAAAATTTAAATGTATCCGAAAAAACTGGGTACAGGTGGTACCACCACCGACGTCAACGGTGCTGTCACCGAAAGTAGCTCAACAAATAGGGCGATGGTGGTACAACCGTTGCCCACCGATTGTACAACCATCGGGAATCCCAGAAAAGTGATTCTCTCCACTTTTCCAATCTCGACTTATACCTTCTGTGGATCACTTCCCAGGTCAACCAATTGAGCTTGACTTGATCTTAATCCACTTTCCATAGTGGACTTGGTTTCCCTCACTTGAGTTAATTTAGATTTCTTCCAAATTTAACTCAAGTCTTCCAAGTTTAACTCAAGTAGGACTCAAATTATAATTGATGCTAACTACAACTTAATTACAATCAACATGGCCAACAAGTCCCATTAGACCTTTTCGACTCCCAGCAAGCTTTTCAATTAACCCTGACATCTTCCTGCAAGTCTCTTGGTCTTCCTCAGAGAAACTCCCTGACACTATCCTGACAAGCTCCCGATCTCCTTCGAAAAAGGCCCCAATGAACTCCTCGGCAAGCTTTCGATACCCTTAGCCAACCTCCAGTGATCTCCCGACAAGCCTCTGATCCCTTCGGTGAGCTCTCGGTGTACTCCCAATGAGTTCCTTACCACATCGTCCTAACCCTGGCATGATGCAGCGGACTTGACTTTGGCCCAACTCTGATTGTAATTTTCTCTCTATTATAGTGAATCATGCATCAATCATCTCTAACACACTTGTTAGATCAACAACTCATGAATTGATTTCATCATCAAAATTTGAGATTCAACAGTATTGACATCATGACTTACTGAACCTAGGACCTGACCCAGCCAGGGTCCTAACAGACTCGCCCTCTCCAGATCAGTCTTGTCCTTGAGGTTAAGGCTTTATGATCTCCGAGTATGAGTCTTCAGCTTGTCATACGGCTTCCTTATTGCATTTAAGTTGGGCACATCACGATCCCACGGTTCAGCTTTATCTTGTATCTCTTCATCAGTGGTAGTGTCTAGATAGTAATGCATCATGATCCTATGATGCCATGCAATCTCTAGTTGGAACTGGTCCTCCTCATTGACTTAGGTATTGGGTGGATGGATCTGGGCTGAGTTATCCTCTCTAAACTTCCATTTGCGGTGAGATTCATGAAAGATCAGTTGTAATTTTGAATTAGTGCACAAATCCAATCCATAAGTTGTGGCTCAAATGTAATCCCTAATTTTATAAGGTCCAAAGTAATAGGGAGATCACTTCCTTAAGGTTCAAATTTCCTGCTGGTAGGGTTGGAAGTATAGGAGAACTCGGTCTTCAAATTTTCTTTCACTCTAAAGTTTGTCAGGAGGTCATTTCTTCTTTGCATGGGCTGCCATGTGGTGGATCTTAGTAGCAGTCAATCTTTCTTTTGAAATGTTTGTTGCCCTGTGGTATGATTCATGATGATGAGAGCTCATTCTAGCGTAAGCAAGGACTGTAATTTTTTTGGGCTTACTTCTCTTTCATGTCGTCAACCTGTATCAAGCCAAACTTTAAATTCAGTAGCAACTACTATCCCCTTATAGATTAGAAGCCTCGTGTGAAGTGTGGGGAAGGCCTCGATGTGGATTAGGGGTCGGCCTCCTTGCATGAGGGTGACACTGATCCCAACTCTTGATGTGTCTTCTCTAATCACGAACATCTAGCCACGGTCTGGAAATGCAAGTATTAGTGTAGATGGTATCGTGATTGTGAGGGCTATAGTTTCACTCGACTAGGGGGGGCATCTTTCTTCATAGTGAGAGGGGTGATACTTATGTTTCATGGAGTCCTGCAAATGATCCTTCTCTTACTCTGATTCTGCCATTGGAGAGACTCGATCTTCTTGCGATCATGGGCCATGGATTGAAGGTCATCATTAGAGAAGACTTCGACATCATGATCTGCCTCTATGGGAAGTCATGAAAGTCGCCCGAGATCTAGAAGTGTCACATTAGAAACCATGATGAGTTTGGCAAGATGTAGCACTTCATAAAAAGCTTATCCCTAGAGACAAAGATGTAGGGATGAAGTATCTTAATGAGGAAAAAGCATGGTCGAATAATCGATGTCTCTATCATGCCTTGAGTGATTCTCTTAGCTTTGGTCTTATAAGGGTGTGGGTAGCAATTTGGCCAAGCATCAGCTAGTGGTTCATTCGACCAGTTCAGCATAGGGGGGTCCGATGATAGGAGGTAGTGGGAGAGGGTTTGGTAGAGGCACTTGAAATTTTAGTAAGATGTGAGAGAAGGTTCATGTCTTCAATCTCCTTCGGCTTCATCTCCTGAAGTTCTTGAATTTAAATTAAGAAGTTGTTGGACTCTTTTTGTGGTACCTTCTCCAAGCAATGTGTTGCAACCGTAGTCATATCACTCCCTCGTTTCTCACATAGGATCACTTGTTTCCCTTTATTGAAAAATTTTCATGGTTAGCTTTGAAAAGTTTTATAAAACATATTTTATCGTGGATAACCATTCAATGTCGAGCACCAGTTTATAATCATCAAGAGGGAGGAGGAAAGAATCAGCAACTACTTCTTGGCTCTGTAAACCAATTTTACCCATAGGCACTTTTGCTTGCACTTCAGGATTCGACCATCAGCTATCTTGATGTTGAACCCATTACAATCTTCTTTTTGCAGCATCAACCAGGTAGCAACCTTGTTGTTCATGAAGTTGTTCGTGCTTTCGATGCCGATGAGGATAATGACGGGTTGCTGCTCAAGGAACTCTTTAATCTTCATTGTCTACAGTTTTGTGTAGCTGGCTAAGGCATGGACCATGCTAACGATTGGCTACAGGTCCTTTGTGTCCTCCTCTTCAGGCTTGGGGTCCTCTTTTTCAGATTTTTTCAATAGGTTTTATCATGAGAAGCCTCCCCTTTTTGCAGTGATGGTCGTGGCTCCAAGGCTCATCGCAGTGCCGACACAGGCCTCTTGTAGATCTATCACGATGTTCTTCCCTCATCAATTCCTTCGGCTGGGAGGGTTGGCTGATAGTAGATGGGATCAAAGGTCTATGTGTTATTGATCGAGTGGTGACTTTGGTCCTCCAAGCATCTTGGTTTAGCCTTTCTTCTTATAGTCATGCGAAGGAGATAGTTGTTGTCATCATGTAGGGTCATCGTGCTTTGACTTCTTTTCAGATTTTCAGCTTTAACCCCTCGATGAAAGTCCCTAACAACTATTTTTTAGACCAGTCTCTTGTTTGGTTAGAAAGTCTTTCAAACCTGCTCTGGTACCCTTGAACTGTGGAGGTCTAGCAGATTTTTGTAATTTAGCCATCGATGTTTTTGTACTCGGATGGTCCGAAGTGCAGTAGTAGTATGCTCTTGAATTACCTCCATGTTGGGACTCTGTGGGTATGCTTGTACCAATCATACTTTTGAATAGCTTCTCCCTTTAGATGGATGGCAGCAATATCAACCATGGAAGCTTCCGAGGTCCGGTGATAATGAAAGTAGCGCTCTACACGTGAAAGGACATCCGTTAGTTCTCCATCTTCCCATCGAGGGAACTCCACCCGCATGCATATAGATGCTAGTTACATTGCACATTCTTCTTTCTCTGAAGGGTTCTTTCGATCTGGACTCTCACCTTGCTACAATCTCATTGGGCTTCGTGAGTATCCCAATCTGAATTTTGCGAAGAGAGCGTATAGTCTATCCTCCATACGTGTCTCAATGACCTCCAACTTTGCACCAATCACATCTACCGATGCCATGGCATAAGACATGTATGATATTAGGATCCTTCTCTTGCTGTTGGGTCAATGATATGAACCAGTTGGGTGGATTGGTGGCCGAAAGAGTTGGTGGATCAAGGATAGATGGCTATGGTTTAGGGCTGATAGGTTACTATTTTTGGTTACTATTGGGGCTATGGTTTGGAGCTGTTGTAGGGGTCATTTAAGGGGGTATGATGGCCGAGGGTTAAGGTTAGAGGGATAGCTTAGAGTTTCTATTGATGACAATAATGGATTTGGTAGGAATCAGGTGTGGATGCAGCAAGCAGTACCAAAGGTAGTGTAGCACAATTTTTCGTCAAAGGGGGGTGTTGGTGATGCTGCTGTTTTGAGCTTTTGTAGAGGCTATAAGAGGGGTTTAGTGACAGAGGTTTAGGGTTATAGGCTGGGAAGGAAGGTTTAGGGTTACTGTTGGGGGAAGCAATCGGTTTGATGTGGTTGCAACAAGGAGTGCCTAGGAACAAGGATGTAGTAGGCTACTGTTTGGGTTGTAGTTTGTGTTGTTGTTTGGGCCGTAGTTTGCGCTGCTATTTAGCCGACTGTAGAGATTAAAATTAATCTATGACAATTGCATCTTAGGGTAGAAGGGTGCCTTAAGGGTGATGTAGGTGGTAGCAATAGGTTCGGTAAGATTTGGTGGTGTATGTGATGGGAAAAAATTGAAAGGATGTAGTGACAAAATTTTACATCAAAGAATAGCAATTTGGTAACAAAAATTTCAACAATGTTTTAGAGCATTTTGATAGCAAAAAGCTCATAAGGATAGCAGCAAGATAGATAAAAAATTAAATAGACTCCAACTCCTACTATGACTCCTAATCAAATAGACTCCAACTACTAGAACTTATATTCGAATAGACTCTAACTCCTACTATGACTCCTAATTGACTTGATTGTCTACAACTCTAATTTTAACATGACTCAATAAAGAACATAAGTTAATAGATGAGGACCCAACCCTGTTAGAGTCCTATCAACTACTAGGTAATTGACAGTCCTAAAGTGATGTTTCGTCCAGGTGTGACCCGAGAATGGGTGGAAGAAGGTCAATTGTCAAAAGAGTGAATACAATTGGAGGTGGCGGAGGCCCTATGATGTGTTGGCAAAGGCCACACATGGAAAGTTCGTAGTCCGAGTTCATCCCACGAGAATCTGAATGCAATGGAGATGTCAGCAGGAGGCGATATAGTACGGCGGATCATACGGGAATAGTTCGAGGCAATACAACACATGCGAGAGGAGTCCCATGAGAGACTCGATAATGGGGAGGTATGATCAAGAGCTATTGGGAGCTTCACTTCAATGAATAACATGACGACAATAAGGGCTATGGATTCGAGGAGTAAATGTCATAGTACCATAAAGGGGGTCTTCCATGCATGTATCGAATTTCACATCAGATAAAAGTCTTGGTCATCAACATATGAGGGCTGTATACGACTAAGAGAGAATTTCGAGTGCAAGTACTAGTAAGTCCCATAGGGGAACTTGATCATACAGAAGTATGATCGGAGCGACTGGAGAATTGGACTATTCTAGTACTTATATTTACTTAAGGGAGCTCGACAAGTTAGAGGACAAGGCTGAACAAGCAAATGTTACTACAAAGGAAGCTAAGGAGAACAGAATCAGCGCGAGCCCTACAATAGGATAGCGGAGGCCATGCATAGGAGTTCAGCTTGTCTTTTCATCGACTAAGGGGAACTATTTAGAGAACACAAAGGTGTTGAAGTAGGTAGTCGAAAGGGGCGAGGAAGCGATAATGAGTCCAAAGGGGCTCAGCTATCCAAAAATTAAGTGTCGATCAAGATAGAGGTAGACTCGGAGGAATGCCACAGTGCCACAAAGGCAGATCTACCGATCGTGAAGAAAGGGATGTAGATGCAAGGTAACAGATAGTAGTGACATGGGCTTGGCAGCACCATAGTACCGTAGAGGTGGGACTTCTATAGAATCACCGATCCCTTGCTCTCATGGAGGGAGAGCATTGGTCGTGAAAAGGGCCAAAAAGGAGGAGAATGCAAAGACAAACTCCAAGTACCAAAACAAGACTGAAGGGCAGAGGCTAGAGAACTTCATAAGACTGATATCAATGGACTTCTCATCAAGGTGGCAATGGATAGTAGTGTCATAGGCATGGAAGCACCATATACTGCAGAGGCGAGACTTTCGTGAAGACATTGATCCATTGCTCTCATGAAGAAGAGCGTTGGTCGTGAAAGGGATCGAAAAGATGAAGAATGTAAGGACAAACTCCAAGTACTAAGATAAGGCTGAAGGGTAGAGACCAAGAAGCTTCATAAAATCAGTGCCAATAGGCTTCTCATCAAGATAGCTGAAAGTATGGGACTTTGAGTTAATGCGAGAGTGCTCGACCGAGGAACGAAGTAGGTAGTACATGGTAGTAAAGATAATAGAGAAGGTGGTACAATCCTAGAGGTAACCAAAACTATCAGAGACTTGCTCTAAGTTGAGGTGAAATTTTATTCTTTTCGAGTAAAACTTCTCGTATTTCAAAAGTTCAATGGAAGTGAGAAGGTGAATCACAGTAGTAACTCAATACAAGGAGTGCAAACACTTTATATGCTTCAAAAGTGTAAGCAAAGAGTAGACAAAAACTAGTAACCAGCTCGATGCATAAAGTATAATCTCGAGAAGGCGAATGAAGATAAGTAACCTTTGTATTCTCAACTCTTAAGAGAATGAGTGAAACTGAGTACCCCAAATTCTCTTATTTATCTAGCAAAGGAGCCTGCACAAGTTTAAAGACCTTTTAAAAAAATATAATAAAAGATAAGAATTATTAAATCCTCACCAAATGTGATTGGTGCTAGTGAGAGTAGATTATCAGTTTCAATTCCCAACAAAATGTCAATCAAAAGCGGAAGTGAAGCGATCCTACTTGAAAGCAAAAACTAAGTTGAAGAGGAATCGAGGGGCAAATTTTATAAGGGAAGAACCTCAAAAACTTTAAAGCTTGTAAGGCTATGCTCATTAAAGCTCCAACAAGTATCTACCCAGTTTAAATGGCACAAGATAATTGAGATATTGATTGCAAAACAAAGAAGGTTTTTTTCTTCATCAAAAGAATCTGCAGGAATCAACAAGGATCAACATAACTCAGTTGACCCCACACCAGAGTCAATCATTGACGAGTTGAAGTAGTATGGCAAATCAAAGTTTGACCACTCAACATCAATGGTGAAGAGCAGCTGAGAGCCAGGAGGTGTGTTGCAAGTAATACAGAAGATTAAAGATTCAGCAAAAGGCGAGGAGATGTAGCATCTGCAACGACTTTGACGAGGATGTTGAAAGAATAAATTGGGGAGAATGTCACGAACAATATATAAACAAAGTGTTTGATGTAATGCTCATGTATGTCTGTGTCTTTTAGTCTTTATTCATGCTTTGTACAACGAGTAACAGGCTTGTAGTAGGCTTGGCAACCATAGTTTAGTTAGCTTTCATGGTCAGTTTCAGCTTGCAAATGGGAGTTATGTCATGTGGATACTTATGAAAATTTCAGTCTGTATGAGACTATGATCCTTTATGTATAACCGTTTAGAGTTTGTGAAGTCCATGTTTGTAATTTGCATTGGCTATAAAGTATTTGCTGAAATGGTTACTTGCGGATCCCATGTGAAATGCTTTCTATAACCCATTTTCTTTTTTATAAGTCATTAGGGACCATAGATGTTTCGGGAAGACTGACCTTTGCGAACGAATATACAAGGATACCGCATGACTTCGGAAAAATTAGCTATATTCATGACAGTAGGTTGGGACAATCGAACCACTATAAATTGGTTTGCATCCTAGTCTTGCTTTACTTTGTTATTGCTTACTAATTTACTTCACTCACTATCCTTGCACTTTTGATTAAATGCATTTCTCATATGGATTTATCGATTGTACTTTTTAAATCGTATCCTTTTTGCTATAGCACTAATTCAATCTCCACCCCCTTACCCAATGTCATTGTGATCCTAAAAATTGGTATCATAGCATAGTTCTCTCTGTTAATCATAGATTTAATAACTTTTTCAGACAATCAAAAGGGTCACTCTATTACTCGTTCTCTTATGTTTAATGGATTTACTACACTTATTGAAAACATGAATATATATTTTTTTTACTTTGTATGAATTTTGATTAATGAAATGTTGTCGAGTTTGGTTTTCAAAAATACTCTAAACTAATTAATGAATAGAATAATTTTGTAAAGAAAATATTTTTCTTAAAAGCTAAATAAATAAATACTTTATTTTGTGCTTTAAATAAAAATGAGCTTAATCGTGTATCCACTTATGATATTGCACATGATATTTGACATAAAGTTACTCATGAAGGCACTAGTTAAAGAATTAAAATTAATCTTTTGGTACATAGTTAAGAATTATTTAGAATGAAGCCAAGTAAAATCATTGGTGAATATATACCCATTTGACAAATGTTGTCAATGATTTAAAAGCTCTTGGTATAAGTTATACTAGTCTTGAATTGGTAAATAAAATTTTAAGATCCCTTCCTAAAAGTTGAGACCCAAAGATAACTGCAATTCAAGAAGTAAAAGACTTGAACAACCTTCCTCTTGAAGAACTCATAGGATCTTTAATGACAAATAAAATGACCTATAAAGCATATAATGAACAGGAAGGATATTGCACCTAGAACTAAAGAAGACTATTCGAGTAAAAGCTTAAGTAATGATAATGATGACATAGCACTCCTTACAAGAAGACTTAAAAAGTTCATGAAAAGAAATAAGACTAATTCTATAAGATGAGAATGTAAGAATAAAAGTGAACCTAAAAAGGATACAATCATATGTTATGAATATAAAAAACCAGGGTACTTTAAAAATGAGTGTTCGTAACTGAAGAAATTTTTAATTTAAAAGAAGAATAAAATATTCAAGACAACGTGAGATAAATTAAGTACATTAGAAGATGAATGGCAAACCAATGAAGATGAAGTTGCAAGCTACGCTTTGAAGGCCTTCAATGATGAGGTATTTGACTCTCCCGAAACTTCTTTATCTTATGTTGAATTACTTGATGCATTTTATGATTTGTATAATAAACTTAAAAAAACCAGTTAGAAATATAAATTACTAAAAAATGACCATTTATCTCTCTCTAATGAATGATAAAATAAAAAATAGTATGACAATTATATGTTCTTGCACAAATGTGAAGAGTCAGATTCACTTAAAAAAGAAAATATGTTATTACAACAAATATTAAAAAATTAAAATTAAAAACAAATCATTAAATATGATTCATGCTAACCAATGTTGTGTATATAGACAATAAGGAATCAGCTTCGTGAATAGTAACACTCATCAAAAGCTAATAAAATTTGTAAAAGAATAAACACTACATATTTCTTCTAAACTTAAATATAATTTTTTTAGAAGATTTGGTCATTATGCTTATACATGCTTTTTTTAAAAAATATAATTTTCATAAATTAGTTTGGGTTCCTAAAAGAACAATAAATAATTTGATGCCAAAGTCAACAAAGGTAGGTCTAACCATGAATGACCCAAAGTAAATAGGTACCTAGAGCAAAACCCTTCTTTTTTTGGTATATCACCAAATAAAATCTAGGAACAAAAGATGGTATCTTGATATTGGATATTCACATACTTCTCAAAGATTACTAGTCGAGACGGAGTATATGTCACCTTTGGAAACAATAATAAAAGAAAATCATTGGCATTAAAAAGATTAGTAATAAATTAATTTTTATTTAAAAATATTATTTTAGTAGATAGTTTAAAACAAAACTTATTGTATTAATCAACTATGTGATCAGGGATATAATATTAATGCATCATAAAAATATCAAATAAGAACAAATCTATGATTGCTTTAAGGAGCAATAATGTTTATACTATTGATTTGATGATTTTCATAACTAAATTTATTTTTTAATTTTATACAATGATGCATAGCTTTGATATAGAAGATTAGGATATACAAGTATAAAATTGATCTTATAAATTTAAACTAAAGAACTTTAGTTATTGAGGAATCTATGTTTTTAGTGAGTCTCCTAAAGTTAAGAAAAATGATTTTGATGATAATTTTGAATTTGATATATTGAATTTAAAAAAGATTCTCCTCTTCAAAGCAACTTGAACATATTTACTTCCAGAGAAATGTTACCCAAGGAATGGAAGTATATAAATGCATAGAAGCTAATTATTAAAAATACATCAAAAGATATTCAAACTCACTTTTCATTGAAAAATATTTGTTCAAATACATGAATCAAGATATTTTACTATTTTTTCTCATATAATTCTTTCTTTTTACTAAAGAGGAGATTTTTTCAAACAAATCATGAACTTTCACTTGACTTATCGATATTCAAGATTTTGATATTTATTTTACTAAAGAAGGAGATTTAGTCAAACGAATCATCATCTTTCACTTCTTGATATTTATAACTTGAGATTTATTTTTATATGAAGCAAGATATTTTACTATTTATTCTTGTATAATTCTTTCTATTATTTATATCCAAATAATCATGATCTTTCACTTGACTACTCAATGTTTATGACCTGAGATTTATTTTGTAGAACTCTTTTGTATTCATGATTTGTATACTCTATTTTATTAATGACAAATGAGAAGAATTAACTCATATTTGTGATGATAGCAAAACAAGAGAAATATCGATTTATACGTACCTTATGTGTTGAATATGGAAACTTATGATGCCTTTAAAACTTTATATTAGTAGTGACTCATGACTAACTATTGTTGTTGTTGTTATCTTACAATGATAATATCACGATCAAATTTGTCTCAACCTGAATTCAAGAGTATCATTAAAAAAAATTTATTTTGAATTCAAGTTCATCACATTTTTAAGATGACATATAGATAGGAGTTTTGCTAATACCCTATCCCTCTCATAACTTAAACTTATCTTCTATATTACTATCCTTCATGTTATGATATTAAGATAGTTTTGCAATTGGAACATTGATATAAAGAGAGAGAAGTAGCACCATAATACTATGATATCCTTCTCTTATTTTTGACGATGACAAAGGAGTAGTAGCTCATATCTTTTATTAATAAAGGGGAAGAAGTATATTTTTAATAAAAGGAGAGAAATATATATTTTTTATTAACTAAGGGGGAGAATCATGATGTCTTATGATTATTTCTTATGCAAATGGTTTATTTATAATTATATTTTGATTGATTATGGCACATTGATAATTGTTAAATTTTGAAACTTGAAATTATTATGATTTTTTAAACTTGATCGAACATTAATTTTTGGACCTAAATGATTGAATCATAATATCAACAAGATCAAATTTCTATCAATTTGTATCCAATTCATGCATTCAAAATGATATATAATCATTTGAATTCAAGTTCATTACAATATTTCAAAATGGCATATACACGAGGGAAGTTTAGTTAAAACTCCATCAATTGGTTATCATCATCCAAAGGGGGTGTGATTATTAAATCTCAAATTTTGATAGTGAAATCAATTGATGAGATTATGAACAAATAAGCTTTTGAAGATAAGTGATGCAAGAAAAAACTTCAATCACAGACAGGAACTATCATAGGGCAAATTGTCAAAGCAAGAGAATCAAACATTGGGTCGAAAAGTATCATATTAGAGATTGGACATCGGGTCGGAGGATTGGTCGACGAGCCAAAGATTGAATTTCGTGCTATGAGTTTAGGCATCATGCCAGAAGGATCGGGTATTGCATCAAAAGATCATATGTTGTGAAAAGTCAACATGCCAATGAATTGGGCAATACATCAAAGGAAAGGACAATGTGTCGGAGGTTCAAACGAAGTGTCAGATGATCAGATGATATATCATAATACTAGACAACGTGCTAAAAGCTTTATAATTATGTCAGGGATTTGGTTGGATTTGTAAAGTCTTGATCGAGATCTTTTTGGGTCAAATTGAGTTAGTATTGGGTCAAACTATGCCAACATATCAAGAAACTCATTGGACTTGAATCATGGCTGAATTAGGCATATTGGAAGGCCAATTCGGTGATCTAAGGTTTTCCTAAGCAGTGATACCGCTTGAGAGCTAGAAAGCATTGTTTGTGCTTTTTCGAGAGTTCCGAAGGTGGTATTGCCTAGGGTGGTAGTGGTATCGCTGTGGCCAATTGTGGTACTACTAAAGCCAAGATTCCTAGCTCTATTTCGATGGTAGTACTACTTGGTGCCAACGGTAGTACTACCAGTATCCCGAAATCTCTGGGATTTAAATTTTAGCTCTATTTTTAAAAGTCTTTTTGGGTCCATAAATATCCTACTCATGCTTGCTTAATGAAAGAGTAAAATTCTTTGAGGGTGGTAGTGGTATCGTTGTGGCCAATTATGGTACTACTAAAGCCAAGATTCCGGGCTCTATTTCGATGGTAGTACTGCTTGGTGCCAATGATAGTACTACCAGTATCCCAAAATCTCTGGGATTTAAATTTTAGCTCCATTTTTAAAAGTCTTTTGGGGTCCATAAATACCCCACTCATGCTTGCTTAATGAAAAAGTAAAAATTCTAAAGGAAAAAAGTGTTATAAACTCTCTTTGAGGGTGGTAGTGGTATCGCTGTGGCCAATTATGGTACTACTAAAGCCAAGATTCTTGGCTCTATTTCGATGGTACTGCTTGGTGCCAACGGTAGTACCGTTAGTACCCCAAAATCTATGTGATTTAAATTTTGGCTCCATTTTTAAAATTCTTTAGGGGTCCATAAATACCCCACTCATGCTTGCTTAATGAAAGAGTAAAAATTCTAAAGGAAAAAAGTGTTATAAACTCTCTTTGAGCATTGGTTAAGTCACTTCCTCCTCCTTAAGTTTAGAAGTAATTCTCAATTATAAGATGTATGGGGTCTCTTGTAAAAGGGAGGTGCAAAAGGTTCTCTACTAAGCCCATTAAAAGGAGAAAAATTGAAAAATGATAGTTACTCTTAGCTTGTTGGAAAGAAAATCGGTAGTAAAAGTCGATGGCCTCGAAGGAAGAGGAATTGAGAGTATACGTAAGTCGGAATGACCGAACCACTATAAAATCAGTTTGCATCCTTCTCTTACTTTGCTTTGTTATTGCTTACTGATTTACTTCACTCATTATCCTTACTTGCACTTTTGGTTAAACGTATTTCAGATACAGATTTATCAATTAAACTTTTTAAATCAGATCATTTTTACTGTAACACTAATTCACCCTCTTCTTAGTGTCATAATCCTATATAGCTCTTGCTTCTCCTGGAGATATATATATATATATATATATATATATATATATATATATACTATAGCACTAATTCATCCTCTTCTTAGTGCCATTACAATCCTAATATATTATGATACAGCTCTTACTTCTCCTAAGTTTGGATATATATATCATCAAATTTGAGTGCATGAAGATGACATACCGAAAATAACCTTTTGAACACAACGAGTAATAATGTCTTTCGGCCTAACCAATGCCCCCTCCACCTTTCAGAGCTTAATGAATGATATTTTTTGGACTCATCTTCGTAAGTTTGTTCTGGTCTTCTTCGATGATATTTTTATTTATAGCTCTTCCTTCGAAAATCATTTATCACATTTTTGGATTGTTCTAATGACACTACGAGAACATTATCTTCTTATCAAAAAATCAAAATGCAGCTTCATGCAGGGTGAGGTTAAATACCTCGGACACATAATTTAGAAAGGAGTGGTAGTCGATCCTTCAAAGATTCAAGTAAAGACTGGCAGCTACCGAAGACAATCAAGGCTTTATGGGGATTCATAAGGCTGACCGGCTACTGTCGCAAGTTCATGAAAAACTATGGCAAAATCAGCACTCCCCTCACGGCACTCCTAAAGAAAGATGCATTCAAGTGATTGGACAAATCAACTGAAGCCTTCAACTCTCTAAAGACTGTGATGACCACTACACCAGTACTAGCCCTACCCGATTTCAACAAGATATTCATGATTGAGTTAGATGCTTCGAGAGTCAGAATTGGCACCATATTAATGCAGGAAGGTCGACCACTAGCATACACCAGCAAGGCCCCCTCCCCAACACATCTAAAGTTTTCGATCTATGACAAAGAAATGTTGGCCATAGCACATACAGTTACAAAGTGGAGAGCCTACCTGATCGACTAACGGTTTCAAACCAAGACGAACCACAAGAGCTTAAAATACTTCATGGAGTAAAAGATATCCTCCCAGAACAACAAAAATTGATAGCTAAATTGATGGGGTTTGATTATGAATTATTTATAAAAAGGGCAAAGATAACTTGGCTGCAGATGCACTTTCTCGCCTTCCCGAGCATGCCGAATTCACAGCCATCTCCTTTCTCGCCTGTGACCTTCTGGAAGACATCAGGAAAGAATGGCAAAGTGACTCGGAGATCTAGGAAATTAGAGGAGAGCTTGGGTTCAGTTGCGCACTACAATTGGGACTCGAAAGATCTATGATACAAAGGTCGAATCGTGGTGGTACCATATTCCCCTTGCCAAGCCGCCATCCTAAAGGAGTTGCACTCATCACCTACAGCTAAATATTCAAAATTTCTTTGCACTTATAAAAGAGTTTGCCAAATTTTTTATTGAAAAGGAATAAAAAAAATCATTGGAGAATTTATGGTCCGGTGCGACACATGCCAACGGCATAAGGGAGAAACGATAGCAAGTCCAAGAAAGCTTTAGCCTCTACCTATTCCGGGTTCATCTTGGACCAACATCTCTATGGACTTCCTTGAAGGGCTACTATCATCTCAAGGAAAAGATACTATCATTGTAGTTGTAGACCACCTTATAAAATATACTCACTTTTGTGTTGTTATAAGTTTGTACACCGTCACCAGCATTGCCCGAATTTTTGTGGATAATATAGCTAAACTGCATCAAATTCCCCGCTCTATTGTAGATGATCTTTAAAGGGTTTTTACTAGCAAATTTTGGACAAAACTCTTTCAAAATCGATGGTCAAACAGAAGTTGTAAACAGGTGCTTAGAGAACTACCTTAGATACTTCACCAGTGAAAGGTCGAAGGAGTGGACTAAATGGCTTCCTTGAGCTGAATGGTGGTATAATACAACCTATCACTCATCTATCAAAAGTACCCCATTTGAAGCTGTCTATGGTCGACCTCCTCTAGCAATCACAAAATGTGGCTGATACATCAAAGGTGGATCAGGTAGACAAGGAGTTAATTGACAGGGATAAAATTTTACAGGTATTGAAAGACAACCTTATAGCAGCCCAAGAAAGGATGAAATAGTAAGCCGACAAAGATAGGAGCGAAAGGGAATTTGCCATAGGAGATTGGGTCTTCCTTCATCTTCAGCCATACAAGCAAATCTCCCTAAAGACCCGATCCTTAATTAAGTTGTCTCCTCGCTTTTTTGGACCCTACAAAATATTTTAGCATATTGGAGTCGTTGCTTACTGATTAGATCTACCAACTGACTTAAAGATATATCTAGTTTTTTATGTTTCCTACATCAAATTGAAGCTAGGAGAAGATGAATTGGCACAACATCTATCCGACATCTCTACTGAAGGAGAAGTCCAATCTAACCGGAGGCTATATTGGATCACAGGATCATAATGTGCCGTTAACTGAAGTATTTGTACAGTGGACCCATCTGCCTACTGAGTATACTACTTTCGAGTCTATAACGAGTTGAAGACGAAGTTCGCAGAGTTCATAAAAGCTCAGCCTAGAGGACAAGGCTGTTTTGAAGAGGGCGGATCTGATACGACCCCAACAGGGTCGAGTCCTATCCATTGTCATGACATGATGGTCAGTCTAGTCAAATGAATTAGGAGTCTTAGTAGCAATTGGAGTCTATTTGATTAGGAATCATAGTAGGACTTGGAGTCTATTTAATTAAAAAATCCTATTATGAGTCAATTTTAAGAGTCCAAGTTCAATTAGGAGTTCGTTAAGAGTCTCTATAAATAAGGGTATAACTATTTTGTTTTGGACAATCAATAAAAGTTATTTAATTTCAGCCTTTGGCCGAAATCCTAGGAGGGTCGATCCCCTATAGAGATCAAACCCCTATAGCGATCGTTCATTTTCGATAGAAACCTTTCGGTTCCTATCAGACAGCCATCGAGTTGCTTATGACCGCTATAGTTCCTATCGCTTTTGACCTCTGTCAAAATCCACAATGTGGACCTCCAGAAGTGGGTTGGCACGTATCATGGTTAATGGCGACCATCCGAAGGACCATCAAGGTGCCCCTCACCGATCATCCTATCCAAGAGAGAGGCTATCGTCGTGCACGTTGTCACGGGCTTAGCTGATTTTGCCTAAGCCGTGCGGCACCCATGCGTGTCCGTCCGCAAAGTTCAGCCCTCCCCGAGATCTCCTAAAATCCCACAGACTTACAAAAAGAGAAAACGGGCCAGAAGAAACAATTCCCACGGGATCCACAAGCAACTGCTCAAGAAAAACACTTTATAAAGCCAAAATACAAATTACACCCAAAGACATTACAAACTCAGAGAGGTTGCACACAAAGGATAATGGTCCAGACCGAAGTCCCCACAAGTGCTTATAAGACACACTTGTATTTACAAGCCAAACTTGGCTATAAAGCAAATCAAACTAGGTCCAAGCCTCAAAGTCCGCTTCTTGTTGTACAAGGTATGTACCTAAACCAAGGACATGACTAACATAAGCATTTCATCGAACACCTTGTTTACATTGTTGTCCGTGACATTCTCCCCACTTATTCCTTCGACGTCCTCATGGAAGCCACAGACATCTCCTCGCATTCTGAATCTTTAATCTTCGCTTGCAACACGCCTTTGGCTCCTAGCCTCCTTGTTGAGTAGTCGAACTCTAATCCACCATGCTACTTCAACTCACCAATGATCAACTGTGGGGTTGGTGAGTTGTCTTGATCCTTCTTGGTTCTTGCGGATCCCTCGATGAAGGAAAAGACTTGCCTTATTATGTGCTAGTATCGCAGATACTCATATTGCTTGAACGGGTAGATGCTTGTTGGAGCTTTAACGAGCATCGCGACTTTGAAGTTTTAAGGTCCTTTCTCCATAATGTTTGCCCATTGAACCTTCTTCCGCTGTTAGTTGTCACTTCCAAGTATGTTCGCGTCACTCCCTCTTAGTCAATTAGGAAATGAAGTAGAAAAACAACTCTCAATAGTACTGATCACCAACGGTGAGGATTTGACAACCATTGTCTTCCATAAGCTTTCTTTGAAGGGTCAACTTGCGAGCTCCCGCTTGGATAAGTAAGAGAACTGGGATACTTGACTTCACCCATTCTCTTCATAGCTGAGAAGGTAAGGTGGCTTCTCTCACCTCCTCGAGTTAAGAGAACTGGGGTACTCGGTTTTGCCCATTCTCTCGAGTTGAGAAGGCAGAGGTTACTCAATTTCTCCTGGCAAAGGTTACTTGATTTCGCCTGCCTCCTCAAGTTTGTACTTCATGCATTGAGCTAGTTACTAACATTCGCCTACTCTTTGCTCACACTTCTGAAGCACTTTAAGTGGTTGCACTCCTTGCGTTGGGTTAGCTACTGTGATTCACCTTCCCACTACCATTGAACTTCTGGAATGCAAGAAGTTTTACCTGAAAAGAGCAAAAAGTTTACTTGGCTTCGCTTACCTCCTCGAGTTAAGAGAACTGGGGTACTCGGTTTCGCCCATTCTCTCGAGTTGAGAAGGCAAAGGTTACTCAATTTCGCCTGGCAAAGGTTACTCGATTTCGTCTGCCTCCTCGAGTTTGTATTCATGCATTGAGCTGGTTACTAATATTCGCTTACTCTTTGCTCACACTTCTAAAGCACTTGAAGTGGTTGCAGTCCTTACGTTGGGTTAGCTACTGTGATTCACCTTCCCACTACCATTGAACTTCTGGAATGCAAGAAGTTTTTGATAGGTCTGGTCGCCTTTGGGATTGTACCGTCTTCTCCATCACCTTTGTCGCCTACTCTTCTTGAGTAGAAAGGTACAGTACCACATACTACCTACTTCGTTCCTTGGTCGAGCACTCCTGCATCAACCCGAAGTCCCTTAATTTCAACTATCTGGATGAGAAGCCCATCAACATCGGTCTTATGAAGTTTCTTGGCCTCGCCCCCTTCGTACTTGAGTTTGACTCTGCATTCTCCACCTCCTTGGCCCCTTTACGACCAATGTTGTCCCTTCATGAGAGCAAGGGATCGATGACTTCACGGAAGTCCCATCTGCACCATCGCATCGCCAAGCCCATAGCACTACAATCCGCTACCTTGCATCTTCATCCCTTCCTTCGCGATCGGTAGATCTCACGTGGAGCTCCTCAGTCCACCTCCTCTCTAACCAACGCTTTTCTTTTAGGTAGCTGACCTGCCGCCTCGCCTTTCGACCACTTGTTTCGACACCACTATGTCCTCCTAGCAGTTCTCCTTGGTCGATGGAGAGACGACTCATGCATGGCCTCCGCCATCTTGTTGCAGGCTCACGCCGATTCTGCTCTCCTTAGCTTCCTTGGTAGCAACGCTTACTCGGCCTTGTCCTCCGTGTCGGGCCCCTGCGAATATGAGCAGCACCCAACTCTCCAACTGCCCTAATCAAGTCCCTCCATGGGACTCACGTACTTGCAATCGACTACTCTCTGGTGCCCCCATCCGACGACCAAGACTTTCATCCGATGCAAGCTTTGATGCATACACACGGAAGACCCGCCTGCGATTGGCATTCACTCCTTGAATCCACCCTTCTCGCATGGTTCAAGTGGAGCTCCCAGCCTCGATCATTCACATGATCATGTCCCCTCCATGGGACTCACGCACGCACTTGGACTTCTTCCTCGGTGGTATACTGCCTCATATCGATGACTAAGGTCTTCATCCAATGCTGCTTTGATGCACACACACCGCCTCTCAGATTACCAGATTCACTCCTTGAATCCATAGCCCTTCTTCTTGTTGTGTACACCAAAGTGGAGCTCCCAAGAACTCCCGATCATACCTCCATGATTTTTGTCCCTCATGGGACAAGATTGCTGTGCATTACCATGAACTATTCCACCATGATCCCGCAACATGTCACCTCCGGTGACATCTCCATTGACATCTCATGTGATGAACTCGGACTATGACTTCTCCACGTGTGGCCTCTCGCCAACACATCGTAGGGCCTCCGCTATCTCCAATTTTAGTTCGCTCCTTTGGCAATTCCTTCTTCCCCCACTCGGGTTACACTGACGAAGCATAGCTCTAGGACAGTCCGTCGCCTAGTAGCTTCTGAAGTCCTCTGACTTCGCTAGAGTTGGTGCACCATTGTCTGGATCTTGGGCCTCTATCCCCTACCAACACAATCTTGCTATGTACATCTTGTTCTTGACAACTTGAATGGCAACGCTGTGGCATATTCTTCAAGAGTACCCGCCTCTGCATCCTCTTGCCCCGTACTAAGGTCTCATGATCCTAACTTTGCCTCCGCAAGTTGAATCACCTTAGTTACTCCATCAAATGCATCTTAGGTAGCTTGCATGTTGAAGCTCCCTTCATCTTTGGCACCATGCAAGATAAGTCTCCCATCGAATGGAGAACCCATGGAACGACATGATCCCACTCTTGCCTCTACAAGAGTTCATGCCCTTGACCTGCCTAAGGAAAGCTCTGCACTCCGCTCCATGTTCCATCTTCTATGTCGACTCTCTTCATGCGGCTTGGATACTTCACCGAGTTCCACCCAAGTCGCTCTGCTCCTCGATTTGCCGAGTTGATAGTGGCCCTCACGTCCACCATTCCACGGTGAGTTCGATCCTCAACTCAAGTGTGCCTTCATATGATGTTGCCTTGGATTGCTCCCCACTTGATCTCGAAATGCATCCACCAATGCATTACCTCCTTCGAGATCCTGCGACAACTCTTCGCTCACTCGCATTGAGCTTTATGGAGATATAACCTTGAGAAACTCTTCCTCAATATGCTGCTACATGATTCTCCCACTAGAGAACTAGGACTTATCCCTCCGGATATATGTCCTGTTGGAGCAATTTTTCTTTACATACTTCCCATCGGAAGTTTGGGACCATCATCCCCTTTAGACTACTCCGTCTTCTTGAACTCGAGCTTCGCCCACAAATGTACTTGCTAGATTGCGACCCTTCTCCAATACGCCCATCGCACCATTCAAGGTCTAGCAACATGTGGAACTTGTTGCACATTTCACCACCTACGGATATATCCTTTCCATGTTGAAGAGAAAGTTCGATGCTCCATGGCGCCGAGTTCTAATCGCGCCTTAGGATGGCCACGAACACTCGTCATCCGTGTACAAGCCCATGCATGAGTTCCGAATCCTTGAGTTAGCAATTCCCTCATCTCTCGTGAGCTTTGACAACTCTTTCTGTTACACAACACCTCCCACCTTGCGCTCATCTTTCACCAAGCACCCTGGCCTTAAGCACCGTTTGGTTGCCAACGCCGAGCTATAGCTCAAACTCAACCATCCCAATCTTTGTGTGCTACGTATTCTTCTTGCTTGTCCTCGTGGTGCCTCTCGCAAAGGGGTGTTCCTTGAATGCCAAACCGGGATGCCCGCTCCTGCGACTTCTTTCCCTACATCTCAATGTCCGCTTTCCCCAACGGTTGCTGCTTGCCGTCCTCCACACAACCAAGCTAGGTCCCCACATTTGTATGGCAAGTGTGTGCTTATCCCGCTCGATACCACATTATCACGGGCTTAGTGATTTTTTAAGCCTGCAAGACCCATGTGTCCGTCCACAAAGTTCACCCTCCCGAGATCTCCTAAAATCCCACGACTTACAAAAGAGAAAACGGGAAGAAGCAATTCCCACGGGATCCACAAGCAACTGCTCAAGAAAAAACACTTTATAAAGCCAAAATACAAATTACACCCATGGACATTACAAACTCAGAGAGGTTGCACACAAAGGATAATGGTCCACTACAAACCGAAGTCCCCACAAGTGCTTATAAGACACACTTGTATTTACAAGCCAAACATGGCTATAAAGCAAATCAAACTAGGGCTGCCAAGCCTACTGCAAGCCCGCTTCTTGTTGTACAAGGTATGTACCTAAACCGAAGGACACGGACTAACACAAGCATTTCATCGAACACCTTGTTTACATTGTTGTCTGTGACAACGTGGGAGAAGTGACATCTTTGAGATGCATGCACCACAGTAACGATTAAGGTATATTTAACCCATGTGATTTTAATCATAAATCTCTTAAGCTCTTATAGTTTACTCGTGTCCAAAAGGACCTATGTATTTAAAAAAAACGTAACCTATAAGTTTCTCGATCAAGTCTAAGTTAATAAATTTTAGAGTCTGCTTATGTGACACATGTAATTAAAGTTAAGGTCAATTTTAGCCCTTATGATTTTAACCATGGATCTCTTAAGCCCTTATGATTTACTCTTGTCTAAAATAACTTATACAT
Organism: Ensete glaucum; assembly: GCA_021527575.1. Classification (NCBI taxonomy): domain Eukaryota; kingdom Viridiplantae; phylum Streptophyta; class Magnoliopsida; order Zingiberales; family Musaceae; genus Ensete; species Ensete glaucum. The sequence continues at coordinate 17,315,897 of CM038555.1, read as the reverse complement.
TTTTCAAAATATGACATCTAAACCCCACTCATCAAGTTTGAGTTAACAAATGTTGGAATCAACTTACGCGACATACTAGCTCGTAATAAATTAATTAATAAAATGACACATAATTTAAGCTTAAAAAAACTGAGACTACCATCAATGACGAGAAGAGACATCATCGTAGAAACGACCACCAACATCAACACCAATGCCTAATAGGACATCGTATGTTTGTAACCTCTCCTACGTTGACGACGAGCTCAAGAGCTTTCAATCCTACCTTAGGTGGATGTGCATCGACCACTCCGACGTTATCCCCCGATCCCTCTTCCTCCTCTTGGATGTTTTTGTCCCCATCACCTCTCATTTCGTCCTCTCTTGCACCCCCATCCACTGTATGCTCTTGGTCTTATTTTTCCCTCACCTTTGTCTCCGACCTCTCCTACCTCTTTGCATTGATGAGAGACTTATATACTATTATTTTAAAAATATAAGTTATTTTCAACATGAGTAAACTATAAGAGCTTAAAAGATCTATGACCAAAACTATAAAAACTAAAATAAAATTTAACTTAAATTACATATATTAATATATTAATTATTTATTATGAATTATTATACCACATAAGCAAACTCTAATACATGTTAATTCAAACTTGACAAAAAAAATTATATTATATTTTTAAAATATAATTATTATTTTAGATACGAATAAATCATAAACACAGAAAAAAAAAATTATTGATAACCCTGAGCCATGGGTGCTTATCCTCCCATCACTGCACAAACAGTACACCAAGCAGATTCTCCATTGGCTAAGCGGAAAAAGACAAAGAAGTCTCACCAAAGCTGGTACATAGTGCAGTCACGTAAACAGTTGCATAGAAACAAATATAGATCAGCATTTGAAGAAGTAATTTCATAACACAAATGACAGGAAGGAAGAAACAGAAGCATACACAGCACGGATTCTCATTTGTACAAATCAATTGCTGACTACCATACTCTTGCTCGTTTCTGTTCCAACAGATTTAGATATATCAAGACATACCACAAGTGAAAAAGGCGGACAACTTCGGGCCATAGGACATCCCATGCTAGTCGACAATTTATAGCCTAACAGATTCTAGGCAACCAAATCTACAACAAACTAACAGATGACAGCAGTTGAGAACCTGTAAATATGAACGGAGATGGAAGAATACATATTATACGTTAAAGCGGCCGTGTTGTATCTATTGGAAAATTGTAACAGTATGTACCTAAGCCGTAAAGCATCATAACTTTGCACTTCCAGATAAACCACCATCACCTAGGCTTGGATTCCTTGCTCCGGAACGAAGATAGGGAGAAGAAGGAGCGTGGCACTGCATATTTTGTGGCGGTGAGTCATAGAGAAGTCAGTTTAAGAACAGAGGCAACATATAAAAGTAAGCAACAATGATTTTATCATTTAGCATTATCAGAGAAGTCAAATGTGACTGCATGTGTACATTTCACAAACTTCCAGCATCAGGATATTGTTTTTACCTTTCAGGGAGCTTCCAGTTAAAGGATCCTCCCTTAATTTGAAGTTTGCAGGAGGGTTTGGAATAGAGCTGCGCAAGGATTGAGCTGCACAGAATAAACCATGTTCAGCCACCACGCTTAGCAATAACCAAGAGAAAGTTTCTGAATTCTTAGTATAATATATTCAAACTGTGAATATTATCAAGGGATATTAAAAGCCACCAAGCATATGCAGTCACCAGTCAGAAGAAAAAGGAATGGATCAAGAGGTTATCAAAAGATTTATTGCCTGATTGATGATACATGTACTTCCTGACTGGTATCAACCCACCCAAGCAAGGAATAAGCAGCAGCTAAGTATATCCAATGGTGTGTACAAAGAACTTAATATTTCATACCAGCTATTGTCTTCCTACGTGGTATCTGTTTAACTGAAAAGTCAAGAACAACCCTTTGTACCTTATTGATGTTTACATCCTTATTACTGCTCAAAATAACTGTATAAACCAGCCACCCCATTGCAGATTGTCTTTTTTATTATGTCATCCCCCTTTTGAATCTTATCTTTGTTTCTTGATATCTACAGCTCTCACGAGTCAGTAATCATAATGAAAAGCAATGCATTAAGGTGAAGTTTTGTTCTTTTCCATAATTGCATCCAAGGCTGGGCATTACATGATTGAAGGCTTCCAAACTTCAGTGACTACAAAAGTAAGCATAAAATAGGCAATTGATGATTCTTGATAAGCCTACAAAAAGGCAGAGCAATCTACCTCATGCAATTCAAGCATGAAATATAAGTCAATGTCTCATGATGATTACTTGAGCTGGCTGTTGAGTTCCCCTTTCAGTAAAACTCCATGCCAAATTGTCACGGACAAAGATATAAACAGGGTGTTTGATGTGATACTCATGTATGTCCGTGTTTTTCGGTTATTGTTCATGCTTTATACAGCATGTAGCGAGCTAACAGTAGGCTTGGCAGCCCTAGTTTGATTAACTTTTGTGGTCATTTTCAGCTTGTAAATGAGAGTTATGTCATGTAGGCACTTGTGGGGATTTCGGTTCGTGATGGACCATGATCCTTTGTTGTGCAACCGTCCAGAGCTTGTGAAGTCCATGATTGTAATTTGCATTGGTTATAAAGTGTTTGTTGAAATAATTGCTTGTGGCTCTCGAGTGAAATGCTTTCTCTAACCCGTTTTTTCTTTTGTAGGTCCTAAGGAACCATAGGAGGTTTCGGGGAGGCTAACCTTTGCGAACAAACACATAAGGGCGCCGCACGACTTAGGCAAAACTAGCTAAGTTTGTGATATTTGGTATCAGAGTGGGACAAGCACACATAAAAATACTTGGCATGCAATCGTAGGGGACCTACCGGGGTTGCATTAAGGGCAGCCAGTATGCGCGACGTTTGGGGAAACGAACATTGAAATGTAGGAAAATAAGTCGCTCGGTGGAGCGAGCATCCAAGATTTGCATTCAGAGGAATGGCCAACTCTTTGAGCGCGAGGTACCACGAGAACAAGCAAGTTGGGAAGAATGCGTAATGCACAAAAGTTGTGATGGCTAACTTCGAGCTACGACTTGACGTTGGCAACCAAACTTAACGGTACTCAAACAAGCAAGGCGCTCCGTAAAGGATGAGAACGTACAAAGTGGGATGGGCTACACAACGACTAAAAGAGTTGTGCAAAGCTCATAGAGGTAAGAGGAATTGCTAACTCAAAGAATTTGATACTCATGCAAGGGCTTGTATGTGGACGGTGGAGTTTACGTGATCATCCCAAGGCCACCTAAACTCAACGCCATGGAGCATTGAAACTTTCTTTTCGACATAGGAAGGATATGTTTATAAGAGGCTGAAGTATGCAACAAGTTCAGCATGTTGCTAGGCCTTGAGGGGTGCAGCCAGAAATGTGTTGGCGAAGAGTCGCAATCTAGCAAGTGCAATTGCGGGGGCAGACAATGCACAATTTGTTCAACAACACGGAGTAATACAAGGAGATGGTTGTTAGGAACCCGTTAATTTTATGATATTTTAAGTCATGTTTCTTTGAGTTTACTAGTCTAGTAGGAGTCAGATAGGGGTTTATTTAAAATCTATTATTTTAATTAGGAGTCCAAGTCCTGAGGGACTTTGGGGTGGAACTCTATAAATATGGATATATTTTCTTCCTTTCATCATCAAGAAAATAACATTTCACCCTTTGGCAAACCCTGGGAGGTCGATCCCCTCGAAATGATCTTATCTCTTTCTTCCTTTTCTATGATAGAACCCTAGGGTCCTTATCATCTGGTATTAGAGCCACAGTCCTTAGCGTTTCCGCTGCGATTCCACAACCATCCTCAGTCGTACCTGATTCCATCTCCCCTGCAACTCCCCCACCTAGACCTTGCAGCAATCCATGCACGTCCTCAAAGCAACAGTCGGCGTCGACCCCCCAACCCACTTGTTGGTGACCTAGCAAGAAAGGGCCCTCGTAACGACCGCAGTCATGCGACCAAGATCGCCAACACCATCCCGCCGCTGACCAGCCTTCGTCGATGATAGCTAGGGGACCGCAGCATGACCAGGATCGCTAGCGCCATCCCGCCGCAGCCGCGCGATCATTTCTCAACAACTGCAGCAAACGCCGACACTACCAGGGCCTCCCTCTCCAATCACGACCCTCGACCGCCTCTGCTTCCCAATTGCAACCCTCGACACTCCCTCATCCTTCTTCTTCCTCTGTTTTAACGTGCATCTCGATCGATATTACTTCCTCCTCTGCTGTCGCCTCCCAGCCGCTTCCGACGCAGCCACAGTGATCCCTTCCACAACAACAGCAACAAACAACACAGATCTCTTGCTGCCAATCACGTGGTTGCCATCGCCCATCCCTCTGTTGATCGCTAGCCGCTTCCGCCTCAACCACAGCGATCCCTTCCGTAGCAACCACAACAAACATCGCAGATCTCTTGCTACCAACCGCGCGACTGCCATCGCCCATCCCCTCTGCTAACCACCAGTCGCTTATGCTACAACCACAGAGATCCCTTCCGCAGCAATTGCAGCAAACATTACAAATCTCTCGCTGTCACAAACGACCACGACGAGCCCTCGACGACGCCTTCATCAACCGCACGATCGCCAACGCCCGCTCACCCCATCGAATAGGGCAAATGTTGATGCCCTTGATCCGACATCAGAAACAGGAATTGGGTATCACAGATCCACAATCCTACCCAATGGCTACTGATAGCTCAGTGAAAGCCCACCTAAAAGCCTTGGAAACTAGAATTGAGAATTGACTACAGGAAACCCTGAATGATTTCAAAAGGAGCCTATTGGAGAGCTTCAGCAAATTTCAACAAGATGAAAGTTCAAATCTTATGTTGAACCGATCTGGAGACATAGGAAAAGGGCACCAAGAACAGGACACTAATTACCCACGTATGAAGGTAGAATTTCCAAGATAAGAAGATGGGGATCCGACCAATTGGATCTCTAGGGCCGAAATTTTTTTCTGCTTTTACAGAGCTCCAGAAGAATCAAAGGTAGAAATAGCTTCAATCCAACTAGATGGAGATGCAATCCAATGGTATGACTAGTATGAAACCTGTTCTGGGGTTCCTTCGTGGGAGCAATTTAAGAGAGGACTTCTTGTTCGCTTTAGACGATCCGAATACGAGAATGTTGATGGGTAGCTCGCCAAAATCCGTCAGACCTTTATAGTGCTAGAATATCAGAGCCAATTTGAACGACCATCGAATCAAGCCAGAGACTAGTCTAAACAACAACTGGTGGGTACATTTATCAAAGGATTTAATCCTGATATCCGATGTGAAGTCAAGGCTCGCCAACCCCGCACTATGACACCTACAATCTCATTTGCATGTGTGCATGAGGAAAAAATCAACAGGGAGTATCGTCAAAACAGAAGTGACAACAAACAAATGCAAACATTATGAAGGGTTTGTGCTGAAATTGTAATAAAAAGTGAGGAGCACCGATACAAACAAGGGCAACTTCTGATGATTGAGTCAATTGAGGAACCGAAAGCTGACAATGTGGACTCTGATCATGAAGGTATGGATTCTAATGAAGATGTTAGACCTATCACACATATAGTGCAAGCATTAGTCAGCTGATCTAACCCGCAAACTATGAAAATTGAAGGAATTTTGAAACATTAGCATGTTACTATTTCGGTTGATACTTGTAGCACTAATAATTTTATAGAGAGTAAGGTTGCTGACCGATTAGCCTACCACATTGAAGGCTATGACAAATTCAAAATAAAGGTCACTGATGGACAAATTCTAACTTGTGATAGCAAGTGTTCGAAGATAAAACTAATTATACAAGGCCAAGAATTGCTTGTGGATTTCTTTTTAATATCCTTGGAAGACTTCGAAGTGGTGCTTGGAATTGAATGGCTATCAACCATAGGTGATGTCTCTTGGAATTTTTCTAAATTAATTATGAAGTTTTCTATCAATGGAAAGCAAGTGATCCTCAAAGGAAGACGTAGAAGCAAAGTCATAATTGCCACTAGCCATCGGATGGAGAGGATACTTTAGAAGACCGCAATGATTACTACGACGGAAGGCCAACCCATTGCTTACACTATCACGAAGTGCAGACCCTATTTACTTGATCAACGGGTTATGATGCACTGCAAATCCTGTGACTGAAGTGTGGTTGCTAGGGCAGAACAAGGCATAATTTGCTTAGCACGTCAAAGTAGTCCAAGGGGATGGTTGTCTCCAAAACTTCCAGAGGGAAAGATGCGAAGAGGAAAATTGTTTCAATAGGACAGATATCCAGGAGGGATAAGTCTTGGTTCTCCGGAAGGAAAATCATGTATAACAAACCACAAATGTTGAGTACCTCAAGAAAACAACTCCACAAAGCTCAACGGACCGAGAAAGAGACGAGGAATCATCGCATGATCTCGCATGAGGTAATGCATTAGTGGATGCACTACGAGATCAAGTGGAGGAGCAAGCCAAGGCACACTTAAGGCCGATGTGAGAACTGAACTCAACGAAGGGTTGATCCGTGCAATGGTGGGCGTAAGGGCCACCATCAACTCAATGCAAATCGAGAGGCGGAGCAACTTGGGAAGAACCTGGTGAAGTGCCCAAGCCGCATAAAGGGAGTCAGCATAGAATGAAGCGGAGACACGAAGCTTTCCTTGGATAGAGGTTAAGGACATGAACTCTTACAGAGACAAGAGCGGGATCATGTCATTCCATGGGTCCTTCATTCTGCTGGAGCAAACTCATCCTACATGGTGCCAAAGACGAAAGGAACTTCGAGGCACATGCAACTTATCTCAGAGAAAACATTTGACGGAGGAACTAAGACAACACAACTTGTGAAGGCGAAGTTGGGGTGTGACCTGAGATTGGGTGGACGAAGGTCGATTGCCAAAGGAGCGAACAAAATCGGAGGCGACGACGGCCCTATAATGTGCTGACAGAGGCCACACATGGAGAGATTGTAATCCGAGTTAATCCCACAAAAATCTAAATGCAATGGAGATGTCACCAAGAGATGACATGGTACAGCCGATCATGGTCGAATAGTTTAAGGCAATACAACACAACACATGCGGGAGAAGTCCCGTGAGGGACTTGATTATGCAGAGGTATAATCAAGAGCTACCAGGAGCTCCACTTCGGTGAACAACATGACGACAAAAAGTGCTATGGATTTAAGGAGTGAATGTCATAGTACCACAAAGGTAGGTCTTCCGTGCATACATCGAATTTTACATCGGATAAAAATCTTGGTCATCAGCATATGGGGGTTATATACCACCGAGGGAGAATTTCGAGTACAAGTACCAGTGAGTCTCATAAGGGGACTTGATCATACAGAGATAAGATCGAAGCGATTGGAGAGTTAAACTGCTCTAGAGCTCTTATTCACTTAAGGGAGCCCGACAAGTTAGAGGATAAGGTCGAGTAAGCGAACATTCCTACCAAGGAAGCTAAGGGGAACAAAATGATGTGAGCCTTACAACAGGATGGCGAAGGCCATGCATGAAAGTTGCAGTCTGTCTTTCCATCGACCAAGAAGAGCTGCTCGGAGAACATAGAGGTGTTGAAGCAAGTGGTCAAAAGAGGCGAGGAAGCGACGATGAGTCCAGAGAGACTCAGCTACCCGAAAACCAAATGTCGGTTTGAGTGGAGGTGGACTCAAAACAATGCTGCAGTGGTGGATCTATCGATCGCGAAGAAAGGGAGGTAGATGCGAGGCAATGGATAGTAGTGGCATGGGCATGGCAGCACCATGGTACCACAGAGGCGGGACTCATCGATCCCTTACCCTCATTAAGGGAGAGCGTTGGTCGTGAAAGAGGTAAAAAGGCAAAGAATGCAGAGGCAAACTCCAAGTACCAAGCCAAGATTAAAGGGCAAAGGCCAAGTTACTTCGTAAGATCACTGTCAATGGGCTTCTTATCAAGATAGCCGAAGATGGAGGACTTTAGGTTGATGCAAGAGTGCTCGAGCAAGGAACAAAATAGGTAGTATGTGGTGCTGTCAAGGTTCTTTGTCTTGTTCTATACCCCACACCGCACGATGCATCGATCGACGGGATCGAACTCTGAGCCAGCAAGATCGAAATCAATTGTCGATTTTGACCGTCGATGGTCAATTGAGGGAGAAAGAAGAGGGAAAAGAACAAAAGGGAGAAAAGAGGGAGATACTTAATCTTCCCCGGTTCCCCATGCGATTCGTCGCCCACAGGTGATTCTTCGCCGTCGGGCTTCCTTCTCCCCGCGCGATGAGACGAGGTGATAAGGAAAAGGGAACAAGGAGAAAGGAACAACATAGCCTCATCTCTCCGTTTTTATTTTTTTAACATATATTATATTATATTATATTATATTATATTATATTATATGGTACGCATGCGTGTACCACTTGGTCTTTAGATAAACACAGATAAGGTATCTGATGCAACGATGAACCTTGGGTGCTATACCTTTTCTACTCAGAGTAGGCAACAAAGATGATGGAAAAAATGATACAATCCCAGAGGCAACCAAAACTATTATAAACTTGCTTCAAGTCGAGGTGAAATTTTATTTTTTTCAGGCAAGATTTGTATTCTGGAAGTTCGATGGTAGTGAGAAAGTGAATCACAGTAGCTAACTTAATGCAAAGAGTGCAAACACTTTGGATGCTTCAGAAGTGTGAGTAAAGAACGGGCGAAGGCTAGTAACCAGCTCGATGCATGAAGTACAACCCTCGAGAAAGCGGGCGAAGTCAATAACCTTTGCCTTCTCAACTCTTGGGAGAATGGGTGAAACCGAGTACCCCAATTCTCTTATTTATCCAGCAGAGGAGCTCTGCACAGGTTCAAAGACCCTTCAAAAAAACCTAATGGAAGACAATAATTGTCAACTTCTCACTAGTGGTGATCGATACTATCGATAGTAAAGTGTCCACTTCATTTCCAAACAGAATGTCAAACGAAAGCGGAAATGATACGAGCCTACTTGAAAGTAACTAAGTGGAAAAAGAATCAATGGACAAATTTTGTGAAAAATGACCTCAAAAACTTCAATGTCTGCAAGACGATACTCGTTAAAGTTCCAACAGGCATCTACCCAGTTCAAGCAGCATGAAGCGTTTGAGAGACTAGCGCATAACAAGGCCTTTTCCTTCATCAAATGGATCCGTAGGAACCAACAAGGATCAACACAACTCAACCGACCCCGCACCAAAGTCAGTCATTGGCGAGTTGAACCAACATAGCAGATCAAAGTTTGACTACTCAACAATAGCAGCAGAAAGCAGCTGGGAGCCAAGAGGCGTGTTGCAACTAGAGCAGAATATTGAAGACTCATCAAACGCAAGGAGATGCACCATCTACAACGACTTCGACGAGGATATCGAAGAAATAAGTGGGAGAGAATATCATGGACAAAGATATAAACAGGGTGTTCGATGTAATACTCATGTATGTTTGTGTCTTTCGATTTTTGTTCATGCTTTGTACAACATGTAACATGCTAGCAATAGGCTTAACAACCCTACTTTGATTAGTTTTTGTGGTCGTTTTCGATTTGTAAATGAGAATTATGTTATGTGGGCACTTGTAAGGATTTCGGTCTGTAATGAACCATAACCCTTTGTTGTGCAACCGTTCAGAGTTTGTGAAGTCTATGGTTACAATTGCATTGGTTATAAAGTTTTTGCCGAAATGGTTGCTTGTGGATCTCGAGTGAAATGTTTTCTCTAACCCGTTTTCTATTTTGTAGGTCCTAAGGGATCATTTGATGTTTCGAGGAGGTTGACCTTTGCGGTGACATGCAAGGGTGCCGCACGACTTTGGCAAAACCAACTAAGTTCATGACAAGATGGCTGCCAAAGTATGTGACAGGTATGGCATAGTACATTGTTGTATTAGAAGTTGGTTACTAACAGAAAGAACAAAAGAATGAGAGCAAAATAGGAAAATTTGGAGACAATCTACTTTCCATCTGAGTGCCAATGTTTTCAACATAGGGCCACATGTTTGACAACTACTGCAAATAACTAAAAAAGAGGGCCACATTCACAGGTCAAGCCTTCAAGGAGTTAGACCAGTTAATGGACTTATCATATTGAACCAGTTAAAACAACTTTTTTCAATAGTACCCATATATAGCTTTGGTATGTGAATCCATGTTCCGACTCCATGGTATATACTTATCAATAGCAATGGTAGGTGTTCATTCCACATACATAATTAAAAATAGTGCAGTAACATAATGTGATAAGAGGAAATGTCATCAAGAAATGCATAACAGAATGTCATTCATTGAAGATGGTGGAAAGACTATCAAAGAGGAAAAGACTTGTACCTTGTTCAGGAAATACCTCTCCTTCATGGAACCCATCATGAGGAAATGAATATCCCATTCTCGACTTCCTCAAGTCATCTACTGGCCGTGTTGCCAAATCATGACCATCTTCTGTGTCATCATCGCCTTCAGAAGCTGTTGAAGCAGATACCCAATCAGTGACAAGAGTCTCTGCACCCCTACTCTTCCTTCCAAATTTCAGTAATCGTTTAAACCCTTTTGTGACATCCTTGTGTGACTGTTGGGATGCATTAGCAACAATCATAGGCATCGGAGCACTTCCCCATTTCTTCCTCATTCGAGCAGCATCTGTCTCCATCATTTGGTTAAGAGGGTGTAAATTCCATGATGATGGACTGCCAACAGGTGAATCTACAAAAGCATCAATATATGATGCCTGATGTACATAAGGAAATGAATTGTGTAGATGTGGATTCCATAATCGAGGGCTTCCTCCAGCTGACTCTAATGCATTCCCTGCAGAAGTACTAAACTTAGGAGAAGCAGGAGCTGTATCATAATCTGCTTGGGACAGAGACGTTTGAACATCACCATTTTCTGAGCAAAAATCATCAGAATTTTCATATTCCTGATTGTCTTGTGGCTTTTCACTATCGGAGTTGACAGGAAAATCAGATGCCTCAAGGTCTTGTTCAGCAGAATATCTCTCCAATAAATCCTTATCCAGGTCAGGTGAGTCCTCTTGCTGAATTATGCCTTCAGAATAATCTCCATTCTCATTCAACTCAGAAATCACAGAGGCTTTGGATTTAATGATATTAGATTCTAAAACAGGACCTGAACCTTTCCCTTTCCTGATCAATTGTTTAAACTCCTCAGTCTTGTGGACTTTATTGATAAAAGCAGCATCCCTTTGTGCCTTGGAAAACCCAAAGCTAACGGAATTGAGAGGAGAAAGGTTCTTCAACTCACCAGGAATAGCTGCACTTTTTCTCATGGACGAAGACCTACGTGGCTTGTCTTCCTTCACAAGGTTAGTCTCTTCGACAATGCTCTTGCTTCGAGAATGGAATTTTGGTTTCTCTCGTGTATTTACCCTGTTAACTGCTGCTGATGGCTTCGCATTTTCCTTTCTGAAGTCAGAGAAGTTGGGAAGTGATTCAGCAAGAGGATTTTTGGTTCGAATCATGTGCTTCACTGACACAGTTCTGGTAGACTTTACAGAAGTCTTTGGAGCTGAAGCGACTGATGCCCGAGGAGTAGAAGAAGACAAAGTTTTAGTAGAGAAAAGCTTCAGGGAGTTGGTACTTTTAGAAGAATTGTCACCAAATGAATCGGATGTATCTTGCCCGCGACCAACTTGTTTGTAAAAATCTTCCAGATCTTCCCCCTCTTCCTGAACAGAGTCAACTGCCTGTTACCAGAAAAAGAATCTGTTTAGCCAGAAATGATAGTTGGAAAATTAGACTGAGCAAAAGCAACAAGCAAAAAGAAAGGAGTAACAACTTTATAGAATAAAGAAATCACACATTAATTTTTTTAGAAAAATGTCATGACATTTTAAGTTACTCCAAAAAGCACCACAAACTTGATTAGTAAACAATATATATAGAAAGTTTATATTTTGAGATAAAAATGTTTCGGTGGATGTGTGAACGTTCATGAATAATTAAGTGCAACTTTGATAGCAAATAAAAAAGGAATTATTGTTTAATATGATATTTAGAAGATATAAAATAATTATTAATAGTATGAGAAAAGATCAGAGGGAGATATAAAAAGACTTTCCTTGAAATTATAAATGAAGCTTAATTTTAAATCTTTATTTAGATCAGGATATGGTCCTTTACAAGGCTCGATGGTGGCAAAAGATCTTATAGCCAAACCCAGATAGTTGTGACATTATGTTTTTGTTGTTGTTGTAAACTTGATTAGCACCAACCAGTGAAAATAGGAGCTAAAGAATTTTAGTACAAATAAATTTGACTAGACTAGCTAATGATGTCATTCACTCTCCTTTCTGCTAGATTGCTTCATTTGAACTCTTCCCTCTAGTCTAAACAGACATAAAAGCAGTCCATAACAAAAGGCTTCAGTCAATTCCTAGGGAGGATCATATATCATAACTAAATATGATCTAGAATAGAAATAACCAAAGTAAATATTTTGGTGTAGACTTGTATATCTCATAACATGAACTCTGGTAGTACATGAAATTAGCATGTAATTGAAGAAAAAAAGACATGAAACATGATCATTTGCAAATTCTTGAACTCAATTAGTATTTAACCAGATCATATCCATCTAGATCTAAGGATTTCATTACCATAAACCTGGAAATTAACAAGTACCAGTAGTATGATGACTCTAGAGGAAATAATGCATAAACGTAAAAATTAAAGGTTGTTACACGGTGAATTTTTCACTACCTGATTTTTGCAATTTATGGATGAACTACTACTAATAGATCTCAACTTTCCTGCACGACAAAGAGTGTATTTTGAACCATGTCTATCAGCAGATCCTGAATATCTGGAATTCATCTCAGCTTGACTACGTTCCAGGCTGTCACGCATTGCCTTCATTTTTGCATCCTTCTGACCCCTTTCTGTTTCCAACTCTTCCAATAGCTTTGCATCTCGTTTCTGCATGTACTTAAAGAAAAATTTTCCTCTAGAATCATCTGATGGACTGACAGCATCAAACTTTTGGTTCATACTGCTAAAATGCTCCTTATTGCCTACCATTTTCATTAGGAAATTGGCATCAAAATCTAAAACACTGCTAGGAATATTCCTTGGATATTTCTTCTCAGGCACTTGATCAGGAAGTACCACCGCGTGTCTTTTCTCCATAGCCATGGGAACATGATCCTCCTGAACATCTACAGGTCTGCTTCTTTGAGAGGAAGCTGTCTGCTCACTGAGAGTTCCAAGCTTATGTGCAGCAAAAAATTTTTCCAACTCATCAGCCTTCATTCGTAATTCATCATTTAATTCTTGATTTCGTTTAGATGCCATCCCAGCCGGAAGCTGCTCCATCTGATATGCAGAAGGTGGTTCGATTTCCTTAGTTTTTGTCAAAGGAAAAGCAGGCATGTGATCCATATCACCGTGTATTATTTTGTCTACACTTCCCATGGGAAAATATGATTGCTGAGGACAATTTATTTCCTGGTGACTGGCATCTTCTTTTCGTTTAACAGCTGCTCTTGCCACTGCTTCCTCCCTTTTTACAGCACTTTTTTTCTTCTGAGATTGAGAAGTCTGTCGATCACTCTCCAATGACAAACCAGATGAAATTTTGAACCGGGCCTGTGAATCTGATAGACCATTTGCTTTCATTTCTTTCACTTCAACATCTGTTCTTCTCTCAAATGTCTGGAGTTGGTTAACCACCTCTGCTTGATCCTTCAGCTCAACACCATCTGATCGAGAAGGATTTTCTCTATTTTGGGACTGCAAAACTTGCTCTCTCCAGCTATTCTGCTTGGTCACAGCTGATACAGCTTGTGATATTTCTGGCAAAGCTACTTGATTTTCCATTTGCATGTGATCCTCTGTTTTTGAATGGATGTGACAGGCTGCATCATCTTTCAACTCAGCAATGTTGTTGGTTTCTGAAAGGCCCTCTTTTTGAGTCCTAGAAGCATCCTGATTACCCAATCCACAGTACTCCATCGTACTCACAGAAGCACTTCTGTAATGCTTGTGCTGCCTCTTATCCAGCACTGATCTGTCCTTGCTCATAGAAAACTTGATATCTTCACCCTCAGTACAATCTTTATCACCAGGAAAATCTTTGCACTGGAACTGCAAAGAAGAAGAGGAAGTGACCATGATTTCTTTAAGATCCAACCAGCATTGTGATGTCGCAGTATACTTCAATACACTGGCCTCAGTCTCTTCAGATTTACTTAATGGTGGACACGGCAAATTGGCAGATGTAGGATTTCCAACAGCATTCCCACTTTCTTTGTGGCTGTTAAAAGTGTTACTGTTGTTGCTGTTAAGATCAATACTCATGTCACTAGCACCACTCCATCTTCTCAATACTGACTTTTCTGAAACATCAGAAGGAAGCCTCCTATGCTCGTATTTACCTGCTACTACCCTATTAACAATGCCTGCAGTGGTGATATTTCGAGAACTTGAAGATTGTTCTTTTTGCTTGTTCTCAAATAGGTTGATCCTATCCTGCACGCTAAGCCGCCTAAAACTCCCTCCTCCATCCTGCTGAGCTGGCTCACTAGCTGATGAAGCACATGGAATAGGCTCCTCTGACACTGCCCTCCGCCGTAGGATGGGCTTGGCCTGCTCAGATGTGCCCAACTCTGTTGTGTTCAGCTGTGATGGCTGGCTAGTGTTGATATTGTGATGCTGGAGACCAGCACCATCAGGTGGTTTACCAGCACCACCATCTCCCAACTCTGGCTTGTCTATCGACATGTCTGAGCTTGAGGAGGAGTGAATGTTCCCATCAGCAAAACTTTTCAAATTTAGAGAGACAGGTTGCGATTGCTGCTGCTGGCCAATTAGCTCAGAATGCCTCTGGCAAAGCACAATAAATTTGTTGCATGCCTCACTGTTGCCAATACCAGGCAAGTTTCAAAGTGATTAAAAACATCATGCCAGTTTAAAGAACATTCGCATAAAAAGGAAATCCGGTCGAAATATTGCATAAAGAAAAAATCAAATTACCAACACGAACAAAAAAATTAATTTCAGAATTTGTCCAACACCAAGAAATATTGCATAAAAAGGAAATCCTCTTGGGATTTGAAGATAGAAGAAGGCATGTTAGTATCCTAGCCAATGATTGTTGTCCCGCTGAAAATGGTACGAAACAGGCAGTACATACCGATCCAAGCATGGGCCGGTAAGTGGACCACCCCATTTTGGGCAATCCGGTCAAAATAATATAAAAATCAGAAAAAGCAGTGGGGCCCATACAGCTCGACATTATAAAAATAAAATAAACCAAATTAGGGCTTGCAAATTCTCACGTATCAATTCGCGAGCCCTCTTTTCACGTACGACACTAGTACCATCGCTGTTGCTGCTGTTTCGCGATGTCGCTGCCGCTGCTTCCCGATACCGTTGCTGCTTCGTGAATCCTTGGCACACTACCAACGCCATTGCTTCTGTGTTCCTGCTTCTTCCTAGGTACGCTCCCACCTCTTCTCCTCCTCTTCTTCCTCCTTCCTTCTCCTCTACCACTGCTTCCTCTTCTTCCTTCTTCCTTCCTCCTTTCTCCAAAATACTGATACATACTGGTGTACCATGTGTTGGTACACTGGTACTAACCGGTACATAGCAGTCTGACAGATCACCAAAACATGTCCAGTACCCGAAACGGTGATCCTTGATCCTAGCATTACTGGGTTATATACTTTAGAACGAAATCAAGCATAAACGCAAAATTCAATGATATTTAGGGATGAAAACTGATCAGGTTTGAGTACCTGAGACTTTCTAACACACTCGAAACAGGTTTGAGGACCCTTTGATAAGGTCAGGTATCAGTTCGGATAGAAAAGTAAGTACCATTCTAGGACACATCATCCAACAGTAATTCAGGATAACCCTATTATAAGCCACAGGTCTGTTAACAAGGTGTTAAAAAGGACATTAATATTTAACTCCAGGTATCAAGGTTTCCAAACCAGTGGACTGGCTAGGAGCCATAAAAAAAAAATCATGGTAACATCCCACCACAATCACTAGAAACTTCATAGGTTGAAATAGTGATAACAAAAAGAAAAAAAAAGATGGCTCAGCCATTTTGCCAGCATGGTAGGAAGCACACAGGTGTCTCAGACCCTTGACACTGCCCGCCTAATGGTGAGCATTCCCTCAACAAGTTCCCGCTTCCTTTGCATACATCATACCAACCAACCACGACAGCATTACCAGAAGGGAGGTTGTGGTAAAAAGTGAAATGGAAAAATTGCATGCATACATCCAGGGAGATTGCCATCGAACATCTTTCACCCAAACCAAAAGGCGTAGTAGATCTTAGTCAGCAGCATAACGAGGGTACAAGAGCACAGAGTTAGACTGTAACTACCTATATGTCTCCCCCAATTGCTAAATCTGTCAAAAGATGAGATTTTTTCTTATTTAGTTGGAAAAAGAAGCTATCAGATTTAGAGTCCCAAAATTTACCTTAGGCGTTTTGCACCAAAATATTCTGCAAAAAGAAGAAGTTCAGAAACACTGTCAGTGGTAAATCCAGCAGAACATGCCCGAGCACAAGCCGTGGCCAGATCTTGCTTGAGAGTCACAAGCCTCAAATCAATGGCTCTTAGAAGCTCCTTCCTGCAAAAGAAACCATATAAAAATTGATATTAGTAGCTGATGAAACAAGAAGCAATTTTTTTATTTGCTAGTCTTTTTATCTTCCAAGTTTCCACTTCAGTTAGTTGTCATGCTTGAAGCTTGAAGCTAGTGCATACTGGAACTTGCAATGTATTCAACGAACCTGTTTGCAGATTAGTTTGATATCCATAGGCACAGGATACTCCCATTTTTGGAAGCGAAATTAAGGATGACAACATGTAGTAGATGTTTAAAAAGTAATCAAGTTGCAGGTTTAAGGAAAAATAAAAATAGTTTTACTGACATCCTGTAGATACAAGATATTCCTTACAATCCACTCTAGACATTGAAAGTGACATTTGCTTCAGTCGTTTCTTAAAATTCAGGTGTAGACACTGCTCCCGGGAAACATAAACATGACTTTGGCAAATTAGATCTGATGCATCTTAAAGAAACCTTTTTGGCCCTAGAGTTGAGTAGGTTTCATTTCATCACACAAGCAAAAATGTGATATTTTTCTTGTTAGTTTTGAAATTACATTGAATTAGTTCTTTTTTGTTACTCACCGCTTTGTTAGATTTTCAGCACCTTGTATCCTTTTTTGCATCTTGAAAACACATAACTATCTTGAAAGATTAATTCCAACATGTAGAAATCCTTTATTGAATTTCTGAACACAAAAATCCATATACTTCATTAAATTAAACCATAATTTAATTTTATGCTTCGGATGCAGCAAGCAGAAGAATCGATTACAGATCAAGTTTTTGGTAGAACCCAGAAAACTGGAACTTGGAAATGCAACAGGCACAAAGTGAAGGTATTTCACTTGTAAATGAGGGTCAATATCTGGGGTAAGAGGATTGAAGGACGGTGTTTAAAGCTCCAACAATGGCAACCAAAAATGTTAGACAGAAGCCTAAGCAAAGAGTAACTTCAAAAGCATGAAAACAATATTATACATTGCCAGCAGCTCCTATCCAAGCTAAACTTTTCAGTCAAGAATTTGCAATCTTCTTTATTGTTTGACATTCTAAGTCTGAGACCTTCAGAATGTATTGTGATCTACATAAGTAATGTCAAATGACTCCAATTGTCATAAACACATTCAACAAAGCTCCTATCCAAGCTAAACTTTTCAGTCAAGAATTTGCAATCTTCTTTATTGTTTGACATTCTAAGTCTGGGACCTTCAATATGTATTGTGATCTACATAAGTAATGTCAAATGACTCCAATTGTCATAAACACATTCCACCAAGCTTACTTTTTATTAATGATTCCCCTACCTACATTTTGTAGTCCAGCTTAAACCCTGCAACTAAATTTTACCATGCATCTGCACAACGTGAGCATTTCTACTCCCAGCTATCCTTACCGTTACCAAACTGATTATCAGAAGAAAGCCTTTCCTAACAAAGATGTTCCATAAAACCATGCAAGAAAAACAAGGAGAAGGTTTCTTAATTTTCCCCTCCACCATACCTAACTTCTTTTTCCCTCAATCCTTGTGTGTATCATTTGCTTGCTCAGTGATATGTGAAGGGACCGATGAAGGACCATACCAACAGATAAGCTGAAATCCAGGTCCTACAGATCCATGTCAACAAGTCACAGTCGCCAGCCAGGAAATGAATGATGGCTGTATTTCTTTTGCAATTTTCATTACTAATTTTTTATTTTCACATTAAGCGAATTGAAATTCTAAAATATTTTTTAAACATTTGTAAACAGATAATCTAGATGTGGATTTCCTTTTCACAACACAATTAAAGATTAGATGGTTTAACACCTCCAGATTTCTAATTCAAATCAAATCCTAATCTTACACAAGCTATTGATTACTCTAATAATGAGGCTGTTAAGATCTAATGTAAGGCCATTGATAGTTAATTGGAATGATTAGCAAGATTTCCTCAAAAGAGATCATGAGTTCCTAAAAAAGAGATTTCTACTTTCTCATAAAAGTAACAAATGCTAGAGGACTCATTTATATATATACATATATGCGTATGCCATCAAACCAGGGCAGAATCAACAGGTAGGTTTTTCGCAATATTGATTTTATTGTTTACTTATAGTTTATCTCTTACTTTAAATAACAGAATCTAGAAAAAAGCAAATGCACATAAAATAAAAATCATATTACCAACTTCATTACAAATAATGGGAAACTTCATCCTAGCTTGTTCAAGTAATAAGAAGAGAAGTTTACTTTGTTATATCTGCAGCTGCTACAGTATTTGTACCATCTTCACCTGAATAAACATCCAGACAAAATATTGTATCAAAAGATGAAGTTAATACATCAGTTACAAACACAAAAGGCAAAAACAACACATACGGAATATTTCTTAAAGAACCATCAAAGGCTTTCTATGTACCAAATAATGTTTGAAATCTTACCGATGATACAAGAAATATGAGAATCAAATGCACAGAATTATGGTAAGACAATGAGTTATAAGTTATAATGTATATAAACATTATCAGGGAAAACAGGACACACTAATCAAGGGAGAAGTGTGAATGCAGAATCATAATTATGAAAATATGACGGTGATTGAAACGTATTGGTTACAGAAAGTAATCTCTACCACATAAAACCAAACATACCTGATGTACCAGTTAGTGTATCTCCTGCACCCTGGATTAGCAAGTTGTGCAAGTTCAGACAACGCTAAATGGAAGTTGCTTCAAATTCCAACTATCTAAAATCAAGTGCATTACCTGTGCATATATTCTCCTGGCCCCTTCTAACTGTAATATCTCTGCATAATAGGTATTGGCTGATTCCAGCACCTCAGGTGTACTCACAAACCGAACAAACCTGAAACCAATACTTATTGTTAAAGAAAACAGAAGTCCTTCGAGCCACCAATAGTTCCTGGTGTATACCACATCATAAATCATGAAAAATTGGCTGAAGACCCATTTGATTGGGAGAAGTGGCAGCACTGTCTCAATCGTACCTTTCAAGAGTTCCTTTGTTGAACCATGAGCCAGAATCCTGAGATTTTTCAAGCTCGAGCTTTATCGACTTGTCTGCCCGTGCAGCCTGCTCTTCTGCAACCTTCAAATGCGTGATGAACGGCTTCAAGAAACCAGATGCAATCTTCTCAGTTTTTCCATTTCCCGAGACAAACAATTCGCACCTGCAAAAGGTAGTATTCTTGTTTACAAGATATTGTCAGAAAATAAAACCCCAAAACCCATCTTGAAGGAGCATTCTCACCGTGAGCGTCTAGGCGAGAGCTTAAACACGGCGCAGTCAAGAGAAGTGTCGGAATTCATCATTCAACCAAGCAAAGCAGCTCCTTTATCGTCCCCTGGCAACTCCACTCCTCCGCAACCCAAAATCCACAAACCCTCAGACCTTGCAATATTTCAAACCCACCATGCATCGCTCAAATTCCAATAAAGAGAAAAACGAAATCAACTACACCACATCGAAGCGTGACTCAGATCTACCAGATCAAAGCAACCCCCTGAAGATCCACATCAGAACCAAAGCCCTAAACAGAAAAGGACAGTCCCGACTAGTATCCACGCAGATTCAACCGACCCGCAACGTATTCCCGCAATGCGAGGGCATCAAACGCCCCGATCGCCCGATCAAGGCCTTCGAGCTGCGGTTAGGGGAGGTAGCGGCGCTAGGGCGGCATCAAGAACGCACTTTGCAGCCGTCTCTGCGGATCCCCAGTCTCGATCTGTGATCCAGGTGACGGTGGGCGTTCAAAACCGATCGAGGAGCAGTGGCCGCCAATGGAGGCGATGTAGGAGAGTTCTGGCTCCGACTCATAGCGCAGTGTCGCGTCTGGTGGAAGAAGTGTTGGAGTTGCCGTCCGCTTTACTCCTCCCTCACATCTTATTCTTCCTCAGGTAGAGAGGCGAGAAGAGTGTCTGAGAGAGGGGTTGATGTGTACAGAGAGTGTGTCTTTGTGTGGCGGACTTTCGGACAGCGTTTTTAGCGGCTCGGACAGGAAACTGAGTTCCCCATAATACCCCTGGACTTCGGAAATTTCATTCGATGGTACTTGCTACAACAATCCACAAAAATTTATATTTTTAGTATTCAAATTTTAATTTATATTTTTCTTAGAAAATCTTATTAGGTTCACTTTATTTTTTTTCTTGTACTATTAATACTAATTGTCTCATTCCTCTTAACATATATTTTCTCTTATTTTATTACAATGTGGTCCTCAATCCTTTTCATGTTTTGTTCTATAATTCAATGAACAAAATCCTATATAATGTTTTTATTCAATTTAATTTTTTAAATATTATCTTTTATGTTAACGATAATCCTTTGCCCATTAGAATTATCAATGTGATTAAAATAATTAATTATCACAATAAAAAAGATTAAAAAAACCTATAAACAAAAATAAATCTTTCTTGCTTTTCTTATCTCGAGAGAAGGCTTATTAGGCATAAAAATAGTAAGTATTTTTTGAAATAAAAGGATTTTCTTTTGTTAGTTGATATTGTCATGTCCCTAAAGAGTATATCATTACTCTCGAAGTGAGGAGAGATAGAAAACATTCTTGTAACATTTGCAAGAGTATGAGGTTAAAGATTAGATTATTGACTGATATAAATTCAACATTTAACATTTAGATCAGAAGCTAGTATAAAAATATTGTTAGACCTAAGTGTCGACTTGTTGAGGTTAAATATTTTAATCATCTCAAGTCCATCAGATTTGATCAAAAGATTGTAATAATTTTACTCCATCAATTAGTGTAAGGTTCTAATTTAAAATATTTGATCAAATATATATAATATGTTTAATTAAAAATGTAAATAAGAGGAGTGATTAATTAAATAAGTAATGACAAGATAAAGCAAGAAGAAAAATGTAAATCAATTTATAATGGGTGATTCAATCATCTCAACTTACATCCACTCTTGATTCCTCTTTTCTCTTTTAATAGATGAAGATTAACTACTCTTGTTACAATCTTTTTTCTTTTACGAAACTCAAGAGATAACTTTTGCACCAACTCTTTTACAAAAGACCTCACACCTCTTTCAAATAACCTCTAAAATTAATAAAAAAAGTGACTTAAATACTATTTAAAGAGTTTATAATACTTCAATTCTCAAGTTTTTATTTTTACATGAAGTAAGGATGAGTGAGATATTTATAGACCCCAGAGACTTAAAAAATAGAGTTAAAAATTTAAATCTCCAAATTTTTGAGGTATTGACGGTACCACCGCTAGTGCCAAGCGATATTACCACCGAACAAAGCATGAGATTATATACTCTAATGGTACCACTATCGACCTAGGCAGTACCACCACTCTTATCTACTTAAAGTCACTAAATTGACTTTTCAATAGGTCCACTTCGATCCTAGTTTAGGCCCAACGGGCTAGTAACTAAGTTGAAATAGTTTCAGCTAAATACCAACTCAATTTGACTTAAAACAACTACGATCAAAACTTAACCACTCTAACTATAATGATGAAGCCTTCAACGCATTGTACAGTTTTCCAGCATGTCATCTATTCATCTAGCACTTTGTCTGAAATTTTAGCCCATCATCCTTTTCTTTAACATATCACTCGATCTATTAGCATGTGAACTGTTTATAACATCTGATCTTTTAGTACAATACTCAATCCTTGTGGCCAAATGCTCGAACTTATGGTACGAAATCTATCCTTCGGCACGTCGACTAATCCTTCGGCCCGACATCCAACGTGATACTTTCCCTAGCCTAATGTTTGATTTTTCTACTTGGATAATTTTCTCTCTAATGGTTCAAGTCCATGATCAAAATTTTTCCTGTTATGATCAAGTTGGCACTAAGATCTCAGTTTATTAATGCAAGTGCTAAAATCTCTGTTTAACAAGATATTGCTCAAAGTAAAATCAAAATTGGAAGTGTTTCTTGGACTTGGTTGAAAGTGAATAAGTGAGTGATTTAAAACAAAAAAAAAATGATGCTTATGCCTTCTTCGAACTAATTAAGAATAATTAAATTCAAATGCAATAGAAGAGACAAGAGTAGAAATGCTTATAGTTTTATAGTGATTTGATCACAACTTAACTTACGTCTACTTTTTGGAGTCTTCCTTCGTCGAGGCCCACCAGAGCCCACTAAAGATCTTCCATGGTGAAGACTAAACCCTTACACTTTTTCCTTTTCATAGGTTCAGGAGAGAAATATTTATAATTTTTTCTCTCTTTCTTTAGACTCTCTTTACACTTTGCAATACTAAGGGAAGAACTCAATTTTACACAATTTCTAACCAAGATTACAACCACTTTTCTTGCACTTACTAATCACTTTCTTACTTTTTTTCTTGCTACTCAAAGTAAAAAAACTTGGGATATTTATAGATCCTAGTTGGTTTTAAATTAGAGTCAAAATTCAAAGCTTTCCACAAAATTGAGGTATTGGCATGGATGGTACTGTCAGTCAAGGTGCCTCGAAAATAAGGGAGGCGGTGGTACTACCACCGTTAGGGCGGTACTACCACCGGGAATCTCGCAAGGTACTTTTAGTATTTTTTGTATACCCGATTTGTACCTCTTATTAACCCATTTGTAGGTCAACGAAATGAGCTTAACCTAAGCTAAAATCCAACCCAAAGTGGACCTGGTTGCCTCACATTGAGTTAATTTGGATTTATTTCAAATCTAACTCAATTAGGACTCAAAACAGTCGATGTTAACTATGATACACTAAGGCATATAAATCCAATCACCCTTGTTAATCAGCACGTCAATTGATATTCTAATTTTCTGGTGAACTTCCTGGCATCCTTTAGCGAACTCCCGACGAGTCTCTTAATCATCTTCTGGTGAACTCCCGATCACTTTCGGCGAGCTCCCGACGAACTCCCGGCAAGCTCCAGATAAATACTCAGCAAGCCCCCAATCATCTTCGACGAGCTTCCGGTGATCTCCTAGCTAGCAAGCCCCAGATCACCTTTAGTGAGCTTCCGACGATCTCTCAATGAGTTCCCACTACATCATCTGAGCTCCAGCTTGATGCCCAAACTTGACTCCAGCCCAACATTAGATTGTATTATTTTTTCACCGTCGTAGTTAATCCTACATCATTTTCTCTAACACATAGGTTAGATAATAAAACCTATCAATTGATTCATTATCAAAATCTGAGATTCAATAGTCTCTCCCTTTTTTATGATGACAACCAATTGATAACAGGAGTTAACCTTAACTCCCCCTATGTATATGTCATATAACAAATATAACATACTTAAATTCAAAAGAACCAATTACTTTTTGAATTCAATTATTTTATCAATATTAAATTTATTTCAATGATAAAATTTTTAAAGCATACAGCTTTCCTCTAAAAAATTTGCATTCATTATACATTCATCTAGATATAACATCAATTTCAAATATCTCAAAGATCTCAAAATATTTCTCCCCCTTATGTCATCAATCATATCAAAGCTTAGTATAAAAAAATCAAATTTTATGTAGGGATATATTTAAAAGCATTTTATTAGGGATTTTAAAAGATTAATTATAAATAAATAGTAAATCATTGCACTTGGAAGATCATCTTATATAAATTTTGATAAGAAGCTCAATTTGCAAAAGCCAAAAAAATCTGAAAGAAAATATGATAGTAAACAAAGCTCAATTTGTAAATCATGCATTTCTCATGCAATTTAAAATAATTAAAATACCAAATTTTCTTCTAATAAAGTTATTTCTTATTCAAAGTTATAAGATTTATTATATCCAATTTTATTCTAATCATATTAATAAATTTATCTCCCATTTTGATCATTATCAAAAAGGAATATGATGACATAACTTTTCTTTTTTACATCCATGTTATAATTACAACCATAAGCACATTCAAGATAAAAGATCAAATCGTAAATACTAAAGATATGATTTCTTTTAATAAATATTTTTTTAAAAATAATAAAAATGAGTCTTATGGGATTAAATAATCTTGATTTATCCAAGATAAATCTTAGGACATCTAAATTATTTAGATAAATCTTCTTAATAAAATAGAAGAATGATCTTGATAAAAAATCTTAAATTATAATTGTTAAAATAATAAATCTTATTTTTGTTAAAAAGAAGAAATAATAGAGATTAAAAAATTAATTTCTATAAACGATAAGACAAGTCAAGAGGTCAATGAAAAGTTCATAAGAAAATATTTAATTTTCATCTTATCATAAATTTAAGAAATATTAATTTGGTGATAAGGTATACTATTCATGAATTATAAGAAAGTCATAGATAATCATATCATAAAGGATATTAATATTAATTCATGAATACCAAACGATATGATTTAATTTTCACAAATCTTCTCTTAGATGACAAAAAGTAATATTATGAGATCAAATAATAAGAGTGATCTTGACTTATATACAAATAATTAAGTTATAAATATTGAGAAGTTAAGATCATGAATAGGGTGAAAACTTTTCTTTAGTAAATTGCAAATGAGACATATGAGAACAAATAAAAGATCAATATCATATTTCATAATAAAAAGTCTCACATTATACTTCCAAAAGATCAAAAAGATAAATCATGATTCATTTGGATAACTTTTTAATAAAACATAAAAATTATATTAAATGATATTGAATTATATAAAGATCTCAAGTTGTAGTTTTAAAAATATCAAGATCATGATTTGGACAATAATAATTTTCAAGTTTAAATTATCAAATCATTTTTATAGTTTAAGATATTCAACAATAATGATATCAATTTATCTCTCATTGAAGGCTTAATAGGATAAAGATATTTTTAAGAAGAATTATCCTCCTTTTTAGTTGTTACATATGATTTGTTTAAAAAATAACTTCCAAATCCATACATAGTCTAAAAATAAAGTTATAAAAAAATCATCAATATCATTACAATAAAAAATTTCAAACAAGTAAAACATCTTCAAACGTTTTAAAACAGAAAACCAAGTATCAAAAGAAATTATCAAGATCATTATAATAAAATATTTTCAAACAAAAGCCTTGATTTAATTTAATTCCAATGATTTAAATGGGTCTAACTCTTTACACTTAGTGCAAAGAGTTGACAATCTCATTTTTAATTTTTTTATTTATTTAAAATCTTAATTCAAGAATAATCTGACATTCAATCATATAATATTCAATCATATTTCAAGTCAATCATTCAACAGTAGCATTTAACTCAACCATTATAATATAATCAAAATCCATTTTTCGAAAAATTTTAACGTAGATAATTTTATATTAATAATAATTAAGATTCTTTAGTTCTAATTTATTTTCGTACTAGTATGCTCTAGCTATACATCATTAAGATTAGTTGTATAACAATGAACCATCAAAAATTCATTGCTAATAATTTTAATTTCAATAATTTTTTTTATTATCGTTGTTTATGCTAGTGAGCTTGAAAAGAATGTTAGATCTCAAATCATGTGCCTTGAGTATCTACTTTCAAGACACCATTTAAATTAGTGCTCCTAGACTTGTTATGAGACAAACCTATAAGAGACAAGGTTTTGGTTTAGGTATCCATTTAACTTTGGGTCCCTCATGAAAAGTTCTACCCATTTTTACTAATGGCTTTTGGTTGCTTATGGTTCTTTTAAGAACTCAAATCAACTTATGTAAACTATATTTTCTAAATGAATACTTATAGGCAAATTACCTTAATCTACCACAAAAATTATATTTGAGTTTGGATGAAGAGTGTAATATAGGTCCTCTAAAGAAGATAGTTGGCTTTTGATGAGTATCACCCACAAAGCCAATATCTTCCTCATAAATATTATTCTTATTGGCAAGGATCATATTTAGAGATTTGTTACTTATCTTAAAATTTTTTAAGGTTTTAATATGGTATTTTCCTCTTTAATTTCATTTAGCATTTTATATTTTAAACAAAAAGTATATGGTGTTGATGTAAAAAGTTTCAAATTTACAAGAAAGTAATGCATAATCTTTTTTAAGTAATTTATAAGTTTTGCTAAACTTTTTATGCTCAATAAATAAATCATGCAAGATATTTAATAACTCATCAAAAGTAAAAGAAGTTTCAGGTGAGTTACTTACCTCATTGTTGATGGCCATAAGTGTGAGATTTTTCACTTCTTCTTGGTTGTGCTCTTTATCTTCGGAGTGCTTCGGCTTCTTGAGTTAATAGTAAGATGTTTTATTTATTTTAAGTTCATTTTTATTCTTGTTCATTAATTTATTTAGTTCTTTTATCATAAGTTCAAATTCATCGTTCTCATCACTCAATGTTTCACTCGAGGAGTCATCTGTTTCCTTCCTGTTTCTTTGGAAGATATTATTCTTATTTATTCTTTTATGTCATTTTAATCATTGATTTATTTAATTAATTATGTTTTCATGTGTAATTTCTAATGTATGACATATATTAAAAGTTGAATCACATGTAGAAATTTGATTAAACTTATTTTTTATCTAAAGCACAAAATACAGCATTTATAGCTTTGATGTTTAAGTAAAACATTTATATTTCATGATCATTCCAATCATTTATCGGATTGGATGACTTCTAAAAATCATTTATTACAATATACCACATATCAAAATCCATCGAAATCAAGAAAATACACATTCTAGTTTCCCAAAATATATAATACATCCCATTGAACATTGAGGATATGTGATAGAGTGTCCCTCGTTTATGTCAAAAGAAATCACTAACTCACTTGGGTGTTAATCCAATCGAGTGTAATCAGATCTGATAACGATTGTTAGGATCATGTTAGCACTAAGAGGGGGGTGGGTGTGAATTAGTGCAAGTGTTATAGTTTAAGAAATATTGCTCGAAGTAAAATCGAAATCAGAAGCATTTCTTGGACTTCATTGAAAGCGAATAAGTGAGCAATTTAAAACAAAGCCGAAAAATGATGCTCATGACTTTCTTCGAACTAATTAAGAACAATTAAATTCAAATACAATAGAAGAGGCAAGAGTAGAGATGCTTACATATTTTATACTGGTTCAGCCAAAACTTAACCTACACCCACTTTTTGGAGCCATCCTTCGACAAGGCCCACTGGAGTCCACTAAAGATCTTCCACCGGTGAAGACTAAATCCCTTACACTTGCTCCTTTCTACAGGTTCAGGAAATGAACCTTTACAAAATATTCTCTCTTCCATTAAACTCACTTTACACTTTGAAGCACTCAAGGAAAGAACTCAATTTTACGTAATTTTTAACTATGATTATGACTACTTTTCTTGCACTTACTAATCACTTTCTTGCTCTTTTTCTTGCTACTCTAAGTAAAAAAACTTGGGATATATATAGATCCCAATTGGCTTCAAATTGGAGCCAAAATTTAAATTTTTCCATAAAATTAGAGCATGGGTGGTACTATCGTCGGCACTAGAGGTACTACCATCGAAAGTACTCTGAAAATAAGGGTGGTGATAGTACTTCCACCACCTGATGGTACCATCAATGCCCACTAGTGGTACTATTGTCGGGAATCCCATAAAAGGCACTTTTAGTACTTTTTGTATACCCAACTTATACCTCATATTGACCCCTTTCTAGGTCAATGAAATGGGCTAAACCTGAGCTCAAATCTAACACAAAATGGACCCGGTTGCCTCACATTGAGTTAATTTGGATTTCTTCCAAATCTAGCTCAATTAAAATTCAAAACAATGGATGCTAACTATGACACACCAATGCCTATAAATACAATCACCCTTGTTGACCGTCACGTCAATTGATCTTCCAAACTCTTGGCGAACTTCCCAGCATCCTCCGGTAAACTCTCAGCGAGTCTCTCGATCATCTTCCAGAGAACTCTCAGTAAGCTCTCGATCACCTTTGGCGAGCTCCCAGCGAACTCATGGCAAGCCCCTATTCACCTTCGGCGAGCTTCTAGCAATCTCTTGGCAAGCCCCCAATCATCTTCGACGAGCTTCTGACAATTTCCCGATGAGTTCTCAATACATCGTCCAAACCCTAGCCCGATGCCCGAACTTGACTCTGACCCAATATTAGATTGTATTGCTTTTTCACTGTCATAATTAATCCCACATCACTTTCTCTAACACATAGATTAAATAATAAAACCTATCAATTGATTTCATCATCAAAATATGAGATTCAACATTTTCTATGTCACTTATCTTAAATATAAATTAGTTCATAAATTTATTAATTGATTTCATCATCAAAATTCAAAATTCATCAATTAATGATGGAATTTTAACTAAACTTCATCAATTTAAAATATTATTATGAACTTGAATTCAAAAAAATAATAACATTTTAATGCTATTCTTTGAATTCAAGTCAAAATAATTTTAATTAAAAATTATAGTGACTTTCAATAGTAATTATTGCAAGAATCATTTATCTAATTTCTGTTAAATGATTACATCATATCCATATTTAGAATATCAAAATAGTTATACATCTCAAACATTATCAGCATAAGTAATTAAATAAAAATTTTTAGATTTTGGATACCATAATCCTAGATTGAGAGTTTCTTTTAAGTATCTAAAAATTGTTTTAACTACTTTATAGTGAAATTATTTAGGATTAGACTAAATCTTGCTTAAAGCCCAATACTAATCAATATATTAGGTCTAGTTATAGTAATATATAATAAGCTACTTATTATACCTCTATAAGTATTTTGATTAAAGCATTCTCCTTCATTGTCTATATCTAATTTAATAAAAAGGCTTATTAGTGTGTTAATGGCCTTTACACTATCTATGCGAAACATTTTTAATGGATTTAAAGTATACTTAGTTTGATTAATAATAATTCTATCATTTAGGTAATTAATTTGTAATCCTAAGATAAATGTTAATTCACCTATTAAACTCATTTTGAATTCTTGGTTGATTCTTTTGATAAATGATTCATATAAAGATTTATTTGTAGAACTAAAAATAATATCATCAATATAAATTTGAATACTAAAAAAATATTTTTAAAATATTTAATAAATGATATGGTGTTGATCTTACTTTTCAAAAAATTATTTTGAATAAGAAATGAGCTAAACCTCTCATACCAATTTTCCCTAGGGGCTTGCTTCAACCCATCTTAGATAATTTATAAACATGATTTGAAAAAAGATCATTTTCAAATCCGGGTGGTTACTAAACATAAACTTCTTTGAAAATACAACCATTAAGAAATATACTTTTGACATCCATTTGAAATAATTTAAAATTTTTAAAACATGCATAAGCAAGAAGTATTCTTATGGCTTCAAGTCTTGTTATAGGAGCGAAAGTTTCTTCATAGTTTATGCCTTCTTCTTGATTGAAACTTTTGGCCACTAATCTAGCCTTGTTATACCTTATTCATCTTGCTTATTTCTAAAGAATAATTTAGTGTTAATCATAAAATGGTCACTAGGTCTGGAACAAGTATCCAAACCTTATTTTTTAAATTAATTTAATTTCTTATATATTGACAAGACCCATGAGTCATCTCTAAGAGCATCGTTAATGCATTTAAGTTTAATTTGAGATAAAAAGATAGCATTTGCACAAATATTTTTAAATAAAGAATAAGTTTGAATACCTTTTGATATATGTTCAATAATTAGCTCCTTAAAATATGTATCTATATACTTCCATTCATTGGGTAAGGTATTTTTAGAGGTAGATGTATCCAAGTTGCTTTGAAGAGGAGAATTTTGATTTAAATTTAAATTAATAAATTTAAAATTATTATCAAAATTATTTTTTTAACATCAAAAAATTTATAAAAAACATGGATGAATTCTTCAATAACTAAAGTTCTTTTATTAAAAACTTAATAAGCTTTAGAAATAAAGGAATATCTAAGAAAATGTCTTCATCCAATTTTACATCAAATTTTCCTAAGGTTTTTATTTAAAATAAAATATTTATAATCAAAAAATTTAAAATACAAGATATTGGGTTTTTTATTGTTCAACAATTCATAAGAATTTTTTAATAGTAGAGGTTTTTTGATAACCCTATTTATGACATAGCACATCGTGTTAACGGCTTCAACCCAAAAGTATTTGGGTAGATTATGTTCATTAAGCATGGTTTTTGTCATCTCTTGTAAACTTCTATTTTTTTCAATAACTCTATTTTATTATAGATTTTTTGGAGTAGAGAAATTATGATCATACCCATTTGAATTATAAAATTCTTGAAAATCATGGTTTTTAAATTTACCACCATGATCACTACAAATGGAAAAAAATATATTCATTTTGAATTTGTTTGTAAAACTTTATAAAATATTTAAAATAATCACTTTTATATGCTAATAATTATGTTCAAATAAATCTACTATAATTATCAACAATCATAAAAACATATTTTCTATACTTGTGATATCAATTGATTCAAATAAATCTATATGAATTAATTGTAATGGTCTAAGGTACTCACTTAATTTTTATACTGAAAACTACTCTATATTTATTTTTCTAGTTGATATGTATCACAAATTTTATCTTTGATAAATTTAATTCTAAGCATTCATTCCTCTTACAAGTTCTTTAATTCTAATTTGTGAGATCAATTTTATACTTGCATGATATAGTATCATGTGCCAAAGCCATGCATCATCATTTAAAATCAAAAGATAAGTTTCATCATAAAAATCATCTAGACCAATAGTATAAATATTATTACTCCTTAAGGTAAATCATAGATTAATCTTATGTGGTATTTCTATAATGTAAGCATTAGATTTAAATTTAATGTTATATCCCTTATTCCACAATTGACTAATGCTTAATAAGTTATGTTTTAAACTATATACTTCAATCAAAAGATTTGATTTATTACCAATATTTCTAATACTGATAATCTTTCCTTTATTGTTGTTTTTGAAGGTGATGTATTCTCCGTCATGTGCTTTGAGCATCTACTATCAAGGTACCATATTTTGCTCCTAATTCTTGTTTAGAGACATATCCATAAGAAAGAGGGGTTTATATACCTTTCTTGACTTTTGGTATCAAATTATTTATTATTTATTTAAAAGAGCATGTATAAGCATAATAACCAAATTTTTCATAAAAAATATATTTAACTTTATGGGAAATATGTAGTGTGGGTCCTTTTACGAATTCGTGTGATGCAGGGCTAGATCCTAATGGATCATGGCAGCAAGGCTACTCTATCACTTACAATGCACCATCACATATTTAAGTCATTTGCAAAGGATTCGACCAATCGTCTGTGCGGAATTTCACTTTTCGATGGTCACCCACGATTGTACCACCACAAGGGCTACACCAATGACATGAGTCTATGGGAGCCGAAGGCCCCTACTATGGGTCGGGAGGTGAACAAAATGCAAGAGCATCAATTGCTAGCTAGGATTTTGACTTAGAGGCATTTAGTCATAATCCGACACACAATAGCTTCATGCCACTGGCTTTTCAACCAAGCGCAATGACCAATTATGTGAATCAATGGTTCCTCTCGTACTAGGTTGAATTACTATCATAGCATGATCATCAGTAGGGTAAAACTAACATATCTCACGACAGTCTAAACCCATCTCATGTTCCCTATTGGTGGGTGAGCAATCCACCACTTGGTGAATTCTGCTTCACAATGATAGGAAGAATTGACATCGAAGGATAAAAAAGTAATGTCGCTATAAACGCTTGGCTACCACAAGCCAGTTATCCCTATGGTAATTTTTCTAACACCTCTAGCTTTAAATTTTAAAGGTCTAAAGGATCGATAGGTCACACTTTTACAGTTTGTATTTGTACTGGAAATCATAATCATATGAGCTTTTACCCTTTTGTTCCATGTGGGATTTCTGTTCTCATTGAGCTCATCTTAAGACACATGCATTATATTTTAACGAATGCATTGCTCTAGCCAAACTCCCCACCTGACAATGTCTTCCGCCCAGATCGGCTCACTAAGCGGGCCTCGGGTCCAAAAGGAGGGGCTGGGCCCCATCTCCAACTCATGGAATAAGTAAAATAACATTAAAAGTAATGGTATTTTACTTCCACCGTTGAATCAACTCCCACTTATCCAATATCTCTCAAGTTATTTCACAAAGTCGGACTAGAGTCAAGCTCAATAGGGTCTTCTTTCCTCGCTGATTCTGTTAGTTACAAGTGCCCTATAAGCCAATCATGTGAGTGATGACACATGTGACATACTGCGTGATCTTTTTGTACATAATTATTATTGGCATATTCTCACATTATACTATCTATTGCATATATATATTATGATGTTCTTAGTTTTGTGCAATGAAAATTCGATCATGATGAGATCACGATAATGAGATCGATCCATCTTTAAATCCTAAATAATCATAGTCATAGGTTACTCAAGAGGGATATCGAAATAACCGGACAAACCGGTGTACTATATGATGGAGGCGGTTGGTCTCATAGCTATTTGTGTGGAGATACTAAGGATATAGTATATGTGCTCATTCGAGAATTAGTTCACTAATCGATTATTTATGAAATATTATATGGTTGATAATACCTAATGTTAGACAACAATTTCATTATTTCAGATGTGCATCCAGTCTTTAGACTTGAGACACCAAAGATGCGTTGTTTGAGTACTCATTTCTTTGACGTCATACTTATAAGTTTGGAAAGTTCCAAATCTGATACATCTGGTTATCGAGATTAGTAGCCAACTTTATGAAGGCAATTGAGTGTTAATAAAGGATCATCTACTCTCAGTATCAAGAAAGGAATATCTCATATATGCTTGCTCAGACAAATCACTGACTAGGGTCATTCGGATTAAGAGAGAAAGAGTTCTCCGAGAAAATCCGATTAGAGCAAGACTTAGACAGATTTCGTATATGGCCTGATAATACAATATCCAATATATAGTCTCTGGGATATTAGTTGAATATGAGACTATAAATACACAGTAACTATGGATAGATATATCTGATGGATTTAAACCTCCTATACCATATGGGGACTATGGCGCAATGGCTCAGTACGATCATAGTCGATGAGTCAAGTGAATTATTATGGGGATAATAATTTATTATATCAAAAGGAGTTCTGATGGGAGCGACTTACGACCAGCTCGGTATCAGGCCTAGAGGGTCACACACATATGGTGGATACTTCAACGAGTAGAGTATTGGATGGAGATACAATTAGTCCCTATTCTTATTAGATGAGACCTTGTACTGATGGGCTCCTTGCATGCGGCCCAATTAGAGGTCAAAGGAGATTATCAGATAGAGATCCAATAATGCAAGGTTAATAGGTAATTGGATGGAGATCCAATACCCACTAAAGCAGGAACCCTAGGGTTTTTGGTGGATTTTTATAAATAGGAGGGGAGACACATGGTTGATAGGCTGCAGCTTTGGCCACCCTCTCCTATTATCCTCCCTCCCTTTGCGCAAGAGTTACGAGATCTGATATGAGGAGTTACACTACAAAGATCCATCATGTGGATATCGCTAGAGAGGAGCACGCTTGACCTTCTTCATCCTCTCCATCTAGATATGGAAAAACAGGGATATGCGATCTCCCTAAGTAATCAATCTCAAGTATCATAATTTTTTTCTTAGTTTTTGTAGCTTTCTCGTGATCCAATCTTTTGTACAATGATTTGATCTACATGAGAAATATATTTGGTTTTGATCTTCTACTATGCATGTGATGCTCTCATTGAGGTTTTCCAATAGTGGTATCAGAGCCAGGTTGTTAATATGAAAGATTGGTTTTAAATTGCATATGATGAGATTAAATCGTGTAGAACTGTTCTACGCATTCTTGCTGCATTTTTGCAGTGAACATAATGAGGATGGGGTCCCTGCGCGTGGTCGCTGCAGGGGCCGTCGCAGAGCGATCGCCAAGAGCAAGACCACAAGGCAGCGCTACTCGCTCGGAGGGGCTACTACCCGAGGAAGCAATGTCCACCCATGGGCGGGGGTAGCAGCCGTCTACATGGTGATGGCGATAGCGCAACGAGGGCAAGGGCTAGGGTTATGACATTCTATTGGAAAAAAGATGATTATGTCCCTCAAAATTTGAGAAATTATACGATTTGGAAAAATGATGATTATGTCCCTCAAAATTTGAGAAATTACACTATCTATCCTTTTATCCCGAATTCTCAAAATACCATCAATAATTCTGAAAATTCCAAGGACTCTCCTTTTGTCCAAAATTTAAAAAATACCCTTGACAAATTTAAAAATTCCAAGCATGTCTTGATTTTCAAAAAACTAATTAATTAAATAATTTAATTAATTATAATATATCTAATAATCCTACATGTGATGTGATATGTACATGTGATGTATGATATGGATACATGATCATGAGTCATGTATTTTGATGTGTGTAATTGTGATTATTATTATTAGGGCCTAC
Source organism: Ensete glaucum (assembly GCA_021527575.1). NCBI lineage: Eukaryota > Viridiplantae > Streptophyta > Magnoliopsida > Zingiberales > Musaceae > Ensete > Ensete glaucum. Next base: position 17,280,906 of record CM038555.1, on the reverse strand, counting down.
GAGCCTCCATTTTTCTCATTTATTATCAGGCCTACGTGCCTAGGATTATTTTGTAATTACATGAAGAGGCGCAGTGGAAGCGTGGAGGTGATAGCGGGACCCACGACGTCATGGCAGGAGATCACAATTTATGGTGATGCGACGAGGATTCAATGGAACTAATGATGACAAGATCAACGATCATAGGGTATGGAGATGCGCTGATGCACACATAGATCTTATTGTGAGTGATTAGGCCTATTGGCTCAGGCTTAATCATATTAGGTGATGGCTTATGATCATCCGGTGTAGCTTACATATGTGATGTATTATACACATACTATATATATATATATATATATATATATATATATATATATATATATATATATATATATATATATATATATATAATATGCATGTGATGTAGATATATATTAAACATATATGTGTGTGACATGATATATTAGGAGACCGATACGAAATAAAAAAATCCTTCAACGATAATATTAAGTCGGTAAGCATGAGATAATAAGATTGACCCAAGTGACCCTTCATCGTTATAGGAAGAAATTGAATCATGATATAGGTTGAGTTGGTCGAGTCCCACGAGGCTCACTTATCTACATGATTGAGATCTTGCCTACGACATAAATATGTCACCAAAGATCTGAGGATATGGTATGCTCAGTCGAGCCCCTCAAGAGCATATTATCAAATCAGACTCATCATATAACGATGATGATGACTTAACTAAACATTATGGTTGGTCGAGTCCCTCGAGACCATGATGGTTCGAAGGCCAAATATGACGAGAATCACAAAGAGTTATGATTAACAAGAGTTGTCTACCTTTTAGGCTTAGTGTAATTAGTCGAGTTCCTCGAGGTTGTACTAAGATGCCGATTGGATCCCGATCCCCACTAGGAGTATGCCTGAGACTTTCGTCTCATATATCAAGGGTGTCGCATGATTCACTAGGAAAATAGTGGGAGTACATTAAGATAGAAGTTCATATTAAATATTTTTTATAAAATCTGCATGTTATTTATTTGTGCTATATCTTAAACATATCAGTAGTAAACCCCCTGCGTGACATAATTGATACCAACCGTCTCACTGGTCCTAACTACACGGATTAGCTCCGCAATTTAAGAATTATTCTCTTGGTGGATAAAATAGTATACGTCCTTGATACAATAATACCCACGCTGGAGGAAGGGGCAAGCGAGAATGAAATCGCTCACTATGTGAAGTATCTTGGAATAGTCCTAGAGGATAACCTGTGTGTTGATCTTATCTTTTAGTTTTTGTCAGATTTCTTTTCTCACTTTATCATGAATTTTAACATAAGCAAGTTTGAGGTGACTCTCCCTGAGCTCATCAATATGTTGAGGGAAGTTAAGAGTGCCATCAATAAAGAGAAGTCAATTCTCTATATTGGTGAGACCAAGAACAAAAAGAAGGCCAGTAAGACCCTTAAGAAGGGCAAGGGCAAAGAAAGACCGAGTAAGACAAAGATTGTCAAGAATGACTCGACAAAGGATAAAGGACAGTACTTCCACTACGGCCAAGTTGGGCATTGGAAGAGAAATTGTAAGGACGACCTTATAGATAAGGCAAAACAGAAGCTTGAAGAAGCTTAAGACATATTTATGATCAGTCTCCACTTGTTAGATTTTCATGATAACATATGGGTATTGGATACCATAGTGCTTATCATATCTACAATTAATTGCAAGTTCTGGCAAGACCTAGGAGATTGGACAAAGGCGAGATGGACCTCAAAATGGGCAATGAAGCAAGAGTTATTATAGTTACTATTGGGGAGGTCACCCTATATCTGCTTGGTGGAGATATTATTGAATTGGATGCATGCTATTTTGTTCTCTCTATTATCAGTAATATTATTTCCATCTCTTGTTTGACAATTAATGGATATAAATTAGTTTTTGAGAATAATAATTATTCAATAATTATAGACGATGAGATCATCACTAGAAGGACCATAATAAATGACTTATATGTGTTAAACACTTCTCTACACATCATAAGGATAAATACGTTTAAGAGAAAAAAAGATAAGGTGAATAATGCATACCTTGACATTATAGGCTAGGTCATATACATGAGAGAGGGATTTAAAAGTTACTGAAAGATGGATACTTAGATCTGTTTGACTATGAGTCATATACAACTTGCGAACCTTGCCTTCATGGGAAAATGACCAACTCTCCTTTAGTGAAACTGGAGAGAGAGCCACCGAGTTATTGGAACTCATACATAGTGATGTATGTGGTCCCATATCGACTTAGGCTATATATGGTTACCCAAACTTTATTATATTCACTGATGATTTCTCTAGGTATAGACACATGTACTTAATGAAGTACAAATCTGAGGCTTTCGAGAAATTCAGGAAATATAAGAATGAGGTAGAGAACTAAATTGGAAAGAGTATTAAGACTCTTTGATAAAATCGAGGAGGAGAGCACTTGAGTATGGAGTTCACCCATTTCCTCAAGGACAATGGGATTATATCCTAGTGGACACCTCCTTATATACCTCAGCTTAATGGTGTATTAGAAAGGAGGAATCACATGCTGTTAGACATGGTGCAGTCCATGATGAGTTTCGTTGACCTGCCCGTTTCATTCTGGGAATACACCCTAGAGACCACAGCTTACCTTCTGAATAGAGTTTCATCAAAGTTGGTAGTGTCTACACCATATGAAATATAACAAAGAAAGAAGCATGATCTTAATATGGTTAAGATTTAGGACTATCCTACTCACGTTAAAAGACATAATCTTGACAAGTTGGAATCAATGACAGAATAGTGTAAGTTCATGGGATATCCCAAGGAAACTTGTGGGTATTATTTCTATCATCCCGAGGACCAAAAGGTCTTTGTTGCTAAGAGAGCTATGTTTCTTGAGAAGGAACACATTCTTAGTAAAAACAATGGGAGTGAGATGAAGTTAAGTGAGGTTGGAGAACTTAGCTCAAGCACCATTCCAGAGTCCAAGTTTATTCAGGTATCTAGCACATAAGTTTCAACTTTGCATAGGTTTAGTAGAGCATCTCACTCTCGTGAAAGATATATGAGACATATCAGTAGAGAAGACTCTCAGGATATTGATCCTCAAACCTACAAGGATGCTATTACTGGTTATAGGTGCCCTGCAAGTCAATCACATGAGTGATAGCACGTGTGACACTCTATGTGATCTTTTTACTTGTGATTAATATTTGTATATTCTCACATTATATTATTTGTTATGTTCTTAGTTCTGTGCAATGAGAATCAGATCGTGATGAAATCATGATAATGAGATCGATTTACTTTTAAACACAGATCCTAAATAATTCGGGTCATAGGTTACTCAAGAGGGACATTGAGATAACCGGATAGATCGGTGTACTATATACCCGTCCATATGATGGAGGCGGCTGGTCTCATAGCCACTTATATGGAGACACTAAGAATATAGTACAGATGCTCATTAGAGAATGAGTTCACTGATTGATCCACTTATGGAATATTATATGGTTAATGATACCTAATGTTAGATAGCGATTCTATAGTCTCAGTTGTGTATTTGGTGCTTAGACTTGAGATACCAAGGATGCCTTGCATGAGTACTCATTTCTTTGACACTAGACTTATAGGTTTGAAAAGTTTCAGATCTAGTACAACTAGTTATCGGGATTAGTAGCCAATCTTATGAAGGTAATTAAGTATCAATAGAGGATTATCCACTCTCGGTATCAGGAGAAGAATATCCCATATGTGCTTACTCAAATAAATCTCTCGCCAGGGTCATTCGGATTGAGAGAGAAGGAGTTCTCCGGTAGAATTCGAATAGAGCAAGATAAACTAATTCCGTATGTGACCTAATAGTACCATGTCCAATATATGGTCTTTGAGATATTATTTGTATGAGGGATTATAGATACATAGTAACTGTGGATAGACAGGTCCGATGGATTTGATCCCCCTGTATTGTTTGGGGACTATGGCGTAGTAGCCTAGTTACGTCCATAGTCGATGAGTCGAGTGAATTATTATGGTACCATGTCCAATATATGATCTTTGGGATATTATTTGTATGAAGGATTATAGATACATAGTAACTGTGGATAGACAGGTCCGATGGATTTGATCCCCTTGTATTGTTTGGGGACTATGGCGTAGTAGCCTAGTTACGTCCATAGTCGATGAGTCGAGTGAATTATTATGGGGATAATAATTCACTATATCAGAAGGAGTTCTGATGGGAGTGACTCACGGCCAGCTCGGTATCGGGCCTAGAGGGTCACACATATATGGTGGATGCTTCAGCGAATAGAGGATTGGATGAAGATCCAATTAGCCCCTATTCTTATTAGATGAGACCCTATGTTAATGTGCTCCTTGATTAAGGTCCAATTATAGGCCTAAGGAGATTATTGGATAAAGATCCAATAATGCAAGATTAGTGGGTTTTTGGATAGAGATCCAATACCCACTAAGGAAGGAGCTGTAGGGTTTTGGTGGCTCTCTATAAATAGGAGGGGAGACTCATGGTTGATGAGTCGTAGCTTTAGCCACCACCTCTTATTCTCCTCCCTCCCTCTGTACAAGAGTTGCGAGATCAGATTGGAGGAGTTTCACTGCTGAGATCCATCGTGTAGATACCGTTAGAGAGGAGGATGCTTGAGCTCCTTCATCTTCTCCATCTAGATATGAAATACAGCGATATATGATCTCCTTAGGTAAAATCAATCTCTCATACATCACGGTTTTATTGGTTTTTGTATTTTTCTTGTGACCCCAATATTTTACATAATGATTTTGATCTGCATGGAAAACTAGTTTTTGTTTTGATTTTCGCTGCACATGTGATGCACTCGTTGACATTTCCCAACAGTGGTATCAGAGCCAAGGTTTTCGTATAAAAAATTAGTTTTAAACTACGTGTGATGAGATTGAATCACATAGAACTATTCTATACGCTTATTGTAGCGATTGACAGTGAAAGTAGGTGCTGCCTGCGGGGGAGGGGCAGCCACATGCATGCTATCTACATGCAGAGGTGGTTGGCCATAGCCAGGCCCCCTGCAAGGGTGGCCAACCATGGCCTGGCTACCTGCAAGGGGCGGTCAGCTGTGGCCAGCCCGCAAGGGCCATCTGACAACGACCATCCCATAAGTGGTTGCTGCCCGCAGCTAGCCTTACCGCTAGCAAGGGCAGCGCCACCGGTCGTAGGGGTGGCCACCCCTAAGCGGCGGCACAAAGGGCAATCGCCGCCTACGCAGCGGTAGTGGCGGTGGCGGCGCAGTGAGGGTGAAGGAGGGCTAGGGCATTTTTTGAAAGAAGATAGCTATGCCCTTCAGAATTTGAGAAATTGTAGCTCTGTCTCCTTTATACATAATTCCTTAAATGCCTTCAATATTTCTAGAAATTTCGAGGACTATCCTCTCATCTAGAATACTGAAAACACCCTTAATAATTCTAAAAATTTCGAGTACTGTCATCTCATCCAGAATTATAAAAATACCCTTGATAGTTCTATAAATTCTGAGCATGTCCTGATTTCTAAAAAAATAATTATTTAAATAGTTTAATTAATTATTATATATCTAGTAATCCTACATATGATGTGATGTACATGTGATGTATGATGTGGATAGATGATCATGAGCCATGTGTTGTGATGTGCGTAGTTATGATTATTATTGTTATTGGGGCCTGTGAGCCTGCGTTTTTCTCGTTTATTGTTGGGCCTGCGTGCCTCTGATTATTTGTAATTACATGAAGAGGCGCAATGGAAGTGTAGAGGTTACAGCGGGACCCATGATGTCATGGTAGGAGATCATAACGCATGATAATGCGACGATCCGATGGAACCGATGATGACGAGATCAACAATCACAGGACATGGAGATGCGCCAATGCATACATAGATGTGAGTGATTAGGCCCATTGGCTCGGGTTTAATCATATTAGATGACAGCTTATGATCATCTGGTGTGACTTGCATATGTGATGTGTTATACACCTACTAGATATATGTATATATATATTTGTATGCGATGTAGATATATATTAAATATATATGTGTGATGCGACATATTAGAAGATCGATATGAAACAAAAACCCCTCCTATAATAATATTAAGTCAGTAAGCATGAGGCAATAAGATTGACCCACGTGGCCTTCCATCGTTATAGGAAGAAATTGAATCACGATATAGGTTGAGTTGGTCGAGTCCCTTGAGGCTCACCTATCTACGTGATCGAGTTCTTGCCTACAACATAGAGATGTCACTGGTGACCTGAGGATATGGTATGCTTGGTTGAGTCCCTCAATGGCATATCATCAAATCAAACTCATCTTGTAACGATGATGATGACTTAACTGAATATCATGGTTGGTCGAGTCCCTCGAGACCATGATGATTCAGAGGCCGAACATGACACGAATCACAAGAAGTTGTGATTGGCAAGAGTTGCCTACCTTTTGGGCTTAGTGTAATTGGTTAAGTCCCTTGAGGTTGCACTAAGATACCAATTGGATCCCGATCTCCACTAGGAGTTTGCTGGAGACTTTCGTCTCACGTGTCGAGGGTGTCGCATGATTCGCTAAAAAAATAGTGGGAGTATATTAAGATAGAAGTCCATATCTTAATTAGTATTTTTTGTAAAATCTGCATGTTATTTATTTTTGCTATATTTTGTTTTATCAAAAACATGTCGCTCAGAAGCCCCCTACATGACATACTTGATGCCAACTGCCTCACTGGTCCAAACTATACAAATTTGCTCCGTAATTTGAGAATTGTTCTCACAGCGGAGAAAATCGCATATGCCCTTGATACAATTCTACCCACGCCGGAAGAAAGGGTAAGCGAGGATGAGATCGCTTGCTATGTGAAGTATATAGATGATTCCATATTGGCAAAATATTACATATTGGCCTCCATGACTCCTGAGTTACAAAGGCAACATGAGATGCAGATTCTATCATTCTTCATCTCCGCCAACTATTTAAGAAACAGGAAAAAACTCAAAGATATGAGATATCTAAGAAACTCTTCCAAGCCAGGATGACAGAAGGGACATCGGTTGAGAACCCATATCCTGAAGATGATAGAGTGGATTGAGAAACTCACAGGTCTAGAAATAGTCCTAGAGGATAACCTGTGCATTGATCTTATACTTTGGTCCTTACCAGATTCCTTTTTTCACTTCATCATGAATTTTAACATGAGCAAGTTTAAGGTGACTCTTCCTAAGCTCCTTAATATGTTGAGGGGAGTTGAGAGTGCTATCAAGAAGAAGTAATTAGTTCTATATATTGGTGAGACTAAGAAGAAGGAAGGCCAGCAAGACCCTTAAGAAGGGCAAGGGCAAAAAAAGACCAGGTAAGGCAAAAGTTGCTAAGAAATACCTAGGAAAGGATAAAGGATAATGCTTCCACTGTAGCCAAGACAAACATTAGAAGAGGAACTGCAAGGACTACCTTGTAGAGAAGGCGAGACATAAGCTTGGAAAAGCTTTAGGTATATTCATGATCAGTCTCCACTTATCAGATTTTCATGATAACACATGAGTATTAAATACCAAGAGTATTTATCATATATGTAATTCATTGCAGATTCTAGCAAGACCTAGGAGATTGGCTAGAGGCAAGATGAAGCTCAAGATGGGCAATGGAGCAAGAGTTGCTGCAGTTGCTGTTGGAGAAGTCACCCTACATCTGCTTGGTGGAGCTATTATTGCATTAGATGTATGCAATTTTGTTATCTCTATTATCAAAAATATTATTTCTATCTCTTGTTTGACAATTAGTGGATATAAATTAGTTTTTGAGAATAATAGTTGTTCAATAATTATGGATGATAAGATCATTACTAGAGGGACCCTTATAAATGACTTATATATGTTAGACACTTCTCTACATATCATGAATATAAATATGTCTAAAAGGAAAAGAGATAAGGTGAATAATGCATACCTATGGCATTATAGGCTAGGTCATATACATGAGGGAAAAATTCAAAAGTTACTGAAAGATGGATACTTAGATCCATTTAACTATGAGTCATATGTAACTTGTGAACCTTACCTTCGTGGAAAAATGACCAACTCTCCTTTTAGTGAAACTGGAGAGAGAGCCACCGAGTTATTAGAACTCATACATAGTGATGTATGTGGTCCCATATCGACTCGGGTTATATGTGGTTACTCATACTTCATTATATTTACTGATGATTTGTCTAGGTATTGACATGTGTACTTAATGAAGTGCAACTCTGAGGCCTTCGAGAAATTCAGGGAATATAATAATGAAGTAGAGAACCAAATTGAAAAGAGTAGTAAGACTCTTCGATCAGATCAAGGAGGAGAGTACTTGAGTATAGAGTTCACACATTTCCTTAGGGATAATGAGATTCTATCCCAGTGGACACCTCCTTATACACCTCAGCTCAATGGTATATCAGAAAAGAGGAATTGTATGCTACTAGACATGGTGCGGTTTATGATGAGTTTCGTTGACCTACCCGTTTTATTCTATGGATACACCCTAGAGACTACAGCTTACCTTCTGAATAGAGTTCTATCAAAGTCGGTAGTGTCTACACCATATGAGATATGAAAAGGAAAGAAACCTGATCTTAAGATTATTAAGATTTGGGGTTGTCCTGGCCACGTTAGAAGATACAACCCCGATAAGTTCGAATCAAGAACAGAATGGTGCACATTTGTGGGATACCTAAAGGAAACTTGTGGGTATTATTTTTATCATCCCGAGGATCGAAAAGTTTTTGTTGCCAAGAGAGCTATGTTCCTTAAGAAGGAAAACATTCTTAGTGGAAACAGTGAGAGTGAGATAGAAATGAGCGAGGTTGGAGAACATAGCTCAAGCACCATTCTAGAGCCCGAGTCTGTTCAGGTACCTAACACACAAATTCCAACTTTACATAGGTCTAATAGAGTATCTCACCCTCCTGAAAGATATGTGGGATATATCAGTGGAGATGACTCTTAGGATATTGATCCTCAGACCTACGAGGAGACTATTATGAGTATAGACTCCGGGAAGTGGCAAGAAGTCATGAATTCTAAGATGGATTCCATGTACTCTAACAAGGTTTGGAACCTTTTGGATGCACCTGAGGGTATTGTACCCATCGGCTGCAAATGGATCTTCAAGAAGAAGATCGGAGTGGATGGAAAAGTAGAGACCTATAAAGCAAGACTGGTAGCTAAAGGATATTGTCAAAGACAAGGAGTTGACTATGACGAAACCTTTTTACCATGCTTAAGTCCATTAAAATTATTTTGGCCATTGTAGTACACTTTGACTATGAGATCTGGCAGATGGATGTCAAAACGACATTCTTCAATAACAGTCTTGAGGAAGAGATGTATATGATACAACCAAAGGGATTCATATCCAAAGAGAGTCCAGATAAAGTGTGCAGGTTGCTTAGATCCATTTATGGACTGAAGCAAGCTTCCTGAAGTTGGAACATAAGATTTGATGAGGTGATCAGTTCTTATGACTTCGTTAAGAACGAAGATGAGTCTTATGTGTATAAGAAGATAAGTGAAAGCGCTATCACCTTCTTAGTGCTATATGTGGATGATATCCTAATTATTGAGAATGATATAGGAATGCTCTCCACAATAAAGGCTTGGCTATCTATAAACTTCTCCATGAAAGACTTAGGGGAAGCATCATATATTTTGGGGATCCGGATCTATAAAGATAGATCTAAAAAGATGCTTGGTTTGTCCCAGTCTAGGTACATAGACTTCATTGTCAAAAGATTTGGCATAGAAAATTCCTAGAGAGGTCTCATACTGATGAGACATAGAATATGACTTTCTAGGAGTATGTCCTCAAAGACTCGTAAAGAAAGGGCATATATGAATAAGATATCTTATGCCTCAGCGATAGGGTCTATCATATATGTGATGCTATATACTAGGCCTGATATAGCATATGCTCTGAGTGTCACGAGCAAGTATCAGGTAGATCTAGGTTTAGAACACTCGAAGGCAGTAAAGTGTATCCTTAAGTACTTGAGAATGACTAAGGATCTTTTACTAGTATATGGAGGAGGTACCCTCCAGGTTGAGGGCTACATAGACTCGAGTTTTCAGTCCAACATTGATGATAGTAAGTCAAATTCAGGATATGTTTTCACCCTAAATGGAGTAGTTAGTAAGCTGAAACAATTCCAAGCAAGATACTATTGCTGACTTGACCATAGAGGCGGAATACATTATTGTAGTAGAAGTAGCAAGACGAAGGGGTGTGGATGAAGAAGTTCATTAAGGATTTAGGAGTCATACCAAGCAGAGTGGAGCTGACTCTCATATATTGTGATAGTGATAGGGCAATAACTCTAACAAAGGAACTTAAGTATCAACAGAATTATTCTAAGGAGGTTTCATCTGATTATAGCGATCATGACCCAAAAAGATATAGCAATGAAAATAGTTCCATCCGAAGATAACATTGCAGATCCACTGACGAAGCCACTAGCTCAGATTATATTTAAGCATCATAAGGGTCTGATGGGGATCAGACACATAGGTGATTGGCTTTTGGTCAAGTGGGAGATTGCTGGTTACAGGTGCCTTGCAAGCCAATCACGTGAGTGATGGCACGTGTGACACGCTATGTGATCTTTTTACTTATAATTAATATTGATATATTCTCATATTATATTATTTATTACATATATATTGTGATGTCCTTGGTTTTGTGCAATGAGAATCAGATCGTGATGAGACTATGATAATAAGATCGATTCACCTTTAAACATAGATCCTAAATAATCCTAGTCATAGGTTACTTAAGAGAGACATTGAGATAACTGGATAGATTGGTGTACTATATATTCGTCTATATGATGGAGGCGGCTGGTCTCATAACCACTTATGTGAAGACACTAAGGATATGGTACAGGTGCTCATTACAGAATAAGTTCACTGATTGATCTGCTTATGGAATGTTGTATGGTTAATGATACCTAATATCAGATAGTGATTCCATAGTCCCAGTTGTGTATCTGGTCCTTAGACTTGAGACACAAAGGATGTCTTGTATGAGTACTTCTTTCTTTGATGCTAGACTTACAAGTTTGAAAAGTTCCAGATCTGGTACCATTGATTATCGGGATTGGTAGTCAACCTTATGAAGACAATTAAGTGTCAATAGAGGATCATCCACTCTCAGTATCACGAGAGGAATATCTCATATATGCTTGCTCAGACAAATCCCTAGCCAGGGTCATTCGGATTGAGAAAGAAGGAGTTCTCCGGTAGAATCTGAATAAAGTAAGACAAACTGATTCCGTATGTGACCTGACAGTACCATATCCAATATACGGTCTCTAGGATATTATTTGGATGAGAGAATATAGATATATGATAATTGTGTATAGACAGGTCCGATGGATTTGATCCCCCCTATATCATCTGGGGACTATGGCGTAGTGGCCTAGTACGTCCATAGTCGATGAATCGAGTGAATTATTATGGAGATAATAATTTACTATATCAGAAAGAGTTCTGATGGGAGTGACTCATAGCTAGCTCGGTATCGGGCCTAGAGGTTTACACACATATGGTGGATGCTTCAGCGAATAAAGGATTGGATGAAGATCCAATTAGCCCCTATTCTCATTAGATGAGACCCTATGTTAATAGGCTCCTTGATTAAGGCCCAATTATAGACCTAAGGAGAGTATTGGATAGAGATCTAATAATGCAAGGTTAGTGGGTTATTGGATAGAGATCCAATACCCACTAAGGAAGGAGCCCTAGGGTTTTGGTGGCTCTCTATAAATAGGACGGGAGACTCATGGTTGATAGGCCGTAGCTTTAGCTACCACCTCCTATTCTCCTCCCTCCCTCTATATAAGAGTTGTGAGATTAGATTGGAGGAGTTTCATTGCAAAGATCCATCGTGTGGATACCGCTAGAGAGGAGGATGCTTGACCTCCTTCATCTTCTCTATCCGGATCTGGAATACACTGATATATGATCTCCCTAGGTAAAATCAATCTCTCATAATATCTCGATTTTATCAAATTTTATATTTTTCTTCTGACCCTAATATTTTACATGATAATTTTGATCTGCGTAGGAAACCAGTTTTTATTTTAATTTTCGCTGCGTATGTGATACACCCATTGAGGTTTCCCAACAGCTATCATGAGTATATACTCTGGGAAGTGGCAATAAGTCATGAATTTTGAGATGAATTTCATGTCCTCTAACAAGGTTTGGAACCTTATGGATGTATCTTAAGGTATCATATCCATCGGTTGCAAATGGATCTTCAAGAAGAAGATTTGAGTGGATGAAAAGGTGGAAACCTATAAGGCAAGGCTAGTAGCTAAAGGATATTATTAAAGACAAGAAGTTAACTATGATAAAACCTTTTCACCTGTAGCCATACTTAAATCCATTAAAATTCTTTTGACTATTGCAGCACACTATGATGATAAGATTTGGCAAATAGATGTAAAAATGATATTCCTCAATGGCAACCTCGAGGAGGAGGTATATATGATATAGCTAGAGGGATTTGTATCCAGAGAGAGTCCATATAAAATGTGCAGGTTGCTTAAATCCATTTATGGATTAAAACAAGCTTCCTGAAGTTGAAACATAAGATTTGATAAGGCAATTAGATCTTATAACTTTGTTAAGTACGAAGATTAGTCTTATGTATACATGAAGGTAAGTGGGAGTGCTATCACCTTCTTGGTATTATATGTGGATGATATTCTAGTCATTATGAATGGCGTAAGAATGCTTTCTACAGTAAAAGCATGACTATTTAGAAACTTCACCATAAAAGACTTAGGGGAGGCATCTTATATTTTGGTGATCCGGATCTATAGAGATAGATCTAAGAGGATTCTTGGCTTATCTTAGTCTAGGTATATAAACTTCATTGTCAAAAGGTTCGACACTGAGAATTCCAAGAGAAGTCTCATACCCGATGAGATATGAAATATCATTTTCTAGGAGTATATTCCCAAAGACTCCTGAAGAAAAGGTAGATATGGATAATATATCCTATACCTTCATGATAGAGTGTATCATTTATGTTATGCTATGTTTCAGGCCTGATATAGCATATGCTCTAAGTATCACGGGTAGATATCAGGTAGATCCAGGTTTAGAACATTGAAAGGCAGTAAAGTGTATCCTTAAGTACTTGAGAAGGACTAAGGATCTTTTACGGATATATAGAGGAGGTAATCTCTAGGTTGAGGGCTACACAGACTTAAGTTTTCAGTCCAACATTAATGATAGCAAGTCTAACTCAGGGTATATTTTCACCCTGAATATAAGAGCAGTAAGTTGGAAGAGTTCTAAGCAAGATAGTACTGTTGACTTGATCATAAAGACGGAATACATTGCTGCAGCAAAAGTAATAAAAGAAAGAGTGTGAATGAAGAAGTTCATCAGGGATTTGAGAGTCATACCAAGCAGTGTAGTACTGATTCCCATATACTATGACAACAACAGGGTGATAGCTCTAGCAAGGGAACCCAGGTCTTATCAAAATTATTCTGAGGAGGTTCCATCTAATTAGAAAGATCATAGCCCGTAAAGATATAACAATGGAAATAGTTCTATCTGAAGATAACATAACAAGTCTACTAACGAAGCCGTTGGCTCAGATTGTATTTGAGCGTCCTAAGGGTCTGATGGGGATCAGACACATAGGTGATTAGCTTTAGGTTAAGTGGGAGATTGCTGGTTATAGGTATCCTATAGGCCAATCATATGAGTGATGACACGTGTGACACGCCGCGCGATCTTTTTGTATATGATTATTATTGGTATATTCTCATATTATATTATCTGTTGCATATATATATTGTAATGTCCTTAGTTCTATGTAATGAGAATCATATTGTGATGAGAACATGATAATGACATCAATTCATCTTTAAACACAGATCTCAAATAATCCCAACCATAGGTTACTTGAGAGCAACATCGAGATAACCAAATAGACCGGTATACTATAGACCCATCCATATAATGGAGGCAACTGGTCTCACAACCACTTGTGTAGAGACACTAAGGATATAGTACAGGTGCTCATTGGAGAATGAGTTCACTGATTAATCTACTTATGGAAGGCTGTATGGTTAATGATATATAATGTCAGATAGCGATTTCATAATTCCAGTTGTACATCTGGTCCTTAGACTTGAGACTCTAAATATGCCTTATTTGAGTATTTCTTTCTTTGATATCGGACTTATAGGTTTGAAAAGTTTCAGATCTAATACAACTGGTTATCGAGATTGGTAGTAAATTTTATGAAGGTATTAATTGTCAATAAAAGATCATTCACTCTTGTTATCACTAGGGGAATATCTCATATGTGCTTACTCAAACAAATCCCTAACCCAGATTATTCAGATTGAGAGAAATGAGTTCTCTAAGAGAATTCGATTAGAGCGAGACTCAAACAGATTTTGTATGTGGCTTGACAGTACTATATCTAATATATGGTCTTTGGGATATTAGTTAAATAAGGGACTATAAACACGTGGTAACTATAGACAAACAGGTCTGATAGATTTGATCCCCCTTACCATCTGGGAACTATGGCACAGTGGCCTAGTATGTCCATAGTCGATGAGTCGAGTGAATTATTATGGGGATAATAATTCACTATATTAGAAGGAGTTCTGATGGGAGCGACTCACGACCAGCTTGATATCATGCCTAGAGGATCACACACGTATGATAGATGCTTCAATGAATGGAGGATTGGATGGAGATCCAATTATCCCCTATTCTCATTAGATGAGACCCTACACTGATGGACTCCTTGCATAAGGCCCAATTAGAGGCCAAAGAAGATTATTGAATAGAGATCCAATAATGTAAGGTTATTGGGTAATTGGATAGAGATCCAATACCCACTAAGGCATAAACTCTAGGGTTTTTAGTAACTCTCGATAAATATGAGGGTAGGCTCATGGTTGATAGGTCGCAACTTTAGCCACTCCCCTCATATTCTCCCTCCCTCTACACAAGAGTTGTGAGATCTAATAGGAGGAGTTTCACTGCAAAGATCCATCATTTGGATACCGCTAGGGATGAGGACACTTGACCTTCTTCATCCTCTCCATCTAGATCTAGAAAAATAGAGATATACATCTCCCTAGGTAGTCAATCTCATTTACTGTAAATTTTTTTTATTTTTATGACTTTCTCGTGATCTAATCTTTTGCATGAAGATTTGATCTACGTGAAAAACCTGTTTTGTTTTGATTTACCACTGTGCATGTGATGCTCATGCTGAAGTTTCCCAACAAATTCTGCCAGGGTTATTCCCTTAGTTTTGGTTTTGCTGGATAGTAGACAGGGACAGTGGGAATCTCATTAATCCATTCATGCACATCACTAATTAGATGATGAGGCATTTGGCTACCTTAAAAGAGTCATAGTTACTCCTATCACTTACCCACACTTGATTGAATTTCTTCACTTTAATATTCAGAGCACTAGGTAGAAATCACATTGTGTGAGTATCCACGGGGATCATCACAGTGTTTTGTTTTAATTAAACAGTTAGATTCCCCTTTTCTGTACCAGTTCTAAGTCAACCGTTCAACGCCCTGGGAAGGCCCCTAAGGGGGCCATTCTCGGTCCGTCCCCTGGCCGGCACGTGGCGACCTGCTCTTGCTGCGAGAGCAACTCGAGCAGTTCATCAATAACTGATGGGTTTGGGGCTGGGACCCCCTTGCCTAGCTCTAAGAGTCAATTCTTTTCATGAGGTTATGGGTCCGTTATGATGACATAAGATAAAGATATTTCGAAATAGTCTTATACCTCATCATTGAAGGCCATCAATATGTAGTATGCCACTTCATCTTTATTGATTTGCTTTTCATATTTTGATGCACTCGATTCATCCCAAGTTGTCGTGAATGCTTTCTTCTTCTTTTGGGTTAGTAACTTCATCTTCAGTTAGGGACACTCATTTTTGAAGTGCCCTAACTTTTTACATTCATAACATATTATTGTATCATTTTTAAGTTCACTTTTATTCTTTTAAGTTTTGTTCCTTTTTATGAACTTTTAAGTATTCTTATAAGAAATGTAAGTCATTATCATCATCACTTGAGCTTTTATTTGAGGAGTATTCTTTGGTTCTAAGTGTAATATCCTTCAGTTTCTTTGGAAGATTTTTCCCTTATCTGTCTTGTGCTTTGCAGGCCATTTCATAGGTCATTAAAGATCCTATGAGTTCTTCAAAATGCAAAGTTATTCAAGTCATTTGCTTCTTGGATAGTCGTTACTCTTGGATCTCAACTTTTTGGAAAAGATCTTAAAATCTTATTTATCAATTAAAAATTAGTATAGTATTTGCTAAGAGCTTTTAAACTATTGATAACTATTGAATCTCGAATTTTGATAATAAAATCAATTGATAGGTTTTATGATCTAACCTATGTGTTAAAGATGAGTGATGCAGAATTGAATTGGGGTTAGAATGATATAGTGAGAACTCACCAAGAGATCGTCGGAAGCTCGCCGAAGGTGATCAGGTACTTGTCCAGAGTTTGTCGGGAGCTCGGCGAAGGTGATTAGGAGCTTGCCAAGAGTGCACCGGGAGTTCATCGGAAGATGATCGAAAGATTTGTCAGGAAGTTCACCGAGAGATTGGAAGATTGATTGACATGTCGGGTAACTAGAATGATTGTAATTATGTCTTAATGTGTCATAGTTAGCATCATAATTGAAGCCTAATTGAGTTAGATTTGGAGAAATCCAAATTAACTCAATGAGAGGCAACAGAGTCCACTTTAGGCTAGGATTTGAGCTCAGGTTGAGCTCATTTCATTAACTTGGAAAGGGGTCAACATGAGGTATACCTCGGCTATAGAACAGTATAAGAAAGTACTATTCTCTGGCTACCCGATGATGGTACTACCGGTAGGTGACGGTAGTACCATCGTCGCCTGTTTTCAGGTAGCTACTGACGGTGGTATTGCTGGTGCCAGTAGTGCCGACGGTATCGTACCCTATTTTTTCATAAAAGTTTAATTTTGGCTAAGTGATAAGAAAGTAGAAGAAAAAGAGGTAAAAAATACTGAGAAAATACTATTAGAATTGTTAAGAACTTCTCTTGTATGCTTCAAGTGTAAAGTGAGGTTAAGGGAAGAGTGAAAAATTGTAAAGGTTCATCTCCTAAATCTATGAAAATGAGAGTATAAAGGTTCTTCTCCTAAGCCTGGGAAAAGGAAAAAGGTGAAAAGAGTTTTGATCTTCACTTGTGGAAGAAGATCATTAGTGGACACTAACGGGCCTCGACAAAGGAGGACTCGGGAAGTGGACGTAGGTCAAGTTAGTGACCGAACCACTATAAACTTGTGACTTACTTTTTATTTTAGCATTCTATAGCTAAATCAAGATTCTTCATTAAGTCTTAAGTTTAATTACTCTATAACTTGATCTTAATAAAAAATATTTTTAGTTTTAATTTTTACCTTAAGCATATTTTTCAAACTGAGCACTTTTTTCACTTGCACTAATTTACCCCCCTTGTTAGTGCCAATTTGATCATAACAATAACATTTGTAAAATGGGTGCCCATGACACTAATGATTTTGCTTGGCTTTATTTTAAACATTTCATAACTATGTATCAAAAGATTAATGTTAGATTATTTTACTCTACTTTTGCCTTTATAAGTGATTTCAAGTGTGCTAAATATCTTGTGTAGTGTCACAAGTAGAAACACAATTAAACTTATTTTTGTCTAAAGCACAAAATAAAGCGTTAATAATTTTAGTATTTAAGAAAAATATTTTTATCTCAAAATCATTCCATTCATTCATCAGTCTAGAAGATTCTTGAAAATTATATTTAATTATGTTTTACAAATCAAAATCCATAAAAATCAAGAAGATCCTCATTCGTGTTTTCCAATAAGTGTAGTCCATCTCATTAAATATAGGAGGATGAATAATAGATTAACCCTCTTAATTGCCAGAAAAAAACTATTAAATCTCACTTGGGTGTTAATGCAACTGAGAGAACTTGGCTCTGATACCAATTATTAAGATTGTAATGACACCGGGGGGGGTGGTGGGGTTAAATTAGTGGTATCGCAATAAAGTTTTGATTTCAAAATGTATTTAACTAAAAGTGTAAGTAAGAGTAATGAGTAAGTAAATTAGTAAGTACAAGGCAAATCAAAAAGAGAAATGCAAGCTGATTTATAGTGGTTCAGTCGTCTCGACCTATATCTACTCCTGATTCCTATTCCCTCGAGGCTATCGGCTTTCATTATCAATCTTCTTTCCAAATGACGATGATCAAATACTTTTATTACAATCCTTCTCCTTTTATCAGGTTCAAGAGAGAACCTTTGTACTAACTCTTTTATAAAAGACCTCAACCTCCTTAGAATAACCTCTAAACTCAAAGAAGAAGAGACTCAAACACTATTTCAAGAGCTTACAATACTTTAATTCTAAAGTTTTCGTTCTTGCATGAAGTAAGAATGAATGTGGTATTTATAAACCCCGAGAGACTTAATATAACTAAAAATTTAAATTTTCGAGTACTAGTGGTACCACCACTAGCACTAAGTGGTGGTACTACTATCAAATAGGGCCCAAGATTCTGGGATCTGATAGTACCATCGTTGGCCTAGGCAGTAGGTAGTGGTATCGCTTAGGCCTAAGTGGTACCACCATTGGTATTATGACAAAAGCATCAAAAGTGTTTTCCAACTTTCTGGATGATACCACTGCCTGGCCCTAGTAGTACCATCGCTTAGGCCCGGTCAAGGTCACCAAATTTGCCTTCCAATAAGCCCAATTCAATCTTGGTTCAAGTTTAATTAGCTTCTAATTAAGTTGGGAAGGTTTTGATTCAATACCAATTCAATTTGACTCTAAACGACTATGATAAAGACTTAACCATTCTAATTATAATTATAAAGCTTGCAGCACATTGTCTAGCATTCCAGTATATCATATGTTCATCTGACACTTCATTCGAACCTCTAGTGCATTGTCATGTCCTTCAACGTATCGCCCAATCTATCGACATATTGACTTTATGTAATATTTGATCTTTTAGCATAATATATAATCCTTTCGATCCAATGCTTGAACTCATGATACAAAGTTTATCTTTCGGTACATTGATCAATCCTCTAGTTTGATGTCCAATCTCTAACATGATGCTTTTTCCGTCCAACGTATGATTTTTTTTATTTTGACAATTTGCCATTTGATGGTTCGAGCCCATAATCAAAATTTTTTTTTACATCACTTATCTTAAAAATAAATTAATCCATAAATTTAATGATTATTTATCAAAAGAAATATTGGTAAATCATGGAACTTTCCATAAAAATGCTTTGACCAGATCCCACCAATTTTAGTTCTAGATTTAATAATGATTTAACAGATACTTTCATATAAGAAGGATTTCTTAGTCCTTGGGTTTCAAGGTTAGGGTAGCCATATTTAGTAATGAAAATTTTACCCCACAAACAATTAGAAGTATTGAGAATTATAAAATATGATAGATATTAACTAAATATTTAATCAACAATATGTCTTTAATTCTTAATCCACCAAGTGACTTGGGGGTTATGACTCTATCCCAACTAATAAGTTTTAACGTTTTTTTTAATCAAAAGAGTTAGCCTATAGAAGCGCTTTGCTAAATTTGTTTATAGCATTAGTAAATTTGTCATTGATCCAATGATTGGTAAGAGAATGGAGTAGACTACAATTGAGGATAGAATTAATAAGAACTACCATCTATGTTGGCGAGATATAGTTATTTTATCAAATTTTAATTCTATTTAGCATATTATGAATACTAACATTTTGAGTAGAAACCAGCCAAGATCCTTATATCATTCCAAAATTTTCACATATCCTATGTTTGTTAGTAGCATGGCATCCTTTTCAAAAAAAGAAGATTACAGATTTCTTTTTTGTAATTGAGAATAAATCTTATGGGTTTTAGATAGGTTTTCAGAAGACCTAGGGATAGCTTTAAATGCAATCAAGATATCATCGATAAGGATCAAATGAGATATCTTAGTGCCTTTAATGTTAAAAGGTCTGATTTTGTTGTTAGCTATTGATATTATGTAATGAAGATTCTATTTATTGGATAATGACAAAAAAGATAAAGTGATATAGGATCCTCTTATCTAATATCTCATGAATTAAGTAAACCAAAAAGAGGTATTCAGTTTATAAAACAGGATAACAGAGGAGAAGAAATATAAGCCATAATCCATGCAATACAAGTAGAAAAAAATATTTTTATAAAAACATTATTAATCACAAATCAAGAGACAAAGACCTTTTGAAAATCAAGTTTAGTAACAATAAGGGATCTTTTTCTTCTTTAGAATTAAACATGGTAGAAGTAAGTTCTCAAGCGATGATAATATTATCATGAATACATCTGTCCAATATAAAGGTCACTTGCCTTTTACTTATAAGGTTGGTGAGGATCCATTTAAGCCTATTAGAGATAACTTTTGTTAGAAGTTTATATATGACATTACATAAGGTAATAGGATGAAATCTTGAATTTTAAGTGGGTTATTCTTCTTAGGAATTAAAATAAGGTTGGTCTTGTCCCAACTCTTTGGCAGGTAATGATAAAATTATTGAATGCATTTAAAATAAAAGAAAAAAGATATTCTAAAAATAAAGATCGAATTTTATTGAAAAGTTATCAAGTTTAGGACTTTTTACTAAAACCCATGGATTTGAGGATATGAAAGATTTTTTTAAGGGAGAAAACATTGGTTAAGTCATGCTAGTAATAAAACATAATGACTTGATCTGTAACAGTACCATTGTCCAGATGAATAACCTAATAGTATTAGTTCTTTTACTCAGTATAGTAATAATGTAATGAACTTGGTGTTTTTATTATTTTCTTCTAGCCATTCAAGTTTGGCCTTAGACCATATTCTGATAGGTATTTGTATATTTAAGAGCTATGGACAAAAATTTATAAAATCCTTGAAGACAAATTATGATTAGAAAGCATGTCATTATTTTCCTTGGATTCAAATTCCTAAATTAAATGAGAAATAAAAGCAAGTTTTCTCTCAAGACACGCAATACGCTCTCTTTTCCATCAAGACGCCTAATATGCTCTTTTTCCATTTAAAAAGTTCATGTCTAAGTTCGGTAAGATTATTATAAAAATGATAAAGGGGATTAAGGTTATTAGTGTTAGACCAATAATAGACCACGGATGTGATGCTTGGGTATTGAAACCAATTTCGAATAATTAATTAATATATAAAAGTGATTTTTATAAAAAAAATAATATATGATTCAAAGTAATACACAGTAAATGAAAAATCGAAGCATCATGAAAATAAGAAAATCATTTATGATTAACAAGAACTCTAACAAATCGAGCCAAAATATGATATTTTTTAAATCGATTATTAATCTATGTATATCAACAATCATAAAGTCCCAGAATGATAAAATCAATAGAAGATAGAAAATATGGAAGTAATAGAATCGAAGAATTAAGAAAAGAAGGCGGTACCACCAAGTTTGTTATCTGCATTCAAAACATAGTTTAAATCTCCGCAAATCATCCAAGATATATGTCATGGAGGTTTAGATCAGAAAGTTGCCACCATATGATTAGCATAAAATACAAGAAAAGCAAAAGACTTACTAGCATATTGTATTATAATGAAAAGCATGCTTTGCTTATTCTTACATATAGTAGCCACTTTGCATATATCAGTCCTCCACAAGACCAAAATGCCACAAGCTCTCCCTCGCGCTGCAACAAAATCCCCCTCCCATAAGGAGCCAAATCTTTTTATTTTGCATCTACTTGAGGATTTCTGCAAAAAAAAAAAAAAAGAGAACAGCTTCATGTTTCACAAAAAAAGAGAAAAAAAGAAGTCATTAGAAAACAATGATTGTTGGTGCATTGTGACAAAATAATTTGTGACGTTATATGGCTTTACTGACTTGTTGGAATGTTAGATGGTTAATTAGTAACATCAGATTATTTTAAATATGTATCATGATAAACAGTCAGACGCTTCAATGTTAGTCAATATTGGACTGAAGAAACGGAAAGTAGTGTTAGACTATTAATGATCAACTCAAAATTCATGATGAATTCATGAACATTGGTCTTACTCGAAAGATTATGATTTATTATTATATCATCATGTCAAGATAATTAGTTTCTTATTTTTACGTTGGTGTACATTCATATCATATAGGCACGTGGAATTTGAAGTATTTGTCATTCTTGTTTAATACTATTTGTGAAGTGTGAGTTGATCCGACATCTGGTTAAACATCGTTGTTGCTCAAAGTTGGTATATTCTTTTTCTCTTACAATTCTTTGTCGAACCATGTAAGTGCTGTGCTTTCCAGCGAGACATAAGAACTTGTCCACCACTTATTTTTAAATTTAATCAAAATTTTATGTTGTAAACTGTGTGTGAGGTTACATTGAGGATGATTTTTTTCGAAAAGATGATTCATGATTTAGACAAGTCCAATTAACTCAATGACACTGACAAACTTTACGACTCTAACAAATCCATTACTTGTTACGAACAAATATTTTTGACTATATAGCCCCTAGACAGTCAATCGAAATCATAATATGTATGTGTAAAATATTTTTGACTACATAGGCCGCTAGATAGTCCATCGAAATCATAATGTGTGTGTGTTACCGATTAACAATTTTTCTGATGATGATGTTTCTTAATATTCCAGGTGCACATATTAAAGGAAATGAAGGGCATAAATGTAGAATAATTAAGGGCTAATTACATATCATTCCCTTCTCAGACCATATTAGCATCATGATCCCTATATTTAGAAAATTTATATTAGGATTACTATAGATTTAAAAATAAAATAAATAATTTTATTTATCCTATTATTAATTGTATGGATTAAAAACACATACATCATGTATTTATTGAATCTCGAATTTTGATAAAAAGATCAATTTATAAATTTATGATCTAATGTGCATATGAGTGATGAAAGACTAGCTTCGATCAAGAAGAGGTAAATTGATTAAAGTAGGAATAACTAATTATTGGGCCAGAGTAGAACATTTCAGAAGATTGGTCAATGTATTGGCAGAAGGCTTCATACCATGAGTTCGGTTATTGGGCCAGAAGAATCAGACATTGTGCCAAGGAGATCGGATGTTGCAGAGGTCAACATGTCAATTGGATAATACGCCGCAAAAGAGGACGATGCGTAGGGTTGGACGAAGCGCCGGATGAATGAATAATATGTTGGATAACATGTAATCCATGTTTTGTAATAATTTGTCTAGATAGAATTAGTTTAGAGTTCTAATTGAGTTGGTTTTGAATATAATTAAACTA
This sequence comes from Ensete glaucum, assembly GCA_021527575.1. Lineage (NCBI taxonomy): Eukaryota > Viridiplantae > Streptophyta > Magnoliopsida > Zingiberales > Musaceae > Ensete > Ensete glaucum. The sequence continues at coordinate 17,257,480 of CM038555.1, read as the reverse complement.
ACTTAATTAGGGCCAATTAGGTCATAATTAAACCTCAATTAAGACTGATTTGAGCCCATTAGGAGGCTCATTTTATTGACTTGAGAGGAGGTACCACTAGATCAAGAGATGGTATTGCCTAGGGTACGAAAAGTAATGAAATGTACTTTTCTAGGGTTCCCGGGTGGTGTGGTACCACCGACTACCGATGGTAGTCTATTTCGAGCGATGGTACTGCCCGAGCCCAAAATCTCGGGCTTTATTCTACGACAGTACCACTCGGTGCTGGCGGTATCAAAGCTAAGTTTTTTTTATTTGGTTTAACACCTAAAAGAGATTAAATGGTTTTTGTCGATAATCAAGAAGATTTTTCTATCACTCGTCCTCCTATGTTCAATGGAATAGACTACATATATTGAAAAACTTGAATGAGAATTTTTACTTTTTATGAATTTTAGTTTATGTAATATAGTTGAAAATAATTTTCAAAAGTATTCTAAATCAATGAACAAATTAAATAATTTGGAGAAGAAGACTTTATCTTTGAATACTAAAGCAACGAACGTTTTGTTTTATGCTTTTGATTAAAATGAATTTAATTGGGTTTCTATATGCGAAACTGTACAATAGATTTGGCACATACTCAAAGTCACACAAAAAGTCATAAATAAAGTTAAAGAGTCAAAAATTAATCTTTTGATACATAGCTATGAGTTGTTTCGTATTAAACCGAGAGACCATTGGAAACATATATACTAGTTTTACGGATGTCAATCGTTTAAAAATAATTGGTAAAAGTTTTCTAATTTTGAACTTGTTAATAAAATACTAAGATCCATTCTAAAAAGTTAGGATCATAAAGTAATGATAATACAAAAAGCAAAGGACCTAAACAATTTATTGCTTGAAGAACTTTTCAAGTCTTTGATGACCTACGAAATGACATGTATGTCATATGATAAACTTGAGAATAACCTTCCAAAAAATAGGAAGGACTTGGCACTTAGAGCAAGAGAAGACCACTCGAGCGAAAGCTCAAGTGATGATGATAACTTTGAACTCTTCATAAGAAATTTTAAAAAATTCATAAACCTTAAATATAAGAATAAAAATGAATTAAATAGAGCACAATAACTTGCTACGAATACAATCGACTGGGGTACTTTAAGAGTGGATGTCCCAAATTGAAGAAAAAGTTATAAAAGAAGAAGAAAGTACTCAAGTGAAGATGAGACTCATAACTGTTAGGACTGAAATCGGCACAGGGGGAGGGTGAATTAGTGTTTTTGAAAAAACAACATTGACTTCAAGATTCATTCAAAAAAACTTGTAATAAAAAAGTGTTTAAACTTAATCGTAGAACTATAATAAGCAAGTAAAGTAATTTGTAAAGTGATTAAATAATAAAGAAAGAAGGCACACTAATTTTATAGTGGTTCGGTCATCTTAACCTACTCTACTCTTGATTCCTCCTTCGTTGAGGTCATTAGCTTCCACTATTAATCTTTTTTTAATGGGTGAAGATCAACCACTTTCTTACAGTTTTGTTCTCCTTTTCACAAGTTTAGGAGACAATCTTTACAATTCTTTCAACCCTCACTTAAATATAAATCACACTTAGAGAAGAGGAAGGGAACTCTCAAAGAATTACAATAACATTTTTTACAAGTTTTTTTTTTTACTTTCTTACTATTCTAAGCAATTATACTTGAGATATTTATAAACCCCAATTAGGATAACAAATTGGGACAAAAAAAATCAAACACCACAAGATTTCGGGGTATGAGTAGTACCACCGCCGACAATGACGGTACCACCACTAAACAAAGCCTTGGTTTTTTAGCATGAGCGATACCACCATCTCGAATAGGCGGTACTATTATTAACTAGTGGTACTATCGTTGGCAGTTAACAGTACCATCACCTAGAATTCCTAAAAAAGTATTTTTTAATACTTTTTATACTTGAGTTATACCATTTCTTGACCTGGCTATACCTCCTTTCAAGTCAATGAAATGAGCCTCCTAATGAGCTAAAATCAACTTTAATTAAGGCTTAATCAAGCTCCAATGGCCCTTTAATTGAGTTGGGATGGCTACACCCAAAACCAACTCAATTACAATCACAACTACTTCAATCTAGATAAAATCAATTACAAATAATAATACTAAATTATATGGCATGTCATTGGTTCATCCGACACTTCGTCCAAACCTTTGATGCATCATCTACTCTTGTGAGGTATTGTCTAACTGACATGTTGACCTCCGCAACACCCGATCTCCTTAGCGCAATGTCCGATTCTCTTGGCCCGATGCCCGAACTCATGGCACAAAATCCTTATGCTGGCACGTTGACCCAACATCCAATCTTCTAACATGTTCAATTCCAGCCCAGTATCTGATTTTACTACTTTAATCGATTTGCCTCTTCTTGATCGAAGCTAGTCCTGCATCACTCAAATGTATATTAGATAATAACTTTATCAATTGATTTCATCATCAAAATACGAGATTCAATAATCTCTCCCTTTTTAATGATGATAATTAATTAATGATGAAGTTTAACTAAACTCTCCCTATCAATATGTCATATTGTTAGAAATTTTGAATTCAAAAAATCATGAGAATTTCATGCATAATCATACCATACATGATTATCATCGTATCTTCTTCCTCTTTGTTATCAATATAAAGGAGAAGTGAAACTAGTAAGTTCTTGAAACATGCAAGCTAGTAAGCAAGCTTCACTTTATTTTGTAAGATATCAAATTGGCAAGTTTTACTTATCTTTGAAGTATGAAAGCTAGTAAGTTTTTGAGAATGTGAAGTTAAGCAAACTTTTTGCTTCTCTAGATGGAAAGATAGCAACTTTTGCCTCAAGCTAGCACTTCTGTTTAAATGTGCAAGCACTTTAGGTTCTCTTGAGATGTGCAATCTATCATTTTTTGCTTTTCTTGAGATGCTAGTAATTTTTACTTCCTTTACGATGTGAAAGCTAGCAAATTTTCTCTCATTTAAATATGCAAGCTAGCAGTTTTACTTTTTTTTTAGATTCACAAGCTAGCAAGACTTTCTCCCTCTTTGTTATTATTAAAAAGAAGGAAAAATACAGTAGTATATTTTTTTTTTTACAATAATGCTCCAATCATAAGGTATATAACCATAAATATAAGAAAGTATCGAAACATGAATAAAATAACATCAATATATATATATATATATATATATATATATATATATATATATATATATATATAAAATGTTCCAAACATCAAAGCACATTATCTCAAAGTTGTGAGTATTAAAAAAATCAAGGAAACATTATGGTTCATTTGGATAAATATTCTCTTTAATAAAATGAGAGTATTATACAAGAACAAATAGTGAGAGATCTTGATTCATAAAAAATTTTCAAGTTATAAATATCGAGAAGTCAAGATCATAATTAGGATAAAAATTTCTATATAGTAAATAACAAAAAAGAGATACAAGATAATAAATAAAAAATCTTGATTTATGTATAAGAAATCTTAAGTCATCAAGATCATAATTTATAGAAAATCTAAAGTTATAATTTTGAGAATCAAAAGATAAATCATGATTCATTTGGATAATTCTCTTTAATAAAACGAAAGAGTCATAGTGAACGATCTTGATTTATATAAAAATTTCAAAGTCATAATTATCAAGATCATAATTCTCCTCTTTAGTAAATTATAGAAGTTAAATTTTTTTTTGATTCTCATAAAAGATAAGTCAAGTTAAGAAATCAAGGAAAATTTCATGATTTGGTTTTTTAAAAAAATCTTATTCAAATTCAAATAATCAAAATAACTTTTATAGTTCAAGAGATTCAAAAATATCATGAATAGATTCATGAATGTCTTATAAAAAACTCGATAAGATAGAGATTGAGAAATTTACAAGAAAAATACTTTCATCTTTTTAGTTGTTTCAATTCATATGATTGATTTCATACAAGTATGCCCAATATTTGTTTTTAATGCCAAAACCATGCATCATGTTTAAAACTGAAAGATAAGCTTTATAATGAAAATCATAATCATTTAAGCATAAAATATCTTTAATCAAAAGATTTATTAAAACAAAATATCAAGTTTTAATCATATATATAATTATTATTTTTTAAACAATTTACATTTCTTACTAACCTTTTTTATCAAACAATTTATGAAAAGCATCAAGAAATTCATAGTAATTAAATGAGATTTGCTTGAGTCACTTATCTTATTGTTGTAAGCCTCATCTTCACTTGTTTGCTCCTTGTGTTCGGATGTATTTGATTCGTCTGAAGTCGCCTTGATCACTTTCTTCTTCTTTTACAACTTATTCTTCAATTGGGGATATTCACCTTTGCAATGCCTGGGCCGATTGCATTTATAGCAAGTTATCATGTTCCTTTTTTGTTCATTTTTATTTTTTACATTCATATTTTATGAATTTTCTAAAATTTCTTATGAGAAGTTTAAAGTCATTCTCATCACTTGAGCTTTCGCTTGAGTGGTCTTCCTTTGTTCTAAGTGCTAAGTCCTTCTTATTCTTTGGAAGGTAGTTCTTATGTCTATCATGTGATATACATGTTATTTCGTAGGTCATCAAAGACCTGATAAGTTCTTCAAGTTTTTTGCTTCTTGAATAGCTGTGACTTTTGGATCTCAACTTTTAGGAAGGGATCTTAGAATTTTGTTAAAGAGTTCAAGGTTAGAAAAACTTTTACCAAGGGCTTTCAAACCATTGACGACATCCGTAAACCAGGTGTATATGTCTCCAATAGTTTCGTTTGGTTCCATTTAAAATAATTCAAAACTATATATCAAAAGATTAATTTTAGAATCTTTAACTCTACTTGTGTCTTCGTGTGTGATTTCAAGAGTGTATTAAATCTCATGTGCAGTTTCGCATATTGAAAGCTGATTAAATTTATTTTTATTAACAACACAAAATAAAGCATTCATCACTTTAGCATTCAAAGAGAGTCTTCTTCTTTAAATTATTTCATTCATTCATTAGTCTGGAAGACCTATGAAAATTATTTTCAATGATATTCCATAAATTGAAATCCATAGAAAGTAAGAAAACTCCCATCAAGTTTTCTAAAATATATAGTCTGTCTCATTGAATATAGGAGAACGAGTGATAGAATAACCCTTTTTATAACTAGAAAAAGCCATTTAGTCTCTTTTGAGTGTTAAACCAACTATGATACCAACTGTTAGGACCAAAATCGACACAGGGGAGGAGGAGTTAAGGACATCACAATATATATATATATATATATATATATATATATATATATTATAACGTGAGAATATATTATAATAATCATAAGCAAAAAGATCATATTGACGTGCCATCACTCACATGATTGGCTTGCGGGGTACCTGTAACCAGCAATCTCCCACTTGACCTAAAGTCATTCACCTATGTGTTTGATCCTCATCAGATCCTTGTGACACTCAAATACAATCTAAGCCAATGACTTTGTCAGTGGATCTGCAATGTTATCTTCGGATGAAACTCTTTTCATTGCTATATCTTTATGGGTCATGATCGCTTTAATCAGTTGGAACCTCCTCAGAATAATTTTGAAGAGACCTGGGTTCCTTGCTAGAGCTATTGCCCTATCATTGTTGTAATATATGGGAACTAGCTCCACACTATTTGGTATGATTCTCAAATCCCTGATGAATTTCTTCATTCATATCCCTTTGATGTTTTTACTGTAACAATATATTCTGCTTTTATGGTTGAGCCAATAGTAATATCTTGCTTAAAACTCTTCCAGCTTACTACTCCTCCATCCAGGGTGAAAACATATCCTGAGTTTGACTTACTATCATCGATGTCAGACTAGAAACTCGAGTCTATGTAGCCCTCAACTAGAGGCTACCTCATTTATATACTAGTAAAAGATCCTTAATCCTTCTCTCAAATACTTAAGGATACACTTTACTGCCTTCCAATATTCTAAACCTGGATCTACTTGATACATGCTCGTGACACTCAGAGCATATGCTATATTAGGCCTGGTATATAGCATAACATACATGATATACCCTATAGCTGAGGCATAGGGAATCCTATCTATGTCTATCCTTTTTTTAGGAGTCCTAGAGGATATACTCTTAGAAAGTGATATTTCATGTCTTATTAGTATGTAACATCTTTTGGAATTCTTCATACCAAACCTTTTGATAATGGAGTCTATATACCTAGACTGAGACAAGCTAAGCATCCTCTTGGATCTATCTATATATATTTGGAACCCCAAATTATAGGACGCTTCCCCTAAGTCTTTCATAGAGAAGTTTCTGGATAGTTAAGCCTTTATTATAGAGAGCATTCCTACATCATTCCCAAGGATTAGAATATCATCCACATATAACACCAAGAAGGTGATAGCACGCCCACTTTCCTTCATGTACACACAAAGCTCATCTTCATTCTTAACGAAGTTATAAGATTTGATCGCCTCATAAAATCTTATGTTCCAACTTCGGAAAGCTTGCTTCAATCCATAAATGGATCTAAGCAACTTGCACACTTTATTAAGACTCTTTATGGATATGAATCTCTTTGGTTGTATCATATATACCTTCTTCTCAAGGTTGCCATTGAGGAATATCGTTTTGACATCCATCATATCTTATATTTATAGTACGTTATAATGGCCAAAAGAATGGCTACAGGTGAAAATGTTTCGTCATAGTCAACTCCTTACCTTTGACGATATCCTTTAACTGCCAGCCTTGTCTTATAGGTCTCTACCTTTTCATCCACTTCAATCTTCTTCTTAAAGATCTATTTATAGTTGATGGGTATGATACCCTCAAGTGCATCTACAAGGTTTCAAAACATGTTAGAGTACATAGAATCCATCTCAGAATTCATGCCTTTTTGCCATTTCCCAGAGTCTATACTCATAATAGCCTCCTAGTAGGTCTAAGTATTAACATCCTGAGAGTCCTCTCCACTAATATGTCTCATATATCTTTCACGAGGGCGAGATACTCTGCTAGACCTATGCAAAGTTGGAACTTATGTGCTAGGTACTTGAACAGACTCGGACACTAGAATAGTGCTTGAGCTAGGTTCTCCAACCTCACTCAACTCAATTTTACTCCCATTGTTTCCACCAAGAATATGTTCCTTCTGAAGGAACACAACTCTCTTGGCAACAAAGGTCTTTTGATCCTCAAGATGATAGAAATAATACTTCAAAATCTCCTTAGGGTATCCCATGAATGTGCACCATTTTGTCATTGATTCCAACTTATCGGGGTTGTGTCTTCTAATATGAGTAAGATAGCCCCCAAATCTTAACCATCTTAAGATCAGACTTCCTTCATTTTTATATATCATATAGTGTAGACACTACTGACTTTAATGGAACTCTGTTCAACAGGTAAGATGTTGTCTCTAGGGTGTATCCCTAAAATGAGATGGGTAGGTTAGCGAAACTCATTATGGATAGTACTATGCCTAACAATATATGATTTCTCCTTTTTGATACACTATTGAGCTAAGGTGTATATAGAGGTGTCCATTAGGATAGAATTCTATGATCCTTGAGGAACTGGGTGAACTCTGTACTCGAGTATTCTTCTTCTTGATTTGATCGAAGAGTCTTAATAATACTCTTTCCAATTTGGTTCTCTACCTCATTTTTATATTCCCTGAATTTCTCAAAGGTCTCGGACTTGTACATCATCAGGTACACAAGTCCATACCTAGAGAAATCATTAATGAATGTAATAAAGTATGAGTAATCGCCTATAGCCTAAGTCGACTGTTGGGAAACCTCAGCGGGTGCATCACATGTGTAGTGGAAATCAAAACAAAAACTGATTTCCCATATATAATAAATCGTCATGCAAAAGATTGTGGCCACGAGGAAAAACTGTAAAAACTAAAAAACCACGATATGTGAGAGATTGATTTTACCTAGGGAGATTGTATATCCTTGTATTCTAGATCTAGATGAAGAGAACAAATGAAGTCAAGTGTCTTCCTCTCTAGCAGTATCTGCATGATGGATCTCTGCAGCAAAACCCCTCAAATATGATCTCACAACTCTTGTGCAGAGAGAGGGAGGAGAATAAGAGAGGGAGGCTAAGGCTACAGCCCATCAACCATGAGTTTCCCCTCCTATTTATAGAGAGCCACAAAAACCCTAGGGCTCCTACCTTAGTGGGTATTGGATCTCCATCCAATTATCCACTAACGTTATATTATTGGATCTCTATCTAATAATCTACCTAGGCCTCTAATTAGGTTTCAATCAAGGAGTCCATCAGCATAGGGTCTCATTTAATGAGAATATGGGCTAATTGGATCTTCATCCAATCCTCTATTTGCTGAAGCATCCACCATATGTGTGTGACCCTCTAGGCCCGACATCGAGTTTGTGGTGAGTCACTCCCATCAGAACTCCTTCTGATATAGTGAATTATTATCCCCATAATAATTCACTTAACTTATTGACTATAGATATACTAGGCCACTACGTCATAATTCTCAGATGGTATAGGGGTATCAAATCCATTAGACTTGTTTGTCCATAATTATCATGTATCTATAATCCCCCATCCAACTAATATCTCAGAGATTATATATTAGAGATGGTACTGTCAGATCATATACGGAATCAGTTTGTCTTGCTTTAATCAGATTATATAAAGAACTCTTTCTCACTCAATTTGAATGATCCTGACCAAGGATTTTTCTAAGTAAATATATACGGGATATTTTTCTTGTGATGCCGAGAGTGGATGATCCTTTATTAACACTCAATTGCCTTCGTAAGGTTGACTACCAATCCCGATAACCAACTGTACCAGATTTAGAACTTTCCAAACCTTTAATTCTGGTGTTAAAGACATGAGTACTCATATAAAGCATCCTTGGTGTCTCAAGTCAAAGGACTAGATACACAACTGGGGTAATAGAATCGCTGTCTGACATTAGGTATATCAACCATATAGCATTCTATAAGCGGTTCAATTAGTGAACTCATTCTCCAATGAGCACTTATACTATATCCTTAGTGTCTCCACACAAGTGGCTATGAGATGAGTCACTTCCATCATATGGATGGGTATATAGTATATCGATCTATCCAGTTATCTCGATGTTCCTTTCGAGTAACTTATGATCAGGATTATTCAGGATATGTGTTTAAAGATGAATCGATCTCATTATTATGATCTCATCGTGATCTGACTCCCATTGCAAAGAACCAAGGACATTACAATATATATATGTAATATATAATATAATATGATAATATGTCAATATTAATCATAAGCAAAAGGATCATACAGTGTGTCACACGTGCCATTACTCATGTGATTGGCTTGCAGGCTACCTATAACTAGCAATTTCCCACTTGACCAAAAGTCAATCACCTATGTGTCTGATCCCCATTAGACCCCTGTGATGCTCAAATATAATCTGAGTCAATAACTTTGTCAATGAATCTACAATGGTATCTTCGGATGGAACTCTTTTCATTACTATATCTTTATGGGTCATAATCACTCTAATCCACTAGAACCTCCTTAAAACAATTCTGATGAGACCTGGGTTCCCTTGCTAGAGCTATCACCCTGTCACTATCATTGTTGTTGTATATGGGAATCGGCTCCACGCTACATGATACGACTCCCAAATCTCTGATGAACTTTTTCATCCACACCCATTCCTTTGCTGCCTCTACTGCAGCAATGTATTCTGCCTCTATGGTTGAGTCAGCAGTAGTATCTTGCTAGGAAATCGTCCAGCTTACTACTCCTTCATTTAGCGTGAAAACATACCCTGAGTTTGACTTGCTATCATCAATGTCGGACTGGAAACTGGAGTCCGTGTAGCCCTCAGCCTAGAGGCTACCTCCTCCATGTACTAGTAAAAGATCTTTAGCACTTCTCAAGTACTTAAGTATACACTTTACTGTCTTCTAGTGTACTAAACCTAGATCTGCTTGAGACTTGCTCGTGGCACTCATAGCATATACTATATCAGGCCTAGTAGATGACATAGCATATATGATAGACCTTGTAGCTGAGGCAGAAGGTATCTTATCCATGTCTGCCCTTTCTTCAGGAGTCTTTGAGGACATACTCCTAGAAAGTGATATTCCATGTCTCATCGGTATGAGACCTCTCTTGGAATTCTCCATGCCAAACCTTTTGATAATAGAGTCTATATAACCTAGATAGAGATAAGCTAATCATCCTTTTGATCTATCTCCATAGATCTGAATTCCCAAAATATAGGATGCTTCTTCTAAATCCTTCATAGAGAAGTTTCTGGATAGCCAAGTCTTTACTATAGAGAGCATTCCTATATCATTCCCAATGATTAGGACATTATCCATATAATGCAAGAAGATTTGGATATTTATAGACTCCAATTGGCTTTAGAAAATGAAGCCAAAAATTTAAATGTATCTAGAAAATCTAGGTACAAGCGGTACAATCATTGGCGCTGGCGGTACTGCCACCGAAAGTTACCTTGAAAATAAGGCGACGGTGGTACAACCACCGACCTAGGTGGTAAGACCACCACCACCCAGTGGTACTACAACAGTCAAGAATCTTGGAAAAGTGTTTCCTCTACTTTTCTATTCCCAACTTATACCTTCAATTGACCCATTTCTGGGTCAACCAAATGAGCTCCACCTAAGCTCAATCTAAACCCAAACGTGGACCCGATTTACCTCACTTGAATTAATTTAGATTCCTTCAAAACATAACTCAATTAGGACTCAACCTAACTCTGACTCATTGATTATAACCATACAAGACCATCAAGTTCAATAATCGACCTAACCCCTAGTAATCTGGCAACCTCTGGTAATCTTATGATGAGTCTTATAGTCTTCTTCCGATGATCTCCCAATATGTTCCCATCGTGCTTCCTGATTCCTTCGACGAACTCCTAGCGAACTCTCAATGAGCTCCCATTGCATGGTTCAAACCTTCGCCTGATGCTCGAACTTGATTCTGGCCCAACATCCAGTTGTAATTCCTTTTCTCTGTCATAGTTAATCCAGCATTACTTTCTCTTACACACATGTTAGATCGACAAATCATCTTATTTTATCATCAAAATCTGAGATTTAATAATTACTTGTTGAATCTTGAATTTTGATAATGAAATCAATCGATGGGTTTATTAGATTAATATATTTTTAAGATAAATGATGTGAGAAATACTTTAGTCATAGATGGACCAAAGAAGGTCCAACTGTTGAGTAGGAGAATCAAACATTGTGTTACAAAATTATCATATTTAAAATTATACATCGAGCCAGAGGATTAGTTAACTTGTTAAAATTTGAAGTTCATGAAGATTTAGGTGTTATACTAGAAGGATCAAATATTGTGCCAAAAATTGGATGTCATGAAAAAATTGGCATGCCAGTGAAATAAGTAATATACCAAAGGGAAGGACAATGTAACTAAGTTTTGGATGAAGTACCAGAAGATTGGATGACATGTTAGAAGAATATACATTCAAAAAATTCATAAATGTCGGATGTATAGTTGATTTGATTTAATCTTAATCGAGGTTATTTTGGATCAATTTAATTTGGTTTAGACTAAAATAAAGCCCACTTATCGAGAAAGATATTGGACTTGAAGTCAGGATAAATTGGGTCCGTTAGAAGGCCAAATCGATGGCCTAAACTAAGCTTAGGTAATGGTGCCACTAGGCCCATGAGGTAGTAATACCTAAGTCAGCTTACAAGCACTATTTGTGCTTTATCAATCTTTTTGATGGTGGTGGCAGTATTGCAAAGGTCCAAGTTTATAATATAGTTATGATGATAGTACCATCTGTACCCTAAAATTTTAAAAATTTAAATTTTTAGCTATATTTTTAAAATCTTTGGGTTTATAAATATCTCACTTAGGTTGAGTTAATGGAGTATTCATTCCTGAGCTAGTAAAGTGTTTAAGCTTTCATTTTAAGCGTAGTTCGAGTCTCCTCCTCTTCCTAATTTTGGTTATAATTCTAAGTTATAGGATATGAGAAATCTTGTGTAATAAGAGAGTGTGAATGCTATCTCCTTAACTTAGAAAAAGAGAAAGTTATAACAAGGGTAGTTGATTTTTGCTCATTGGAAAGAAGATCGATAATTAAAGTAGACGTAGGTTAGAAAGTTCGAACCACTAAAAATTGGTTTGTCATTTACTTATGGCTTAGTTTTATTCTCTTTACTTGTAAATTTAGTTTGATCAATTGAGTTTTTGAAACAATATTGATTTATTGATTAATTTTTAAAATTGATTAAAAATAATATTACACCCCACCCCCCCGTTGTCATTAGGATACTAATAATTGGGATACTAATAATTGGTATTAGAGATAGGTTATCTTGTTTTGATTAACACCTAAGAGAGAATAAATAATATTTTCAAGTAATTAAGAGGGATACTCATTCTCCCTTATTAAATGAGACAAATTACACCTATTCAAAAACATGAATGAAAACTTTATACTTTTTATGAATTTTGATTTGAGTTTGGTTTTCATCTAAACTGATAGATAAATAAAATAATTTTAAAAAGAGAATTTTTTTTGAAATACTAAAACTTTTAATGCTTTATTTTGAGATAAAAATAAGTTCAATTAAGTTTATACTTATGACATTACACATCATATATGACACACACCTGAAGTTACTCACAAAGACACAAATAGAGTAAAAAAAATTTTAAATTAATCTTTTCATTCATAGCTATAAATTATTTAAAATAAAGCAAAGTGAATCTTGATGACATATACACTCATTTTACGGATATTGTCACTAGATTTAAAGTTCTTAGTGAAAATTATACTAATCTTGAATTGGTGAGTAAGATTCAAAGGTCTTTTCCTAAAAAATGAGATTCAAATGTAATGACACTCTAAGAAGTTAAAGACTGAAATTGTTATGATTTTAATGACACTAAGATGAGATAAATTAGCAGAATAGCATTTTAAACCAATTTTAAAACTCGATTGATAAATCAACACAATTTAGAAATTTGATTGATCAAGTTAAAATTGTAAGTAAAGAGAATAAAACTAAGTCACAAGTAAAGGACAAGTAAAGAGAGAAATCAATTTATAATCAATACAATTTTGGCACTTCGTTCAATCCTCTAACACATCGTCTTTTCTATTATATATCGCTAATTACATTCATATGTTGACTTTCCCACGATATTCAATCTTAGAACATAATATATGATAATTTTGAAATAATGTCCAAATCTTTAGCATGAAGTTTGATTTTTGACACATCAACCAATCCTTCGGCTTAACATTCAATTTTTGATGTGATAATTTCTTGTCATAACATTCGACTCTCTTACTAAACAGAATAGTCTGAGGCTATGATCGATGTATTTCCTATATCACTTATCTTAAAAAGAAATTAGTCTAGCAAACTCATCAAAATTTTAGATTTATCAATAATCTTTTCTTTTTTAATTTGACAACTAATTGATGATGAGATTTTAATAAGACTTCTTTATCTATTTATCATTTAAAAAAGTCATGATAAACTTAAACTAAAATAATCATATATCCTTTTAAATGCTTATATTGAATTCAAGTTAAAAAAAATTAATCTTGTCGATATTATGATGCGATCATTCAATAAAAATTAATGTTCAATCAAGTTTCAAACGTGAAGTTATAATCATTTTAATTTTCAAATTTCAACTATTATCAATGTATAATGCCAATCAAAATATAATTGTAAGTTAACCATTTGCATAAATCAAGAATGAGTTGTGTAATAATAAAAATAATCATAAGTAAAATATTATGATTCTCTCTATTCATACATTTGTCATTATACAGAAGTAAAAATAGAAATTACTAGTAGAACACAATCACTAGACTGGATATAATATTTAGTATAAGGCTTTGTATAAGATTTCAATCTAATCCTAAACAATCTTACTATATAAATTATTATATCCAGGCTTTATGTTCTACTAAATATTATGATTCTCTCTATTCATACGTTTGTCATTATAAGTCTTTTAATTAAAAATATTGTCCTTTATTATCTATATCTAATTTAGTATGAATGCTCATTGGTGTATTGATAGTCTTACCACTGTCTTTATAAAATCATTTTGATAAATCAAGAATACTTGGTTTAACTAATAAAAATTTCATCATTTAGTTGCTTAATTTTTAATCCTGAAAAAATATTAATTCACCTATTAAACTCATTTCAAAATTTTTGATTCATACTCGTAGCAAATGATTTACATATAAATTCATTAACAAATCAAAATTAATATCATCAAAATAAATTTGAATAATAAAAATTATTTTTAAAATATTTAATAAATAATATGGTGTCGTATACCCAGCCTTAAGAGCTTGTTTTAACTCATAAAAAGCCTTAGCTAATTTATAAACATGATTTAAAAAATTATTTTCAAATATGGGTGGTTGTTCAACATAAACTTCTCTGGAAATAAAATCATTAAGAAAAGTATTTTTTAACATTCATTTGAAATAATTTATTTTTTTTAAATATGCATAGGCGAAAAGTATCCTTATGATTTTAATTTTAGTCGTAGGAGCAAATGTTTCTTCGAACTCTATATTTTCTTCTTAGTTAAAACCTTTGGTCACTAATATAGTGTTGTTTTAAACCACAATACTTCATTCATCTTGCTTATTCCTAAAGACCCATTGATTCCAATTACAAGATGATCACTAAGATTAGGAACAAGTATCTAAACTTTATTTTTCTTAAATTGATTTAACTTTTCATGCATTGTTGAGACCCATGAATCATCTTTAAGAGCATCATCAATGCATTTATTCTCAGAGATAAAAAAAATAGTGTTTTCATAATTTTATTTTAAAGAAAAATGAGTTTGAACACTTTTTTGGTGTATCTCCAATAGTTAGCTCTTTAGTATGTGTATTTATATACTTCCATTTCTTAAATAAAGTTTTTTTTTAGTAGATGCATTCAAGATGCTCTAGGGAGTAGAATCATCATTCAAATTTAATTTATTAAATTCAAAATAATCATCAAAATTATTATTTTGAACTTCAAGACATTCATCAAAAATAATATTAATAGATTCTTCAATAATTAAAGATCTTCTATTGAAAACTTGATAAGTTTTAAAGATAGAGAAATATCCAAGAAAAATATGATCATTAGATTTTGCATTAAACTTTTGTAAGGTGTTCTTGTTATTTAAAATAAAACAATTACAACCAAAGGCTTTAAAACATAAAATGTTAGCTCTTTTATTATTCCATAATTTATAAGAAGTTTTAGATATATAAGGTCTTATAAGAATCATGTTCATGACATAGCATAGCATGTTGTATTAACAACTTCGGCTTAAATTATTTGGTTAGGCTATATTCATTAAATAATTCTTACTCTTTCTCTTAACAACTCATTTGATTGTAGTTTTCTTTAAGTGAAAAAAATTATTATCACACCTATTTAAATTATAAAATTATTATAAATTATGATTTTTAAATTCACCACCAATGATCATCATGAATAGAAGAAATAATAAAACCATTTTTATTTTGGACTCATTTACATAACTTTATAAAATATTTAAAACAATCATTTTTATATACTAAGAAATATATCTAAGTATATCTACTATAATAATCAACAATTACATAAGCATATTTACTATCTCTTAGATTTGTGATATCAATGTCTAAATAAATCCATATAAATTAGTTCTAATGATTTTTTGGTTTAAAGCTACTCCATGTAAATTAGTTCTAATTGACATACTTCATAAATTTTATCTTTAATAAATTTGAATTTAGGCATTCATTTACAAGTTATTTAGTTTCAATTTATGAAATTAATTTTATACAAGTATGTCCTAGTATATCAAATTCATTATATCTGTCATATATCGTGTTTATTGGGGTATGGTAGGCAGAACCTTACACCTCAATTCACTTTTTATAAGGCAACATGTTTTTGGTGGCTGTTACAGCTTGATGATGATGATGCAAAGGAACTGGTAAAATACCACCTGCTAGAAACGAATCTTCAGTCCCTCTGGTTTGGTTTGTGGTGTAGGGAAGAGGTAAAGGAAGACAACACCGACTCAGGTTACTGCGGGCATCACCATCAAAGCTTTTACTCCTCCGTGGTTTGACGCTGGCATCAAACAACGAGGAAGGGTAAACCATCTGCTCTAAGCTCAGGTTAGAATCCGAGAACAATGCTCGAGTTGACCTTGAAATCATTTGCCGTGCCTAACACCATCATCTTCTTGCTAGGGCTCTTCGACGTGGAAGCAGTTGGTCACCTCCAAACAGAATGATCATAGCGTCAGAACCGCCACCACTACGTAGAAAGAAAGCACGCGAAACAGTGTGACCACGGACTCGTGGTCTTGGAGTCAACGCCTTCCTTTTAAAGGTCTCTCACATGTATACTGGTCGAGACCAGAGGAAGTGACTTCGACTTCGGTGGCTTCACTAACACGAAACTTTGGTAGCTCGTTCGTTGACCTCGGACAACACGACTGCCAAGCGCACGTGCCCATAACCACACGAAACGAATCACGATCGCATCACGACCCGTAACTCGTCCAGGAAAAAGCACGCGATCGAATGCCGTACCATAAGTAGTGACCATATCCTGGTTTCACGATCGAATGCCGTACCGTAAGTAGTGACCATATATACAGGTTTAACCACATTTCGTGGTCGTCTCCGTTCCTCGACTTCCTCCTCACTCCTTCAGTCCATCACATTTCTTTACTCCGTTGCACGGATTGCCAGAAGCCTCGATGCTTCGCCTCCCTTTCTTTTAGTGCCCCTCGAATCCTGATGCTTCCCCGGTCAAACAGATCCTGATCCCAACTCCTCCCGGAAATAGCTGCAGGAGCAGATCGGATCCAGCTTCAGGTGCGTGCCGAGACATGGCCGGCGGGGGTCCGCTGTTCCTCCTCCTGTGGTTGTTCTCCGCCGGTGTGCTGCTCAGCTGCGAAGCCTCGGTCCACGACTACGGAAGCCGACGCTTCGCCGTCAAAGGCAATGCCTTTGTCCTCCACGGCGGCAGCGAGGGGCTCTACACCACGGCTCCCTCACCAAACTCCTCGGCCCCCGCCTCCGGCAACTCCTTCATCCGGTATTCTTCCTTTTCCTCCCACTAGTTATGCCCCATTAATCCACAAGCCGTCTCCTTTCGTTTTCCCCTCGTCCCTTCTTGGCTCCAATTAGATGAGATGGAAGCATTCCGGAGTGGAAATTTGATTTGCTCTGCTGTTCAGATCTTACTGATTCCTTCAAAAATTGCAGCTTTGAGAAGATTACATTCAGAAGACCAAAGGAAGCAGCCGCTAAGCAAAAGAATGCCGGAACAGTGAAAGCAATCATTTTCGAGGTGGAGGATCGCAAGAACATTGGCGGCTCGGCCTACGGAGGCCAACGAGCTATCTGCTGCACCGCCGACCTGGCAAAACTAGGCGCTTGTACCCAAGGCACCATCATCTACCGCCACTCCGACCGCAGCCCCGACTGGCCACAAGTGCTTTCCGCCTCCTTCAAGGGATCGAATCCGGAGGCCACATTACCCTCCAAAACAATCCAGATCACAAGAACAGGGATGTACAATCTCTACTTCATCTTCTGCGACCCGTCACTGGAGGGGCTCGAAATCCAAGGGAAGACCATATGGAAGAACCCCACCGGGTATCTCCCAGGAAGTATGAGACCTCTCATGAAGTTCTACGGCCTCATGTCCTTGGCCTTCTTGATGTTGGGCATCTGCTGGTTCTCTCAGTACGCCAGGTTTTGGACCGAGGTGATGCCGGTCCAGAATTGCATCACGCTCGTCATCGCCCTGGGAATGATCGAAACCACGCTGTGGTACTTCGAGTACGCCGAGCTCAACCACACCGGAATCCGGCCCAAGGAGATCACGTTCTGGGCGGTAACCTTCGGTGCCGTCAAACGAACAGTGTCCCGTGTGCTGGTGCTCATCGTCTCCATGGGGTATGGTGTCGTGAGGCCAACTCTGGGTGGCCTGACCTCCAACGTGACTCTGCTTGGTGGAACGTTCTTTGGTGCATCAGAGATTCTTGAGCTGGTGGAGAATGTTGGCGCAGTCAGTGATGTCTCTAGGAAGCCAAGGCTGTTCTTAGCTCTCCCTGTGGCAGTCTTGGATGCCTTCTTTATCATCTGGATCTTCACCTCTCTCTCCAAGACCTTGAAGAGGCTTCAGGTATCAGCTTTTCTTTCGTATGCTTTCTTGCTGTACCCTCCTCCTGCTTGCAGCAGCTCTTTCACTCAGACTTGGGAGGCTGTCTCTGGCTGATTACAGGCAAGAAGAATGAGTGGGAAGCTGGAGATCTACAGGAAGTTCACATATGCCTTGATTGTGACTATTCTTGTATCAGTTGCTTGTATAGGATTTGAGGTAAAAAGTTAATCCTTTTGTGACTACGGTTCATGGTGACTGAATGTTAACCATTTTATGTGATCATCGTGCAATTGATCCATTTGAATATGTTGCATGCTTATACTGCCTGCAACTTCATTTTTTTAAAAGTACAAAAAGATGTGCAAGGGAGGTATGAATGAGACTACTATGTTGCATGCTTATAACGAGAAATGCCACATCATGCAGAGAGGTTTGGCCCTTAATTTCCCTGTATTTAGTTAGAAGTATCATTTCTGGTCCTCCTTGCTGTTGTAGAGATGGGTGTCACAGTCTCTCTCCAGATTTGTAGAGATAATTAGGGCAACTTGTATCCGGTGCAGTTATATTTCAAGGCAACCGATGCATATGGTGAGAGGTGGCGGAGTGCCTGGATAATCTCTGCTCTGTGGCAGGTCCTCTCCTTCTCCCTTCTCTGTGCCATCTGTGCTCTCTGGGCACCCTCCCAGAGCTCAATGAGGTGAAACCTACATCAGAACTTCCATTTCAGAATCATCAAACGTCATCATAATTATGTTATGCTAGTTTGTATCCAAAATCTTACCTTTGATTGATTGCATTTGCAAACAGATTTGCCTACTTGGATGATGGATCTGAAGACTTTGACCAAGAGGACAGCAGATCCTTGATTAAACCACTACCATATTCTTACAAGGATAGTTGGAGCTTTTCTGTATCATCAGATGCCAAAAGGATGAATAAAGTTGATACAGCAGCACCAAAAGATGAAGAAAACGAAGAGGAAAAAACAGAGTAGTGAAAGCCGAACCATAGAACAAGTTCTTAGGACCAAGTGCAGAGAATAATGCAATGGAAGGGAGTGTATATTAGTGCAGAAGCATCACCGAAACTTAAATGTTGTTCTCTTTCTTGAATCCTTCTCCCCCTGCTGCTACTGTGGAACACCAGAGAACTGATTGATTCTGAGGTTATAAGACTACCATCACAAGGTAATTTTTTTTGTCTGTCCCATAAATAGTTACTTCTATGTGGAGAACACACACGACCCTCTTATTTCCCCCAGTGTTGCTCGCATTGATTCTCATGTTATGAGACTACCGTCCCGTGCCATCGCGCCGCGGCGGTGTCCTCCACGGCTCGCCCTAGACTCCTTCGGTGACCCCTTCCGGAGGGTCTTCCTCCGCAGGACGTGGCGCCGAGAAGCGCGATTGGAGAGAGAGCGGCGAGGGGCCACCGAGCTCGTCATCGCGACCACGAAATGAGATCGCCGAGCGACGCGGTCTATGAAATAACGTACGGGTAGTGATCTTCTGCCAGCGAAACGCTCGCCGTTCATGGAAGACGAAGCCATGGATGAAGGGTGGATAGGGACCGTCTCTCACCGGAAACTTATATGCAAGTCCTCCCACAAAGATTTATGCGAGATTTCTCCTTTACGAACTCTAGAATTATGTAAAATATAATGAATAGGTTAACAAAACCATCCGGTGTTTCGCCCGCGGTGGTTTGTTCACCTCAACAAGCACGTGCTTTATGCGAGATTTCTCCTTTACGAACTCTATAATAAATATAAAGATTTCAGGGAATTATGTAAAATATAATGAATAGGTTAACAAAACCATCCGGTGTTTCGCCCCCGGTGGTTTGTTCACCTCAACAAGCACGTGCTTTATGTCGCCACCCACTCTGCGCTTTCTCTCTCTCTCTCTCTCTTTATATATATATCTATATATATGCGAAGTCTTGTGGGGAGGTAAACCGAAGGCGAGAAGCGGGCAACGGTGACCAAAACACAAATAGAAAAGAGGAAGAATAAGAATTGCTTGGGGTGGCCTTGCCGACATGGCGGCCGAAATGTGAGGAAGGCAAGGGAGGTCCGGGGAGAAGTCCAGCTTCAACCTCGCCTGCGGCTTCCTCAGCCAGTACGTCAAGGAGAGGAGCAGCGGCGGGTGGCACCTCTGGATGCGCCGAAAGGTGAGCGATTTCCTTGAGTCCAGCACATCTCTAGTTATTGGGTCTATGGCCGAGCCCAAATCTGATTTATTATTAAAAAGGAAAAAAAAAAACTAATGTGTGCTCGGCACACTTGATGCAACAAGGCAACGTAAACAGTAACAGTACACTAAAAACAGACAAAAAAAAAAAGTAATCTTTTGTGAAATGATCTAACATTAAAATTTCATTAGTTTTGATCCAAATTTTATATAGAGAATTCTCGTAACAAGTTTTACAATTCTAACGATACTGATATATGGTTTATTATTTCTATAATGATTTTATGATGTATTTACTTAGTGAATTTAGATGTTTTTTTTTTTTTAAGATCCATCTTGATGACATGTCATTGGTGAACCATCATCTATGTTTTTGATGTTATTATGATCTTCTAGTTATTCTGAAGAAGTTTTATTATAAACTTATTATCATTATTGGTGATAGTCAAGGTTTTAGTGGACTATGATCATGTGATTTTTCTCATATTAGATTTTTCACATTAAAAAATTGGTATCTCACTTTGTGATTGATTTATTATTTTGTTGTTTAACTTGTTCTGATTAATATTTTCTTATAAGAAGTTGATAATTTGATGAGAAACTTATTTTTTTACATAAAGAGGAAACAAATTATTCTGCTTCAATAGTTTTTCCCAACAAGTGGTATCAGAGCACAGGTTCTTTGGAGCAATTTTTTCTTGTGTGATTGAAATAGAAGAGTCAGATGGTATGATTAAATTAAACTCATCAAATTATTTCACTTAGAGACGTATGATGAAAGATTTGCTCTATTACAAAGATATGTATAAGCCTATTAAAGTTTAAGTAAAACCTTCTACTATGAATGATGAGGAATGGAAGGTACAACATATAAAAGTTATTACCTATATTAGAAGATGGATGGATATAAATTTATATGAGCATATTTCTAATGAAACTGGAGCTGATGTTGTTTGGCAGAAGTTAGAAAATCTCTTTGCAAAGAAGATAGTGGGAAATAGAATTTCTCTCCTCAGAAGACTTGTCAATTTAAAATATAAAGATGATGGTAATATTATTAAGCACATAAGCCTATTTCAGAGTATAAGCTGGTTACTATGAAAATGAATATAGATGATGAGATGCAAGGATTGTTACTCATCAGCTCTTTTTCAAAAAGTTAAAAAACATATATGGTGACAATTTCTAACTTCACATCAGAGGGGACTCTAATTATAGACATGGTTAAAGATAGTTTCATAAATGAAGATGTCAAAAGGAAAGAACAAAGAGAATCTTCTTATGGTGCACTTGCTATTGAAAAATAAGAAAGACGTCGAAGAAGTCATAGAAGGAATCCACATGGTTATAGAGGAAAATCCAAGTTTAGAAGAGATATTAAGTGTTTCCACTACAATAGATTAGGTCACTTGAAAAAAAAGTATAGGTTCTAGAAGAGAGAAAAAAATGAAAGAAAGAGAAATAAGAAAGAGACTAATACAGTTCCTACTGAATATGATATTGTTATTATTTGTGATGATAGATGTGTTAGGCTTGCAGCTCAGGACAGTAACTGGATAATTGGCTTTGGTGCTTCTTTTCATGATACTTCTCATGGTAATTTTTTTAGATCTTACACTACTAGTGATTTTGCCAATGTCAAAATAAGAAACAGTAGTACTACATCTAAGATTGTGGGTATTGGAGATATTTGCTTGGAGACCAGTATTGAAAGTAAATCAATACTTAAAGATGTAAGATATGTTTCAGATATTTATCTTAACTTGATATCTATAGGAAAACTTGATGATGAGGGAACTAAGTTTTTTGCCATAAAAGACTTAGAATCGGTAAGACAAATACTTGGCATAAAGATTCTTCGTGATAGAATAAATAGAAAGATTTGGTTATCTCAAGAGGCCTATATTGAAAATGTTCTTGAAAGATTCAATATGAATAAAGCCAAAATAGTTTCTTCTGCACTTGTAGGTCATTTCAAGCTTAGTTCGAAATAATATCTTACAAGTAAGAAAGAAAATGAAGAAATATCTGGAGTGCCTTACTCATATGCGGTAGGCAGTTTGATATATGCTATGGTTTGCACTAGGCCAGATATTGCTTATACAGTTAGAGTTATCGACTAATTTCTCTTGAATCCTGGTAAGAACATTAGGTAGCCGTAAAAATAGATATTGAGATATCTGAGAGATATTACTAGGTTATGTTTATGTTTTGGCATTGGTAAACCTGTGCTAAAGGGTTACACAGATGCAGACATGACAAGTGATATTGATTCCAGGAAATCTACTTCGGAGTTGATGACTTTTACAAGGGGAGTAGTCTCTTCGCAATCTAAATTACAGAATTGTGTTACTCCAAAGTAGTTGAAAAAATTTCTACATGAATTGGGTTTGAAACAGAAAGGATATAATATTTATTGTGATAGTCAAAGCGTCATTCACCTCTCCAAGAATTTAACATATCATTTTAAATCTAAGCATATTTATGTAAGGTATCACGATTTATGATATATTTGAGATGAAAGAATTGTATTTAGAAAATATGTATATCAATAAGAATGGATTATATATATTGATAAAATCTTTGTCAAAATAAAAGGTTAAAGCATGTAGACGATAGCCCACTATATTAGCTAAAGGGAAATAATTGTTAAGTACAACCCATAGGTGGGTTTAAACTGTACATTTAGGAATTTAGTTCAAATCTGATTTATTATTAGAAAGAATAAGAAAGAAAACCGAACGTGCCCTGGTGTACTTGAGAAAACAACGCGTGAACACATTAAAGAAATAGAGAGAAAAAGAATAGAGAAAAAGTAATTTTTTTTAGAAGATTGAACGGTAAAATTTTGTTAATTTTAATCCAAATTTTATGTGGAGAATTCTTACAACAAGTTTTACGATCCTAACGGTACTGATCTGTTGTTTTTCTTTCTATTATGATTTTTTGATATACCCATTTAGTGAGTTTAAATTTTTTTTCTTGTGAGATTCATCTATGTTTATGATAATATGTGATTGGTGAATCAATATCTATGTTCTTGATATTATTATGATATTTTGGTTATTTTAAAAAAGTTTTATTGTAAACCTATTATTATTATTGGTGATAATATATGTATACGTTCTTATGATTTTTTTCGTCTTAGTTTTTTCATGTTAAGAAAATGATATCTCTGACTAATTTATTATTTTACTATTTATTTTGTTCTGATTAATATTTGTTTTTAGTAATGGTGAGAAAAAAAATATTCTATGATACACACAGAAAAGAATTATTATGATAGTTTTTCCCAACACTTTTTCAATCATCGGATAAGTGGAGCAGAAATCGCGATCTTTTGTCTTCAATCTGAGCTTTCTCGATCCAAATGAGCTAAATCCTGGTTTGGATATTGGTTACTTTGTAGGGAATCTGGTGGCGTCTCAGCCGCGGACCGCCAAGATCTTCTTACCCGGGGCGAACGTAGGGGTGGGTGAGAGGAAGGGAAAGAGGGTGGGGGAAGAGGAGCCCCGTGAGATCGTCACGGAGCTGTTCTCGCAGCGTGCCAGTTTTCACTCCGCTGCGGCTTCGGCGACGGAAGGAAACGCCTGTTGTGCGTCGGACGTCAGGCCTGCACTCTGAACCCAACCCAACAGAAAACGTGTTTTGTGCGACGAAAGGTGTAAGAAGGAGACGTTTCATAGTTTTTCTGTGTGTTTGCTTCCAAAAACATAAACACCCAAGTGCAAGAAGGGAAGCAAGCATGGTTTTGAAATAAAAAACAATTATGATGATTGCCTTGCCCTCATGGTTTCATTTTTCTGTTCTTGAAATTTTCAGAATCATAAAGACTTTGATTGAGAAAATTCTGCAAACAATTGAAGCATTTTTCAAATGACAGGAATCAAACAGCATCATACCAATCATGTTTCTGCCATAGCATTGAATTGTTTTGAATTTGAGCAGAAATCACAATGTGCATTTGATGCCGAATGCGCACGAGATTCTCTGTTATACAGAAAGAAAAATAGGCATCTATATAAGTGATTGTGTTCTACTAGAAGTTGATGATTTCATAATTTTCTAGGTTATATAAGGCACGTTCACACTGCAATTTATTGAACATTTCAATGTGATTCTTGCATAGAACCGAAAAAGAGCACAATTGACCATCTTTTACTGCGGGAGGGTGTTGGTTCTAGACAACTTACCAGCCGATGAGGCAAAGGACCTGATGTAACTAGCAAGCAGGGGGACAGTGGCCAAAGTTGCAGATCGTTTTACTGGCTTGTCCAATCAAGATTCTAAATTGGTGACTTTGACAACTGTTCTATCTTAAAGTCGCCTCACAAGCTGGGTTCCAATGAGTCTTATTGCTTGCAAATGGTTGTTGCAATGCAGATCTTCCCATAGCAAGAAAATCTTCACTCCATCCGTTCCTCGAGAAGCGAAAGGATCGGTCGGTGGGAAAACATGGATATGTGTGGTTCGAAAATCTCTAAGTGATATATATTGCACTATTGTAGTAATAGTTTTTACTTCATTTCAGGATCAATGCAAAATCACCATATCAGAGTACTGGTTCTCCTGCATCACCTGCTCCTGTGAATTCACAGGAGAGCAAAATCATGGCTTTGGTTGGGTCAGTCGATGTAGAAATCCTGATTTAGCCTAAACTTGAGTGTCGAAAAATACAGTCTGATACGATACTGTGATGAACTGGGAAAGTCCTCCTTGACCTGCTGCCGGGATCTCTTTTGGCAAGAAGAACAGAGTGCTACAGAAGTTCTGTAGGGCATGAGCACAAGAATTTGGTTTACATGTCTCGATCAATCTACAGGAGATTTATCGATGTCATTGTTGTTAAGAAGAGCGTATGGTCTTTGTCAACAAGCTCATGGGTGTCACATGGATGAGAGGCAGCCAGCATGTGTCTGGTATCATTTGATCAACTTGCTTTCTCTGTCACTGTTGTTGGCAATTTGCATCATCCTTGGTAAATAATGTGTATTTGATCAGAGAATTCCCCGTGCATAGTAGATTTGCTTTGAAGAACTCCATTTCTACTTGCTTTGTTAATTGTTATGTCATCATCACCATCATCAGATTTGAAGGTAAGCCCTCATGTGATGGGCGTTTCTCTGAAATGATAGAAGATATCCTTGTGAAATGTTAGATTTCATAGGATCCATCTGTTGCCTATCATACGATGAAGCAGAAACTATGCGGCCACATACTAAGATGAACATTATTTTTTTCTGCAATCAACGGCCATGTCGCTCTTAATATTTCCTTAATAACGACAATGACTGCCCTGAAATCATGAGCCATACACGCCATACGTTAATAGTCGTGACTAAAAGGCATATCCTGATGTTATAACCGTCGGCTTACCTTGGATCCAATAACAAACAAATAAACGAAAAATAAAAAATAGAAAAAAATACACGACACACGGACTAGACTACTAAAATTGCAAACAAATACAATATGTCAAAACATACATATCATATAAGGATGAGAGAAGCTACTGTGGCGTGGCAAGAATTGATTTCGAGATGCAGGAGGTGCTCCCTATATTACAGATATGCTCATCCTAGAAATTAATTCACAGCCACATAGCTAATTGGACCATACATGTATCAAACCTTGCTTGTTGCCGGTGTAAATTTCATTCCTTTCCTCATCATAGAATAAAGCTGTCACATCCTCGAGTGCTTCTCTAACAGTGCTTCCGATAGACGATCGACCTGTCACACATCTTTGGCGAGGACTGATCTGAAGTGCAGGATCACTTGCTGATATCTTAGCTATGCACTTTCCCGTCAGAATGTTGCTCATATTGATGGAGCCAACTGCAGAAACTGCAGAGATGTACAAAATAACAGATTTTGGAATGCTGTAAGTACATTCCAATCTCAACTAAGCAACAAGAAAGAGAAATTCTAATTACCTTCACCTTCATCGCCACATCCTTCTTCGGCTTTGCAGTAGGAAATTATCAGATCTTGGTCACTGGTAATGTAAATGTTATTGGTATTACAATCAGGGTGCCACAGCAAATGGTCCTCGAAGGAGGTGACTAACTCCCCACGGAAGTTCCACACAGCAACTGTCCTGTTTCGAAATGTCAGGAAAAGATGGTTCTCGTATAGAAAGATGAATGCTGATGGTGTCATAAACTCTGTCCTGCTAACCTCTGTCAACTCTGAATCCCTCACCTGCTTTATGGAAAAGGTTGCTGTTATCTGCTGGCTAGGAACCATCATGGAACAAATACTAGCAGAATAAGGAAGCTTACATCAAGAATCTGAAGGTTCTCATTTTCCTGCTTGACTAGGAGCTTTTCATTAAATTGCTCAATAAAGTCAACCTTTTTGTTTCGGTGTAGCAAATGATTAAATGATTTCAACACAGTTCCATCCTCGATTGAGAGAATCTTTAATGGAACATAACTTGGAGTTCTATTGAATATTAACAGCATTATTCCTGGGCTGTCATCATTATTTAAGCATATTAGAAGCTCAATAAATCATTCCCATAAAGACGACAAATACAGTAGCATCTGATATAACTCTTATGGTGCAGATATAATAAGAAACAAATACCTGATTTTAATCTCCTGGACATTCTTATCGGATATTGCATATAAAAAGTTGTAGTTCTTGAGATCAAAAACCTTGTAGATGCTAAAAATAGATATATACTAGTTAATCAACAGAAATTACTCCATGTTACAAAGGAATGTAGAATAAATTTATCAAGAATGGTGCATACCCATCCTGGGCTGAGTACGTTAGAACCTTTCCATTGACATCATCAAATTCCACAAAACCAGGCCACTTAAGAGATTCACTTTCAAAAAGAGGGAACCCAGCATCTAATTGGTTCCTTTTAATGTACCTGCCAGTAATTAATTTAAAACGGAGTCAAATTTAGAATGCTGTATTCACGATATATGATGAAGTTGCTAATAGTACTGAAGAGTAGCTTTCTCACAATAACCAGAAATCTATTTGCAAAGAAACCATCAGAAGGATAAGAACTAGAGGCAAGATTTGAATCAGTTGAATTCCAATCCTTGACAACACATAATTTTCAATTTCCTAAATTTATAATAACATCAGGCTTCAATTACTAAAGATAAATCACGATCTCATTTTTCCCCTACTACAGTTTTACAAACTCAGTAGTTGTTTGCATCAGATAAAACAAATTCATATGAGATGACATCTCAAATCAACAGTTAAGAGTCCTAATCTAATCAAAACTTATACATTGTATAACTGATTCAATAAAGTTCACGACCAGACAGGCTAAAATAAGCTAAATCACTTTAAGCTTTAATTTGGATTAAGATTCTAGTTTGCCTATGAAATATGGATGAGAGCAATTTCATAGTCCGTCTGTTTGTCAAAGCTAATTCAGGTAATAAATTAAGATACGGAACATACTCTTCCTCATAACATAGTAGTCCAGTTTGACAGAAACCAAGCAAAGAAAAATTCATACCAAACCCTTTCCAATGACACACTAGGTGAAATAACAAGATTCTTACTCTATTGGAGTTGTCCTGCACTTCAAGGAACTGAAATGATCGGATGCATAAACTGAGACTGTGATAAGTGAATCATTATTCTTATTATAGAAGAGGCTTCTAATCACTTCGTCAGGACTTATATTCAAAAAGCATATCCGTTTGTTAGTTGCTGTCAAGAAAAAAAGTTTGTGTTAGCTAGCACTAACAATCAAGTAAAACACATAATGACCCCAAAGAGAAAAAACAGATGCTCATCCAAAAAGCTTACTCCGACTAAAAGCTGCACATAGTCCAGATTGTGCAAGAGCAAATATAATATCCTTTGCTGAAACAATCTCAATGATCTTTGATCGCTTCTTTAAAAACTGTAACTTCACAAACCAGTGAACATTGTGATCATAAGTGTCAAACTCTTCCTGCACATAAAATGATTCAAGTTATCAGACAACAATACAGGCCCTGGAGAAAGCATAAACTGCAGCTGCAGCAAGTTGACATCTAGCCAAAATCCTATTTTCAGACCAAATAAGATTAAGATGTTACCTTGTTTAAAATATCCATCACACACAAATTCAACAAGGATGTTTGTAACATGCTTCTGAGATCACCATGTCTTACACATACTCATTTAAAATAATGAAACAATGGTGTAATTATCCAAGTTTGTGTTAGTGAAGCAATAAGTTGGTGAACAAATATATTGTTCAATACAGTATTGTCATGTACAAATCTCATGGAGAAAGTAATAAGTTGGTTGATAAATATATGGTCACCGCAGTATGTTCTTTTTCACAATTCTGGAAACTTCATCTCCGGGATGTCAACTTGAAGCATGCCCTTAGTGAATCTACAGGAATAAGTTTCTGATTTCACTAAGTCAACCACCAATAGTTAACATCTGAACCAGTAAGAAATAACTAAAGCACGCCAATGTTAGTATCATTTAATTGATAAATCACCCTGGTGTCTTTAGAACTTATATGATGTGTGTGTCCCAAGGCTTAAAAGACAAACAGTTAAAATTTTTAGCAAGTAACAGAAAGAAGCGTGAAACAGACCAATAATGAATAGAGAAACACAAATTAGTCCATGGAAAAATATGGCAGAACAAGTTAAGAGGATCAATCTGGATTCTCGAGAAGCGAGGAGGCATGGTGGTGTTCCCCCACCTCCCCCCGAAAAAAACACCACCTGGATCCACAAGTGAATATATAGTAAGATCTACATTGGATCTCACCTGAATCCCCCCATCTATCCTCCTGAGAAAAAATTTGGTTCCAAACTCTGATTCGAACAGGAGTGATCATACATGTTGGGTGTCTTAAGCACCCATTCAACCAACAGCTAAGTGCTCTCCACGTTTCAGGTGAAGATACTCAAGGTATACGTTGGCCACTAACGAGTGGCCTTAAACTTGCATGTCTCTTTAATTATCAGACAATTTAATGACAGTAATAGATTATCAGTTTCTTTGCAGAGAACTAGATACATTATGTGTATGAGTAATAGACATTTAATATGGCAATAATGTAACTATCTAAGTGCTACACATTATTAAAGTATTATGTTACCTCTAAAGGATAGACCAATCTCAGGAACAAATATCACCATTTACAAAGATTGTTCAGGGATAAACTTAAGACAACCTTTGAGACCAGGGAAAAGGTATATGAGTGTTTTGTGTCATCCTTTGCACACAACTATTTACTTTGTTAACCAAATCTCCCACTATAATCATTATTTAGCAACATATTGGTCTTCAGCCGTTCCCCATGAACCATTTGCATCGTTGTGCAAACACTTCAAATCCTCGGAAGGGCCAGTTGGAAATTAGCCTCTCCACCTAAAACCGTTTGGTTGATTGCTACAACCTTGCATGGTGATCACATCCCAGTAACCAGCACCATTCCAACCCACATTTATATAGAATAGAACAACATCGCACTTACTCCAGGCTGCACTTTGGAGGTCGATGAAAATTTTGGGGCATAAAGCAAAAGCACAGTCCTCATAAGAGACCTCTGGTATCAAATCAAAGTCCAACATCCAACCGTTACACGCATTCTTCGATATACGAACGAAAATTCACAATCCCCAGAAAAGTCAAACTTCCAAACCCTAATCGCAGGGTACCACCATAAGGCCAAACGCCTCCGGGAAACCCTAATTGCAGTTGCCCTAATTTCCCCACGAGATAAGTAATGGGATACGGGGCAGCCCAATACGCACCTGTAGCTGGATGTTACGGAACTTCTCGGCAGCGTCGGAGGCGGCACCGCGGGCCATACGGGGGAGGGCACCGATCTCGCGGCGCTGGAGCTTCCGCACGGAGTTGACACAGTCCCGTTGCCTCCCACGCTTCCCGGAGCAGGAATTGCCGCCGTCGCAGCCTCGCTTCTTGGCTGTTACGCGGAAGCGGACCCGGACGGGCGTCTTCTTGTGGTTCTCCATCCCCCCCGCTAGTTGCGTGCCTCCTCCAATAACAATCGGGGGGAGGAGGAGCTAAGTGAGAAGAGAAAGAGAGAGGGATAGAGAGAGAAGGGGGGAGGGAGTTAGGGTTACACGGGGGGCAAAGAGGGGATCGAATGGAACGAAGAATAGGGTTAGGGCTTTGGCGAGAGGAGAGAGAGAGAGAGAGAGAGAGAGAGAAGGTCCCGACTCGCCTCGCGTCCTCTGACTGATATAAAAAGTAGGTTCCGATTCTTTACTTCGTTTTCTAAGAAAATGGGATTTCATGAAACCGGTGCGCGGTTACAAATTTGAACCCTGTTTAGGCCCGATAACCCGAAAACCCAATATAAGACGGGTCGGGTACTGACTCTAAAAGCACAATCCATTAAACTTCGGATCGGGTGTGCATCGCCGACCTTTTTCAATCACTTATTTTCTATTTTGATAATTATCGTGTTCTTATCCAACCCGATTAAGCAAAATTTAGTATAGGATTTGAGACGAGTGAGGCATGAACGAGTTTGCGTACTTTGGTAATTAGCCAGTCGCTATTGTGTTCTAAAAGATTTCTTCTCTATAAGTAAACAGAACGAGTAAGAGAATGAATAAAATGATATTTATGAGTGTTTTTATGTATCTAAAAATGCCTAAATTAATCTAAAATGAGTGGGTATTGAAAGGGAACTCATTAATCGTGTCAGAAAATATGACCTAGATTTAGATGGCGGCAATTAATAATTATTAATGTTTAGTTGCAATTATAATGAATATAAAAATAAATAAAAGGAAATGAAAAATGCGATACTGAAAGCATAAAGAATGTGTTGAAAAGAATCTCTTTTCGATAGCCAATTAGAATATAATAAAAGATATTAAATAAGAAGTACGGAGATTCTGGAAGACTAAAGAATTATTCATTTGAAATTTTGTGAACTTCTAAAAGATAGATACCTGAAAGTGGCGGCAACAACTTTAGATCTTAGTTTTCTTCCCTCGGCACTGTTGAAATCTCTTGAACCTTAGGATGATGATGGTCATCTAATGAGTTATCATTTATCCTTTTGATTCGAACATATGAGCCTAGAAGGAATTATTTATTATAGATTACTTTTTATATAATTTCATCCAAAAATATATGAGGGTTAAAGATAATACTTACCTCTTACGAGACATTTATTGTGAAACTAAATGTTCTTGTATTTTAGGTGTTGTTATTTCTAGGTAAGATATAGGTTTGTTTACGTGGATACAAATATAATGTTTTGCAAGTATGAGGTGGCAGGAGAGCAGACTGGGAAAATGGAAGGGCAACTGCGCCAGGTATGCCACTTTCAAATTCGGTATACACGGTAGATCCTATAGCGACAACTTCGACCAAACGTCGTCCTCACAACCTTCTCTACTTTTGTCGCTTGCTTCTTCTATCTCTCTGCAATGGCAAAATTATTTCCCCACCATTTTGTTTGTGTTTTCTCAACTCATTTTATCTCTTTCTATATAAAATATATATACGATGAATTTTTAAAAAGATTCCTAATTTTTAAAATTTCTCGTGCAGCATCGTTACTTTAAAAGAAAAAAAATTACGCATAGTGCCCCTTGATCACCAACTTTACTCTTCTACCCTTGGATAGCTGAGCTATTATATTTTCTCATTCAAAATATTGATTTTTGGATGGACGGTTCACTAAGAGTTCAATATTGATTTGGTTTGATCTGGTTTACGAGTGGTTTAACTTTGTTAAGGAAATCTGCAAATTAAAAATACAGAGTACAATAGATGGGGATGCTAATCTTAATGAAGTCCATATCTTTTTTTTTTAATTTTCTTTTTCTTTTTCCTTATTGTCCTTGTCTTCCTTTTTCTGTTTTATCCTTTCTCCTTCGTCATTCTCTTTCTTCTTCCTTTTTTTTAATATAAATATATTATTATTTTTATTATTGCTTGACTATTTAATAATTATTTAGATAGGATAAATTGGATTTAAGATTTTCATATAATTTTTTTTTTGTTTGGTGAACTGACTGGTCTTTAAATCCCAAAAGTATGAGATTTTTTTAGAATTTATTCGATCCTTTTATCTTGTTTATGATTTTTTTAGAATTTATTCGATCCTTTTATCTTGTTTATGATAAATGATAGATTTATTAGCATCTGTTGTAACAACTAGTATCAGATTAGTTAGACTATTGAGGAAAATCCTTAATATCTAACCTCTCTATTCCTTTCTTCCCTTGTATAAATAATCATCAGTGAATGAACAAAATCGATCGATGCGTTATTCCACTCAACCCTCTTTCTATCAGAGCCGTTTTCTTAGAGCAACCTCTCATCTCACTATCAAACGATAGCAAATTTTCACCATCTCCGGCTACAGGCAGAAGCTGCAATAGACTCCTATTCATCTGCCATCGTCGTATTTATGCCTTCTCTATTGGCAAGTTTTCTACTACTGCATTTTTTTTTTCTTCTCTCACATCTATGGAAGCTGGAGACGTATTCCTCCGGCAAAGCTTGGTCCACCCCGGCAATCGAATCAGAGAAATTTGATTGGTGACTCGATTGCCAACGGACAGGTCGAAGTGGATTGACGATGGCGGTGAGTGGGCTGAACCGACAAAACGCAATGAAAGCCTCAATCACTTGAGGTCTATGACCGCAACACCTAATTCTCCTCGGCGGTAGCCCCAACGCCTAATCCTCCTCGACAACAGCCGCAGCCACTACAAACCCACCTCGGTAGCCGCTTGAGCATCAAGGTGGGCGATCATCTCTGCCTCACTTGGCCTATTGCACCACATTGCAGATCAGAGGATGATCCTTTGCTCATGCCAGATTTGCTACTCCTCCTCCATGGAGCGATCGCAAACAGAGGTCCACCTCCCGATCTGATCTGCCCTTGCGAATCCCAGAGGGGAAGCCTACTTGTTGTGATCTACCTAGTGCGCTCGACGATCCAATCACTAGCGATGTGGAAGGGTCAGCGACAAGCGGTGCACCCACCATCATTGAACTCTCTGCTTCTGTTCTTGAGCGAACTCTATGTTGTTCTCTTTTGTTCTGAAGCGATTCAAACCAGATCTGGTGCTGCTCTAGCACTAGATCGTCTCACCTACTGCCCTTCGCTGCCACCAGTAGCGATCCATCATTAGGATCAACTGCTGCTCACCTGTTGCTGCCCACCACTGCCAAACCTGCTTTTGCTATCGTGAGCAAGCCACGCAGCCACCGATGCTTCTCCGTTGTTGCAGTGAGACACAAATCTGCGGCATTGAACTCTTCTCCTCCGTTGCTGTAGTGAGACACAAAGCAGTATAAAAAAAACCAATAATATTCCTCTACAATGTCTTCATTAACTACCCCTCCGATTTCTGTCAGTGTTATTACAATAAGCTCCAGCATCTCTATGAGTATGGGACCGATCTCCATCAATGTTGTCGTCCTTATTCCCTTCAAATTATCCAGAGGGAATTGTGTTTTATGGTGCACCCAGTTCACTAATCTTCTCTTTGGATATGATTTGATAGGATATGTTGATGGATCCTTCAGTTGCCCGCCAGCAATGATTGATATCCTAGGCACAACAAGTCAAGCACCGAATCCAGAGCATAAAATGTGGCTACGACAGGATCGTCTTACTCTTCAAGTGTCAGTTGTTGGTTCCATCACACCACTTATATCTTCATGTGCTATTGCTGCCGAAGCTTGGTGCAAACTCCAAACTACCTTGGCAAATCGCTTGTGCACCCGCATGCTCGGTCTTCTCTCCAGACTTATGAACACCAAACAAGAGGGAAGTACTATCACTAATTACCTCCAAACTATTAAGGTAATCATCAATAACTTAGTCTTAATCAGATATTATCTCAGTGATGATGAAGTTATCGTCCACACCCTCAATGGTCTTGGGGCTGAGTACAAAGAATTAGTAGCGACTTTGACTCACCACTATCATTTGAAGAGTCCAGACTTATCTCAAAGGATAAGGTGACTCAACCTATTACTACTCACGTAAGTCGAAATTCAAAAGGAAAAGCAATTATTAACAAGGGTCCCGAGCACCATCTTATTACAATCCAAATGATAGCTATGGTACCCAACCATCTTGGCATCCTGCTCCCATGCCGAGGTAGCATCATGCATCCTGCTCCAAAACCTCGAGGTAGCATCCTGCTCCTATACCTCAAAACTAGATTGTCTGTCAGTTCTATGATACGGTTGGTCACTCCGCCAAAGTATGTCGATCTCGTCCACCACCTCTGCCCTAGGCACATCTCATTGTTGCTCTACCTTCTGAGTAACACTCTTGGGTTTTGGACCCTGGAGCCTCTCATCACGTCACCGCGGATCTCCAGAACTTGTCCTTTTCCAACAATGGTATGGTAGCGACTTCCTATTACTCATACTGGTTCCACAAAGCTTACTTGAATTATCTTTACTTTACACTTGGTGATGTGTTGTGCACACCTCATATCAAATGGAATCTCATTTCTATCTCTCAATTCTATAAATAAAATAATACCTCTATTAAATTTTTTCCTGACCACTTTCTTATCAAGGATCTGAACATGGGAGCATCGTTAGATCAAGGCCAGAGTAAAGATAACATCTACTAGTGGCTATCTACCTCTCCGCCTACTGCCTATTCTTCTGTTGTTGCTTCCACATATGTGTAGCATCATCATCTTGGTCACCCTTCTACCTCTACTCTATGAACATTTCTTTCCCGTTATGCTCTTCCTTCGTTTAAAACTAGTCTTATTATTTCTTATTGTCATCGACTGCCATTTGCTCATTCTTCTATTTCTTGCACACATCTATTTGAAGTTCTATATACTAATGTTTGGGGCCCTGCACCAAGTATTTCTTTTGACAAATGTCGATTTTATGTTATCTTTACTGATTATTTTATCAAATATACTTGGTTTTATCCTCTTCAATATAAGTCTGAGGTCTCTACCATTTTTCTTTCAGAAAAATGGTAGAAAATGTCTTTCAGTCCTTTATCAAAATAATTTATTCTGACTGTGGGGTGAATATCAAATACTAACATCACACTTGTTAGCATGTGATATTCAGCATCTCAAATCTCCTCCGCACACTCCTCAGCTAGTTGGCTCTGCCGAACGCAAACATCGGCATATAGTTGAAACTAGACTCACACTTCTCCGTCATGCTTCCATGCCAGTTACTTTTGGTCTGTAGCCTTTCAGACCACCGTCTATCTGATAATTATATGCCTACTCATGTTCTCAATAACCAATCACCGTTTGAAAAGTTGTTTCATTGATCCCCAAATCTTCAAAAGCTTAGAGTCTTCGATTGTGTTTGCTATCTTTGGCTACGCCCTTATGCATCAAATAAACTAGCACCATGGTTAAAGTCTTATACCTTCATTGGTTACTTTCTTGAACACAATGTTTACCGATGCTATGATCCTTCCACTCACAAGGTCTTTGCATCTCATCATGGTGTCTTTGTGGAGTCTTCCTTTCCCTTTCAACAACACCAATTTACCATTGTATCAACCACTCCAGTGCATATGCATTAGTGGCACATGACTTTCTCCACTGAATCGCCATACGAATCACCCACTCCAACTCCTAAATGGAGTATCCCTCCCTCCTTCCTCTCTCCCTCTTCTGCTACCACTAACATCCGATCGTCGGACACTCAACATCCGACATTTCCCTTGCCTCAGTCTACTACCACTACTATTCCATAGTCTAACTCTCCCTGTTCTACTTCACCCACACTTATTCTACCATCACCTCCTAAACCACTTGGTCATTCAATGGCAACACGCTCTAAAAGTAGCATTTGCAAGCCCCATTAGGTCCTTGATCTCCACACGATTATGACTCCCTTTATTGAGACCTGTGAACCTACCATGATCACTCAAGCCCACAAGTCTCCTTATTCGCATCAAGTTATATCTGATGAATATAACGCCCTACTTTATAATTCTGCCTGGACACTTATTCCATGTCATCCCGCATAAAATGTCCTCGGGTGTAAGTGGATCTTTCGAGTTAAGCGGAACCCTGATGGGTCCATTGCTTGGTACAAGGCCCGTTTGGTGGCCAAAGGCTTCCATCAACATCCTGGGGTTGATTTTACCTAGATATTCAGTCCTGTTGTTAAGTCCATAATAATCTAATTGATTTTGAGTTTAGCAGTTTCAAACGGATGACGACTACGACAACTTGATGTGAACAATGCATTCTTATAAGGAACTTTAACTAACGAGGGCTTTATGGAGCAACCTCCTGGTTTTATTCATCCTCAATATCCGAAACATGTCTGCAAACTCCACAAGGCCATTTATGGTCTTCAACAAGCTCCAAGAGCCTGGTACATGGAACTTAGCTCCTTTTTGATGTCTGTCGGCTTCTCTAACTCTAAGTCTGAC
Source organism: Ensete glaucum (assembly GCA_021527575.1). Classification (NCBI taxonomy): domain Eukaryota; kingdom Viridiplantae; phylum Streptophyta; class Magnoliopsida; order Zingiberales; family Musaceae; genus Ensete; species Ensete glaucum. The sequence continues at coordinate 17,220,674 of CM038555.1, read as the reverse complement.
ACCTCCTTATTTCTTCGTCAACTACCTAGCAGGTAGTAATTCTATAGAGGTCACAACGTTCATCAACCAGTTGGCCACTAGATTTTTCCTCAAAGATCTCGGTCCCTTGACCTATTTTTTGGGTGTAGAAGCAATGTCTATATCTTCGGGACTCTTCCTCTCTCAACGGAAGTACACTCAAGACTTATTCGTTAAGACAAATATAAAGGATGCAAATGCTGTCTCGACTTCTCTCTCCACTGGTGAATCGCTTCGGTTAAATGATGATAGTCTTGCTACATATTCTACACAATATCAGTAAGTGATTTACTCCTTGCAGTATCTAGCCCTCACTCGCCCACATATCTCATTTGCGATTAACAAGCTATCCCAATACATGCATAGACCATTTGCCACACACTGATCCGATGTTAAATGAGTATTACGATATCTTAAAGGTACTCTTGACTATGACATCATTCTCAACAAAAAATGTCCACTTCAACTTCATGGTTATACTGATGCTAATTGGGCTAGGAACCTTGAAGATAGAACATCAACATCTGGGTTTATTATATTCCTCGGAGCCAATCCAATCAGTTAGAGTTCTAAGAAACAAAAGACAGTTGCTCGATCTTCTACTGAAGCTGAGTATCACTCTATTGCAACTGTAACTGCTGAACTTAACTGGATAATGAATTTGCTCAAAGAGTTTGACATCTGCTCCTCTACTACTCCTAGAATATATTGCGATAATGTCGGGGCTACCTACTTATGTACCAATCCGATGTTTCACTCTCGTATTAAACATATAGTAATTGACTTCCACTTTGTGTGAGATCAAGTGATGAATCATCAACTACGTGTCTCTCATATTCATACAGCCGATCAACTGGCGGACTCCCTCATGAAGCCACTCTCCCGCAAGTTGTTCTCACTTCATTAGTCCAAGATCGGCGTCCTTGATAGGAGCGCGATCTTATGGGGGCATGATAAATGATAGAGTTATTAGCATCTATTGTAACAACTAGTGACATATTAGTTAGACTATTGAGGAAAATCCTCAACGTCTAACCTCTTTATCCCTCTCTTCCCTTGTATAAATAGCTATAAATGAATGAACAAAATCGATAGACGCATTATTCCACTCAACCTTTTTTCTCATTTCTATCAGTTTCATTTTGTTCCTTTGTGAAATATTATAACCTATTTTAATATAGTTATTCTTCTAAATCATCTTATTATAGAGGAATCCACTTCATCAAGAAGTATTTTTTTTATTCTTGATAATATTGATTCACATATATTAGGTAAGTTGTAGCATTCGTGCCATACACTTAAATGACTAATCTTATTGGGATGTAGATGATGATAGCGGTAGTATTTTTGAAGACGAATTATTGAAGATAAAATACAAGAAGAGATTAAAGGTGATATTAATTCTAATATTTATAATGAGATGTTGTTGGTCAACGAATTATTTTAAGTGAAGATATATATGATAATATTAAACAAGTGCTTTGCTAAATGAATTAATAGCTTCAGAATTATTAAATTTTATAAAGAGTATGATTGTAATTTGCTAAGATTAAATATGGATCATACGGAATACAGTAGTTCTTTCATTTCAAACCAAATTAAAGATCAACTTATGACAAATATTAATTATATTATAAAAATAATTATTATTGATATTCAAAAAAATAAATTTATTGTATTATATAAGAAAGCTTATCTTTCATCAAAGATTGCACTTAATGTGGTTTATGGTGATTTTGATCCGGATGACTATGAGACTCATATTCAAATGATAATTTTATAAAAAAAATATTTTCAAAGAATATTTTGAGCTTTAAAGCTTACCTGAATGTTTTAAATTATATATGTACCTTTTTTTATATTGACGTTGTACATCTATTGGACAAATATTATGGTGCTTTGATGATAGTTATAGCTATTAATAGTTGTAATAACTTATTTTCAACTAAATTTGCTACGATGATGATTAAATGTAGGGATTGGTAGGAATAGTTTTTGGAATCAATTGAGAATATATATTGTGGGATATGAAAATTTATTATTACTTGTGACTGCAATCCAATTATTCTTTTAGCTACGAAGGATATTTCTTAGGAGCATATCATGATTATTGTATGGTTCATTTATCAAAAAATTTTATGATCAATTTACGAGACAAAGAGACTACAAAGCTATTTTGGATTTTTACTATATATAAGGTTAACAAATGCATGCAAAAATGGAGAGAAATCACAAAGAAAATGTCATATAAATATCCAAAATTGAGAAAGAGAAATGAGCTACTGTATTTTTACTTGGTCATCGTTATACAATCCCTCACAATAAATTCATCAAAAAATATGAATATATTACTTAAGGATCTTTATGGCTTACCTATTACCTTTATGATTGAAATCTAAAGGAGAAAGGTTGCTGACTTACATCCACCGTGAAATAGCTACCAAGTTAAAATCAACTTTGATAAGTATCATCCAAAATCAACTTGCCCAAGCCAAGGATAAGGATCGATATTGCAATGTCTTTCATCATACTTATATTGAATTATAATATAATAGATTTGTCGAAAAGAAGTTGTTCATGTTAACATTTTGATATTTTGAAAATATCATATTCTTCTATGATGATTGTTATTATGTAGATGAATGATAATACATAACCATTTTGTAGAGGTTTCCATGCAGTTGACATCTACAAGAAGATCTACCATGATAAATTATTGGATACGACAAGAATATAATCATATCGTTTATCTCTAAGAAGCATGGTGCTAATAGAAGAAAGAAAACATAACGACAAAAAAATAAACAAGTATTCTGAGTACCAATAATTTGGACATAATCATCGATTATGTAAATCTTCACATGTATCACAATAGTTATGAGCAATGACAATTACATTAACATTTTGGTAATCCAAAGTATTTTTAAAGCTATTTAGTGATAATAGATTTTCAATGACTTGTAGGATTATAATATATGAATACAAAAATGATTTTGAGATCAAAGTTGGAGCAAATTCTGATAATGTAATATGCCAAAATATTGTATAACTATTTGTTTTACAAAATGGATTAAATTAAAAATATATCATTGGATGCTCTATTTTACAGAGAAATTCTCAAAATAGAAAATATGTTATATATATTAATCTGGGTGTAATTAAATGGTGTTCTAAAAATTTCAATAGATTTTGACATAGATTTGAGTTTCTTACATTGTTTATGATTTGGCCCCAAAAATAGTACATCATTATCAGGAGTTGAGTTTTGTGGATCAAATTTTTATCTAAAAGTTCTAGACCTATTTAGAAATTCTAATGTCAAAAAAATTGCTTAGATCTATCATATTTTAGTGGAAATGAAAATAACATATAGAAAATAAAAATTACACACTAATTAAATGTTGAACAAAAAACATAACGAAAAACTTCTCTAAATTAGAAAAACTATGATAGATGCCCATTTAAGTGCAATTCAAAGCTTTCATTAAGATTTTAGGACATTTTGATCAATCCTTATATGTGATGTACTCTTTTAATCTGATTAAGAAATAATATATCATATACCAGGACTAGAGTTTTATAGACTAAATTTTTAACATAGGTTGTAGTCCTATTTAGCAGCTCAAATATGAAAAAATATTATATAGATCCATCATATATTGATAGAAATGGATAAAATATGAAAAAAAAAAAAAAGAAAACAACACACTATTCAGATGCTGAATATGTTAGAAAAATAATAAAAATATTTTAAATTAGAAAACTATGATAGATGTTCATCTGAATGCAATTCAAATCTTTTACGAAAATTTCAAGACGTTTCTGACCAGTCCTTATCTGCTATATATTATTTTTTAGTTTTGCCCAAATATAGCATATCATATACTACGACTTGAGTTTTATAAACTAAACTTTTACCATCGGTTGTGAACCTATTTAAAATCTCAAATATTAAAAAATATTACATGGATCTATTATATTTTGGTGAAAATAGAAAAAATATAGAAAATAGGAAAATATCAACTTTTCATATGTTGAGTAAGTAAAAAATATCAAAAAAATCTCTAAAATATAAAACTAATGCTAGATGTCTATCTTTGTGTAATGCAAAGCTTTCATGAAAATTTTAAATAATTTAGATTAGTCCTTGTATGCAATACATTATTTTTTATTTGACTAAAAATATAGTATATTTAATACCAAGAGTTGAGTCTTATTGGCTAAATTTTTACTAAGGGTTGTGGACCTATTTAGAAGCTCAAATATAAAAAAAAATTCACAATGGTTCATAATATTTTGATCAAAATAAAAAATAAAGAAAAAATGATAAACTATTCAGATATCAAATAAATTAGAAAAATATCAAAAAAAATAATTAGAACAACTATGATAGATATCCATTTTTGTGTCAATCAAAGCTTTTGTGAAAATTTTAAGGTACTTTGATTATTTCTTATATGCGATATACTATTTTTAACAGTTTGATCACCAAAATATTGTATCATATATCAGGATGTGAATTTTCTAGACTAAATTTTTATCATAAATTGTTCACCTATTTATAAGCTCAAATGTTCGAAAACATTACGTATATATATCATATTTTGATAGAAATAAAAAATATGAAAATAATAAACTGTTCAGTTGCTGAAAAAATCAAAACAATATCAAAACTTTTATAGATGTGCATCTAGGAGCAATCCGAAACTTTCATGAAAATTTTAAATGATTTGGATTAGTCATTGTATGCAATATATTATTTTTGGTATGATTCAAAAAATAGTGTATCATATACCAAGATCAAAGTTTTCTGGACTAAGTTTTTATTATAGGTTGTCCTCCTGTTTAGAAGCTCAAATATCAGAAAATATTACATGCATTCATCATATTTTGGTAGAAATAAAAAATAGAGAAAATAAAAATAACAAACTATTTAGATGCTAAAAAAATAAACAATATTGGAAATTTTCTCTAATTTTTTTTTAAAAATGAGAGATGTCTATATAGGTGCAATTCTAAGCTTTCATAAAAATTTCAGGGCATTTTGGTCTGTTCCTACTTGTGATATAATATTTTTTAGTTTTAACCAAAAAATATATATCGTATATCAGGACCTGAGTTTTTTGGACCAAATTTTTGCCATAGGTTGCAAACATATTTAGAAGCTTAAATATCAAACAATATTGCCTAGATCCATTATATTTTGATGGAAATAAAAAATATGTAAAAAAAAGAGAATGAAAAACTGTTCAGATGGTGAATAAATTAGAAAACTATCAAAAATAAGTTAGAAAAATAGTGATAGTTGTCAACCTCGATGTGCAACGCTTTCATGAAAAATTCAAATGATTTGGACTATTCGTAGTATACACTACACTATTTTTTATTTGATCTAAAATAGTATATTGTATATCAAGATTAAGGTTTTCTAGACCAATTTTTTATCTTAAGTTGTCCATCTATATATTTTGGTGAAAATAAAAAATTAAGAAAATATGAAAATAACAAACTATTCAAATGCTAAAAGAATGAGAGCAATATTGAAAAAAATCCTCTAAATTAGAAAAACTATGATAGATGTCCATCTGGGTATAATTTCAAGCTTCCATGAAAATTTCAAGGAATTTTGACCAGTTCTTATATGAGATATATTAATTTTTATTATATCCAAAAATAGTGCATCATATATCAAGTTTTATGAACCAAATTTTTATCATAGGTTATAGACCTATTTAGAAGCTCTAATATTAAAAAATATATTTTATGAATCCTTTATATTGGTAAAAGTAAAAAAATGAAGAAAATAAGAAAATTATATATAGTTCAAATGTTGAATAAATCAAAAAATAAAAAAATCTTTAGATTTGAAAGACCATAATAGATGTTAATCTCCATGAAATTCAAAACTTTCATAAAAATTTTGGGGCATTTTTACTAGGCCTTATATATGATATATTATTTTTAATTTTAACCAAAAATATTGTATTATATACTAGGATTTGAGTTCTTAGGACCAAAATTTTAGGTGGTTTATCAATTTAGAAGCTCAAATATTAGAAAATATTATATGGATTATTATATTTTAGTGGATATAAAACTATTAAGAAACTATGAAAATGACAGATTGTTCAAATGCTAAATAAATAAGAACAATATCAAAAAATTTCTTAAATTAGGAAAATGATGATCTATGTCCACCGAGGTGTAATTTAAGTTTCATGAAAATTTTAAATGATTTGGACTAGTATTTGTATGTGATACTCTATTTTTTGATATAACATTAAAAATTAATGGATCGTAACTAGAATATTAAAAATTTTAAGTTTTCTAGGCCAAATTTTTATCATTAGCTGTCCACCTAATTAGAAGTTCAAATATTAAATAATATTACATGGATAAATTATATTTTGGTGGAATTCTAAGCTTTTATAAAAAATTATGATAGATGTCCATCTAAACACAATTCCAAGTATTTATGAAAATTCTAAATGATTTGGACTAGTTATTATGTGTGATATACTATTTTTGATATAACCTAAAAATAATGTATATCTTAATGGCACTAGCATTTTTAATCGATTTTAAAACTTAATCGACAAATCAACATATTTTGAAAACTCGATTAATCAAGTTAAAACTAAGAATAAAACTAGGTCACAAATAAATGACAAGTAAAAAGAGATAAACCAATTTATAGTGGTTTGGTCTTCTCAAACTACGTTCATTCTCGATTCTTCTTTCCTCGAATAATCAACTTTCATCATCAATCTTCATTCCAATAAGCAAAAATCAACTATCTTTATTATAACTCTATCATTTTTCAAGCTAAAGTGATAAACTTCATACTCTTTTTTTATAAGAGATCTCTTACCTCTTATAATTTAGAATTTTAACTAAAACCAAGCAAAAGAGAAGATTCATCCTGTGGTCAAAATGAGAGCTTATAATAAATACTTCACTAGCTTAGAAATATATGTTTTATCAACCAAGCCTAAGTGGAATATCTATAGTCCTAAAAAGGCTTCAAGAATAGAGTCAAAAAATTTAAATTCCTGAAATTTTAGAGTAAGGATGGTATTACTACTAGTGTTGTGTGATACTTCCATTATAACTTTTGATACAACTATAATTCTAGAATCTAATCATACTATCACGACCCTACCCACTATCATAGGTGACTAAGGTGATACCACCATCGAAAAAAATTGATAAAGCATAAATAATACTTATCAGTTGACTAAGGTGATACTACTGCTTGAGCTTGATGGTACCATTACCTAAGCCTAGATTATATCATTGGTTTAATAGAGTCTTAACTAGTCTCCCCTATTTATATATTATCTTAAAAGTAGGATAAACTTGAATTCAAAATAATAACCTTTTAGTATTAGTCTTAATTTTAAACTAAAATAATTTCAATAATAATCATCGTAAAAATCAGATGTATAATCTCATGTCAAAAAGTATCCGAGGCATCATCATAAGTTAAAATATCATAATTTTTTATGTTTAACATCAAAAGATAAAGACTAGTTACTACTTTATTAAAAGGTAACATCAAAAGATAAAGACTAGTTACTACTTTATTAAAAGGTAACGACTACTCTCTCCCTTTGTCAATAAAAATGAGGAATGCACAATCTACTCAAATGGTAATAATCTAAAATGCTTAAATAAAATATAAAAGTATATATCAAAAGTATCAATATGCTGATAAATATACTACATCTTAATTAAAATTTGGTTCTAACGAAACTCAAAATGATCCAATCGAGCTGCTATAGAATCAAAAGATGAAGAAGGTACTAAATCTATTTTAGGTCTTACCTTACCTCAAAAGAACTAACTATAGGAGAATGACAACCCCTATATATAGGTGTATCTAAGATAGGCTTGAGTGAAGGAGAGGTAATCTAGTCCATATTCCATAATTATAGTACACTTCAATCTTCTTAAGAGGTTTATATTAATGATATTAAATCTATCTAGTTTGTATGGTGAGATAGCTATGTCATGCATATATAAAAAAATGATAATCAAGTCTTTATAAAAAAATATTATATCCTTCTCAGATATGACAATTATGTTTTGACATAAAAAGTAACAAAGGCAATAATCATATCATATCATAATCCAATACGTGGTGTTTAATTTCAGGGTATTAACTTAATCAAGATGATGTTGTTTAGGAAGCAAAATACTAATCAAAATATGATATAATAATTTTATGTTAAATGGTAAAAGATGCTCACAACTCTTAAGGATAATAGATCGATTAGATTTTCCATATATATATATATATGTGTGTGTAAAATATTCTAACTACGTAGCATAGATAAGTTCACTAATTTGAAGAATAAGAAGGATCTTTAAGTTAGTGAACCATTGGATGGTTTTCAATTCTCCTAAATATTCTAAGTTCATATATTTTTCTTTGTGAATAACCCTATAATCAAACTTTAAAAATTTTAGAGCATATTCACACAAATCAAATAGAGTGATGTCATAGGTTTCATCTATTCTCCTCTTTATTTTATCCCTTAAGGATCTTTTATATACCAAAGGACTATAACATATATTACAATAATAAGTATAAAGATAAATTACAAATTAAGAATAAGATGAGAATTAGATATTACCCTTATAGTTGTGTTCTTTTGTGAGTTAAGGTTTCTTTCTTAATCACCAAGAAGATTGATTGTGTTCTTAACTTGATCCTTAGCCTTGTATGATTGAAGTGGAAGATGAGAAACTTGAGGAGAGATTAGGAGGAAGAAGGTGAAAGAGGGTTGTGGAGGTAGTTTGGAGGGAGAAAGAAGAGAATCAAAATAGGTTAGCTAGGGAGAGAGGAGGGTTTGGATGAGGTACTTAGAGGGGTTTAGGGTGGTTCTACCACTAGCTCTAGACTTAAAAGGGCTTGGGTCAAGTTGTTGGTGATAGTATTGCTAGCCTGGGCAATGCTATTGCCTTTGGACAAAGGTTACTGGCAATAGTATCGCTAGCCCAATGGTGCTATTGTCAAATTTTTTAAAAAATAAACCTTATATAAAATAATATAAAAAATCATTTATTTAGGTTTAGCATCTTAATTCTCTATTGATAAAATCAAATTATTCCTCATTCAATAGTTTAGTAAAAATGTCAATTGGTTGATGTTATGCATGAGTGAAATTCAAAGATATATCATGATTATTTATATAATTCCTAATAAAATGATATATAATTTCAATATATTTGGGTCAAGGATGTTGAATATAAGCTTTAACAAGCAAATTACAGTAATATTATTGCACTTTATAAAGATATTTTTTAAGCAAAGTTCATAATCTACTAAACTATTTTTCATTCAAATTATAGGTGCATAAGATGCACCTATTGCAATATATTCAACTTCAGTCGTAAAAAGTGCGATTTAGTTTTAATTCTTAGAAGGCCAAAAAATAAGTATATGACTTATGAACTAACAAGTTCTATAAGTAATCTTTCTATCTATTATATATCCTGTAAAGTCTATATCAACATAAGTAATCAAACTAAAATTTTAGATTTAAAATACTATAATGCTAGATTAGGTGTTCAATTTAAGTATTTAATTTTTTACTATTTTAAGATTAGACTAAAATCTTACACAAAGCCTAATATTAAATATTATATCATGTCTAATTATAGTAAGATATACTAAACTATTTATCATGCGTCTATAAGTCTTTTCATCAAATATACTTCATTCTTCATATCTAATTTAGTAGAGATGTTCATAAGTATATTAATAGCTTTAGCATTGTACATGTAAAATTATTTTAATCTATCAAGAGAATACTTGGTTTGACCATTGAAAATCTCATTATTTAGTTACTTGATTTATAGTCCTAAAAAAAATATCAATTCATCTACTAAACTCATTTCAATGTCTTGGTTCAAACTCTTAGTAAATGATTCACATAAAAATTTATTAGTAGAACAAAAATTAATATCATTAGCATAAATTTAAATAATAAAATAGTTATTTTTAAATATTTATAATAATATAATATTAATTTTATTTTAAAATATTTTAAATAAAAAAGAGTTAAGTTTCTCATACCTAGCCCTAGAGGCTTGTTTCAATCAATAGAAAGCCATAGATAATTTATAAAGATGATTTAAAAAATATTTTTAAATTTAAATGGTTGTTCAATATAAACTTATTTAAAAATAAAATCATTAAAAAATATTTTTGACATATATTTAAAATAATTTGAAAATTTAAGCCTGTGACTAATCTTTAAGAATATCGTCAATTTATTTAGGCTTAATTTGAGATAAAATATAGTATTTACATAAATATAATTTAAAGGAAAACGAGTTTGAAGGTTTTGATGTATTCCTAATAATATACTTTCATTTCTTCAATAATATTTTTTTAAAAGTAGATATATCTGGATTACTTTGATGAGTATAATCCTCATTCAATTACCAAAATTATTATTCTTAGCTTCAAGAGATTCTTAAAAAATAACATGAATAGATTCTTCAATAACTAACTAAGGATCTTTTACTCAAAACTTAATAAGCTTTAGAGATAGAGAAATATCCTAGAGAAATACCTTCATCAAATTTTATATCAAATTTCTAAAGCATTCTTGTCATTTAAAATAAAATATTTACATCAAAAATTTTAAAATATAAAATATTGAATCTCTTATAATTTTATAATTCATAAAGAGTTTTAAATAAATGAGATCTTATAAGAACCATGTTCATAGGATAACATGTTAATGGTTTTGACCCAAAAGAATTTGGGTAGATTATATTTATTAAGCATGATTCTTGTCATGTCTTATAAACTTATATTCCTTCTATCAAAAATTATATTTTATTATGAATTTCTTAGAGTGAGAAATTATGATTATACCCATTCAAATTATAAAATTTCTAAAATTCATGATTATTAATTCATCATTATGATCACTATAAATAGAAGAAATCATAAAACTTTTTTATTTTAAATTTATTTACCAAACTTGATAAAATATTTTAAAATAATTATTATTTTTACTAAAAAATATATTTAAGTATATCTACTATAGTCATTAATAATCACAAAATCATATTCACTATCTCCTAAACTTATAATATCAATAGTATCGGGAAACCATTAGAGAGCATCATATGTGCAGTGGAAAAATAAAACAAAATTGATTTCTCACGTTTATCACGTCGTCGTGCAAAAGTTTCATGCATAAAAATTAGCAAAAATCTACAACTAGTATGAAATTTATTACGTAGGGAGATCGTATATCCTGAAATTTCAGATCCAATTGAAGAGGATGAAGTAGGTCAGATATCCTCCTCTATAGCAGTATCTACACAATGGATTGTTGTAACAGTGCTCCTCTAGTCACAGCCAAAACCTCGTAACTCTTGCATACCTTCTCATAGCGAATGTGGAAGAAAATCTGCTACTACCCTCTCGCAGCAGGGAGGGGTTGGTCGACTGAAAGCTAAGGGAGGGAGAAGAATATGAGGGAATGGCCAAAGGTGCAACCTATCATCCTATTGTGTCACCCCTACTCTTATTTATAGAAAGCCACTAAAACCCTAATAAATCCTACCTTAATGGATATTGGATCTCCAACCAATTATCCACACCTCATGAATTATTGGATCTCTATCAAATAATCTCAATTGATATCTTATTGGGCCTTATGCAAGAAGTCCATCAATGTTGGGTCTCATCCAATAAAAATAGGAGCTAACTAACTAACTCATATCCAATTCTCTACTCGTTGCATTCATCCACCATATGTGTGTAACCTTCTAGGCCTAATACTGAGTTGGCTGTGAGTTCCACCTGTCGGAACTCCTTCTAACTCAATGAATTATTATCCCATAACAATTTACTCAATTCATCGACTATAGACATACTAGGTATTGGTGTATACTATACCATAGTCCCCAAACAGTACTAAGGATCTAATCCATTGAACATATCTATCCTCAGTTACCATATATCTATAGCTTTTTATCCATCTAATATCCTAATATCGTATATTGGGTATAGTACCATCAGGTCACATATGAAATTCGTTTGAGTCTTTCTCTAATCTTGATTTTTCTAGAGAATTCTGATATCTTAATCTGAATAATCATGGCCAGAGATTTGCCGAAGTAAGAACACACGAGATATTTCTCTTGTGATACCAATAGTGGGTGATCCTCTATTGACACTCAATTACATTCATAAGGTAAACTATCAATCTCGATAATCGATTATACCAGATCTGGAACCTTCATACCTATAAGTCTGGCTAAAAAAAGAGGAGTATTCAAACAAGGTATCTTTCATGTCTCAAGTCTAAGGACCAGATAAACAACTAAGACTACAAAATCTGTCTACCATTATGTATCATTAACTATATAATATTTCATAAGTGGATCAATTAGTAAATTTATTCTCTAATGAGCATCTATATTGTACCCTTAGCGTTCCCACATGAATGGCTATGAGATTAGCCACATCAATTATATGGACGGGTATACAGTACATCAGTTTGTTGGGTTATCTCGATGTCCCTCTTGAGTAACCTATGACCAAGATTATTTAAGGTCTATGTTTAAAGGTGAATCATGTTGAATATCAGATTTTGATGATGAAATTAATTAATAGGTTATTGATCGAACAAGTGTGTTAGAGATGATTAATGCAAGATTAACTATGACGGAAAATTATAATTAGTGGGTTGGCCAAGGTCAAGTCTAAGCATTGGGCTGGAGTTAGGATGATGCTATTGGAAACTTATTTGGAGTGCGTTGGGAGCTCACTAAGGGTATTAGAAGCTTACCGGGGGTCACTGAAAGCTTGCCAAAGGAGATTGGGAGCTTGTCAAGATGACGCAAGGGAGTTTATTGGAAGAAGACCGAGAGACTGCCGGAAGATTATCGGGGGTAGCCGAAAAGCTTGTCGGGAGTTGGGAAGGTCTTGAATTGGATTTGTTGGTCATGTTGATTGTAATTAATTAAGTCATAGTTTGCATCGATGAAGTTGAGTCCTACTTGAGTTAGATTTGGAAGGGATCTAAATTAATTCAAGTAAGGCAAACCAAGTCAACTTTAGGGAGTGGATTAAGCTCAAGTCAAGCTCAATTAATTGACTAGTGAAGTGGTCAACTGAAGGTACAATATGAGATTAAAAAAGTAGAGGGAATTACTTTCCCGGGATTCCCGACGGTTGACCACCCAGGTCGACGGTTGTATCACTGTCGCCCTATTTTCCAAGCTACTTTCGGCGACGGCACCGTTAGCGCCAGGGTGGTACCGCCCGTACCCAGCTTTTCCAGGTGCATTTGAAATTTTGGCTCCAAATTCTGAAGCCAATTGGGGCCTATAAATACCTTAAGTTTTCTTACATTTAACACAACAATTTTGGGCTAAAAATTCTGAGAAAAAAAAATTATATGCTAAATTTGTAAGAAAAAGAAAAGAGGTAGGAAAGTGAGAAAACTCTTGTAATACTTATAAATCTCTCTTGTAAGGTTCATCTCTTAAGCCTAGTAAAAGAAGAGAGGAAGCTATAAGGGTTTGATCTTCACTGAAAGAAGATTGATAGTGGACGCTAGTGGGCCTCGGAGAAGAGGACTCGGGGAGTGGATGTAGGCCAAGTTTTGGCTGAACCATTATAACCGTGAGTGTCTTTATTTGCTTTGCTTTTTACTCTCTATTACTCTTAATTTGGTTATAGTTAAAACTGAGCTTCAATCTTTCTATTTCTTTAAAATCGGCTTTAAATTGGTTTTATCAAAATATAAAAAGACACTTCCAATTTTCTTTCTTTATTTTTTGTTAATAAGGTTTTTTAAACGAGTATGATTAATCTTACACTAATTCACTCCCCCTCCCTCTTAGTGTCAATTGATCCTAACAATTGGTATCAGAGCCACGTTCTACTCATTGGACTAAAAACCCAAATGAGTAAATGATTTCTTTTGGCATGAATGAGGGACACTCTAGTGCATATCCGTCTATATTCAATGAGACGAATTACACTTATTGGAAAACTAGAATACATATTTTTTTATTTTCATGGATCTTGATTTATGACATATTGTTGAAAATGGTTTTGAAAAATCTTCTAAGTCCATGAACAAATGAAATGAATTTGAAAAGAAAGTTTTTTCATTGAATGCGAAAGCTATGAATGCCTTATTTTGTACAATCAATAAAAATAAATTTGATCATATTTCCTCTTGTAATTCAACTTTTAAGATTTGGCATACATTAGATTGACATACAAAAGCACACTTAATCTAAATGAATCATTAAATAAAATATCTTACAAAAATGAACAAGAATAATACTTTCCAAAGAACAGGAAGGATTTGATATTGAGAACCCAATAACACATTCCAAAGAACATAAAGGAATTTAAACTAAGAAGAACATGTGACTCCTCGAGTAAAATCTAGAGCGATGAGAATCTTAAATATTTGACAAATGAACTGAATAAATTAATGAACAAAAACTATAAAAATAAACCTAAATTAGATAAAACCTCTTGTTATAGATGCAAAAAGCTGAGGTGCTCTGAAGATGAAGTGCATAATAAATAAGTAGAGAATTTCGTGCTTATGATAAATCATGAGGTAAGTAACTCACCTGAAAGCTCTTTTACTTTTAATGAGTTATTATTTTTTTCATAAGCTTTATGATAAATTTAGAATGATTAGCAAATCATATAAACTACTTAAAAAGGAGCATACATCACTAAACTTGAAGAAATGCATGAAGTAGCACCATCACATAATTTATACACTAAACATGAAACCTTAAATGATGCATCAAATCATGTTCTAAGTGTGAGCCATTGAAGGTAATTAAACAAGAAAATAATATACTACAACAAACAATAAAAAAGCCTAAGATAGACACTAAGTCTTTGAACATGATCCATGTTAGGGTCATGTTCATAAGGAAAGTATTGGCATTGTGAGCAATACTCATCAAAAGCTAATTAGATGACCCACATTATACTCCTTACCACCAAAAATTAATGCAACTTTTGTGGTAAATTAGGACATAAAGCTTACTTATATTTATTTAGAAAATATAGTCCATATAAACTAATTTGGGTTCCTAAAGGAACCATAAACAACCTCAAGCCATTAGAGAAAACAACATTTTATGAGGGACCCAAACTCAAATAGGTACCTAAACCAAAACCTCCCATATTATAAAGTTACCTCCTAACAATGCTAGGAGCACTAAATGGTATCTTGAAAGTGGATGCTTAAGCCACATAACTAGAGATCTAATAACTTTTTAAGCTAATTAGCCTAAGTAATAACAAGAAAAATTATTGAGATTAAGTTTATTGATAAGAAATCTATTCATGATTATAAAATTAATTATCTTTCGATGCATAGCAAGAGCATGCTAAAACTAAAACTAAAGAACCTTAGTTATTATAATAAAAAAATCTTATTTATATTACAATTTATAAAAATTATATTTTAATGATGATTGAATGATTGGTTCAAAATCATTGGCTTAGATATTTGTTGATTTAAAAGTCATTGTTGAATGACTTAAATATTATGGTGTTTTTAACTAAGTCAGCTTATAAATATCATTGTTAGATGATTGATTTAAGTGGTTGTATAGTTGTATATTAAGATTGAATGTATATTGTTAAATTATGGGTTATGTGTTAAAATTGACTATAAAATAAATAAAAATATAAAAATGAGTTGGTCAACTCTTTGCACTATGTGTAAAGAGTTAAACCCATTTAAATGTTGGAATTGAGATGGGTTGAATTTTTGCTTTGCAGATGTTTTACCATTTTGATGAGTTACAGTAATTACCTTGATGATTCCTTCTAAAATAAAATTTAGTTTTTGATCTTAAATAATAATTCATTGATTTGAAAAGACTTCTTGAAATAAAACACATGAAACAACTAAAAAGGAGGATAATTCTTCTTTTAAAATTTTTATCCTATCAATCCTTCAACAAGAGATAAAATGATACCATTATTGTTGAATATCTTTAACTACAAAAATGAATTAGAGAACTTTAGCTATTTTTATTTGAAAAATAATCTATATTGCCTTCATTAAAATTTTTTGAAAAGTAATTTTTGATGATTTTAGATATATTTTCAAAAGGATTTATGAATCTATTCAACTTTATTGATATTTCAATAATTTTATCATGATTTTGATATCTTGAAAAATTATAACTTGAAATCTTTATATAATAGTCCATTCAAAAAAAATTATATAAATAAATCATAATTTGTCATTTCGGATCTATAACTTGAAAATTTCTTTATGAACCATATTTTTGACAACTTGAAGTTTCATATATACAAATCAAGATCTTTTATTTTTTTCTTCCTTGAAATTAACTCATGATCTTGATATTTATAATTTAATATTTTTATGAATGAAGACTCTTCTTTGATATCTTAAGATTTTATTTTATCATTTAAGAAGAGATTTATTAAATTAAATCATATTTTTATATTAATAAATATCTTTTGATATTAATATCTTTCTTGACATGATTTATTTTATAACTCATGAATAGTATAACTTATCACCAAAATTAATATTTCTTAAATTTGTGATAAGTTGAAAGTTAAAAGAGATTTGTTTTATCATGAATATTTTCTTGATTTCTTGACTTGGTATATTCTTTATGGGAATCACGTTTAAATTTCTATGATTTTTACTTTTTAATAAAAAAGAGATTTATGATCTTAACAATTATAATTGAGATTTTTATCAAGATCATTCTTTTATTTTATTAAAAAATGTTATCTAAATGAATTAGGATCTTAAAATTTATCTTGGATGAATCAAGAGTATTTAATCCCATAAGACTCATTTTCAAAGAAAAAAGGGGAGAGATTTATTAAAATAAATAATATATTTGGTAATTACAATTTGATCTTTTGTCCTTAATGACATGATTTATTTGGTTATATTTAGAACATGGATACAAAAATTAAAACATTATATTTTTTGGACAATAAAAAAGGGGAGAAGTCAAAATTATTATATTTTGTTATATTTAGAACATGGATACAAAAATTAAAACATTATATTTCGTTTTGACAATAAAAAGGGGAGAAGTCAAAATTATTAATTTGGTTAAAAGAAAATTTGGATATAAAAAAATCTTCTAACCTTGGGAGGAGCCAATTGCTTAAAAGAAAATTAGGAATTTTAAATACATGAGATTTGATTTCTATTTTACTTGGAATTTTAAATTCATAAGATTTCTTGATTACTTATGTTGAAATTCATAAACAAAAAGAAGGAGCAAATTTATTAATTTAAATTATGTCTTTTAGTACTTAGTTTTGATTTTTCATCCTTAATGACATGATCCCTTTGTAGTTATGATTGTAAATTAGGATATAGATGTAAAAAGAAAAATTATACTATTATATTTTTAACAATATTTAAAGAGGAAAATAAAATTATCAATATAATTAGAAACAAATTAGATATAATGAATCTTATAACATTGAATAAGAAACAATTTGCTAAGAATAAAATTTAGAATTTTAAAACACATGCAAAATACTTAATTAATTAAGCTTAATTTACCATTATATTTTTCTTTGGATTTCTTAGCCTTTATAAATTATATTTCTTATCAAAGTTTGCATGCAAAATGCATGATTTGCTACCTTGCTTGAAATTTGCATAATATGAATTAAATTGCAATGGTAGCTCTTGATTTTTCTTGAATTTTAGAATTTATATCTATAAAATTAAGTATTTTTGTGATATAATGTTTTTCACTTCCCTTTCTTGTTTGTACTTTCTTATTTACAAAAAGGAAGAAAATTTACTTGAAAATGATATTCAAAAAACATGAGTTTCTATTTTGATTTGCTATTGAAAATTATGTAAGATAAACACATGAGTAACTCCTAATTCTTCTTGAATTTCTTAAATTTTTTAGCTCACTTCAAAATAATTCTTGTTCAAATTTTTGTGATGAGATATTTTCTAAATATTATTCTTGTTTCATGAATCTTGATGAATATTTACAAAAGAAGAATATATGACATGAATTTTTATGATGCTTGATATAAACTCTTTTTATATGATGATATTTTTAGCTCCCCTACATTGTTTCTACTAGTTTCTTATTTTAAAAAAAGAAAGATAATTTTTTATGAGAAAATTATGTTTTACTGAGGGGGAGTAATGAAATATTAAATATTTAATCAATATATATTTTATAAAAATACAAAAATTTTGACATATGATGAGTTTATGTATCATGAAATTATTTGCTCATTATTTTACCTCTTTTTGTTAATGACAAAGGGGGAGAAATAGTGTATTGATGACATAAATATGAAAAATGATACATATATGACAAAGGGGAAGAAAATTTTTGATGAGCAAATTATTGCTCATATCTTATTTTACTAAGGGGGAGCAATGACACATGCCTTGAAATCATTAGCTCTACATTTTACCTTTTTGTTGATGACAAAGGGGGAGAAATGGATATTGATGATAATTATAAGAAAAATTTTAACATGGGCATTTCTCCTTGTTTGTTGATAACCAAAGTGAAAAATGATTAATGAAGGGGAGATTTTTAAATGTACGATGAATGCATGGATTTTGAAATTCTTAAAATAATCTTAAAAATTGAATGATTCATGATTTGTTGGTTGAAATTAATGTTATATCATATATATGATTTTTAAGATGTTTGAAATTTATAGTATATTATTTCAGATGGATGTTATGATACTTGAATTCAAGAGTATGTGGTTCTCTTTAATTTAAGGTATTCTTATTAGAATCATGACAAAGATTTAGGAGGAGTAAGGTATAACTCCCATTATCAATTGATTATCATCATCCAAAAAGGGGAGATTATCAAATATCAGATTTTGATTATGAAATCAATTGATGGGTTATTGATCTAATAAGTGTGTTAGAGATTATTGATGCATGATTAACTACGATGAAGAGAAAATTACAATCAGTGGGTTGGCTAAGGTCAAGTCCAAGCATCGGGCTGAAGTTAGGACGATGATATTGAGAACTCGCTTGGAGGGTATCGAAAGCTTGTCGGGGGTTCGCTGGAAGCTTGCTAAAGGAGATCAGGAGCTTGCCAAGATGACGTAAGGGACTTCGCTGGAAGAAGATCGAAAGACTCATTGGAAGATTGTCGGGGGTAGCTTAAAAGCTTACCGAGAGTTGGGAAGGTCTTGAATTGGATTTGTTGGCCATGTTGAATATAATTAATTAAGTCATAGTTAGCATTAATTAAGGTTGAGTCCTACTTAATTTAGATTTGGAAGAGATCTAAATTAATTCAAGTGAGGTAAATCGGGTCCAGTTTAGGGAGTCGATTGAGTTAAGGTCGAGCTCAATTAGTTGACCATGGAAATGGTCAACTGAAGGTACAATAAGGGATTGAAAAAGTGAAGAGAATCACTTTCTGGGATTCTCGACGTTTGAACCACCTAGGCTGGCGGTTGTACCACTGCCACCCTATTTTTCGGGCTACTTTCGATGATGGCATCACTGGTGCCGACGGTGGTACCGCTCGTACCCGACTTTTCTAAGTGCGTTTGAAATTTTGGCTCCAAATTATAAAGCCAATTGAGGCCTATAAATACCATAAGTTTTTCTATATTTAATATAACAATTTTGGGCTAGAAATTCTGAGAAAAAAATTATATGCTAAACTTGTAAGACAAAAGAAAAAGGGTAGGGGAGTGAGGAAAGTCTTGTAATACTTGTAAATATCTCTTTTAAGGTTGTAAGGTTCATCTCTTAAGCCTGGTAAAAGGAGAGAGAAAGCTGTAAGGGCTTGATCTTCACTGAAAGAAGATTGATAGTGGATATCGATGGGCTTCAGAGAAGAGGACTCGGGGAGTGAATGTAGGCCAGGTTAAGGTCGAACCACTATAATTATGAGTGTCTTTATTTATTTTAATTTTTACTCTCTATTACTCTCAATTTGCTTATAGTTAAAACTGAGCTTTGATTTCTCTATTCCTTTTAAATAAGCTTTAGATTGATTTTATTGAAATACAAAAGGGTAATTCCGATTTTATTTCTTTACTTTTCATTAGCAAAGGTTTTTAAATGAGCACGATTAATCTTGCACTAATTTACCCCCACCCCCCCTCTTAGTGCTAATTAATCCTAACAAATCAGTTTCATTATCATGACATCATCATGATCTGATTCCCATTACATAGAATAAATGACAACACAATATATTTATAATAAATAATATAATATAAGAAAATATTGATAATAATAATAAGTAAAAAGATTATGCAGCATGTCATACGTGCTATCACTCATGTGATTGGCTTGTAGGGCACTAGCAACTTGCAATCTCTCACTTGACCTAAAGCTAATTACCTATGTGTCTGATCCCCATCAGACCCTTGTGATTCTTAAAGACAATTTGAGACAACGACTTTATCAGTAGATCTACAATATTATCTTCGGATAGTATTCTTTCAATTATTATATCTTTACGGGCCATAATCTCCCTAATCAATTAGAACCTCTCAGAATAATTCTGATAAAATCTAGGTTCCCTTGTTAGAGTTATTACCCATTATTGTCGCAATATAAGAGAATTAACCCTGCGATACTCGATACGACTCCCAAATCCCTAATAAACTTCTTCATCTACACCCCTTCCTTTGTTGCTTCTGCGTAACAATATACTCTACCTTTGTGATCGAGTCAACAATAGTCTCTTACTTAGAACTCTTCAAGCTTATTCATCCTCTATTCAGGGTGAACACATATCCTAAGTTTAACATATTAGCATCATTATCAGACTTAAAACTCAAGTTCATGTAGCCCTCAACCTAGAGGCTACTTCCTCTGTATATCATTAAAGATTCTTAGTCATTCTCAAGTACTTAAGGATGTAATTTATTGCTTTCTAGTGTTTCAGACTTAGATACGCTTGATACCTGCTCGTGACACTTAGAGCATCGCTATATCAGACATAATACATAGCATAACATATATGATAGACCTTATCGTTGAGGTATAAAATATCCTATCCATATCTGTCCTTTCCTTAGGAGTCTATAGGAATATCCTAAAAAGTAATATTCTATGTCTCATCAGTATGAGACCTTTTTTAAAATTTTTCATGCTAAACTTTTTGACTATGGAGTCTATATACCTGGATTGAGATAAGTCAAGCATCCTCTTAGATCTACCTCTATATATTTGAATCCCCAGAATATAGGATGCTTCCCCTAAAACCATCATGAATAAGTTTTTGGATAGCCAAGTCTTAACTGTGGAGAGTATTTTATATTAATCCAAATGATCAAGATGTCATCTAAATACAACACCAAGAAGGTGATAGCACTCCTAGTATCTTCCTATACACACAAGGCTCATCTTCATTCTTAACAATGTCATACGATCTGATCGCCTCATCACATCTTATGTTCCAAGTTCGAGAAGCTTTCTTTAATCCATAGATGGACCTGAGCAACCTGAACATCTTATCTGGACTCTCCTTGGATACAAATCCCTTTGGCTCTATATACACCTCCTCAAGGTTGCCGTGAGGAATGAGGTTTTCACATCCATCTACCAAACCTCATAGTTATAATGTGCTACAATAGCCAAAAGAATTATGATGAATTTCAGCATTGCTACAGGTAAGAAGGTTTCATCATAGTCAACGCCTTACCTTTGACAATATCCTTTGGCCACCAGCCTTGCCTTATAGGTTTTTACCTTTCTATCTACTCTGATCTTCTTCTTAAAGATTTATTTATAGTCGATGGGTATGATACCCTCAGGTGCATCCACAAGGTTTCAATCATTGTTAGAGTATCCATCTCAGAATTCATGGCTTCTTGCCACTTCCAGAGTCTATACTCATAATAGCCTCCTTGTAGGTTTGAGGGTCAACATCCTCAGTGTCCTCTCCATTGATATATCCCACATATCGTTCAGGAGGGTGAGATACTTTACTAGACCAACACAAAATTAAAACTTGTATAGTAGGTACTACTGGTTACATGTGCCCTACAAGCCAATTATGTGAGTGATGACACGCATTGACATAATGCATGATCTTTTTACTTATGATTATTATTGGCATATTCTTATATTATATTATCTGTTATATATATATATATATATATTATGATGTCCTTGGTTCAGTGTAATGGGAATCGAATCATGATGAGATCATGATATTGAAATCGATTCACTTTTAAATATAGATCTCAAATAATCCTAGTCATAGGTTACTCAAAGGGATATCAAGATAACCAAATAGATTGATGTACTACATACATATCCATGTGAGGCGGTTGTGGAGATACTAAGGATATAGTACAAGTGCTCATTGGAGAATGAGTTTACTGATTAATCCGATTATGGGATGCTGTAAGGTTAGTGATGCATAATGTCAGACAATAATTCCATAATCCCAGTTGTGTATCTGGTCCTTAGACTTGAGACACAAAGGATGTCTTATTTGAGTACTCCTTTCTTTAGCGCCAGACTTATAGGTTTAAAAATTTCAGATCTGGTACAACTGGTTATTGGGATTAGTAGTCAACCTTACAAAGAGAATTTAGTATCAATAAAGGATAATTCATTCTTGGTATCATGATAAGAACATCCCGTATATGCTCGTTCAGACAAATCCCTAGCCATGGTCATTCAAATTGAGAGAGAAGGAGTTCTCCGGGATAATCCGATTAGAGCGAGTCTCAAACAAATTTTGTATGTGACCTGACAGTACCATGTCCAATATACGATCTCTGGGATATTAGTTAAATAAGGGATTAGAGATATACGTTAATTGAGGACAAATAGTTCTGATGGATTTGATCCCCCTTACTGTCTGGGGATTATGGTATAGTGTCTAGTACATCCAAAGTCGATGAGTCGAGTGAATTATTATGGGGATAATAATTCACTATATCAGAAGGAGTTCTGATGGGAGTGACTCACAACCAACTCGGTATTGGGCTTAGAAGGTCACACATATATGGTGGATGCTTCAGCGAATAAAGGATTGGATGAAGATCCAATTAGCCCCTATTCTTATTAGATGAGATCCTACACTGATGAGGTGTATGATCCAATTAGCCCCTATTATCATTAGATGGTCACACATATATGGTGGATGCTTCAGCGAATAAAGGATTGGATGAAGATCCAATTAGCCCCTATTCTCATTAGATGAGATCCTACACTGATGAGCTCCTTGCATGAGGCCCAATTAGAGGCCAAATGAGATTATTGGATAGAGATCAAATAATACAAAGTTAGTAGGTAATTAGATGGAGATACAATACCCATTAAGGCAAGGACCCTAGGGTTTTTGGTGGCTCTCTATAAATAGGAGAGAGGTTCATGGTTAATAGGCTACAGCCTTGGCCACCTCCTCTTATTCTCCTCCCTCCCTCTACGCAGGAGTTGTGAGACCTGATAGAAGGAGTTTCACTGTAGAGATCTATCGTGTGGATATCGCTAGAGAGGAGAACGCTTGACCTTCTTCATCTTCTCCATCTAGATCTAGGAAAATAGGGATATACGATCTCCTTAGGTAATCAATCTATCACACGACGTGGTTTTCTCAGTTTTCACAGCTTTCTCGTGACCTAATTTTTTGCATGATAATTTGATCTACGTAGAAAACCTATTTTATTTTGATTTCTGCTCGTATGTGATGCTCCCATTGAGTATTAGAGTCAAGGTTTTTCATATGAAAGATTGGTTTTAAACTACGTATGATGAGACTGAATCGTATAGAACCGTTCTACGTATTCTTGCTACGTTTTCATAGTGAACACAGCGAGGAGGGGCTACTAGCCATGGCTAGGCCTCCTTTAGGGCCGGTCGCATGCGGGTTGCCCGTTGGCATGGATGGCGCCTACTAGCATAGGCAACACTCGCAGGGATAGCACCAGCCCATAAGGGAGGTGCCTGTAAGCACATCGCCCTCAGGAGCTACTGCCCGCGGCACCCGTCCGCCCATTGGGGCAACAATGCCTGCTACAAAGGAGGTCACAAGTGGGCAAGGTGGCCGCTGGATGAGGGCAGAAGGGGAGGGCTAGGGTATCCTTTTGAAAAAAGGATGATTATGCCCCTTGAAATTTGAGAAATTCTAGAGTCTGTCCCATGCCCAAAATACCAAAAGCACCCTCAGTAATTATAGAAATCCCAAGGATTATCCTTTTATCTAGAATTCTAAAACTACACTTGATAATTCTAAAAATTCTAAGCATATCCTGATTTTTAAAAAAATAATTAATTAAATAATTTAATTAATTATTATATATCTAGTAATCCTACATGTGATATAATTTGTACATGTGATATCTAATATGGATGGATGATCATGAGCCATGTGTTGTGATATCTGTAATTATAATTATTATTATTATTGGGGTCTGCGAGCCTATGTTTTTCTCGTTTATTATCGGGCCTACATGCTTGTGATTATTTTGTAATTACATGAAGAGACGCGGTGGGAGCGTGGAGGTGACAACGAGACCACGATGCTATGATGAGAGATCATGACGCATGGTGATGCGATGAGGATTCGACGGAACTGATGATGATGAGATCAACAATCACAGGGCATGGAGATGCGCCGATGCATATATATATATATATAACCTATTATGAGTGATTAGGCCCATTGGCTTGGGCTTAATCGTATTACGTGATGGCTCATGATCCTACAGTATGGTTTGCATATGTGATGTGTTATATACCTACTATATATATATTTGCATGTGATATAGATATATATTAAATATATATGTGTCTGACACGATATATTAGGAGACTGATATGAAACAAAAACCCCTCATACGATAATATTAAGTCAGTAAGCATGAGACAATAAGATTGACCCACGTCGTCTTCTAGAAAGAAATTAAATCACGATATAGGTTGAGTTGGTCGAGTCCCTCGAGACTGATACGACCCCAGAAGAAGTCTTATAGATTTTGATCATTGAGGGGGATATACCCTTGGAATACTATAGGAATTCCTCCCTCCTAGACTCGGCACAAAGGCTGAATTGAAGATGATAATTGCTTGATTAAAAGAGGGGGGGGGGGGAGCTATATCTTAAATAGGGATCAAAGTCCTAGCCTAAAGGGGCACTTGTCTAAGTGGAATTACCCTTTTACCCCTCCTATAGCCATCCTGCTTTAATAGGAATAAGGGGCGGCTAGGTTGGCTCTATAGCCGACCTAAGCAGGGGGAAACCCTGGCCGACTTGTCTAGTAAGGGGGGCGGTGACTACTAGGCCCTAAGGGCTAATCCAAACCCTGGCCATACTCCTTTATAAGATAGGAGAAGCCTTATTACAATCTAGCAAAATTTTAATTGACTTCTACTGAAATGATTAGGACTCAACCCTGCTAGAGTCCTATCAAGTCCGGCCTCTCAGAATTAGCCTTGTCCTCAAGGCTAAGGATCCATAAACTCTGGGAACCGAGTGTTCAGCTCTTCGTGTGACTCCTATATTGCATCTTTAGATGGTAAGTTATTCCACTTCACATGTACTTCGATGGAGAGGCTTCAACGACACATCACAATTCTTTGATCTAGCATAGCTTCGGGTTGGACTTGGATTTCACCTTCAATTATAGTGCTCGGTAGCTGAGTCTGAGCCAGTTCATGTTCACCCAATTTTGGCTTCAGTAGGGATACGTGGAAGATGGAATGAATTTTGGCATCATCTGGAAGTTTAAGTCGGTATGCCATGGCCGCAATGCATTTCAAAATCTGATATAGTCCATAAAATCGTGGAGATAGTTTCATCGATGCTTTGGGATTGATGGATAGCTGCTTGTATGGTTGTAGGCAATGGTAAACCCAATCTCCTATTGAAAATTCTCACTCACTTCGGTGATTGTCTGCTTATTGCTTCATGCGGGTTTGAGCGACAATTAGGTTGTCCTTCAGCAGTTGTAGCAGTTTATCCCTATTAATTAGGTCTTGGTCGACCTGATCTACTTTGGTCGAACCAAGTACATATCTGGGAATTACAGAGGGCGATCAACCATACAGTGCCTCATAAGGGGTACATTTAGTCGACGAATGAAAAGTTGTGTTATACGACCATTCGGCCCAGGGAAGCCACCTTGTCCACTCTTTGGGCCGGTCACTGGTGAAGCATCGTAAGTAAGTCTTGAAGTATCTATTCACCACTTCTGTTTGGTCGTCTGTTTGTGGATGATAGGCTGTGCTCATCTTTAATTGGGTACCCTGTAGATAGAAGAGCTCGGTCCAAAATTTACTTGTAAACACCCTATCACGGTCACTTACTATCGACCTTGGCATCCCATACAAATTTTAGATGTTAAGTCTATAATATTTTTAGTAAATAAGGTCAATACCTAACTTTTAATATAAATTATATATGCTTAATCTATTTATTATAATTTAATCCAAAAAATCGAGAGACTAGAGAATAATAATGTAATAAAAGAAGTATCACACTATAACAAGATAATATAATAATAATAATTTAATTTTTTTAGTAAATATGAAACTATTTATGTCATCTCTATTTCAAAAACATTTAACATATCTAATGTCAATTTTATCATTATGTAAGATTGATATAATCTTTATAGAATAGTATTATTATTTTTGGGTATACAATGTTAGATCATGATAATATCCAAAATAATATCATCATATAATTATTCAAAGAAGATTTTTCTTAGAGATTATCTAAATCCATATGTCAGAATATTATTTTTATTAATATTATTTAAGACTAATATTTAGCATAATTTTTTAAATATATTAGTCCAAGCTACTTTCACAGTTATAATATTAATACAATGATTTAAAATATATTTTAAATATCATATAAATGATAAAATATTTATTATAATATTTATCTTATAAACTTACCATATTTTGATAGCTACTAGTTAGATAAAACTTAGAGATATAAGTTACAAATAATATTTACTAAATATTTTTAATCTAATTATATAATACTAATTAATAAAAATTAATTTATTAATAGTTAACAAATAAAAAATTAATAAGCACAATAATCATGATTAAAAATCATACCTTTATGTGAAAAATAAACATAATTTCATAATTTAACATACATACATGTGAATATTATATAAATATCCAACAATCGTAATTGAAATTTAAATATCACAAGCAATAAATATTTCACTAAAATGTCATATCAGAAACTATAAAAAAAATTCATAACTGTAAGAAAAACTCTATAAAGATCTAAATGGGCGAATTAAGCTTATTTAATTGGGCAATCCAAAAATTAAAACAGTTTTGCAACCTAGAATTGGACGGCAGAAATTAAGCCCAACAAACACCCCAATCAATTTGTAATTAAGATTCAATTGACCTAAGATAATAATTAGATCAAAACCCAAATTAAAATGGATTAGCCAAATTAGTCAATTTGGTCAAATTTTATCAAGTCAAAATTATATTTGATCAATCACCGGTGCCCCTCTACCGCAGATAGCTTACCACTAGTCGGACAATCGTCTTCATGCACCACATCATCGGATGCCAAGTTCCATCGTTGCAAGGCCCAATAGCCTGTCGAGCCTTTTTTTCTACCACAATATAATCGACTACAACACCACATGATCGCTTGCACCTACGTGGCGTCGCCAACGCCATATTACGAACACCAGGACTCTTCTACTGTGATGCCTAGAGGCGCTGCCATCCACAATCCAAACATGACCTCGCCAACTAGACCCCTTGCGACTGCTTAGGAACACCATCGTCAAGCCGATCATGCACTGGACCACCTAACAGACCTCGGCATCGTCGGCCAAGACCAACACCCACAAGCATACTAATCGACATCATCACTTGACATGCTTGTGCCGAGCTCCATCACTGCAAACACGATAGTGCCCACAGCCCTTTATCGCTATTGACGCAATACATCTGCCGCGACTACACTATGCCTCGTGTAGCCACCGACGAAGCCCTCCGCGACTGCTGCTTTTGCAGTTGAGATACATTGTAGATCGATGACCAAGGAAGGTACCCCCCTCTATAGGTACTATCGTCTATCATCACCGTCAACCTGTAGGCCGTCGATACCAAATTGTCATTCAACCCTTCCATGTAAGACATTCATACGTCTTCCTTGATACGGCTCACTTCATATTTTTGTGATGCCACTGATCAGTGTGATCCTTCTTATTACAATATGATGGGGCCAGTAATGGTCAAGTCTAACATTGCGAAGAACATAACGCCCCCATCTCGATCATGTCACGACTCAGCCACGTCGAGCCTGTGTCCTCCGCTCGACCTGACCTCGAAGTATCATCTGACGGCCCTGCGACCGACCAACTGTCTCCCTTATCAACAGACAACGCAGTAGCACCGACGAGCTATACTAGTCGCCCCGGCCCCCACCCCCAACGGTGGCAACAAGCGTGTCGGCGAGCACAACCGGTGAACAGTACCCCCTGGCTCCTGGCAACTAGCAACATACGGCGTGTCAGGGTAGGCGCAACAGTCGACCGATGAATAGTACTCCCTGGCCCTCGACAACTGGCAACAGGCAACAGGCGGTGTGTCAGGACAGACGCAACAACCGACCAATGTACAGTGCCCCTGACAATAGGCAGTTGGTGACCTGTCGATACTACAGTAACAACGTGGCCCACATACGACTAGCTCATCTAAGTAGGTATAAATGTTCACCCACTTCATCTATGCCAGGGGAGAGACATCTTTCAGTCGAGCTGACCCCTAACTTGATCGTCGAAGGGATTTGGCCGAGCCCAAATTGCTTGGCTCGGGTCTTTAACTAGACTTCGTGCCATTTGATCAAGGAAGCCACCCAAAGGAAGGAGTAGAGCTGCCACTTCACCAAACCTACGAAGGTGATCTAGCGCATACGGGAACTCTCACCGGGGTGACTTGTCATCCCACATTGTGGGATGACCCCAATATTTTGGCTCTAGAAGGAGGGCTCATGTTGCAAGATCGCATCTCGAATCTCATCCCCAGTTGGGTGACCGAGGAAGCAGCCCCGCCTACTCTCACCCCCGCGGCCATGCCCCAGATGGCGACTACACCCTCGGCTCCCCAACTGGGGATCACGGATGGGGCACAATCCACGCTAACCCCTGATAGATACTGGAGGTTGTTCACTGATCTTGGCCTCACCCCCCCCCCCCGGTTTTCATGTGTCGTAGGTAGTCACCATGGAGGCTTTCCTCGGGCTCGCGCATCAAGTATAGGCCTTGACAGGGATGATACAGGCGATCATCCCTTATATTCCTCAGCTTACTCATGCAATGACACCCCTCTAACCGAAGCCTCAGCGGGCCCCTACCAACCAGGAAGGGTCTCAAGAGCACCCACCGCCAGCTTGACCTAGTCCGACGGAACCAAGTCCTCCAGAGACTTGGTCTGAGACCTCGTCGATTGTCCTAGAAAAATTCGCTGCCCCCCACCTCGGGATGGAGCATGCCCCGCAAGACTAGGACACCTTGTCGTCAGACTCAACTAATTCATTCCGAATGCAACTCCGACGTGTAAACGAATGCCTCGATGAAGTCTAAAAGGAGGTTACCAAGTCAAAGGAAGAGGTTGCGGAGAGCTCTAAACATTAATCGCCCCTTGCTCTAGAAATATGGGACAAGTCGGTCCCAGCCAACTTCAGGTTACCCGTTTTGGAGTTGTATGATGGGAGCTCGGATCCGATTGAACACGTCGTAGCCTTCCGAGGGCAAATGGCATTGTATGACTCGTCCGATGCACTGATGTGTCGGGTTTTCCCGACCACCTTGAGGGGGCCAGCTCCGATGTGGTACAACCGTCTCCAGCCAGCCACCATTATTTCCTTTGACCAGCTTGCGAGGGAGTCAGAGCAGAACTTCCTTGCCAACACCTGACATAAGCCCACGACAGCCTCGCTCCTCAGCATCACCTAGGGAAGGGAGGAACCCCTTGTTGAGTTTGTCAACATGTTCACCACCGAGTCGTGGGCGATCCCTAATGCACATCCCTCCTTAGTCATCTAAGCCTTTCTGATGGGCATACGCCCATCCAAACGATTTTGGTCTTTGGTCGAGAAACCTCCGACCATAGTCCTTGAGATGATGCAGAGGGCAAACCACTTTATCGCTGCTGAAGCCCTGATCATCGAAAAGTGTGAAGAACAGAAGTGTCCCCGAGTGGAACGGCCTCGAGGACCTACCTCGAGACCACCGAGGAGGAGGATAGAGGGGCTAGACTTCAATCGCTCACGGCCCTCGATGACCCCTCTCAACTCCACATGGACCAAGTTCTTTCTCTAGATAAGGGGGAAGGGGCTCCAAGCACTACCAAACCGCATCAAGACAAACCCGAAGAAAGGGACAAGGGAAGATACTATCGTTTCCACTGTGAATACGACCATGACACTGAAGAGTGTCGGGACCTAAAGAACCAAATCTAGGACTTGATCCACCAAGGACACATCGATCATTATGTCCAAAGGAGAATGGACCACCCAGATAGGCAGTCGGAGAGAGATCGTCAACTGCACCCTGCCAACCCAGTCAAATGATAGATTGACGTCATAGTCGATGGACCCGTGGTAGGTGGAGACAGCACCTCGACATGCAAGGCCTATGTTAGGGCCGCATTTGAAAAGAGGCCAAGGCGTCGCCCCGACCCCGAGATCAATTTCCAACCAGAGGGAGAGGAGTATCCGGATCATGATGATGCCTTGGTCGTCATCATGCATATCGCCAATGCCTGAGTCAAGCGGATAATGATAGACACAGGGAGTGTCGCGGACATTCTATATTTCGAAGTCTTTCAGAAACTTGGTCTAACCGACTAACATTTAACCCCGCTGACCTCTACATTGATAGGGTTTGCTGGAAATTCAATTGCCCCTCTCAAAACGATGACCCTGCTATTAATGATTGGCGAGGAGCCATGCACCAAGGCTCTAATGGTCATCCTCATGGTGGTCGACCTTCCTTTGGCTTACAATGCTATAATAGGCCGACCAACCCTCAACAGATTGAGGGTCGTGGTGTCAATATTCCACCACTCCATGAAATTTCCGACCGATGCAGGAGTCGGCGAGGCCTGAAGCGACCCCCGGGAGTCTCGATGATGCTACTTGACTGCCACCACACTCCTGAAGAAACCCAGAATGATAAACCCGGAGATCGACTCGAGAGAACCCAGAAAACTTGCTCTTAACCCTGAACCAGTCGAAGGTGTAAAGGAAGTAGTCACTGACCCCAGCCAGCCCGACAAAACCTTAAAGGTCGGCTCGGCACTCTCGGGCCAACAACAGGTCAAGATGGTAGAATTTTTGAAGAAGAATGCCGACCTATTTGCATGGACCCCGGAAGACATGCCCGACGTTAACCCAGAGGAGGCGAAACACTATTTTAACATAACTCCCGGAGCTCGTCCGGTCAAGCAAAAGTTAAGAAGGTTCACTCTGGAGTGTTAGAGAGCCATCAAGAAAGAGGTGGCATGCCTACTTGAGGCCAACTTTATCACAGAAGTCATGTACCTGACTAGGGTGTCCAATGTTGTACTGGTTAAGAAGTCCAATGGAAATTGGCGGATGTGCATTGACTATACTGACCTTAATCGGGCCTGCCCCAAAGATTGCTACCCCCTACCTCATATCGATCAATTGGTGGACTCCACATCATGCCATGAAATATTTTCCTTCATGGATGCATACTCGGGATACAAGCAGATCTGCATGGCACCTCAAGATCGGGTGAATACTACCTTCGTCATGCATGTTCGCACATATTGCTTCAGAACGATGTCGTTTGGATTAAAAAACATAGGTGCCACCTGCTAAAGAATGGTGAATCGCTTGTTCAAGGACCAGATCAGTAACACCATGGAGGTCTACGTTGATGACATGATTGTGAAAAGCAAGGCCTCGAGGGACCACTTAAGAGGCCTCACAGAAGTATTTTGGATCATGTAACGCATTGGAATGTGACTCAATCCCAGCAAATGTGTCTTCGGGGTTACCTTGGGAAAGTTCATCGGTTTCATGATCCACCAATGAGGCATCGATGCCAACCCCGAGAAGATAGAGGCGATTCTCCAAATGAGATCCCACCGAACAGTGAAGGAAGTACAACAGCTTACCGGAAGACTCGTAGCCTTTAGTCGTTTTATCTCTTGGGCAGGAGACAAAACATGTCTATTTTTCCACACCCTGAAGAAGGTGAAAGATTTTCTGTGGACACCTCAGTGTGAAGAGGCCTTTCAAGAATTGAAGGCGCACCTCTCCTAGCTACCTCGGCTATTTGCGGTTTCCCTAGGGAAACCCCTCGGATTATACCTGGCAACATCGGTGGTGGCCGTCAGCTTGGTCCTAGTCACACTAGCTAAGGTTGAACGGCCAGTTTATTTCTTAAGATGCATCCTCAAGGGTCTCGAGGAGTGATATCCCCCGGTCGAGAGGTTGGCTCTCACGCTTCTAACGGCTGCAAGAAGACTCAAACCTTATTTCCAAGGACACCCCATTAAGGTAATAACTAACCAACCACTCTAACGAATTCTATCAAAGTTTGATGTTGCAGGCTGCATGCTCAAATGGTCGGTCGAGCCTGGCAAGTTTGACCTCGAGTACGTACCCCAGTCGGTCGTCAAAGCGCAAGTGATGGCGGACTTCCTTGCCGAACTTCCCTCAACAAGCAAACCAATCGATGTGGTCCCGGTCTGAAGATTGTATGTGGACGGGTCAGACAACACCAAGAGAGGGGGCACCGACCTCATGTTAGAAAGTCCCACCCGCCAGGTATATAAACAATCTCTCTGCCTTGACTTCAGGGCCACGAACAATGAAGTGGAGTATGAAGCATTGCTCTTTGGGCTGAGGCTGGCAGTAGAACTCCAAGTGGAGAAGGTCGAGACCTTCACCAACTCCTAGTTGGTGGTTGGCCAGGTCCGTGGGGAGTTTGAGGCCCGAGACGACACTATGGTGAAATACCTTGCTGAGGCACGGTGACTGATCAACACCTTCCAACACTTCTCTATTGCTAAAGTGCCACGGATCGAAAATACATGCGCCGACGCCCTAGCAAAACTCGCTTCGGACAAAACACCTGCGAGGAAACTGTTTGGCTGACTAAGCTCACCCAACCTTCTATCAGCTCACGCAAAGTGGTGGCAGTTGAAACAAAAGAATGTCGGCTCGACCAACTACTCCGGTTCAAGGCAGATGACATATTGCCCGATGAACAAACTAAGGCACGTTGGGTAAAGCGATTGGCATCATGGTATTACGTGATCAATGGTCGCCTCTATAGGAGAGGGTTCAACCGACCTATGCTCCGATGCCTCCATCCGAGCGAAGCACAAATGGCCCTCGCTGAGGTGCACAAAGGAGTGTGTAGGGAACATATCAGGGCCCGCACACTCATGCACAAAATTCTCAGACAGGGCTACTACTAGCCGACCATGCGAAAGGATGCCTAGACCTACGTACAAAAGTGTGAGCAACGCCAATGTCACACTCATGTGCCACACCAGCCGTCAACTCCTATGGCAACATCCGAGGCGCTATGGCCGTTTGCCCAGTAGGGAATGGACTTGCTCGGCCCTTCCCCCCCGCCCTGGGGCAACGTAAATTTCTTATCATAGGGGTCGACTACTTCACCAAGTGGGTTGAAGCTGAACCACTAGCTTCAATCACATAAAAGCAGGTCGAGAACTTCATATGGAAAAATATCATCATCAGGTTTAGCTTACCCAGGGTTATAATCAAAGACAACGGGACGTAATTCAACAATCAAAAGTTTAAAGAATTCTGTCGAGGCTTCAATATCTAGCTCAAATTCAACTCAATCACTCACCCCCAAGCCAATGGGCTCATTGAGGTTACAAACCGAGCCATCCTAGAGGTCTGAAGAAGAGGGTCACTAGCGCACAAGGAGCTTAGGCTAACGAGTTACCCAGCATTTTGTGGGCTTCGAGGATGACCCCAAAAATATCAATGGCAGAATATCCATTTAGCCTGGCCTTCGGGACCGAGGTAGTCTTACCACCCGAGATGGTCTTCCCGACACTTAAGGTTGAGCATTATGAAAGAGCCACCTCATATGCACAGCTACGTGAGAACCTGGATCTCTTAGAGGGAAAACGGGCTGAAGCATATCTTAGTGAACTCACATACAAGAAGGCCATCGCGAGACTCTCAGCCATCATCGGTCCAGTCATGCCCGAGATATGCCTCTCGGCCATCATCACTCCAGTCGTGCCCGAGATGTGCCTCTTGGCCATCATCATTCCAGTCATGCCCAAGACGTGCCTCTCGACCATCATCAGTCTAGTCATGCCTCTCGGCCATCTTCACTATAGTCGTGCTCGAGACGTGCTTCTCGGCCACCATCAGTCTAGTCATGCCTAAGATGTGCCTCTCGGCCATCATCAGTCCAGTTGTGCCCGAGACATGCTTCTCGGCCATCTTCAGTCTAGTCATGGCCGAGACATACTTCTTGGCCATCTTCAATCCAGTCGTGCCCGAGACGTGCCTCTCGACCATCTTCACTTCAATTGTGCCCGGGACGTGCCTCTCGGCTATCTTCACTTCAATTGTGCCCAGGACGTGCCTCTCAGCCATCTTCATTTCAATTGTGCCCAAGACATAACTTTCAATCACTATCAGTCCAGTCATGCTCGAGACGTGCCTCTCGACCATCTTTAGCTTAGTCATGCCCAAGACACGCTTCTCGATCGTCATTAAGTCAGTTGTGCCCAACTCACACTCCTCAGCTATTGTCGATCTAGTTGAGATCGACATACATCCTTTGGTCACCATCAGATGCAAATACCCTATCAATGCCCCTGGCCATGGCCAGGTGCCACAAGTCCACGACGCCCGAGCCGAACGACTTCCTTGCAACACACTCCAGAAGACCAAAAACTTTGTGGCAATCCTTTTCACCGTGATCCAAACCCCAACACAACTCTTGCAGGCTTGCCCGTTAAAGTAATAATGAAAAGGATTCCTGTTGGAGGGGAGTGAAATGATGGGGCCAGTAACGGTCAAGTCCAACATGGCGAAGAACAGAGCACCCCCATCTCGGCCATGTCACAACTCAGCCACGTTGAGCCTGTGTCCTCTGCCTGACCTGACCTCGGGGTATCCTTTGACGACCCTAGGTAGACCAACTGTCCCCATGTCAACAGGCGGTGCAATAGCACCGACAAGCCAGACCAGCCCCCCTGATACCCAACAGTTGGCGACAAGAGATGTGTCAGGGTAGGTGCAGTAGTCGACGATGAACAGTACCCCTTAGCCCCTAGCAGCTAGCAACAGGCAGCATGTCATGGCAGGCACAACAGTCGATCGACAAATAGTACCGACCCGGGCAACAGTGGCGTGTCGAGGCACAATAACCTATGTACAGTGCCCCCGACGACAAGCAATTGGTGACATGTCAGGTACTACAATAACGACATGGCCCACGTACGACCAACTCATCTACGTAGGTATAAATGTTCACCCATTACATCTGCGCCAGGGGAGAGACATATTTCAGTCGAGCCAACCCCTGACTTGATCATCGGAGGGACTCGACCGAGCCCAAACTGCTCGGTTCAGGTCTTTTGCAGGACTTAGTGCCGTTTGATCAAGGAAGCTACCCGAAGAAAGGAGCAGAGTCGTCACATCATTGAACCTACAGAGGTGATCTAGCGCACACAGGAACTCTCATCGGGGTGACCTGTCATTCCATGTTGCGGGATGACCCCAACACAATGCTTGTGTGGTAGCCACTTTTAATAGTGTCACGGGCAAAAATATAAAGAGGGTGCTCAATGTAATGCCTAGGTATGTTTGTGTCTTTTAGATTTTGTTCAAACTTTGTACAGTAAGTAGTTGGCCTAGTTTGATAAATTTTTGTGGCCGATATCAGTTTGTAAATGAGAGTTGTATCATATAGACACTTATAGAGATATCGGTCTATAATAGAACATGATCCTTCATGTACGATCGTTCAGACTTTGTGAACTCTATATTTGTAATTTACATCGACTATGAAGTGTTTACTAAACTGATTGCTTATGGTTCCTATATAAAATATTTTCTCTAACCTGTTTTCTCTTTTGTAGATTCTAAGGACCCTAGAAGGTTTCGGGGAGGCTAACCTTTGTGAACGGACATATAAGGGTGCCCACGACATAGGCAAAACTAGCTAAGTTCATGATAGTTGGTATCAGAGTAGGACAAGCACATGTGGAAACACTTATCATACAAATGTGAAGGATTCTGTATGTGGCCTTATAGTACCATTTCCAATATACGGTCTGTAAGATATTAGTTGGATGGGGGATTATAGATACATAGTAACTATGGACAGGCAGGTCCGATGGATTGATCTCCCCTATACCGTCTGGGGACTATGACATAGTGGCCTAGTACATCCATAATCGAGAAGTCGAGTGACTTATTATAGGGATAATAATTCACTATATCAGAAGGAGTTCTGATAAGAGTGACTCACGACCAACTCAGTATCGGGCCTAGAGGGTCACACGCATATGGTGGATGCTTCAGTAAATAAAGGATTAGATGAAGATCTAATTAGCCCCTATTCATATTAGATGAGACCCTAAGCTGATAGGCTCCTTGATTTAGGCCCAGTTAGAGGCCTAAGACGATTATTGACAGAGATCCAATAATGCAAGATTAGTGGATTATTTGATGGATATCCAATACCCACTAAGGTAAGAGCCATAGGGTTTTGGTGGCTCTCTATAAATAGGAGGGGAGACTCATGATTGATAGGTTGCAGCCTTAGCCACCACCTCCTATTCTCCTTCCTCCCTCTGTGCAATAGTTACAAGATCTGATTGGAGGAGTTCTGCTGTAGAGATCTATCGTGTGGATAATGCTATAGAGGAGGACATATGACCTCCTTCATCTTCTCCATCCAGATCTGGAATACAGGGATTTTATCGGTTTTTACATTTTTCTCGCAACCCCAATCTTTTTCACAATGATTTGATTTGCGTGGGAAACTAGTATTTTGTTTTGATTTTCACTGTGCATGTGATGCACCCGCTGAGGTTTCCCAACAATGGTATTAGAGCCAAGGTTTTCATGCGAAAGATTGATTTTAAACTGCTTGTAATGAGATTGAATCGTGTAGAATCGTTATATGCGTTATTGTTACATTTTCACAGCGAAGGCAAAGAGGAGAAGGGGCGGCCACCGGTCATTGGTCGACCACCCACTGGCAGGCTCTGACCAAGGCCCCGCAGGCGACCATGGCCAAAGGCCCTTGCAGGGGTAGCCACTAGCATGTGCGGTCACCCACGAGTACAGAATTCTAAGGATTATCCTCGTGTATAGAATTCCCAAAATACCCTCAATAATTCTAAAAATTCTAAAGACTATCCTCGATCCAGAATTATAAAAATACCCTTGATAATTCTGCCACTATTGTGGAGTAGTCAAACTCTAATCCGCCATGCTACTTCAACTCACCAATGATTGAATCTGGTGTGGGGTTGGCTAAGTTGTGCTGATCCTTATTGGTTCTCATAGATCCTTCTAATAAAGGGAAAAGACCTACCTTAAGTTGTGATGATCCTTATTGGTTCTTGCGGATCCTTCTAATAAAGGGAAAAGACCTGCCTTATTATGCGCCAGTATCGTAGTATACTCATGTTGCTTGAACTGGATGGATGCTTGTTAGAACTTTGACGAGCATTGCCTCGTAGACTTTAAGGTTTTTGAGGTCCTTCCTCCAGAATGTTTGCCCATTGATCCTTCTTCCATATTTAGTTGTCACTTCCAAGTAGGTTCGCATCACTCCCACTTTCGATTGGCATTCAATTGGAAAATGAAGTGAACAATCTACTCTCAGTAGTACTAATCACAAATGGTAAGGATTTGACAACTATTGTCTTTCATAAGCTTTCTTTAAAGGGTCATTGATCCTATGCAGAGCTCCTCTGCTAGATAAGTAAGAGAACTGAGATACTCAACTTCACCCATCCTCTTAGTAGTTGAGAAGTTAAGGTTACTTGGCTTTGCTCATCTCCTCGAGTTAAGAGAATTGGGGTACTCAGTTTTGCCGATTCTCTTGAGTTGAGAAGGCAAAGGTTACTCGATTTCGCCTACCTCCTCGAGTTTATACTTCATGCATTGAGCTTGGTTACTAACATTCGCCCACTCTTTGCTTACACTTCTAAAGCATTAGAAGTGTTTGCACTCCTTGCATTGAGTTAGCTACTGTGATTTGCTTTCCCACTGCCATTGAACTTCTGGAATGCAAGAAGTTCCGCTCGAAAAGAGTAAAAAATTTACCCCAACTTGGAGTAAGTCTTTGATAGTTCTAGTCACCTCTGGGATTATACCATCTTCTCTATCACCTTTGCCACCTACTCCTCTGAGTTAAAAGGTATAGTACCATATACTGCCTACTTTGTTCCTTGGTCGAGCACTCGTACATCAACCCGAAGTCCCCTACTTTCGGCTATCTTGATGAGAAGTCCATCAACACCGATCTTATAAAGTTCCTTGGCATTTGCTCTTCCACCCTGTCTTAGTACTTGGAGTTTGCCTTTGCATTCTCCACCTCCTCGGTCCCTTTTACGACCAATGCTCTCCCTCCATGAGAGTAAGGGATCGATGACTCCATAGAAGTCCCGCCTCTATGGTACCATGGTGCTGCCAAGCCTATAGCCCTACTATCTATTGCCTTACATTTGCATCCCTTCCTTCGTGATCGATATATTCACCTCTATGGCACTGTGGTGCTCCTCTGAGTCCACCTCTTTTCTAACCGATGTTTTGCTTTTGGGTAGCTGAGCCCTACTAGACTCATCGTCGCTTCCTTGCCCCTTTCGAACACCTGCTATAACACCACTGTGTTCTCCTAGTACTCCTCCTTGGTCGATGGAAAGATAGACTGCAACTCTCATGCATAGTCTCTGCTATCTTGTTGCAGGTCTCGCACCAATTCTATTCTCCTTAGCTTCCTTGGTAGCAACGTTCGCTTACTAAGCTTGGTCCTCTGACTTGTCAGGCTCCCTTAAGCGAATGTAAGCACTGAAGCAATCCAACTCTCCAGCTACTTCGATCATACCTTTGTATAATCAAGTCTCCTCTATGGGACTCACTGGTACTTGTAATCTGACTTTTCCCTCGATGGTACGTAGCCAATGTGACGACCAAGGCTTTCATCTGATGTAAGCTTTGATGCATACACACGGAAGACCCACCACTGCGGTACCATGACATTCACCCCTTGAATCCATAGCCCTTCCTACTATTGCATTGTTCACCGAAGTAGAGCTCCCAGCAGATCTTGATCATTCATATGATCATGTCCCCCTCCATGGGATTCACTGGTACTTGCACTTGGACTTCTTCCTCGGTGGTATATAGCTCCCATATGCTGATGACTAAGGCTTTTATCCAATGCTAGCTCCGATGCACACACAAAGACCCCACCTTTGTGGTACCATGGCATTCACTCTTTAAATCCATAGCCCTTCTTCTTATTATGTCGTACACCAAAGTGGAGCTCCCAGTAACTCCTAATCATACCTCCGCATGATCCTGTCCCTTACAGGATATGATCGCCTGCGTTGCATTGTCACAACTATTCCACTATAATCCGCTGCACCATGTCACCTCCTGGTTATATCTCCATTGTATACAAATTCTCATGTGATGAATTTGGACTACGACTTCTCTATGTGTGGCCTCTGCCAGCACATCATAGGGCCTCCGTCATCTTTGATATTTGGTTCACTCCCTTTGCAATTCACCTTCGTCCACCTACTCTTGGGTCACACCTGGCTGAAACATAGCTCAAGGACAGTCTGTCGCCTAGTAGCTCATGAAGTCCCTTGACTTTACCAGAATTGGCGCATTATTGTCTAGATCTTGGGCCTCTATCCCCTACCAGCACAATCTCCACTATGCACCACTTATTCCTGATAACTCGAATGGCAACACTGTGGCATATTCTTCAAGAGTACCCACTTTTGCATCCTCTTGCCCTGTACTAAGGTATCCTAATCCTAACTTGGCCTCCACACGTTGAATTACCTTAGTTACTCCGTAAAATGCATCTCTGAGGTAACTTGCATGTGCCTCGAAGCTCCCTTTGTCTTTGGCACCATGCAAGATAAGTCCACCCCATTAGAAGAAAGAACCCATGGAATGACAAGATCCCGCACTTGCCTCTACAAGAGTTCATGCCTTTGACCTCTGTCTAAGAAATGCTCTATGCCTCCGCTCCATGTTCCATCTTCTATGTCGACTCCCTTCGTGCGGCTTGGATACTTCACTAAGTTCCACCCAAGTCGCTCCACTCCTCGATTTGCATTAAGTTGATAGTGGCCTACGTATCCACCATTCCATGGGTCAGCCCTCCGTTGAGTTCGATTTCTGCATCAACTCTAAGTGTGCCTTCATATGATATTGCCTTGAATTGCTCCCCCACTTGATCTTGAAATGTATCTACTAATGTATTACCTCAGTCGAGATCATGTGACAACTCTATGCCACTTATTTGATCCATTGAAATTTGTAAAGATATAGCCTTGAGGAACTCTTCCTCAATATGTGCGGTCCGTTGAACATGATTCTCCCTCTAGAGAACTAGAACTTATCCCTCCTAGATATCTATCCTGCTGGAGCAACTTTCCTCCTTACATACTTCCCACTGGAAGTTTCAGAGACCACCATCCCCTTTAGACTACTCCATCTTGCTGAACAACTTGTGCCTTGTTCTGCCCCCGCAAATGCACTTGCTAGATTACGACCCTTCGCCAATAAATTCTTTACGGCACCCTTCAGGGTCTAACAATATGCTGAACTTGTTGCATATTTCAGCCGCCTATGGACGTATCCTTTCCATGTCGAAGAGAAAGTTTTGATGCTCTATGACATTGAGTTCCGATCGCACCTTAGGATAGCCACGAATACTCCATCGTCCGTGTACACGCCCTTGTATGAGTACCAAATCTTTTGAGTTAGCAATTCTCCTCACCTCTGTGAGCTTTACATAACTCTTTCGGTTGTTATGCAACACCTCCCACTTTGCACGATCTCATCTTTCACTAAGCGCCCTGCTTTGCCTTGAGCACCATCAAGTTTAGTTGCCAATATCGAGTTATAGCTCGAACTCAACCATCCCAATCTTTGTGTGCTATACATTTTTCTTTGCTTGCTTGTCCTCGTGGTGCCTCTCGTGCAAAGGGTTGGTCATTTCTCTAAATGCCAAGTCTAGATGCCCGCTCCTTTGAGTGACACCTTTCCCTACATCTCAATATTTGTTTCTCCTAAACGGTTGCGTGTGCTAACTGTCCTCCATATAGCCTAGCTAGGTCCTCCACATTTGTATGACAAGTGTTTCTACGTGTGCTTGTCCCGCTCTGATACCATAATGTCACGGGCTTAGCTAATTTTGCCTAAGCCGTGCGGCACCCATACGTGTCCGTCCATAAAGGTCAGCCTTCCCCGAGATCTCCTAGAGTCCCTTATTCTTGCAAAAGAGAAAACGGGCTAAAAAAAGGTAATTCCAACGGGATCCACAAGCAACTGCTCAAGCAAACACTTTATAAAGCCATATATAAATTACACCCATGGACATTACAAACTCAGAAAGGTCGCACAAAAAGGATAATGGTCCATTATAGACCGAAGTCCCCATAAATATTTACAAAATATACTCATATTTACAAGCCAAAATTGACCACAAAACAAACCAAAATAGGGCTGATAAGCCTACTGCAAGCTCGTTAATTGCTTATAAAGTATATACACAAACCGAAGGACACAAACAAACATGAGCATTTCATCGAACACCTTGTTTACATTGTTGTCCATGACAGTGAGGCAGTAAGATTGACCCACGTGGCCTTCCATCGTTATAGGAAGAAATTAAATCATGACATAGGTTGAGTTAGTCGAGTCCCTCGAGACTCACTTATCTACATGATCAAGTTCTTACCTACGATATAGATATGTCACTGGTGACCTGAGGACATGGTATGCTTGGTCGAGTCCCTCGATGGCATATCATCAAATCAGACTCATCTTGTAACGATGGTGATGACTTAACTGAATACCATGGTTGGTCGAGTCCCTCAAGACCATGATGATTCAGAGGCCGAACATGACGAGAATCACAAGGAGTTGTGATTGGCAAGAGTTGTCTACCTTTTGGGCTTAGTGTAATTGGTTGAGTCCCTCAAGGTTGCACTAAGACCCCAATTAGATCCCGATCCCCACTTGGAGTCTACGGGAGACTTTCGTCTCACGTATCGAGGGTGTCGCGTGATTCACTAAAAAAATAATGGGAGTATATTAATATAAAATTCTTTATCTTAATTAGTATTTTCTACAAAATTTGCATGTTATTTATTTACGCTATATCTTGTTTGTCGTTTGCAAAACCCTTATGTGGCATACTTGATGCCAACCGCCTAATTAGTCCAAATGCTTTATAATTTAAGAATTGTTCTCATAAAAAAAAATTATATATGTCCTTAACACGATTGTGTCCACGCTGGAGGAAAGGACAAGCGAGGATGAGATTGCTCGCTTTGTGAAGTATAAAAATAGTCCTAAAGGATAACCTATATGTTGATCTTATACTTCAGTCCCTACCAGATTCCTTTTCACAGTTTATTATTAACTTTAATATAAGCAAGTTTGAGGTGACTCTCTCTGAGTCCTCAGTATGTTGATAGAAGCTGAGAGTGCCATTAAGAAGGAGAAGCCAGTTCTCTACATTGGTGAGACCAAAAAGAAAAGGAAGGCCAGCAAGACCCTTAAGAAGGGCAAGGGTAAAGAAAGACTAGGTAGGGCAAAGGTTGCTAAAAGAGACTCGGTAAAGGACAAAAGACATTGCTTCCACTGTGGCCAAGACGGGCATTGGAAGAGGAACTGAAAGGACTACCTTGTAGATAAGGCAAGATAAAGGCCTAGAGACGCTTAAGGTATATTCATGATCAGTCTCTACTTATTAAATTTTTATGATAACATATAAGTATTGGATACTGGGAGTGCTTATCATATATGTAATTTGTTGCAAGTTCTAACAAGACCTAAGAGACTGACCAGAGGCAAGATGAACCTCCAGATGTGCAATGGAGCAAGAGTTGCTGCAGTTGTCATT
The DNA here is from genome assembly GCA_021527575.1 of Ensete glaucum. NCBI lineage: Eukaryota > Viridiplantae > Streptophyta > Magnoliopsida > Zingiberales > Musaceae > Ensete > Ensete glaucum. The sequence goes on along the minus strand of CM038555.1, from coordinate 17,177,488 downwards.
GGGGAGGTCACCCTACATCTACCTGGTGGAGCTATCATTGCATTAGATGCATGTTATTTTGTTCTCTCTATTTTTAAAAATATTATATCCATTTCTTGTTTGACAATTAGTGGATATAAATTAGTTTATGAGAACAATAGTTGTTCAATAATTATAGATGATGAGATCATCACTAGAGGGACCCTTGTAAATGGCTTATATGTGTTAGACACTTCTCCACACATCATGAATATAAACATACCTAAGAGGAAAAGAGATGAGATGAATAATGCAAACCTATGGCATTATAGGCTAGGTCATATACATGTGGGAAGGATTCAAAAGTCACTGAAAGATGTATACTTAGATCCATTTGACTATGAGTTATATGTAACTTACGAACCTTGCCTTCGTGGAAAGATGACCAACTCTCCTTTTAGTGGAACTAAAGAAAGAGCCACCGAGTTATTGGAACTCATACATAGTGATGTATATAGTCCTATGTCGACTCAGGCTATAGGTAGTTACTCATATTTCATTATATTCACTAATGATTTATCTAGGTGTGGACATATGTACTTAATGAAGTACAAATCTGAAGCCTTTGAGAAATTCATGGAATATAAGAATGAGATAGAAAACAAAATTGGAAAGAGTATTAAGACTCTTCGATCATATTGAAGAGGAGAATACTTGAGTACGGAGTTCACTCATTTCCTCAGGGACAATGGGATTCTATCCCAGTGGACACCTCCTTGTACATCTCAGCTCAATGGTGTATCAGAAAGGAGGAATTACCTATTGTTAGATATGATGCGGTCCATGATGAGTTTCATTGACCTACCCATCTTATTCTGTAGGTATGCCCTATAGATTGCAACTTACCTTCTAAACAGAGTTCCAACAAAGTTGGTAATGTCTACACCATATGAGATATGGAAAGGAAAGAAGCCCGATCTTAAGATTGTTATGATTTGGGGTTGTCCTGCCCACGTTAGAAGACACAACCCTGATAAGTTGGAATCAAGGACAGAATGGTGCACATTCATGGGATACCCAAGGAAACTTATGGGTATTATTTCTATCATCTCGAGGATCAAAAGGTCTTAGTGGAAATAGTGGGAGTGAGATAAAATTAAACGAGGTTAGAGAACCTAGCTCAAGCACCATTCCAGAGCCCGAGTCTATTCAGGTACCTAACATACAAGTTTTAACTTTACATAGGTCTAATAGAGTATCTCATCCTCCTGAAAGATATGTGGGACATATCAGTGGAGATAACTCTCAGGATGTTGATCCTTAGACCTATGAGGAGGCTATTATGAGTATAGACTCCAAGAAGTGGTAAGAAGCCATGAATTTTGAGATGGATTTCATATACTCTAATAAGGTTTGGAACCTTGTGGATGCACCTGAGGGTATTGTACCTATCGATTACAAATAGATCTTCAAGAAGAAGATCAGAGTGGATGGAAAGATAAAAATCTATAAAGCAAGGCTGGTAGCTAAATGATATCATCAAAGACAAGGAGTTGACTATGATGAAATCTTTTCACCTGAAGCCATGCTTAAGTCCATTAGAATTATTTTGGCTATTGCAGTACACTATGACTATGAGATCTGGCAGATGGATGTCAAAACGGTATTCCTTAATGGCAACCATGAGGAAGAGGTGTATATGATACAACTAGAGGGATTCGTATCTAAAAAGAGTTCAGATAAAGTGTGCAGGTTGCTTAGATCCATTTATGGATTAAAGCAAGCTTCCCGAAGTTGGAACATAAGATTTGATAAGGTGATTAGATCTTATGACTTCGTTAAGAACAAAGATGAGCCTTTTATGTACAGGAAGATAAGTAAAAGCGCTATCATCTTCTTGGTGCTATATGTGGATGACATCCTAATAATTGGAAATGATATATGAATGCTCTCCACAATAAAGACTTGGCTATCTAGAAACTTCTCCATGAAAGACTTAGGGGAAGTATCCTATATTTTAGGGATCTAGATCTATAAAGATAGATCCAAAAGGATGCTTGGCTTATCCCAATATAGGTACATAGACTCTATTGTCAAAAGTTTGGCATGAAAAATTCCAAGAGAGGTCTCATACCAATGAGACATGGAATATCACTTTCTAAAAGTATATCCCCAAAGACTCCTGAAGAAAGGACAGACATGGATAAGATATCTTATACCTCAGCGATATGTTTTATCATGTATGCGATACTATGTACTAGGCCTGATATAGCACATGCTCTGAGTGTCACGAGCAGGTATCAGGCAGATCTAGGTTTAGAACACTAGAAGGCAGTAAAGTGTGTCCTTAAGTACTTGAGAAGGACTAAGAATCTTTTACTGGTATATGGAGGAGGTAGCCTCCAGGTTGAGGGCTACACAGACTCAAGTTTTCAGTCTGACATTGATGATAGCAAATCAAATTCAGGATATATTTTTACCATAAATGGAGGAGTAATAGGCTGGAAGAGTTCCAAGCAAAATACTACTACTAACTCGACCACAGAGGTTAAATACATTACTACAACAGAAGCAGCAAAGGAAGAGACATGGATAAAGAAGTTCATCAAGGATTTGGGAGTCATACCAAGCAGCATAGAGTTGACTCCCATATATTGTGACAGCGACAGGGCGATAACTATAGCAAGGGAATCCAGGTCTCATCAGAATTGTTCTGAGGAGGTTCCATCTGATTAAAGCGATCATGACCTGAAAAGATATAACAATGAAAAGAGTTCTATCTGAAGATAACATTATAGATCCACTAACGAAGCCATTGACTCAGATTATATTTGAGCATCACAGGGGTCTGATGGGGATCAGACACATAGGTAATCACTTTAGGTCAAGTGGGAGATTACTAGATACAGGTGCCCTACAAGCCAATCACGTGAGTGATGGCACATGTTACACACTACGTAATCTTTTTTCTTATGATTAATATTGGCATATTCTCATATTATATTCTTTGTTGCATATATATTGTGATATTCTTGGTTCTATGCAATGAGAATCGGATCATGATGATATCACCATAATGAGATCGATTCACCTTTAAACACAGATCCTAAATAATCCCGGTCATAGGTTACTCGAGAGGGATATTGAGATAAACGGACATATCATTGTACTATATGCATATCCATATGATTGAGGTGGCTGGTCTCATATCCACTTGTGTGGAGACACTAAGGATATAGTACAGTTCACTGATTGATCCGCTTATGGAATGTTGTATGGTTAATGATACATAATGTCAGACTGCGATTCCATAGTCCCAATTGTGTATCTGGTCCTTAAACTTGAGATACCAAGGATCCCTTGTATGAGTACTTATTTCTTTGACACCAGACTTACAAGTTTAGAAAATTCTAAATCTGGTACAACTGGTTATCGGGATTGGTAGCCAACCTTATGAAGGTAATTGAGTGTCAATAGGGGATCATCCACTCTCGGTATCATGAGAGGAATATCCCATATTTGCTTGCTCAGAAAAATCCCTAGCTAGGGTCATTCGGATTAAGAGAGTTCTCCGGTAGAATCTGAATAGAGCAAGATAAACTGATTCCGTATATGACCTGACAGTACCATGTCCAATACATGGTCTTTGGGATATTATTTGGATGAGGGATTATAGATACATGGTAACTGTGGACAGACAGGTCTGACGGATTTGATCCCCCTGTACCGTTTGGGGACTATAACGTAATGGCATAGTACGTCCATAGTCGATGAGTCGAGTGAATTATTATGAGGATAATAATTCACTATAACAAAAGGAGTTCTGATGGGAGTGACTTATGGCCAGCTCAGTATCGGGCCTAGAGGGTCACTCATATATGATGGATGCTTCAACGAATAGAGGATTGGATGAAGATCCAATTAGCCCCTATTCTCATTAAATGAGTATACTGATGGGCTCCTTGCTTAAGGCCCAATTAGAGGCCTAAGGAGATTATTAGATAGAAATCCAATAATTTAATATTAGTGGGTTATTGGATGGAGATCCAACACCCACTAAGGCGAGCCCTAGGGTTTTGGTGGCTCTCTATAAGGTTGATAGGTTGATTCTCCTCCCTCCTCCTCTGCATGAGTTGTAAGATCAGATTGGAGAAGTTTCACTGTAGAGATCCATCATGTGGATACCGCTAGAGAGGAGGACACTTGATCTCCTTCATCTTCTCCATCTAGATCTGAAATACAGGGATATACGATCTCCCTAGGTAAAATCAACCTCTCACACATCGCGATTTTTTATTTTTGTGATTTTTTTGTGACCCCAATCTTTTACACAATGATTTGATCTGCATGGGAGAATGATTTTTGTTTTGATTTTCGTAGTGTATATGATACACCCGCTGTGGTTTCCCAATAAGGTGCTCATTAAAGAATTAGTTTACTGATTGATTCACTTATGAAATGTTGTATGATTAATGATACCTAATATTAGATAGCAATTCTATAGTCCCAATTGTGTATCTGGTCCTTAGACTTGAGACACCAAGAATACCTTATTTGAGTACTCCTTTCTTTAATGCTAGGCTTACAAGTTTGAAAAGTTCCAAATCTGGTATAATTGGTTATCGGGATTAGTAGCCAACCTTACGAAGGTAATTGAGTATCAACAAAGGATCATCCACTCTCGGTATCACGAGAGGAATATCCCATATGTGCTTGCAGACAAATCTCTGGCCGGGGTCATTCAGATTGAGAGAAAAAGAGTTCTCCAGTAGAATCCGATTAGAGCAAGACAAACTGATTTCGTATGTGACGTGATAGTACCATGTCAAATATATAGTCTCTGGTATATTAGTTGGATGAGGGATTATGGGTACACAGTAATTGTGGACAAACAGGTCCAATGGATTTGATCCTCCTGTATCGTCTAGGGATATAGCGTAGTAGCTTAGTACATCCATAGTCGACGAGTCGAGTGAATTATTATAGGGATAATAATTTACTATATTAGAAGGAGAAAAAAATGCGACGGTCGATGGTGAGAGCGAGTGGTTTCCTATGAGGGCTGGCTTCTCCCTTGGGTGCTTCTCCCAAGGCAAATTGCCAGTGTTCCCTTGCATGCATGCATGAGTGCTCTGCTCTACTTAGGCTTATGCTTGCGATCGGCACTAGGGATGGTAGCCTTTTCTCTTACTGAACGACGAGCGGGTAGCGAAGGGTGATTGCTCCCTTGGGCGATTTCTCCTCTACGATCATTCCACCGTAAATTCAAGCATGGAAGGCCGATGGTCACTCTTGCGATCAACGATTCCAAACGTGGAATCGGTGATTTCAGGCGTGGAAGGGTGGTGGCTTTTCTCCCCTAGGCACGGGACGAACTCTAGGGCAAGAAACGGTGGAGGTTGCACTGCGATTGGGGCTGGGTTCACTATCGCTCTACGATCCTACGACAACTCTAGCATGGAAAGGGCGATGGTTGCTTCTACAATCGGTGTGGAAGGGTGATGGCTGCGACCTTAGTGTGGGAAGGGTGGTGGCTTCCTCTCCCCTAAGCGGCTGGTGGTCTATAGGGTGAGTGATGCCATGGATGCAAGCGGCCAGATGTGGCACTCTGCTTCGCATCCTCTGTTCCAGCGGGATGCTCCTCCGCTGGCTTCTTCCCAGTCTGCTGGTTGCTTTCAGAACGCCTCTCCAGTCACCGGGAGGGTTGCTCCTCAGCCGCTGGTTACTTCACAGCGGGAGGGGCTTGCTCCTCTCCAACAACCACTGGTTCCTCCCCAGCAGCTTAGGTCGGTTTCACACCAGGATGTTCCACCACTGATTTCTTCTTGGTTGGATGCTCCTTCAATAAACCAGGCCCGAGGTTGTTCATGATCTAGATCATGACCTCCTGCTCCTATTTCCCGAGATCCTCGGTCTTGGAGTAGCCTCTTCAAGGCTCCAGTGGGTAGTCCAGATCTTCGACTGGCCTTTTTTACTCCAGAAGTACAGGCTGATTAGAAGATTACTGTGTATAAGGCTATTGATTCTGACGAACTAATCAAAACATGGTCCATGGTAATTGTGGGCTACGTTGTTAGACTAAGAACATCCTTTTTTCATTATCCTCATACATCAGGACTCGATGGGAATATCAATATTTGATCTTCATATGTTAGAGACCGGATTCTTTATATGCAGGTTCTACTCTGAAGAAGATTTACAATGGGTCCTGAAAGGATTTTGGACTATCCGTGGTCATCCAATGATACTACAACGCTAGGCACCTGATGTGCGATTAGAATTAGACAGTCTATAGTTTATCCCAATATGAGTTTCTTTCCATAGACTTCCGCTACATCTCTGGAGTCGTCGTTTTATTGCAAAGCTTTATAGCACCCTGGGACAACCATTGTATATTGATAAGGCAACAGCTTCTCAAACGAGATTGACCTTTGCCAGAGCTTGTATAATAGTTTCTTCTGATGAGGAACTACCGAATGAAGTTTTTTACCGTGATCTTGATGGGAGCATCTGAAAGGTGAAAGTTTCATATTCTTGAAAGCCACAATGATGTAAGGTTTGTCTATCTTTTGGACATATAAATGGTGCTTGCTAACAGCCTTCACAAAAAATCACACAGGCCTACTGACCATGCTAAGAGCCTCAGCATGGGGTCACTATCACTAATCCAAGCACTGATACTCCAGTGCCAACAGTGACGATGGCAGAGAAGATGAATGAGCACTCTGACTCATTGGGGCAGCGACACAAACAAGAGAAAGATAAGTCAGGAGTTTCATCTTTTCCTATTATATCAGAGACTTCCACTGCAAGAGCTTCCCATGGTTCTCACTCCCCAATAACAACCTCGCCTTCACGAATCATTCCTTCATATAATCAGGAAATTTCATTTCAACAACCTCTTGTGAACCAAGACATTGCAACTCACCAAACTCATCGCGCTTCGACACATCCCACTATTTAGGACTCCTTGCCTCAAGGTACGCAAAAATTTAAACATCTGTAAGCTGTGGATGAGGTGGATAAATATAGGAATAAAGGATTAAAGGGTAAAGATATTATGCGAGAGGACCATGCAAAATCAAAGGATAAGAAAAAGGAGGGTAATGTCCTCCCAAAATTGCATGCTCTTCCTTCTATTTAGTATTGATAAAAATAATCTGTTGGAATGTTCGTGGACTTAATAAGACTGAGAAATGTAAGGAGCTCAATAGAATAATCCGATATGTTGCATGTGATATTATGATTCTTGTGGAAATAAAAATTAAAACTCATCGTGTTCTCATGATACTTATGGTCGAGTTTAGGTCTTATGGCATCCTAACCTTATTACTACTTGGTTTATTTCTGCTACTAATCAGTTCATTCATCTTAAGGCAGAGGATAAATAGACTGGATGTCAATTCAATATTACCAGTATTTACGCATCTAATAGTATGTCTGACAGGAATGCTCTATGGCATGATCTGGTTAGCATTGTAAATAGTTATTCTATAGTACCTTGGATTGTTCTCAGTGACTTTAGTACTGTCAAATACACAAATGAGAAAGTGGGGGGTAGAGTGCTTTCCGAATGTCAGCTTCAACATTTTAATGATTGTATAGATACTACTGCATTGACTGACATGAAATATGTAGGTGATTGGTTCTCATGGAATAATCAAAGTGCTGCTGACAGAAAAATTATGGCTCGACTTGATAGATGTTTGATTAATCGGGAATGGTTAGCAGTTTTTCTAGATTCACTTCTTGAGTATGGTGCTAAGTTATTTTCGGATCACTCTATTATACATATACATGTAGATAAAGCACTACCCAGTGTCAAGAAACCTTTTAGATTTTTTAATATGTGGAGTTCTCACCCTAAGTTCCTCGAAGTTATTAAGTCAGCTTGGGACATTAATGTATTTGGTTCTCCCCCTTACATCCTATGTCAAAAACTAAAAGCATGCAAAGTAGCACTTAAGGAGTGAAATTCAACTACATTTGGAAATATCACCAATAGGGTTCAGATATGCAAGAAAGAACTTATGGTAGTGCAAAGTGAGCTAAATCTTCAACCTCTAGATGCGAATCTTATATACAAAGAGGCTGCTGCTAGAAATAACTTTATGCAAGCTTTGAAGCAGGAGGAATGCTTTTTGAAATAGAAGTCACGACAGCATTGGCTTACTCTAGGGGATTCTGATACGAAGTTTTCCTATGCTGCTATTGCTACCACAAGGGCTATTAATTGCATCAAAAAATGCAAAGGTATAGATGGTAATCCCATTGAGGATTTGGATGAGGTTAAAAATTACACCAAGCAATTTTTTTATTCCTTAATCAGGAGCAGCAGCCTAATAGTATTCATGTTGGGCATACAGGACGACTTGATTCTGAAGCCCTCTCTCTTCTTAATGCCCCAATAACGGATGATGAAATTATGAAAGTTGTTTTTAAGTCCTCGAAGCACAAAAGCCCTGGTTCAGACGGATTTTCAACTAAGTTTTATTAAATTGCATGGTCTACTGTAGGCAACGATGTCATAAAAGCTTGTCGATATTTTTTCTCCTCTAGTCATATTCTTAAAGAAATGAATTATATTTTTATTTCTTTAGTGCCCAAGAATGATGGAGTTGATTCGTTGGAGAACTACCGTCCTATTTCACTGTGCAACTTTATTTATAAGGTATCTTTAAGGTGTTGAAAGATAGATTACAAAAGGCTCTGAATAAGGTCATTAGTCCTAATCAGGCTGCTTTTCTTAAAGGGAGGAGTATTCATCATAATGTCCTGCTTACTAATTATTTGGTTAAGGATCTACACTCAAAAATAAGAGGGAAAAAGATCTGTTTTAAAGCTAATTTATGAAAGGCCTTTGAATCAGTCAATAGGCATTTTATTTACATGATGCTCCATAATATGGGCTTCCCTCAGCACTGGGTTAAATGAATTTAATGTTGCTTGGAAACTTCAAAATTTTCGATTCTCTTTAATGGTTCACCTATTGGCTTCTTCGGGAGTAAGAATAACATTCGATAAGGCGATCCACTATCTCCTTATCTTTTTACCATTGCAATGGAAGGGCTCAGTTGTATGTTAGAAGAGACAATTTCCAATGGCAAAATTAAGGTACCATATTATGTTTTTATTTATATCTCTCACATAACATTTGCTGATGACCTTATTATCTTCCTTCGAGATGATCTAGTTTCTATAAGTAATCTGGCATATATTCTTAATGAATTTGGTATAGTTTCTGGTCTTAAGCTAAACCATGCAAAGAGCAAAGTATATGTGGGTGCTTGCATTGACAATAAGGACCATATTGCTCGAACTTTGGGAGTTGCTGAAGGAAATTTACCGGTTCCTTACTTGGGTCTCCCACTTATATCCACTGGAATTAACAAAGTCTCCTGTCAGCCTATCCTACAAAAAAATTAAAAATAGAATTTCCTCTTGGAAAAATAGGCTTCTTTCTAAAGCTGGATGACTTGAACTTATTCGATCTGTGTTGATCTCTTATTCTATTTATTGGTCTCATGCATTCCTTCTACCTGCCGGGCTTCTCCATGATATTGATAAATTACTTATGAACTTCTTCTAGAATGACACAGATGGTAAGACAATGCATATAGTGAATTGCGACAGCATTTGCAAACCGAAGGATGAAGGGCGGGCTGAATCTTTGACATATTAGAGATTGGAATAAAGCTTATCTAGTAAAACAATTATGGGATATTTTACAAAACAAGTCTTCCTTATAGTCATAATGGATTTTCGCTAGGTACCTAACTAAGGAATTAATCTGGGAAGCATCTGCAAAAACATCTCATTCTACTGCTTGGAAAGGAATTCTAAATGCAAGGAGGTGGCTACGTAACAACATTTCTTATGTGATCTCTTCTGGAACTAATATTAATATGTGGTATGACCATTGGGTGAATGGAAAAAATATATTTCAGATATTTGGTGATAGAGTACGACAAGATCTGGGGGCTCCTAAAGATTGGAAGGTTTCTGAATTCATTGATAATGATACATGGTGTCTTCCCAAACCTACCTCCCCTGACATGTTATCACTTTGGCCGACTATTAGAGCTATTCCAATCAAGAACAATTCTTCAGATATGCTTATTTGGCTTCATGATAATGGCAAATTTAGTGCTACATCTGCATAGAGCTAAATTAGATGACGAAACAATAAGTGGATCCAAAGTAGTTGGACATGGGATAGTTCATGCTCACAGTGACATTCCTTATGTACATGGCAGGCCTTTCTTGGTAAACTTCCTACGATGGACAATATGCAGCGAAGAGGTATTTATATTGTAAATCGGTGCTCTTTGTGTATGCAAAAGGAAGAAAGTGTTGACCATCTCTACTTTGCTTATGATTATTCTTCTTGGATATGGAAGGAGATCTTGAAGCGATTTGATCTTCAAAGGCTACCACGGCCAAACTTACATCATGAATTAGAAATGCTTATATAAAACTTCTCAAGAAAAGAGCCTCTTACACAACTAGCAAGAATTATATTCAAATGTGCTATTTGGTGGATTTAGAATGAGAGGAGTGGTAGAATTTTTGAGTGTCACAACACGAACAAAGCTCAAATTCTGATAGAGATTCTTCAGGACTCACGATCATATATGGAGCAAGAATTGAATATAGAGCACCTAACAAGAAGAGAAAAAGAGATTTTCGTAAAATTCGATTTTTTCATTAGTCAATAATGAAGATTGTAATGTATTATATGGGGCAAAGCTTATATTTTGTGATGTATCCACGAGTAGTTCAGAACGGTCTAGCTATTACATTTTATTAACTTCCTTGTGCTACTCTTGGAGATGAGTTTGATGAAGTATGCCCATTTCACCTTCCTTAGGTGGGGTGCAATCTTTTCGATTACACTAAGAGACTTCAGGCTTTAGTCTATGGCTTGTGTAGACAAAGCTTCTTTGTACAAACCTTTTACAAAATACATTATCTTTACTTACAAAAAAAAATACTAAATTAGAAGGAGTTCTAATGGGAGTGACTCACGACCAGCTTAGTATCGGGCCTAGAGGGTCATACATATATGGTGGATGCTTTGGTGATTTAATTAGCCTCTATTCTCATTAGATGAGACCCTATACTGATGGACTTCTTGATTGAGACCCAATTAGAGGTCTAAAAAGATTATTGGATAAAGATCTAATAATATAAGATTAGTGGGTAATTGGATGAAGATCCAATACCCGCTAAGGCAGGAGCCCTAAGGTTTTTGGTAGCTCTCTATAAATAGGAGGGGTGACTCATGGTTGATAGGTTGTAGGTTGGCCTACCCCTCCTATTCCCCTCCCTCCTCCCTCCCTCTACAAGAGTTGCAAGATCAAATTGGAGGAGATTCGCTGCAGAGATATATCGTGTGGATATCGCTAGAGAGGAAGACACTTGGCTTCCTTTATCATCTCTATCAAGATTTGGAATACAAGGATATATGATCTCCCTAGGTAAAATAATCTCTCACATGATGTAGTTTTTTTTTCGATTTTTGTGGCTTTCTCGTGACCCAATCTTTGCACAACGATTTGATCTACGTGGAAAATATATTTTGTTTTGATTTTCGCTGCGTATGTGATGCTCCCGTTGAGATTTCCCAACAGGTAGTACATGGTGCTGTACCTTTTCTACTTAGAGGAGTAGGCAACAAAGATGATAGAGAAGATAATATAATCCTAAAGGTGACCAAAACTATTAAAGACTTGCTCCAAGTTGGGGTAAAATTTTACTCTTTTCAAGCAAAATTTCTTGCATTCTAGAAGTTTGATAGTAAAGAGAAAATGAATCATAATAGCTAATTTAATGCAAGGAGTGCAAATACTCAGGTGCTTCAGAAGTGTGAGCAAAGAGTGGGCGAAGACTAGTAACTAGCTTGATGCATGAAGTACAACCTCGAGGAGGCGGGCGAAGTCAAGTAACTTTGGTTTCTCAACTCTTAAGAGAATGGGTGAAACCAAGTACCACAGTTTTCTTATTTATCCAACAGAGGAGCTTTGAACAAGTTCAAAGATCCTTTGAACAAGTTCAAAGATCCTTTGAACAAGTTCAAAGATCCTTTGAACAAACCCAATGGAAGACAATAGTTGTCAAATCCTCACCATTAGTGATCGACGCTATTGAGAGTAGATTACTTGTTATATTTTCCAATAGAATATCAATCAAAAGTGAAACCAATGCAAACCTACTTGGAAGTGACAACTAAGTTAAAGAAGAATCGATGGGTGAATTTTATGAAAGAAGGACCTTAAAAACTTTAACATCTGCGAGGCGATGCTCGTTAAAGCTCTAACAAGCATTCACCCAGTTTAAGCAACATGAGATGTTTGAGATACTGACGTAAAATAAGGAAGGTCTTTTCCTTTATCAAAAGGATACACAAGAATAAATAAGGATAAGCACAATTTAGCTGACCCCATACTAGAGTAAGTTATTGGTGAGTTGAACTAGCATAGTGGATCAAAATTTGACTACTCAACAACAACAATGGAGAGCAACTATAGGAGCTAAGAGGCATGTTGCAGCTAGAGCAAAAGATTAAAGTTTCAGTAAAAAGCAAGGAGATGTAGTGTCTACAGTGGCTTCGATAAGAATATTAAAGAAATAAGTGGGGAGAAATGTCATAGACAAGAATATAAAGAGGGTGCTTAATGTAATGCTCAGGTATATTTGTGTCTTTCAGGTTTTATTCATACTTCGTATAGCAAGAGCAGAACTAGGTAAACTTTCGTGACCAATATTGGCTTATAAATGAGATATGTGTCATATGGATACTTGTGGGGATATTAGTCTATAATAGATCATGATCTTTTATGTGCGATCGTTCAGAGTTTGTAAAGTCCATGTTTGTAATTTGCATTAGCTATGAAATGTTTGCTAAAATGTTTGCTTAATATTTTCTCTAACCTGTTTTCTCTTTTGTATGTCCTGAGGGACTATAGTAAGTTTCGAGGAGATTGAATTTTACGAACAGACACACAAGGGTACCGCATGACTTAAGCAAAGTCAGCTAAGTTAATAACAATATGATCATCACACTATGTGGGTAGTGGCCCATTACGACAACAATATCATCGCCTAATGTAGCAACTGCTTGACACAACCAATGGCCACTGCAGACAGTTACCCTTCGTTATGTCACCACTAACAACAAACTGTCGATGATAGCTCACCAATCAAAATTGGGCAGTATCTTTCAAATGCTCAAACACAATAAGTCCTCTTCCGATTCTACACATGAGGGCAAGGAAACTTTTGATGCCCACAAGCATGCCAACAATACAAAAGGGAAGATAAATACGAATGCATATGACATCCTAAAAATAGAAAGGCGATATAATATGATCTTACGATGGAAGTGTTATATGATTAGAAATAATAATATGAGAGAATTTAAATAGATACAAGATAGATGTTCATATAAACATAACTAGATTGTTAAATGATCTATGTTAACTTAATTTTTAATGAGATGACTTTGATACCAATTGTAAGTTATAAAATTATTATATAAATATTTTATATTATAATTGAAATTAAGTATCAGAGATCAAAAATAAAATATGTATATCTTTTGATTATGATAATCAACATGCTACCTCGGTTATCACAAAACAACTTACTATGATCTGTATCACATGTTCTCACTACACCATGATCTAGATATACAAGTTAGACTGATCACAAGTTTTTAGTAAAAAGATGACTAAAATTTTCTGATCGAGAATAAGAATTTTCCTGGTTCATCTTTTTCTTGATATCTAACACGAAGGCAAATTAGGTTGACAGGCTTTTCTTGTCCAGCCCTTGAAAAATGTGCAGTACTAACAAGTCAATGCCATAGCATGTCACTGGGTAAATATATGAGGCAACATCTCTTTAGTCTACAGGGCACTGTAACAGGGATCATGTTTAAGAAACAGAATGGAAAGATAATTTTTAAGATTGAAAGGATGAGTTGATACTTTGTGGTTTTGATTTTGGAGAAAATTGAGCCCATTGAGGAATGGTGGTTCACCCAATGATGAATTGATGAACAATTTTGTTACAGGAACAACTACTGGGAAATTGTTATCCACATGTTTGCTTAATCATAGGATTGAAGTTGATATGAATCTGAAGAGGTTTCAGGTTATAGCCAAATGAAGTATTAGGTTATAGCCTGCTTTGAAATTGTTTGTATATTCTGTGCTTTTTAAGAAACAAAAATGTGACGTGTTCTGTAGCATTCTAAATACATTTTCTTCTTAATTTTACGAATTAAGAACATTATATTTTAAATGTCAAAGAAATGCAACAATTGACACCATTGACTCCAAACTTCAGCTCTCTTAATTTTAGGGTCTTCAGCTCTCTATCTTCCCAAGTAATTTGGAATGCTCTTTTATGTAATGAGCAAGGCCCACTTGTTCAACATTAGAAATTCCAGCTTAGTTGTGAATTTTATAACGGCATTTACTTTTAAACGCAGAACCGAAAGCAAATGAAAGGATATATTTCTCTATCTTATTTTTCAAATAGGGGCCTCCAGTTGGTAGTAGACTCGTGGTATGGACTTAAACTGGATAAGAAATACGCTAGTCTTGTGTATAATTAGATTAAAGTCAAATAATCGTCAAATAGTTGTTGTACAATCATTTATGCAGGTCACACATAGCGAAAGAATTCTATGCAAACCATCACAATCTAAAACTTATGAGCCCATGTAACTTGTGCCAAAGGGAAACCTGTGACATACAATCTTGTCCACTTCACTAGGAAATGGAATTCCATCTTTAAAGCTTAAAACCATAGGTGAAAGGAGAATAATCTGTAATGTTCTTTATTTGACTGTATAGAAAATTATTTGAAGTATTTTTGGTAATTATCGGTTAATGTTCATGAAGAAAAGATGCAGATAATAAGGTACGTTAGAAAATATGTGATGAAATTATAACAATGATTGATATTGTTTTTTCACCTAACTAGACTTTTGTGAGCATTTGTACAGTGAATATTTTAGTGCCATGATTTTGCCCGGTTTCTCTTACTACCTGTTTTTTATCTGTTGATGTGTAGAAAAAATAATTTGGAGAAGTTTACTATTTATGGTTTCTTAAACCAGAAAATTGCCCAAGCAAGCACTCATAACTGAAATATCCTGTGAATCACAATGCAGAAAAAAATATTTCCAATTAAAAATCTTTTTTGCATCAACTGCCGGAGGATATCATACCTATCTAGCATTTTGTTGGCCATCAAGTATATGTTTAGTTACCTCCACATCAGATCTTTGATATATTCCTTTGATCTAACACTGCCGATATCTAAAGCATCTGGATATGATAAGGCGGATAAATACGTCGTTGAATTCACATGAATAGTGATTTTAAAATCCGGGTTGATTCTATCTTTTGTAAAGGGTGATCTAACTATCGTCTTTGATCTTTTAGGGAAAATGAAATATCAGAAGCTTTGTTCGTAATAGCAATTGGTTGTTTCACAGGAAAATCCAAAAAAGAATACCTATTCGGATGCGAAATGCCATGATATGGAGTGGGGGTTCGATTTGTAAATAAGAAGAAATATTAAATGAGACAAAAGTATCATGATTCAGTGCGATTCTTGTGACTTGATTCGAACAGTGGCCATGCTTGCAGTCACAAGTTGGTAAGCATAAAATTTTAGACGAGACTGTTTCATCATGATTTCGAGGGATTCTTCCGAATCACTCCGATGGGGTCATTCTTGATAAGGTTGGATTGGTTTGAGTCTTGATAAGGTTGGTTGGTCGGTCCTCCGCGTCAATTGCATGGTATTTAGGTTGCGAGAGAGATCACATTGACGCAGGAGAGTGGTTGGTATGATCGGGTTCGACCCAGCAACATCAGTGTGATGTGGGCTCCTGTTTGTTGATCAGACGGGCCTGCCTTGCTCAGCAAGCAGTGGCGAGGGCGACGACTCCCCATCAACGGAAGAAGACTGTTAAAAGAGACGATGATGAATTGGCAGACAGCTGGCATCGTCGCTCCAGAAACATGATGCCTTCCCGTCCAAAAGAACACGGACATACCCGTTTGCCTTGATTTCTGCCTGTACTATGATTGATGGAGCCTAGTTGGTCCCATCGTCCCCAATAATTGAAAGCTAGGTGGGTGTTGGGGGTGGGAGAAATCGTAGCTCGGAGAATGGCAGGGCAGGGAATCTAATGCCAACCCATCCTAGCTGACGCGGCTCCGTCACCCAAACCACTTCCCCAATCATTGGCGCGGGACCTACATCGACACTCCTCGGTACCAAATAAAAACCCCGTCCCGACGCCACCCAGCAGCACCCCACCCCACCCCACCATCGCACGGAAGCAGTCGGAGGAGAACCGAAGAAGAGAAGAAGCGGAAGGGAGGAAGGACAGAGAGAGACAATTAGAGAGAGAGAGCGCGACGCCTTGATTTGGGTCTTTGATTGAGAGATGGAGGTCTCCCTACCCCGCGAGGAGGAGAAGAAGGCGCCACAGGCGGCCGCTGCGGGAGGAGACGGAGGGGAGAAGGAGTTGCGCATCGATGTTGCTTCTGTCGAGACGGAGCGGTAGCCACCCACCTCCATCTCTTTTCCATCGCCCCACCTCCCCCTCCAATCGGTACTAGTTCGCCTACTCTTCTTCTAACAGATCTAGATTGAGTAATCAACACCTCGCTTCTCTGTTTGAACCTGGAATTTTTCTCTTGCTTTTAGATCTAGGCGAAGCCTGCTTCTAGATTCGTTGTTCGTCATGTCCGCGACGGTGATTAGCGGGGGAGAAGCTGTAGCGGCGGCGGCGGCGGCGGCGGCGGTGGAGGTAGAGTTCGCGGCATGCGACTGCTGCGGGCTCACGGAGGAGTGCACGCCGGCGTACATCGCCGGTGTCCGTGAGCAGTACGGGGGGCGGTGGATCTGCGGCCTCTGCGCCGAGGCCGTCCAGGACGAGATCCGCCGCTCCGAGCTGCTGATCTCGCCGGAGGAGGCGATGATCCGCCATGCCAGCTTCTGCCGGAGCTTCCGCTCGGCCGAGGCCGCGACGGTGGATCCAGCGGAGCAGCTGATTGCCGCCGTCAGGCAGCTCCTCCGTCGGACCCTCGACTCGCCGCGGGCGGCTCGGTCGACCCCGAGCAGCCCCCGAACCGCGCTGACCCGGACCCGGAGCGGTTTCCCTGCGTTGCTAGGATGAGAAGAATCCGATCTCCAGTTTCCATGGAACAAATCGTCGCTTCAGCCTCCAAGATTGTAAGAATCGTTCAACGTGAGGCTATAAAATTTGCGGAATTTTGTATAGACTACTTGTCATTGGAGTGAAAAACAATAATAGAAAATGGAAGAATTCCATTTGTCGAAATTCTCAAAACTGAAGTTTAGAAGCACTTTTCTAGTAAATTGGCAACAATGAATTGTGAGGACATGAAGGGTTGGTTTGTTGTGATCTTTACTGGTTAGTAGCTGCGTGCATTAATAAGATACACTGTTGAGCATTAAGAGGAATAATCATATTCACATCCATACTAATGCTTTTCAGGTGTTCATTTTGGTGGATATTATTAGTCTAACAGAGACTACATCTTCCAACTTATTCAGTACTGACTTTTAA
This sequence comes from Ensete glaucum, assembly GCA_021527575.1. Lineage (NCBI taxonomy): Eukaryota > Viridiplantae > Streptophyta > Magnoliopsida > Zingiberales > Musaceae > Ensete > Ensete glaucum. Next base: position 17,159,907 of record CM038555.1, on the reverse strand, counting down.
TATGAGTTTTTTAGGTGAAATTTTCTTGTAGTTTTTGTATGCATTATATGCCAACAATTTATATACATTGGTATTAGGGACTTTACAGCTTGAAAATTTCCAACATTGGTTACTAAGCCTGAATTATCAAGAAATTGAAAGTGCAGGTGACTTTTATCAATATGCTATCTAGAAAAAAAATTCAATAGAAAGCCAACTCATAAAGCTCCTCAGGTACTGACAAGCCTTCTCTTTTTTTTTTCCCTCAGAAATAGATGGTTGCCTAACATGGTCATGTTATAGCAATATGTTTCTTCCTTCGTGATCTACAATATTCCCATAATCATTATAGATAATATAATGACAATGAGCTAGTAATTATTGAGTCACTAATCAATCAACATCCTTTAAAAAAAAAGATCCATCATTCTCGAAGTCGTGAGTCAATATCCACTAACCACCGCCATGTTCCTTATAAGAAGTCGTCAAGGATAATAGTTTCTAATTTGTTATTTGTGGAAATTGATGGTGGCATCTTCACCCTGTGGAAGCTTCTCTAGGATGATGTTATTTTGTGGTCAACTTGACCAACAAGTGAAACACCTAATGCAATCGCTTCGTTCACATTTATCTTTATCCGTTTACATTTTCATTCAATGGAATCACTGAAACCACCTGAGAAATATGTTTATGCCACTGAAAGACTTGCACTCTTGTGATGCTCAATATTGCTTCTCTAACATATTTGATCTATCACTAATAGCTGCTTGGATTTCTCAGTACGCAACATTTAAGGGGTTCTTCGTTGATCAAAATGGATGACTCACCGTCTTAAAACCCATGAATCCATCCGATTTAGGATGACCATGGTGCGGAAACTTGAATCAGCATAAGCAGGTCAAGATATAGGAATTATTATTCATGTGGGAGCTAGCGACTGAGTTATAAGGTAGCGACTGGGTACATACAACAAAAGACCAATTAGCGTTTTGGAGAATGCGTGTTGTTATCAATAAAAAAATGACTTTTTTTTTTTTATGGTTTTTCCTCAGAGATACATATTTATTTAAGAGGTGGCCTCCACTTTTTTATAATCCCTGAAATACTCATTGTACGACACAATAACTATTTTCATTTGCGCTAGTCCACCAATTTTAGATTGGTCCAATTTTCCAGTTATAGTTTCTTTAAATAAATTTATAATATTTTAAACATATTATAAATCTATTAAAAAACACTGTAAAAATCTCATTATTGTTTGTTCTTGATCTTAATCAATAAAGATACAAAATTGAAACCTTTTTGCCTATAATGAGCTGATTTTTATTGGATCATAAGTACATTTTTGCTTTTAGTTTTAACCTTTTATAACAGACTTACAGTATTTTGTTGGAGGAACCAAAAACATTATTAGCCAATTCAAAATTGTTATAATTAATTAAAAGCCTATCTATTTAGTTATTCTTATTCCTAAATCAATAAGAATAATTATTTGAAATCATATTTTTGTATATATGTTAGTTTTTATTGGATTTTGAGTCCATTTGTCTCAGTTACAATATTCTTGAATGGACTTCTGGTGGAAGTAAAAATATTAAAAATATTGATAGCTTATTAGAAAACTCTAACTAATAATATGAGTCTTATACATGGTTGATCCATAAGGTGTTTGGTTGAGAAACTTCATAATTATAAAAAGGTTGTGGAGCCCATTGGAAAATTTTAAAAGGGGACAAAATGCTCAAAAATATGATTTCTTTTTAAATATTCATTATATATATATATATATAAATAACCTAAAAAATATTAGAGATAAAAAAATAAAATAATAGATATTTACAGCTTGAATTATCTATATATTTTCGCTCGTATTTAGATTACACATTATGATTAGCTGAAGGTAATAATCAATAATAGACTTGTTGAGAATTTAACCCAAAATCAAAGTGTTAAACCAGATTTGGTGAGCATCGATTGCCGCCAACCATGCGCATCTAATTGTTGCATGGTCCAACTGGTGCATCAGGACATGAATTGCTCTATTCGTTTCCGAGATGTAAGTCTATGAACCTTTAAACATTCAGTGTAATATTTCGATTCTAATATTAAAAAGGGATAAGATTAAAATTGATTTATAGAAATATGATGAGTATATTATTATTAAGTTTAATTTACACATTTTAGCTAGTGATTTGATAATAAGGAGTTAAAATAACCAAAGGTAGGTTCCCCTATTTTCTTCTCAAAATTATTTTTTTGATTTCTTTAAATATTTAAAATTTTATTTTTGAATTAAAATATATTAAATGTATTATTATATGTCGTTCTAATTTTTATCTATTTCTTTAAATGTCTAAAATTTTATCGCTGTATTAAAACATAACATGTTATAATTATTTATGTTATGTGAAGTTTCTAAATTTTATATTCTTTTAAAAATTTAAAATTTTATTTTGAGATTAAAACATGTTGTAGTTATTCATGCCGTGTGTAGTTTCTAAATTTTTATCTTGGATGATCCACGATATTTGATTTCTATTAGATCTATAAAATACTTGATTTAAAATATTATTTCCTCCTTTATGTAATTTTATCTTTTTAATCTATCATTATTTGTTATGTTTTAATAACTCAATACCAATGAATAAATATTTGATTATAATTTTATAATATCATAATTCATAATAGAGGGAAATTTAGGTTGAAATCAGTTGCTAGAGGCCCAACTTGAAGGATAGGTCGATAGATTAGGCCCAGCTATTACGCTAGAAACAACCAAAAAACTAGACCCAACCCATAGATTATGTTCTAGATCAACATGGATAATCATGTGTAATGCACATGACCAAGCCATAGGTTATAGGTTGACCAGATCTAGTATAGTGGGTACACAATTATATATAATGCATATGACCAATATATAGGTTAGCTCAACTTAGCTCAACATTATGCAGTCTAGACTATTACCATTACTTTGATTGATTTGAATCAAAATATTGATTGAACTAAATCAAATTTAATCAATTTAGATTGAATTTAAAACTAGTTAAACTTATTCAAGTTGTTTAACCTGAATTGAACTCAATATGATCCAAATTATACTAGTTTAGGATGATTTTTAATCGATTAAATAAGGATTATAGACTAGTTCTATTAGGTTCTAACTAAATTAAGCTCAATTGGATCGATTTAGTTAGGGCTCAAATCAATTGATAACTAATTAATATTATTTGACATTAATAATGTTTAAAAGATAAATTTAAATGTTTCAATGTGCTATTTTATTTCGTTATAGATATCACTAGTATAAGAAAATTTTATTTTTTTACTAATGATATATAGGGCAACTCATTCGGGGATTAGCAAGTCATCAAACATGACGATTGGATGACTCCTTCATTAATTGTTGGGACAAATGTGTCTCAATTTTGGCAAGTGAATGACATTACTTTATCTGTTGTTAGGAGTACATTATGGATTTATCTTCATCCATCATTGGGAGGATATAAACTCATCCCATAGGATAATGCATCTTCATCCGCAATTAGGAGAGCATTCATTTAGGTATTTAATATACGCTAGTAGGATGATTAACTTTTCATATATATATATTTATTTTATAGTTGACTTATAGGGGTCCTACTCAGTATAGTTAAAATTTATTTATTTTATTTTTGATTTTTAGAGTAGTCTCCCAATAATGCTAGACTAGATTCCAATAGATAGCATTACCTTCCTCTATTGATACATAGATGTAGTGGACCTTCTTTTTGTGTGGACAACACTATGTTTCTCAATAAAGCCTATGAGTATTTTTATTTATATTTGATAAATAAATAAATTATAATAAATATTTATAATTATGTATATTAATAAAGTGATATTTATTTACTTAGCTCTTGATGCATTTATGGAAGGATATTATAATCCTATAAAAATAAATCCAAGATGTGACACTCTTTTTATAATATCATAGTAGTATTTGAGTCATAGGATTGATTTTGACTGATGATTGTCTCTTGACCTTTTATTTGAGTAACAGAGCTAATTCAAGAGAACAATGATCTTGTTTCTTGGGATGGTCATGGTCACAATATTATTGGCCTACGCACGTGGAGAGATGTTCGAGCAAACCTTAACTTGGAAGTTCTATGTATTTGGGGTAGACTTAGTCCTCACATACCCTTGTCATTGATTATGTATCAGTTTTCCCGACACCACAAAATACACCTCGTGCTCCAACACCTATTAACGCTTCAGATGACATACATAGAGTCCTTAATACTATTAGAGACTGCTTTGAGTGCAAAGAGGAATGTGATGAAGCTCAGTTGGTGGAAATAACACCTTGGATCACTTTAAGAGATTGAAACAATATATTTTTGATAGCTAATTAGATCCAATCTTTGTTAAACATTGGATCCATTAAGTGGAGAAGATAAATAAAGCTATTGAATACAAGAAGTAAAGGGTGTCTTTTACCTCTTTCATTTTGGAAGGGAAGACAGACACTTAGTAGACCTAAAAAAAGAGGATGTTGGAGGCAAGAGGCAATTTAGTGAGCAATTTAAGAATGCATTCATTCCATGAGTAGTTATTCTTTGATTCAGTTCGCTTTGAGAAGCAATAAGAGTTCCTCCTTAGCATCCATAATTGGAGCAGATCTGTAATAGAGTATGATCATTATTTTATTGAGTTGGCTTAGTTCTCTTTATATATTACCTTTAATAAATATTAAAGAGTTCATCCCTTTAAAAGGAGACTTTGTCCATCACTTAAAAAGTATGTTATTGTACTAATTTTACTAACATATGCTGAAAGACTCAATCAAGTTCTGGTGATGAAAAAATTAAATAATAAATTATAATAGGCAAAGGACTAAAGTTGACATTTTAGTACTATACCATCTACATATAGAGAATCACATTATGGACCTTTAAAGAGGGGCAAGAGTAGATAGTTCGAACATCAACACACATAATCTCCCAGTAATCAAGTCATCATGAGATTTCTGGAAGACTGATCATGCTTTCACCTCATGCCCCATGGGATAGCATATATACTTATTTTATCAATAATCGGGACACATGTCAAAGGATTATATTAGAAACAATATTAAAGTTGAACTTCACAACAACCATATGGACAACAGTAGTTAGGACCTATGGGTTGGGGAAGGTGGGAGTGGTTGAATTAGTATTTTTAAAAAAAATTATTGATTTAAAAAATCATCTGATAAAATCATATCAAAAATACGTTTTGACTTAAAAAGTGAGTAAAGTATTATAAGCAACTAAATCAGTAAATAATAAGAATGAAAAGCATAAAAAAAGAGCATACCAGATTTATAGTGGTTTGATCATCATGACCTACGGCTACTCCCGATTCCTCCACTTGAGGCCATCGGCTTCCACTACTGATCTTCTTTCCAATGGGCGAAGATTAGCTACTCTTACACTTTTCTTCTTTTCACAAGTTTAGGGGAGAACCTTTACAAGTCTTACACCTCCCTTATAATGAAACCTAAACTTCAGGAGGAGGGGAACTCTCAACACTTAGAGCTTTATAATACTTCAATCATAATTTTTGCTCATTTTTCTTACTATCTTAAGCAAGAATGATTGAGATATTTATAGACCCCAAATGGCTTAAAAATGAAGCTAAAATTTAATTTTTTTGAGTTTTCAAGGTACTAGCGGTACCACTACCATTAATGGGCGGTACCATCACCTCTAATGGGTGGTACTATTGCTTGTTAGAGCCTGAGAGACAGGGCTTTGGCGGTACTACCACTAGCCTGAGTGGTACCATCGCCTGCTAGCATTAAATGCTGGTGGTACCACCACCTAGTATATGCGGTACCACTGCCCAATTTATGTGGTACCATCACCTAGTTTATGCGGTACCACTGCCTAACACAACCTAGAAGACTATGTCTGCTGGCGATACCACTTCCAAGTCTAGCGATGCCACTATCTGACCTGACTTTGAGTTACTGAATGGGCATTCCAATGGGCCAAATTAGCCCCAATTAAGGCCCAATGGGCCCTTAATCGAGTTAGCATAGTTACATCCAAAACTAACTTAATTATAACCTAAATTACTTTGATCAAAACATAAATTATTTTAAGCATAAATCCTATATTGTCCGACATGTTATTGGTTCATCCGACACTGTCCAAACTTTGGTGCATCATCCTCTCCTTCGATGTATTACCCGATCTATCAACATGTTAACCTCCCGCAACATCCAATCTTAGCGCAATATTAGATTCTTTTGGCCCGATACCCGATCTCTAGCTCCGGCCCAACATCTGATTCTTTTGCTTTAACTATTTTACATTTTCATGATCAAAGTTAGTCCTGTATCACTTTTCTCAAATGTTGATTAGATTATAACTTTATCAATTGATTTGATTATCAAAATATGATATTCAACAATCTCCCTTTTTTTTATGATGATTACCAATTGATGATGAAGTTTTAACTAAACTCTCCATATCTATATGTCGTATTGAAAAAAACTTTGAATTTAGAAAATCATGAGTATTGCATGCACAATTTCAAATCATCATAATTTAAAACATCAAAGTACACCATACCATGCATGATTTCAAAGCATTAAAATTTTAAATCATCATCATAACTTCTTCCTCATTGTCATCAATAAAAAGGATGTTGGGAAACCTCAGCGGGAGCATCACATACACAGTGGAAATCAAAACAAAAAATCGGTTTTCCATATAAATTAAATCATCGTGCAAAAGATTAGGGTCACGAGAAAACCATAAAAACTGATAAAATAGTATCATGTGATGTGATAGATTGATTATCTAGGGAGATCATATATCCCTGTATTCTAGATATGGATGGAGAGGATGAAGGAAGTTAAGCGTCTTCCTCTCTAGCGGTATCCATACGATGGATCTCTGTAGTAAAACTCCTCCAATCTATTTTCGTAACTCTTACACAGAGGGAGGGAGGAGAATCGGAGGGGGATGCCAAAGCTATAGCTTATCAACCATAAGTCCCTTATATTTATAGAGAGCCACCAAAAAACCCTATGGCTCATGCCTTAGTGGGTATTGGATTTTCATCCAATTGTCCACTAACCTTGTATTATTAGATCTCTATTCAATAATCTTCTTAGGCCTCTATTGGACATCAACAAAGGAACCCATCAGCATAGGGTCTCATCTAATGAGAATAGGGGCTAATTAGATCCTCATCCAATCCTCTATTCACTGAAGCATACACCATATGTATGTGACCTACTAAGCCCGATATCAAGCTAGCCGTGAGTCACTCCCATCAAAACCCCTTATGATATAATGAATTATTATCTTCATAATAATTTACTCGACTCATTGACTATGGATGTACTAAGCTACTATACCATAGTCCCTAGACGGTACAGGGGGATCGAATCCATCAGACTTATTTGTCCATAATTACCGTGTATCTATAATCTCTCATCCAACTAATATCCCAAAGACCATATATTGGATATGGTATTGTTATGTAATATACGAAATCCATCATAATCTTACTCTAATCGGATTCTCCCAAAGAACTCTTTCTCTCTCAATCCGAATGATCCTAGCTAGAGATTTATCTGAGCAAGCACATATGAGATATTCCTCTCATGATATCGAGAGTGGATGATCCTCTATTGACACTTAATTGCCTTTACAAGGTTGGCTACTAATCCCGATAACTAACTGTACTAGATCTAAAACTTTCTAAACCTGTAAACCTAGCGTCAAAGAAAGGAGTACTCATACAAGGCATCTTTGGTGCTTCAAGTCAAAGTATCAGATACACAATTGGGACTATGGAATCACTGTATGACATTAGGTATTATTAACTATACAATATTCCATAAGTGGATCAATCAGTGAACTTATTCTCCAATGAGCACCTGTATTATATCCTTAGTATCTCCATATAAGTGGCTATGAGACCAGTCACCTCTATCATATGGATGAGTATATAGTACCGGTCTCTCTGATTATGTCGATGTCCCTCTAGAGTAACTTATAACCGGGATCATTTAGGATCCGTGTTTAAAGGTGAATCAATCTCATCACGATCCGATTCCCATTGCACAAAATCAAGGACATCACAATATATATATCCTATATATATATAATGTGAGAATATGCCAATATTAATCACAAGTAAAAAGATCGCACAGGGTGTCACACGTGTCATTACTCACGTGATTGGCTTGCAGGGCACCTATAACCAGCAATCTCCCACTTGACCTAAAGCTAATCACCTATATGTCTGATCCACATCAAACCCCTATAATGCTTAAATACAATATGAGGTAGTGGCTTCATTAGTGGATCTGCAATGTTATCTTCGGATGAAACTCTTTCTATTGTTATATCTTTACGGGTCATGATTGCTCTAATCAATTGGAACCTCTTCAGAATAATTTTGATGAGACATAGGTTTCTTTGCTAGAGCTATTGCCCTCACTATCATAGTATATGGGAATCAGCTCCATACTGCTTAGTACGACTCTCAAATCTTTGATATACTTCTTTATTCACACCCCTTTCTTTGTTGCTTCTGCTACAGCAATGTATTCCGCCTCTGTGGTCTAGTCAGCAGTAGTATCTTGCTTGAAACTCTTCCAACTTACTGCTCCTCCATTCAAGGTGAAAACATACCCTGAGTTCGACTTGCTATCATCAATGTCAAACTGAAAACTCAAGTCCGTGTAGCCCTCAACCTGAAGGCTACCTCCTCCATATAGCATTAAAAGTTCTTTAGTCTTTCTCAAGTACTTCAGGATACACTTTACTGCCTTCCAATATTCTAAACCTGGATCTGCTTGATACCTGCTTGTGACACTCAAAGCATGCATGCATAACATATATGATAGATCCTATAGCTTAGGTATAGGGTATCGTATTCATGTTTGACCTTTCTTCAGGAGTCTTCTAGCGATATACTCTTAGAAAGTGTTATTCTATATCTCATCAATATGAGACATCTTTTGAAAGTATCTATGCCAAATCTTTTGACAATGGAGTCTATGTATCTAGATTGGGACAAGCTAAGCATCCTCTTGGACCTATTTCTATAGATCTGATCCCTAAAATATAGAATGTTTCCCCTAAGTCTTTCATGAAGAAGTTTCTAGATAGCCAAACCTTTACTATGGAGAGCATTCCTACATCATTCCTAATGATTAGGATATCATTCACATATAGCACAAAGATGGTGATAGTGCTCCTACTTACCTTCCTGTACACACAAAGCTCATCTTCGTTCTTAACAAAGTCATAAGATCTGATCGCCTCATCAAATCTTATGTTCTAACTTCGGGAAGCTTGCTTCAATTCATAAATGGATCTAAGCAACCTGCACACTTTATCTAGACACTCTTTGGATATGAATCCCTCTGGCTATATCATATATACCTTCTTCTCGAGGTTGCCATTAAGGAATATCTTTTTACATCCATCTACTAAATCTTATAATCATAGTATGCTGCAATGGCCAAAAGAATTCTAATGGATTTAAGCGTGGCTACATGTGAAAAGGTTTCGTCATAGTCAACTTATTGTCTTTGATGATATCCTTTAGCTACCAGCCTTGCCTTATAGATCTCCACCTGTCCATCTACTCCGAGCTTCTTCTTAAAGATCTACTTACACCCGATGGGTATAATACCCTCATGTGCATCCACAAGGTTCTAAACCTTGTTAGAGTACATGAAATCTATCTCAGAATTCATGACTTCTTGTTACTTCCCAGAGTTTATACTGATAATAGCCTCCTCATAGGTCTGAGGATCAATATCCTAAGAGTCCTCTCTACTGATATGTCCCACATATCTTTCAGGATGATGAGATACTCTGTTAGACCTGCAGAAAGTTAGAACTTATATGCCAGGTACCTGAATATACTCGGACTCTGGAATGGTGCCTGAGTTAGGTTCTCCAACCTCGCTTAATTCTATCTCACTCTTATTGTTTCCACCTAAAATGTGTTCCTTCTCAAGGAACATAATTCTATTGGCAATAAAGATCTTTCGGTCCTTGGGATAAGAGAAATAATACCCACAAGTTTCCTTGGGGTATTCCACGAATGTGCACCGTTCTATCCTTGATTCCAACTTGTCAGGATTGTGTCTTCTAATGTGGGTAGGATAGGCCCAAATCTTAACCATCTTAGAATCAGACTTCTTTCCTTTCTATATCTCATATGGTGTAGACACTACCGACTTTGATAAAACTATGTTCAGAAGGTAAGCTGTGATCTCTAGGGCATACCCCTAGAATGAGACGGGTAGGTTAGTGAAACTCATCATAGATCGCACTATGTCAAACAGCATGCGATTCCTCCTTTCTAATACACCATTGAGCTGAGATATATATGGAGGTGCCCATTGGGATAGAATCTCATTATCCTTGAGGAAATGGATCAACTCCGTACTCAAGTACTCTCCTCCTTGATCTAATCGAAGAGTCTTAATACTCTTTTCAATCTGGTTCTCGACTTTATTCTTATATTCCTTGAATTTCTCAAAGGTCTCGGACTTGTATTTCATCAAGTACACATGTCCACACCTAGAGAAATTATCAGTAAATATAATGAAGTATAAGTAACTACCTATAGCCAGAGTCCATATGGGACCATATACATAACTATGTATGAGTTCTAATAACTAAGTGGCTCTCTCTCTAGTTCCACTAAAAGGAGAGTTGGTCATCTTCCCATGAAGGCAAAGTTCGTAAGTTGTATATGACTCATAGTCAAATGGATCTATATATCCATTTTTTAGCAACTTTTGAATCATTCTCTCATGTATATGACTTAGCCTACAATGTTATAGGTATGTATTGTTCACCTCATCTCTTTTCCTCTTAGATGTATTTATATTCATGATATGTGAAGAAGTGTATAACACATATAAGTCATTTATCAGGGTCCCTCTAGTGATATTCTTATCATCCATAATTACTAAACAACTATTGTTCTCAAAAACTAATTTATATCCACTAATTATCAAATAAGAGAGGTAAATAATGCTTTTGATAATAGAATAAATAAAATAGCATGCATTTAATACAATAATAGCTCAACCAAGTAGATGTAGGGTGACCTTTCCAATGGTAATTACAGTAACTCTTGCTCCATTGCCCATCTTGAGGTCAATCTCACCTCTGGCCAATCTCCTAGGTCTTGCCAGAAACTGCAATAAATTATAAAGAGCACTCCCAGTATCTAATACCTATATATTATAATGAAAATCTGATAAGTGAAAAATGATCATGAATATACCTGAAGCTTCTCTAAGCTTATGTTTCACCTTATCTGCAAGGTAGTCATTACGGTTCCTCTTTCAATGCCCTTCTAGCCATAGTGGAAGTACCATCCTTTCTTTATCTTTTGCTGGATATTTCTTGGTAACCTTTGCCTTACCCATTATTTCTTTGCCTTTGTCCTTCTTAAGGGTCTTACTAGCTTTCCTTTTCCTATTGGTCTCACCAATATAGAGAATTGACTTCTCTTTCTTGATAGTACTCTCAGTTTCTCTCAATATATTAAGGAGCTCAGTAGAGTCATCTAAAACTTGTTCATATTAAAGTTAATAATAAACTGTGAAAAGAAATTTAGTAGGGACTGAAGTATAAGATCAACACACAGGTTATCCTTTAGGACTATCTTTATACTTCACAAAGTGAGTGATCTCATTCTCGCTTGTCCTTTCGTCTGACGTGGCACAATCGTGTCAAAGATATATACAATTTTCTCTTTTGTGAGAATAATTCTAAAATTACAGAGTCTTTGGACCAATGAGGCAGTTGACATCAAGTATGCCACATAGGGGTTTTATAAGCGACAAAGAAGATATAGTGTAAATAAATAACATGTAGACTTTACAAAAAATACTAATTAAGATATAGACTTCTATCTTAATGTACTCCCATTATTTTTCAAGCGAATCATGCGACATGCTCGACACGTGAGACGGAAGTCTCCGGTAGACTCCTAGTGGGGATCGGGATCTAATCGGCATCTTAGTGCAACCTCGAGAGACTCGACCAATTACATAAGCCCAAAATGTAGGTAACTCTTGCCAATCACAATTTTTTGTGATTCTCGTCATGTTTGACCTCTAAATCATTATGGTCTCAATTGCTTGACCAACCATGAAGTTCAATTAAGTCATCACCATCATTACAAGATGAGTCTGATTCGATAGATATGCTCTCGACTGCTCGGCCAAGTCATACTATGTCGTCAGGTCACTGTTGATATATATATATATCATACACACACACACACACACACACACACACACACACACACACGCACACACACACACACACACATCTGCAGGGGGCCTTGGCCACAATCGGTCGCCTCCTTGTAGGTGGCCAAGCCGTAGCTGGTCACCCCTGCAGATGGCCTAGCCATGGCCGGTTGCCCCCTTTCCTCCCTGCGTTTACTACAAAAACATAGCAAGAATACGTAGAACGATTTTACGCGATTCAATCTCATCACATGCAGTTTAAAACTGATCTTTCACACGAAAACTCTGGCTCTGATATCACCATTGGGAAACCTCAGCGGGTGCATCGCATGCGCAGTGGAAACCAAAACAAAAAATCAGTTTCCCACATAGATCAAATCATCATGCAAAAGATTATGATCACGAGAAAACCATAAAAATCGATAAAATTGTATCAAATGATATGATAGATTGATTACCTAGGGAGATCGTATATTCTTGTATTCTAGATCCGGATAGAGAGGATGAAGAAAGTCAAGTATCTTCCACTTTAGCTGTATTCACACGATGGATCTTTACAGCGAAACTCCTCCAATTTGATCTCGCAACTCTCGTGCAGAGGGAGGGAGAAGAATAAGAGGGGGAGGCCAAAGCTATAGCCTATCAACCATGAGTCCCTTATATTTATAGAGAGCCACCAAAAAACCCTAGGGCTCCTGCTTCAATGGGTATTGGGCCTCAACCAAGGAGCCTATTAGCATAGGGTCTCATCTAATGAGAATAAAGGCTAATTCGATCTCCATCCAATCCTCTATTCACTGAAGCATCCCCCATATATATGTGACCCTCTAGGCCCGATTCTGAGCTGGTCGTGAGTCACTCATATCAGAACTCTTTCTGATATAATGAATTATTATCTCCATAATAATTCACTCAACTCATCGATTATGGATGTACTAGGCCACTACGCCATAGTCCCCAGACAGTAAAACGGGGATTAAATCCATCAGACTTGTCTGTCCATAGTTACTGTGTATCTATAATCCCTCATCTAACTAATATCCCAAAGATCGTATATTGGATATGGTATTGTCAGGTTACATACAAAATCCGTCATAGTCTTGCTCTAATCGGATTCTCCCGGAGAACTCCTTCTCTCTCAATCCAAATGATCTTGGCTAAGGATTTGTTTGAGCAAGCATATATATATATGATATTTCTCTCATGATACCAAGAGTGGATGATCCTCTATTGACACTCAATTGCCTCCATAAGATTGGCTACCAATCCCGATAACCAACTATACCAGATCTAAAACTTTCCAAACTTGTAGGTCTGGCGTCAAAGAAAGGAGTACTCATACAAGGCATCCTTGGTATCTTAAGTCAAAGGACCAGAAACATAGTTGGGACTATGAAATCGTTGTCTGACATTAGGTCTCATCAACTATATAGTATTTCATAAGCGGATCAATCAGTGAACTTATTCTCCAATGAGCACATGTACTATATCCTTAGTGTCTCCATATAAGTGGCTATGAGACTAGTCGCCTCCATCATATGGTCGGGTATATAGTACACTGGTCTGTCCGGTTATCTCGATGTCCCTCTTGAGTAACCTATGACTGAGATTATTTAGGATATGTGTTTAAAGGTGAATCGATCTCATTATCATAATCTCATCACGATCCATTTCCCATTGCATAAAACTAAGGACATCACAATATATATATTCTACAGATAATATAATGTAAGAATATGCCAATATTAATCATAAGCAAAAAGATTATGCAACATGTCACACGTGTCGTCACTCACGTGATTAGCTTGCAAGGTACCTGTAACTAGCAAAGGAAAAGTGTAACTAGTAAGTTTTTAAGACACACAAGCTAGTAATTTACTAAGTTTTACATCACTTTAGAACATGAATGTTAGCAAAATTTTGATTATCTTGATAGGTGCAAAATAGTAAATCTTGATTCTCTTTTTAGATGTGCTAGTAAGATTTTGCTTCTCTTTGTAATGTGCAAGCTAGCAATTTTTTATTCCTTTTGCAATGTGCAAGTTAGCAATTTTTGCTTTTCTTGAGATGTGCAAGCTAGCAATTCTTGCTTCTCTTTTGAGATGTGCAAGCTAGCAATTCTTTGGTTCTCTTGATATTTGTAAGTTTAGCAATTTTTGCTTTTTCTTGAAATGTACAAGCTAGCAATTTTATTTCTCTTTTGAGATATGCAAGCTAGTGAGTCTTTCTCCCCCTTTGTCATTGTCAAAAAGAAGGGAAGAATATAATGGTATAATATTTTTTCTTTTATATCAATGTTCTAATCACGACATAAGGTATACATACAACCATAAATACAAAGGAGTCATATGAAAATCATGACATGAAAGATATAATATCAAAGATCATGAAAGATCAAATCATGAATACTAAAAGACACAATTCATTTTGACAAGTCTCTTTTTTTTAAATAGTGAAAAGAAAACTTAGGAGATCAGATAGCAAGTGATCTTTAAAAGAAATATTAAGTCATGAATTTTGAGAAATCAAGTGAAAAGTTTTGATTCATTTGGATAAAGATTCTCTTTAATGAAAGAATCATATGAGAATAAATAGTAAAAGTTCTCGATTCATGCATAAGAATTCTCAAGTCATCAAGTTCATGATTTGGATAAAAACTCATTTAAATCATCAAAATCACTTTATAAAAAATATAACTTTCTTAGTTCAAAAGATTCAAAAATATCATAAATAGATTCATCAATCTCTTATTAAAAAACTTGATAAGTTTTAGGGATAGAAAAATTTTCAAGAAATGCATTCCCTTATTAGTTTAAATTTATGTGATTGATTTCATATAAGCATGCCCAAGTCTTTTATGCCAAAATAATGCATCATTGTTTAAAACCAAAAAATAAGCTTTATCCTAAAAATAATGAAGATAAACATTTAAACATTCATAGATATTCTTATTTGGTATGTGATAGAGCCCTAGGGTTCTATTATAGGAGAAGAGGGAGGAAAAGGGAGATAATCGATCTCTTCGAGGGGATCGGGCTTCCTAGATTACTTCGAAGGGGTTTGCTTCCTAGGGTTTTTGCCTTTTGGCTAAACCTAAGACTTCTTTATTGATTCCTCATAAGAGAGTTCATATCATTATTTATAGGGCTCTGCCAAGAGTCTCTCTAGGCTTGGACTCAGAGTCCACTAAACTTGGACTCTTAACTAACTGATAAAAACTCATAACTGGAAATAATAACCAACTCTATCCTAACCGAAGATAAAAACCAACTCATAACTGACTCGATTGGGCTTGCCCGACTCATAACTGACTCTGACTAGACACACTAATATGACTCAGCTTGAATTAATTATGAAAAGATAGACCCAACTCAACTAGGGTCCTAACAGACCTGCCCTCTTTAAATCAATCTTATCCTCAAGGTTGAGCAGTATTGAATTTCAGGGGTACTTCAATCCAAGATATTTGCCACAAATTATAATCTTTTGATCAATTAAATAAGGTCTCCACTTTGTGTAAGCAACGGGTCAGCCTTCTGATACAGCTATCATTGAAGACTTATGAGGAACCCTCTTCATTCGATAGTTACTTGTAGTTGTGATCTTGCTTCCAAGTCTTCCTTTGAGGATCACCTATTTTCTATTAATAAAAAACTTCATAATCAGTTTAAAAAGATTCCAGGTGACATCAGCTAGGGTTGACAGTCATTCAATTCTAAGCACTATTTCAAAGTCCTTTAAGGATATCAGAAAGAAATCCACCCATAGTTCTTGGCCATGTACCATTGGTTGACTTTTGACCTCTTACTATTATAAGTTAAAATTCATCCATCAATAACCTTGACTTCAAATCTGTCACAGTCTTCAATTTGATAGGCCAACTGATCAGCAACCTTTCTATCCATAAAATTGTTAGTGCTACTAGTATCAATTAAATAAGTAACAGGCTATTATTTCAAAATTCCTTCAACTTTTATAGTCTACGGGTTAAAGTAACCTGCTAATATATGCATTATATGTATGAAAGGTCCAATACCTTTATTAGACTCCATACCTTCTTGATCAGAGTTCACATCATCATTTTCTAGTTCCTCTTTAATTGGTTCTATCATTAGAAGATGACCCTGTTTACATCGATGTCCTCTACTTCATTTTCCATCATAATGGTAGTATAACCCTTTTGTTGATCTTTCCTAGAGCTCTTCTCTGGTAAGTCTTCGAGGGTTTTGAGTAGAGGGATGTGGGGCTATCGACTTGCTTGCTACTGGTTGGTTTATGCTTTTATTTCTGTGATTGTCCTTGTTGAGCTTTTCTTCGTGTATGTAAGCGAATGATACAACAACCATCATGGTACGGGATTGTCGAGCCTTAACTTTACACCGAATATTTAGATTGATCCCTTTAATAAATATTTCCAGTAGTTATTTTCTAGACCAGTCTCGAGTTTGATTTAAGATGCGCTTAAATATGCTCTAGTACTCCTGTACAGTAGAAGTCTGGCAGATTTTGACAATTTGCTCATCCATGTTTTTATACTCCGATGGTCTGAAGCAAATCAGAAGCCCACCTTTGAATTGCTCTCATGAGGGTTCTTTATGAGTGTGTTCATACCAACCGTATTACTGGATCGCGTCTCCTTCAATTTGAATAGAGGCTACCTCAACCTTGGATTTCTCCGAAATCCTATGAAAACAAAAAAAAAATTTAGCATGTGAGATCTAGCCGATCGGGTCTCCATTTTTCCATTTGGGAAACTCCACCCTCATGCGTGTGTATCTTTTGTCCTACCTATGATCATATTTTCTAGATTGACTCCCTTTGGAACTTTCACTATGTTGATTTTATTGGGGCTCTCTAATAAGCTTCTTCTAAATTCACGAAGGAGTTCTTGGAATTTATTTTCTATACAAGCCTTGAAGGCTTTATATCTTATGTCTAGTACATCATCCGTAGTCATTGTATAGGATTATAGATCAGTGATATTTAGTTCTTTTTTCTATTGTCTAGTCAGGGGCATATGTCATAGATGTAGTGGGGACTTAGCTGCAACGAGATTATCGATGTCGACAAGCAGTGGGGAGGAGAGGAAGATGGGTGTGACTACTTCAACTTGGCTAGGTGGCAGCAACAGGATGCAGCTACAAGATGATGGAGGAGGCATCTGGGCTACGTTGGAGATGAAGGGAGGAAGATGGGCTGCATCCTTTGGTTGCATGGCAGGGAAGCAACGGGCCCCAACGAGCAACGGGGTCCGACGAGGAAGATGAAGCAGGGGAGTAGCGACAAAGGGCTGGCCGATGACAGCAACAATGGTGACACTACCAGTAGAGGAGGAGAAGAAGGTAGTAGTGGCAATATGAGAGGGGATGAAGAGGGCTAGCTAGTGGCAGGAGCAGGTGCAACAGAGGTGGGCTTAGCTACAACAAAGGGAAGAAGAGGCAAAAGAGATAGCGACTACAACAAAGGAGGGCTTAGCTATGGGAAAGGCAATTAGGAAGTAAGGAGGCAGCGAGCAACAACAACTGGTGACCGAAGCTAGCAGGTATGGCTGGCGATTGGCTATGAAGAGGGTAGTGGTGGCAAGTGAGTGGAGCAGGGGTATGGCCAACTGGAAGCGGGTTGAGGGAGCAAGGGGAAGGGGTTAAGGAGATTGGAGAGGGGGTAACTTTAAAGCAGAGGAAGTAGTGGCAGTAGGGGTATGGCCAGCTGGAAGCAGCTGTGGCAGAGGAAAGGGGAGGAGGCAGCAGGTGATAGGAAGAGGAGATCATGGCTCCTGCAGGTAACAACGACCATTAGTTGTGTGCTACCAAGGGCTGGCCGATGATTGATGATAAGAATGGAGGGGAGGCTGCGGGTGGCAAGTAGTGGGGAGGAGAGGAAGAAGGGGCGACAGTGATAGAGGAGGACGCGACTAAGGAGGGTGTGGCTGGGAGGATGCAGTTGTGGTTGACAGGCGACGACATTAAAGATGAAGGGGTGTGACGCCATAGGAAGCAGTAGGAGGCTGAAGGAGAGGGTCGCGACTGTGGCCAGCGAAGGCTGTGGCTGCAATTGTTAGAGCAGAGAGCGACCAAGGCTATGTGCCGATGGGGATGAAGGTAGTAGTAACAACTATTGCGGTAAGAGAGAAAGGGAAGAGTAGGGTGGCAGTGGTGCTATTCTTCTTCTTTTTCTTCTTCTCTTTCTCTCTCTTTTTTTTTGTGATAGCTGCAGTGAAGATATGGAAGATGGCGATGACGACAATAATGGCGACGATGGTGTGGATGATGAACGATAGCGAAAGTATGCAGGAACACTGCTATGATACCAATTGATAGAACCCTATGGTTCTATTGTAGAGGAAGAGGGGGATAATCAATCTTTTCGAGGGGATCAGGCCTCCGAGATCACTTTGAGGGGATCTGCCCCTTAGGGTTTTTGCCTTTTAGCTAAAACTAAGACTTCTTTATTGATTTCCTATAAGAGAGTTTATAACATTATTTATAAGGCTCTGTCAAGATTTCCTCTAGGCTTGGACTTCGAGTCCACTAAACTTGGACTCTTAACTAAATGATAGAAACTCCTAACTATAAATAATAACTGACTCCATCCTAACTGAAGATAAAAATCAATACTAAGCAACTCATAACTGACTTGATTGTGCTCACCCAACCCATAACTGACTCTGACTAGACAGAATAACATGACTCAGATTGAATTAATCATAAAAAGATGGACCCAACTTAGCTAGGGTCCTAATAGTATATACAAGTATTAGATTCAAAATTAATTTTATATCACTTATTATACAAATGCTTAATGAGTTATGTCTACTAATAAATCATCTTTAATCAAAGGTTTGATTTGTTACAAATAATTCTAATACTAATGATCTTTCCTTTATTATTATTGTTTCTACTTTTGAGCTTTGTGAAGTGTGTTGGATCTCCGGTTATAAGCCTTGAGCATCCATTATCAGGATATTATTTTTTATTCCTAGCTTTCGATTATAAATATATCTACAAGAAAGGTGGATTTGTTTAGGTACCCATTTAGCTTTAGGCCCCTAATGAAAAGATCTATCTATTTTGACTAATGATATTTCCTTTAGGAACCTAAACTAAGTGTGAGCTATATTTTCTAAATGAATATTTATAAGTAAAATGACTGACTACTACAAAAATTACATTTAATACTAGGAGATATATGTAGTGTGAGTCCTTTAACAAAAATAGTTGACTTTTATTTAGTGTTACTCACAAAGCCAATTCCTTCCTTTCTATGGACATAACCCTTATTGGCAAGAATCATGTTTAATGATTTGTAACTAATTTCAAAATTTTCTAACATTTATTGTAGTAATACATTTTCTTTTTTTGACTAAGTCCAACTCTTCACATTTAGTACAAAAGGTTAACATATAATTGTCATACTTATTTTTTAATTTTTTAAATGTACTAAAAAGAGAATCGTGATTTTTTTTAGTAATTTAGATTTCATCCTAACTAATTTAAACTCATCATATAAATTATAAAAATCATCAAATAATTCACTATAAGGTAAAGAAGATTTATTTGAGTCATATACCTTATTCCCAAAGCCATTAATGCATAGTTCACTATTTCATCTTTGTTGGTTTTTTCTTCATCTGCAGATGCACTAGATTCATCCCAGGTTGCCTTCAGTGCTTTCTTTTTCTTTGGTAACTTCTTATTTAGTTGGGGATATTTACTTTTGAAGTGCCTCGGCCTTTACTTTCATAGTAAATTATTGTGTCCTTTTTAAGTTCATTTTTATTCATAGATTCTTGTTTTATGAACCTTTTTTTAAGTCATCATCACTTAGCTTTTGCTTGAGTGGTCTTCTTTTGTTCTAAGTGTCATATCCTTCATATTCTTTGGAAGGTTGTTCTTATATTCATCATGTGCTATACACGTCATTTTATAGGTCATTAATAACCCGATAAGTTCTTCAAATAGAAAATAATTCAAGTCCTTTTCTTCTTGAATTGTAGTTACTTTTGGATCCCAACTTTTTGGAAGGGATCTTAGAATTTTATTAATAAGTTCAAGATTAGTAAAAAATTCACCAAGAACTTTCAAATCATTGACAACATCTGTAAAACGAGTGTATATGTCACAAATGGTTTTGGTTGGCTTTATCCGAAATAATTCATAATTATGCACCAAAAGATTAATCTTAGACTCTTTGACTTTACTTGCGCCTTCATGTTGATTTCGAGTATGTGTCAAATATCATGTGTAGTTTTGTATATAGAAACATGATTAAATTTATTTTTGTCTAAAGCACAAAACAAAGTGTTCATAGCTTTAGCATTCAAAGAAAATATTTTCAATCATTCATTGGATTGGAAGATTTTTGAAAGCCATTTTTAGTGACATTCTATAAATTAAAATCGATAGAAATAAAAATTATCCTCATTAGTGTTTTTCAATATGTATAATCTATCCCATTAAATAGATGAGCACGAGTGACAGAGTGGCCCTCTTGATAGCCAAAAGAAGTAATTTAATCTCTCTTGGGTGTTAAACCAAATAAGAGAAACTTGACTCTTATATCAACTATTAGGATCTCATATCAACTATTTAAAGAATTATATCGATTCAAAATATCATTTGATGAAATCGTATCAGAAGTGCGTTTTGACTTTAGAAGTGAGTAAAGTGTTATGAGCAACTAAATCAGTAAATAATAATAATAAAAAACACAAGGAAAAAAGTACACTAGATCTATAGTGGTTCGGTCATCGTAACCTATGTCCACTCATGATTCCTCCACTTGAGGCCACCAACTTCCATTTTTGATTTTTTTTCAATGGGCGAAGATCAACTACCCTTACAACTCTTTTATCCTTTTTATATGTTTAGGAGAGAACTGTTACAAGTCTCACACATACTTTAGAATGAAACCTAAACTTCAAGATAAGGGAAACTCTTAACACTTAGAGCTTTACAACACTTTTAATCATAATTTTTGTTTAATTTTTCTTACTATCTTAAGCAAGAATGAGTTTGGTATTTATAAGCCCCAAATGACTTAAAAAATGAAGCCAAAATTTATTTTTTTTAGATTTTCAAGCTACTAGTGGTACCATCGTCATTAATTTATAGTACTATCACCTGTCAAAGCTTGGGAGATTGGGCTCAGGTGGTACTATCGCCAGCTTAGGCGATATTATTGCCTACAATTATTAATGCTAGCGGTACTACCACCCAGTCTAGGCAGTAGCATCGCCTAGCACAGCCTAGAAGACCATATCTGTTGGTGGTACCACTGTTAGGTCTGGCAATGCCACTACTTGACCCAATTTTGGGTCACTGAATGGGCCCTCCTAATGGGCCCTTAATTGAGTTAGCATGGTTACACCTAAAACCCACTCAATTATAACCTAAAATACTTCAATCATGACATATATTATTACAAATATGAATCCAATATTGTCTGATGGTTCATCCGACACTTCATTCGAACCTTCAGCACATCGTTCTCTCCCTCGACATATTACTCGATCCATCGACATATGACCTCCCGCAACATATGATCTTAGTGCTATATCTGATTCTTTCAACCCAATGCCTGATCTTTAGCTCCGACCCAACATCTGATTCTTCTACTTTAATTATTTTACCTTTTCATGATCGAAGTTAGTCCTGCATCACTTTTATCAAACGTTAATTAGATTATAACTTTATCAAAATCTAAGATTCAATAGGACCTAAAGAGGATGGTCATGCGAGGGTCTACACTCACCTATCAGGATGCTAAAGCCTAAAGATCTATTATTCAAGGTATAATCAAACTCTATAGTGTGTTTACTATTGGGAAACCTGATAGAATATCACATACATAGTGAAAAATAAAAATAAAATTAGTTTCTCATGTTTCTTGTATCGTCGTGCGATGATTGGTGCACAAAAAAACCATAAAACTAAAAATTACGTAACATATATTAGATGATTTACATAGGAAGATTGTATATCCCTAAAAAATCAGATCCAAAGAAGATGATGAAGTAGGTCATATGTCCTCCTCTCTAATAGTTTTAACACTATGGAATAAGTAATGCTCATCTCGTAGTGCAAAAACTCATAGTTTTTATGCACCTTTATCGTAACTTTTGTGCACTATCTTGTAGCAAGCATAGAAGAACTCATTTCTTCTTCTCTGTTTTCACACACCATGGAGAGAGGTGGTTGCTGAGAAGAAAAGGGAAGGAGGAGAATAGGAGGAGGTGACCAAAAGTCTCTAGCCCATGAGCCCAGTGGCCCCTTCCTATTTAGAGAGGTCCCTATCAACTTTACCCTAATGGATCCTGCCCTATTCGGTACTAGATCTCCATCCAATTACCCAAGCCTCTTGAACTAGTGGATTTCTACAAAATAATCTTTTATTGACTTTTATTGGATCTTATCCAGAGGATCTAATAATATAGGGGCTTATAAGATATCAAATAAAACAAGGGCTCTATGAATATCTCATATAATAACCTCTACTTATTGCAACATCTATTATATATGCATGACCCTCTAAACCTAATACTGAGCTGGCCATGAGTTATACCTATCAGAACTTCTTTCGACTCAAAACTCCTTCTAACTTAGTGAATTATTATCCCATAATAATTCACTCAAGTCATTGACTATAGACGTACTAGGCAATTATGCCATAGTCCCCAAATGATACAAGGGGATATAATCCATTGGACATGTTTATCTATAATTATCATGTTTCTATATTCCCTCATCCATCTAATATCTCAGATATTATATATCGGGCATGGTACTATCAGACCATATATATAATCCATAATCTATTCGAGTCTTTCTCTAATTAGATCTCCCAAAGAACTTCATTTCTCTAAGTTTGAATGACCCTAGACAAGGATTTGTTTGAGCAAGAGTATATAAGATATTCCTTTTATGATACCAAGTGGATAATTCTCTATTGACACTCAATTGCCTTCGTAAGATTGATTACCAATCCCAATAACCGATTGTACCAGATCTAGAACTTTCAGACCTATAAGCCCGACGTCAAAGAAAGGAGTACTCAAATAAAGCATCCTCAGTGCCTCAAGTCTAAGGACTAGATAAATAACTGAGATTACGGAATCATTGTCTGATGTCAGGTATCATTAACCATCTAGTATTTCGTAAGCGGATCAATTACTGAACTTATTTTCTAATGAGCATTTGTACTGTACCTTTAGTATCCCCACATGAGCGGCTATGAGACAAGCCACTCATGTGGGGATATTAATAACACTAAGAAGGTGTTATTGTATACTCATTAGGTATCAATGATCATGATGTCATACACATATAACACCAAGAAGGTTATAATTCTCTTACTTACCTTTCGATGCACACATAGCTCATCTTCACTCTTAACAAAGTCATATGATCTGATCGCCTCATCAAATCTTATATTCCAACTTTAGGAAGCTTGTTGTAGTCCATAGATGGACTTGAGTGACTTGCACACCTTATCTGGACTCTCCTTGGACACGAATCCCTTAGTTTGTATTATATATATATCCTCCTCGAGATTACCATTAAGGACTACGATTTTCACGTCCATCTGCTAAATCTTATAGTGTATTGCAATGGCTAAAATGTTGGGAAACTTTAGCGGGTGCATCATACGCGCAGCAAAAATTAAAACAAAAACGGGTTTCCCACATAGATCAAATCGTCGTGCAAAATATTGGGGTCACGAGAAAAACATAAAAACCGATAAAACCGCGATGTGTGAGAGATTGATTTTACCTAGGGAGATCGTATATGCTTGTATTCCAGATCCGGATGGAGAAAATGAAGGGGTCAAGTATCCTCCTCTCTAGTGGTATTCACACGATGGATCTTTAAAACGAAAGTCCTCCAATCTGATCTCGCAACTCTTGTATAGAGGGAGGGAGGAGAATAGGAGGTGATGGCTAAAGTTATAGCCTATCAACCATGAGTCTCTCCTCCTATTTATAGAGAGCCACCAAAAACCCTAAGGCTCCTGCCTGAGTGGATATTGGATCTCCATCTAATTATCCACTAACCTTGTATTATTGGATCTCTATCCAATAGTCTCCTTAGGGCTCTAATTGGGCCTTAATCAAGGAGCCTATCAGTATAAAGTCTCATCTAATGAGAATAAGGGCTAATTGGATCTCCATCTAATCTTCTATTCGCTGAAGCATCCATCATATGTGTGTGACCCTCTAGGCCCGATACCGAGCTGGCCGTGAGTCACTCCTATCAGAACTCTTTCAGATATAGTGAATTATTATCCCCATAATAATTTACTCGATTCATCGATTATAGACGTACTAGGCCACTTAGCCAGAGTCCCTAGATGGTACAGGGGGGATTAAATCTATCGAACCTATCTGTTCACAGTTACTGTATATCTATAATCTCTTATCCAACTAATATCCCAGAGACCGTATATTGGACATGGTACTATCGGGCCACATACAGAATCCTTTATAGTCTTGCTCTAATCAGATTCTCTTGGAGAACTCTTTCTCTCTTATCTGAATGACCCTGGCCAGGGATTTGTCTAAGCAAGCACATATGAGATATTCCTCTTATGATATCAAGAGTGGATGATCCTCTATTGATACTCAATTGCTTTCGTCAGGTTGACTATCAATCCCGATAATCAATTGTACCAGATCTGGAGCTTTCCAAACCTGTAAGTCTAGCGTCAAAGAAAGGAGTACTCATAGAAGGCATCCTTGGTGTCTCAAGTCTAAGGACCAGATATACAACTGGGACTATAGAATCACTGTTTGACATTAGGTATTATTAACCATACAATATTTCATAAGTGGATCAATCAATGAACTCATTTTTCAATGAGCATCTGTACTATATCCTTAGTGTCTCCACACAAATGGCTATGAGACCAGCCGCCTCCATAATATGGACGGGTATATAGTACACTGATCTGTCTGATTATCTCAATGTCCCTCTTGAGTAACCTATGACCGGGATTATTTAGGATATGTGTTTAAAGGTGAATCGATCTCATTATCGTGATCTCATCACTGTCCGACTCCCATTGCACAGAACCAAGGACATCACAATATATATATAACTGATAATATGAGAATATATCAATATTAATCACAAGTAAAAAAATCACACAATGTGTCACACGTGCCATTACTCACGTGATTGGCATGCAGGGCACTTGTAACTAGCAATCTCCCACTTGACCAAAAGCCAATCACCTTTGTGTCTGATCTACATCATACCCCTGTGACGCTCAAATACAATATGAGCCAACGGCTTCATCAGTGGATCTGCAATGTTATCTTCGGACGGAACTATTTCTATTGCTATATCTTTTCGGATCATGATCGCTCTAATCACATGGAACCTCCTTAGAATAATTCTGATGAGACCTGGGTTCCTTTGTTAGAGTTATCACTCTATCGCTGTCATAACATATGGGAGTCAACTCCATGCTGCTTGGTATGACTCCCAAATCCTTGATGAACTTCTTCATCTACACCCCTTCCTCTGCTCCTTCTGCTGTAACAATGTATTCCACCTCTATAGTCGAGTCAGCAGTAATATCTTACATGAAACTCTTCTAGCTTACTGCTCCTCCATTCAGGGTGAAATAAATACTAAATTTGACTTGCTATCATCAATGTTGGACTAAAAATTTGAGTCCGTGTAGCCCTCAACCTGGAGGCTACCTCTTCTATATACCAGTAAAAGATCCTTAGTCTTTCTCAAGTACTTAAGGATATACTCTACTGCCTTCTAGTATTCTAAACCTGGATCTACCTGATACTTACTCATGACACTCAGAACATGTGTTATATCAGGCCTGATACATAACATCGCATACATGATAGACCCTATCGCTGAGGCATAAGGTATCTTATCCATATCTGCCCTTTCTTCAGGAATCTTTGGGGACATACTCTTAGAAAGTGATATTTCATATCTCATCGATATGAGACCTCTCTTAGAATTTTCTATGCTAAACCTTTTGACAATGGAGTCTATATACCTAGACTGGGACAAGCCAAGCATCCTTTTGGATCTATCTCTATAGATCCGAATCCCCAAAATATAGATGCTTCTCCTAAGTCTTTCATGGAAAAGTTTTTGGATACCTAAGCCTTTACTGTGGAGAGCATTCCTACATCATTCTCAATGATTAGGATGTCATCCACATATAGCACCAAGAAGATGATAGCGCTCCCACTTACCTTCCTATACATAAAAGGCTCATCTTCGTTCTTAACAAAGTCATAAGATCTAATCAACTCATCAAATCTTATGTTCCAACTTCGGGACGCTTGCTTCAATCTATAAATGGATCTAAGTAACTTATACATTTTATCTGGACTCTCTTTGGGTACGAATCCCTCTGGCTGTATCATATACACCTCCTCCTAGAGGTTGCCATTGAAGAATATCATTTTGACATCTATCCGTCAGATCTCATAGTCATATTGTGTTGCAATGGCTAAAATAATTCTAATGGACTTAAGCATAGCTATAGGTGAAAAAGTTTCATCATAGTTAACTCCTTGTCTTTAATGATATCTTTTAGTTACCAGCCTTGCTTTATAGGTCTCTACCTTTCCATCCACTCTGATCTTCTTCTTAAGAATCCATTTGCAGTCGATGTGTATAATACTCTCAGGTGCATCCATAAGGTTCCAAACCTTGTTAGAGTACATAGAATCCATCTTAGATTCATGGCTTCTTGCCACTTTCTAGAGTCTATACTCATAATAGCCTCATCATAGGTTTGGGGATCAACATCCTTAGAGTCATCTCTATTAATATGTCCCACATATCTTTTAGGATGATGAGATACTCTGTCAGACCTATGTAAAATTGGAATTTATGTGTTAGGTATCTGAACAGGCTCGGGCTCTGGAATGGTGCTTCAGTTAGGTTCTCTAACCTCACTTAATTCTATCTCACTCCTACTGTTTCCACCAAGAATGTGTTCCTTCTCAAGGAACACAACTCTTTTGGTAACAAAGACCTTTCGGTCCTCAGGATGATAGAAAAAATACCCACAAGTTTCCTTTGGATATCCCACGAATATGCACCATTCTGTCCTTGATTCTAATTTATCGGGGTTGTGCCTTCTAACGTGGGCAGGACAGCCCCAAATCTTAACAATTTTAAGATCGAGCTTTTTTCCTTTCCATATCTCTTATGGCATAGGCACTACCGACTTTGATGGAACTCTATTTAGAATGTAGGCTACAGTCTCTAGGGCGTACCCCAAGAATGAGATGAGTAGGTCAGCGAAACTCATAATGGATCGTATTATGTCTAATAGTATACGATTCCTCCTTTCTGATACACTATTGAGCTGAGGTGTATAAGGAGGTGTCTACTGGATAGAATCTTATTGTCCCTGAGGAAATGGGTGAACTCCATACTCAAGTACTCTCCTCCTCGATTTGATTGAAGAGTCTTAATACTCTTTCTAATTTGGTTCTCTATCTCATCCTTATATTCCCTGAATTTCTCGAAGGCCTCTGATTTATATTTCATCAAGTACATGTGTTCATACCTAGAGAAATCATCAATGAACGTAATGAAGTATGAGTAACCACTATAGCCTAAGTCGACTTGGGACCACATACATGACTATGTATAAGTTCCAATAACCCGGTGACTTTCTCTCCAATTCTACTAAAAGGAAAATTGGTCATCTTCCCATGAAAGCAAGGTTCGCAAGTTGTATATGTCTCATAGTCAAATTGATCTAAGTATCCATCTTTCAATAACTTTTGAATCCTTCCCTCATGTATATGACCTAGCCTATAATATTATCGGTATGCATTATTCACCTCATTTCTTTTCTTCTTAGATATATTTATATTCATGATATATGGAGAAGTGTCTAACACATATAAGTCATTTATAAGAGTCCCTCTAGTGATGATCTCATCATTCATAATTATTGAATAACTATTATTCTCAAAAACTAATTTATCTCCACTTATTATCAAATAAGAAATAAATATAATATTTTTGATAATAGAGAGAATAAGATAACATGCATCTAATACAATGATAGCTCCACAAGGCAGATGTAGGGTGACCTTCCTAATGGCAACCGGAGCAACTCTTGCTCCATTGCCCATCTTGAGATCCATCTTGCCTCGGACCAGTCTCCTAGGTCTTGCAAGAACTTGTAACAAATTACAGATGTAATAAGCACTCCCGATATCCAATACCCATATGTTATCATAAAAATCTGACAAGTAGAGACTGATCATAAATATACCTGAAGCTTCTCTAAGCTTCTGTCTTGCCTCCTCTGCAAGATAGTCCTTACAGTTCCTCTTCCAATGCCCATCTTGGCTGTAGTGGAAGCACTATCCTTTGTCCTTTGCGGGGTCTCTCTTAGCAACCTTTGCCTTATATAGTCTTTATTTGTCCTTGCCCTTCTTAAGGGTCTTTACTAACCTTCCTTTTCATATTGGTCTCACCAATATAGAGAACTAACTTCTCTTTTTTAATGGTACTCTCAGCTCTCCTTAATATATTGAGGAGCTCAGGTAGAGTCACCTCAAACTTGTTCATATTAAAGTTAATAATGAACAGTGAAAAGGAATCTGGTAGCAACTAAAGTATAAGATCAAAATATAGGTTATCCTTTAGGACTATCTTTATACTTCACAAAGCGAGTAATCTCATCCTCGCTTGTCCTTTCCTCCAGCGTGGGCATAATTGTGTTAAGGACATATACGATTTTCTCTTCTATGAGAACAATTCTCAAATTATGGAGCTTTTGGACCAATGAGACAGTTGACATCAAGTATGCCATATAGGGGTTTTGCAAGTGATAAATAAGATATAGCGTAAAATAAATAACATGCAGATTTTACAAAAAATACTAATTAAGATATGGACTTCTATCTTAATGTACTCCAACTATTTTCTTAGCGAATCATACGACACCATCGACACGTGAGACGGAAGTCTCCAGCAGACTCCTAGTGGGGATCGAGATATAATTGGCGTCTTAGTGCAACCTTAAGGAACTCGACCAATTATACTAAGCCCAAAAGGTAGGCAACTCTTGCCAATCACAATTCTTGTGATTCCCATCATGTTCGGCCTCTAAATCATTATAGTCTCAAGAGACTCGACCAACCATGACGTTTAGTTTAGTCATCACCATCGTTACAAGATGAGTCTGATTCGATGATATGCCCTCGAGAGACTCGACCAAGTATAACATGTCCTCAGGTCACCAGTGACATCTCTATGTCATAGGCAAGATCTCGATCACGTAGATAGGTGAGCCTCAAGGTACTCAACCAACTCAACCTATGTCGTGATTCAATTTCTTTCTATAACGATGGAAGGCCACCTGGGTCAATTTTATTGTCTCACGTTTACCGACTTAATATTATCTTAGGAAGGATTTTTTTTGTATCGGTCTCCTAATATGTCATGTCAAACATATACATATATATCTACATTGCATGCAAATATATATATACATATATCTAGTAGGTATATAACACATCACATATGCAAGCCACACCGGATGATTATGAGCCGTCACCTAATATGATTAAGCCCGAGCCAATGGGCCTAATTACTCACAATAGGATTTATGTGTGCATTGACGCATCTCCATTCTCTGTGATTGTTGATCTCATCATCATCAATTTCATCGGATTGTCGCATCACCATACGTCGTAATCTCCCGCCATGGCATCGTGGGTCCCACTGTAACCTCCACGCTCCCGCTGCGCATCCATGTAATTACAAATAATCATAGGCACGCAGACTCAACAATGAATGAGAAAAATGTAAGCTCGTAGGCCTCAATAATAATAATTATTATAATTACAACATCACAACACATGGCTCATGATCATCCATCCACATCATATATCACATGTACATCACATCATATGTAGGATTACTAGATATATAGTAATTAATTAAACTATTTAATTAATTATTTTTTAGAAATCATGATATGCTCAAAATTTTTATAATTATCAAGGACATTTTCATAATTCTAGATTAGAGGACAGTCCTTAGAATTTCTAAAATTATTAAGGGTATTTTGAAAATTTTATACATAAGGATAATCCTTAGAATTTCCCTAATTCAGAGGGGTATGATCATTCATTTCTCAAAAGGATGCCCTAGCTCTCTTCCTTTACCCTCACTGGGCCGCCACCGCCGCCACTGCCCTGCGCAAGTGATGGCGCTGCACGCCGTCGACGTCTTGGCCCGCCTTGCGGTGGCGTTCGCCCTCCGGCACCTCGATGGCAACGGTGCCACCTTGTGCGGCGCAGCGGCCGCCCTGGCGGCCACGGGTTGCCCCTTGCGGCCTCGCGGTGGGAAGCTACCGCCGGCGCGGGTCGCTGCCCGCAGACCATGCCCGCATGCGATCGCGCATGCTAGTGGCTGCCCTTGCAAGGGGCTTTGGCCGTGGCCGGCCGCCCCTTTGTAGGGGGCCTTGGCCACAACCGGCCTGGCCATGGGTGGCCGGCCCTGCATGGGGGTTGGCTGTGGCTAGCCGCCCCTTCTCCTTGCTACCTTCGCTGCGAAAACATAGCAAGAATGCGTAGAACGATTCTACGTGATTCAATCTCATCACACATAATTTAAAACCAATCTTTCGCATGAAAACCTTGGCTCTGATACTACTATTGGGAAACCTTAGTAGGTGCATCATATGCACAGCGAAAATCAAAACAAAAACTGGTTTCCCATGTAGATCAAATCATCGTACAAAATATTTGGGTTGTGAGAAAAACACAAAAACTGATAAAATCATGATGTGTGAGAGATTGATTTTACCTAGGGAGATCATATATCCCAGTATTCTAGATTCGGATGGAGAAGATGACGGAGGTCAAGTTTCCTCCTCTCTAGCGGTATCCACATGATGGATCTCTGCAACGAAACTCCTCCAATCTGATCTCGCAACTCTTGCACAGAGGGAGGGAGGAGAATACGAGGTGGTGGCTAAAGCTACAGGCTATCAACCATGAGTCTCCCCTCCCATTTATAGGGAGTCACCAAAAACCCTAGGACTCCTGCCTTAGTGGGTATTGGATCTCCATCCAATTACGACCAATCTTGCATTATTGGATCTCTATCCAATAATCTCCTTAGGCCTCTAATTGAGCCTTAATCAAGGAGCCCATCAACATATAATCTCATCTAATGAGAATAGGGGCTAATTAGATCTCCATTCAATCCTCTATTTGCTAAAGAATCCACCATATATGTGTGACCCTCTAGGCCTGATACCGAGCTAGTCATGAGTCACTCCCATCAGGACTCTTTTTGATATAGTGAATTATTATCCTCATAATAATTCACTTGACTCATCGACTATGGACGTACTAGGCCACTACCCCACAGTCCCAAGATGATATAGGGGGATCAAATCCAACGGAACTATCTGTCCATAGTTACTGTGTATTTATAATCCCTCATCCAATTAATATCCCAGTAACCGTATATTAGACATAGTACTGTTAGGCCACATACATAATCCTTTATAGTCTCGCTCTAATTGGATTCTCCTGGAGAACTCTTTCCCTCTTAATCTGAACGACCCTAGCCAGAAATTTGTCTGAGCAAGCATATATGAGATATTCCTCTTATGATATCGAGAGTGGATGATCCTCTATTGACACTCAATTACCTTCATAAAGTTGGCTACCAATCCCGATAACCAGTTGTACCAAATCTGGAGCTTTCCAAACCTATAAGTCTGGTATCAAAGAAATGAGTACTTATTCAGGGTATCCTTGGTGTCTCAAGTCTAAGGATCAGATACACAATTGGGACTATAGAATAATTATCTGACATTAGGTATTATTAACCATACATCATTCTATAAGTGGATCAATTAGTAAACTCATTCTCTAATGAGCACTTGTACTATATCTTTAGTGTCTCCACACAAGTGGCTATGAGACCAGCTGCCTCCATCATATGGACGGATATATAGTACACTGATCTGTCTGGTTATCTCAATGTCCCTCTTGAGTAACCTATGATCGGGATTATTTAGGATATGTGTTTAAAAGTGAATCGATCTCATTATCATGATCTCATCATTATCCGACTCCCATTGCATAGAACCAAGGATATCACAATATATATGTAACAGATAATGTGAGAATATGCCAATATTAATCATAAGCAAAAAAATCACACAGTATGTCATATGTGCTATCACTCACATGATTGGCTTGCAGGGCACCTGTAAATAGCGAAAAAAATTCTGATGGATTTCATCATGGCTATAGGTGAGAATGTTTCATCATAGTCAACTCCTTGCCTTTAATAATACCTTTTGGCTATCAATCTTACCTAATAGATCTTCACCTATCAATCTACTCTGATCTTCTTGAAGATATATTTGTAGCCGATGGGTATGATACCCTTAGGTATATCAACAAGGTTCCAAACCTTATTGGAGTACATTGAATCCATTTTAGAATCATGGCTTCTTACCACTTCTTGGAGTTTACACTCATAATATCCTCATCGTAGATCTGAGGATTAACAAATTAAGTGTTTTCTCTACTGATATGTCCCACATATCTTTCAGGAGGGTGAGATACTCTGCCAAACCTGTGTAAAGTTGGAATCTGTGTGCTAGGTACTTGAACAAGCTCGACCTCTGGTGGTGCTTGAGCTAGATTCTCCAACCTTGCTTGATTCTATCATACTCCCACTGTTTTCACTAAGAATATATTTATTCTCAAGGAACATTGCCCTCTTAGCAATAAAAACCTTTTGATCTTCTGAATGATAGAAATAATACCAAAAGTCTCTTTCGGGTATTCCACAAACTTGTACTGTTCTGTCCTTGATTTCAACTTATTGGGGTTGTATCTTTTAACATGGGCAGGGTAGCCCCAAATCTTAATAACCTCAAGATTAGACTTCTTGCCTTTCCATATATCATATAGTGTAGACACTCTCGACCAAGATGAAACTCTATTCAAAAGGTAAGCTTCGGTCTCCAGGGGATATCCCTAGAATGAGACGAGTATGTAAGCAAAACTCATTATAGATCGTACCATATCTAATAGTGTGTGATTCCTCCTTTCTGATACACCATTAAGCTGAGGTGTATAAGGAGGTAATCCCTTGGTCCCTGAGAAAATGGGTAAACTCTGTACTCAAGTACTCTCCTCCTCGATCTGATCAAAGAGTCTTAATACTCTTTTTAGTCTAGTTCTCTACTTTATTCTTGTATTTCATCAAGTACATATGACCTTACCTAGAGAAATCGTCAACGAAAGTAATGAAGTAGGAGTAATCACTTGTGGCATAAGTTGATATGGGACCACACACATCGCTATGTATAAGCTCCAATGACTCAGTGGCTCTCTCTCTAGTTCAAATAAATGGAGAGTTGGTCAACTTTCTATAAAGGCAAGGTTCATAAGTTGCATATAGATGTGACTTATGACCTAGCCTATAATGTCATAGGTATGTATCGTTTACCTTATCTCATTTTCTTTTGGACACACTTATATTCATAATATGTGGAGCTATATCTAGCACAAATAAACTATTATACAATATTTTTTTAGTAATGATCTTATTATCCAAAATCAATGAACAACTATTATTCTCAAAATCTAATTTATATCATAAAACTATCAAACATGAAATGAGATAATATTTTTGATAATAGAAGAAATGTAATAACATGCATCTAATACAATAATATCTCCACCAAGCAGATATAAGATGACCCTATCAATAGTAACTACAATAACTCTTGCTCCATTGTCCATCTTAAGATCAATTATGCCTCTCGCCAATCTCTTAGGTCTTGCCAGAACTTGCAACGAATTACAAATGTGATAAGCACTCTCGGTATCCAATACCCATGTGTTATCATAAGAATCTGATAAATAGAGACTAATCATGAATGTACTTGAAACTTCTCTAAGCTTCAGTTTTGCTTTCTCTATAAGGTACCTTTTGTAATTCTTATTTCAGTACTTATTTTTGCCATAATGGAAGCACTGGCCTTTGTCCTTTTCTAAGTCTTTCTTGGTAACCTTTGTCTTGCCCTTGCCCTTCTTAAGGGACTTATTAGATTTTCTTTTCCTTTTGGTCTCACCAATATAGAGAACTAATTTATCTTTCTTGAGGTACTCTCTGCCTTCCTCAACATATTAAGGAGCTTAGGGAGAGTCACCTCAAGTTTATTTATATTAAAATCATGATAAATTATGAAAAAGAGTTTGGGAGGGACTGAAGTATAAATTATATACACAGGTTATCTTCTAGGATCATTCTTAGACCTGTGAGTTCTCGATCAACTCAATCATCTTCAAGACATAGTTCTAAAATGATGTCCCCTCTATCATCCTAGTATAGAAGAGACTCTTATATATCTCATATCTTTATATTTTTCCCTATTCCTCAAACACGTGACGGAGATGAAGAAGGATGGAATTGACATCCATGCTCTCATGTTGCCTTTATAGCTCATGAGTTATAGAGGCCAACATATAACACTTAACTAAGGTGGAATCGTCTATATACTTCACGTAGCAAATGATGTCATCCTTGCTTGCCCCTTCCTCTAGCGTAGGCAAGTATATAATGAATTATGAGTTCAATGGATCATGTCAATGACATATGTGATTTTCTCCGATGGGAGAATGACCCTTAAGTTGTGGAGCCAATCCGTATAGTTTGGATCCGTAAGGCGGTTGACATTAAGTATACCACATAGGGGGTTTACAAACAAGATGTTTCTGATATACAAAAGATATAGCATAAATAAATAACATATAAATTTTATAAAAAATAAATAATGAAGACGTGGACTTCTATCTTAATCGACTCCCACTACTTTTCGGGCGATTCATGTGACACCCTCAACACGTGAATTAGAAGTCTTTGGCAAACATCTAGTGAGGATCAAGATCTAATTGACGTCTTAGTATAACATCGAGGAACTCGACCAACCACACTAACCCTAAAAAGGTAGGCAACTTTTGCCAATCACAACTCATTATGATTCTCATCCTATTTGGCCTCCAAACCATCATGTCTTCGAGGGACTTGACCAACCATGATGTTCAGTTAAGTCATCACCATCATTACAAGATGAGTCTGATTTGATGATTTGCCCTTGAGGGACTTCACCAAACATACTATGTCCTCAGGTTACCGATGATATCTCTATGTCGTAGGCAAGATCTTGAATCTAGAGATAAGTGAGCCTCGAGAGACTCGACCAACTCAACCTATGTTGGAATTCAATTTCTCCCTATAATGATAGAAGGCCATTTGGGTCAATATAATTACCTCAGGCTTACCGACTTAATATTATCGTAGGAGGGGGTTTTAATCCAGTCTCCTAATATGATGTGTCATACACATATATTATATATATATATATATATATATATATATATATATATATATATATATATATATATATATCTCTCTCTCTCTTATGTAAATATATATAAGTATCTAGTAAGTGTATAATTATTCACATATCATATATGAGTAATTACACTAAATGATCATGGACCATATCCTAATATGATTGGGCTCAAACCAGTTGCCTAATCACTCATATCATGATCTCTGTGTGCATTAGTGCATCTACATTGCCTGTGATAATTTATCTCATCATATCGGTTCTGTTAGCATCTTCATGCATCTCCATGCATTGTGATCATCTGTCTCAGCCTTGTGGGTCCTACTGGCACCTCCATGCTCCAACTGTGCCTTCTCATCTAATTACAATATAATCACATACACACAGACTCGACAATAAATGAGAAAAATCAATGGCTTGCAGGCCCTAATAATAATAATAATAATCACAAAGACACACATCACACCATATAGTCCATGATCATCCATCCATATCATACATCATATTTATATATCATTATATAGGTGTTAGGATCGTAATGGCACTAAGAGGGCAGGGGGGGTGGGGTGGGGGTGTGTGTTGGGTGTGAATTAGTGTTATTGCACAAAGATCCAACATGAAAAAGTTTGAACAAGAATATGAATCGAAAATGCATTTATTTTGAAAGTGTGAATAGAAGTAGTGAGTAAAGTAAATTAGTTAACAATAATAAGGAAAAGCAAGAAAGTAAATATAAACAATTTATAGTGGTTCAGTCATCCCGACCTATGTCCACTCCAAATTCCTCTTCTCTCGAGGTCATCAGCTTTCACTACTTATCTTATTTTCAATGGGTGAAGATCAACTTGGTACAACCCTTTTCTTTTATGAGGCTCAAGAGAGAATATTAAGATTATAATTAGGAGAGTCCTAATTTAATTTTATTAAAGAGGAAAATCTTATAAAATCTAAAGGCATTCATATAAATCCTATCTACCCGACCCCTAGTAAGGAAAGTAAGGAGGCCGACTAGGTTAGGATTAGTTGAGAAAGATATTTAAAGGGAGAGTAAGATGCATGTTACCATAATTAACCACCCCTTATCCTAGTTAAAGAGGGGATTAAGTAGAATAGGATTAGGAAATAATAAAGCAATCGACTACCCCTAGATGGGTCAGTTGGAGGTTGAACTTAGAGTTGCATTAGGAGTTACTTTAGGAGTTGGTTAGGAGTAGAAGTCTTAAAGTAGGAGTCCTCTTAGGAATTAGAAGGCTTATAAATAGCCTTATAATTCTCCATTTTTTATCATCAATAAAAGAGTATTTTCTACAGCCTTTGAGCAGCAAGTTGGAGGAGGGAACCCCTATAGATTTCCAAGGCGATCGATCCCCTATATTGATCTCCCCCGAGCTTAGAATCCATTAGAGTTCTAACACTAGGTATGAGAATAGTGTTTTTGGCATCTCGCTACCCTTCCACAACCATCCAATAACCCTTTATAGCCATCCAAAGTGATTTCCACAATTACTTGAAGATCGTCACCAAATTCTGTCATCATCTCTACTACTATAGATCATCCTTTGATTTCCCCATGAATTGTAACAAGTTTTGGTTTCCTAGTTTACTGCTGCAATTTAATTATCCCTATTCAAAAAAAAATACAAAAAAATTCTTGCTGCAAAAACTTTTCATCGTAAAGTTTTCATCTTTACGACAAAAGTTATGTCGCAGAATTCCAACTGCATACCCTTTACTATTTGATTTGCTATTGCATTACCGATCAAATTTCTACAAAATTTCTACCATGGATTTATAATTTCCTATCCTCAGATCTCCTTTTGGTTTCATTAAAAAATCATCATGATAACTTGCTCATCTTTTATGTCCAAATTACTGTAGTTTAGATATAAAAATCTGCTACCGTACTTCTTCGTGATCTTTGATTTTGCCAAACCAATTGTTGTTATTTCTTTCCACAAAATTTTTATTGATACTACCTCTTATTTACAAGAAGATTCCCCTTAAGTTTCATTTGAATTTTTGTTGAAAATTTCTGAAAAAAAATTATGTCTTCACTGTTAGAATTTTTTTGACGAGAAATCTACTACAGCACCTTTGTCCTTCTTCTTCTCAACCCACCGAAACCCAACCATCTCACTGCCACCACCTAAGATGTCTTTAGGGCGTCCCTCTAGCCTTAAGACGTAGCCATTATAACCTATTTTCATAACCCTAATACCCCCAAAAACCACAACCCAAAACAAAAAACCATTACAGTCGAACCCTTTTATCACCAACCGATTGTTCGAATCTTCCACCACCCATGCCATTGACCCATTAACAGAAAAAAACCAAGGACATATCTAATTTGTAGGCATACATCATGGCTTCCCAAGATCCAATTGATGCCAAGTTTGAAGTATTGGGATCTTGGCTTGAACCATAGCTCGAATCACGCTTGGAGGACGAACTGCGTGCTTTGTTCGTGGAGTTCAAAATTGGACAACCATCGAATCCAACAAAATCTCAGTGAGGAGAGAGTTCAGAGAGGCCCCCAGAGAAGGAGGGACAACCTTCCGACATGTTTCAACCACGTATGAGGGTGGACTTCAAACTTGGCATGCCGAATGTTACTTCCGCTACTACCAAACATCGGATGATGCTATGGTAGAAATCACTGTCACTTCCGCTACTACCAAACATCGGATGATGCTATGGTAGAAATCACTGTCATCCACCTTGAAGGAGATGTCATTCAATGGTACAATTAGTTGGAATATAATCATGGGGCTCCGACATGGAATCAATTTAAAAATGCACTACTGAATCGCTTCGGACCTATGGAGGAAAAATATCGATGGCCAACTCACAAAAATATGGCAAACCTCTATAATTCAAGAGTACCAAACTAGGTTTGAGAAG
The DNA here is from genome assembly GCA_021527575.1 of Ensete glaucum. Taxonomy (NCBI): domain Eukaryota; kingdom Viridiplantae; phylum Streptophyta; class Magnoliopsida; order Zingiberales; family Musaceae; genus Ensete; species Ensete glaucum. The sequence continues at coordinate 17,121,341 of CM038555.1, read as the reverse complement.
CTATCTTATCTTGCTTGTGATTGGACTGACCAACAATTGCTAGGTACCTTTATCGAGGGACTCAAGCCGGAGATACAAGGGGAGGTTAGGGCGCAGTAGCCCCGTACCGTAGCTGCTGCAATTTCCTTCACCCGCATACAAGAAAAGTGGCTCAACCAAGATACCCGGAGGTTGAGAACCACTCTTAGGCCCCCAACATAGAAGCCTCCTTCTATTCCCAGCCATCCTTTGCTGCAAAAAAAATTGATAAGAGAAGAACTATATGACCAATCAGTAAAGGGGCTTTGTTGGCATTGCGACGAACCATGGAGTCATGATCATTGCTGCAAAAAGGGCTGCCTCCTATTGATTGAACCTCTTGAAGATGTGGAGGAGGAGGTCTAGGAGCATGAGGAAGAGGTCATGGATGAAGAAAAATAGTTGGTTGATATTACAATGCATGCTCTTGCCGGCTACGCGAACCCACAAATGATGAAAGTGGGAGGATTTCTAAAGCAACAATCGATTACCATTCTCATTTACACTAAGAGTACTAATAATTTTATGAACAATAAGGTTGCTGTTTAGATGACCTTACCTGTTGAAGATTGTAGCACGTTTGATGTTAAAGTCACTGACAGATGCATTCTGAAGTGTGATCGCTAGTGCCCGTGGGTGAAGCTTTTACTGCAGGATCAAGAACTAATCATAGATTTTTTCCTCCTCCCTCTTGATGATTATAAAGCCATGCTTAGCATCAAATGGCTAACAACATCAATGATATTTTCTGAAATTTTTTGAAATTAATCATGAAGTTTTACAGCTAGGGAAAACAGGTGGTATTCACGACAAACGGGGGAGCAACATATCAACGATTTGCACATGACAAATGAAGAAAGTCTTGCACAAAACATGTAGCGGCTTCTTAGAACTTGAGCAACAATCCAAGGGGGAGGCAACTGAAGTTGAAGACCCAAATCTACTTCCTTAGCTTGCTTAATTTTCAGATGTATTTTACGAACCGTGTAGCCTACCTCCTAGCCGCCAGCATGATCATCAGATACTGATTCTTCTGGGTAGACCCATAGCAAACACTTGACCATATCATACCCTCATCTACAAAATGATAAAATAGAAAGGATTATGAAGGAGATGCTCGAAACAGGAGTCATTCGGCCGAGTTACAGCCCCTACTCTTCACTAGTACTCCTTGTACGAAAGAAGGATGGAACATGACAAATGTGTATCGACTACAGAGCTCTCAACAGTATAACTGTCAAGGACAAGTACCCTATTCCAATAGTAGATGAATTGCTTAATAATTAAAGGAAGCACAAATCTTCATAAAGCTGGATCTTCGATCTAGATATCATCAGATATGAGTATACGAAGAAGACATACCGAAAATCGATCTCACCAATTTTTGGTAATGCCCTTCGGTCTCACCAATGCTCCCTCCACCTTCCAGAGCCTTATGAATGATATCTTCCAGAATTATCTTCATAAGTTTGTGTTAGTTTTCTTTGATGATATCCTTATCTACAACTCTTCTACTGAAAGTCATTATGAGCACTTATGACTTGTTTTGACGATTCTTCGAGAGCATGTCTTTTTTGTCAAAAAATTAAAATATAAGTTTCTTCAGCAGAAAGTGGAATATCTTAGTCATACCATATCAAAGGAAGGAGTGGTGGTGGACCCTTCCAAAATTGAAGCAATATAGAACTAGCCGACCTTGAGAAACATAAAATCACTGTGCAACTTTCTCAGCTTAATAGGCTACTACCGTAAGTTCGTGAAAGATTATGGGAAGATCAGTACGCCTCTCACTTCCTTGCTGAAAAAAGATACTTTTCCAATAGTCGGATAGAGTCTCCACCACCTTTGACAAAATTTAGATCACAATAACAATAATGCCCATGCTAGCACTACCCGATTTCGACAAGACTTTTGTTATTGAATTTGATGCCTCCAGAGTGGGAATAGGTGCTATGTTAATGCAAGATGGATGCCCCCTAGCATATACAAGCAAGGCTTTATCTCCTTTCCACCACAAAATGACTATATACAACAAGGAGATGCTCGTGATTGTGCGTGTAGTGGCTAAGTGGAGACGCTTCTAAATCAAGACCAACCATAAGAGCCTGAAATATTTCATGGAGCAGAAGATATCTTCCCCAAGTAACAAGAATGGGTAATAAAGCTTCTTGGGTATGATTATGAAATAATTTATAAAAAGAGAAAAGAGAATATTGTTGTAGATGTGCTTTTATGACTACCTGAGCAAGCTGAATTTTTTCGGCCATTTCACTTCTGACTAGCAGCTTTCTTAAGGATATTAGAAAAGAATGGCAAGACGATCCATAAACCAGCAAGATCATAAAGAATAGAGGAAGAACCAGGTTCTGTGGCTCATTACAGTTGGGACTCAAAAGACCTACGTTATAAGGGACACATTGTGCTTGCGCCAAATTCTAATTACATAAAGACCATCCTTCAAGAGATGCATTCCACACTCGCGGTTGGGCATTCTGGGTTCCTTAGAACCTATAAGACAATTAAGCAGAATTTTTATTAGGAAGGAATGAAAAATATTATTGCTAAATTTGTAGCGCAATGTGATGTGTGCTAACGACATAAAGGCGAAATAGTGGCAAGCCCCTGAAAGCTACAACCTCTACCCATCTCGGACTCAATATAGACCGATATATCAATGAACTTCATCAAAAGGCTGCTCTTATCACAAGAAAAAGGTATGATTCTTGTTATTGTTGATCGTCTTATAAAGTATGTTCACTTCTATGTAGTTCACAATCCCTACAATACTTCCAGCATTGCCCGAATCTATATAGAAATTATTATAAAATTATATAGGATGACAAAATCTATTGTAAGTGATTATGATAGGATCTTCACGAGCAAATTCTAGACATAATTATTCCAAATGCAGGGTACTAAATTAAATATGAGCATAACATATCACCCAGAAAACGATGGCCAGACTGAAGTGGTGAACAGGTGTTTAGAGACATACCTTAGATGTTTCACTAATGACCAGCCAAAAGAGTGGACAAAGTAGCTCATTTAGGTCAAGTGGTGGTATAACACAACTTATCATTCATCCATGAAAACTACACCCTATGAGGTAATGTATGGTCGACCTCCTCTTGTAATCCCAAAATATGTATTGGGCACCTCTAAAGTAGAACAAGTAGACAGGGAACTACAGGACATAGATAAAATGCTGAAGCTATTAAAAGATAACATTTCTACAGCTCAAGCAAGGATAAAACAATAATATGATCAACACAAAGGCGAAAGAGAATTTGCAGTGGGAGATTATGTATTTCTACGATACAGACCAGAGCATCCATGAAGCTTTCACCTCAGTTCTATGGACCCTACTAGATTGTATAGTGCATCGGGGTAGTAGCATACAGATTGGACTTACCCATCGACTCTCGAATCCATCCAGTCTTTCATGTGTCGTGCTTGAAGCTCAAATTAGGATAGGACGAGATAGTTCAAAGATACTTACCTAATATGACTATCCAAGGAGAGCTCCAAACTCTCAATCGAGTGCCATTATTGACCAAAGGATTGTGACACGACGACGATGACCTACTACTGAAGTGCTAATATAGTGGGCGAACCTTCCAGAAGAAGAGGCCACTTGAGAGAACTATGATGATTTAAAAATCAAATTTTTAAAATTTATGAAACAACAACCTCGAGGACAAGGCTGATTTGAAGAGGGCAGGTCTGTTAGGACTCTAGCTAAGGGATTCCTAATTTAGTTTCATTAAAGATGACAATCATGTAGAATCTAAGGGCATTCATGTAAATTTTATCTAGCTGACCCATATTAAGGAAAGTAAGGAGGCTGGCTAGGTTAGGATTAGTTAAGTAAGATATTTGAAGGGAGAGTAAGATGTATATTACCCTAATTAACCGCCCCTTATCCTAGTTAAAGAGGAGGTTGGTTGAGGAGGGGATTAAGTTAGAATAGGATTAAGAAATAATAAAGTAACCGACCACCCCTAGATGGCCTGTTGGAGGTTGGAATTAAAGTTATATTAGGAGTTACTTTAGGAGTTGGCTAGGAGTCCTCTTAGGAATTAGGGTTAGAAGGCCTATAAATAACCTTGTAATCCTCTACTTTATATCATTAATAGAAAAGTATTCTCTGTAACCTTTGAGCATCAAGTTGAATGAGGAACCCCTATAGAGCTCCAAGGAGGCCGATCCCCTATAGTGATCACCCCCGAGCTTAGAATATGCTAGGTTCTAACGGATAACCTTTACAAACTTTTTCACACAAGACCTCACACCTCCTTAGAATAATTGCTAAACTCAATGAGGAAGAGACTCAAATACCTTAAAGAGTTTACAATACTTTAACCTCAATATTCTTTCTCTTTTAATCCTATCTTTTACTCTTATTCATGCTTTTTCAAGCAAAAATGAGTAGGATATTTACAGATCCCCAATGGCTTCAAAATTAGAGCTAAAATTTTGAATCCCTAATTTTCGAGATACTAGTGGTACCACCATCAACACTAGGTAGTATTACTACCGAATATAGCTCCAAAATCTTGGCTCTAGTAGTACTACCTCTGATCTAGGTGGTACCATTGCTGTTGGATGGTACCACTATTAGCTGGTGGCAGTGCCACTTCTAAAAGACTTGGAAAAGCACAAGCAATGGTTTTTGATAGTCTGGGTAGTACCACGGCCTGGACTTGGTGGTACCACTACCCAGACCATTTCCAGGTCATCAAATTGGCCTTTCATCAAACCTAACATAACCCACTTTAGGCCCAATGGGTCCAAATTCAAGTTGACATAGTTTCGACTCAATACTACCTTAATTTGACTCTAAACAACCATGATCAAGACCTAACTACTCAATCACATATCTAGCATAATCACGAAACAACCAACATATTGTATAATATTCTGGTATGTCATCTGATCATTTGGCACTTCGTTCGAACCTCTAGTGCATTATCTATTCCTTCGACATATTGCTCGATCTATCGGCATGTTGACTTCCTAATGTTATGATCAATTGGCATTAAGAGGGGTGAATTAGTGCAAGTGTAAATTTTTTGTTTTAAACAAAAACGTTTCGATTTAAACACGAGGGGAAGATCCAAAGCTTGTTGTTCAAATAAAGCAAGTGAATGATAAGAAGATTGCTAAGTCACTTGCTTACTAATTATTAAGAAAGAACAAGAAAATCTGAAAGATATGAAACATCGTAAGTGAAATGTTTACTTTCAAAAAGTAAACAAGATCAGAAGCGTTAATAAAGAAAGTAAAAGATGAACTCAGAATTTTTATAGTGGTTCGGCACTAATGGCCTACGTCTACTCCTGAGTCCTCCTTGAGACACACCAGCTTCCACTACCGATCTTCTTTGGGTGAAGACCAAAACCTTACACTTTGCTTACAAGGGAGACTTTGAGAAAATTTCTAACTATAAGCTCTCTCCCTTCCCTTTTCTTTTTCTTATAAATCACACCTAATTTTTTTTTCATAGAGTGTAATTGTACAAAAAGAGTTATTCTGAATGCAAGAATACTTGGGATATTTATAGACCCTAAGTCGCTTTAGAAATTGAAGCAAAAAATCAAATATACTTGAAGAAACCAGGTATGAGTGGTTTACCCACCGACCTGGGTGTCTCAACCACCCGAACACCAGGGTACGAGCAGTTTACCCATTGGCCCAAGGTGGGTCAACCACCGAAAGTATCCAGATTCCTTGGTATAATCGTCCAGTCTAGGTGGGTCAACTACCCAAAAGCCTGGGCAGCGGCGGTACACCTGTCGCTCACTGGTGGTTTACCCATCGAAATTTTCACAAAAGTGGTTCCCTCCACTTTTCAAATTCCGGTTTGAACCTGATGTTGATTAACTCTTTGGTCGATCAATTGAGCTCAACTTGAGCTCAATCAAACCCCAATAGTGGATCCGATTGCCTTATTGAGTAGATTTAGATTTTATCTAAATCTAACTCAACTAGGACTCACTTCTAACTATGACTCCATGATTACAACGCTTAAAGACCATAGCTTAAACTAAGACCCAAATTCCACCAATTCGGTAACCTCCGATATTCTTGTGGTAAGTCATCCGGTCTTCTTTCGGTGATCTCTCGGCATTCTCCCAACGAGCTTCCTAATCCCTTCGGCGAATCTCCTAGTGAACTCCCAGCGAGGTCTCACTACATCGTCCAAACTCGGCCCGATGCCTAAGCTTGATCTTGGCTCATCATCTGGATATAACTTTATTACTCCTGTCATAGTTAGTCCTATATGATACTAATTATGACTTAATTAAATATAATTATAATTGTCAAACATCCATTAGAAGACCATCCCAACTCCCGGCAAGCTTTTCGGCTACCCCGACAATCTTCTGGTGAGTCTCGGTCTTCTTCTGGCAAACTCTCTTGTGTCATTCTGGTAAACTCCTGATACCCTCGGCGAGCTCCTGATACACTCCTAACGAGTTCCCAACGCTTCGATGTATGGACTTGATCTTGGCCAATCATGATTGTAATAATCTTTCATCATAATTAATCCTGCATCAATCAACTTCTAACAATCCATGTTAGATCAATAACCCATCAATTGATTTTATCATCAAAATATGAGATTCAATAATCTCCCCCTTTTTGATGATAACAATCAATTGATGACAGGAGTTAATCCTAACTCCCCCTAAATCCATGCCACTTACATTTAAGAGAAGCACACACTCTTAAATTCAAGCAATCAGCATTCTATGTAAATTTTAACATAAATTTGCATCAAGTCATCAAGTCATAAGTAAAAAGGAATTAAGCATCTATATCCAAGATGTCTAATTCATATCCTTATCCAAGATATCCATGTATTTCAACAAGATCATGTGTTATCAATGTATTCATCATGTTTCATCAATATATATTTCTCCCCCTTTGTCATCAACAAAAGGTAAAATATAGCTAATAATTTTAAAGTACAGGATGATATTACTCTCTCTTAATATATGCATTATAAAATTTTCTTCCCCTTCAATAAGGAGATAAATAAGGGAGGTGTTATTGAATCATTTCATTATAGAGAAGAGCTCTTACTAAATTTTAAAAGCAATACTAAGATGAGCTCAAAAGTTTGAGAGATTTAAAGATTACTTATGTATTTCAAATGTAGCAAAAGTCATCTCTTGATATCAAAAATTATCTCTTGTAAAATTTAAATGTGGCACATCTTTATGTAATTATTTTCTTTTTTGAAAACAATAAGATAAAATCATGGAGAAAGTTTTCAAGAAAAATATTATCACAAAAAGGCTTCATTTCATGAAATCTATATTAGTAATATATATGTTTTCATGATTTATTCAAGGTCTCAACCTCAATCTTGTATATATAAAATTTTGAATATGAGCTCAACAAATCTTTCTCATGTAAATTTTAAGAAAATATAGCAAATAAATCCGAACAATAACAAATTATTATCTTTATGTAGATTTTCAAAATCATTATTACATACATGGTCATCATACATGATTTCACAAAATTTATTCATGGTCATCATTATACCTTCTCCCTCTTTGTCATTAACAAAAGGAGAAGTGCAATTAGCAAGTTTTTGATATATGAAAGCTTAGCAATTTAGTAAAATTTTTATTACTTTAGAACATGCAAGCTAGTGAATTCATTCTTCTCTTTTGAGAAGTGCAAGCTAATAAATATTTACTTCCTTTTACATTATTTAAGCTAGCAATTTTATAAGCTGACAAGTTTTGCTCCCCTTTGTCATTGTAAAAAAGAAGGGATAGTTAGAATAATGCAAAACTTTTCCCATTACATCATTTTTCAAGAAATAAATCAAGAAATATAAGATCATCACATGAAATATATCAAGAAAAATTAACATGGTGATGAGATATTCAATTTATGAAAACAAGTTGTGAATATCAAAAGACAAGTCATAGTAGAAACAAATAAAATCTCTTGATTTATTCGTAAGAAATCTTAAGTTGTTAAGTTCATAATTTATATAAAAATCTCCTTTTAAATAATACGAAGACCCATAACAAAAGATTTTAATCATAAAAAATTTCAAGTTATAATTTCAAGAAATCAAAACCATGATATAGATAAATCACTCATTCAATTTCAAAATCATTAAAATCACTTTCAAGAGATTAAAAATGTAATTAATAGACTTATTAGTCTCTTAGAATATTAGTAATTTTCTTTCTCCACATATGTGAGTAAGAAGGTAGAATCAATGTAGAGAAATAAAAAATATTATATCACAAAAATATTCAATTTTAAAGATGTAAATTTCAAAATTAAGCTCAAAACTTTAAGATATTCAAGGAGATTCAAAAGTTTAAGAGCTACTCATACATTTAAAATCATCTCATATAATTTCAAGTATAGCAAAAAATCATCTATTGTAAATTTTGATTAAGAAACATCAAGAATTTCATAAGAAGGCATGATAGTAGATCAAGCTCAAATTGTAAATCAAGTATTTTGTCTGCATCTAGAAAATTCTATATTTTCTTCCAAGCAAATTGTTTCTCATTCAAGGTTATCATATCTAGTTTACTTCTAATCATATTAATAATTTTATCTCTCCATTTTTTTTGTTATTATCAAGAAAGAAATATGATGACATAATTTCTTCTTAGCATTCATATTCAAATTACGCCAAAAAGTACAAGGAGATCATGTCATTAAGGATAAAATCAAATTTTTGAATATCAAAAGATATGATTTCATTTAATAAGTTTCTTTCCCTTTTTTTGTGAATAATAGAATGAGTCTTAGGGGATAATCTCAATTCATCCAAGATAAATCTTTTTAATAAAGAAGAATGATCTTGATAAGAATTTTAATTAATATTGTTAAGATCATAAATCATATTTTTATTTAAAAGAGAAAATTATAGAGATTAATAACATGATTCCCATAACATATAAGTTAAGTCAAGAAATTAAGGGAATATTCATGATAATACAAATCTCTTTCAATTTTCAACTTATCACAAATTTAAGAAATACTAATTTTGGTGATAAGTTATATCATTCATGAGTTTTAAAATAAATCATGTCAAGATAAATATTAAAGATTTTCAAGTTTTATTTTCTAAACTTGCCAAAATCATGATAATAATTTATTCAAGTTCAAATCATCAAATCGTCAAAATTACTTTTAGTTCAAGAGAGTCATAAAAATAACATAATTGATTCATTAATATCTTTGTAAAATAAAATCATTTGAAACTTATCCAAAATCATCATCAAAATTTGCTTTTCAAAAAATTCAATGAAAGCATCATAGATTATTTTTTAATAGCTAAAATTCTCTAATCCATTTTTGTAGTTTAAGAGATTCAACAGTAATAGTATTATTTTGTCTCTTGTTGAAGGATTAATATAATAAAAATTATTTCAAAAATAATTATCCTTTTTTTGAAATTTATTTCAAGAATACAATGTCATTTACAGTCAAAAACATAATTTCATCAACACCATTGCAATAAAATATTTTCAAATGAAAGTTTGATTTATTTCAATTCCAATGATTTTTGGACTTAGTGTAGTGAGTTATGCTCATTTTATTCTTATTAAATATATTTTTAATTTACAAAAATACTAGATAATGAAGCATGATTTTTTCCCTTTTTTATATTTTTCTATACTAAAATTATATCATTCAACACAATCATTCAATCATAACATTTCAATCATTTAAATCAATCATTCCATATACTTTGTCAATATTTAAACTATTTAACAATAGTCTGTACATTTAAATAAGCTAATGATTTTAGCATTCACTCAAAATATGTTCTTCAATAACTAAGGTTCTTTGGTTCTAATTTATTTTCATACTTGTATATTCTAGCTATGTTTCATCAATATTAATTATATAATGATGAACCATTAAAAGATTCATTGCTAATAATTTTAATTTTAATAATTTTCTTATTACTACTTATGCTAGTATGCTTGAAGGAGTGTTAGATCTCAAGTAATATGGCTTGGGCATCTACTTTCAAAATATTTTTATTGCTCCTAGCTTTGTTAGGAAATAACTTTATATTATGGGAGGTTTTGATTTAGGTCCCCAATTAATATTGGGTCCTTCATGACATGTTCTTCCCATTTTTTCTAATGAATTGTTTATGGTTCATTTAGGAACCCAAACTAATTTGTGAGGACTATAGTTTTTGAATGGACATTTGTAAGCCATATGTCGTAATCTACCATAAAAATTACACTTAATTCTTGGTGACACATTTAAGGTTGGCCCTTTAATAAAAATAGTTGGCTTTTGTTGGTATTTAACAAAAATAGTTAGCTTTGTTAGGTATTGCTCATAGAGTCTATTTCATTTCTTCTATTAATATGACCCTTATTGGCAAGGATCATATTCAAGGATTTATTATCAATTTCAAAATTTTCTAACATTGTCTTAAGCATGATATTTTCTTCTTTAATGTTGTCTAGCATTTCACATTTAGAACTAGGATTGTGTGATGTTAATAACTCATGCATTTCATCAACTTTACCAACTAACAAATCATGTTCATGTTTAAGTAACTTAAAAGATTTACTAAGTTTTTTAAATTCATCAAACAAATCATGAAGCATATTTAATAATTATGAAAAAAAATTGCTTAATGAATCACTAACTTCATTGTCGATGGCCATAAGAGCAATGTTCTTTACTTCTTAGTTATGCATTTAATCTTTGGAGCTCCTCGGCTTCTTGCGTTCATAGTAAGAGGTTTTGTCCATTTTTACATTATTTTTAAGGTTTAAGTTTATTAATTTTTCTGGTTCATTTATCAAAAGTTTAAGGTTCTCATCATTTGAGATTTCACTCGAGGAATCATGTGTACTTCTCGGTTCATATTCCTTTCGATTCTAAGGAAGGTGTTCTTATCCATGTTTAGAAGTTTTTTCATTTAATGATTCTTTTCTATTAAGTATGCTTTCATATGTTATTTCTAATATATGTCATATAGCAAAAGCTGAATCAAAACAAGAAACCCAATCAAATTCATCTTTATCAAGAGCACAAAGTAAGGCATTTATAGTCTTTGCGTCAAAAGAGAAAGTCTTCCTCTCCAAATCATTCCAATTGTTCATTAGAAGAGAAGACTTTTCAAATCCGTTTTCAATAATAGCCCATAAATCAATGTCTAAAGAAAGCAAGAAAACTATCATTCGAGTTTTTCAATAAGTGTAGTTCCTCTTGAAAGCCAATAAGAATCATTTCTCTTGGATGTTAAACCAAATAAGAAAAATCGAGGCTCTAATATCAATTGTTAGGATCAATTAGCACTAAGAGAGGAGGGGGTGGTGAATTAGTGCAAGCGTAAATTTTTCATTTTAAATAAAAATATTTTGGTTTAAGCACGATAGGAAGATTCAAAGCTTATTGTTCAGATAAAGTAAGTGAATGATAAGAAGATTGCTAAGTTACTTGCTTACTAATTACTTAAGAAAGAGCAAAGAAATATGAAAGACAAGAAATGTCGTAAGTGAAATGTTTACTTTCAAAGAGTAAATAAGATCGGAAGCATTAATAAGGAAAGCAAAAGATGAACTCATAATTTTTATAATGGTTTGGCACTAATGGCTTACATCCACTCCCGAGTCCTCCTTCTTGAGGTACACTGACATCCATTACCGATCTTCTTTGGGTGATGGCCAAACCCTTACACTTTGCTTACAAGGGAGACTTTGAGAAAATTTTTAACTCTAAGCTTTCTCCTTTCCCTTTTCTTTTTCTTACAAATCATACCTAATTTCTTTTTCACAGAGTTTAATTGCCCAAAAAGAGTTGTAGTGAATGCAAGAATACTTGGGGTATTTATAGACCCCAAGTGGCTTCATAAATTAGAGCCAAAAATTAAACATATCCGAAAAAATTAGGTATGAGCGGTTTACCCACCGACCTAGGTGGCTCAATCGCCCGAACACTAGGGTACAGGTGGTTTAACCGTGACCCTTGGCAGGTCAACCTCTGAAAGTACCTAGATTCCTGGGTACAAGTGGTTCAACCACCCAGCCTAGGTGGGTTAGCCGCCATCAATCACCCAAAAGCCTAGGTGGCAACGGTACCCCCGCCACTCACTAGCAGTTTACCCATTGAAATTTCTATAACAGTGGTTTCCTCCACTTTTCAAATTCTAGATTGAACCTGATGTTGACCAACTCTCTGGTCAACCAATTAAGCTCAATCAAACCTAATAATGGACCCGGTTGCCTTATTGAGTTGATTTAGAATTCATTCAAATCCAACTCAATTTGGACTCACTTCTAACTACGACTCAATGATTACAACACTTAAAGACCACAAGATTAAACTAAGACCCAACTTCCGCTAATCCAGTAATCTCCGATATTCTTGCGGTAAGTTATTCAATCTTGTTCTAGTGATCTCCTGGTGTGCTCCCAACGAGCTTCCTGATCTCTTCGGTGAATCTCCTAGTGAACTCCTAGTGAGGTACCACTACATCGTCCAAACCTGGCTTGATGCCTAAGCTTGATCTTGGCCCATCATCTGGTTATGACTTCATTACTCCTGTCATAGTTAGTCCTGCATGATGCTAATTATGACTTAATTAAATATAATTATAATTGTCAAATATCTATTACAAGACCATCTCAACTCCTGGTAAGTTTTTCAGCTACCCTCGATAATCTTCCGACGAGTCTCAGTCTTTTTTTGGCGAATTCCCTTACACCATCCTGGCAAACTCCCGATACCCTCGTAAGCTCCCGATGCACTCCTAGCGGGTTCCCAACTGCATCAACTCGATGCATGGACTTGACCTTGGCCAATCTTGATTGTAATGATCTTTCTATCGTAATTAATCCTACAACAATTAACTTCTAACAATCCATGTTAGAACAATAACTCATTAATTGATTTCATTATTAAAATATGAGATTCAACACCCAAAATATCTGATCTTTGGGTGCAATACCCGATTTTTTTGGCTCGATGCCTGAACTCATGGCACAAAGTCCATCCTTCGGCACATCGACCAATCCTCTAGTACGACATCCAATCTCTAACATGATACTCCTCCGACCCAATATTTGATTCTTCTGCTTCGATAAATTGTCATTCGATGATTCAAGTCCATGATCAAAGCTATTCCTGCATTACTTATCTTGAAATTGCATTAGTTTATAAATTTATCAATTCATGTCATCATCAAAATTCGGGATTCAACAATCTCTCCTTTTTTGATTATGGCAACCAATTGATGATAGAGTTTTAACTAAACTCCACTTATTTATATGCCATAATGAACTTGAGTTTTTAATAAAAAACTATAATAACCTTTCAACTCTTTGAATTCAAGTCAAAATAATTTTAATCATAAATTATAGTAACTTTCAATAGTTATTGTAAAAATCATATGTATACTTTCATGTCAAATCTATAGTTTAAAATAATTACACATCTCAAATAAATATCATAAGTTAATGTCATCAAATACAATATGCATATGAGTGCTAGGCCATCAAAAAATTATCATTATTTCTCCCCCTTTGTCATCAACAAAAAGAGGAAAAAGAAATATATAAGCCACTACTTGTTTCTCCCCCTTTCTTATTATCAAAAGGAAGAGAATGTAATATTTTATCATGATGCTACTTCTCTTTATCTATATCAATGTGTCAATGAAGGATATTAATATAAAGAAGTCATATGACATAAGTTTCACATTATAAACATCAAGATAATGATCCAATGTGATGAATCTCCTCTTTTGTAAAAGAAAGAAAAATTATAGGAGAATAAATAGTAAAAGAACTTGATTCATATCAAATAAATCTCAAGTTATAAATATCAAGCTCACGATTGGTTTAAATAAAACTCCTTAATAAATACCAAAAGGAGTCATAGAAGAATAATTAGTAAAAGGTCATGATTTATACGAGATTATTTTTTAAGTCTGGAATATTAAGAAGTCAAGTGAAAGATCATGATTCTTTTATAAAAAAAAATCTAATCAAATCATCATCAAAATTATTTTTCTTATATTTAAAAAATTCATTGAAAATAATATAGATAGAAAATAACCAAACTTCTTTAGTTCTAATTTGTGAGGTTAATTTCGTACTTACATATCTTAATCTCCTATCCCATAGCTATGCATTAATGTTTAAAATAGAAAAATAAGTTTTGTCATAAAAATCATCAAGATCAATAATATAAACATTCATGCTCCTTAAGACAATTATAGATTTATTCTTATGTGGTATAACTATAATGCAAGCATTAGACTCAAATTGAATATTATATCTATTGTCACACAATTGACTAATGCATCATCTACTAAAAGAGCATCTTTAATCAAAAGATTTAATTTATTACCAATTTTTCAAATGCCGATAACCATTCCTTTGTTATTATCTCTAAAAGTGACATATCCTCCTTTTTGGCTAGTAAGCTTTTAATTATGTTGGATCTCCGATCATGTACCTTGAGCATCCATTATCAAGATACTGTCTTTTACTCCTAGCTCTTGATGGAAGCATATCCATAAGAAAGAGAGGTTTGCTCTAGGTACCCATTTAACTTTGGGTCATTCATAGTTAGGTCTACCTTTCTTAACTTTTGATATTAAATCATTAATTGTTCCTTTAGGAACCCAAACTAATATATAATAGCGATATTTATTGAAAGAGCAAGTATAAGTGTAATGACTAAAACTTCCATAAAACTTATATTTATCTTTAGGGAGAATATCTAGTGTGGATCCTTTTACGAATCTAGTTGGCTTTTGATCTGTACCATTACTTATGAATCCAATACATTCCTTTCTAAATCCACTACCTTATTTAGCAAGAATCGTGTTTAATGATTTATTTTTAATTTTAAATTTTTTTAAAGTTTGTTGTAGTAACGTATTTTCTTTTTTAAATGAATCTAACTCTTCACATTTAGTGCAAGATGTTAACATACAATTGTCATACTTATTTTTTAATTTATCAAATTCATTAGAGAGATATATATGATTTTTTAAATAATTTATATTTCTTACTAACCTTTTTAAGCTCATCAAACAAATCATAAAATGGATTAAGTAATTCATCATAAGAAAAAGATGTTTTAGATGAGTCATATACCTTATCGTTAAAGGCCATGAATGAGTAGTTGCCACTTCATTTTTGTTGATTTGCTCTTCGTCCTCTGATTCACTTGATTCATCCCAAGTTGCCTTGAATGCTTTCTTCTTCTTTTGGATCAAAACTTTTTCTTCAGTTGTGGACACTCCCACTAGAACTCAAAGTAGTTCTATTCGAAAGTAAGATTAAGGCTCTGGATCCAGTAAATTAAATCAAATAAGAGAAATTCTAAGGGTGTTAAAGAAGACTTTGTTGAAAAGGTGTAGTTCTAGATTCCAATATTGTTCTTACAGTTCAAGTTTGTATAAAAGATCTTAAGTTTTATCAAGTTTTGTTCCAGAAGAAGATAGAGCTATATCTGTTACCGAAGATGGAGCTGAATAAATAGAATCTTCAGAGAAGGAGAATCTTAAGGAGCGCGATTATATGTCGTGCAAGTTCCATTATAAGCTCTCAGGTGCGAAGACAATAGTAGGTTTAATCTTATTGTGGTGCAACTTATTTTTGAAATGCCCTAGCTTCTTGCATTCATAACATATTATAGTATCATTTTTAGGTTTATTTTTATTTTTATAGGTTTTGTTCCTTTTCATGATTTTTTCAAGTCTTCTTGTAAGAAATGCAATGTCATCATCATCATCACTTGAGCTTTCGCTCAAGGAATCTTCTTTGATTCTTAGTGTAATATATTTCATATTGTTTGAAAGGTTTTTCTCTTATTCATCATGTGTTTTACAAGTGATTTCATAGGTCATTAATGTTAGGACCATGAGTGAATTAGTGCTTTTGTAAAATTACATCAATTTGAAAACTCATTTAATCAAACCTGTATCATAAATATATTTAACTTAAAAACGTTCATAAGAGTAGTACGTAAATCAGTGAGTAATAAGAATGAAAAGCATGAAAGAAAATGCACACTAAATTTATAGTGGTTTGGTCGTTGTGACCTACATCCACTCTCGATTCCTCCTTCGTTGAGGCCACCGGCTTTCATTAACGATCTTCTTTTAATGGGTGAAGATGAACTACTCTCTTTACAAATCTTTCTTCTTTTCACAAGTTCAAGAGAGAACCGTCACACCACTCTTTTACAATAACCTTATTCCTCTCTTAGAAAATTTTTAATTCTAGGAGGAAGAGACTTACTAACTCAAGAGAGATTACAACTATTTTTTCTCAAGTATTCTTTCCTTTTTTATACTCTTTTTATTACTTCCTCAAGCAAGGAAAAGTGAGGTATTTATAGGCCCCAAATGACTTTAAAAAATAAATCCAAAATTTGAACTTCTGAGTTTTCAAGATATTAGCGGTACCACCACCCAAACTAGGCGGTACCACCACCCAGTCTAGGAGGTACCATCGCCTGCCACCCTATACACTAGCGGTACCACCACTAGTCTAGGCAGTACCACCACTCAGTCTGGGCAGTACTATCACCTGACATAGTTTAGGAAATTGTGTCTAGGCGGTACCACCACTAGTCTACGCAGTACCACCCATGACAACATAGGAGACCATGTTGCTAGCTCATAGATGGTTCCACCGCTTAGTTTGGCGATGCCACCATCTAACCCAATTATGGGTCACTGAATGGGCCTCCCAATAGGCCCAAATCAATCTTTATTAAGGCCCAATGGATCCTTAATTGAGTTAGCATGGTTATATGCAAAACTAACTCAATTTAGACCTAAACTTCGATAATCAAGACATAAACAACTAAAGACAATAGTTCTATATTGCTCGACAAGTCAATGGTTTATCTGAACTTCATTCGAACTTTTGGCATGTCATCTGAATCTTTGGCGTATCGCTCGATCCATCGGCATGTTGACTCCGGCGACATCCGATCTTGGCGCAATATCTAATTTTTCCAGCCCGATGCCCGATCTCTGACTCTGACTCAATATTTGATTCTTCTACTTCAATTGTTTTACATTTTCATAATCGAAGTGAATCCTATGTCACTTAAATACTCATTAGATCATAATTTAATCAATTGATTTCATTATTAAAATCTAAGATTCAACAATCTCTCCCTTTTTAATGATGACAATCAATTGATGATGAAGTTTTAACTAAACTCCTCCTATCTATATATACTATATTAAAATAAAAGAAATTTGAATTAAAAAAGATTGATAAACTTTGAATTTCAAGTCGAAATAATGACTTTCACATCATAGCATGCATCATAAAATCATGAGTATTGCATGCATAATTACAAATCCTCATAATTTCAAAACATCAAAGTACATCATATCATGCATGATTCAAATTTTGAATCATTATCATAACATCTCCCCTTTGCCATCAACAAAAAGGCAAAAAGTACAACTAGTAAGTTTTTGAAATATGCAAGCTGGTGAGTTCCTCCTGTCAGAACTCTTTTTGACTCAATGAATTGTTATCCCATAATAATTCACCCAACTCATCAACTCTCGGCGTACTAGGCCACTATGCCATAGTCCCTAGATAGTATAGGAGATCTAATAAGAAAGGTGTTGGGCAATAGAAGACCATAAGAAAGGTATTGGGCAATCAGGCTTCATTCTCTAAGTTTGAGCTCTATGTTACGTTGCTTATGAAAAAAAAAATTACTTAATTTATAATAGAAAAGGGAATATTTAATTTATAGTAGTAGATCGAGAGCAGAAGATTGCTTTAAGAGCATCGACATACTAATGAAGGTTAGCACAAGTAAATAAGTCTAACTATCTATCCTCTATTACTTAAAAGAAAGAATTGAATTAAAATAAGATATATGTAATGTGGTAACTCCACTAAAGTATTTGTTTGCACTATTCTCCACCACTCACCTATTTAGTGCTACTATTAGCTCTTGGGACTTGCTCTTTTGAGATGGCAGCTATTTTATTGGACCTGTCTATCCTCAATTATCGTGTATATATAGCCCTTCATCCATTTAATATCTCAGAGACCATGTATTGGGCATGGTACTATTAGGTCATATACAGAATCTATTTGAGTCTCACTTTAATCATATTCTCATGGAGAACTCCTTTTATTTCAATCCGAATGACCTTAGCCAGGGATTTGTCCGAGCGATAACACATGATATATTCTTCTTGTGTTACTGAGAGTGGATGATCCTCTATTGACACTCAATTGCCTTTGCAAGGTTGGCTACTAATCCACATAATATACCAAATCTAGATCTTTCCAAACTTATAAGTCTAGTATAAAAAAAAGAGTACTCAAACAAGATACCCTTGGTGTCTCAAGTCTAAGGAACAAACATACAACTGGGACTATGGAATTACTATCTGACATTAGGTATCATTAACCATCTAGCATTCTATAAGCGGATCAATTAGTGAACTCGTTCTCTAATGAGCACTTGTACTATACCCTTAGTGTCCCCATACAAGTGGCTAAGAGACCGATCGCCTCCATCATATGGACATGCATATAGTACACACAGTCTATCCGATTATATCAATGTCCCTCTCAAGTAACCTATGACCAAGATTATTTATGATTTGTATTTAAAGATGAATCAATCTTATTATCGTGATCTCATCATAATCTGATTCTCATTGCACAAAACTAAGGACATCACAATATATATGCAGTAGACAATATAATAAGAGAATATGCCTATATTAATAATAATGTAAAAAGACTATACAGCGTGCCACATGTGCCATCACTCATGTGATTGGCTTACAGGGCACCAATAACTACTATTCTCCTACTTGACCTATAAAGCCAATCACCTACGTGTCTGATCTTTATCAGACTCCCATGATGCTTAAAGATAATATAAGTTAGTGGCTTTGTTAGTGGATCTGTAATGTTATCTTCAGATGAAACTCTTTCCGTTGCTACATTTTTATAGGTTATGATCTCTCTAATCAGGTGGAATCTGTTTAGAATGTGTTTAGACTTCTGATGAGACCTAAGTTCCTTTGCTTGAGCAATCGCCCTATTGTTGTCACATTATATAATAATCGACTCTATGCTGCTCGATACGACTCCTAAATCCCTGATGAACTTCTTCATTCACACCCCTTCCTTTGTTAATTCTGCTATAGCAATGTACTCCACCTCTGTGGTTGAGTCAGTAGTAGTATCTTGCTTGAAACTCTTCCAGCTTACTGCTCCTCTATTCAGGGTGAAGACATACCCTGAGTTTGACTTACTATCATCGATATCAGACCAGAAACTCAAGTCTGTGCAGTCCATCTACTCTTATAGTTTTTCACCTTTCCATCTACTCTGATCTTCTTCTTAAAGTTCCATTTGTAGCCGATGGGTATGATACCCTCATGTGCATCTATAATTTTCCAAACTTTGTTGGAGTACATGGAGTCCATTTTAGAATTCATGGCTTCTTGCCACTTTCTGAAGTTGATACTCATAATAGCCTCCTCATAATTTTGAGAATCAACATCCTGAGTGTCGTCTCCACTGATATATCCCACATATCTTTCAGGAGGGTGAGACACTCTACTAGACCTGTGCAAAGTTGAAACTTATGTGCTAGGTACCTGAACAGACTCGGACTTGGAATGATGTTTGAGCTAGGTTCTCTAACCTCACTCAACTCTATCTTACTCCCACTGTTTTCACCAAGAACGTATTCCTTCTCAAGGAATACAACTCTCTTTATAACAAATAACTTCTGGTCCTCGGGATGATAGAAATAATACCCCAAGTTTCCTTGGGGTATCCCACTGTTAGGATCAAATCAGCACTAAGAGAGAGAGATAGAGGGAAGAGGAGGAGGAGGGGGGGGTGGTTGGGGGTTTGGGGTGGGTGGTGTGTGGGTAAGGTTTGAATTAGTGTTGTTGAAAAATCTTCATCGCTTTGAGAATTTGTTCGATAAAACTTGTACCAAAAAAGTATTTAAACTTAAAAGCATTTATAGGATGATAACAAATAAGTAAAGCAATAAGTAAAGCAATAAGCAAAGCAATTAAACAATAGAGAAGAGAGAAGGCACACTAATTTTATAATGGTTCAGTCCACGTGACCTGTGTGCACTCCTGATTCCTCTTCACTCAAGGCCACTAGCTTCCACTACTGATCTTTCTCTATCGGGTAAAGATTAACCACCCCTTACAACTCTTTCTCCTTTTCTCAGGCTCAGGAGTGAACCGTTATAACCTTTTATAAGTATTCCCTCACACTCTCCCTTATAACAACCTCTAAGCTTCTGGAGAAGGGAACTCAACTTTCTAACAGGGTTTTCTCACTATAAACCTCAAGTTTATGATCTCAATTCTTGCTACCTCAAGCAAAAATGGGTGGGGTATTTATAAGCCTAAATGGCTTCAAAGGAGCCTATACATAATCGATTATAAATAAGAATACTAAGTTGTATGGGCATGTCATTGGGTCATCTGGTACTTCGTCGAAACCTTCGGTGCATCGTCCTCTCTTGCACCGTATTGCTCAATCGACATGTTGACCTCTGTAATATTTTATCTCCTTGTCATAATGTCTTATCCTTCTGACCCGATACCCAAACTCATGGCATGAAGTCCTTCTATTAGCGCATTGACCATTCCTCCGGCCCGACGTCTAATCTCATGATATGTTCAATTTTGGCTCAACATCTGATTCCACTGCTTTAATCGATTTGCCTCTCCTTGATCAAAGCTAGTCCTGCATCACTCAAATGTATATTAGATCATAAATTTATTAATTGGTTTCATCATTAAAATATGAGATTCAATACCCACAAATTTATAACATTCTGTCCTTGATTCCAACTTGTCGGGGTTATATCTTTTAACATGGCAGTGCAGCCCCAAATTTTAACAACCTTAAGATGTAACTTCCTTCCTTTCTATATCTCATATGGTGTAGACACTATCGACCTAGATGGAACTCTATTCAGAAGGTAAGCGGTGGCCTCTAAGGTGTATCCCTAGAATGAGATGGGTAAGTCATCAAAACTCATCATAGATCACACTATGTCTAATAGCATGTGATTCTTCTTTTCTGATACATCATTGAGTTAAGGTGTGTAGGGTGTCTACCAGGACAGAATCCTATGATCTTTGAGAAAATGGGTGAATTTTATACTCAAGTACACTCCTCCTCATTCGATCAAGAGTCTTAATACTCTTTGCAATCTAGTTCTCTACTTCATTTTTATATTCCTTGAATTTTTCAAAGGCCTCAAACTTTTGCATCATCAAGTACACATGTCCATATCTAGAGAAATCATCACTATATGTAATGAAGTATGAGTAACCACCTATAGCCTAAGTCGACATGGAACAACATACATCATCACTATGTATGAGTTCTAAAAACTCAGTGGCTCTGTCTCCAGCTTCACTAAAAGGAGAGTTGGTCAACTTTCCATGAAGGCAAGGTTTGCAAGTTGCAAACAACTCATATACCAATGTATCTAAGTATCTATCTTTTAGCAATTTTTGAATCCTTCCCTCATAGATATAACCTAGCCTACAATGCTATAGGTATGCGTTGTTCATCTCATCTCATTTCCTCTTGGATATATTTACATTCATGATATGTGGAGAAATGTTTAGCACATATAAGCTATTTATCAAGGTCCCTCTTATGATGATCTTATCGTAAAAAATTATTGAGCAACTATTATTCTCAAAAACTAATTTATATCCACTAACTATCAAATAAGAAATAGAAATAATATTTTTAATAATAGAGGGAATATAATAGCATGTTACCAAGCAGATATAGGGTAACCTCGCCAATAGCAACTGCAGCAACTCCTGCTC
Organism: Ensete glaucum; assembly: GCA_021527575.1. Taxonomy (NCBI): domain Eukaryota; kingdom Viridiplantae; phylum Streptophyta; class Magnoliopsida; order Zingiberales; family Musaceae; genus Ensete; species Ensete glaucum. The sequence continues at coordinate 17,099,449 of CM038555.1, read as the reverse complement.
CATTGCCCTTCTTGAGGTCTCCCTTACCTCTCGCCAGTCTCCTAGGCTTTGTCAGAATCTGCAACGAATTACAAATATAATAAACACTCTTGGTATTCAATACCCATGTGTTATCATAAAATTTTGATAAATGGAGACTGATCATGAATGTACATAAAGCTTCTTCAAGCTTCTATTTCACCTTCTCTATAAGGAATCCTGCAGTTCCTCTTTCAGTGGAAGTACTGGCCTATAATTTTTATACCCCTTTACGTATATTGGTGCATCTCCATACCCCTATGATCATCCATTTCGTCATCATCGATGTTGTCAGTTCCTTAGTGCATCACCATGTATCGTAATCGCCCGTCATGGCATCGTGGGTCCCATTGACACTTTCATGCTCCCATCATGCCTCTTTGTATAATTACAACATAATCACAAGCACATAGGTCTGATAATAAATAAGAAAAATGGAGGCTCACAAGCCTCAATAATAATAATAATCATATATACATATATCACAAAACATGGTTCATGATCATCCATCCACATCATACATCACATGTACATATCATCATGCAGGATTACTAGATAATTAATAATTAATTAAACTATTTAATTAATTATATTTTTAGAATCTAAAATATATCAAGAATTTGTAGAATTGTTAAGGGTATTTTTTAAATTCTAAATCGAAGGACAGACCTCAAAATTTCTTAAATTTTGAGTGGCAAAATCATCCTTTAGGAAAAACTCTAATCTCTCTACCCCTTTCCTATGGGCCACCGTCATGGCCCCTATGCAGGTGGCACCCTTGCGCACCATCGGTGGTTGCCCCTACCCAGGCGGCACCCGTGTGCATCGCTCGTGGTCACCCTTGCCCGCAAGCTTACTCGTAGGAGCTGTGGGTGCCGCCCCTGCAAGTAACCTACCGTGGGTGATCGCCCCCTACTAGCGGCCTTAACCACATGCGGTAGTCCTAGTAGGGTGCCTGGCTGCAAGCGGCCGCCCTTGCATGTAAGCAATTTACTTGTGAGCACTACAATAATGCACAAAATAATTCTATGTGATTTAATCTCATCACACACAATTTAAAAGCCAATCTTTTGCACGAGCAACCTAACTCTGATACCACTGTTGGGAAACCAGAAAAGAGCATCACATGCGCAGTGGATGAACAAAACAAAATTGGTTTCCATAGTTATCATATCGTAGTGTAAAGATTGGTGTATGAAAAATTACAAAAACTTAAACTGTGATCCTCTAGGTCGTAAGTTTCACCTATTAGAACTCCTTCTGACTTAATGAATTGTTATCCCATAACAATTTATCCAACTCATCAACTATGACATACTAGTTGTCCTCGGATACTATAGGGGATCTAATCCATTGGAATTGTCTATTCTTAATTACCATATATCTATAGTCCCGCATCCATCTAATATCCCAAAGATTGTGAATTATGCATGATATTGTTAGTCCATATACAGATCCATTCGAGTCTCGCTCTAATCAGATTCTCCCACTGAACTCCTCTCTTAATTCGAACGAGCCTGGCCAGGGATATGTCAAAGCGATAAAATATGAGATATTCCTCTTACGATACCGAGAGTGGATGATCGTCTATTGACACTCAATTATCTTTGTAAGATTGACTACCAATTTTGATAATCATTTATATCAGATCTAGAACTTTTCAAACCTATAAGTCCGACATCAAAGAAATGAGTACTCAAATAAAGCATCTTAGTATCTTAAGTCTAAAGGCCAAATACATAACTTGGACTATAGAATCATTATCTAAGTTAGGTATCATTAACCATCCAATATTTTATAAGCAGATTAATCAGTGAACTCATTCTCCAATGAGCACATGTACTATACCGTTAGTGTCGCCACACTAATGGCTATGAGACCAACCACCTCCATCATATAGACTGATATACAGTATACCAGTCTATCCGGTTATCTTGATGTTCTTCTCGAGTAACCTATGATCGAAAATTATTGTTTATTTATGTTTAAGTGAATCGGTCTCATTATCGTGATCTCATCATGAATTGATTTTCATTGCACAAAACTAGGGACATCATAATATATATACAATAGACAATATAATGTGAGAATATATCAATAATAATAATAATATAAAAAGACTGTATAGCGTATCATACGTGTCATCACTCACATGATTGGCTTCCAGGGCACATGTAACCAATAATCCCTAATAAAATGATGTCTAATGTCAATGTGTTTAGTTCTAGAGTATTGAATGAGATTCTTTGTTGAATAAATAACGCTATTATTATCACATTTTATGGAGTTATTTTTCAAGTAAAGTCCATAGTCTTTCTAAAATATTTTTCATCCAAATAACTTGTGCACAATATGCACCAGCTACTATATATTCAGCCTCGATTGTAGATGATGCAACAAAATTTTATTTTTCAGAAGATCAAGAAACAAGTGCATGACCTAGGAGTTAATATGTTCTAGATATGCCTTTTCTATCTATTCTATATGTAGTAAAGTCAGAATCAGCAAAACAATCTATTCAAAAATTTTAGATTTTGGATATCATAATCCTAGATGAGGAATTCCTTTTGAATATCTAAAAATCTTTTTAACTGTTTTAAAGTGAGATTATTTGGGATTAGACTAAAATCTAGCATAAAGTCCAACACTAAACATAATATCTGGTCTAGTTGTAGTAAGATATAGCAAACTATTTATCATACCTCTATAAGGCTTTTGATCAAAACATTCTCCTTCATTGTCCATATCTAATTTTGTAGATGTGCTAATTGATGTATTAATGGTCTTAGCACTATCCATATAAAATCATCTTAATAGATCCAAAGCGTATTTAGATTGACTAATAAAAGTTTCATCACTCAGTTACTTAATTTACAATACTAAGAAAGTGTTAATTCACCCATTAAAACTCATTTGAAATTCTTGGCTCATACTTTGGGCAAATAACTCATATAAAAATTCATTTGTGGAACCAAAAATAATATCAACATAAATTTAAATAATAAAAAATTATTTTTAATTTTTTAATAAATAATATGATATCGATTTTACCTTTTAAGAAATTATTTTGAATCGAAAAAGAACTAAGTCTCTTATACCAAACCCTAGGGGCTTGCTTCAATCGATAAAGAGCCTTAGATAACTTTAAAATATGGTTCAAAAAAGAAATATTCTTAAATCCGGGTGGTTGTTCAACGTAAACTTCTTCGAAAATAAAGCCATTAAAAAAATATTTTTGATATCCATTTGAAATAACTTAAAATTATTAAAATATACATAGGCAAGGAGTATCCTTATGGCTTTGAGTCTTGTCATAAGAGCGAAGGTTTTTTCATAGTTGATACCTTCTTCTTGGTTGAAATATTTGGCCACTAGTCTCGTGTTGTTTCGAACTATAATATCATGTTCATCTTGCTTATTTCTAAAGACTCATTTAATGTCAATTACAAGATGGTCACTAAGTCTAGTAGCAAACTTTCATACCTTATTTCTCTTAAATTGATTTAACTCATGCATTACAAAAACTCATGATTCATCTTTTAGAGTATCGTCAATGCATTTCGGTTCAATTTGAGACAAAAGGCAGCATGAGTAAAAAAAATTTTAAATGAGAATGAGTTTGAAGACCTTTTAATATATCTCCAATGATTAACTCCTTAGGATGAGCATCTACATACTTTCATTCTTTGGGTAAGGATTATTTGGTAGTAGATGCATCCAAGTTGCTTGGGAGAGGATAATTTTCATTCAAATTTAAAGTATCAAAATCAAAATCATTATCAAAATCATTTTTTTTAATTCTTGAAACTTATTAAAAATAATATGGATGGATTCCTCAATAACCAAAGTTCTTTTATTAAAGACACGATAAGCTTTAGAAATAAATAAATATTCAAGAAACATGCCTTCATCAAATTTTACATCAAATTTTCCTAAGATATCTTTTTTATTTAAAATAAAAAGTTTAAAATATAAAATGTTTGGTCTTTTACTATTCCATAATTCATAAGAAGTTTTAGAAAGTAATAGTCTTACAAGATCCCTATTCATGATATAATATATCATGTTAATGGCTTCGACCCAAAAGTATTTGTGTATGATATGTTCATTAAGTATAATTCTTGATATCTCTTGTAAACTCTTATTTTTTCTCTCAATAACTCCATTTTGTTGTGGATTTCTTGGAGTTAAGAAATTATGGTCATATCTATTTAACTTATAAAAATCTTGAAAATCATGAAATTTACTACCATGATCACTACATATAGAAAAAATCATAAAATTCTTTTCATTTTGAACTAGTTTACAAAATCTTGAAAAATATTTAAAGCAATCACTTTTATATGCCAAGAAGTATGTCCAAGTATATCTACTATAGTCATCTATAATTACAAAAATATATTTAATATCTCCTAGACTTGTAATGTCAATTGGTACAAATAAAATCATATGAATTAATTGTAATGGTCTAGAGGTACTTACTTGAATTTTAGATTTAAAGCTACTCTTTATTTGTTTACCTAGTTGGCATGTATCACAAACTTTATCTTTGATAAATTTAATTCTAGACATATCTCTTACGAGTTCTTTAGTTGTAATTTATAAAATTAGTTTCATATTTGTATGACTTAATCTCCTATGCCAAAGTCATGCATCATCATTTAAAATTGAAAAATAGGTTTCTTCATGAAAATCGTCAAGATCAATGGTATAAATTTTATTGTTCCTTAATGCAATCATGGATTTATTCTTAGGTGGTATGTCTATAATGCATGCATTAGATTCAAATTTGATATTATATCTTTTATCACATAATTGACTAATGCTTAGTAAGCTATGCTTTAAGCTATTAATTAACAAAACATCTTCAATTAATAGATTTGATTTGTTACTGATATTTCCAATATCAATAATCTTTCCTTTGTTGTTGTCTCCGAAGGTGACATACCTCTATCTTGGCTAGTGAGCTTAGAGAAAAATGTTGGATCTTCGGTCATGTGACTTGAGCATCTATTATTAAGGTACCATCTCTTGCTCCTAGCTTTTGATTATAAACATATCTACAAGAAAGGGGGTTTGCTTTAGGTTACCATTTAGCATTGGGTTCCTCATGAAAAGATCTACTTATTTTGACTAATGATATTAAGTTATTTATAGTTCTTTTAGGAACCCAAACTAATTTGTGTGAGCTATATATTTTAAATAAATATTTATAAGCATAATGTTCACATCTACTACAAAAATTTATATTTATTTTTAAGGGAAACATATAATGTAGGTCCTTTAATAAATATAGTCGATTTTTGTTGAGTTTTACTACTCACCAAACCAATTTCTTCTTTTCTATGTACATGACCTTTATTAGGAAGGATCATGCTTAATGATTTGTTTCTAATTTTGAATTTTTCTAATGTTTGTTGTAGAACCACATTTTCTTTTTTAACTAATTCTAACGCTTCACATCTAGTACAAGAGGTTAACATACAATTGTGATGCTCATTTTTTTATTTTTCAAATTTACTAGAGAGAAGCATGATCCTTTTTGAGTAATTTATATTTTTTACTAACTAATTTAAGTTCATCATACGAATCATGAAATACATCAAGTAATTCATTGTAAGGTAAAGAATATTTGTTCGAGTCACTTACCTCATCATTAAGGGCCATTAGAGCATAGTTTTTCACCTCATCTTCATTGGTTTATTCTTCATCTTCGGATGTACTCGATTCATCCCAAGTTACCTTGAGTGCTTTTTCATCTTCTTAGGATCAAGTTAGCAATAAGAGGGGGGTAAATTAGTGCAAATGCAATAAAGACTCATTTCAAAAAAATTGCTTGAAGTAAAGAATAAATCGGAAGTGTTTCTTGGAATTCATTGAAAGCAAGTAAGTGAGCCATTTAAACCAAATTCGAAAGAAGAATTTGGATTTAGTTAATAACTACTAAAATAAGAGAACAAGTTTAAAAAAAATAAAGGATGGCTCACAAATTTATAATGGTTCGGCCAAAAGCTTGACCTATGTCCACTTTTTGTGTCCTTATTCATTGAGGCCCGCAGGTGTCCACTAATGATCTTCTTCTACGGGTGAAGATCAAAACCCCTTACACTTTTCTCTTTTACACAGGTTCAAGAGAGTAATCTTTACAATTTGTTTTTCTCTCTTCCCTTAGACTCACTTTATACTTTGAAGCACTCAAGAGAATCTCTAAAATTTTATAGTATTTTAATCAACATTATGACCACTTTTCTTGCACTTTATTGCTCCCTAATGCAAGAATACTTGGGGTATTTATAGATCCCAATTGGTTTTTAAAAAATGAAGCCAAAATTTAACCTTTTCTGAAAAATTGGGTACTAGTGGTACTACCATCGACATTAATGGTACTAATGTCAAAATTTCCCTGAAAATAGTGGTGACAGTGATAATACCATCAGGAATCCTGAAAACTATACTTTTATATAGTTTCATACCTGACTTGTACCTCATGTTGACTCATTTCTAGGTCAACAAAATGAGCTTAACTTGAGCTCAAATCTAACCCAAAGTGGACTTGATTGCCTCACATTGAGTTAATTTTGATTTTTTCAAAATCTAACTCAATTAAGACCCAATTATGATGCTAACTATGATACACTACATAATTATAATCGTTCTTGTCTAGTATGTCAATTGATCGATCTTCCTGGCATCCTCCAACGAACTCTCGGTGAGTCTCTCAATTATCTTCTAAGGAACTCCCAGCGTGCTCCGAGGGAGCTCCTAATCACCTTCGGCAAACTCTCGATGAGTTCCCACTACATCATTTGAACTTTGGTCCAATACCCAAACTTGACTCCAGTCCAATATTAGATTGTATTAACTTTTCACCGACGTAGTTAATCCTACATAACTTTCTCTAACAGACAAGTTAGATCATAAAACTCTTTAATTGATTTCATCATCAGAACCTGAGATTCAACACTTCTTTAGCAACTTCTTTTTCAGTTTAGGACATTCACTTTTGAAGTGCCTCAGCTTTTTACATTCATAGCAACTTATTATGTCCTTTTAAGTTTGTTTTTATTCTTAGATTCTTATTTTATAAACTTCTGAAAATTTCTTGTGAGGAGTTCAAAGTCATCATGATCACTTGAGCTTTACTTAAGTGGTCTTCTTTTGTTCTAAGTGTAATATCCTTCCTATTCATTAGAAAGTTATTCTCATATTTGTCATGTGTCATATAAGTTATTTTATAAGTCATTAATAACCTGATAAGTTCTTCAAGTGAAAAATAATTCAAGTCCTTTGCTTCTTGAATTGCAGTTACTTTTGGATCCCAACTTTTTGGAAGGGATCTTAAAATTTTATTAACAAATTCAAGATTAGTAAAAGAATTATCAAGAGCTTTCAAACCATTGACACCATTTATAAAACGGGTGTACATATCACCAATGGTTTCGCTTGGCTTCATTTGAAATAATTCATAATTATGCACCAAAAGATTAATCTTAGACACTTTAACTCTACTTGTGCCTTGACTTCGAGTGTGTGATAAATATCATATGTAGTTTTAATATAAAAATATGATTAAATTTATTTTTATCTAAACTATAAAACAAAGCATTCATAACTTTCATATTTAAAGAAAATGATTTTTTCTTTAGATCGTTCCATTCATTCATTAGTCTAGATGATTTTTAAAAATCATATTCTATAATATTTCATAAATCAAAGTCCATAGAAATCAGAAAAATCCTCATATGTGAAAATTTTGCTTAAAGTAAAATTAAAATCATAAGTTCTTATTTTGGAAGTAGTTGAGAGTGACAAAGTTCGAAAGCAAGAGAAAACTAAAAGAAGATGCTCATGCCTTTCTTTGAACTAATTAAGAACAATAAAAATCGGATGTAATAGTAGAGAGAGGCAAGAGTAGAGATGCTCAAAGATTTTATAGTGGTTTGCTCAAAAACTTGACCTAGGTCCACTCCGAGTCCTCCTTCGTCGAGGCTCACCAGTGTTCACTAATGATCTTCATTCACGGGCGAATATCAAACACCCCTTTATACTTTCTCCTTTTCATAGGTTTAGGAGAGGAACCTTTACAATCTTTCACCTCTTCCCTTAAACTCACTTTACACTTGAAGAACACAAGGGAAGCTCTTAATTAATTTTTATGGAATTTTTCTAAAGATTTTATTCACTATCTTAGCACTTTCTTACTTTTGCCATGTAAGAATACTTGGGGTATTTATAGATCTTAATTAGCTTCAAATATTGAAGCCAAAATTTAAATCATCTCTCAAAAATCCAACTACAGGCGATACTACCATCGGCACCGGTGGTACTATCACCAAAATTACCTAGAGATTCTGGGCGATGATGGTACTACCATCAAAAAATTTGAAACAATAATTTTCCATACTATTTTACACTCGACTCATACCTTTTATTGACCCTTTTCTAGGTCAACAAAATGAGCTCTATCATGAGCCTAAATCTAACCCAAAGTGGATCTGATTGGCCTCTAATTGAGTTAGTTAGGATTTGTTTAAAACTAACTCAATTTTAGGACTCAAATCATGATGCTAACTACAACGCACTAAAATAATTACAATCGTTCTTGTTGTTCGGCAAGTCAATCAATCTTTTGAACTCTTAGCAAACTTCCCGACATCATTTTGGTAAACTCTCGGTGAGCTCCTGATCACCTTTGGCGAACTCCCGCTACATCATTTGAAGCCCCGGCCCAATTCTTGATACTGAATCCAACCCAACATCAGATTGTATCGCCTTTTCACAATTGTAGTTAATCCTGCATCACTTATCTCCAATACATAGGTTAGATCATAAATCCATCAATTGATTTCATCATCAAAATCTAAGATTTAACAATCTCCCCCTTTTTGATGATAACAATCAACTGATGATGAAGTTAACCTTAATTCCCCCTATCTATATACCATAAGAGAAATAGAGCAAACTTGAATTCAAAAGAAACCATCACCTTTGAATTCAAGTATAGCATTTTGACCATTTTGACTCATCATTAAAATTTTAATAATTTAACCATTCGTTACCATGATACCATATATGATAAAATTTTTAAAACTATTGAATCTCAGATTTTGATGATGAGATCAATTGATGTGTGTTGATCTAACATGTGTTAGAAGAAATATTACAGGTCTAACTATGGTAGGATCAATGAAGCTACAACCAGATGATGAGCCAAGATAAAGCCTAGGCATCGGGCTAAGTTCGGACGATGCAATGGGATCTTGCTGGAAGTTCGCTAGGAGATCCACTGAAGGAATCGGGAAGCTCGCTGGGAACACGAAAGGAGACTGTCGGGAAGAAGAACGGAGGACTTGCCGCAAAATTGTCGAAGGTTGCTGGAGTATGTGGGAGTTAGATCTTAATTAGGCTTAATTGGTCATTATATATTATAATCATTGAGTCACTGTTACAAGTTAGAGTCCTAATTGAGTTGAATTTGGAAGGAATCCAAATCAACTCAATGAGGCAACCGGATCCACTATTAGGTTTGGTTGAGCTCAGGTTGAGCTCAATCAGTTGACCAAAGAGCTGGTCAACGTAAAAGTCAAGCAGAAATTCTAAAAGTGGAGGGAACCACTTCTGCGAAAATTTCGATGGGTGAGCCGCCAGTGAGTGATGGTTGAACCGCTCATACCACAGAATCTGAGTGGCGACCAGCAAGTGTCGACGGGTAAACCACCGGTGAGCGACGGTTGGACTACCCGTACCATAGAATCCCGGTGGCGACCAGGTGTCAGTAGGTAAATTGCCCAGATGGCGGGTGAACCACCCGTACCACAGATTACGGGTGGCGGTCAGTGACTGACGATGGGTAAACTGCCTAGAATGGTAGGTAAATCGCCCGTACCCAGTTTTTTCAGGTATGTTTGATTTTTGGCTTCAAAAATCTAAAGTCGGTTAGGGTCTATAAATACCCAAGTATTCTTACATTCAAATATAACTCTTTTGGGCAATTAAATTATGTGCAAAAAGAAAGTGTATGTGATTTGTAAGAAAAAAGAAAAGGGAAGGGAGAGAATTTAGAAATAGCAACTTCTTAAATCTCCCTTATAAGCAAGTGTAAGGGTTTGATCTTCACCCAAAGAAGATTGGTAGTGGATACCGATGTACCTCAAGAAGTAGGACTCAGAAATGGACGTAGGCCTTTGGCGCCGAACCACTATAAAATCATGAGTTGTTTCCTTACTTTCAAATAGCTTACATTTTATTATATTGATACTTCGGATTTCACTCTTTCTTTGAAAGTAAAATATTCACGATTGCTTATCTTTCGGATTTACTTATCAATTTAGCAACTTTTATTAAAACACTTATTTATTTTTTTACCAAAGACTAAACGCTTTGGATTTCATACTTTGGTTTAATCGAAAAGGATTTCACTTAAAATGAAAATCTATACTCACACTAATTCACCCCCCAACACCTCTCTTAGTTCCAATTGATCCTAACAATTGGTATCAAAACAAGATTATTACTCTTTGGATTAATACCAACTTGAGTAAATGACTTATTTTGGTATGAATGAGGGGCATTCCATTTCACGTCTACCTATGTTCAATGGGATGGATTACACATATTAGAAAATACATATGTGTATTTTCCTCATCTCTTTGGACTTTGATTTATGGAATATAGTTGAGAACGGATTTAAAAAATCTTCCAAATAATTAATGAATTAAATAATTTGGAAAGGAAGAATTTTTCTCTAAATGCAAAGGCTATGAATGCCTTGTTTTGTGCACTTGATAAAAATGAGTTTAATCGTGTTTCTGTTTGCGAATCGACTTTCGATATTTGACACATACTTGAAATCATACACGAGAGGACTAGTAGAGTAAAAGAATCAAAGATAAATATTCTAGTTCATAACTATGAGTTGTTTCGAATGAAACCAAATGAGTCTATTAGAGACATGTACACCCATTTCACGGATGTCATCAATAGACTTAAAGCACTTGGAAAATATATTTCAAATTTTAAATTTATGAGTAAGATATTACGATCTTTGCCTAAAAATTAGGATCCTAAAATAACCGCTATTCAAGAGGCCAAAGATTTGAATAACCTATCTCTTGAAGAAATGATGGGCTCATGATAACTACAAAGCTCATGATGAACTTGATGAACCCCTTCCAAAGAACAGGAAGGATGTAGCACTTCGAACAATGAATGACTCTTCGAGTGAAACCTTGAGTGACCATGACATTGTACTTCTATCAAAAAAATTTAAAAATTTTATAAAAAGGAACAAAAACCTAAAAAACAAAAAAGAACCAAAGAAGGACAACATCATTTGCTATGAATGCAAAAAACTAAGACATTTCAAAAGTGAATGTTCTCATTTGAAGAAGAAACTGGCGCTTAAAAAGACGGTACTATCCGCTACTTGGGATGATTCAAGTTCCTCCGAGGATGAAGACCAATCTAAAGAAGAGGTAGCTAACTATGCCTTAATGGCATTTGAAGATGAGGTTAGTGAATCTTTAGATTTTTCATTTTTAGAATTATAAAGCATGTTTAGTAATTTATTTAATGAGTTTAAAAAACTAAGCAAGTCTTTTAAACTGCTTAAAGTTGATCATGATTTAATAGTTAAAAGACTTGATGAAATGCATGACTCCTTAGCTTCACCTAAACCATGTTTAAAATGTGATATGCTAGATAGTGTTAAAATAGAGAATATTATGCTTAAAACATCTGGTTATAGGTGCCCTGTAAGCCAATCACGTGAGTGATGACACATGTGATACACTGTGTGATCTTTTTACTTATTATTAATATTGGTATATTCTTATATTATATTATTTGTTACATATATATTGTGATGTTCTTGGTTCTGTGCAATGAAAATCAGATCGTGATAAGATCATGATAATAAGATCGATTCACCTTTAAACACAGATCCTAAATAATCTCGGTCATAGGTTACTAAAGAGGGATATTGAGATAACTGGATAAATCGGCATACCTATCCATGTGATAGAGACGATTAGTCTCATAGCCACTTGTGTGAAGACACTAAGGATATAATATAGGTGCTCATTAGAGAATGAGTTCACTGATTGATCTGCTTATGGAATGCTGTATGGTTAATGATACCTAATGTCAGACAATAATTTCATAGTCCTAGTTATGTATCTGGTCCTTAGACTTGAGACACTAAGGATGCCTTGTATGAGTACTCCTTTCTTTGATGCTAGACTTACAGGTTTGGAAAGTTTCAGATCTGGTACAACTGGTTATCGGAATTGGTAGTCAACCCTAAGAAGGCAATTAAGTGTGAATAGAGGATCATCCACTCTCGGTATCATAAGAGGAATATCTCATATGTGCTTGCTCAGACAAATCTCTAGCCAGGGTCATTTGGATTGAGAGAAAAGGAGTTCTCCGGTAGAATCGGAATAGAGTAAGACAAACTGATTTTGTATGTGACTTGACAGTACCATACGGAATCAGTTTGAATTTGTCCATACGAACGAAGATGAGCCATGTGTATACATGAAGGTAAGTGGAAGCGCTATCATCTACTTGGTGCTATATGTGGATGACATCCTAATCATTGGGAATAATGTAGGAATACTCTCCACAATAAAGGCTTGGCTCTCTAGAAACTTCTCCATGAAAGACTTAGGGGAAGCATCTTATATTTTGGGGATCTGGATCTATAGATATAGATCCAAAAAGATGCTTGGTTTGTCTTAGTCTAGGTACATAGACTCCATTATCAAAAAGTTTGGCATAGAAAATTCTAAGAGAGGTCTCATACCGATGAGATATGAAATATCACTTTCTAGGAGTATGTCCCCAAAGACTCCTGAAGAAAGGGTATACATGAATAAGATACCTTATTCCTCAGCAATAGGATCTATCATATATGCGATGCTTTGCACTAGGCCTGATATAGTACATGCTTTGAGTGTCACGAGCAGGTATCTGGTAGATCCAGATTTAGAACACTGGAAGGCAGTAAAGTGTATCCTTAAGTACTTGAGAAGGACTAAGGATCTTTTACTGGTATATGAAGGAGGTAGCCTCCAGGTTAAGGGTTACACGGACTCGAGTTTTCAGTTCAATATTAATGATAGCAAGTCAAATTCAGGATATGTTTTCACCCTGAATGGAGGAGCAGTAAGCTGGAAGAGTTCCAAGTAATATACTACTGCTGACTCGACCACAAACGCGGAATATATTGCTGTAGCAGAAGCAACAAAGGAATGGGTTGTGGATGAAAAATTTCATCAAAGATTTGGGAGTCATACCAAGCAGCATGGAGCTGACTCCCATATATTGTGACAGTGACAGGGTGATAACTCTAACAAAAGAACTCAGGTCTCAACAGAATTGTTCTGAGGAGGTTCCATCTGATTAGAGTGATCATGACCGAAAAAGATATAGCAATGGAAATAGTTCCATCCGAAGATAACATTGCTCAGATTATATTTAGGTGTCACAAGGGTCTGATGGGGATCAGACATATAGGTGATTGGTTTTTGGTCAAATGGGCAATTGCTGATTACAAGTACCCTACAAGCCAATTATATGAGTGATGGCATGTGTGATATGCCATGTGATCCTTTTGCTTATGATTAATATTGACATATTCTTATATTATATTATTTGTTACATATATATTGTGATGTCCCTAGTTCTGTGCAATGAAAATCGGATCATGATGAGATCACGATAATGAGATTGATTCATGAAACACAGATCCTAAATAATCCCGATCATAGGTTACTCAAGAGGGACATTGAGATAACCGGATAGATTAATGTATTATATACCCATCCATGTGATGGAGGCGGATGCTCTCATAGCCACTTGTGTGCAGACACTAAGGATATAATACAGGTGCTCATTAGATAATGAGTTTACTAATTGATTCGCTTGTGAAATGCTATATAGTTAATGATACCTAATGTCAGACAACGATTCCATAGTCCCAATTGTGTATCTGGTTCTTAGACTTAAGATACCAAGGATGCTTTATATGAGTACTCCTTTCTTTGACGCCAGACTACAGATTTAGAAAGTTCCAGATCTGGTACAGTTGGTTATCAGGATTGATAGCCAATCTTACGAAGGTAATCAAGTGGTAATAGAGGATCATCCACTCTCGGTATTGCGAGAGAAATATCTCAAATGTGCTTGTTCAAACAAATCCTTGGCCAGGGTCATTCGGATTGAGAGAGAAGGAGTTCTCTGGTAGAATCTGAATAGAGCAAGACAAACTGATTCCGTACGTGACCTGATAGTACCATGTCCAATATATAGTCTCTAGGATATTATTTAGATGAGGGATTATAGATATATGGTAACTATGGACAGATAGGTCCGATGGATTTGATCCTCCCCGTACCGTCTGGGGACTCTGGCGTAGTGACCTAGTACGTCCATAGTCGATGAGTCAAGTGAATTATTATTGGGATAATAATTCACTATATCAGAAGGAGTTCTGATGGGAGTGACTCACGGCCAGCTCGGTATCAGGCCTAGAGGGTCACACATATATGGTGGATGCTTCAGCGAATAGAGGATTGGATAAAAATCCAATTAGCATTTATTCTCATTAGATAAGACCTTATGTTGATGGAATCCTCGATTCTGGCCCAATTATAGGCCTAAGGAGATTATTGGATAGAGATTAAATAATACAAGGTTAATGGGTTATTGGATGGAGATCCAATACCCACTAAGGAAGGAGCCCTAGGGTTTTAATGGCTCTCTATAAATAGGAGGGCAGACTCATAGTTGATAGGCTGTAGCTTTAGCCACAACCTCTTATTCTCCTCCCTCCCTCTAAGTAAGAGTTGCAAGATCAAATTGGAGGAGTTTCGCTATAGAGATCCATCGTGTGGATACCGCTAGAGAGGAGGATGTGTGACCTCCTTTATCTTCTCTATACAGATCTGAAATACAGGAATATACGATCTCCCTAGGTAAAATCAATCTCTCACACATCGTGATTTTTTTGGTTTTTATGATTTTTCTCGCGACCTGAATCTTTTGCATGATGATTTGATCTGTGTGAGAAATCAGTTTTTGTTTTGATTTCCGTTGCGCATGTGATGCACCCGTTGAGGTTTCCCAACATTGGTATCAGAGCCAAGGTTTTCATTCGAAAAATTAATTTCAAACTGCATGTGATGAGATTAAATCGCATACAACTGTTCTACGTGCTTGTTGCAGCGATTGGCAATGAAAGTATGCGCTGCCCGCGGGGGAAGGGTGGCTACATGCATGTTGTTTGTATGCAGAAGTGGTTGGCCACGGCTAGGCCCCCTGTAGGGGTAGCGCTCAGGGCAGCCTCAAGGGTGGCCACCGTGGGCACCACTCCACGACGACGCCGCCCCTACGGCCCTACACCAAGAGGGGCGGTGGCTGGTCATGGGGTGGCCACCCTTGGTAGGGTGCTGCGGCGGCGGTGCAATGAGGGTGAAGGAGGGCTAGGGCATCTTTTTATAAAAAGATAGTTATGTCCCTCAAAATTTAAGAAATTCCAACTCTATCCCCTTTATATAGAATTCATTGTTAAGAACGAAGATGAGCCTTGTGTATACAGGAAGGTAAGTGGAAGCGCTATCATCTTCTTAGTGTTATATGTGGATGACATCCTAATCATTGGGAATAATGTAGGAATACTCTCCACAATAAAGGCCTGGCTATCTAGAAACTTCTCCATGAAAGACTTAGGGAAGCATCTTATATTTTGGGGATCCGGATCTATAGAGATAGATCCAAAAAGATGCTTGGTTTGTCTCAGTCTAGGTACATAGACTCCATTATCAAAAAGTTTGGCATAGAAAATTCCAAGAGAGGTCTCATACCGATGAGACATGAAATATCACTTTCTAGGAGTATGTCCCCAAAGACTCCTGAAGAAAGGATATACATGAATAAGATACCTTATTCCTCAGCAATAGGGTCTATCATATATGCGATGCTATGCACTAGGCCTGATATAGTACATGCTTTGAGTGTCACGAGCAGGTATCTGGCAGATCCAGATTTAGAACACTGGAAGGTAGTAAAGTGTATCCTTAAGTACTTGAGAAGGACTAAGGATCTTTTACTGGTATATGAAGGAGGTAGCCTCCAGGTTAAGGGTTACACGGACTCGAGTTTTCAGTTCAATATTAACGATAATAAGTCAAATTCAGGATATGTTTTCACCCTGAATGGAGGAGCAGTAAGCTGGAAGAGTTCCAAGCAATATACTACTGCTGACTCGACCACAAAGGCGGAATATTTTGTTGTAGCAGAAGCAACAAAGGAATGGGTTGTGGATGAAAATTTTCATCAAAGATTTGGGAGTCATACCAAGTAGCATGGAGCTGACTCCCATATATTGTGACAGCGACAGGGCGATAACTCTAACAAAGGAACTTAGGTCTCAACAGAATTGTTCTGAGGAGGTTCCATCTAATTAGAGCGATCATGACCGAAAAAGATATAGCAATAGAAATAGTTCCATCTGAAGATAACATTGCAGATCCACTGACGAAGCTAATAGCTCAGATTATATTTAGGTGTCACAAGGGTCTGATGGGGATCAGACATATAGGTGATTGGTTTTTGGTCAAATGGGAAATTACTGATTACAAGTACCCTACAAGCCAATTATATGAGTGATGGCATGTGTGATATGCTGTGTGATCCTTTTGCTTATGATTAATATTGATATATTCTCATATTATATTATTTGTTATATATATATTGTGATGTCCCTAGTTCTGTGCAATAAAAATCGGATCATGATGAGATCACGATAATGAGATTGATTCATTAAACACAGATCCTAAATAATTCCGATCATAGGTTACTCAAGAGGAGCATTAAGATAACTGGATAGATTAATGTATTATATACCCATCCATGTGATGGAGGCGTCTGCTCTCATAGCCACTTGTGTGCAGACACTAAGGATATAATACAGGTGCTCATTAGAAAATGAGTTTACTGATTGATTCGCTTATGAAATGCTATATGGTTAATGATACCTAATATCAGACAACGATTTCATAGTCTCAATTGTGTATCTGGTTCTTAGACTTAAGACACCAAGGATGCTTTATATGAGTACTCCTTTCTTTGACGCCAGACTACAGATTTAGAAAGTTTCAGATCTGGTACAACTAGTTATCAGGATTGGTAGCCAATCTTACGAAGGTAATCAAGTGGTAATAGAGGATCATCCACTCTTGGTATTGCGAGAGAAATATCTCATATGTGCTTGTTCAGACAAATCCTTGGCCAGGGTCATTCGGATTGAGAGAGAAGGAGTTCTCTGGTAGAATCCGAATAGAGCAAGACAAACTGATTCCGTGTGTGACCTGATAGTACCATGTCCAATATATAGTCTCTAGGATATTATTTGGATGAGGGATTATAGATATATGGTAACTATGGACAGACAGGTCCGATGCATTTGATCCTCCCTGTACCGTCTGGGGACTCTGGCGTAGTGACCCAGTACGTCCATAGTCGATGAGTCAAGTGAATTATTATTGGGATAATAATTCACTATATCAGAAGGAGTTCTGATGGGGGTGACTCACGGCCAGCTCGGTATCAGGCCTAGAGGGTCACACATATATGGTGGATGCTTTAGCGAATAGAGGATTGGATGAAAATCCAATTAGCCCTTATTCTCATTAGATAAGACCTTATATTGATGGAATCCTTGATTATGGCCCAATTATAGGCCTAAGGAGATTATTGCATAGAGATCCAATAATACAAGGTTAATGGGTTATTGGATGGAGATCCAATACCCACTAAGGAAGGAGCCCTAGGGTTTTGATGGCTCTCTATAAATAGGAGGGCAGACTCATAGTTGATAGGTTGTAGCTTTAGCCACCACCTCTTATTATCCTCCCTCCCTCTAAGCAAGAGTTGCGAGATCAAATTGGAGGAGTTTCGCTGTAGAGATCTATCGTGTGGATACCGCTAGAGAGAAGGATGCGTGACCTCCTTTATCTTCTCTATCCAGATCTGGAATACTGGGATATACGATCTCCCTAGGTAAAATCAATCTCTCACACATCGTGATTTTTTTGGTTTTTATGATTTTTCTCGCGACCTGAATCTTGTGCATGATGATTTGATCTGTGTGAGAAATCATTTTTTGTTTTGATTTCCGTTGCGCATGTGATGCACCCGTTGAGGTTTCCCAACAGTGGTATCAGAGCCAAGGTTTTCGTGCAAAAAATTGATTTTAAACTACGTGTGATGAGATTGAATTGCATATAACTGTTCTACGTGCTTGTTACAGTGATTGGCAACGAAAGTAGGCGCTGCCTGCGGGGGAAGGGTGGCTACATGCATGTTGTTTGCATGCAGAAGTAGTTGGCCATGGCTAGGCCCCCTATAGGGGTGGCCGCTCGCAGGGGCAGCAGCCCTCAAGGGGTGGCCACCCATGGGCACGGCCACTCTTGTGACCGACATCGCCGCCCCTACAGCTAGCCCCACACCAATAGGGGTGGTGACACTGGTCATGGGGGTGGCCGCCCCCTGGTAGGGTGCCTGCGCAGGGGCAGCAGCGGCGGTGCAGTGAGGGTGAAGGAGGGCTAGGGCATCTTTTTATAAAAAGATAGTTATGTCCCTCAGAATTTAAGAAATTCCAAGTCTATCCCCTTTATATAGAATTCATTGTTAAGAACGAAGATGAGCCTTGTGTATACAGGAAGGTAAGTGGAAGCGCTATCATCTTCTTGGTGCTATATGTGGATGACATCCTAATCATTGGGAATAATGTAGGAATACTCTCCACAATAAAGGATTGGCTGTCTAGAAACTTCTCCATGAAAGACTTAGGGGAAGCATCTTATATTTTGGGGATCCGAATCTATAGAGATAGATCCAAAAAGATGCTTGGTTTGTCTCAGTCTAGGTACATAGACTCCATTATCAAAAAGTTTGGTCAGCAGCATAAAGGGGAAACAATGGCAAGTCCCAGTAAACTACAGCCTCTACCTATACCAGATTCAACTTAGACGAACATCTCCATGGATTTCGTCAAAGGACTATCACTATCTCAAAGTAAAAGCATGATCTTTGTGGTGGTAGATCGCCTAACTAAGTATACTCATTTTTGTGTTGTGAGACATCCCTATACTGCTGCCACTATTGCCCAGATTTTTGTGAAAAATATTATGAAAGTAAATGGGATGTCAAGGTCGATAGTAAGTGACCATGACAGAATGTTTACAAGTAAATTTTGGATCGAGCTCTTCCATCTATAGGGCACCCAATTGAAGATGAGCACAACCTATCATCCACAAACAGACTGCTAAACAGAAGTAGTGAACAGATGCCTTGAGACTTACTTATGATGCTTCACCAATGACTGGCCCAAAGAGTGGACAAGGTGGCTTCCCTAGGCCAAATGATGGTACAACACAACTTTTCATTCATCGACTAAATGTACCCCTTACGAGGCACTATATGGCTGATCGCCCCCTGTAATTCCCAGATATATACTTGGTTCGGCCAAAGTGGATCAGGTTGACCAAGACCTAATTAATAGAGATAAACTGCTATAGTTGCTGAATGATAACCTAACTGCCACTCAAGCCTGTATGAAGCAACAAGCAGACAATCACCGGACTGAGCGAAAATTTTCAGTAGGAGATTGGGTTTACCTCCGCCTACAACCATACAAGCAGCTATCCATCAACACCAGAGCATCGATGAAACTATCTCCATGATTTTATGGACCATATCAGATTTTGAAACACATTAGAGTCGTGGCATACCAACTTAAACTTTCAGATGATGCCAAAAATTCATCTCATCTTCCACGTATCCCTACTGAAGTCAAAATTGGCTGAACATGAACTGGCTCAAACTCAGCTACCGAGCACTATAATTGAAGGTGAAATCCAAGCCCAATCTAAAGCTATACTTGATCGAAAAATTGTGATGCACTGACGAAACCCCTCCACCGAAGTACTTGTGAAGTGGAATAACTTATCATCTGAAGATATAACATGGGAGTCACATGAAGAGTTGAAGACCTGATTCCCAGAGTTTATGAATCCTCAGCCTTGAGGACAAGGCTGATTCTGAGAGGGCGGACTTGATAGGACTCCAGCAGGGTTAAGTCCTAATCATTTCAGTAGAAGTCAATAAAAACTCTGCTAGATTGTAATAAGGCCTCTCCTATCTTATAAAGGAGTATGGCTAGGGTTTGGATTAGCCCTTAGGGCTTAGTAGTCATCGCCCCCCTTACTAGGCAAATCGGCTAGGGTTTCCCCCTACTTAGGTCGGCTATAAAGCCAACCTAGCCGCCCCTTATTCCACTTAGACAGGATGGTTATAGAAGGGGCAAAAGGATAATTCCACTTAGATAAGTGCCCCTTAGGCTAGGACTTTGATCTCTATTTAAGATGTAGCCGCCCCCCCTTAATCAAGCAATTATCATCTTCAATTCAGCCTTTGTGCTGAGTCTAGGAGGGAGGAACCCCAATAGCGTTCCAAGGGTTGATCCCCCTCAAGGATCAAAATCTATAGGGCTCCTTCTAGGGTCTTATCATGCCACTTAGCAAAGGATAGTGAACCGCTTATTCAAGGACCAGATTGGTAATACCATGGAAGTCTATGCTGACGACATGATTGTAAAGAGCAAAGCCTCAGGAAACCACTTGTGGGATTTAGCAAAAATGTTCCGAACTATACAACGCGTTAAAATGTGGCTCAACCCCAGCAAATGTGTCTTCGGGGTCACTTCAAGAAAATTCCTCAGCTTCATGATCCACCAACGAGGGATCGATATTAACCTGAAAAAGATAAAGGCAATCCTCCAAATGAGGTCCCCCCGAACGATAAAGGAAGTATAGCAGCTTACAGGGAGACTGGCAGCTTTGAGCTGGTTCATCTCTCGGGCCGATGATAAAACTTGTCCCTTCTTTCGCACCTTAAAAAAGGTAAAATATTTCTGTTGGACTCCATTGTGCGAAGAGGTTTTCCAAGAGCTAAAGGTGTATCTCTCTCATCTACCACAACTCGCCGTTGTTTCCCCGGGGGAACCCCTCAGGCTATACTTGGCAGTGTCGGCAACGTCCATCAACTCGGTCCTAGTTACGCTAGGCAAGGAGGGAGAAAGGCCAATGTATTTCTCAAGTCACATCCTCAACGGCCCAAAGGAGTGGTACCCGCTAATCAAGAAGCTGGCCCTGGCACTGGTGATGGCTGCAAGAAGGCTCAGACCATATTTTTAGGGGCACCCTATTAAGGTAATAATTGACCAACCACTTCATCAAATTTTATCTAAATTTAATGTCACAGGTTGCATGCTCAAGTGTTCGGTCGAGCTGGGAGTCTCGAGTACGTGCCCAGAACAGCCATAAAAGCATAGGCAATGGTCGATTTCATTATGAAACTTACTCTCATGCATGATCCACCCGACCTGCTCTCGGTTTGGAGACTATATGTGGACGGATCGGCGAATGCCAAGAGAGGGGGAGCCGACTTGGTACTAGATAATCTGACAAACCAGATATATGAGCAGGCCCTTCGCCTCGACTTCAAAGCCATCAACAACGAAGTAGAATATGAGGCGTTACTCTTCGAATTAAGGTTGGCAGCAGAACTCCAAGTGGAGGAGGTCAAAATCTTCACTGACTCCCAACTGGTAGCTGGACAGGTCTAAGGAGAGTTCGAGGCTCGAGAGGATACCATGGCAAAATACCTGGCCAAGGCACGATGACTGATCAACACCTTTTGGCATTTCACTATCGTCAAGGTGTCACGGACTGAAAATTCATGCACAAACTCTTTAGTGAAGCTTGCTTCAAACCAAAGCATCAGCGAGTGAATTGCTCAGTTGACCAAGCTCACCAGACCTTCCATCAGTGCGCCCGAGGTGGCGGTAGTAGAAGCAAAGGGATGTTGGCTCGACCAACTTCTCCGATTCAAGACAGATGGCATCCTTCCCAATGAGGCAATTGAGGTGCACCAGGTAAAGCAGTCAGGATCCTGGTATTGCATGATCAATGGGCACCTCTACAAGAGAGGCTTTAGTGGACCTTTGTTGCGATGCTTGTGCTTGAGCAAAGCACAGTCGACGCTCGCCAAGGTACATAAAGGAGTGTACGGGGAGAATATTGGAGCTCGCACCCTCGCTCACAAAATCCTTAGGCAGGGCTACTACTGGCCGACAATGCGCAAGGATGCTCAGACCTATGTAAAAAAATGTGAGTAGTGTTAACATCATGCTCATGTGCAACACTAGTCGGCAACTCCCATGACAACGTTCGATGCAGCCTGGCCATTCGCCCAGTGGGGAATTGACCTGCTTGGCCTGTTCCCCCTCGCCTCAGGATAATGAAAGTTCCTCATAGTAGGAGTCGACTACTTCACTAAGTGGGTCAAAGCTGAACCACTAGCCTTAATCACAGAAAAGCAAGTCAAAAATTTCATTTGGAAGAATATCATCACTAGGTTCAGCATACCCAAAGTTATTATCATGAATAATGGGACGTAATTCAACAACTGAAAGTTCAAAGATTTATGCTAAGGCTTCAATATTCAGCTCAAGTTTAGCTCGATCGCACACCTCCAAGCCAACGGGCTCGTCGAAGTAACCAACTGAACCATCCTTGAAGGCCTAAAGAAGAGAGTTGTCGATGCCCAAGGAACTTGGCTTGACGAGCTCCCCAGCATCCTATGGGCTTCAAGAACAACCCTAAAAACATCAATGGTCAAATCTCCATTTAGCCTCACCTTCGGGATCGAGGCAATCTTACCACTTGAGATGGTCTTCCCGACACTCAGAACTGAGCATTATGAAAAAGACACCTCGGATGCACAACTACATGAGAACTTCGACCTGTTGGAGGAAAGGCGCGCCAAGGCACATCTCCGGGAACTCACATACAAGAAAGCCATCACAAGGCTCTATAATAGCAAAGAATGTTCTCGACAAGTGACCACGGGCAATCTTGTCCTGCGCAAAGCTGAGGTAAGTGATCCAACCCAAACTCGGGATAAACTGGCACCGACCTGGGAGGGTCCATACCGAGTCATCAAAGTGGTCCGAGAAGGCACTTGCATCCTCACGAACCTAGACAGCAAACGGTTGCCTAGAACTTGGCACACATCCAATCTGCGAAAGTTCTATGCATAGGTTAGAAACCAAAAGGTTGTTTTTATTAATAGAAATATGCAGTTACAAAAGATGTTGATTACAAAATCAATCAAGTATGGTCGAGCCCCGAGATTGAGGTCGGGGGTACATGACAAACGCTCATTTCGACCTACTAAAAAAAAGGGAGAGAATATCCCCCAAAATATAGAAATAGCAAAAAGCTCTCGATCACTCTTTGGGAGGGATGGAGTCATTAAATTATTGACAAGTCTCTATTGGCACCAAGCTGTCCTCGAACTTCTTAGTAAAAGAGTCGTTGTCCAACTCTAGGTCGGGATACCGAGCCAAGGCGACCCGGTACCCATATTCATAGGAGACTTGCCCCATCCACTATAGCCCACACTTGAACCCGATCGATTGTTTGTAGTCCGCGATGCTCTTTCTTGGGAGCTCGTTTTTCACGGTCGCATTCTCCCTCATCAGCCTCAGGAGCTTATCGTCCACCTTGCGACAATCCACTTTTTGCTCTCGAACCTGGTGCTGACTCTCAACCAATCCTTCTGAAGCTCATTCGGCTCCTTCTCAACCGATTCTGACCGACAGGCCAATTCATCCAGTCCTGACTTCAGCTTGGAGTTGTCCACCTGAAGCTCATCCACTTGCTATCGAGCGACAGCCAACTGCTTGGGGTCCCCCTCTGACTTCAGTTTGGCGACCTCCGCCTCAAGGTGGGATGCCCAGTTCCCCATGAGGGTCACCAATCGCTCCTCGTCATGGACCCTATCCAAAAAGGCCATCTAATAATGATGCCCCTGCTGTTGGTTACAAGTGCCCTACAAGTCAATCACATGAGTAATGGCACGTATGACACGTTGTGTGATCTTTTTTACTTATGACTAATATTGGTATATTCTCATATTATATTATCTATTACATATATATATATATATATATATATATATATGTATATATATATACATATATATACATATATATACACACATTTATATACATATATATATTACGATGTCCTTGGTTTTGTGCAATAGGAATCTGATCGTAATTAGATCACGATAATAAAATTGATTCACCTTTAAACACAGATCCTAAATAATTTCGGTCATAGGTTACTCGAGAGGGACATCGAGATAACCAGACAGATCGGTGTACTATATACCCGTCCATATGATGGATGCGGTTGGTCTCATAATCACTTGTGTGGAGATACTAAGGATATAGTACAGGTGCTCATTGAAGAATGAGTTCACTGATTGATCCGCTTATAAAATCTTGTATGGTTAATGATACCTAATGTCAGACAGTGATTCCATAGTCTCAGTTGTGTATTTGGGCCTTAGACTTGAGACACCAAGGATGCCTTATATAAGTACTCCTTTCTTTGACGCCAGACTTACAGGTTTGGAAAGTTCCAGATCTGGTACAGCTAGTTATCGGGATTGGTAACCAACCTTACGAAGGCAATTGAGTGTTAATAGAGAATCATCCACTCTCGGTATCATAAGAGAAATATCTTATATGTGATTGCCAGACAAATCCCTAGCCAGGGTCATTCAGATTAAGAGAGAAAGAGTTCTCCAGGAGAATCCGATTAAAGCGAGTCTACAACGGATTCCGTATGTGACCTGACAGTACCATGTCCAATATATGGTCTTTGAGATATTAGTTGGATGAGAGATTATAGATACATAGTAATTATGGACAGACAGGTCCGATAGATTTGATCTCCCCTGTACTGTCTAGGGACTATGGCATAGTGGCCTAGTACATCCATAGTCGATGAGTTAAGTGAATTATTATGGGGATAATAATTCACTATATCAGAAGGAGTTCTAATGAGAGTGACTCATGGCCAGCTCAGTATCGGGCCTAGAGGGTCACACACATATGGTAGATACTTCAGCGAATAGAAGATTGGATGGAAATCCAATTAGCCCCTATTCTCATTAAATGGGACCCTATGCTGATGGGCTTCTTGCTTAAGGCCCAATTAGAGGCCTAAGGAGATTATTGGATAGAGATTCAATAATACAAGGTTAGTAGGTTATTGGATGGAGATTCACTACCCACTAAGGCAAGAGCCTTAGGGTTTTTGGTAGCTCTCTATAAATAGGAGGGAAGACTCATTATTGATAGGTTACAGCTTTAGCCACCACCTCCTATTCTCCTCCCTCCCTCTGAGCAAGAGTTGCGAGATCAGATTGGAGGAGTTTCACTGCAGAGATCCATCGTGTGGATACCGCTAGAGAGGAGGATGCTTGACCTCCTTCATCTTCTCCATTCAGATATGGAATACAGGGATATATGATCTCCCTAGGTAAAATCAATCTCTCTCACATCACGATTTTATCGGCTTTTATATTTTTCTCGCGACCCAAATCTTTTGTACGACGATTTGATCTACATGGGAAACCAGTTCTTATTTTGATTTCTGCTGCACATGTGATGCATCCGCTGAAGTTTCCTAACAGTGGTATCAGAGCCAAGGTTTTCATATGAAAGATTGGTTTTAAACTACATGTGATGAGATTATATCGCATAGAATCATTCTATGTGTTCCTGCTGCATTTTTGCAGTGAAGGTAGTAAGGAAGAGGGGCGGCCAGCCCACGTACAAGGCAAGCCACCCACGACCAGGCCGCGGCCAAGGCCCCCTACATCGGGGCGGCTAGCTGCGACCAGGGCCAGCCTAAAAGGGAGGCTAGCGGCGCTAGGCGGACCACCAGGCGGGGCGCATGAAGCGTCGCCCGTGGACACACTGCGGCCCGGCGGTAGTGACTTGCGTGGCGCTGGAAAGGGGCGGTGGGGCACCGCAGGCTACCGCCCGCCACGCCAAAGGCTGCCAGCGGGCAAGGGCAACCGCCGCCTACACAGGGGTAGCGGTGACAACGCAGAGGGGGACAGAGGGGTTAGGGCATTCTTTAGAGAAAAGGATGATCCTGCCCCTATGAATTTGGGAAATTCTAAGGACTGTCCTCATGTACATAATTTCTATAATACCTTCAATAATTTTAAAAATTCTGAGGGTTGTCCTCTCATCCAGAATTATAAAAATACCCTTGACAATACTAGAAATTCTGAGCATGTCCTGATTTTCAGAAAAATAATTAATTAAATAGTTTGATTAATTATTATATATATCTAGTAATCCTACATATGATGTGACGTATATGTGATATATAATATGGAGGGATAATCATGAGCCATGTGTTGTGATGTGTGTAATTGTGATTATTATTATTATTATTGTTGGGGCCTGTGTGTCTTTGTTTTTCTCGTTTAATATCATGTCTGCGTACTTGTGATTATTTGTAATTACATGGAGAGATGTGTCGGGAGCGTGGAGATGACAACGGGACCCACGATGTCGTGGTGGGGGATTACGACGCATGGTGATGCAATGATCCGACGGAATCGATGATAACGAGATCAACAATCACAGGGTATGGAGATGCACCGATGCATACATAGATCATATTGTGAGTGATTAGGCCCATTGGCTCGAGCTTAATCATATTAGGTGACGGCTTATAATCATCTGGTGTGGCTTGCATGTGTGATGTGTTATACACCTACTAGATATATGTATATATATATTTGCATGTGATATAGATATATATTAAATATGTATGTATGTGACACGACATATTAGGAGACCAATATAAAACAAAAACCCCTCCTACGATAATATTAAGTTGATAAGCATGAGACAATAAGATTGATCCACATGGCCTTCCATCGTTATAGGAAGAAATTGAATCCCGACATAGGTTAAGTTGGTCGAGTCACTCGAGGCTCACCTATCTACATGATCGAGTTCTTGCCTATGACATATATATGTCATCGGTGACCTGAGGACATGATATAACTTGGTCGAGCAGTCGAGAGCATATCCATCGAATCAAACCAATCTTTTGCCTACCCCAATCTTTTGTACAATGATTTGATCTGCATGGAAAATCAGTTTTTATTTCTGCTACGCATATGATGCACCTGCTGATGTTTCCCAACACCTGCAATATACAAAATGAGGGTTAAGGAAATAAGTGGAGAAAGACAAAAATGGTAAAATCCTGAGATGTGACTTACCAATGCGATTTGTTTCGTTGCTTGGGCTATCAAGATCTCGGACAGTAGGTTGTAGAGATCCTTCGCGAGAGTCGGGTGCAAGACTCCCTGCCTGAACTCCGAGGCTTCTTGGGAGTCATTCCAAACTTTGGTCGTATATGAGAGGTTCGGCCACCGAGCTCACATCATAGCATTCGGGTCCTTCGGGGCCTAGTCAAACATCTGAAGGATGTACTAGCCTTCGCCATCAGGGCAGACTTGTGTTCCCCACAAGCCGAGCGGCAACCAGTTGCTCGGGGTCCCCTTCCGACTTCCATTTGGCCACCGTCGCCTCAAGGTGGGATGGCCAGTTCCCCATGAGGGTCACCAATCGCCTCGCATCATGGACTCTATCCAAAAGGGCCATCTGATAATAATGCCCCTGCAATATACAAAGAAGAGTTAAGGAAATAAGCGGAGAAAGACGAAAATGGCAAAATCCCAAGATGTGACTTACCAATGCAATTTGTTTCGCTACTTGGGCCATCAAGATCTCAGACGGTAGGGTGTAGAGATCCTTCGTGAGAGTCGAGTGCAAGACTCCCCACCCGAACTCTGAGGCTGCTTAGGATTCATCCCAAACTTTGGTCGTATACGAGAGGTTCGGCCACCGAGGTCGCATCGCGGCATTCGAGTCCTTCGGAGCCCAGTCGGACATCTGAAGGATGTACTAGCCTTCGTTATCAGGGCAAACTCGCGTTCTGCACAAGTCCTTCATTAATCATGGTCAGGGGTAGGACGAGGATGAACCCTCCTTAGCCTAAGCCGCTAGCTCCTTTTCCTAAGCTGCCCATCGGGAGCTTCCCTCACCGTGATAGGACTTATGCTTTTTCCCCGCTATCTTGAGCCACTTCTTAGGTCGGCCAGTAATTGCTTGGTCGGGAGTCGAACTCTCGACAGGCCTTTTCGTCACAGCCTCCATATGGATCTCTTCCACTTCCGATAGAGAGCTTTCGGCTGCAACAGTCATGGAGTTCTTCATGCTCGGCATCCTAGGCTTCCTGCGCAGAGCATTCAGATCCATGGCACCTGCATTCCAACCAACAAGTTAGGATTATGCTAAGCAACAAATATGCAATAAAGCATTAAAGGCAGATATACCTCGAGCAGTGGGACTGAGCCCCACCTCGACCAACCACATCTCGGTCATGCCCCGGATTGCCCGAGAAAGGGGGAGAATTCCCTTCAGCCTATTAACCATGATAGACTCCTCCTCGAATAGTAAGGGGGAAATGTTGCTGATCAGATGAACCGATTAGTCAACTCTGAAACCCTAACTCGGACTACTAATAAAGAAATACTAAGCCTTCCAACCTTTATTGTTGATCAATGCACCACTAACCTTAAAACTAGACTGGACTATAAATAGAACCCCTCCCCTCCCCGCTCCTATAAAGATGAAAATAGGTGAAGAATAAGGTCCTATTGGGAATGATACCCGCGCCTCGGCACTCACCGAGGAACGCAATAAGATAGCGCCATGAGTTAGGCGCTATCTAACTCGAGGAGATCCTCCACCACCTAAGGCACTCAATGATGGTGGGATGCAAAGGAAAACGTAAATCGACCTCCAGTGTGTCCACTAATATGCTTATCTCAAAGGACCTGGCACTATAAGGTCGCTGCTCTTCGGAAGGAGCCCACAGCATAATAATGGTCGACCCACTGACGATCAAAACACCACACCCCCACCTCGACCACATTGCTTGGCCACGTTGGATAGTTTCCAAATCAGAGAGCACATAAGGTGCCGATCTGGCCTCGATAAGTCCAGCTGAGAGAGTTAGAGTCCCGACCTGGTCCACAACGCGCTTGACAACAGATGATCAACAGCACGGCGGGGCTGCGGCATGGTGGAGCAGATGTGGTACCGGCTGCGGCACCCCGGCGACGGTTGGCGGCGACCGAACGCGATAGGCCGACCAGCCTATAGTGCCCCACCAAGCGGATGGTAGCATGGCAGGCAAAACACGACGGGCCAACCAGCCTGCAGCACCCCTAACAGTAGGCGGTTGGCGGCGTGTCAGGCACTACAGCGATGATGTGTCCCCCGTACAACAAGTTCCTACGCATGTATAAATGCCCCAGACCACCACTGGTAAAGGGGGTCAACTCAGTAAAAATCATACTCATCCAATCAACTCCACCCCTGACTTGATCGTCGGAGGGGCCAGATCGAACACCAACAGCTCGGCTAGGGCCTTTGTGCAGGAAGGGAGCACTGACCGCCCACCACCCACAAGGATCCCGACAACAGGTCGGGGCCAAGGCACCACGTCGGCAAACCATGGAGGCGAGCTTGTGCACATGAGCAACCTCATCAGGTTGACTCATCATCCCACATTATGGTACAACCCCAATAAAATTATACGCTATCCTAATTTGAGATTGGTGGAAAAACACAACTAGTTTATGAAAAAATTGATTCTACATAGTATATAATTAAATATCGATCATCACATTGTTAGGATCAATTGGCACTAAGAGGGAGGGTGAATTAGTGCAAGTGTGAATTCTCGTTTTAACAAAAAACTTTTCGCTTGAAGAAAGATAGGAAAATTTGAAGCTTTTCGTTCAAGTAAAGCAATTCAATCTTATAGAGAAATACTAAGCTTCTTGCTTAAAAATGACTTAAGAAAGAACAAGCAAATCCGAATAATAAGATAGGCAATGTCGTAAGTGAAGTGCTTGATTTTGAAACTTTTCTTTCAAAGAGTGAGTAAAAATCGGAAGCGTTTATTGGTATTTAGTTCAAAACGATTAAGAACTTGACAATTGTAAGTAGTAAATGTAGCAAGTAAAAACACTCACAATTATAGTGGTTTGGTACCAACCGATCGACGTCCACTCCCGAGTCCTCCTCCTTGAGGCATACCAGCGTCCACTACTGATCTTCTTTGGATGAAGACCAAACCCTTACAACTTGCTTACAAGGGAGACTTCAAGAATTTTCTAACTCTAAGCTCTCTCCCTTCCCCTTTTTTTTTTGACAATTCATACATAATTTTTTTTATAAAATATAATCCCTAAAAGTGTTGTATGAAATGCAAGAAAATTTGAGGTATTTATAGCCCTAAATGGCTTCAGAATTTTAGAGCCAAAATTCAAACATACCTAAAAAATCCAAGTACGGGTGGTTCAGCTGTCGCCCTAGGTGGGTCAACCACCAAAAGTTCCTAGAATCTAGGGTACAGATGGTTCAACCGCCCACTGGCGGTTTAGCCAACAGCCACTCGAAATCCTAGGCGAGTGGTACACCCGTCGCTCACCGGCGGTTCAGCCGTCAGGAATCTCGGAAAAGTGAATCCCTTTACTTTTCCAATCCTGACATGAATCACATGTTGACCAATTCTCTGGTCAACCAATTAAGCTCAAGTTGAGCTCAATCAAACCCTTTTAGTGGACCCGATTGTCTCTTTAAGTTGATTTGGATTCCTTCCAAATCACACTCATTTAGGACTCAGCTTTAACCTACAACTTAAAGATTATAATCAAACATGACCACCAAGCTTACGACCTCACTCCTATAATCTGATAACCTCTGGCATTCCCTGCGGTGAGTCTTACGGTCTTCCTCCGACGATTTCCTGGCGTATTCCTAGCAATCTTCCTTACACCTTCGGCAAAGTCCTAGCGAACTCCCGACGAGCTCCCACTACATCGTCTAAACCTTGGCTCAATGCCTAAGCTTGATCCTGGGTCCATGTCTGATATATAACTCTTTTTCACCATCATGGTTAAACCTGTATGATGCTAATAATAACTTAATTAATTACAATCAACATGGTCACAAATCCACTTCAAGACCTTCATAACTCCCGATAAGTCTTTCAGCTACCCCTGATAATCTTCCGATGAGTCTTGATCTTCTTCCGACAAACTCCCTCGCGCCATCCTGACAAGCTCTCAATACCCTCGACGAGCTCTTGATGCACTCCAAGCGAGTTCCTAACCACATCGTCCAAACCCCAGCTCGATGCTTGGACTTAACTCTCACTAAACCTCTAATTATAATAATCTCTTTGTCATAGTTAATCTTGCATCAATCAACTCTAATAACCTTGTTAGATCAAGCACTCATCAATTGATTTCATCATCAAAATTTGAGATTCAACACGCACGAGGAACCTGGCTCTAATACCACTGTTGAAAAACCTTGGAGAGCATCACATGCATAGTTAAATATAAAAACAAAAATTAGTTTTCTAAACAAAGATTATCGAATCATCATACGATGATCGGAGTGAAAAACTTTAAAACCCCAAAAATCACATAGAGAAGTGAGATGTTCTCACATGGGGGAAATTGTATATCCTCATAAAATCATAGATCATGGTTTATGGATGAGGGAGCTCTTATGAACTCCTCTCTAGTGGTGATCCACACAACAGATGGTAATGGCGATGCACTTCCTCGTGTAGTGGGTTCTCTCCTTGTTATCATGCACCAACACATAGTAGCAAACAAGAAGGGACCAACCCTTCTTATTGTCCTCTCACACTAGAGAGGGGACTTATGAACTGAGGAAGAAGGAGAGGAGATAGGAGGCTGATGGTTATATAGGTCCAGCCATGACCCTTTGAGCCCCTCTCCTATTTATAGAGAGTTTCTTATTGTTAACCCTAATAGATCCTTCTTATTGGGTATTGGAGCTCCATCTAATAACTATTAGCTTAATGGATATTGGATTCCCATCCAATAACCATTCTAAGCTTTATTGGGTCTCACCCAATGATCCATTAAAAAGGGGCTTATCGAATATCTCATATCTAATCCTATAGTCATTACATCATCCATCATATGTGTGTAACCTCTAGGCCCAATACCGAACTGACCATGAGTTACACCTATCAGAACTCATTCTGACTCAGAACTCTTTCTGACTTAGTAAATTATTCTCATAATAATTCACTCAACTCATCGACTATGGACGTACTATACCACTATGCCATAGTCTCTAGATAGTATACGAGAATCTAATCAATTGAACTTAACTGCCCTTAGTTATAGGATATATGTAGTCTCTCATTTATCTAATATCCCACAAACCATATTAGGATCGAGTTGGCACTAAGAGGGGGGTGGGGTGAATTAGTGCAAGTGAAAATAGTACTCAATTTGAAAAATATACTTAGGTAAAAATTGAAACTAAAAGTGTTTTCGTCAAGATCAATCAAGTTATAGAGCAATTAAACTTAAGATCGAATGAAGAATCTTGATTTAGTTACGAAATGCTAAAAGAAAAAGCAAGGAAAGAAGGCTCACAAATTTATAGTGGTCATGTCACCAACTTCACTTACATCCACTCCCAAGTCCTCCTTTGTCAAGGCCCGTTAATGTCTACTAATGAACTTATTTCACGAGTGAAGATCAAAACACTTTACACCTTTCTTCTTTTCCCAAGCTTAAGAGAAAAACCTTTACACTCTCCTTTTCAAAGGTGCAGGAGAGAAACTTTTACAATCTTCCACTCTTCCCTTAACCTCACTTTACATTTGAAACATATAAGGGAAGTT
Source organism: Ensete glaucum (assembly GCA_021527575.1). Taxonomy (NCBI): domain Eukaryota; kingdom Viridiplantae; phylum Streptophyta; class Magnoliopsida; order Zingiberales; family Musaceae; genus Ensete; species Ensete glaucum. Next base: position 17,066,663 of record CM038555.1, on the reverse strand, counting down.
ATAAATAAATTCTAATAGTATTTTCCTAGTATTTTCATCTTTTTTTTCTTGTCTTTCTATGCAAGAATTCTTATGGTATTTCTAGACCCCAATTTGGCTTCAAATTGGAGCCAAAATTTAAATCATTTTCGAAAAACCCAGATATGTATGGTACTACTGTCAGCACCGATGGTACCATCACTGAAAGTATCCAGACATTCTGGGTGGTGGTGGTACTACCATTGCTTGGGTGGTACCATCACCACTTGGGCGGTGGTACCATCGCCCACCGGTGATACCACCACCAGCGATACCACTGCCACCCACCGATGGCATCGCTGCTGCCCACCGATAGTACCACCATGATCCACCGATGCTACTACCACTAGGAATCCCATAAAAAGGTACTTTCAATCCTTTTTCATACTCGACTCGTATCTCCTATTGACACCTTTCCAGGTTAATGAAATGAGCTCAACCTGTGCTCAAATCTAACCCAAAGTGAACCTAGTTGCCTCACATTGAGTTAATTTGGATTCTTCAAATCTAACTTAATTAGGACTCAATTATGATGCTAACTATGACACACTACACACATTCTTATCCGGCATGTCAATTGATCTTCTGAACTCTCAGCAAACTTCTCGGCATCCTTCAGTGAACTCCCGGTGAGTCTCTTAATCATCTTTCGGTAAACTCCCGACGTGCTCCCAGCGAGTTCTCGATGAGCTCCCACTGCATCATTCAAACCCCAGCCCGATGCCCGAACTTGACGACTCAATATCATATTGTATTACCTTTTCACCATTGTAATTAATTTTACATCACTTTCTCTAATATACAAGTTAGATCATAAAATCCATCAATTGATTTTATCATCAAAATTTGAGATTCAACAATATCGAGCATTATACTATCAGGCCCATATAGAATCTACCAGAGTCTCACTTATATTGGATTCTTCGGGAGAGTTCTTTTTCTCTCAATCTAAGTCTCACTTTAATCAGGTTCTCTAAATCTAACTAACCTTGGCCAAGGATTTGCCTAAGTGAGAGCACATAAGATATTTCTCTTATGATACTAAGAATGGATGCTCATTTATTGATACACAATTGCCTTCATAAGATTAGTTGTCATTCCCAATAACCATATGTACTAGATTTGAAACTTATAGACTTATAAGTCTAGTATCAAAGAATGGAGTACTCAAACAAGACATCATTGGTATCTCAAATCTAAGGACTAGATATACAACTAAGACTATGAAATGGTTGTTTGACGATAAGGTATCATTAACCATGCAGTATTCCATAAGTGGATCATTCAATAAACTCATTCTCCAATGAGCACCTGCACTATATCCCTAGTGTCCCCACACAAGCATCTATGAGACCAATTTCCTCCATCATATAGATAGATATATAGTATACTGAACTGTCTGGTTACCTCGATGTCCTTCTTAAGTAACCTATGAATATTTAGAATTTATATTTAAAGGTGAATTGGTCTTATTATTATAATTTTATTATAATTAAATTCTCATTGTTAGATCCAAGGATATCACAATATATTTATTCATCATCCGATATGAAGTGAGAAAATACTATTAATAATAATAATAATTAAAAGAGATTGTGTAATGTATCACACATGTCATCACTCACGTGATTAGCTTGTATGACACTTATAACTACCACTAATATCTATTAAGCTAGGAGTAATTAAATGAAGATCTAATACTTATTAAGGTAGGATCTACTAGGGTTAGTAGTAGGAGGCTCTCTATAAATAGAAAAGGGGCTCAAAGTGTCATAGGCTGGACCCCTATAGCCACCGGCCTCCTCATCTCCTCCCCTATTATTTCCTTTGCCATCAATCCCACTTTGGTGTAAGAGGGCAGTAAGAAGGCCAACCCCTTCTTATTTGTTGTTGTGTGGTGATGTGCGATTGTGAGGAAAGAATGTATTGCACAAGGAGGTGCATTATTGTTGCGTCAATCGTGTGGATCACTACTAGAGAGGAGTTTGTGAGAGCTTCTTCGTCTATTGACTAGCATTTGCGATCTTAGGACATATATGAGTTCCTCTAGGTGAGAATGCCTCACACTCCTTGTGAGATTTTTATTGTTATAAATTTTTCACTCCCGATTATCGCACGACGATTCGATATCCTTGTTTTGAAAAAATAATTTTTTATTTTTATTTTCTACTATGCATGTGATGCTCTCTAAGGTTTCCTAACACATTGGGCTTCACCTCATATGCATCATGTTATTTGATCTAGGCTATGTTAAGCCTTGATGAAGATGTCAAGCTCTTGAGTGAAAAATTATAATACCTCAATTAATCTCATATAAAAAAAAGATAAGACTAAAAATTTAATGAGAATATAATTATCAATCTTAAATATTTTGATTAATATTTTAAATTTACTAAAGTTGATAGATCAGTTAAGCTAAGCTATGTCGTGACATCTAGTGATAAACTCTGTTAGGAGATGCAGATTAATCTTTAACAGTGCCTAGCGCTTAAACAAGAACATAATATACTGTTTGATGACCAGTAACTCACCCATCTATTGACGATCTTCATCATGTCAATCAAGTGCTTAGACGGATCTCCAAGTGATACGATAGTCCAGCTAATCCAAGACATGTTTCGTAGCATCGTATTTTTATACCGTTGCCACTCGATCGGACGGTTGATACTCATTCTATCTACCTCCATATAAGTATCCGAACGCTAAGGTTATTAGTCGTTGGCTCTGTTCTGCTCTCCCATTCCCGAAACCCTAACCCGAACGGGCGACGGAAAGGTTAGTGGGCGATGACAACTCGGTTCAAGAAGAACCGGAAGAAGCGGGGTCACGTGAGCGCCGGCCACGGGCGCATCGGCAAGCACCGGAAGCATCCCGGTGGTCGCGGAAACGCCGGTGGCATGCACCACCACCGCATCCTCTTCGACAAGTACCACCCTGGGTACTTCGGCAAGGTCGGTATGCGCTACTTCCACCGACTCCGCAACAAGTTCCACTGCCCCGCTGTCAACGTCGACAGCCTGTGGTCCCTCGTCCCCGATGCCGTCAAGGACGCCGCGAAGGCCGACGCCTCCAGCTCTGCCCCATTGATCGACGTTACCCAGTTCGGGTACTTCAAGGTGCTCGGCAAAGGTATGATGCTGCCGGATCGGCCTGTCGTCGTCAAGGCCAAGCTCGTGTCGAAGATCGCCGAGAAGAAGATCAAGGCCAACGGTGGTGCTGTCGTGCTCACCGCTTGATCAGCACGGTCGTATCAAATTCTTGGCATATCTCTTTTTCTAATAGTGTTTTAAGTTATTAATTGCATTTTAGATCTGGAGGTTAAGTTTTGGTTGTATCTTTGAGCTGAATGCGTTTGATCCATAAACTTTGATGTTGTGATTTGGACTTAATTTTTGTTACGACTATGGCAATTAAACAAAATGGTGCATCGATGGAATTATTATGTTTGACCACATATGGTTTGGTTAGCTTCTACCAATCTCTAAAATGGTTGATGGTACAACTATTTTAGATGGTGCATCTACGTCGTGTGGTCCACCCATGAGGTGCTCGGGCGAGGCGAGTCGTTGAAGCGCGTTGTGTGGTCCACCTGTGAGGCGCTCGGGCCTCGCCTCGTGAGCACTTAGGTGAGCACTCGGGCACCTATTTAAATCATTGTTTCCATATTGGTTGGACAGTCGGAGAACCAAGGTGTAATAAAGAGTCGAAAAGGTGGACTTGTCTTCTAACAAAATTGTATCGGCCCATTTCATAGTGGACAGTTCTTTGTGGTTGGACCTTTTCAGATGGTATGCACTATTATGTTTATTCAATTAGGGAAGTTGGGCTGGACTTGTCAAGTTCATAGCTAAGAGAAAACGTGAAGCTTTAGTTGTGGAGAGTTGAATGTGTTTAGAGGATCCTGAAGCATAGAAGAAATGGTAACTGGATGAAGGTTGCATAAATTCTACTTTGAACCATTCAGTCAAGGTTTTATATAGGAATGCATGAAGTTGTTAATGACCACCAAAATGATGACATTAAGATCATGGTTAAGGATCAAATTAAGATCATGCTATTGCTATCTTGGATAACTCATCCACTTAGGTAAAGTTAGATGACATATGAGATCATCTGGTCTATGAGCTCAATAACACTGTCTTGTCATATACTAGAGAAGTTTGATGATCATTTAGGTTCCTGTCCTATTTCTTATAGATAGAGAGAAAGAAGCTCTATTCCTTGTAGATAGAGAGATGTAGGGCAACGCGCTTTCAAGTCTACTCATTTAAGTTCATTGTTTAATTTCTTATAGATAAAGAGATGGAGAGAAACATGCATTAAAATCTTAAACAGAAATGATTAGAGGAGAGGAAAGGTTCATGTTTGAGGCTGCTCCTGGGAGCAGATCAGAGTATGCTATAGCTCAAAACATTGGAGGACATAGTTACAAACCATGATGGCCGACTTTGAATTCATCCTCCTTCACGACATTCCTTTTTGGGAAGGACAGTTTTCCTCTAGGTTAGGAAATAATGATCGGGATAGTGTATGCATAGTGTATGCAAAGTCATGGATGCTAATTGATTAACTAGTTTTGATTGTGTTGTCCATGAGTTCACTTACATGTGGAACTGGAGTAGTCAATATGTAAATGATGTTCTATTTCTCCTTTCTGGTTTACTTGTGAGTCTTACTAACTAGACTCTTCCTAGCTCTAAGGGAGGTTTCGTAGCGTATTCATTGGATCATTAAGACAGTATTAAGCTGCCATGAAGATCTTTTTCATTTATGGGTTTCCTCAAGTTCATAAACCTAAATGTCAAGCTGATCTTGTGATGTTAGATTTAATTGAATCTTGCATGAATTGTTTTGGTTTATATAGGGCAACTTAAAGGTAAAAACTGCATGTGAAGCCTACAAGGTTAGTTTTCTCCATGTATATAAATGCTTTTGCGAGACCATCTAGATCGTGGAAAGCTTATTTTCTGGAAGATATAAATGGCTGTTTCTTGGCATCACTGTAATGTGTAGGAAACCGAATGACTTCTAGTGACTAGTTTTTTGGGTAACTTATTGTCTGGAAGATATAGATTGTTGCTTCTTGTCATCATTGTATATATTTCAGGATTCCAAATGACTTTTGGAGACTAGTATTGGGATAGCACTGCATGTGTCTGAAGAATGTGAAAAGAACTACTAATTGTTTGCAGTCTGTTAAATTAGTTATATACCTTTTGATAATGGTAGTCCTTATAGAAAAGCATGAAGCCAATTGGTCTTAAATCATGCATTTTCGAACCCTCCAAAAAATTATAAAAATAATTATCTAGACGCATTTCCGTGTTTAGTAAACGCCCAAAATAAAGTGTATAAATTTGAGTAGGGCCGTGGTCTGAGATACTAACCTCACTCGCCAATGCTACAACGTCCCCTCCGTCTATTGACACTGGTACTGGTTCTGTTGACGCGACTCCAAACTAATCCCGACTTAATCTGGGACAGCAAGTAAAAAAAATAACGACTGGTTGGTTGTTGGGGGAGGGAACCGAACTTTGTGTGACGTATTTGTTGTGATCGTAATTGATATATATCATAGATTGTTTGGGGATCACACCGTAGTTTGTATAAAATTAATAGTAAAGATAAAATATAACATTTTTTAATTATAAAAACGTATAATTCGAATGAACTAAAAACAAAGGAAAGATTATCTAAAATTTTGCATTAACAAATTTAAAAAAGAATAGTTAAATTGACGTAATTAACAAGGGAATTAAGGAACCTACAAAGCGACTTAAGATGAACAACAGGCTTTTTTACTTATTTTTGTTGCTTATACGTGCCGAACACATGACATGTGAATGACAAAAACGATGAGGTTGGAGGGGAGTGGAGTGGTGTGTCTCTTCAAATCTGGATGGTTCGGATCGCCAGCCAAACGGGTATCACCACCTGAGTGATTGTGAATGTAAATTATGTCTGCATGCGAAGTATTCTTTGAAACAGGACATGTTCCAATTTATATAGTGTTAGTGTTAGATTTGATTGTCCAAGTTGAGTGTCGATTTGATTCTAACTATATTTTTAATTTTTCTAGTTGATGTCAAGATAAACTTATTTCAACAATGTCAAAACATCATAAAATTACATCGATAGCATTCTTGGTAATGTCCCTCCGAAACTTAAGTCAATAGTTAAGTCGCACAAGTCAAACCAAATTTTTTTAGTGTGTGTAGCCGTATCTAGGAATCCACTTTTACAATGAATAATTGGGTCCATTATGCCCGTTAGCCCCAATCGCTATAAATAGTGGCCTGTGACTACACTTGTTCTCCACATCTGATTTCAAGTTGGACCTCTTCAGATAATAGATTCGGCACTAGTAATCACTGAAGGTTCACTATGTCATCCTCGTTTTTCTCCTCTAACTCCTTGGACTCTAATAGGTACATGATCCTGTTGGCACCCTTGATGTCAACGACAAAAGTTTTGCCCTCGGAGGGAGCCAAGTTGATCACATCGGTGGATGTTGACCCCTTAGAGGTGAATCCATCCTGCACCATGGCTCCGCTGCCTATGGTGGAGTTTTTCAACTCAAATTCTATGGTGTCATATTTCGACTTTGAAATTCTCTGAGTGACATCACATTCCGATCGAGTTCACGTTGGTGCCTACTTAGTTAGGTGTCTACAAATTTAAGTGTCTCTACAAATTACATTATAACTATTAGAGATTACAATATGAGATATGTCAAGGTTTAGGGATGTCCAACCTATCCCGAGAGTTTTGAAGTTGGTAAGTTATTGGTTGGACTTCCTCTAAAATTTGGTACGACCCCTCCCAGGCCGACGACACCAACTTACCTTTAAAATCGATCGTGTCATTGACTTTGGTCTTTCTTAAGACTAAGTCTTCTTCCTTCAACCAATAAGATCGAACCTTTATATTGAAAGTTTTGACCATCGACGCCAACTCCATAGGATGCTCGAGAGTTCACCTACCCAATTTTCTTTCACCCCCACGATTTTTTTCTTTAAACCTTCAAGTATGAACTGAATTGGTGACTTCACCTTGACCTTTAGTTTACGGGTGTACCATCGAGTTGAATTTTGAACTAATTACTAAAGAATCATAAAATTTTATAAATTTAAAATTATTAAATTATGTTCTATTGTCGGTGGTTGATACACATGTGACTCCAAACCAAGAAATAATGTTATTTCCACATGAATCCCTCGACCCATCACTTTGTGATTGAGGTTAGGGGTTAGGTTTTAGCCCATTTAGTGAATTGATCTGCCCATACTTTCTCTATCACAAAGCAAGGGGAAAAGTTCCAAGATCTTTAAACCTCATTGTGCAAAGGGCGATGTCGAATAGACTGGATTTAATTCCACTGCCAGAAGCTTTTGCACCTAGGCATTGCAGCATCTTGTTTAAGGGAATAATATCCTTGTCGTAGAACCTTAAAGGCAAAGGGGCCTTGCTCCAATATGCTCCACATGTACTTTTATGAATCTCTGCCACCACCACTTGACATGCTTTTGCAGGATAGAGGTAGTGTAGGAGTGGTGATGATAAGGAGTATCTGTACAGCACAACAGATATGATGTAGTTACAATGCTTGTCTCTATATTCTCCAAGCTTCAGTTGGGTCACTAGGTAGGGTTTCGATCTTTTAAGTAGTTCAAGATACATCCCGTCCATGTTGTTTCCATAGACGTGACTACCATTTGACCTTTATTAGTGCTCCTCTTGTCCAATATTTTTATTACGACTCTTTTTTAAGGTGTGTGAGTGATCCCCACGAGAGGAGTTACAAATAGCATCAGCTGCCAATATTATCACGGGATTTGCTCAATGTTAAATACCAAGAATATCAGCAATCATCTGCTTTACCTCAACCAAGTTGGATGCCATGGTGGGATTTGCTGTCTTATACACGTCACTCGCTTGATTGACTACAAAGGGGAATCACAAGATGGAGCATTTTGACCATCATGAAGCTTTCGTCTAAGTCAGATACGTGAGTAGTTATGGCATGACTTTTTTCTAGCATGTCGTTGATGTATAGTATTATATTTTATTTAATTAATGGATAAAATATTTTTATTAATCATTTTTGATAAGTTGTTTCATTATTTTTAATATCCAAGGGCATGACCTTGTAATAATATAATCTTTATATGTTCTTTATCTTCTCATGTCATCTTTATTTGATAATAATAAAAGAATACATCCATAAACATTAGTACTTCATGCTTAAAAGTGGAATCGATGAGTTGGACGTATCCAGAAAAGAGGAAAAATTATCTTTTGGACTTGCTTTGTTAAGATCAATTTAGTACATATTTTTTATTTTTTATTATTTTTCTTAAAAAGGACTATATTTGTGAGCCACTTTGAATAATGGATCTCTGGGATAAAATCGATATACAATAATAGATTAACTTCTTTAATTTTAACATGTCGATCTAGGGCAAATCTTTGAGGTTTCTCTTGGATTGCTTGATCCTTAGGATTGTTGTTGAGTCAGTATTGAGCTACATCTAGATCGATTACAAGTATATCACTCGAGGACCAAGTGAGCACTCTCAAATTCAAGCGTAGGAAGTTTACCAACTCTTTTTTCTTTTCATCGGACAAAGCTGATCCAACTTTGACTATACTATTTGGACACTTAGGACCCAAGGGGATTTCTTCAAGAGGCTCCTTAGCCTCTAGTTGTGGATTCATCTATGATCTTGTGGGTCCATTGGCTAGATTTAGGGTATTGATTTTTTCAGATAAAGTGATTGATTTTAGATAACACTATACTGACTCTTTGGGATTGCTCAACTCTCTCACTCCAAATCTAGTAAAAATTAAGTGTCATATAGTACATTGATACTATAGCTCGTATGCGATTAAAAGTGAGTCGTCGGATGATAGCATTATAAGCCGATGAAATATCAACCACTAAAATTTTAGTTCTTATGATTTTTAAGTAATTATTAGACCTAAAAGTCACATACTAGACCAGAAGTCCTTGACAGTCAAGTCGATTCTTTGGAAAGTGCAATAGTATATTCTAGTGTGGACCAAAAGTCTTTTCACTAATGTCATTGTAATTCTAAGTGAGATCATCAACACATCATCATGCTAAGGGTCAAGATATTTAGAATTTTCCTTTTTGAATATAATGGGCTAGTCTCCATTGGGGTGGAATATCTTTGGCTAAAACTTGTAATCGACTTTCGAGTGGATGAGATGTTTTCACCCATAGTTGGCCCCTAACAATCACATCAACCTATCGCTTGATGAGTCCACAAGGTTTTGGCAAAGTTTCGAAATCCTAGGAAGGAACTTATTGAGATGTCCCCTCTTGATTAACTCTTTGATTTGCTCTTTTTGGACATGATAATCTTTAATATTGTGCCCATGATCCTTGTGGAACTGACAATATTTTGACATATTCTTTCTTATTGATAGTGTCCTCAGAGGATGTAGAGCTTATAATAGTCCCTTCTCCTCAATCTACGTAATAGTCCTTTTTTTATGTAATGAGGTATTGCGAGTTGTGAAATCTCATCAAGGAGGGATCTTGTCGCTCCTTTGTCTATTATTTTGTGGCCTCTTTATAGGGTTTTGGCATTGAAGCCTTTTCTCTTTTGTAGTTTTCTTGAGCTCTGTCTTTCTTTTCCCAACAATTATTGACTATGTGATAATGTACTAGGTAGCCTCTTGTAGGAACTCCGAAAAAGTTGTTGAAGGTTGGGTGATGGATGACCTGGTATAAAAATCATGAAAGTTGGAGGCCACTAATATATGTGTTAATGAGAATGAAGGGGGTTGGGTTAGTGACCTAACAAACTCAACATTGAAACTTCTTGTATATCTTCCCAGAGATTGCTTTTCTTCTTAACAAATGGCCAAAAGTGAGGTTGTGGGTTTCTTGGAAAGCTTGTAGCTAATGAAGCTCAGCTTGAATTCTCTAGCCAACTATCTAAAGAAAGAGATTGACTTAGAGGAGAGCTTAGTGAACCATTCTCATGTCGTGCCCCTTAATGTCATGGAAAATGTTCAACCCGTGAGGGAGTAAGTTGTCCCATAGACCATCAATTGGGAGGTAAATGTTGTGATATGCTTCGTAGGGTCAGACTTTTCATCATATGTATCTAGTGCTAGAAGCTAAAAACCTTAGGCAATTGGTTCTTTACTTATTTTCTTCGTGAAAGGGGATTGTAAATATGAATCTGTCTCAAGTTGCTTTCTTTGCTTTATTTCTTTCTATATATCCTCAAAATGTCAATCCATCTCATTGAGGTGGTCGCAAACTTCAGTTGGAAGGTAAGTTGATTGAGCGAGTGACTCATTAGGAATTTTCAACTATAGTGGGGGATAGTATTTTGGACTAGTGGAAATGATTGTCCTTTTAGTGGTATTTGAGTTGGGTGAGATTTAGCCACCAAGCTTAGAGATAGAAATTGGCGATGGAACCAAGTGTTGAAAACAAATGAGCTTTAGTAGGTTTGGAGCAACAATCTAGACAATACCCATATGTCAAGTCTCAGTTGGGATAGTCATTATCCCTCCAAGACTTAAGTTAATATGATAAGTCACATTCAAATTTTATTAGTGTGTGTAGAAAATACCTGGGTGCCCCCCATTTATAATGGATGCCGGAGACTATTTAACCTGATCATTACATAGCTCGTGTAGTAACGGAGGTATGAAGTTCGGTATAATTATTAACGAGCTTCATAGAATCCAAGATTGTCCCATCCTCTTCCACATGGCATTCATTCGACATAATCATTTGGCTTCACTCTATAGGAGATTTATATAGAGCCAGACGATCAACCAAATGGCTCCAATGTGTCTTGCATGTTGATTTAATGATGTGTTGGCCATGTGAAGCCTACTGGTCGATCGCGATGAGCTAAAGTGTCCTTTATGTGTCATTGACAAGTTGGCCGTATGAGTTGGCTCGTCCACCACGGAGTTAAGTTACTAGGAAGTTGCTGAGGTGTTGGATATGTGGCGTTTACTCGTTAACCGCATCAATTTTTTCCAATAACATATAGTGTACTTTTTAATTTGTTTGATATATGGAGCAATAGTGTTGTATCGACATCGAATGGAATATGGGGAATATAAAATTGTAATTCAAGTACATATGAGGAGGCCTTTATTGTTGTTAAAGTAGTCATCTTAAGGACTGAGAAAGCTGCCACGACAACATCATACATGTGGCTACGGCACCTTCCATTTGACGATTATATGTTTCATATATGAACGATTTAAATATTAATAGTGATATGAGATTGAGATAATATATTTTTATATTAATGGAAAATAAGGAGAGGAATATAAACAAAACAATCATGATACTAGAGTAACAGAAAGAGTAAATAATATTATAGGGAATTGCAGTCATAAATTATAGTTTGCAGATAATATATTTCCAAAGCTGCTGTTATTCCGTGCCGGTTCATAATCGGCAATTCCATTTCACTTGCAACTGATGTAGTCAAATTTGTTGTAATATCAACTTGTTCTTATTTGTAAGTGGTGCAGAGCAAATTCTTTATAATGAATTGATACTGGAACATACAGACATCATTTTCTCATCTAACTAGATGACAGAGACCTAGAGACTCCGCAGTACGGGATATAAAGATTTCTAAATTCTAGAGAGAATAACTTGGAGATCATAAAATGCAAGATTTATTTTGTCTACTGGCTATGATTTTTTATAGCTTTCGTCTGTTATGTCCATTATGCTTCCAAGTTTGATGGTAATATGTTTGAAGTCAGCAGCAAAACTGGAGCCGGAACTTCTGAACCAGCTGAATTTTGTTCTGAATTGTGTACTTTTATCTATCATCAGATAATAGCCAGAAGTAGAAGAGCCAATAGGTAGTAATATCACCAAAATTTATTTTTGGAAACCAAAAGGCAAGACAAACTGGATATTTGTTGTGTGTGGAGAAAGTAAATTTTCATGAACTATTGACATTAGTTCTTCTGTTGACAGGTAATGGTTAGCTCATTCTTTTACATTCTTCTTTGATGTTCTTTTGTGTTAGTTTAAATGTTGTCGGGGCGGGGCGTTGGGTAAAATAGTACAATAGGGGAGGGGAGTAACAAAGCATTCTTGGTCTGTTTTTAGATATAAAGATGGATTACAGAATTGCCTATTGTACTCCAACAATCAATTTAATCACATATCAAGTTAACTGGACTGCTGTCAGGGTTCCTTCCATCTTATATGTTCTAAAACAGCACCATGACTGCACATGTGGGTTGTGTTGCCCGCCACTAAGTGCCCATTCTTATGTGTAATTTGTAAACATGCGATTGGTATGTGATTGGAACAGGCATGGTGCTGGTTTCGTTATTTCATGCTTTATCTATCTTGGAAAGATGCATCTATCTTTACTTCATCTAATTCAAATATATATGGATCTCTCAGTCACATTCGCAAGTATCAAGTTTCATCTACTAGTAAAAGGGAACAGTGTTATTTCATCAAAAGCAAAAGCAAATGACAGAAATTATGTTCTGACAGCACAACAGGGGCACTGGAGGCAGCACATATATGCACAGGTCACAGGAAAGAATATTTGTCTCGGAACAGCAACTAGTGGACTGCGCTTATGCATTCAGCAACTTTGTATGTAATGGAGGATTGCCTTCCCAAGCTTCTGAGTACATAAAAGTATATCCATAATGGAGGAATTGATACTGAAGAGTCATATCCATATTCTGCAATAAATGATGTCTGCAGTTTTAAGCCTGAGGATGTTGGTGTTAAAAATTGCGGACTCAGTGAACATTACCAAGGTTAGGGATTAGACACTCTTAGTTTCATAAGCACATGGTAGGAAGTCTACTTTATATCTACATAAGTTGTGATGGTGAAGGCAAAGGTAAAACCTTTCGACTTGTAGACCAATAGGCTAGTCTTTTATGATTGTGTTGTCTTATATACATTTGCATTTTCTTAACACTTGTTATTTCTGTTCTAACTGAATAGATGTGCATAGCAATCACTAATTGTCCTGTTTTAAATAATTTTATAGGGTGCTGAAGATGAACCAAGAAGGCATGCAGTAAGTCTGGTTCGGCCAGTTAGTGTTGCATTTTAAGCAGCTGAATTAAATAGTATACTAACAAAAATATTTTTTTATTTATTAGATTAATGATATATATTAAATTAATAATAATATTTTTATTTATTAGATTAATAAAAATATATATAATATTTTTATATTATAACAGTATATTATATATTACTAGTAACGACATTACTAGTAAGTCTGCTAACAGTATATTATATATTAATAGCATACTATTAATATTTAATATATAATACACTATTAATATGTTATTAACAGTATAATACACTGTTAATATACAGTATATTGTTAAGTATTAATATACTTTTAATAGTAGAAACTAGACGACGAGCTAACTTGATCGAGAGCGAGATGAGTGGCAATGACAACGACGAGCAACAGCAGCAACTACGACGAGTGGCAACAGCAATAGCGGCGAAGAGCGACTACAGTGATTGCAGCGAAGACTAGCGACTGCAACGAAGAGAAGCGATGGCGATGAAGAGAAGCGACAACAGCGAAGAACAATGATGGCGGTGAAGACAGCAACAGCGACGAGATGTCGATGACGTAATCTCGATTAGCGAGTGAGAAATTAGGGTTGCCTCAGGATATATATATATATATATATATATATATATATATATATATATATATATATATATATATATATATATAAGTATGCATATTGAGTTTTATTTGCTTTTACCATTTGTACAACAGTCGAACACGACTATGAATAGTAGAAACCATGACCCCTTTTGTTCAACAAGTTAATATGTTTCGAATTAGCCCACTTTCCTATTATATTGTTGTTGATTACTATAAGTAAATTATATGATAGCATCCTTTTCTAGTGATTCATATGTAATATAAATAAGATTAGAAGATTTATAGGCTCGTATATCATATTTGCCTCATTATTAAATCTAGTGATGTCGTTAGATAACATATTGTTATAACGTTGATGAACCATTAACAAAGAATTTTGTTTTCTTTGGCAGTAGGCAATTGACTAAGATGAGCTTGAATTTTTTTTGTCAATCGAAATGAAAAGGCTTATGGTGTTTGGAGAAATACAATCATATCAAAATCTCTAATATTTATTTAAAAAAGAGTCGCCGAAAGTTAAGACTATCAAATATTAAGCTATTTGTGTAACGAACAGCATCACATATTCGATGTGATTCGAGCTATCATCAAAGGTACCATGGTTGGATAGGTGGAAATATTTAGGCAAAGGATCCTTTTAGTTAGTCTAGATGAAAAGGGCCTTCACGTAGAAGTCAACTTTCTCGACTTCGTTCCGATTTTTCGCCTCATATATCCTTTAGGCATTGAATCATTTCAATGTGTTATGCTTAAACAAATTAGATATAGGTCGGTGGTTGACTATACCATGAAGTCAGACAATGATGAGACCTAGTTTTCACTTTCTAGAAAATAGTAAAACCAGCTTGCATCACTCGTCATGCTTTAGATAAAACAAACCAAGAGTTTGCACCCATTCTAATATGGACTCTAGGAGTGGTGTGGGAGGAGAGGCAGTAAGATTGCTCCCCCTAATTGACCCAGAATGATACGATGGTCACCGTCACTCCTACTTACACTTAGAAACTTGATGCATTAAATTTGAGGATACTTTTTTGCAATTATAATTGAGGGTGAGTTCACCATAGGTGATGTGAGGCTTAGGTCATTAAAGAAGTGCTTTAACATGGAAGCAAAGTGTTAAAAGATTTGGGATAAGGAAAAATGGGTTTTTTAACCCCCAATCCAAATGTCGAGCCTTTGTGTTAACTGTTAGGATTTATTTATTGTTGAGCAGATGGGTAGTTCGCTCAGACTCAATTTACAATGCAATTTAGTGAAGTTCACATTTTTAAATTTTATTTATATTAATTTAAACTTTAGATCATATAGCTAGGATTAATATTAAGAGGATAACAACGACCGAAAAAAGAAGACTATAGATTAACAGTAGAGATTAGAAAATAAGAGATTCAAGAAAGGAAAAAATACAATGACAGGAAAAAAATATTCTTAATCATCCATATCTCAGGTTAGATTAGTTTACAGTAGATTCTTACTGTGATCACTTGGGAAAGTTTTGGATATTATACTTAGTATTATAGTCCTGTATTGTTATGATTCTCTTGTGGTTGTTGCTTTGGTTTGGTAAGAAGCTTTGAGATCTCTATATTCATTATTTTGATAGTGGATTTTCTCTTGTTTGTCTTGTAGTTTTTATCCTTCGAGTTGAGGGGTTTTTCATGTAAATCTTGGTGTTCATTTGATTGTGATTTTTGTTTGATTCCGCTGCGTACTATGGTCTGCTAGTATTTGTTTATATACAAACTTTATTCCTATTTTATTCCCATTAACTGATATCAGAGCAGGGTTTTGGTGGCATTTAATCTTTTGTATTTGAACATGGAGGCCGGTAATATTTTTCACGTGATTAGTTTAAACGAAAATAATTAGATGATATGAAAACTAAGAATGGAAGATCTCTTGTATTGTAAAGATTTATATGAACCTCTGCAAGGGAATGATACAAAGCCCACAATTATGACAAATGATGAGTGGAAGAGGTTAGATCGAAAAACAGTTGGATTTATTCGTCAATGGCTTGATGATAGTGTTTTTCACCATATTTATACTGAAAGTTCTGCTTACTCTTTTTGGAAAAAGTTAAAAGGTTTTTATAAAAGAAAAACAACTGGCAACAAAGCTTTATTGATCAGAAAACTTATGAATTTGAAATATAAAGAGATGAGTATTTGAATAAAATACAGTATTACTAACCAATTATCCTCTATGAAAATGTCTCTTGATGATGAGTTACAGATATTGTTACTTCTTATTTTTTGCCAAAAAGTTGAGAGACACTGGTGGTTTCCCTCAGTAATTCTACACAGATGGTATTGTCACCATGAGTCAAGTAATAATCAGTTTGTTGAATGAGGAGTTGAGGAGAAAAAATTCAGTAACTTCTCAAATTAACTCACATGCACTTGTCTCATAGAATAGATGAATGTCAAAGTCAAATGATAAAAGTAGTTCACGCATAGGTACAAGCAAATCAAGATCAAAGAAAGATATTATTTACTATAATTGTGGTAAGAAAGGATATTACAAGAATAAATGCAAACAACCTAAGAAGAACAATAAAAAGAGAAAAGAAGTAGAACATACAAAGTCAAAAGATAATATCACAGCTATAGTGCAAAGTAGTGATTATTTGATTTTGTCTACTTCTGATGATATTTTTTCTTGTGTATGCTAGGATCTCGAGTGGATAATTGACACAAGTGATTCTTATTATCCTACACCACAGAGAGAGTTCTTTGCTACATACAAGTTTGAAAATTTTGATATTGTCAAGATGGACAATTATGGCACAACAAATATCATTAGAATGAGAGATATCCATATAAAGACCAACCTTGGCTGTGAGTTGGTGCTTAATGATGTGAGGCATGTGATTGACTTAAGACTAAATCTAATTTCAGTTGGAAGGCTTGATAATGAAGACTTTAATGTCAGATTTCATAGAGGGCAGTGGAAGCTTAGTATGGATTCTCTTATTGTGACTAATGGGAAGAAATGTTATACATTGTACAGATTGTAGGCTAAAGCTTGTGGTGAGCAGTTAAATGCTACAGAGAAAGACTTCAACATAGAGTTGTGGCATAAGCGACTAGGACACATGAGTGAGAAAGGGCTGTAAAAACTTTCCAAGAGAGAGGTATTGTCAGACCTTAAAGGTATACATTTGACTCTTGTATTGATAATTTGGCTAGTAAACAATATAGAAATTCCTTTGTTAGTCCTGCTTTATCTAGAAAAATACATGCCTTGGACTGTATCTATATAGATGTGTGTGGTCCTTTAAGAACAAAAACTTCTGGTGGATCTGTTAATGTTCCTAGTATCAGTGATGCGCTTTATTTTATTACTTTTATAGATGACTTTTCTAGGAAAGTTTAGGTCTATGCTTTGAAGACCAAAGATCAAGTTATTGATGTATTCAAGGAGTTTCATGCCAAAGTTGAAAGAGAGACAGAAAGGCAATTGAAATGCATAAGATCAGATAATGGTGATAAGTATATATGATTATTTAATGATTATTGTAAGTCACATAATATCCAACATGAGTTGATAATTTCTGGTACGCTTTAGTATAATGTAATTATAGAGAGAATGAACCGCACTATCATGTAAAAGATCAGATGTATGCTTTCATAAGCCAAGCTACCCAAAAAGTTTTGGGATGATGCTTTGAGGAATATAGTTGATGTAATCAACTTATCACCATGTACAGCTCTAGATGGTGATGTTGCATAGCATGTATAATCAGGAAAAGATATCTCATATAGGTATTTAAGAGTATTTAGTTATCGTGCATTTGCACATATTTCAAACAATGAGAGGTCCAAACTGGATGGTAAGACAAAAGAGTGTATTTTTCTTGGCTACTCATATGATCAGTTTGGTTACATGCTTTGGAATCCAAAAAAGCAGAAGGTGATCAGAAGCAGAGATGTTGTCTTCTTTGAGGATGAAACCATTGAGGATTTCAAGAAGGAGGCACCAGCTAAGACTTCTACAGAGGGATTTGTAGACTATGACACAGTTATTCCTCTAGTATATTAGGGTGATGGGGGAGATTTGCAAAAAGATTATACAAAGCCAGATGTTGATCTACCTACATGACATATTGAGCAGGAAGAAGAAAGAGAGCAAGTTCTCACATAAACTCAGTTAAGAAGATCTTCTAGACCACGTCAACCTTTCAGAAGATATTCTACAAATAAGTATATGATGCTTACTAATGTAGGTGAACCATAGAGTTACCAAGAGGCAGTTGAAAATGTGCAGAAAAAGAAGTGGTTTACTACTATGCGGAAAGATATAGATTCTCTGTAGAAGAACCACACATATGATTTGGTACAATTACCAGAGGGAAGTAAAGCCTTAAAGAATAAGTGGGTTTTAAGGTTGAAGACTCAAGAATATTGTTCTCAACTAAAGTACAAAGCTAGATTGGTTGTGAAAGGCTTTGGTCAAAAGAAAGGTACTAATTTTGAAGAAAATTTTTCTCCTGTTATTAAAATGTCTTTTATCCGTATTGCTTTTGGTATTGCTGCTAACCTAGACTTGGAGATTTAGCAGTTAGATATGAAAACAGCTTTCTTTCATAGTGATTTGAAGAAGAAAATTATATGAAGCAACCAAAAGGCTTCAAGGTCGAAGGTAAAGAAAATCTTATCTGCAAGTTGAAGAAGAACTTGTATGGGCTGAAGCAAGCTCCAAGACAGTGGTATAAAAAGTTTGATTCATTTATGGTTGAGAATGAATACAAAAGAACAACTTCAAAAGAACAACTTCATATCATTGTATGTACATCAAACAGTTTGATGAGGACTTTATTATTCTCTTTTTTTATATTGATGACATGCTTATCTTTGGGAAAGATATATATATAATTGACAGGTTGAATAAGGACCTGAGTGAGTCTTTTGCAATAAAGGATATGGGGCTAGCAAAGCAAATACTGGGCATGCAGATTTCTCGTGACAGAAGAAAGAGGAAGGTTTGGTTGTCATAGGAGAAATGCATTGAGAAGGTATTAGATAAGTTCAGTATGAGTAATGAAAGCTAGTTGGTTCTCCTCTTGCGGGTTACTTCAAGTTGTGATCAGATCAGAGTTCGTCAAGTGATGAGGAGAAAGAGAAAATGCAAAAGGTTCCTTATGCTTTAGCAATTAGAAGTTTCATATACGTGATGATATATACGAGGTCGAACATCGCATATGCAATGGGTGTTGCTAGTAGATTTTTATAAATCTAGGCAAAAAGCAGTGGGCAACAATGAAGTGGATTTTTAGATATCTCATAGAAAGTTATAAAGTTTATCTAAGCTTTGGAGGTGGACCACCTGTATTGACAGGTTACACAGATGTAGATATGACAAGAGATATTGACACAAGAAAGTTCACATCAGGTTTTGTACTTACTTTTGCAGGGGGAGTTGTGTCATGGCAGTATAGATTGCAAAAGTGTATTGCTCTCTCCACCACAGAGGCAGAATATATTGCTGCTATAAAGGTTTGCAAAGAAATATTATGAATGAAAGGATTCTTACAAGAATTGGGGCTGAAACAGGAAAACCATGTGATGTATTGTGACAGCCAGAGTATCATCCATTTGTACAAAAATCTAACATTTCATTCTAAGTCAAAGCATATAGATGTCATATATCATTGGATCAGAAGTGTGTTTGAGGAGAAATCAAAGCATATAGATGTCAGATATCATTGGATCATAAGTGTGTTTGAGGAGAAACAGTTACAGTTTCAGAAAATTCACATAAATGATAATGGGGCATATATGTGACTAGGACTTTATCAAAAGAGAGACAGAAGATATATCGACAACTAGTCGGTATGGCTCAACATTGAGAAGTCATGAGACAACCTCCTTTATGGGCTAAAGGGGGAGGTTGTTGGGCAGATGACCCAAATTCAGCCCATAATAGGCTTTATTGAAGTCTATACCCTAGAACTTCACTTATATTAATCTAAACCCTAGATTAGGTGATTAGGGTTAAGATTAAGAGGACAATGACAGCTCAATACGTGAAAAAGAGAAAGAAGATGACATATTGATAATATAGACCAAAAAATAAAAGATCCAGGAAAGGGAAGAAGACAAGGACAGGAAAAGACTATTCTCAATCATCCATATCTCAGGTTAGATTAGTTTGTATTGAATTATTACTGTGATTACTTGGGAAGGTTTTGGATATTATACTTAGTATTATAGTTCTTGTATCCCTGCGATTCTCTTATGGCTATTGTTTTGGTATGGGCAAAAAGCCTTAAGATTTGTATATTTATTATTTTGATAGTGGATTTTCTTTAGCTTGTCTCGTGATTTTTATCCTTCAAGTTGAGAGGGTTTTCCACGTAAATCTTGGTGTTCATTTGATTTCACTATGACGACCTGCTAGTATTTGTTTATATATAAAATTTATTTCTATTTTATTTTCATCGAGTGTGATTTATGTTAATGTAGATTTTGATTAATGAAACTAATCTTAGTTCAACTTTAATTCTGCTATAATTTTAGTGTTAAAAAATAATTATATTAAATATGAAATCATACAAAAGTTGAAAAATGTATAGAAACTTATGAAACTAATCTTAGTTCAACTTTAATTCTGCTATAATTTTAGTGTTAAAAAATAATTATATTAAATATGAAATCATACAAAAAGTTGAAAAATGTATAGAAACTTATATGATGCTTAAATTAGAATTAGAATAAATAATAAAATAATAAAAAGATAGAGGGTTCGTGGGTTAGGTAATCCTAGGATGAGACAGTATATTGAAATTTTTTATTGAAGCCTTTAATAATCATCAAGATTAAATAGGAAGTTAATGTATGAGAGTAGTTACATGCAAACTATGTGAAAGTTGCCTAAATCTTCAACCTATATATTTTTTATTATTAATAATAAAAAGACATTGAAGTCTATTTTAATGTTCACATTTATATTATTTTGAAAAATAAAATGGTTGAAGTTTTATATTTTTTATTAATTTATTTAGAGATAGGTCTAGGAACTTTGGATTTTTTATTAATTTGTTTCTATAACAAATTCCTCGTTATTATTGCGAAAAGAATTCGACCATTTACCTCCATAAAGGGTTTCCTTAATCAACAAATATGTATTCTCGGATGACCTCAAAAATTTATTCCTTTTTGTTTTGTTAATCGGATCGGAGTTTGACAACACCTCACTATCAAGTAAATTTTAGCTGTTGCTGCGGATTCTCTTTAGTGGATCGATATCTTTCGGTATCCAACCATTCGATCCGCTTAAATCGGATCGGATCCTTCAAGTAAAACATAAGAAAATTGCAGCCGATAGGCAGGCACGGGACCAGTCTCGGGTCAGCTCGGCCATCCCATGATCCTACAAAACCCGGCCCGCGAGCTACCGCGCTCAAAGCACCCCCAACGCTGCCCGTCTTCATTACCAAAACAACTACCCCGTCTGACGCCGCCGCTGCGGGATGTCGTTCCGCGACCACGAGATGGCGGCGACCCTCGGGCGCCTCGTGTTGGCCTACGACGGCGCCATCGCCGGCCTCGCGCTCGCCTCCTTCGCCGCGGTCTCCTGGGTCAAGTACCTCGCCGCCTCTGCTGCCCTCGTCCGCGTCCGCCGCGCCACCTCTGTTCCCATCTCCGGCCTCCGCTCCCTCCTCTCATCCAATGATTCCTCCGACGAGGATGGGGTCCTCGTCGTCGTCCGAGGCCGGGTCCAGCCCAGCTCTACCGTTGAGGCTCTTGGCGGTTGGTCGCTCTCCAAGTTCCGCGACGTCCTTACCCCCCGGGGCTCCGGCGAGAGGGCCGTCGCCGTCCTCAGCACCCAAACTGTAAATGTTTCTTCACTTGGAGGTCATCAATCGTATGCCTGACATTTAAGCTGATTTGTACTTTAGATTGTTGCGATCTTTCTGTGCCCTAATTATTTCAGTGAGGCAGCAGGCTTTTGGTTGGCATATCTGAAATATTCTTATGGCATACTGGAACTTATTTTCCAATTATTTGCAATTCGCTTCTGGAGATAACCAAATAGTGAAGCAAAATGCAAAAAAAAAAATTAACCTAGAAAGGGCATTAAAGAATCCATTACTTATATCGATCTCCTTGTGAAAGAAACTTTTCTGTTTTGCAAATTGTGAACCTTTTGGTTAATAATGAAAATTTAAATTCGATTGGCTACTGACTTCTGTTATACTTTGAAAGAAGTGAATATCAAAATTAAGGTGGCTACTGACCGTCGTTATACTTCAAAATATATCTCATATGAGCAAATTTCAATTCAATGTGTGCCTAGCTTAGATGTATTATCTAGCTTCTGAATCTTCAGGCAGTTGTATTATGCATCATTTTGGGGTGGTACCTCGACTTGGAGAATTGGACCCAAGAGACTAGACAAACAGGAAGAAGGCAGAGAGATCTATAGTCCAGTTTAGTACAGCTATTAAGTGTGAAAGAACAGGAAATGAGAGGGATCAAGTGACACGATTTATAACCAAGCACTCATTTTCTCTCTCACCATGACACTGAAGGGAGTAACGAAACATTGCTTAGATGAAAAATCTATGTCTAGTTTTTGAAGGCTTGGGTTCTTTTCTTTACCATTTAATTGAGTCCAAGATTATGATTACTTGAGGGAAAAAATGGTTTGGTTACATCACGTGCCCACTGCCCAGAAATATGTTTCTGTGGATGAGCTTACTTAAGGATTATTTAGATCTTAGTTTAGTACCAGGGGATATATTTATGGTTCTACACCTGAATGAAAGTGGAGGAGCTCAGCTGGGCATGACAAATACATAACTGTTGCATCCAAGTCTTAAAAGAACTGTTGGAGAAAGCACTACTTTTCTTGATGTTGAACATGTGTTGTACATTTATCAAGGTCAATTTTGAAGCAGTTTAAATTGGTAAGCAAGTGAAACTCCTTAAAGGAGAATTAGCTGACAGGCATGACATTAAGTTAAATTATTGCTACAATAGCATATGAAATAAGGAAGCAACAAGAATAAGTTCTAAGTATTGACATGTAGTGTGCCATATGCAAAGATTAGATATACTTGCTTCACATGCATAATGCGTAAAATGCCTGTTTGACCAGGTGTGTGAAATTCCATGTTTTGGATACTCATGCAAATGCATGTCTGAATCTGGTCAATATCCTGGAATTATTATTTATTTAATTTTGTAAAAACAGTGTATCTTTGCTACTCGCTGTCCAACTTTTAAAAGGTTTTGCTTTGATGGTTTCCTTTTTAATTATTAAATGAAGTATTCTTCACCAATATAATAATTTGACCCATCATTAAATTTGAATATATCACTGGCATGCTTCTTGCTGTTCCATCTGGACTTATGTGTGACATTTTCCGGACCTGGGAGGAATGTCTAGTATTCAGGGAGTTGCTTATCCATGTAAAGTTATGTGTGAGATATCTGAAATAAACAAGGATGCTAGAATTCAAGTGGAGGATATTGTAATACTGCATACTAGTCCCACATTGAATGTGGTCTATACTTTGGTTAGGATGAGTTATGATTTACTACCTTCACTATAATACATATTCCTGAGTTCTTTTTTTTGTTCTGTCTTTTTGCCACGTGGTATATTGCTTGTGTTGTTACACTCTATATAAGCTGCCTTCTAGTCTAGAACATTGTTTACCAAATTTAAAATAGATGCCAAAGTAGCTGTTCTTGAAATGAAATTTTACCATCCACTGTGACTTTATATTATATCTTTTGTTGTTGAAGTGTCTATACAATGAATGGAGGGGAATGTTCGGGTGGAGTTCTGATCTTAATGCACTACTTGTGAGATCTTGGAAGGAAAGAAGGTCAAGTTCATTGGAATTGGTAAATTCTGCTATTCATAAGCTCACAATTTTACTTGTGGAATGCATACATCAAACATTATTGTAAATGAGAAAACATTAATATAAATGTTGAAGATTATCTAAGTAAATTTGCAGGTACCATTTATTCTTGCTGATGGTGTAAAATCGCCTAATTCTGGTTATATTCATGTTAATTTGGACGGGTCAGCCCATCCACTACCTCTCACTACAGTTTATCATGAGCTGCACCCTGTTCAACTTACTCCATGCACATTTTTCCAGGCCATCTTTGGTAGTGGATATCCTGTAAGTTCTTGTTCTTTGCCACCCACATATCTTGGAATTGGTTTCTTCTCTCCTTTATTTAACAGTGCTCATCTTGTTAGTGTTCATGATCAAATTTTGTGGTTTTGAAAGGTGGCATTGTTGCACGAAGAAAAGATCCTTCCTGTTGGAAAGGAGGTCACTGCAATTGGCATTTGTAGACCAAGAGACGGAGCTTTAGAGATAAAATCATGCAAGAATCTTCCTTTTTTCTTGTGAGCATTAGTTTTGAGCACCAAATGTCTCCAGTATGCTCTTTTTTTTGTTGCAAAATTTGTCAGTTTTGGAAGTAAATATCATCATGGTGAAATTCAACTAACAGAAGAATTTTTTGCCGTTTTAGTTAAAAGTTTCAATTTCTCATGCAACACACTGTTGATAAATGCTTCCTTATTATATGGGAGGTATGTTATGGCTTCATGGGTGCTGTGCAGGTCTGACATGACCAGGGATGAACTTGAGGCTGAGCTTAATTCCAACACCATGATCCTGTTATGGAGTGGCATTTTACTTGGAACACTGTCCATTGGTATATTAGGCTACGCCTTGGTCAGGTATTGTGATTCAACTCAATGGTGCATAGCACCATATGTATACATATGCATACACATATCAGTAAAAATATAAATGCAAATTTGTGTATTATCATGCATGTATTACGATTTTGACCCATTTCACTCATATTGGGTGAATAGTGCTGAGCAAAACCGCTCTTGAAACCGGGTCTGGTGTTTCTCAGTCCAATCTTTCATGGGGTTTGTTTGAACGGGTTAGCCTTAAAAGACAATGAACCAGTCCAACTTAAATGACTGTCTTCTCATTAATCAGGGTCAGGAAAGGGGAATAGGGAATCATAGGTCTTGACTCTAGGAGGGGGGCTATAGGTCTTGAGAGGAAATCCTCCACTGTCTTAGCTTAGTTATTGTAGAGAGTGGATAAGAGATCCAAGATTCTGGAGGCCATGGGCATATCAGCTGCTATATCACTGAATGAATCTTTTGGCAGCCTGCTGACAAACTAAATGCTACCATAACATTGATCCTTTAATGTTAAAGCTTAGTATATGTGTGTACATCAGCATGTCATGTTGGATCGTGTAAAATATTAGCCTATATATATTTGTCTTTTGCTTCATTTAGGCATAGAAGCTTTACCTAGATAGTAAATCAAACAATGACTATGAACATGTTACACTATCTTAAGTAGCAATGGTCCTTCCAGTGAACTAAATTATATCTGGTGTGGTAGCTTCAATATTTTCACCAACTTATACAATGGAATGGTCTATGTTTTCATTGTTACTAAAATCATCCCGGGTTCAGTTGCTACTTTTGTTCAACATTTTAATGGTCTATGTTAATGGACAATTAAGTATCAACATATATATGACTATAATTTGCAAATCCTAGGAGGGTTGTCTTTTGTGTATATTCTGTTTTAGCTATCTCATTTTATTAAGTTCTGGATAGTCCTCTATATATAGAGATATCAGGATATTGGTCTGCGATGGAGTGCTAGTTGACATGTAAGTTCTCCCCGGTTATATTGTTTTCAGTTTTCTTAATCTGAAAGAGAACAAGCTCATAAGTATGCATCTGTAGAGCTATGTTCATGTACAATGCCCATTTATTCTCCTAAATGCAGTTCATGCATTTGTAGAATTAAATCCATGTGCTCTAGGTGACTGTATTTATGACAAAAAATTGCATTGCATGTTCCTGTGCTTCTTTATGGTAAAGGCCATTACATCAGTCCCTGATAATTGGCATTGTAGGTCTCTAACTCACATTGTGAAGTATTTGTTTATGTAGTTACATGATTCAGGTGTCTCTGAAGCATGTGGTTTTATAGTTATAGGACCTGGTTTTATCAGTGCGTGTGTCTAAGTATGTTTGCATTTTAAGTATTTGTAAACTGTTTTCAGGTGGCTATTGTCACCGATGTCTTCTGATATGATTATTTTAACATCTTTCATGTGATAAATAATATTATATCTCAGCAATTAATAATAATGCAGGAACTGGCGGAAATGGAAGGAGTGGAGAATGAGAAGAAGAGAGATCCGGGACTTACATGATGAGTCTCTGATTGAGAGTAGCACAGAAGCTGAGGATGCACCCGAGGGAGAACTTTGTGTCATCTGCTTATCAACACGAAGGAGATCTGCATTTATTCCTTGTGGGCATCTTGTTTGCTGTTCTCGGTGTGCACTGCATGTGGAGCGTGACTCCTCACCAAAGTGCCCTGTGTGTCGGCATCATATTCGATCCTCCATTCGAATATATGATTCTTGAGGTGCATGGACTGACTATTAACACCCTTTTAAATTTTCTAGTATATTTTTGTTAATGCGAAACAGATGTTATGAATTTGGTGACTAATACGTCTTCCACACGCTTGGATGTTTGTATATGGAATATATGGTCACCTAAATTGGACACATTGTTTACTGTTTATTTTTGCTCTTGTTACATCTAGTTTGTTCAGGACTAATGTGGACATACAAATATCATATCAGATCTATTAAGAACAAATATATGATGAACATAAAACTATTTCTATCCATTTTGAACAAACACTTTGAATATTTATATTTCTAAGTTCTGATTCCAAAAGTTTTGGATTGCTTTCTTGTAGGATGTCGAATGGCGAAAAGATTCGAGCCTTTAGCCTCAACAACTGAGAAGCAGGTTGAGGGTTTTGTATGGAAAAATCTCATCACGAGGTTCAGCATCCCGAGGATCCTAATTACTGACAAAGGGACACAATTCAATAGAACGGGCTGGTCGAGGTGATTAACAAAATCATACTTGAGGGATTGAGAAGAAAGGGTGACTAGCGCCTTAATCGCTTGGGTCGAGGAGCTCTCGAGTGTCTTATGGGCTCTACAAACGACCCCAAAGACCCCGACTGGGGAGTCACCCTACAGCTTGGCCTATGGCACTGAGGCTGTCCTGCCCTCCAAGATTCTTTTCTCAACCTTGAGGATCGACCACTTCACCCTTGAAGTATCAGAAGTCGACCTCAACTTATTGGAAGGGTGCAAAGCCGAAGCCCACCTAGAGACTATGCACTACCATGATTCTATAATCGGAAGGTCCGACCCCGACTAATTGGCATGGGAGACCTAGTCCTTAGGAAGGCTGGGGTTAGCGATATTGGGCACTCCCGCGGAAAACTTGCCTCGAGATGAAAGGGTTTGTATCGCATCGTCTGAGTCATTTGAGATGAGACTTACACTCTAGCAACAATAGAGGGGAAGATCCTTCCTCGGACCTAACATGTGTCAAACTTGAAAAAGTTCTATGTCTAAAATGATAGATTGAAGACTCAAAATGCTTGGGGCAGTTCAGATAAAACAAGACACTCAAAAAGGAAATAATTTCATTTAATGAGGAGAAAATTACAAAAATCGATCGGGTGACCAATGTGAAATAGGCTTTAGCGCTCGACATACAAAGCGAAAACTATTACAAGGTTAGCTACTTCACCGAGGGGGTGTTTTCATCAAAAGGCTGGTTGAGGTCCATCTCCACATTAGTGTCTTCGGGACACTCGACAAATGGGTCCTGCTCGATCGTTATCTCTAGATGCTTCCCTCGAAGCTGTTCGAGCACCACCCGATACTCGAACTTATAGTTGACCCTCCCCATTTCCTTGAGGCCCAACTTGAACTCTCGAGACACCTTGTAGGCGGCCATCGCCTTCGGTCACTCGGCCTTAAGGAACGTCGTCGCCTTGGCCAGCGACAACATGTCCCCTTTTAGGTAGGCTCGGTCATTCTGAGCCCCATCTAAGCTGGAGTGTGGAACCCCGACTTCCTACTCCTGCTCCCTTCGTTGGTTCTTAAGAGATTCTAGCTCGGCCCGCGACTTCTTCGTCTCATCGTCCAACTTCTTCACCCGACGCTCGGAGGCTACGACCAACTCTTGGTTGGCCCCGAGCTTCAGCTCCTTGTTAGTAGCCCAACGTGCTAGAATTCTCTCGTGTTGGCTCCGAACCAACCAGCCCACATTATGGACCCGATCAATAAGAGCATTGACGAAGTGAAGCCCCTGCAAGGAAAAGGGAGCAAAGCTTAGAAGGAGAGAAAGAAAACAAGGAGTGGGAGAAAAGAGAAGGGCTGCTTACCCAGACGGCCGACTTCCCGGCCTTGTTCATAAGCTCCTCAAAGAAGCACTCATACACTTGCTTTGTGAGGATGAGGTGTAGAGCCCCTCGTAGGTATTCCCCAGCCAATGGGCCCTCCGTCCACATCTGGGATGACCCGGAGATGGCTGATCACCTCGGCACAAGGGGGCCCTCGCTATTGACAGACTTCAGTTGCGTCATGATGGAGGGAAAAATACTTATCCACACCCGTCCAGTCCTCCACCTCGCATAGGTCTCGAATGGTGTACCTCCACTTGGGAGCCTCCTCGATCTCCACCACTCCCTTCCCCTTTTCAGTAGGGGACCTCGTGGTGCTCCCCGAGGCATCTACAGGTTGCTCAGAGACTGCCTTCCTGATATGCTTCCTCAGACCCGCCTTCTCTCAGGCACTGGGGTGCTTCTTAATCGTGGAACCAGCAACTCCTACAGTGGCAGACGCACTAGTGGTCGATGGAACAACCGATCCACTGTCCGTTCCATCGTCGGACTTCATCTTTCCAAGGTTGAACATCTCTACACAACAAGGTACAATCAGGAAAAACTCAGCATAATAAGCAAATGAGAAAAACATACCCCAAGCTGCCGGGCTAAGGCATGCCTCGGCCAGCCAGGCCTTGTTCATGTCCTTCACCCCCTTAGAAGCACAAAGGATCCCCCGGAGGATCTTGACTAGTTCGATCTCATTGGCCGAAAGCGTTGGGACCGAGTTGTTCACCATCCGAGATATCTACTTGATCGGGAAGCTCCAGGCCTGATGGTAAGAGATGAAGAAAAAGCGCGACTTCTAGCCTTTATTGCTAAAAGGCGTACCTCCCACTCTAAATCCATTGCGAGCAGTCAGGTAATACCTAGCTTGCCCTCGACTTAAGTGGAAACAAGCCATGAACAACTCCCGGGTCGCCACTATGCTCGACCCATAACATTCCCACAAGAAAGCCACCAGATAGCATCACGAGTTAGGTGCCATCTGGGAAGGAGAAATCTACCATCCTTCGAGGCACACCTCGGTTATGGGATGCAGTAGGAACCTTAGACCCGCTTCAAGGGCATTAATTGATAAAATGAAGTCGCTCGAAAAAGTATCATAGGGACGCTCCCCTGGTAGGGGTGCATGAAGTTCATACTCCGGAGGAACAAAATAGTTCTTCCTCACCTCCCTCACCTCCACCAACCGACGGGTTGTCACGGTCAAGTCTACATTAAAATAGGATTGCATCGCCGTTAGGGCATCCACAGCCCCAAGGTCAGCCGGAGCCGCACCCTCGGACGATGAGACAATGGTGGTTGACCTAGAGTCCCCGGAGGGATGACTTAAAGCCCTAGACCTATGGGCCGAAATTTTGATTGAACAAAATTCGGATTGGGAAGAGGCAGAAGACATTCGACTTGCTCGAGAGACCGTTGGGGGAGAAAAAAAGGGTCAAAGGAAGGAAACGTAGGTGAAGCCGGTGCCGGAGATGACATAAAGCAACAACGATAGGGAAGAAGGAAGCCACCGAAGACTGCAAAGGAACCGGGGAGGATTGATACCTCACCCCAGCACTGGTTGGCACTTCGCCTCCCCCAAAAAAGTGGGATAGCTCATTATAACACTTCGCACTTCGTGCTCGATGAGTTTCTGTGTGGGCCACCCATCACTTTTCAAAGGGTCTTGATCGACGAACGAATCATTATCAATCCCAAGAAAGATCTCCCCGTTAAAAATCAGGTTGCTCGATGTTCCCAAGCATCTCCAAGCGAGTTTTCAGCCTCGCCCAAGGGTTTTTAGTCCCGAGCATCTCCAAGCGAGCTCTCAGCCTCGCTCAAGAGCATTCAGTCCCGATAGTAGGGAAGAAACCATACACAACATGCTCACCCACAGTATGGACGATCGCCGGTGGTGCCTGCAGCATTAAATATCCTAACAGAGAACATCAGAGGAATGATGGGAGGAGGCACAACCGACCGTCGACGGACAGGTATAAAAGCCACCCCAGATGTAGCTCTAGGGAGGCGCCCCCCCCCCCATCCTCCACACACACACTATGATTCGAAAAACAAAAAAAGCTCCGATGCCGGAAAAGGGTACTGAAAACACTCATGTATACAGTGCTAACTTAGCCATCGGAGAGATCTTGTCAGGAGGCTCCCTTCCCAAATGAAGGTCTTTTCTTACAGGAGTGCGGCCACGCGATAAGGAGGGAGATCCCCACCGTCATGATGACCCAAACCGAGCTGTCCCCACGCATTGTCCCCAGGCTCTGCACCTCGCTAAGCTGCTCTTATGCTTGCAGGTCGAACCACGTCGTGTTGACCCTTCGACTCCAATGAATCACCCAGCAACACAATCCAACTCTGGTTATAGACTCTCTTACAAGTTCCTGACAAGAACAGCATATAAATGTAAAACTAATGAATGTTGATCCAATGTTACATACTAAATTGATAATACAGCATTGGTTCTGATGGAAGCTGAACTGCTCCTAGTGGCTGCCTTGTTTCGCACCGTAATTACACCCTTCTCTCTGACCCACTCTTCTCAGTGTGTGCTGTGATGAACTATTGGTTGCTATCAGTTTGATCATAGGTTAGAACCATGTATGGGGTGATTCGCTTTATCTATTGCAGGAAGGCCAAATCTTAGCACAAATTTTTCAGTTTTTACTTCAAAAGATTCAGAACTTCCAAAGAGAAAAAAGAAAAAAAAAATTCCTTTCCGTCTTCTCTTTATAAAATACTTAAACTTTCACAATAAATTCTTCCTCTTATGATCCTTCTCCCTTCCAAGGGAGATATGATCCATTTTCAAATTTGATCGAGTGATCCACCCACCCAGGCTAAGTTCCAAGGCAAAGTACGGCCTTTAAATTATTCAGAATGGATGTTGACCATGGAACCATGGCTAAGGCGTGTGAAAGCGGACATTGTGACCAGGTGGGGACAAGTCAGGAAAAGAGATCAAAAAATAAAAAATTATAACAAATTTGTGCTGACACACACATATATATATATATATATATATATATATATATATATATATATATAATTTGATGTCGGGGGATCATATTCGGAATCACAAAGGAGGGATATTCTGGGAACATTAGAAACCCTTCCCTCGCGGCTTCCAGCTGCGATTCCGGACGTGACGCTCTCTTGACTAGGGTTTAGGATTCTTCGTCGAAGCTGTTGCCATCACTTGGTCGCGTCTGTGGGTTTAATCGATGGCCCCAAAGAGTTCGGATTCTCGACTCCCCTCCCCAGGATCGTGACTCTTCTGACGGCTTCTTCTTCGAGGTGCCGTTTTCGACTCCTCTTGCTCCTCTATTGATTTGGCATTTCTGGATTCTAGTTCCGTTGCTGTTGTCGTGGGAGATCGAAAGATCGTACGTTTGTCTTGGAAGACGACTTTTGTGTGCGAAATATGGGATTTTTCTGGGAAATGGTTTGTTTAGGCACTAGTGCTTTTTATTCTGTGGTTAGAATTAAATTTCTTTTTGGGCTTGTTTTTGATACTTGGACGTATCGAAGCATGCGTTTATTTCAGATAAAACCCTGGAATATGATGTGTCATACCGTGTGTATGTGAAATTGAAGGTTTCGTAAGTATTGGCTTTTGCGAACATGATCATCTTCCACTTTTGATGTGTTTGCTGACAGTGGCAGAGCTCTACTAGATTTTGAGAGACGGGACAGATGAGGGCACCGTCACTTCTTTTTCAATGCTGGCTGGGGTTGATGCCCCATGACAAGACCAGTCATGCTGGTGTTTCCATAGCATCTGAAAGGGATTTGCATCTTCCCTTACCGGCTGTCGAGATTGTTCCTCCCAAGGTACGTCTTCCAACTTTTGAGCTCATATCTTTACCTGTTTGGGTGCTAAGCCTTGTTTATGCTTGAAAAAATCACTCAAGTTATTATGTGCACCTCTAGTGTCAAGTGCTTCAGTTGCTGCGATGGACCATTAGTTTTTTGGTTTTCTAATACCAAAGAATCTCAATTTGGAAAATTTGCTGCTATGGACATGAAGAGATTATGTCTAGATGATTTGATTGGCTAGCTCATATTTTGTTCTTGTGACGGCCAATTGCTCTTTTCTTCTTTGGCTGTTTTACAGAATGCTCACCCATACAAGTATGCTGGAGAAGGTCTCAACATTTTTAAGGTACCAAGTTATATATATATATATATATATATATATATATATATGCCTTCTATTAAAAGGGAATCTGACAACCTTGTTTCGTTATCCAAGCATCATGCTGAGTGTGCTACATTTTCCTTTTTCAACTTATCTATATCGTTTTTTATTATTTGATTCCCAGGGAAGGGTTAACATGGCAGACATAATCGGGTTTTCAAACTCAGAGATGCTGTCATCCAAGTTTGATGGTGAGCATATAAGAGATAAGAATTTCTTGCATGGTTGTTCATGTAAATTGGGTTGTTTTGTAGAAAAAAAGTTTACCTTTTAGGTTTACTTTCTCAACTTAGGATCAGTGAAATCTTGGGAGAGTTCATCTGATCTATTAAGTGCTCTTAAGCTTGAGATTCGTGATGGGCAGCTGAGTTTTAGGGGAAAAAGGATTCTTGAGGTACCTACATTCTTAATTTTCCTTTTTATTTTCCGTTTGTCAGTTCTTACTCTATATTTCTTTTCTTTCCACTGTTGGCATGTGTGGACTTAGTTGGCTTAATAGTTCATGGCATATTGTATTCAGTTGATGCTGATTAATGCTAAACTTATGACTGAGCTTTGCTTAATGGTGTTACGCTTCTTCATCTGTAACTGTCCTTGCTTGCCACTTTTTGAATTTTCTCTTCTTTCCAATTATATCTGAATGTACTTCTGTATTTCTGTCTTCAGGTGTAATTTCTTCTTGCTGTAAAAAAATTTCAATCAGAAGATATACATTGTTGATTTTTCTTTGCAGATAGAAAACGTATGATGTTTGATTTTTTTTTCTGCAGATGAAACAATATATTTGTTTTAATTTGTTTGATAATTGCTGCAACATGGTTGCGGTTATGGTCTAGCTGGGACTTTTGCTTGTCTGAAGGTATTCATTTGTCTTTGTTTGCAAAAAGCCCCATTTCTGAGTGATTGGAGATATTCAAATTCAACATGAACTCTTTGACTAATTGTTATTTTGCTAACTTTTAACCATACCTAAATTGTTACCATTGATCCAAAACCATATCATTTTTCATCTTGTGGTTCTTGCTTAATTCCCATGCAATTGATAGGACTCCAGCAGGGTTAAGTCCTAATCACTT